>BSBK01003394.1:70000-1355000 GCA_027943335.1 Chamaecyparis obtusa
GAAACACATAATCTTGTCCCCTACTTTACGACAATATTTGACTTAGGTTAGGATTTGGAACTAAATATTATCTCCCCTCTTTTACCATTGAGATTAGCAATAGGGCATGCTCATCCTGACAATTTAGGGAAGTTAATGCCTGGTACCTGTGAACCTGCATAAGAGACAAGCATGTGCATATAAATATATAGATATAATAGACAATGGTAGGGATCAGTTGATCATGTGGATCTTGCAAGCAACTATGACTCCGTCACTCAACCACATCAAGCATGTCAAACAGAAATGTAAAACAAACACATCAACCATACACATGCAAGTATGGGGTCAGTAAAATCCTAAGTTTTAATGATTCCCTAACATATATTCTATCATCATAAAGTAATCATATCATTTATAAAATCAGACAAGGGGCAAGGTACTACATCCACCCCCTAGTATTAGGCTTACTCCTGGAAGCCTACAACAATTGAGGATATATTTTCCCCCCCAACCACGAAGCATTTACTAAAGATAAAATATGACATTGGAAAGAAACTCATAACATAAGAACATAATATACAATCACTAAGAACATTATAATATCTAGTTTATGAACAACCAAAAATATCATATTGATCAATAATTCATTAACAAAGTGAAAAAAAATCCTAAACCTTTATTCATACATCATCATAGAAAACATCTAGGATCGATTGCATAGAGAACACATTCATATCTATAACAAATAATGAGTTGACAAGTTCATGAAAAACTATCTATTTAATACAACACTTATGCAATCATAAAGAATACACACTAATATTAATATCACATAGCACATATAGTACCATCTCTGTGATGTCCTCCATTGTACATACTAGCAAGGGTTCATGATGAACATGATAGAAACAATACTTATCACAGAATAAGGCCAACAATAACAAACATTCGGAGTAGCCAGCATAATAACTCATAAAGGTAAAACCCAAGCGGAGAAACATAAGTCCAACAATAAATCATGAGATATCTCAATTTCAACAATAAATCAAGTGTGACTAGTGTCATAAAAAGAGATAACGAAAGGAGAGTTAGGTGACTAATCCAATCATAAGAAAGTTCAAAAATTTCAATGCTAGCCTATACACATCACGAACAATTCATAAATTAACCAAAAATAAATCATCAACCATAACACATCCACATAAAAAGGTTACTAGTAGTAGCCACACTCAAGGGAGTAATCGCTTCATGACATCCAAGGTATTTCACCCTAGATGCATTAGAGAAGGTAACCATACACAATAAACAGTCAAACACCTATGACATTCATGAGGCCAATGATATCTCAAAGACATTTAAGAGAAGCAAGAACATAAATGTTTAGATGTAGTTTAATGGTTATCAAAACACAAAAGGGGTATATGTCTATGTTTGATTTCAAGTTTAAAAGTCTAGACATCTAATGGGCACACCACTTCCCAAAGTTCCCAGTGTAGAACTCGGTGCTCTGATACCAAGTGTAATGGCCCGCTAGGAAACCTAGGAGAGCTTAACCTAAACATGCGACTAAGTTTGCAGAATAATTTTTTTTAAAAGTTAACAATCAATAACATCAAAGTTTCACATTGCGAAAGCAAAGCATTGGAATAAACAACTAAAATAGGTTACAACTCTTAAGGGTTCCTTGATGTAGATTACAAAAGAGTAATTAATTAATATAAGAGAAAGATATTAATCCCAAGATTACATCTGAAATATTAATACAATATCATAAGCATGATTACATAAATACAATTGGTACCCTAAGGTAACCATAATAATAAGCATCCACTGCACATGTCGCACGGTATGTGAATACAATAACTGAAAAGAAATGCAACATGATATCTTTGAATACCTGATACAATGACACAAGATCACAAGAAGAAAGAAGAACAACAAAGAATAACTGCAACATGGATAATCTAGCCTCAGTGCACGAACGTCAGAATCTAAAATGGTAAAAGAACCACTACCACCTAACCTCGTGAACATAAACGGTCCACTCCCACTGTGCTGAGGAGATAACATCAGAACCCACTTGAATAACAAACAACAACAACCAAGGAAGAGGTCTTGAAAGCTTTTATCTCAAGGATACCAAAAGTACAACAAGTTATAACATACACTACCATAAGCAACCAAAACATGTAGGAAATGTAAGATGCATTCAAGAAGTGTCATCACACAAGTAAACTCTAAGGTTATCCTGGTAGTCCCGTTAGACCCCGGCCCCCTAGTGACTCTATGTGGTTATAGTAACCTTTCATGTAGACAAGGTACTACCTATTCCATATCCAGTCCATAAAGGTGGCAAGCATCATCTCACTCCCATCCTAGTCAAACTCAATCAGGAACTCAAGCATGGGCGAGGCACACAATATCTTATTAGGTTCATTTTAAATTCCCAATGTTTATTAATTATCACTTATTAAACTACTTGTAATGGGATCTCCTGGTAGCCACTTCCAGGCTCCATCACCAATTACAAGCCACTTCCTGATATACACTTAGATGACCTACCCTAGGGTTTCTCAAGCTCAATATGAACTCTGAGCTAACACAACTCCTATATCTCTACAACTAGATTCAACATGCAAGACCAATAACCACTAGGATCAAACCCACCTAGGGTTTAGAACATCTCATGCAAACTAACTACGCATGCATGGCAAACATCATGGCAAAAAGATAACCCAATCATAAATCCAGAATACAGGGAAAAATAATCATTAATTGTCTAATTACACATGCAAGATAAAAAGATTAAGGAATAGCTCAATATCAAGATGCCTCCTATAATAACAACTAGCATTGACTAAAAAGGTTCACTAAATAAAATCATCAATTCCTTAAATCCAAGTTCATTATAAAGATGACTTATTTATAATTTATCCTTATTGATATTACAAAATAATCGAAAAGCTTTAAATAAGTGAACTTATTATACTAACATGATTTTAATTTTGGAAAAGTCTTTAACATAACATCTAAATTAATATAGTCCAACGTGTAAATTTTTATCAACTAGAATTTACAATAACAAAAATAATCTTTAAAGAGAAGAAGAAAGTATTAAATAAAATATTTATTAATATATAAAAATTACTAAACAAATCTTATTATATAAATTTTACATTTTAATTTACTATAAATCAAAACTAATTTAATAAATTAAATTTATAACATAATTTATAAACTAACCATGAAAAAAAAATTATTTTAAAAAAAAAAACAAGAAGCAAATTAAAGGGGGGGTACCCGCGGGTCCCCACACCCCTGTCAGATTCCCGCCTTGTCCACACAACCTTACTGCTTGTGACAGTACCTTCGGTATTTTCGTACGGAAGCCTGACTATCGTCTATCAGTACCTGGGTACTGCGCACGACAGTCAGTGCCAGGGCCCATAAAGGTAGTGAGGTCTTTTTCAAAGTCCCAAATTATATCACTTATAATATACATTTTTAAATTTTCTTTAATGACTTTTTCAATTTACGATGATTATTACATCACAAATAAAAGCCTTTTAAAAAAAAAAATCTTTATTTTATTTTTATATAAAACCAATGCAATATTAAATTAACCTCCAATATTAATTTAATATTAAAACAAAAATAGATAAATATATATGTTATATATATATACACACACCATAAATTGCACAAATACATAAATCATTAACTCCACTAAATTTTAAAAAGATCGAAACCTTAGTCAAATTGTGCTTTCTAAAGCTTCTCCTACAGATCCATCAGAACCATCAAAATTGCAAAAAAATAGATTGGTGAAACTAATTAATTCACATTGCAATAACATACGATACTTTTCATGCATTTAGATCCAATAGGCACAATGAAGACACACCTTTCTTTTCTACAGAGATCTAAAAAGGAATAACAAGAATAAATTTCAAAACCTAACTCAACCAAAATTATACAGATTCGAAGATGACCAGAACAAAGAAATAAAATCCAAGCTTTTTGAAGAGTTCTCCCAAATTTGTCTCCCAAATTCTGTCACAAAACTGTCTCCAAAATTCCTCCTCCAAAACCTGTGTAATCGAATAATGGCCAAAACCCCTAATACTTAAAGAAATCTCCTTTCACATGCAAAAATATAAATTCAACATAAAAAGGGCTTTGCATGAAAATGAACTTCAGTTCATGGTTCAGTCTCAGTTGAACTAAAGTCCCCTTTCCACTTTGACTTTAGTTGAAAGCACATAACCAAACTTCAACTTGAATTATTAATTCAATTTCAATCAATTATGAATGTGCAACATAATGCATTCAATTAATTAATAATTAGAACATTTGGTTAACATAAATACCACATGTCAAAATAACCCTTAATTTAATAAATATATTTTATTTAAACAAAGGTTAAATTTCATGATTTAAATAAATCAAAAGTGAGGAAATTTAATTAATTCACATTAATTAAATATTTCAACCACACTCAAAATAGCATATAATTAATTCCCAATTAATTTATGCATCAACTATACAAAAATAATAATAATAGTAAAACTAAATAAATACATTTATTTAATTGCCATTTAAATACTATGCCACAGCTAAAAATAGAATGATCTAAAAATAGAAATCACATCAAACACCACAAAACAAAGAATCAGAAAGACCTAAGAACCCACACTCAAACTCAGGACATAGGTGTAAACTCTTGCCAATTGGATGAGTTTAGAAGGGTGGAAACACAGAATCTTGTCCCCTACTTTAGGACAATATTTGGCTTAGGTTAGGATTTGGAACTGAATATTATCTCTCCTCTTTTACTATTGAGATTAGCGATAGGGCACGCTCATCCTGACAATTCAGGGAAGTTGATGCCCGGTATCTGCAAACCTGCATAAGAGACAAGCATGTGCATATATATATAGATATAGATATAGATATAGATATAATAGACAATGGCAGGGATTGGCCGATCATGTGGATCTCACAAGCAAGTAACTACAACTCCGTCCCTCAACCACATCAAGCACGTCAAATAGAAATGTAAAACAAACACACGAACCATAGACATGCAAGTATGGGGTTAGTAAAATCATAAGTTTTAATGATTCCCTAACATATATTCTACTATCCTAAAGTAATCATATCATTTATAAAATTATACCAGGTGCGAGGTACTACAGCTGCTGCGCTTTTCAATTCCAAAGCAATCTTGTCTTCCCTTGCCTTGTCAAGGTCTGCTTTAGACACGCCATGTATTCTCAAGATCTCTGATGTGAGTTTAGCAACTTTTATTTTTGTTGCTGCGCTGTTTATCTTTGCCTCTACTTCTCTTGTCTTCTCCTCATATGTTCCCCATCTAGGTTCATTAGGATCTTTGGGGGCTGACAGTAGTACCTATGCATATGCTTGAAGGACTTGCTCCTCTACCTCATATCCAAGTGGACGAATCCACTTAGTTCTTGGTTCAACAACTTCCATACAAGTAGTATCAATTTCAACCATAAAACATATTTTATCCTTGTACTTTTCCACAATGCTCTCTAGAATTCTATATCTCATTTGCATTTTAACCCTAAAGGTCTTCAATTCCAATGTGACATAATCTCTCAATGTACTTTTAGTGGATGCTTTGTTGGATATCTGTGGCATGGTTGGAATGGACCTATCCAAGTACATATCTAAAACTTTTCCAACTATATGAAGCTACATGTAATTGATTAATGACCCAAACTTGAATATCTTTGTCTTGTCATGCTTGATAGCCTTGATTTTATCAATAAACTGTACATGCAAGATCTCACACAAGTTGATCTCTCCATCTTCCTTTACAAGTCTAATGGCTACTAGAATAGTGCCCGTAGACACAATATTCACCCTGCTGGTGTGATGAAACCTATATCCCAGTATCATAGACATCAATTTGATGTCTACTTTCTCAGTAGGTTCAATTGTCATGTCGCGCCTATCACTTCTTGACTTACATGTCTGCTCAAACATCTTTTTGACATCCTTGCCGATAGGAAGGATGGTGCCTATCCTAGAAAGGAATTTCATCTCATGTATAAGGTCACTGGTGATTCTGACTGACACATCACCAATCCAAAACAAATCATCATGAATTCTGCTCAATAGAATATTTATCCATTCTGACTCATAGAATTCATATGCCATAGCATACTCAACAATAGGGTGATCATTCCATTTGACATATTAATCCATGAATTTTTTATCTAGTTTCAACATGGAATCCATGTGCACCCTTAACCTATCCATCCCTACTGGCTCTTTCTTGCAGTGGATATATGCCCTAATTTCCTCGACATGCATGATGCCCGTAGGCGTGTAGGAGAATGCTTCCTCTAAATCATCTAGGGTTGATTTAAATGGGTGCTTCTTGAATATGTATCTCTTCTTCTCAAAAACATCAAAAACTATGGGAGTGGCCATGACTTACTTGATACTTTCTTTCCAACTGAACTCTGACATAGTTTGAAGGCTTCTGAATCGGCGCAATGAGCTAGGGTTTCTGCAAACGATCAAATGCACTACAAACACTAATAGAAAAATATCCAAGTCTTCAAAACAACTTCCAAGGCTCTTTCTACCAAATTGCTCTGTATTTGAATGCAATGAGTGATCAAACAACTTTTTGTGTACTTAAGGTGAAATTTATGCCATTAATGCAACTCACGTAAACGAGGCTGTCACTTCAAAATTTCCAACTTGAGTTCTATTCATAATTAGCATGTGCGCTCTTACACAAAGGTACCTCTATACTCCAAAAGCTTAAGTCCAAAGGTGCATACTCTGAGGATGAGTATACTAGGCACATAGGAGTCTAGAGCTAAATTAGCTCCCCCAATGACCCTGAGGGCCATTCATCTAGATGTAGAGGGTGCATCCACTGTGGATGCATCCAATACAATGTCATCAACTTTGTCCTTTTTCTCTGACCAAATCATGCTTGCATCATATGAGGCTTTGACAAAATTAACTTCTCCTTTGGGATCCAAAATTGGTTCTCTGGGCTTTTTAGGGCTTTCCTGACCTTGCATCCTTGATCTATAGAACCTAGAGATATGTCCAGCCTTCTTACAAGAGTGAAAAATGATTGGAGGCCTTATATTCCTTGGTGCATTGACATGAGTCACCATTTTACATTTTTTCACTGAGTGACAATTATAGCTACATATCTGACATGTAACATTCTGAGAACTTCTTACATTTGTTTGATTTTGATTTCTCTGATCATGTTGAATCCTATTATTCTTACTAGTCTTGCAATTCATAGCTCTATGACCAAATCTATTGCAAGAGTAATAATAACCATTAAAAGGTTTTACCTCTATATAGTTCCTTGCAATGTGACCATTCTTGTTACATGTAAAACATGTGCATTCTACAAACTTGTGCTCATTCTTAGGAGTTCCACCATTATCTTTGGTTGGATCTTCAGTCTTTTTAGCATCAGTAGAGTCCTTTTGTGAGTCCTTTCTTGCTCACATGTTGTCAATCTGATTTTGTGCTTCATTGTAACCAATACAACTAGTGTCTCCTTTGGCTCTTCTTGCATACAACCGAGATTCTATCAAATCAAAATTGTCGTGTAACTTGTCAATATGATTCTTTGCTGCTTTCAATTCAGACTCCAAGATTTCTTTGCTATTTCTTAGCTCCAAGATTTCCATGTTTTCTTCTCTTAGTTCTTCATTGAGTTGAAGGTTCTCCTTGACTTTTTCATTATAGACTTGCTGATTGTTGATCATCTTATCATCAAATTCTTCAAGTAGTTCTTTCATAGATGCATTTTCTTCATTCAGCTTTTTGACCTTTGCTCCTAGATCACTGGTAGAGAATTCTTTCAAATCCTTTCCTAGCCTTTTGATGACCAACTATGCATCACTAAATTTTTATTTTAGTTCTTCAAGAGCTGCTTCAAGATTTCTTTTCAAATGTTTCATTTCTGATTTTTCCATGATCTCCTCAAGTGGTTAAAATTCTATGCTGAGGACCAGAGCTCTACAATTCAGAAGCAAGTTGTTTTGTTTCTAAAGTTGATGATAGCTAGTTATTCCATAAAAGACTATGTCATATCAACTTTGATAGCATAGTAAAGATAAGCAATCTTAAGGCAGTAAGAGATCTACCTAGCATAGAAAAACCATTTGATACTATATGTAGGTAATGTGTGTTGGGAAAGCATGTGAGAAATTTATTCAAGAGTAAGAAAAATTTAGCAAAGAATAAGTTGGATCTGATTCATATAGACGTATGTGGTCCAACTCAAACAAGATCATACTATGGTGAAAGGTATTTCATTTTATTTGTTGATGATTATACTAGGGTGATGTGGGTTGTGTTCTTGAAAGATAAGTTAGAAGCTTTTGAGAAGTTCAAAATATTCAAAGCTAAGGTTGAGAATGAATCTAGTCTAAAGATAAAATATTTGAGATCGCATAGAGGAGGAGAATTCACCTTTGATAGATTCTATGAGTACTTCGAAGAAAATAGCATAAAGAGATAGTTGAGTGCACCTAGAACCCCTCATCAGAATGGAATTGTAGAGAGAAGGAATAGGATCATTCTTGATACAATGCGCACCATTATGATAGAAGGAAAAGTTGCACACACCTATTGGAGAGATGCGGTCAATACATCAGTCTATACCATCAATAGAATTCAATTGAGGCTAGGTGCTAACAAAACACCATATGAGCTATGGTTTGGTAATGTTCCCACAGTAAAATACTTCAAAATCTTTGGAAACAATTGCTATATCAAGAGGGATGAAGCAGCAGGCAAGTTTGATGAAAGAAGTGATGAAGGTATTTTTCTTGGTTAGTCTACTAAAAGTAAAGCTTATAGATGTTTCAATTTAAGATTGAAAAAGATCATAGAAAGTGCTCATGTTAAGATTGATGAAAATTTTATGGTTCAAGAAAAATATCATGATTACTCACCCATGATTGAAGAAGAACCTAGACCCTCCACTAGTGAGACAATTATTGAGGAAATGTTTGATAGTATTGATGTGCTATTGAATGACCCTAAAACAATTGAAGAAGATACTCCTAAGGCTGATGAGTCAACATAACCTAAAGTTCCAAAGTATACATCTAGAAATCATTCCAAGAAAGACATCATTGGAGATCAGAGCGTAAAAGTCTTGACAAGATCACAAGCAAAGAACTCAACTAGCAGTGAAGTGGTATGTTTACTATCTCAGATTAAACCTTTAAGTGTTGAAGATGCATGTAATGATTCAGATTGGAATGATGCTATGAAAGAATAACTTGATTAGATTATTATGAATGACACTTGGGAACTGGTCCCAAGACCTAGTAATAAGAATGTGATTAGAAAAAAGTGGATATTCAGAAACAAGATGAATGAAGATGGTAGAGTAGTAAGAAATAAATAAAGATTAGTATGTAAGGGATATGCGCAAAGAGAAAGCATTGATTATTCAAACACATTTTCACTTGTGAGCAGATTAGAAGCTATAAAGTTGTTTCTAGCTTATGCTACAGTCAAAAACTTCAAAGTATATCAGATGGATGTCAAGTCAGCATTCTTGAATGAAGATTTGAAAGAAGAAGTATACATTGAGCAGCCAGAAGGATTCACCTTATTAGACAGGCCTGATATGGTATGCATACTAAAGAAGGCCCTCTATGGACTTAAGCAAGCCCCTAGAGCATGGTATGAAAGACTAGATGGATATCTAACAAAGATTGGATTTAAGAAAGGAGCAACAGATTGTAATCTATTCATTAGAGAGACATCTAAAGGTCTAATACTTGTAGCTATATTTGTTGTCAGGTTTTTAATATCTATAAGCTTAATTCCCCTCCCTGATTCTTCTTAGAAGAAAGAAGGAAAGGCATCAGTCCTCATGGAATGATGGAATGTTGACTACTCTACCTCAGGAGTAGTATTGGTGCTTAAAATGAATGGAACCCTTTTCCATTGATGTCAAAGGGGGATTAATATACAGAGTCACAAAAAATAGAAGTAAAAAGGAGGAGTAGTATACTAAGGGGCAACAGTATTCAATTATGACAGCAGTACAGTTGAGGAAATGGAGAATATTGGAAAATATTGTAGCAGATGGAGGATTCATATTTGGGGGAGTTTTGTAGAGGAAACTGAGAATGTTATAAAAAGAAATGTTCACATGGGTTGGTGGTGGTTTTTCATTCCACATGTTTCCATCAATGCCAAAGAGGGAGATTGTTGGAGATTTGCCAGCTAGCCAGTACTGACTATATGTTTGTCATTGATGAAAACATATGGAAAGTAGCATGCGTGGAAGTCTCATGTAGTAAGCCTTCAATATATGTAGCTTGGACATGATATCATGGGTGCAGAGGTTAACTATTAGTACAAATAGTTATATAGCAGCTGGTGTCAACAGTGTTCCTAACAGAGTAATAGACAATGTTCTGTGTATGGTTGTCCATATAGCTATCAAGGAGCCTTGCATGCTTGGATATATGTTGAAGACATGTTAGTGATGTTTTAGTTATGGATGCATAGTCTGATAATTAGTATAAGTGAAGTTATGCAGTCGCTATTCACCAGTAGCAGTTTCTTGTTTTTGTTTAGGAGAGCCAACAAAGAATTTATTGGTTCTTTAGTTGCACCTATCTTTAGGGTATGTGTCCTTGGAGTTAAGCTTAGAGAAGTGTTAGTAATGTTGGCTTAAGAGCACATGAGTTAATTCATCTTGAGGAGAAAGATCCGGTTGTTTTGGTAGAGCCAAAAGTGTGTAGTGTGCATCTACAATTATCTTATTGGACAAGTCCCTGAATGTGTTGCGTGCATAGTAGAGCCGACATAATTTTTATTGGAGTTTTTTATGGTTTCTCTAATATGATTTAAAGGTGGTTCTAATAGCCCAACTTGATTATATCATTTAGAGGAAATATTTATACACAGTCATTTGTGATTGCTTAAGTGTGGCTTATGGTTGATTAAGAAGAGTAGAGCAGATTGTGTGAAGTGTTGAGCCATCAGAAGAAGGTCTATGTGACCAAGTAAAGTATTTATGCTATACATTGGAATTGATCTAGACATCAGGTCAATGCATCACTCACCAAGATCCAAATATAGTGTGTATCTATTATTCAAAAGGTTGTAGCCTTCACCCCTTTGAGCAGTGAGCTCTTGGACAATGCATCCTCTCCACTAACAGGGTCTATTGTACTTAATATATTGTAAAGCTACTCCTAATAGGGTGAAGGATCTTCTAACAAGGATCATTATACACTAGTGCAAAATATCAGTGGGTGTCAATTCCCACTGGGGTTTTTACCTATTTGGGTTTCCCTGTAACCAAAATATTGGTGTTGTGTTCATGTGTTCTTTCATTATGTTTATGCTTTATGTTTAAGTATACTTAATTGGATAAAGAATTTAAACTTGTAGATAATTGAATCACCCCCCCCCCTCCCCACTCACTTATCTCTTGGAAATATTCCTAACAATTGGTATCAGAGCCAAGTACCTCAGAGAGAAATTTTAATAGCTTGAGGTTGATCAGATGGCATACTTCAAGAAAGAAAGTCCTAAGTTTGATGGAGAGAATTATCTTGATTGGAAGAACAAGCTGGTGACCCATTTGCAGTGCATTAATTTTGAAGTTTTTGATGTAACTATCAAAGTAGTCAAGTTTCCTACCCTAGAAGATCTTGGAAAGGATGATGCTACTGAAAGCTAAAAGGAATTATTTCATCAGAATTATATAGCTAAAGAAGCCCTTATCAGTGCCCTATCTGATAGTGAATTTTTGGAGATAAATAAGGTGGATACCGCCCACAAAATATGGAAGTACCTAGAAGACATATTTGAAGAAGACAAACAAGCCAAGGATGCATGTAGAAAGAAATGGAAGAAATGATTCAATGCATTAGAGATGATGCCTAAAGAAAATATCAGAGCTTACAATCAAAGGATAAATGAAGCAGTTGCTAGAATCAGGAACAATGGTGGAGAGATTTTAGAAGAGGACATTATGGACAAGTTAATGACCACTCTCATTCCAAGATATGAAAGAAAGATCAACATGCTTGATGAGACCATGCAACTTACATATAATTTTAAGAGAGAGACCTTGATCAACAAAATCTCAGCTTTTGAGATTTCAAGATTGAAGTCAAAACCAAAGAGTGAGACAGCCTTCAAAGCAACAGTTCATGGTAAGAAATCTACAAACACTTCTGATAATTTTGATGATGATGATGAAGAGAAAACATTAGATGATTTCATTTCTATGATTTCCAAAAGAGAAAAGAAAGGAAAAGGAAAATATGAAGGTCAGTAACCATTTAAGTGTTGTCCATGTAATAAGATCAGTCACTTTGTATCTAAGTGTCTTACTAGAGCTAGAAAGTTCAAAAAGGATTACAAACCTAAGTACTCTAAGGAATATTACTATGTTGGAAATGGAGTTTCTGATGATGAATTAGGAGAAGAAGAAATTGGATTCATTTCCTTGGTAGAAAAAATGAATGATAAGACAAATCACAAAGATGAGAAAGAGGAAAAGCTAGCATTAATTTCCCAAGCAGATATAAGGACAAACTAGATTATAGATAGTGGTTGCTCACATCACATGACAGGTGATAAAGGAAGATTTGTTCATCTGGACAAATACAATGGTGGGATGGTTAGATTTGGAGACAACACTCCTAAACCAATAGTTGGTAGAGGACACATCACCTTGGATGGAAATAATAGTACTGATGATGTTCCCTATGTTGATGGTTTGAAACATAACCTTCTCAGTGTTGGATAGTTACTTGAAAAAGGCTATCAGTTGGAGTTCAAAGATGACAAATGCATCATTAACAAAAAGGATGGTGTTATGATTGCATCAAGTTCAAAGACAAGAGGTAATGTTTTCCAACTCACTTCAGAAGCAAGTTGTTTTGTTTCTAAAGTTGATGACAGTTGGTTATGGTATAAAAGACTATATCATATCAATTTTGATAACATACTAAAGATAAGAAATGTCAAGGCAGTAAGAGATCTACCTAGCATAGAAAAACCAGTTGATACTATATGCAGGGAATGTGTGATGGGAAAGCATGTGAGAAATTCATTCAGGAGTAAGAAAAATTTAGTAGAGAATAAGTTGGATCTGATTCATAAAGACCTATGTGGTCCAACTCAAACAAGATCCTATGGTGAAAGGTATCTCATTTTGTTTGTTGATGATTATACTAGAATGATGTGGGTTGCATTCTTAAAAGATAAGTCAGAAGCTTTTGAGAAGCTCAAAATATTCAAAGCTAAGGTTGAGATTGAATCTAGACTAAAGATAAACAGTTTGAGATCAGATAGAGGAGGAGAATTCACTTGTGATAGATTCTATGAGTACTATGAAGAACATGGCATAAAGAGACAGTTGAGTGCACCTAGAACCCCTCAGTAGTATGGAATTGTAGAGAGAAGGAATAGGATCATTCTTGATACAACATAACTTTATGATATAAGGAAAAGTTGCACACACCTATTGGAGAGATGCAGTCAATACAATAGTCTATACCATCAATAAAATTCAATTGAGGCCAGGCACTAACAAAACACCATATGAGCTATGGTTTGGTAATGTTCCCATAGTAAAATACTTCATAATCTTTTGAAGAAAGTGCTACATCAAGAGGGATGAAGTAGTAGGAAAGTTTGATGCAAGAAGTGATGAAGGTATTTTTCTTGGTTAGTCTACTAAAAGTAAAGCTTATAGATGTTTCAATTTAAGATTGAAAAAGATCATAGAAAGTTCTCATGTTAAGATTGATGAAAATTTTATGGTTCAAGAAAGATATCATGCTTACTCACCCATGATTGAAGAAGAACCTAGACCCTCCACTAGTGAGACAGTTATTGAGGAAATGTTTGATAGTATTGATGTGGTATTCAATGACCCTGAAACAAGTGAAGAAGATACTCCTAAGGCTGATGAGTCAACATCAGCTAAAGTTCCAAAGTATACATCTAGAAATCATTCCAAGAAAGACATCATTGGAGATCAGAGTGGCAAAGTCTTAACAAGATCACAAGCAAAGAACTCAGCTAGCAGTGAAGCAGTATGATGGAATACAACTAATTTAGAACCTGAATGAAGAATCTATGATTAAAGATCACTAAGGAGTTGATGATTAGATATGAAAGATGATTAAATCAGTATTATGTTTTCATTGATGTCAACTAGCTTGACAATACTTATCTTGTAAGTTACTACACCAAAACATCTAAAGAAAGGTTAAAGAGATGAAGAACATAAGTATCTACATGAGGAAGATGGATATGTCAAATGAAGATAAGAAATACATTGAGTAACTTGTTGATGAGTCTATGACTTGATGATATCGACTTTATTATGTTGCATTCATCTATGATGAAGAATAGAGATGAAAGACACAAAGCAGTGTTGTTGGTAAATGAAGCATTTCAGTATACACCGATGGAGTGTAGTGTATACCGAGTGTAGTGTTAACCATGCTTATGTTCACCAATGCATTTATTTGTTAACTAGGTAGAATAGAAAGGAATTAAATGATTAGTTTAGCCGATAAATCAATGAGCTGAAAAGTGTATGAAATCTAGGTAACATAATTCAAAGAAGATCTAATGGAACAGATTGAAATGTGTTACTAAAACATCAACCGAAGAAGGTTAAAGTGGCAAAATCAATGAATGAGATTAAGCGGCAAAATCTAATGGAAAAAAATAAAATGATTTACTCATCTATGTAAGAGACATTGGTTTCATTGTTGAAAAAATGCCAGAGGAAGAAGATACTGCATAATTATTATGTGAACAAGTTTTCATGCATTCTGATCATACTAGTTGGTGAGAACCGAACTGCAAAAAAATTACGAACCTACAAAGAGTAATTACCGATGGATAGTAAGTTGATATAGTGTTGAATCTGAAGTGATATATTGATCGAAAAGATTTGTATGAGTTGAATATTGATCTATAAACTGTAATTGAAGTTGTATCAAGGTAGATCATCTACTCTTACATATTTAACCATTGTACATAGTCAAATATCTTAACTGAGTGGACTAAGAAAGCCTTTTTATGTTTCATTCATAGAGTGAACATTGTTATCCTGTCAACCCCAGAGTGACTGTTGGTTAGATGATAACTTCTGGTCTAAAATCCTCTAACAAGGTCACGCCTAACATTGTGTTTGTAAGTTTTAACAGGGTTGGGTATTCACTGACCTCACTTTAGAAGAGTGAACATTTGTGGGTTGCCGGTCCCAGGTGGTTTTTCCCTTCATAGGATTTCCACGTTAAATCTCTAGTGTTATGTGTTGATTGTGATATTTGTTTGTTATCATACTTTGGATATTACATGTTAGATTTGATCGGTAACTACTATAAGTTTTAGACTAATAATTGGTAAAAGCATAAAAAGTGAAAGTGTTTTATGTTTACCAAGTAGTAGAAGTTGAAGAATTTGTTTTGGGACACTAGATAACTGATTCACCCCCCCTCTCAGTTATTCTAACAATTGGTATCAGAGTTGTGATTTCTTAGAACAGAGTTTTGAGGACTTCAACACAAAGATCTCAAGATGTATAAGAGGGAAGTTCCAAAGCTGAACAAATAAAATTTTGTAGTATGGAAAAGCTAGATGAAGTTGTACATATTTGGAATTGGGAATTTCACACTAGAACTAATACAAAATGGCTACATTGAACCGACACCTAGTCCCTTAACCCTTGATCAACTAAAAGAAAGGCATGAACACAATATTACTATGATGGAACTTGCTGCTACCTGTACCAATGCCGAATTTGAAGACATTAAGGGATGCACTAATGTTAAAGCCATGTGGGATAAACTGACTCTAATATATAGTGGAGATTTGAATGTTAAAAGAGCCAGAGAAGAAAGCCTAAGAGGTTGATTTGATGATATGAAGATGAAAGAAGGTAATAACATTGTGCAATACTCAAATAGACTAAAAGAGGTAGTACATGCTATTAGAGCACCAGATGGAGTTATTGAGGATGAAATAGTGATAAGCAAGATTCTTAGAACTTTACTGCCAGTTTATGCAATCGGGATCTCTGCAATTCATGAAACTAGAGCTACATCCAACCTTACTCTTGACACACTGATCGGTAAGCTTACAACCTTTGAATTGAATAACTTTGACAATAGTGTTGTACCTTCTATTGAATCTTCTTTCATTTCTTCTTTGAAGATTGGTAAATCTAGTAGCAGGAATAATAAGAATAATGATAGTGATAGTGATACCGATGATGAACTTGATGAGCTTGAAGCTCTTATGGCCAGAAGGTTACCCAAAGGTAAAAGAAGGTATAGAGGGAAGCTACCTTTGGCATGCTTTAATTGTAAATAAGTTGGCCACATCACTGCTAGATGTCCAAATAAGAAAGATGATGATAGATCCAAACACCGATCTGAAGGAAGGTATGGGAGAAGAGTCAACAGAGGCTACTGACATAACAACATAGATAACCGAGATAGCTATGACAAAGGGAAAAATGTATGTTACATAGCCGAAGATATTGAATCTAAATTTGACACTGATGATGATATAGAAGTAGTATTTGTTGCTATGAAAGATGACTCAGAGGAAGAAGAGAAACATGAAGAAACAACATTGATCTCTAAAGTAAGCAGAAATGATACATGGATCATAGACAGTGGTTGGACACATCATATGACTGGTGATGTAGAGAAATTTGATGTACTTGATGAATATGATGGAGGATCTGTTAGGATGGGAAATGATGCACCCTATATGGTAAGAGGTAAAGGTTCACTGATGATTAATGATAGAATAAAAAGTGAAAATGCATACTAGGTAGATGGACTGAACTATAATTTGTTAAGTGTGGCACAACTAAATAATTTAGGCCACCGACTTTCTTTTGAGAACAAAAAGGTAAAAATCTATGATGATGGAGGAAGAATTGTCGAAACTGGTACACAATCCAGAGGTAATTTATTTTATCTTGATATTGATCAGTCTTCTTGTTTATTAATGAAGGATGAAGATGCATGGTTGTGGCATAAAAGGTTATGCCATGTGAACTTTGATAACATGATCAAGATTAGTAAGAAGAAAAGCGTTAGAGGGTTTCCTAACTTGTCAAAACCTGATCATGCTATGTGCCATGAATGTTAGAAAGGTAAGATGACTAAGTCTAGTTTTAAAAGAAAAGACTACTCAACAAAGAAGATACTTGAGTTGGTTCATACTGACCTATGTGGTACTATGAGAACTCAGAGTTATTATGGTGATAGATACTTTATTCCTTTTGTTAATGACTATACTAGACTGATGACAGTTATGTTCTTAAAAGAAAAATTTGAAGCATTTAAGATGTTTAAGTGGTATAAGGAAAAGGTAGAAAAAGAGACTAGAAAAGAATTAAAATGCTTAAGATCTAATAGAGGAGGTGAATTTATCTCTGATGAATTTACTAAGTTTTGTAATGAGCATGGTATCAAAAGACAGGTCTCTGCACTGAGAACATCTTAGCAGAATGGGATTGCTGAAAGAAGGAATAGGTCAATAATTGACTGTGCAAGAACACTAATGTTGCAAAAGAATATTTCTTAGAGATACTGGAGGGAAGCTTTTAGTACTATTGTATATGTGCTTAACTGAGTACAACTGAAAAAGGAAACCAACCGGACACCCTATGAGCTATGGTTTGGACACAAACCTACTATAAGTTATTTCAAGATTTTTGGAAGCAAATGTTTTATTCTAAAAGATGAGAGAAATAGGAAATTTGATTCTAAAGGAGATGAAGGAATATTCTTAGGATATTCTCCTAAGAGTAAAGCATATAAATGTTTGAATAAGGTTACAAATAAGATAATTGAAAGTACTAATGTCTGTGTTGATGAGTTTGATGACAAGAACACGGAGGAAAATAGAAAGGAACCAAAAGACTATGGAAGATTCACTTACATTGAACATCTAGATTATCTACTAAAGTCACAACTTTTGATAACTAGCCAAAAGGAAAATAACCCCGAGGAATAGGAAAGGGAAACTGACAAACAAGATGGAGCTACCGAGGAGGCACATGAACCTGAATAGGATGAACAAGAAAGAAGAAACTGAGTACTTGCTAGTTTTTTTAGGAGACATCATCCTGAGACAAATTATTGGAGACAGACAAGCTGGCATGAACACAAGAAGAAAGGAAGACAAGGTACATGTCTACTTTGTGAATTTGAACCAAAAAATGTGAAAGTTTCATTAGAGAATGAAGAATGGGTTAATGTAATGAAAGAGGAAATAAAAAAAATAGAGAAGAACAAAACTTGGTCCTTAGTACCCCTGCCTAAAGATAAGAATGTTATCGGTACTAAGTGGATATTCAGGAACAAACTGAATGAAAATAGTGAGGTGACAAGAAATAAAGCTAGATTGGTATGCAAGGGATATGCACAGGAAAAAAGCATTGATTATGGTGAGACATTTGCACTTGTTGCTAGATTGGAAGAAGTTAGAATGCTACTTGCATATGCTAGACACAAGAAATTAAAGTTTATCAAATGGATGCAAAGTCAGCATTTCTGAATGGTATACTTGAAGAAGAGGTCTACATAGAACAACCTAAAGGATTCATTGATCTAGACAATAAAGACATGGTATGTAGATTACATAAAGCTTTATATGGTTTGAAGCAAGCACCGAGAGCCTGGTATGAAAGGTTACATACTTACTTGTTAAGTATTGGATTTGTTAGAACTAGTGAGAACAACAATTTGTACATGAAAGGTGATACTGATGACACTATTATTATTGTTGAGATATTTTTTGATGATATTATTTTTGGAGGTCAAGATCATGTATGTAAATATTTTTCTAATGAGATGAGAAAATATTTTGAGATGTCTATGTTCGGTGAGATTAAATTCTTTCTAGGACTACAAGTGATTCAACAAAGTGATGGGATATTCATCTCACAATCTAAATACATTAAGGAATTCTTGAAGACATTTGGCATGGAAGATGCTAAACCTATGGGAACACTGATGGCTACTGGAAGTAAATTGACAAAGGAAGATGAAACTACAGAGGTAAACCAAGCACTTTACCTATCCATGATTGGTAAGCTAATGTATGTAGTTCATATAGACTAGATATAGCACATGCCGTGGGAATTGTTGCTAGTTTTTCTGCTAACCCTAGAGAATCACACATGATTTCTACTAAAAGAATCTTAAGATACCTAAAAAAGATAGAGGATTATGGATTATGGTATCCTAAGTAAGGTAAGTTTAAACTAAAGGTCTATACTGATGTTGATTGGGCTGGAAATGTGGATGACAGAAAAAGCACCACCGGAGGAGCATGCTTCTTTGGTGAAAGACTTGTAACCTGGACAAGTAAAAAGAAGGCTTGTATTTCTCAGTCTATAGCTAAAGCAGAGTATGTTTCTCCTACTACTAATTGCTCAAACATTGCATATATTAAGCAAGTGTTGGAAGGAATGAATGAGGTAATCACTGACCCGGTGATTATATACTGTGACAACACAAGTGCTATTAATATTTCAAAGAATCCAGTGATGCACTCTAAGACAAAGCATATATCAATTAAGTATCACTACTTAAGAGAACAAGTGCAAGATAAGAAAGTGAAGTTAGAATTTGTTACATCTAAAGAACAACTTGTAGATATCTTTACAAAGCATCTACCGAAGGACACATTTGAATACTTGAGGACTAGACTTGGGGTCTGTCCCCTATCTATCGGTCACTAATGTGATCTGGATGTTGCATTGGCTTAAACTTATCAAAAGATCACACATGTTGATGCAACATAGTTCACACTTTGAATAATGTTCAAGGTTGTGATTAAGTTTGAAGAATTGAAATAGAGTGGTATATCAGTATACAAAGATACAGAGATTGTATTGGACAACAAAGAGTTACTTAGCTACTATAGAGATGATTATTTATTTATTTCTTTGGCATTGTTGTCAAAGGGAGAGATAAATAATATGAAAGAAAAGTAAAACATGCATCAATGAGAACTATCTAAGGGAGAGATAATATGAGAGAAACAGAACATTGAAGATCAATTACAGAGAATAGAACCAGGAACCTAAGAGTTAAAAAGATCATATCTACAGAATGACAAAGCTGTATTTTATTATGTTGTTTAGTAACGTAGTGATTAAACATATTAAACTAGGGAGAGCTTGTACAAAATTTGTTCACAGAGTTGTAGAATACATGTTTTGTATGTGTATGGTACACTTCATATTACTTGAGTTGCCATCAATGCCAAAGGGAGATATTGATGAACTACAACTGATTTAGAACCTGAATGAAGAATCTATGATTAAAGATCACCAAGGAGTTGCTAATTAGATATGAAAGATGATTAAATCAGTATTAAGTTTTCATTGATGTTAACTAGCTTGACAATAGTTATCTTGTAAGTTACTACACCAAAACATTTGAAGTAAGGTAAAAGAGATGAAGGACAGAAGTATCTACATGAGGAAGATGTATATGTCAGATGAGGATAAGGAATACACTGAGTATCTTGTTGATGAATCTATAACTTGATGATATTGACTTTATTATGTTGCATTCATCTATGATGAAGAATAGAGCTGAAAGACATAAAGCAATGTTGTCAGTAAATGAAGCATTTCAGTATACATTGATGGAGTGTAGTGTATACTGAGTGCAGTTTTAACTGTGCTTGTGTTCACTGACACATTTCTTTGTTAACTGAGAAGAACAAAAAAGAATTAAATGATTAGTTTAGCTGATAAATTGATGAGCTAGAAAGTGTATGAAATCTAGGTAACAGATAAGGTTTGTTATGAAGATCGAGGGCTAACATAATTCAAATAAGATCAAATGGAATAGATTGAAACATGATACTAACACATCAGCCAAAGAAGGTTAAAGTGGAAAAATCAATGAATGAGATTAAGTGACAAAATTTGATGGACAAAAAGAAAATGATTTACTCGTCTATATAAGAGACATTGCTTTCATTGTTGAAAAAATGCTGGAGGAAGAAGATACTACAAAATTATCACATGAACAAGTTTTCATGCATTCTGATCATACTGGTTAGTGAGAACCGAACTGTAGAACAATTATCGAGCTACAAAGAGTAATTACCAATAGATAGTAAGTTGATACAGTGTTGAATCTGAAGTGATATATTGATCAGAAAGATTTGTATGAGCTGAATATTGATCTGTAAACTGCAATTGAAGTTGTATCAAGGTAGATCATCTACTGTTACATATTTAACCATTTTACACAGTTAAATCTCTTAACCAAGTGGACTAAGAAAGTTTTTTTATGTTTCATTCATAGAGTGAACATTGTTATCTTGTCAACCCCAGAGTGACTATTGGTTGGATGATAACTTCTAGTCTAAAATCCTCTAAAAAGGTCACATCTAACAATTGTTTGTAACTTTTAACAGGGTTGGGTCTTCACTAACCTCACTTCAGAAGAGTGAACATTTTTGGGTTGTCGGTCCTAGATCATTTTTCCCTTCACAGGGTTTCCACGTTAAATCTCTTATGTTATGTGCTGATTGTGATATTTTTTTGTTATCATACTTTGCATATTACATGTTAGAATTGATCAGTAACTACTATAATTTTTAGAATGATAATCTGTAAAAGCATAGACAATGAAAGTATTTTATGATTATTGAGTAGCAGAAGATGAAGAATTTTTTTTGGATTATATTTATTTTGGGACATTGGATAACTGATTCACCCCCCCTCTCATTTATTCTAACACAATATGTTTACTATCTCAGATCGAACCTTTAAGTGTTGAAGATGCATGTAATGATTAAGATTGGCATGATGCTATGAAAGAAGAACTTGATCAGATTATTAAGAATGACACTTGGGAACTGGTCCCAAGACCTAGAGATAAGAATGTGATTGGAACAAAGTGGATATTCAGAAACAAGATGAATGAAGATGGTATAGTAGTATGAAATAAAGCAAGATTAGTATGTAAGGGATATGCGCAAAGAGAAGGCATTGATTATTTAGACACATTTGCACCTATGAGCATATTAGAAGCTATTAAGTTGTTTCTAGCTTATGCTATAGTCAAAAATTTCAAAGTATATCAGATGGATGTCAAGTCAGTATTCCTGAATGGAGATTTGAAAGAAGAAGTATACATTGAGTAGCTAGAAGGATTCACCTTATCAGACATACCTAATATGGTATGCAGATTGAAGAAGGCCCTCTATGGACTTAAGCAAGCCCCTAGAGCATGGTATGAAAGACTAGATGGATATCTAACAAAGATTGGATTCAAGAAAGGAGTAGCAGATTGTAATCTATTCATTAAAGAGACATTTGAAGGTCTACTACTTGTAGCTATATTTGTTGATGATATTATCTTTGGAGGTAATGAGAAACTAAGTGCATAATTTGCTGAAGAAATACAAAATGAGTTTGAGATGAGTATGATTGGTCCTATCAAATACTTTTTAGAACTAAATGTGCCGCATACAAAGAAAGGTATTTTCATTAATCAGTCCAAGTATGTGAAGGAGATACTAAAGAAATTCAAGATGGATGATTGCAAACTAGTAGGAACCCCTATGATCACTAGATGCAAGCTTACAAAAGAAGATAACTCACTAGTAGTAGATATAACATTGTACAAGTCTATGATTGATAAACTCATATATCTCACTCAGACTAGACCTGATATTTCCAATGCAGTTGGCATAGTTGGAAGATTTGTAGTAGAACCTAAGAAAAGTCACCTCATGGAAGTGAAGAGGATATTCAGATACTTGCAAGGCACTATAGATTATGGTATATGGTATCCTAACTCAGAAAATGTTGAGCTTCATGTGTACACTGATGCAAATTGGGTAGGATGTGTTGATGACAAAAAGAGTACATCAAGTGGAGCAGTGTTTCTTGGTGATAGACTTGTCACTTGGACAAGCAAGAAACAAAATTGTATTTCTTGTTCAATAGCAGAAATGGAGTATGTTGCAGCAGCCTTAAATTGTTCTACAATTGTTTGGATCAAGCATATGATAAAAGGATTTTGGAATATAGATTTATTATCCTATTGTTATTCATTGTGATAACACTAGCACTATCAATATGTCAAAGAACCCTATGATGTATGCAAAGACAAAGCACATTGAGATCAAGTATCACTTCCTAAGAGAGAAAGTGGCAGAGAAAGAAGTCAAGCTGGACTATGTGAGTGCCAAAGATCATTTGGTAGATATATTCACAAAGCCCTTGCCTAAGGATACTTTTGAGTATCTTAGGGAGAAGTTGGGAGTAATTCCCTTCCCTGATTCTTCTTAGAAGAAAGAAGGAAAGGCATCAGTCCTGAGGGACTGATGGAAGGTTGACTACTCTACCTCAGGAGTAGTAATGGTGCTTAAAATGAATGGAGCCCTTTCCCATTGATGTCAAAGGGGGAGTAATATATAGATTCATTAAAAAAAAAAAAAAAAGGAGTAGTATACTAAGGGGGAGCAGTATTCAGTTATGACAGCAGTACAGTTGAGGAAATGGACAATATTGGAAAATTATTTTAGCAGATGGAGGATTCATCTTTGGGGGAGTTTTGTAGAGGAAATGGAGAATGTTATCAAAGAAATTTTCACTTGGGTTGGTGGTCATTTTTCATTCCACATGTTGCCATCAATGCCAAAGGGAGAGATTATTAGAGATTTTCTAGCAGGCCAGTACTGAATGTATGTTTGTCATTGATGAAAACATATAGAAAGTAGCATGCATGGAAGTCTTATGTAGTAAACCTTCAGTATATGTAGCATGGATATGATATAGGCATGATTTCATGGGTGAAAAGGTTAACTATTAGTACAAATAGTTATATAGCAGCTGGTGTCAGCAGTGTTCCTGACAGAGTAACTGACAGTATTCTATGTATGGTTGTTCGTACAATTATCATGGAGCCTTGTGCACTTGGATACAATTTTAAGACATGTTAGTGATGTTTCATTTATGGAGGCATAGTTTGATATTTAGTAGAAGTGAAGTTATGCAATCACTATTCACTAGTAGCAGTTTCATGTGTTTGTTCAAGAGAGCTGACAGAGATTTTATTGGTTCTTGAGTTGCGCCTATCTTTTGGGTGTGCACCCTTGGAGTTAAGCTTAGAGAAGTGTTATTGATGTTTTTCTAAGAGCGCATGAGTTAATTCAGCATGAGGAGAAAGATCCGGTTGTTTTGGTAGAGCTGACAATGTGTAGTGTGCATTTACAATTATCTTATTGGACAAGTCCCAGAATGTGTTGCGTGCATAGTAGAGCTGACATAGTTTTTATTGGAGTTTGTTATGGTTTCACTAATATGATTTCAAGGTGGTTCTAACAAGTTGACTTGATTATATCATTTAGAGGAAAGATATTTATAGGCAGTCATTTGTGATTGCTTAAATGTGGCTTATGGTTGATTAAGAAGAGCATAGGAGAGTGTGCAAAGTATTGAGCCATCAGAAGAAGGTCTATGTGACCAAGTAAAGTATTTGTGCTATACATCATAACTAATCTAGACAGCAGGTCAAAGCACAACTCACCAAGATCTAGATATAGTGTGTATCTATTATTCAGAAGGTTGTAGCCTTCACCCCTTTGAGTAGTGAGCTCTCAGATAGTGCGTCCTCTCCCCTAACAGGGTCTGACCCTTGACCATGTCTACTATACTTAATATATTGTAAAGATACTCCTAACAGGGTAAAGGATCTTCTAACAAGGGTCATTATACACTAGTGCAGAATATCAGTGGATGTCAATTCCCACCAAGGTTTTTACCTATTTGGGTTTCGTTGTAACCAAAATATTGGTGTTGTGTTCATGTGTTCTTTCATTGTTTCTATGCTTTATGTTTAAGTATACTTAGTTGGATAAAGAATTGAAACTTTTAGATAACTGATTCACCCCTTCCCCCCCCCCCCCCCTTCCCTCTTAGTTATCTCTTGGGACTATTCCTAACAGGTTACACTTTTTTGTCTGAATGCACACTGAACCGTACATTTTGAAAAAAAAAATCAGATTCGGATGCATATTGTCATTAAACTATTTGAAATCAGAAGATGAAGTAAATTAGAGTCTTTTTGGCTTTTCTATCTAGATTCTAAATATATTTTTTTATTTTTATATTTGAAATGATTTTAATGGTTTTTTCTTTCTCCCACAAAAACTGGTATGTTGCTGAAAATGTCATTTTCAAAGAGTTACATAGTTTTCATAGAGCATAACATTTTTTCTAAAATAGATATCGATGTGCTTCTTTCAAATTTAGTTTTTTAGCATCCATACAAAGAGCATGAAATTGGTTTTGTGACATTATCATGATTATTGGATATTTTATTAACATTTGAAGTTGACTAAACCATAATTTTGACATACCTTGACTACATAGCTGATAACTTGCCATGTCTTTGTCCAGTTTCATTTTTATTTATTTTTTTATAGAAAGAGAACTTCAATACCTAGGGCATAGATATTTTTAATAAAAAAAAATTTCTCTCATTTACTATTTTTTATTAAGCGTCAAACATATAGGTAGACATATGGTGAAATATCTATGTTTAGTAAAACTAAAAAATACAAATTCATAATAAACTTAATATATTAACATTATAATCATTGGTTCTTTAATCAGAAGTTTGAATCAGTATAAGAAGATGTCCAAAAAATCCATTCTACATGAGGGGTTAATTTTGTTGATTTATGAATATATAAGGGATAATATCCCTAACCCTACTGTTACCACTCCCATTATGGGGAAAGACAAACAGAATGCCAAAGGAGATATTGGTAGCAGTTCAAAGAGAATTAGGTCTAGGAAGAAGGAAGATTGTGATTTCACCTATGAGGAAAATGTGACTGATGATTCTAAGGAGAAGGAAGATTATGACACCTAGAATATGCAAAGCCCTAACAGGAATTGTGAGGAGACTGAGGACTCCAAAGATAATGTCATATTAAATCTAACAACCTTTTATAACCTTCAAAAAGATAAGCATACTTAATCTTCTAACACATGGGGAGTTCCTTAAGATCTTAAGATAATTCCTTTACATTTTAGAAGATTTATTTACACAAATAGAAGGAAAATATGTATCACATGACTTTTCTATTAAAACCTCATTAGAACTCTTTATAAGAATATATTTCATCTTCTATCTTTCCTCATTTATATTAATTTTCCTTTTCTCTAGAACAATGGATTTCACAATCTTTTTTCTTGATAATTGAGCTACATGACTTGATTTATTATAATTGAAACATAGGAAATTTTGTTATATAATGTTCCAACTTCTTCTACAGTGAAATTTTTTTTGTCTGATTTTATGCATAATAGTATCCATTCAAAGATTCAAAATTTCTACCATTTTGTGAATTAATGAAACTAATTTCAATCATCCTATTTCTACACTCTTTTTCCTTATGTGCATACTTATTGCAAGCATCACATTGTACAATGAAGGATGTTTCTTCATTTTTAATTTAGAATTCACCAGGATAATGACCAAATGTATTACATGAAGATGTAGGGTACCTAGTTTTTGGAGTAGTAGGATGCTAGGTACCTTGTTTTGAGAAAAAAACTACACCCTTTTGAAGTCGGATAGGACTGAATATATTTTGATCATCTTTTTTTATACTATATTAATCTTTTATTTTCTTTCCTTTCTCATCTCTATTTGTGGATCATTGGTCAAATAAAAGTCCTCCTTAATCCCTTGAAGGCTTATGAAAGCTAATAATCTCATTAATCATATCACTTTCTTATGCAAAGTCACAAGTGGAAACCTCAAAATAGTGAGTAATTGGCAAGAGTTAGGTACCAAATACACCAAATTATGAAGATAAAGTTCCCTAAACTTATCCCAAGTGTAGGATGAACAAGGAGTGAGGTTATCACAACCCCAAATCCCAAGGATTACCTAATCACTAGGTTCCACAAGGTTCTAAGCACCAATGACCAAGGTTTGCTAAGGTGTTCCCTTAACCCAATGAGCAACCAAACCCAATGAAATGACTCACAAGACTAGGGGTGGTCTATAATCACCATTATATCCTATTTAGGTCCTATTTGTTTAGTTCCAATGGTTCTTTCATTTAAAAGCAACCCATACAACCTAGTTGTTGCACAATCCAAAGACTAGGCTTGTAGCCTTTCCTAGAAGGAATTTTGAACATAAGTCAAAATAATTCCACATGACATATGAAATAGGTTGGAGATTATGAAACCCTTTTGGGTTTTATGGAACATATCCAATCACCAAGATGTGAAGTTAAATGGAGGATGTTGAAACAACTACACTAGACCAGGCTAATAGGCCTAATTAGGTCTCCAATTGCACTACAAGTGCTCCTTCCTCCAAGACAAGGCACAAAATAATTATGGGAGAATGTGATGGCATATAAAAGGACTCAAAATCTATATTTTTGAGTCATGGTTAATCCCCAATGGAGAGTTATGGTGACTATTCTAAGTCACTGACTGGTGCACACATAGAGATGTACACCTAGGGCATTACGACAAATCCAATCCCCTATAAATCTCCACTTCTAACCTAAAAAATATGAAAATAAATTGAAAAATTTTGAATTCCACCAAGGGGCATCAATTTCCCATGGTGGAATTGGTCCAAACAACCAAGCCCTATTGGGGACCCTAGTTTTAGGCCTTAAATCTAGCCAGTCACACTAAAAACTAGATAACTCACAAACTAGGATAGATCAGAACATGAGTCCAATTGAAAATGAAAGAAGATTCAAGGATCCAAATTTTGGCTTCAAATTTTCATGCCCTCTTATCCGTACCTATCTGTACACTTCAATTCTCCTTGGGAATTGCAAAGAAATGTTAATATTTTATTGATCTAAATTGCCAAATTACACATTGTTACCTTCCACCCACCTAAAAGGGCTTTTTAAGGCTTCCCCAATAGATTAAAACTGAATTTAAAACCATATGACCATTGGGGGCTTTGTTTACAACTTTTGGCAAAAGTTGTCAAAGTTGTTAAGCAACTTTTACAACATTTTTGCAATTTTTGCATTCTAGGTGACCAAACTTGGTCTAGACCTAATCTAGTGATCCAACATGGATCTAAAGCATTAAAAAAATGAAAATAGAAAAAATCATAAGATTCTAGGACTTTTGACCACCTATGACCATAGTTGACCAAGGGCTGATAGTTATGCCAATCTTGGAACTAGGTCTTACAACTTGGTCTAGATGCCTAGATAAACGATCTAATCTAAACTAGATGTCCTTAGGACTTTGATGATCATTATTTGTTGAGTTTATTGGGGGTGCTCCTACACCATACTCCCCTTTATTTTTAAAACTCAAGTTCCTACTTGAGGTTAACTATTCCACCGAAGTCCCATATTGCTTGATTTGGTCTTCAATCAGCCAAGTTGCATCTGTGTTGGGGAGGCCTTTCCATTTCACTAAGTACTGCATATACTTCTTGGTTCTAGTTTTCTTAAGCAACTTTGTGTCCAATGTTTCTTCTAACTCCACTAGTTTTCTTTGAGGAAGATTAGTGACATAGTCTTCATCATTGATATTTGTTTCATCACCTTGCTCACTTGTTGAACCTGTTGTAGCTTTGTAGGGGGTGAGGTCTGCAACATTGAATATTGGAGAGATTTGAAAGGTTGGGGGAAGAGAAATATCATAGGCATTCTCACCTATTTTATTGAGTATACTACATGGTCCTACTTTCTTCATATGAAGTTTAGAGTATCTACCCTTAGGTAGTCTCTCTTTCCTTAGAAATGCCCAAACCTTGTCTCCCACTTTGAAGTGGATCTCCCTTCTTCTCTGATCAGCATGTTCCTTATACTTCAAACTAGATCTTTGAAATTCTTCTTTGACCTCATGCTGCACCTTTGTGATGATTTTTTCCAGTTCTTGGCCTTGAGCACTGACTTTGAAGTCAGATGGTAGTTCTATCAAGTCTAATGGTCCTTTGGGACGAAGGCCATATACTGCTTGGAATGGAGTTTTGCCGGTTGACCTGTTCATGGAATCATTGAATGCAAACTCTTCCTAGGGTAGGAGTGTATCCCAACTCTAAGCATACTATTTGGTTAGGCATCTTAGGAGATTTCCTAGGGATCTATTTACTACCTCAATCTACCCATCTATTTGTGGGTGATAGGCAGAGTTGTAGGTGAGATTAGTTCCCAATTTCTTGAAGAGTGTCCTCCAAAAATGGCATTGGAACTTCACATCTCTATCAGATACAATTGTTTGAGGTAGAACATGGATCCTAACTACCTCTTTGAAGAAAAGGTGTGCAATGTGAGAAGCATCATTTGTGCTTTTACATGGTACAAAATGGACCATTTTACTAAACCTATCCACTATTACAAAAACACTGTCAAAGCCTTGCTTTGTTTTAGGCAACCCCATTACAAAATCCATTGAGATGGACTCCCATGGTCTAGAAGGAATTGGTAAGGGTTGATATAGTCCTTGATTTGTTAACACACCTTTAGCTTTTTGACATATGGTGAAAGTCTCTATGAACTTCTTGACATCATTGTTCATCTTAGGCCAAAAATAACTTCTCCTCACCATGTCTATTGTCTTATCAATGCCAAAGTGACCTCCTAGGACACCACAGTGCTTCTCCCTTATTATGTTTGTCCTCATTGAAAATTTTGGAATGCATAGTTGAGCTCCTTTGAATAGGAGTCCATTCTAAATCAAATATTTAGAAAAGTTAGTATGGTATCTTCCAACCATCTTTGTGCAAATTTGATATATCTCTGCAAATTCAAGGTCATCAGGATACAAGTGTTTGAGGGACTCAACTCCCACACTTTGTAGTTGTATTTCTTCAATCAAACCAACCCTCTTGCTAAGGGAACCAACAACTTTGTTTGTTACACCCTTTTTATGCTTGATGTTGAAGGTGTAGGCCTACAACTATTCTACCCATTTCAGATGTCTGACAGAGAGTTTTTCCTATGAATTAAGGAAACTTAATGCATGGTTGTCATTATATACCACAAATTCCTTTCAGATCAAATAGTGCCTCCATTTCTTGATTGCTTGGACCATGGCATAGAGTTCTAGGTCATATGTAGAGTATTTTCTTTTGGCCTCATTTAGTGTCTCTGAGAAAAAGGCAATAGCCAAGTTTCTTGCATCTATCCCCACAGTGAAGAATTTGTTGAAATTAGGTAGGATCAAGATAGGATATTGGGAAACCCTATTCTCCAAGTATTGGAATGCATCATTTTCTTCCTTTGTCCACATAAACTTATTATTCTTTCCACCCTTAATGGTTTCAAGCATTGGTGCACGCACATGACTAAAATTTTAGATAAACTTTCTATAGAAAGTTGCAAGTCCATGGAAGCTTCTTACATCACCTTGGTTCTTTGGTGGAGGCCAGTTGATGATTTCTTCTACCTTCTCAGGGTCCATCTTGAGGGTACCTTGTGAGATCACAAATCCTAGGAACACCAGTTCCTTCCTCATAAACATGCACTTTTCCAAGTTGATTACCAACTTGTGTTGATGAAGTCTTCTTAGTAACTATTCCACAAGATCAAGATGGTATTCCTTGCTATGACTGAATATTAGTATGTCATCAAGGTAAAAAACAACAAATTTTCCAATAAAATCAATGAATATCTCATTCATAAGCCTCATAAAAGTACTAGGGGCATTTCTCAAGCCAAAGGGCATTACTAACCATTCAAACAAACCTTTAGTAGTCTTGAATGTTGTTTTCCATTCATCTCCTAGTTTGATCTTGATTTGATGGTGTCTAGACTTTAGGTCTATCTTGGTGAAGTAGCAAGCACCTCCTAGTTGATCCAATAGATCCTTAATCCTTGGCATGGGGAATATATACCTTACGGTGATCTTATTGAGGGCCCTACTGTGAGTACATAATAGTTCACCAACTTGTTTTGCAATCTCTGCATGTTGCAATGGTTTCATTTTATATGGGGCCTTGTTAGGCAAAGAGGAACTAGGTATCAAGTTAATTTTATGACTGATATCTCTTAACGAAGGGAGGCTTGTGGGTAGGTCACTAGCAGTGACATCTTTGTATTTTTCTAGTATTTCCTTAGCTTCTCTTGGTATAGGATCTTTTTGGTCAGTCCTTATGTTGTCTTTGGGTTTGGAGATTAGGAAAAAGGCTTCAATATTAGGTTCCTTCAATGTTTTTAACATTTATTTCTCTCCCATTATGATGAAAGTAGGTTCTTTTTCAGACTTTCTATCAGGTAAGACCTTCATAGTAAAAGTTTTTCCATCCTTGGTGATGGAGTAGGTGTTCTTCCTACAATGGTGTATGGCATATACATCAAATTTCCAAGGGATGTCTAGAAGGATATGTGAGGCATCCATTTCAACCACATCACAAAGAAATTTGTCCTTAAAGTCTACAATTGAGAACTCTATCCATGCTTGTTCTATTTCTAGAGTTTGTTGGCCTTTTGTTAGCCATGAGACATGATAGGGGAAAGGGTGTGGCTTCTTAGGGTGGTTTAACTTTTGAACCATTTCACAAGATACTAAATTTTCAGTTGAACTAGAATCTATAAGTAGATTACATACCTTTCCATGACATTTGATCTTTGTCCTGAAGAGGTTCTTCCTTTGTGGAGGCTTTTGAGCCCGTGGCACTTGAAGGAAGCATGTCTCATCATCAAACATACTCCTTCCTCTGGTTCCAAGTCTCTAGTGTTAGTATTGTCTTCTTGTTTATCTTTTCCATGTATTGTATATGTGATGCTTTGATGTTATTGTGAATTCTTTATTGTATTGTTTTTGTTAAGGGAGTTTTTCTCAAGGCCACACTCACCCTTGGGAAGGAAGAGTAGCCTTGGGGGTGAAGGGAATTTTGGGACAATCATGGGTGTAGAGTCTCTCCTTGTATGGAGAAGGAAGAAACATGGATGTATGGGCTCCATGTAGTCATTTCTTTTTGGGGGTCATAAGGGATTGTATGGCTTGAAGCCATGGGAGTCATCAGGAGCTTTATTGTGTGGGATTTTTGTGGAATCTTGTGTATTGAGAAAGCCAAGAGAAGGCTTGTCTTTTGTTTCCATGAAATGTGTTTTCTCCCCTTGAGTTGGTTCCACCTTCACCCCAATTTATGAGTCATTTTGAGACTTTTTATTTTGCCTTGGATGGGAGTATAAATGTAGTTTTTGTGTTGTTGTGATTGTGGTTTGTTTGTGTGTGAAACCTTGTCTATGTGATGGTTCCCCAAGCTCGAGGGTCGCTTCATAGAAGCCTAGGTTGGGAGGTGAGCACTCCATGGCCTATTTATGTTTATTTGCAAGATTGGAAGCCATTGAAGACTTCATGTTTGAAGCTGTAATCTTGAAGAGTTTGAGGATGTATTCAAAAGGTTGTTATGGAGTTCTACTTGTTTATGTTTGTTGTTATTGTGAGGGAATCTTAAGGATCCCTTGAGTTAAATGTAATTTCTTTTGTAATGGAGTTATTACTCCAAAACTTGTGTTGTATCAAGTGATACTGCATCAAAGTTTTTGTTTTTTTAAATGTATTGTAGTTTCCATTTGGTTAGTTTCATCTTCTTATGAAATTTTGAGTGATGCTCAAAGAAAGATTTTAAGTGTATTCTAGTTGTATTCAATAGAGAATGAACAATGTATTATTTCAATGGAAAGAAAATAAAGATGTTGTAGGATTTGTTTTTGTGAGAACTTTGTTTGTTTACTCATGGATAAAAAATTTTGTATACATGTTGATAAACTATGAAGTGAAGAAAGTTTTCAATCTTTTATAGTTGCAATGAATTGACTTTATTAGTATGAAAATATTCAAGTTAGATTTTTGGATATCAAACCAAAAATAAACTAAACTCTATCACCTTTAGTGAAATGAAATTACAAAACTATAAACTATGTGTGACAAAAGAAAGAAAATAAGACTTGACCTATTACCTCTTAGAAAAAAAAATACAAATCAACAATGAGAAAGTAAGAAGAAATCAAATGAACAAACAAGTGAAAAAAACACAAGAAAAATGGAAAAAGGAGACCTACAGGTCTCTGGAAAATGTATGGGAAAAATTCCCATACATTTTCCAAATACACAGACAATTAACAACTATTTCCTACATCCACTTGGCATTAAAAAATAATTTTTAAATGCTATGGCAAAAAAGCCTATTCTACCCATCAAGAAGGCTAGCCTCTTGGGGGACCCACTTGGGTGGTCACTCGAAAAGGGATAATAAAAAATATATATAATAAATAGATAGTATACTTTAAACATCATGAAATATCTCAAATTGAGTTCCATTTGATTATTATATATATATAAGAGAGTCCTTTTTATCACATGCCCACGTAGGGCTTATAAAGTAAATATTAAAAAAATATATATATATAAATTTTTTTCTTTTAAAAAGAAAATAATTTTTAAAAAAAAATTCACTATTTAAGGGGGGGGGGTACGTGAACCCCACACTCCCGAGTGCACTGCCCTAAGCAGTGGGCCTTGAACTAGGTAGAATACCGCGCAGCCTAGCCAGCGTGGGCCCACCCTGCGATAGTCCTGTGGGACTTTAAAATGAGAGTCGTGGGTGGGGGGGGTAAAAACCTCCCCATAATAAAAATTTAGTTTTTATTTATTTATAATTATATTATATATTATTATTAATTAATATTAATAATATTAATTAATATAAATAATTTTTATTAAATTAATTATTATTTATATTAATTAATGTTGATAATATTAATTAATATATATAATGTTTATTAATTTATATATTTTATTAATTAATAATTATGTTAATTAATATATAATATTAATTAGCATAATTATTATTTAATAATTATTAATAATTATATTTTATTTAAGTGTTATTAATAATTATATTAATATATATGTTTTTTTTTTTTTTTTTGTAATTATATTTATTAATAAATAAGTGATTTTGTTTTTTTATAACAGATACTCCTATTAACTCATTAATAATAATATGAGCTAATCAAATTTGATAACTCAAATGGCAAATTGGATGAGAGAATTATAGCCGATTTTTAATTCTCTTAGTCTGTTTATGGTATTAATTGTTCTAATCTAAGGGGTAGTATATTGATTAAATTATATTGTTAATAAATTATAATTGAATTGTTTAAATTAAATATCAATTAACAATATGTGGATAAGTTCATTAACTATTAATTAGTTAATTAATTTTGTCTTAACATAGGATTTTTTTTCAATGACTTAAATTTAGTTGTAATGTGGACATTAAGCTAAGACAAATAATATTAGTAGAACTAAAAATTTATTCATTGAATTGGTTGTTATATTGCAAGGGATTGCTTAGGTAGGTCTAATTAGGGTTTTTAATTTGACCTTTGTGGAGATAATCTTTTGGCTAATTTAGTAACATTAGTTTACCTCGAACTCTTAGGTTAGCTTATAGGGATTCCTTTTACGTGATCAGTAAAGTTAACCAGCTCTCCACCTGGTTTAACCTTGCACACTATAGTCAACTGTTGACCTATTAAACCTTAGCTTATAACCTTTCAAAAAAAAAGCTGGCATGATTTTGAGTGTAAAATTATGGGCATGACACTTGGTATCAGAGCCTAGGTTTCAACATTGGAACCTAACCCATTACGTTTCTTAGCTAACTTTGACCCCTTTTTAAATTGTTAGGATGCATCCCCTTACACCTCAAGATTGAAGATGTATTAGAGGATGAGGATCTAGGTGAGCCCCCTCGGGTCGTGAGTAAGTTGAACAAATGGCTGAGATATTGACAGTAAACCAACTACCACCACCACCACCCAATCCTAATCAGGAGATCTTGTTAGCCCTACAAAACCTCATTAGAGTTATACAGGAAAGGTTGCCTCCTGTTAATCCTTAGTCAAAGCACCAGTTGTCTAGTGGACACAGATCAGAGGCTAGAGAGAGGACTAGAAGTCCTCCATGAGATTGTAAGGAAGGGCAGGGGGCACATGAGGTGGAGTCGATTCACATGCTAGAACCACCACCTAGATTTTTTCAAAGGGTACCCCGTGATGCAAGGACCATATTAGAGATCTCCTAAAGTTACAGACAGGTGCTTTGGGTTGAGTCAGTATGATAGCAATGTTAAGGCCCATTTTGCAGTACACCTTTTGAGAGGAGGTGCTTCCACATGGTGGAAACAGGAAGAATTTAAGAATAATACTACTATGGAAAATGTGACTTGGGAGACAATCCTAGAGAGGTTTTGAGATAGGTACCTGTCAGAGCACTATAGGCAGAGGTGTATAGATGAGTTCCACAAGCTCCAATAGAGGGGACTCACAGTGCTACAGTATGAGACCCGCTTCCTTGAGTTGTTACCTTATGTAGACTACATGAAGGATGAAAAGCTACGAGTCAACCATTTTTTTAAGGGACTCAATGATTAGATAGAGGCATAGGTTCACATGATCTCACCAAGGACCCTTCGTGAGGTAGTAGAGATGGCTTTGGTTGTAGAAGAAATTTGGGGTAAGTCTAGAGATGCTCGTGATAGGTCTCAGAACTATAACTCCACGTCACAGTCACAAGGGCACCAGAAGAGTCATTGGAAGAATAATAATAGGAATTCCTTGGGGTCTTTTAATAAGAAGCCACAAAAGCAGACCCAACAAAACCAGAAACAAAAGCCACCATAGGGATAGTAGGGCTCTAAGCCCAAACAGTGGCAGGCACAGGGATAGAGAAAGGATCAGCGACAATAGTATTCAGAGGCACCCCCAACACGGACTTAATAGTCCTCTTGGGGGGGTTTTAGTGGTTCTAGTAGGACCGGTGGTTAGTAGTTCTCTAGGCCATAGGGAGTACAGACTTTCACAGGAGGTCCTTGCTATGCATGTGGTGTCATGGGGTACTTAGCTTGTGATTGTCATGCCCATAAAAATTCAATCTAAAAACACACCAAATTTTATTTTTTAAAAGGAATAATTAAGTCTAATCTAATGTTGCGGGTTAACAGGGTCCAAGGCAAAGATCAAAGGAGTCTGAAGAACACTATCTCTACAAATCTTGGTTTCCATAAAGGTTATTAGCCGAAAAGTTTTAACGATGGATCCAAAAAGGTGGTGACATTGTAGCCGAGTTTACGAAGGGGTTAGGATGAACAATTCTTGATTTATTAGATTTATCCTTAACTATTATGAATTAATTAAAAATTAAACTAAACAAGGCTAGTTCAACCATCCAGAATACAATCTAGAAAAGTCTTATTTTCATAATTAATTTTAATAGTGATACCAAGTGTAATTCAATAATGAAGGCCTTGTTACAAATGAACAATTCGTTGATTTAAGAATCATATAGATAACATAGAGTAGAAGAGCATTACCTAAAATATTCTTTAAATAATGTTCTTATATATATTGATTAATAATTTTTTATATATATAAATTAATGATAATATGTATTGAATATATATCTGAATTAAATAATCAATTTAATAAATGATTATGATTAAATAAGACATATATTAATTAATTAATAATTATAATATATTAATTAATTAATATAGTTATTAACTAATTAATAAATTATAAAATATTAATTAATAATTATAGTATATTAATTAATTAATATAATTATTAATCAATTAATAAACTATAATATATATATATATATATATAAATTTAGAATAAGCAATACTTATTAATTAAATGAATAAAAATAATAATAATAAACAAAACATTATAAAGTAATTACCTAACTAAACCCACTAAGCTAAACACCTATCTCCCTACACCCTATATCCCCCCTAGGCTCACATGCCAAGGAAGAGGGAATTCATCTTACCTTTCCCTAGCAAAGAGGTGTGAAAGTCAAAGGAGGAAGGGGAAATGCAGCCAAGAGACTAGCACAAGTTTCAAGGAATTGGCTTTATTCTCTCCTAAAAGCCTGCGCAAATCTTAGAAGAGTGGGGAGGTTGAGGGGACAAGAGGGTTTGGGTCCCACCTCATCCCATTCCTATAGGCCTAGCCCAATACTCACGCAGGTGGAGGGTTAGGTGGTTTGACAAGCAACATAGGTATATCATAAAATATGCATCCTAGTACATTTTAAAAAAAAGCATTGGCCAATAAGACTCAAGCAAATTAATTGCTAAGTCAGGCCTTCCAAACTCCTGCGCCATCTTAGTAGAATATTACAAAGTGTGGGGCAGTGAACTAGGATTATTATTATTTTATTGTTTTGAAAACATGTGGCAAAATTATATAGTTTTTATATTGACTGTGTGTTTGGAATTTGTATGGGAATTTTTCCCATACAAATTCCAGAGACCTGTAGGTCTCATTTTTGCAACTTTTTGGCTTGCATTATTTTTTTTGCTACTCTCTTAATAATATTTTCACTTCAACACTAAGCTGAATTTTTTTTTTTTTTTGGTTTGCATTTATACTCTACATTATCTAATAGCTTATGAGTTCATCTCTTTTATCTAAGGTCTTTAACATGTAATGTCAATATAGATTTCTTACTACATAAAATGAGAACTTAAAAGTAGATTTTTCTTTTGTTTCATCATGCTATTGAAGGAAACTTATTAGTCCTAAGCATCACATTTTAACAATGTATATTCACATTACTTATTAAATTTGTCAATTTGAAAACTAAACATGAAACTAAACATTACTAGATTCAAACTACATTCTCACTATTTTTTTTTTCATTGTATCAATTTATGACCACAACATCATCTTCACATATCTACTTCAAAGAGAAAACTCAAGGAAACAACAATAAATATTCTCAATAACCCTTTCAATAACTCAAAGAAACTAATAATGTTTATAACAATTTTCATTTCTTGGTATAACAATTTTCATTTCTTGGTGTACTATCAATACTACAATATGATTTCAATAGAAAATTCTTTATGCAATCTACATTATTTTCATAAGGAGACATGAATCTTTCAAAGGGAAAACCAATATACTTCTTCAAAGATGAGTTACAACAACTTATTTCAAATACAAGACTTGGATACAAACTATAAACTTGGAGCATCCATTCCATTACAATTACATTAACTCAAAGATGTCTCAAGATGTCCATACAATGACACTATACACAATAAAATGGTGTTCCAACTCCAACATGAAAACATCCTCAATATCACAAGTTTACAACTCCATCCAAGAATTCTTCAAGGCTCCAAAATCCTGCAATTTAAACACAATGCATAGGCCAAGGAGTGCTCACCTCGCAACCTAGGCTTCTAAGAAGCCACCCCTGAGCTTGGGGAAACACCACAAAGACAAGGGAAACAATCATACAAACCACAATACTTCAACATAATACATCAAACAAAAGAAATTTCCCTCCCAAGGTTTTTACAAAGAGTCACAACATGACTCAAGAAGGGTGAAGGTGGAACCAATACAAGAGGAGAAGCACATCTCTTTGATGAGGACTAGCCATCACTTGACTTCCTCATCAAAAATTTTTCTCCACAAAACACATTCTTCTCAACTCTTTATGACCCTCAATTTTTACAAAACAAAAACTAGAGATGGCTACATGGAGCCCATACATCCATGTTGCATCCCTCTCCTACCCAAGGAGAGACTCTACACTCTAGATTGTCCCAACAAATTTCCTTCACCGTCAAGGCTACTCTTCCCTCCCAAGGGTGAGTTTTGCCTTGAAAACTCCCTCAAAAATCTCAACAACACATAATAGAAAGAAAATCTACAAGAACAACAATTTAACTTCACATTTACAAAAGAAAAACAAGAATCATGCTCTCTACAAGCTCATGATTCTCTTAACATCTACCAAAGAACAAAATCTACACAACACAAGATTACAATACTACAACAACAAAACAAAATCACATAACCTCCATTAACACTACAATACTAATCTCACACATACAATACAAAAGAATAGCAAGAGTTTTGCATACAAGAAAATAGCAACAAGAGAGCTCTTTCTCTCATCATGAAAATAAAATAGAAGAAGTAAGAATGAAATTTCACCAACCTAGAGTCCAATGCTTAATGGAAGATAGTTGTAGTAGAGCTATCCACTTTTCCAAGACTTTCTCCAAATTAGTCAATCTCCAAATCTAGAGAGTGGGTGTCAACCTTTTCCAAAGGAAGAAGGCCCTCTAAAAAGGCCTCCACACACTCTCCTAGGGATGGAATTTTCTTCCAATTGGATGACCTTCCCAAGTTCTTACAAAGTTTCTAAAAATGGGTTTCTAAAAAGGTAGTCCAAAAAGGTGATTCAAAGACTTTCCTTTTAATTGGTTGAAGACTCTACCCATGCACATGTTTTCAAAAGTGGATTTTCGTCCATTTTGAAAATCCAACTTTTGGAGGGGTCCTATGGTCAACATGGGGTTTTCCTATGGTTAAAAATTCCCCTTACCCATAGGTATATGAAGTGGGCTCACTAAGATAGGCTCAAACTCTTCCCTAGACAGTTCTATGCCTCCTAAAAACTCATGTGAAGCTCAAATCCGAAAATCTATGATATGACAAAACTTCTAGCTCCCTTACCAAGTGATTCTTATGGGGATCCTAAAGGGTACCTTCCTAGGTTGGTGTTTAACCAATCCCCAAGTGGACATGTCATGGCCACATGTACACACACATGTGTCAACTGACACAACTAGAAAGACACATCACAAGCCATGTGGCATGTACACTTGGGCATTCACACATAATTAATAATTAATATAAAATAAAAATCAAACACAATCATGCATCACACATTCACAAATAAAACACAATTACAATGAGGTTTTTAGCTTCTTTCTAGAAGCAACTTTGGATTAATTGAATTTTCACAAATGTCCCTATGATGTTTCCCTGAATTTACCTTGGCCTAGTTCCCTGCACACTCAAATCCAATATCAGTAGTCCAAGGAGATAAAAATAAACATGTGAATGCATAGCATCAATAACCAAGTTAATTCATCTGACAGTTCATAAATTACATGACATAATTGATTATCCACAACATACATACAACTCATCTTAAATACTTAATTTAATTAAATTCAAACATAAGCATTGCATCCATACATAATTCAATTTGCAATTAAACTTCATCATCGTAATCATTCATAAATTAAAATTAAAACACACACATGTTTAAGTCCCAAATCAATGTCTCAATATTCATCGTATAATCATAATATAATATCCATCAATCTACTAAGTGATAAAACCACATCATAAAGTATCGGTAACATCCATAAAACATGAAAATATAGTCATAAAATATGTCTATCTTGAATGCAGATCTGAATGGCTATGATAGGCTTAGGGTGAGGCCTCACAGTGATTGTCCATAGAGTCTAATGTTAGGTAGTCAGTGTATGGAAGCATCAGAGCCTACAATAGGAGACTTTGGAAAGTCTCACAGGGTTTTTGCAGTGGTAGATAACTGCCAGGATGAGCACCAGGCTAGAGTGATAGAGGCTATAGGTATGATTAGCGGTATTAGTATTACTATATTGTTTGATTCTGGTGCTACTGATTCTTTTATATCTCCAATTTTTGTGGAGCATTGTGGGCTTGTGAAAACAAGATAGGAAGTTAGTTGGGACGTGGAGTTAGCTTCAAGGTCTATAGTGTCAATCAACTCTTTAGTGAAGGATAGCCAGGTATAGATTGGTGATTTTATCACAACTATGGATTTTTGTATCACACCTCTTGGTTCCCATGACATAGTTCTTGGAATGGATTGGATTTATGCCCACAAAGCTAAGTTAGATTGTAGATAGAAGAGGATTGAATGCCTTGATGATCATGGTACACCTATTGTCATTTTTAAGATTTAGAGAGACATCTCTCTTCGTATGATCTCAGTCATGTAGCTTAAGTAGAGCATGCGAAAGCGATGTTAGATTTTTGCTATTACCATCAGTGATAAAGAGGATGAGGAGGAAAAGGAACCATCTCTTGATGATTATCCTATACTTCAAAAATTTGTAGATGTGTTTCCTACTAAGCTTCCAGGCATGCCTCCTCGTAGAGCAGTAGATTTCCATATAGATCTTGTACTAGGAGTTGCTCCAATTTCGAGGGCACCTTACAGGATGACCACTAATGACCTTAATGAGCTCAAGATTCAGTTAGAGGAACTTTTAGAGAAGGGTCACATTCATCCTTGTGTTTCACCTTGGGGTGTACCTATTATCTTCGTTAAGAAGAAGGATGGATCCTTGTAGTTATGTATGGATTACTGACAGCTTAATAACTTACCATAAAGAATTGGTATCCACTCCCTAGGATTGATGATTTATTTGATCAGCTTAAGGGTGCTAAGGTGTTTTCCAAGATTGATCTTAAGTCAGGATACCACCAGTTACAAATTGTTGATAGTGACATTTCTAAGACTATATTCTGTACTAGATATGGGCATTATGAGTTCACAATTGTACCTTTCAGACTCACTAATGCTCCAGCAGTTTTCATGAGCCTTATCAATGGAGTATTCCACACTTTCCTAGATAAGTCTGTAATTGTGTTCCTTGATGATATCCTAATTTATTCATGGAATGAAGAGGAGCACAAAGGGCACATGAGGTAGGTATTGTAGTGTCTTAGAGACAATTTTTTGTATGGTAGTTTGTCCAAATATGCTTTCTATAGGATAGAGACTCATTACCTTGGGCATGTTGTTTCAGGAGATAGAATCTCAATAGATCCATCTAAGATTAGAGACATCATGGATTGGCCTGCACCTACTTCAGTGATTGAGGTTAGAAGTTTTATGGGATTGGTAGGTTACTATAGGTAGTTTGTAGAGGGATTTTCTAGAGTAGCACATCCCATCACTTCTCTTCAGCATAAGGGAAAGAAATTTGAGTGGATCGAGAAGTGTGAGAGGGCCTTTTAGGAACTCAAGAAGGAACTTACTAGTGCACCTATTCTAGCAGTGCCTGATCCTTCAACATATTTTTTTGTATGCACAGATGCTTCCTTGGATGGTTTGGGAGTAGTTCTTATGCAGAATGGGCGAGCCATTGCATATGAGTCTAGGAAACTTAAGACTCATGAACTCAATTATCCCACTCATGACCTTGAGTTAGCTATAGTGGTTCATGCTTTAGTGAGATGGTGGCATTTCCTTTTGGGTCATCAGTTTGAGCTCCATTCAAATCATCAAAGCCTACAGTATATCTTCTCTCAGTCAAACCTGAATGCACATCAGTGTAGGTGGATGGAATTCCTTTGTGAGTATGATTTTGATGTCCACTACATTAAGGGGAAAGAGAATGTGGTTGCCAATGCTTTGAGTAGGAGATGCCATGGGGTCTACTCTATGACAGCAGCTACTAAGTTGAAGGATCAGATATTGCATCATTTACATGAGGATGTTTGGTATACAGAGGTTAGTCAGATCATTTGGTCTCAAAGTACTCTTGAGGGTAAGTATTCAGGTTATTCCCTAGATTTTGATGGGCTTTTACACCATATAGGACACATCTATGTCCCCTCCTTAGGATATTTGTGAGTTTTCATTATGCTAGAGGCTCATAGGGCCCCTTATGCAGTGCATCTCAGAGTCAAGAAGATGCACACTGATTTGAGGTAGTTATATCATTGGCCAGGGATGAGACAAAACATAGCTGAGATAGTGGTATGATGTCTTGAGTGTCAGAGGGTTAAGGAAGAGCATCATCACCCTGGTGGTTTGCTTCAGCCTCATGAGATACCTGAGTGGAAGTGGGATGTTATTTCTATGGATTTTATCATTGGTCTCCCTATGTCATCTCGACGCCATGATGCCATCATGGTGATAGTTGACAAGCTGACCAAAGTAGCCCACTTCTCACCTATTCGAACCACTTTTACAGCCCCAGTAGTAGCACATGTTTTCCTGTGGGATATTGTTAGGCTTTATGACATACCTCATAAGATTATTTTTGATAGAGACTCTCTCTTCACATCATCATTTTGGAGAGGATTATAGATAGCATTGGGCACTAAGCTTAATTTTAGCACCGCTTATCACCCAGAGACTGATGGGTAGATAGAGAGGGTAAATCAGGTGTTGGAGGATATGCTCCACATGTATGTCATGGATCGTCAGACTAGGTGGGAGGAATACCTTCATTTGGTTGAGTTTGCCTACAATAATGGGCATCACACTTCTCTAGGTATGTCTCCGTATCAAGCATTATATGGTAGACCATGTAGAACACCCTTGAGTTGTGACCACATTGAGGATAGAGTTGCTTTAGGTCTTGAGTTAGTGAGAGAATTGGAGCAGCAGGTGACTTTGATTAAACAATGTCTGAAGGAAGTGCAAGATAGGCAGAAGAAGTATGCAGATGCCAAGAGAGAGGATCTTAGTTATTAGGTTGGAGATAAAGTCTTTCTAAGAGTGAGATCTCATAAGAGTCCAATCCAATTTAGAAAGGGCTATAAGCTTGCACCTAGATTTGTTGGTCCTTTTGGGATACTTGAGCGGATAGGTCCTGTCACCTATCATCTTGCTTTGCCACTGAGCTTGTCACACATCCACAATGTTTTTCATGTGTCTGTGTTGAGGAAGTATATTTTTTATGAGACTCATAATATAGATTGGGATGCCTTGTAGGTGGAGTCAGATGGTCAGTTGGCTTTGGAGCCCATCCACATTTTGGTGCGCTGGATGCTAGCACTTTGAGGCCAAGAGCTGGACCAGGTTATGGTCTAGTGGGATTGCTATGATGAGGTTATGACATCATGGGAGGACACAGTACAGATGATAACATAGTATCCCCATCTTTTTGATGAACTCTAGGAGGAAGTTCAAGCCTAGGGGGGGAGGATGTGAGGCCTCACCCTGCACCTTTCATAGCCATTCAATTCTGCATTTGAGATAGACATATTTGATGATTATATTTTGATGCTCTATGGATTTACTGATACTTTATGTTATGGTTTTATCACCTTGGAGTTTAGTTGCACATTCAGTTACGATTATTTTGATGAAACTGTGATATCTATTTGGAACCTTTATGTGAGATTTAGTGGATTTTATGAATGATTATGTTGTCATGATGATGTTTAATTGAAATTGAATTATATATGCAATGATTATGTTATAAGTTTAATTTAGTGATGAATTATGTATTTCATGATGAGTTGTATGTATGTTATAAATGATTGATTATGCCATGTGAATTATGATATTTCAGATGAATTATATTGATTATTAATGTTATGAATTTACATGTTTTATTTTCTTGGACTACTAATGTTGGACTTTAGTGTGCAGGGAATTAGACCATGGTAATTTTAGGGAACCAGAGCATAGACATTTGTAAATTAGTTTGAGCTAAGGTTGCAAACCTTGTTGTATTGTATTTAATTCATGAAAGTAATGTGCATGTATGTATATAATTGTTATGTAATTGTAAATGTAATTATTATTGAGAATGCCCAAGTGGATATGCCACATGGATAGTGATGTGTCATTTTTGGTTGTGTCCCTTGACACTTGTGTGTGTAATTGTGACCATGACATGTCCACTTGGAGATTGGATACCCATCAACCTAGGATGGTACCCCTTTAGGATCCCTATGTAAACCTTTGGTTAGGAAGCCTTAGAGTAAATCAAACCATGTTGAACCTGAATTCAAACTTCAAGTAAATTTTAAGGAGATTAAATGAGGCCCTAGGGTGTAGTTAGGGTTTTTTTTAGCCACCCCACTTGATGTACCTTGATTTGGGTGTTAAATTTTAGTCAATATTGAGCCCATAACTCATTTATGGTCCTTCAAAAGTACCTCTCAAGTGAAATTTCGAAAATGGAGGGTTGGCAAATGAGGACAAGCCCATTCCTCTTTCCCCATTCTTGGTCTCCATATCATTTATGAGGGGAGACAAGGATGGATGGAAAATCTCCATGAACTATACCTATTAATGAATGTTAGTTGGGGGTTTGGTGGGAAACCTCTTTTAGTAGGAATTTTGGGGAAGAATTGGTTTGACACCCACTCTCTAGATTTGGAGACTTGGCTAGTTTGGAGAAAGGCTTAGAGGAGGCTCTTCATCAACTTTCTTCCATAAGCTTGGATTCTAGGTTGGTGGCATCCATTCTTTTATTTGTTATGTTTTTATGTGAATCGGCTCTCAAGAATATTTTCATTCTTGCATGGAAAAAACTAGTTATTGTATTTTTATGTGTTTGTCATTTGTGAATCTAGTTTTTGTATGAGAGTAGTTGTTTTAATGTAAATTCTTAAGCTTGTTGTAGAGCATGCTTTTCCATGTATTGTATATGTGAAGCTTTGATGTTCTTGTGAATTCTTTGTTGTATTGTTTTTGTAAAGGGAGTTTTTCTCAAGGTCACACTCACCCTTGGGAGGGAAGAGTAGCCTTGGGGGTGAATGGAATTTTGGGAGAATCATGGGTGTAGAGTCTCTCCTTGTATGGAGAAGGGAGAAACATGGATGTATGGGTTCTATGTAGCCATTTCTTTTTGGGGGTCATAAGGGATTGTATGGCTTGAAGCCATGGGAGTCATAAGGAGTTTTATTGTGTGGGATTTTTGTGGAATCTTGTGTGTTGAGAAAGCCAAGAGAAGGCTTGTCTTTTATTTCCATGAAATGTGCTTTCTCCCCTTGAGTTGGTTCCACCTTCACCCCAATTTATGAGTCATTTGGAGACTTTTTGTTTTGCCTTGGATGGGAGTATAAATGAAGTTTTTGTGTTCTTGTGATTGTGGTTTGTTTGTGTGTGAAACCTTGTCTATGTGATGGTTCCCCAAGCTCAGGGTTGGCTTCATAGAAGCCTAGGTTGGGAGGTGAGCACTCCATGGCCTATTTATGTTTATTTTCAGGATTGGAAGCCATTGAAGACTTCATGTTTGAAGCTGTAATCTTGAAGAGTTTGAGGATGTATTCAAAAGGTTGTTATGGAGCTCTACTTGTTTATGTTTGTTGTTATTGTGAGGGAATCTTAAGGATCCCTTGAGTTAAATGTAATTTCTTTTTTAATGGAGTTATTACTCCAAAACTTGTGTTGTATCAAGTGATGTTGCATCAAAGTTTTTTCAAAAAAAAATGTATTGTAGTTTTTGTTTGGTTAGTTTCATCTTCTTATGAAATTTTGAGTGATGCTCATAGAAAGATTTTAAGTGTATTCTAGTTGCATTCAATAGAGAATGAACAATGCATTATTTCAATGGAAAGAAAATAAAGATGTTGTAGGATTTGTTTTTGTGAGAACTTTGTTTGTTTACTCATGGATAAAAACTTTTGTATACATGTTGATAAACTATGAAGTGAAGAAAGTTTTCAATCTTTTATAGTTGCAATGAATTGACTTTATTAGTATGAAAATGTTCAAGTTAGAGTTTTAGATATCAAACCAAAAATAAACTAAACTCTATCACCTTTAGTGAACTAAAATTACAAAACTATAAACTATGTGTGACAAAAGAAAGAAAATAAGACTAGACCTATTACCTCTTAGCCAAAAAAAAATACAAATCAACAATGAGAAAGTAAGAAGAAATCAAATGAACAAACAAGTGAAAAAAACACAAGAAAAATGGAAAAAGAAGAACTACAGGTCTCTGGAAAATGTATGGGAAAAATTCCCATACATTTTCCAAATGCACAGACAATTATCAACTATTTCCTACATCCACCTGGCATTAAAAGATAATTTTTAAATGCTATGGCAAAAAAGCCTATTCTACCCATCAAGAAGGCTAGCCTCTTGGGGGACCCACTTGGGTGGTCCCCCCAAAAGGGATAAAGGAGAAAAATATATAATAAATAGATATTATACTTTAAACAACATGAAATATTTCAAATTTAGTTCCATTTGATTATTATATAAATAAAAGAGAGTCATTTTTATCAGATGCCCATGTAGGGCTTATAAAGTAAATATTTTTAAAAAAATAATATAAAAAAAAAATTTAAAAAGAAAATAATTTTTAAAAAAAATCAATGTTTAAGGGGGAGGGGAGGTACATGGACCCCATACCCCCAGGTGCACTATACTAAGCAATGCGGGCCTTGCGCTAGCAAGGTATTGCGCTACCTAGCCATGGCCGGCCCACCCTGCGACAGTCCCGCATGACTTTAAAATGAGAGTCATGGGTGGGGGGTAAAAACCTCCCCTTAATAAAAATTTAGTTTTTCTTTATTTATTATTATATTATATATTATTATTAATTAATATTAATAATATTAATTAATATATATAATTTTTATTAAATTAATTATTATTTATATTAATTAATGTTAATAATATTAATTAATATATATATATATATATATAGATATATATATAGATATATAGATATAGATATATATAGATATATATAGATATATATATATATATATATATATATATATATATATATATATATATATATATATATATATATATATATATATATATATATATATATATATATATATATATCTATATATATATATATCTATATATATATATATATAATGTTTATTAATTTATATATTTTATTAATTAATAATTGTGTTAATTAATATATAATATTAATTAGCATAATTATTATTTTTAATAATTATTAATAATTATATTTTATTTAAGTGTTATTAATAATTATATTAATATAAAAAAAATTTATATATTTTGTAATTATATTTATTAATAAATAAGTGATTTTGTTTTTTTTAATAGATACTCCTATTAACTCATTAATAATAATATGAGTTAATTAAATTTGATAATTTAAATGGCAAATTGGATGAGAGAATTATAGCTGATTTTTAATTCTCTTAATCTGTTTATGGTATTAATTGTTCTAATCTAAGGGGTAGTATATTGATTAAATTATATTGTTAATAAATTCTAATTGAATTGATTAAATTAAATATGAATTAACAATATGTGGATAAGCTCATTAACTATTAATTAGTTAATTAATTTTGTCTTAACATAGGATTTTTTGTCAATGACCTAAATTTAGTTGTAATGTGGACATTAAGCTAAGATGAATAATATTAGTACAGCTAAAAATTTATTCATTGAATTGGTTGTTATATTGAAAGGGATTGTTTAGGTAGGTCTAATTAGGGTTTTTAATTTGACCTTTGTGGATATAATCTTTTGGCTAATTTAGTAACATTAGTTTACCTCAAACTCTTAGGTTAGCTTATAGGGATTCCTTTTACGTGATTAATAAAGTTAACCAGCTCTCCACCTGGTTTAACCTTGTAGACTATAGTCAATTGTTGACCTATTAAACCTTAGCATATAACCTTTCAAAAAAAAGTTGGTGTGATTTTGAGTGTAAAATTATGGGCATGACATTGGGTAAGTTGTGCTCTCCTCTCACCTTGATTGTTGTTATTCCTCTTCTCAGGGCACCTTCCTACATGATGTCCCATCTTATTGCAATAGTAACATTTTAATGGTCCATTAACCCTTCCAGAATTTGTTCTTCCTCTATTGAAGGACCTCCTTCCTCTATAGTTTCCTCTTGAATTTGAGTCACTATTTTCTTTGTCTCCTTGGTTAGGGGTCCTATTGTTGTTGTCACCATTCTGTCCCTTGTTCCAAGAGTTTCCTTTCCCTCTAAAGTTCTTCCCATTATCATTGTTCTTCCCTTTGCCAAACTCCTATTTTATTTTCCATTTCTCCTCTACCTTGAGTGCCATTTGATAGCACTTATTGACTGTGTTAGGGTAGTGTAGGCTAAGTTCCTCTTGAATGGATACCTTCAAACCATTCATGTATCTTGCTATTTTTTCTTCCTCATCTTCTACCACATTTGTCTTCATACATAATTTTAGGAACTCCTCAGTGTATGAGCCTGCATCCATATCTTTTTGTTTCAAGCTTTGCTTCCTCCTATGGAGTTGCACCCCATAATCTTCAGGCACATACGTCTCTTTAATCAGGGCTATCATCTTGTTCCATGAATTGATCATGCTCTTTCCATTCTTCACCCTCTCTATTTGGATGAAGTTCCACCAAGTTAGGGCTGCTCCCTTCAACTTGGATCTTTCCATCTTTACCCTTTTCTTTTCAGGGATGTCCTCATATTCAGAGAATGTTGTCAAAGCCTCTATCCAATCCAAGGCTAAATCTGCATTCATCTTGCCATTGAAGACCAACAAGTCTATCTTTTCCTCCATGGTTCTTCTCCCCATGGACTTTAAGGCATCAATGAAAGGCCTTTGGTCTATAGGGATGTGTTGATTAGGATCATCTTTCTCCTCTTCACTCCCTTCTTCATTTTCAGACCCATCTTCTTTATCTTTGTCTAGCTTCTTTTCAAGTTCTTGAAGCCTCTTAGTCAAGGCTGTATTTGCAGCCCTTTTTTCTCTCACCATCTTTTCTATCTCACTATTTGTGCCCCTTGCAGGGATTTCTTCATCCTCAAGAGTAGACATAGCTCTGATACCACTTGATGCAAAGTGGGTAGTGGAAGCCTCAAAACAGTGAGTAATTGGCAAGAGTTAGGTACCAAATACACCAAATTATCAAGATCAAGTGCCCTACACTTATCCCAAGTGTAGGATGAACAAGGAGTGAGGCTATCAAAACCCCAAATCCCAAGGATAACCTAATCACTAGGTTCCACAAGGTTTTAAGCACCAATGACCAAGGTTTGCTAAGTTGTTCCCTTAACCCAATGAGCAACCAAACCCCATGAAATGACTCAAAAGACTAGGGGTGGCCTAAAATAATTTTTATGGCCTATTTAGGTCCTATTTGTTTAGTTCCAATGTTTCTTTCACTTACAAGCAACCCATACAACCTAGTTGCTTCACAATCCAAAGACTAGGCTTGTAGCCTTTCCTAGAAGGAATTTTGAACATAAGTCAAAATACTTACACATGAGATATGAAATATGTTGAATATTATGACACATTTTTTGGTTTTATGTAACATATCCAATCACCAAGATGTGAAGTTAAATGGAGGATGCTGAAACAACTACACTAGACTAGGCTAATAGGCCTAATTAGGTCTCCAATTGCACTAAAAGTGCTCCTTCCTCCAAGCCAAGGCACAAAATAATTATGGGATAATGTGATCACATATAAAAGGACTCAAAATCAATATTTTTGAGTCTTGGTGAATCCCCAACCAAGAGTTATGGTGACTGTTCTAAGTCACTGACTGGTACATACATATAGATGGACACCTAGGGCATTACAAAAAATCTACTCCCCTGCAAATCTCCACTTCTAACCTGAAAAATATTAAAATAAATGGAAAAAGGTTTAATTCCACCAAGGGGCATCAATTTCCCATGGTGGAATTGGTCCAAACAACCAAGCCCTGTTGAGGACCCTGGTTTTAGGCCTTAAATCCAGGCAATCTCACTAAAAACTAAATAAATCACAAACTTGGATAGATCAGAACATGAGTCCAATTGAAAATGAAAGAATACTCAAGGATCCAACTTTTGACTTCAAATTTTCATTCCCTCATGTCTGTACCCATCTGTACACTTCAGTTATCCTCAGGAATTGTAGAGAAATGTTGATATTTTATTGATCTAAATTGCCAAATTACACATTGTTACCTTCCACCCACCTAAAAGGGATTTTGAAGGCTTCCCCCATCGGTTAAAACTGAATTTCAAACCATATGACCATTGGGGGATTTGGTTACAACTTTTGGCAAAAGTTGTCAAAGTTGTTAAGCAACTTTTACAACCTCTTTGCAATTTTTGCATTCTAGGTGACCAAACTTGGTCTATACCTAATCTAGTCATCCAAAATGGATCTAAAGCATGAAAAGCATGAAAATAGAAAAAATCCTAAGATTCTAGGCCTTTTGACCACCTATGACCATACTTGACCAAGGACTTATAGTTATGGCAATCTTGGAACTAGGTCTTACAACTTGGTCTAGATGCCTAGATAAAAGATCTAGTCTAAACTAGATGTCCTTAGGACTTTGATGATCATTATTTGTTGATTTTATTGGGGGTTCTCCTGCACCACTTTCATTATTGAAATTGAAATTTTTCTCTAACTATTATTTTATAGCATCAAGTTTTTTTTCTCAAGAGTAATATCTTTTTCTCAAGCTTGACAGAGTCAATAACTCTACTTTGTTCTTTATCTTTTTTCATGTTGTTTCTTATTCCAACAACTTACTCTTTAAGTTTAAGGAACTTATTATTTATTATTTGAAAATTTATCTCAAGAGTGTGCATGGATCTTCATTTATTAAATTTTCTTCATTATGTGAGTGACATTGTACTTAGGTTTCTTCCATTTCTCTTGAAAGCCATTTATCTCATCAAGGGTACACTTTAATTCCACTTATAGAGCTACTATAGCTTCATTGTCTCCACAATGTCCCAATTTTTTTGTCTATATTATATAGATCCTTCTCTGAGTCAACCATTGTGTTAAACTCCTAAATCTATCTTAGTGGTTAATTTTTCTACTTAAATAGCCTTTCTATAATGTCAATTATTGAACATAACTATATGCTAAGAGGAGGGAAAATGAACATGCACTAACAAGAAAATTCAACACATAATTCTTTAGTCTAATTGTTAAAGTAAATAACTAAAATCAAGAAAGCCATAACATAAAACACAAAGATTTTTATGTGGAAAACCCAGATTGAGGAAACCCACAATGAGAATCACACTCACTATATGATATCACTATTGACATGATTTAGACCAAAGGCTAAGGAACTCAATGCCCTTCTACAAAAAAGTGCACTACCTTGAATACATTAAAAGCTTCTAGTTACTAAGTATTATGGATTCCTTAGGGAAAGGTACAGTATATCTTCAATATTATGAAGTAAGATATTTGAGATGATCTAAACTACATTCACCAACCTTACTCTAAGCTATGGAAAAATGGGTTTGAGAAGAGCTCCCTTTCCTACAATCCTTCCTTGCTAAGTCCATTAGAAGTCTCCAAAATTGGAGAGTGGGAAACCAACCTACCAAATTACTCTCCTTCCCATTAAAAGGGAAAAACCTACCTAACCTCAAAGATGATTGGGCACACTAACCTAGGGTTATCTCTCAACAAGAGGGAAATTCAAAAATGAAAAGAGAGGAAGACTTTGCACACTTCCCAAATTTGTCACCTTGCAAAATGACATCTTTTGAAGAGGAAAAAATGGTCTAAAATCATCTTATTGGTCAAAATTTGACCCCCAACCCAGAGTAATCCTATGGGGACATCTTATTTTAACCTTAACTAACCCTTTGGGTTACTTTTTGCCTCTCAAAAGTCCACTAAGAGTTGCTAACAAGAATTTAAAATAAGGATTGTACAACATGAATCAAAGGTGGTAGACAAATAATATACAATGCACTTGGCCATGCCAACTCACAACACATGTGTCAATTGACACCACAAAAAGGGTACAACACATGACTACACACATGACATGCCAAGTAGACATTAATTTAAAAATAAAAATAAACACAATTAAATAATACAATTAAGCATTAATTTACAGTATTATACATCACAACGAGGTTATTTCTCCCCTTGGAGATAACCTTGGCTCAACAAGATTTTCACATGCATCCATCTTTAATTTTCCCTTGTTTAATCCATGGTCATTTCATGCACACTTGACAAAATATCAATAGCTCATGAAAGATTAAATAACATATACATATAAATTCATCTCAATAATCACACTCAAATACAATAGATAATTCCAATTGCATCCACACTTTATCATAAGATAATCAATAATTTTCAATAGTACATTTCTTAAATTCAAAGCAAGTTAATCCAAGAACACAATGATATATCAATTATTCTAACATATTAACCATGATCATTTCACTTAGACTTTTCTTGCATAAGCATAAAATTAAAGTATAATATTCTAAATCAAAGATTCATCAAATACTATAAATCAAGACCTAATAATCAAATCATGAAAGTAAGTCCTAAATCATCATCCACATAATCACAGGTCATCAAATAGTATCAAAATATAATGTCTCTATCCAAATAGTCCAACACGATAAAATAATATGTCAATATGATAGTCCTGAGATGAAAATAGATTGCTATGAATTGGTGGTACGACGTGAGGCCTCACAACCTTCATGGGGTTTCTTGGTTTGGAGGAAAAACACGGCCTTGTTCCTATGTATTAGGTGATTATCTCATGTTTTTTCCTTCTTTACCTTCATGAATGATGAAAAGAAAATCATTCTTTTTATTTCAATATGCAAAAACTCTACAAAATTTGTGGTGTTGCTTAGGGTTTTAAATTTATAAAGACATTTTGCACCATCTTGTCTAAATTTTGTGACATTCTTTCATATCTTGGATATTTTGAAATATTTTTAGAGCTATTTGAGACCATATTTTTATTATGCAGAAAATCTGTTGATTAAATGTGCCCTTTAGTCACATTTTGTGAAGAAAAATGTTAAGGATTATGTGATTCTTTTTTATTCATTATGTATTTTACTTATGCCTCCAAAGCCAGAGATTTTGTGGTCTCCTTTACAAACTTTTCCTATATCTTCACAAGAAAAAAATACTATTAAAAAAACCATTCTCATGTAGAACCTAGCTACATTAACTAAAAGGAAGGAGATAAAACATTTATATTCTCAAACTCCTAGCTATATCAACTCCTTTGGGGGGTTTCAATTCTCAAACTTCAATCTGGGTGTCTTTTCCTTTGATTTTATGATATGGGTTCATACAAATAAAAAGAATGTTGAAAGCCTCCACATATCTATAAATTAAAAGTTTGACTCTGAGGGTTTGACATTCATAAACATTTTGAAAACATAAATATATATGAGAAACCAAAAATGATTCTCCTTTCCGCTGCTCAAATTTACTCAAAAAAGGTCTATATCTTTGTCTTTTATTGTCTTTGTCTTTTATTGGTAACTCATAACTTCATTACAAGTTCTTAATATTTCATTTGAAAACCTAGTTGGATATGGGTTTGTTTCTTCACTTGACCACAAGGGTTTCTCAACATTGCATATTTGTCTACATAGATCGTATAGCCAAGGTTTATGAGATATATCTTGAAACCATTACAACCTCTAGAAAACCCTATGACTGATATTTTATGAACACTATAATATTCGCACTAAAAGTACTATTGATCCATATCTAATTTTGATTGTTGTACTTTAACCTTTAGAATGTCTTTGATTGTCACCAAACCTCATAGACTTTATTAAAATATATAAAACACAACTCTGTGCCTTTGGCTCTGTTCATTTGAAAATCATATTGATCACATTAATTCCACGCTATTCTCCAAGCATTAATTGCATTTGTATTTGTATGCCTTCAATGGTTTTTTTTGTTCTCTATGACTGCTCTGATTTGAAGCACACATCCAAGATAATAATTTGTTTTGATAATGTCCTATAAATGTTGATGCATAATATTTTGATTTGAATTGTGCATTTGTATAATAGTAGGCTTCTATTCAGGTTTTGCAAAAGATATTCTCTCAAAAGGAAATATTTGTTGTTAATGGATTAATATTATCTTAGACAACAAGATGTAGCATGATTTTTTATTTGTTCATTATGTGGATCAGTGATAGTTATGATGAGCTATGTATCATTAGATGTTCTCATAATTTTGCAAGATATAATAATCATCCTATTTCATTATGACAACCATGTAGAATATATTTATTTTATTTGTTTACTAATTTTCTATTTTGTATCTAAATTGCTCTCATAAACTAATACATGTTATTCTAACATATCTATATAAATATTTTATTATTTTTATGAGCTTTGTAACATGCATTTTTTAGTAGATAGTCATCATGCTCTTGTATACTACATGTAAATTAACTTCAATCTTACTAATCTTTCCTTAAAGTTTCATAGTGTTCAAATCTTTGTCCCTGGACAAGTATATTTTCTCATCCCTTCAATATAGAAGGATTTACTTCTACATTGAATTTTTCTTTGGTTTTACAACACTGGCTTGATCTATGCAATATGATAGCACAATGCACCATGTTCCATGATTTTAATGTCCTATGATTATGCACAAAAGCTATTATAGTTATAATAGTGATCTTTGCATTTTTTCCTAATCATTTCAATATCATATAATCACTGTTATAAAGGAAGTTTACTTGATTATCTTTTCTTGTTCTCAGTACCTTCACTAGTGATCTTTAAATGAAAGTGAGATTTACATCACATATCTAGTTTATTTAATTCTCTCATAGTGGTTTATTATATTTCTTAGATCATTGTCCTTGATTTATTATATGGATACTATTAATCATCCAGTTCATATTAGCACAACAAACTCTCTGTTTTATACCCTAAACTAGGACATGTGCTTTTACAATAATAAATTAGTTATCTTATGACAATTATTAACTAATATGTCATTCTTTATATATGGATTTTCACTGTTACAACATTGTCACTATCCACATTCATGTCATTCTTTGTATTTCACTGAATGAAGTATCCTTGAAGCATTTTTGGTAAATATGATTTTCTAGTTTTGTAATAAAGTATTAATAAACTCTATTACCTTAATATCCATGTTCCTATCACTTTTTCATTTCTCTATTCTAATGACCCTATAAAGATATGGCACTTAAGTTGTTACATTCTTAGATCTAAAATGCATCCCATGAATGTATCTTTTTCATGCATGATAACAACATTTCTTTTAAAGACCTTAGACACATGATTACTTCTTATGTCATGTTGATGGAATTACAAAAATAAAACATGCACCCTACAATAGCACTTTTTTTTTTGTAGTCACTTCTGCTTAATTTGTAACCCTGATTGCTTGCAGAAACTTGTAGCTTGGTGATGTTATGATCTTTATGCTTAGTTGGTACTTCTATATTGATAAATACTAAACTAAAAGGTTTCATATTTTGAATTAATGTCCCTTTTTAAGCTCAAATTATTAATGTATCCCTATATCTCCAGATGAAACAATATCATTATTTAAATCATGTAATTCAAATTTGTGCCTTCATTTTCTTTTCTGATTGGTTTCTATCAAAGTTACTAAATGTTTGCATGTATAGTAGCAAATTTATAGAGATAGGATCTAGTTCCTGAGCTATAATATATTTTTATCATAACCTTGCAGGTACCTTGAAGATACAAGACAACCTTTTGGAGCTATCTAATCCAAAATGAAATAATAGTTCGTCATTCCACGGGAAATGACGAAGATTTTCCCCATCTCTACATATCATCTTCCATATTTTTCAACTTTTTGTTGCATTGCTCAGTCAATCTAATGGCTTTTGAAGTCTTTAATTTTTGTTCTCTTTCAAATGCACAGTACTTGCAACTTAGTTTCATAGTTTTTGTATATTAGTGATGTATCTATTTTCCAACCAAATTTGAAATATTGTAGAGTATCTTTGAAAAAAATGAATGAGAATCTCCATTTTTATTTATTCTCTATGCTTCCATGTAGTTTTAATATCAACTAATTTTTATTCATAAAGCAACACATTTTATAGTAATAAAAAAATTTCTTTTACTTAAAAAATTGCAAATAGTCTAGGAAAAGAAATAAAAGGAAATGAACCTTTTACTTTAAAATGAACCAACACTGGATCAACTCTTCCAATTATAGTTATATGTAAAAATATGTAACAATACATTAATTTTTTAATGCTTCTTTGACTGTGATAACAAGTGTTGATGCAACATATTGATTCCACACAAAAACCTAAAATAAAATATTGAACGACGTGCCTTACATTATGATTGTTGTAGTTTTCCACAATGTTCGACATGGAGACTGAGAATGATATGAATGATTGCATTCTTGTGGATGAATTATTATGCTATAATCTTCTTCCTTGATGGTGGTCACCTCTACTTGGCCTTCAATGAGGGAGAGAATATTTCTAAAATGGAGAAGATTTCCCTTGAAATTCCTTCAACGCTTAAAATTTTCCTTGGAATTATTGAGATGATAGATATCTTGAATTTCACCTTGAGGTTTTAATGTAATTTTCTTGTTATGTCCAAACAAGGAGAGGTAAGGGGAAAACCATATAAGGAGAGGTAAAACCATAGATATCTTGAATTTCACAAGGAGAGGTAAAACCATAAAAAATATTTGGGATCTTAAAACTTGAAGAAAGAAGCTAAGGGGAGTTTGATTTATTGCTCAAATATTAAGACCACCTCATTGTTTGAATTTGCACAAAAACATTGGAGAAAATGCCAACTAGATTAGCCCATTTATATGAATATTTTGACTAGGTCAACCCATTCCCAAGAACAATATGATTGGGTTTCTCTATTTCCCACAATGTGGAAACAAACTTGGACCATAAGTCTTAATTGTATAGAGGATGTCAACATGGAAAGAGGAATTGAGGTTGGATGTTGAACATTAGAAATAACTAAGAGGGGAGGTGAATCAATTATTACAAAAAAATTCTTAACCTTTTACTAAAATAGTAATTACTTAAACCAAATAGAAACTTATTACAGTTATAAACATAAAAGCACAAAACCATCAAAACTATCAACACTGGAATTTACATAGAAACCCAAACAAGAAAAAACCATGGAGAAGCTAATTCTCAGGAAAATAACATTAGTTAAGGTGATTTTTATGAGGGCTCACTATTGGTTTTCTCACTATAGTCGGCTCATGGATGGTTGGAATAAGTGCCCAGAAATAAGAAAGGATAATTATTAATACAAATAGGTTCACTATTAGACAAAAAGGGCTCAATACTAGAATACAAGAAATGAAATTTGAAATGACCACTAAAGTCACTATAATCGATACTCTGCAATATAGAAATGAATAGTCTCCTACCATTTGCATAAAATCCCTCAAACATTAACACATAGATCTTCCCTTACGAAATTCACATTCAATTCACAAATTAATCACATCTATGTATCACCACATCAACTAAGATTATAACTCTTAGATTATACTGCATGATTCTAACAACCAAGTTTGCATAATTTAATTTGAAATAAGTCTCACCGAAGCATTAATGTGGTGGTAAGGAATGAAATGTAGACCACCTATCTCAATACAACATTCCTTGCATAAATTAGCATGCTACATAATCTTTGAAACCTTTGGTACCAACAAATAGGATTTATACATTATAATTCAAATGAATGAACTGAAGCACAATGAGCACATCCAAAAAGGACTAAACCAAATAAACATTTCATAGTATGTTTCACACTAGATAAGAACAAAATCAATTTGAATAAGGAAGAATGTTTAAAGCGTATCCTTCAGTGCAAAATTCTACTGATACACCACTACCAATACACCAAAATAACTAAACCACATCTAAACCTCCTCTTCTATGCATCAGATATATTTGCATCAATAATAACAAAAACAATATTCTCAACCTCACATTCTAACAATCTCCCCTTTTTTCATTGATGGAAACATTAATCAATAATAAAGAAAATAATTGTGCTTAAGCCATACTTTTTTGCACTCCTCTACTCATGGCAATGCTTTCCTACCTAGGTAGTTTGAATATCTCCTCGTCTAGTTCTTGGCCCAGTTCTTCTTGCGCTTCTTGTGGGGGGGAGGCTAGGAGGGGTCCTAGGCCTTTTGTAGTCTCTGGAAAGGGGCTCTATTCTCCTGGAGGGATGGCCTCTTAAAATCCAACCTCTTCATAGGCTACTAGTGTTGGGGGCATTCTGCTTACTGCCCCCTCTTCACCTTATCCATCATCTATTGAGGATGCTTTCAGATCTTTCGGTGTAGAACATTCTCTCATGCTGGGTTCTTTTTCCAAGGTTGTTTCCAATTTTTCAAATGGGTCTAGGGTTTCTTTTGCCATTGTGTCTTCCACTTCTCTAATTCCTTTGAGTGGCTCTCTTTCTATCAATATTCCTTCTACGGGTGAAGGGGATTTGGAGAACAATACTAAGGTTTTCAAGGCTCATAGACCGATATGTCATTTTAAGGATTTCTGGTAGGAAGTCTCCCCCAACTGCATGATAGGGTGTCTTGAATATGGGAAGCAATATTATCAAATAATGTTCATATGTTTCCTTTAACAAAAGGGATTTTTTGTAGCCAAATTTGATAGTGCTAAGGATAGATCTTAGATCTTGTGTGAAGATTTCTTTAGCTAGGAGGAGGACAAATTTATGCGTATGGCTAAGCCCTAACACACCAATTTTAATCCTTCATTTGAAGTCTTCAACAAGATCCCTATTAGGGTTAGGCACCCTAATCTCCCCCTCTATTTATGGAATAATTCTATCCTTGAGGAAGTAGGTGAGACTTTGAGGGATTTCTTGATGTTGGATCATGATTCTTCTAATATTTATCATTCTACATCTACCCGTGTTTTGGTAGATATTGATACCTCATAGGGTCTTCCAAATTTAATTAAAATCCAATCATCCTTAGGATCTTAGATCCAACAACTTGACTATGAAGGTATTTCTTTTAGACATCAAAAATATTTTAAGACTAGTCATATAGCTGCTTATTGTGGCTCTGATTTTAAGAAGAAGAAATCCTCTCCTTATTAGTGGAAGGGTGCTTCCATCTAGCACTATATAGTCTTGAAAAACTCCTCTAAGTATGAGAAGGATTTTACTCATGTTTTGGGAAATCAGGTGTCTTCTATGGAGGTGGAAGGCTTGTGCCCTATTCTCCCTTTTGATGTTCCTATTGGGCTTGAAGAGGTTTTTGGTATTGATCCTTCTACTAGTTCTGAACCTATTTTTCTTCTCTGGTTGATGTCAAGTTCTCTAGTGGAGGTTATGTGGATGCTACTTGTGTAGGCTCTAGTGGTGTCTTTATTTCTAAGAGTTCTGGTTCTCCTTTCTCACTTGTTGGGACCACAGCTAGTCCTATGTCGGATGTCCCGCTAGTTGGTTCAACACCTTTGTTGGGTGTTACATCTTCTATCTTGGATTTATTATGTTGTAAGAATGAGGATACTATAGTTTAAGAAGGTTTGATCACATTTAAAGGTAAATATCCAAAGAGATCCTCCTCTTCTTTTGATATGACCCTTTGGTCCCATAAGAAGGGATCTAATGTATAGTTGTTAGGGTCTTTCTCCATTGGATTGTTGTTTCTCAATGTCCTATCTTTGCAGTATTCTATTATTTTTTGTATGGGGTTTTTGTCCTTTGTTCTAGATTGTATGTTTCTTCTTGGGAGTTCTTAATGTTATATCCTAAGTTTTTCCATTGTTCAGGGTTTTGGGGCCCCTTCAAAACCTCTATTTACCTTAATAAAAAATAAAGAAAATAATGGTTAAAATATATCAACATCAAAGCTCTCTATCGCTAGAATAAGAAGAATCTCCCCCTTTGAAAACAATTAAAAGGGGCAAAACTCCCCCTTAGAAATTCACTCTTCTCCCTCTAAGAGGAAGCTACAAAGCATTGATCTAGAAAAGAATAAGCATGGAATTTACTTGAGTAATGTACACATTGGTGTATTTACTAAATACTAGGAATAATCCAAATACCCAACTTCCACTTTAGATACTCAAAAGTATCCTTTCATAAAGGTTTTGTAAATATGTCTTCCATCCGCTGCTTTGTAGGCACATAGTCAAGTTTGACTTCCTTTTCCAACACCTTCTCTCTCAAGAAACTATACCTGGTAGATATATGTTTCATTTTGGAATGTTGCACTGGATTGTTTAAAAAATTATAGCATTGGTATTAACATGCATGACTCAAATTGGCTCATCAAAAGCTACACCTATATCATTCAATGTCTGTTTCATCCACAATACCCGAGTACAATGTGAGGATGATGCATTATATTCTTCTTTAATAGTTGATACTATTACAAAATATTTCATCTTTATTGACTAAGCAACCAATCTGTAGCCAATAAAATAATCTCCACCACTAGTAATTCTTTGATTATCTAGACAACTAGCCCAATCTACATTATTATAATTTGTTAGAAAGAAATATGAACTTTTTGGATACCATAATTGATACTCTTATGTACCTTTCAATTATGTAAAAATCCTCTTTACTTCTATAATACATGTCTCTTTGAATTCTTTCTAAAATCTGGCTACCAAACATACTACATACATAATATGTGGTCTAGTTGTAGCAAGATACAATAGTCCTCCAATTATTCATTTGTAATGACTTTTATCAACCTTCGATCAATCATCTTCCTTATTCAACTTACATATGGTAATAATAGGATTACATTCAAGTTTAAAAATCTCCAAACTATTTGTTTTCAACAATTCCTTGACATAGTTAGATTGACAAATGAAAAATCCTTTATTTTTATGATTTACCTACAACCCAAGAAAGAAATTCAAGTCACCAATCATAGATATCTCAAATTCCTTCTGCATCTCCTCTACAAATTTCATGCAAAGATCATCTTTTCCTCCAAAAATAATGTCATCTACATAAGCCACAATAATCAAAATATGATCTAAATAAATTATGTAATATAATTTACTATCTCTTGACCCTCTCTAAAATACTTATCCAATTAGATACCCATCCAATATTCTATACAAGGCCCTGGGTGCCTTCTTAAATCCATACAATGCATACTTCTATCCAGACACAACATCCATATTACCTTCATTTCTGAATCCTTCTGGTTGTTTAATTAAAACTTCTTCTTTAAGCTCTCCATTAAATAATGTTGACATAACATCCATTTGATAAACCTTGAAATCTTTGAATTTCGCAAATACAAGAAATATAAGGATTACCTCCATCTAGGAAACAAGGGAATTAGTCTCATCAAAATCAATACCTTCAATTTGAGTGTAACCTTTTCAAACTAACCCAACCTTATTCCTAATTACGTTACTATTCTCATCCAAATTGTTCAAGAAAACTCTTTTAGTACCAATTACATTCTTGTCAATCGATCTAGGCATAAGTTCCCAAGTCCTATCCTTCTATATCTACTTAAGTTCTTCTTGAATTTCTCTTACCCATTTTCGATCATTACATGCTTCTTCCATAGTATTAGGGTCAATTGTTGCAAGTAAAGACATATGTTTCTCTACTTCTAGTAAGAACGCCTCTATTTATTATCACCGACAGTCTAGTTATCAAAATGACTTCTTTGTGCATACGTTGGTGTCTTATTTGTAAATGTTAGACTGTTCCTTTTCTCCTCCTCATATTTATTGTCTTTCTTTCCTCTATACTTTATATTATATTCATTTTCAATATTTTTCTCAAGCGTATTCTAAAAATATTCATCAAAATTTACATTCATAGTTTCAAAAATCTTATTCAATATCTTGCATAACACTGATATAACTTTCTCTTTGTAGAATACCCTAGAAATATACCCTCATATGTTCTTGTTTCAAACTTTACAAGATTGTTCCCATCTCTTTGAATGTAACATATTCTTCCCAAAATATTAAAATACTTCACTATAGGTACTTTTTCATGTCATAGATCATATGATGCCTTTCCATAATTCTTTCGATAAAGAACTTTGTTAATTGTGTATATAGTTGTATGTACTACTTCTCTCGAGTAAACCTCTGGTAAACTTTCTTCCTGCATCATTTTCCTTGCTACTTCCTGTATTGTATGATTCATTCTTTCCACTAAACCATTATACTATGGTATTCTAGCCACTAAAAAATATCTTAATAACATGTTTCACAAAACAATTATCAAACTTATCAGATGTAAACTCTCCTCCTTTATAAAATCTCTAATATTTAATCTTCCTACCAAATCTTGGTTTAAAAATATTGAAATTCTCAAATGATTCTAATTTTTCTATTAGAAAAGCAACCCAAGATAATCTTGAATAATCATGAATGGTAATTATAAATTATCTCTCACCTCGTAAACTCCTTTTTCTAGTATGACCACATAGATTGGTGTGTACTAGATCCTATAAAATAGAAGATGAATATTATTTTGACTTGAACAACTCTCTTCTCTACTTTTCTTCCTAACATCCTTTACAGATAACATTGTCTAGTTTACACAATCTAGGTAAGTCTCTTACTACACAGGATGAACTAATTTTTAGAAAGTTATCAAAATTGATGTGGCACATCCTTTAGTACCAAAGATAATTGTCATCAATCCAAGATAATAAACATCCTTCTCTAGCTCCTTTGATTTGGTACATTTTTCTTCCTGTCCTTTTTCCAACTACAATCATTAGTCCAAATATTTTCTGAATCTCACAAACTTCATTCTTGAAAACAACATCATATCCATTCTCACATATTTATCTAGAACTCAAACAATTGTGGCACAAAACCCTCGCATAATAAAACCTTGTTAATGTTTTTCTCTCTATAATAATTAATTGAAGCTCTACCAACAATATATTCTACCTTATCATCATCAAATATAATGGGACCACTATCATATTTCTCAAATGAACTAAAAATTTACTTTTATCACCAGTCATATGATTTAAAAAACCACTATCAATAAACCATTCACTCTTGTTCCTTCTAACATACAAAGCAGTCTCAACAATTTTGAATCAACTTTGAAACAAATATTATAAATGACATTTCTCTGGATACCTAGTAGCTAAATAAGAAATATTTCCACATCTAAAACATTTAAGGAGTAACATACCTTTAGATTTTCTAGTACCTTTCTTCAATTTCCTTTTAAAGTTCACTTCCATATCATCTGAATCTTCATCACCATCTAGTTATTCCTCTAACTTTGTGGATTTAAATGCTCTTTGAAATGTAGTCAGGGTGCCAAATAATTATTCTTTGGTAGCTTAAGCAGATCATAATCTTCTTTAATTTATGAGATATTATTGCTATAGCTATCTAGTAGGGACATCAAAATATTTTCTGTACAACATCTTCATTTGTGATATTTTCTCCTTGAGTCTTGACTTCATTTACTAAATTGTCAACCCTCTAAAAGTATCTTTTAATGTCTTGACCATCTTCCATTCTCAGATTCTAATAATGTCTCTTAGTTGTTCACTTCTTGGATAACTTGACTCTATCATTTCCTTCATAAATCACTTGAAAATTTTCCTAAAATTCCTAAAAAATCCTCAATGAAATAACCTTAGCTAACCCAGTCTTTGATAAAGAGCTAAATATTTCATACCTTTCTTTCTCATTCTCCTCATAGGCGGTAATTTAATCTTGAGTATGGAGGGAATTCTAAGGTAACACATACTTCTTCTCCACATGCTTCCTAGTGGTTTAACCAATCAAGATCATATATCCTCTCATATTCTCTTTCTATGAACTATATTTAGATGCATCAAACATAAGGATGTTTAGTTTGTGCATCATCATATCTACCTCAAGAGGTTAATCTCTTCACAAAGGAACCAAGATTTGATTCCAATTATTGAATAGCCCAAATTATTAAGAGGGGGGTAGGGAGGGGGTGAATTAGTTATTAATAAATAATTTCTTAAAATTTTATTAAAATAATAAGTACTTAAATCAATCAACAACTAATAACAAGTATAGACATGAAAGTACAAAACCACCAACAAAATGAGCACCAAAATCCACATGGAAACCCAAACTGGGAAAAACCATGGAGAATCTAATTCTCTTGAAATGGACAATGGTTAACGTGATATTTATGAGGGCTCATGATCAGTTTTATCACTATTGGATATATCGCTATTGATTGGGCTAACTACCCATAAATAAGAAAGGTTAACTACCAATACACATAGACTCACTGCTAGTACAAAAGGGATCATTACATATTTATCGCATCTAAGAATCACCACATCAACTAAGATTATCCCTCTTGTTATAATCCTTCATGCCAACAACCAAGTTGGCCTAAAATAATTTGAAATAGGTCAACCCAAAAATTATTTTGGTCGAGTAAACAATGAAATGTGGACCACCTATCAATATAATATACCCCACACAAATCAGCATGCTACACAATCTTTGAGACATTCGGTACCACTAGATAGAATCTATATGTTACATTTCAAATGCATTGAATGAATCACAATGAACATGTACAAGTTAGGAACAAACCAAAAAAAACATTATATAGTTTGTTTCACACTATATAGGACTCAAACCGACACATATAAGGAAACTATTTAAAGCACAACCTTCATTACAAACTTCTACTAATACACCACTACCAATACACCAAAATAACCAAACCACATATAAAGCTCTTCTATGCATCTGATATATTGACATCAATTAAAACAATTAATGAAAACAACAATACTAGCATCAAACTCACATTATAACACTGGAGTACTAGAAATTATTGCGGGAGACCATACATGTTAAATAGGGCCAAGCAAAATGAGGAAATACATAGTGATGCAATTATAAAATTATATAATAAGGGAAAAAGAAGTGTATCTAAGAGAGATATAGATAAAGAAGGAGAGGGAGAGAGATAAACAGGGAGTGTATGTGTATATATGAGTGTAATAGATATAAAAAAAAGAAAACAAGGAGGGAGAAATATATAATGTGCATGTGAGAGATACATGGTGATATATATATATATATATATATATATATATATATATATAGAGAGAGAGAGAGAGAGAGCGAGAGAGAGAGAGAGAGAGAGAAGGATAGAAAGAAGGTTTGATAAAGATATAAATATGTAGAGAAGTGATGCAAGAACATTAGATCAGTTCTTCACTTCTCTTAAAAAAATTATGAAGAGGTTTTTTGGCATTGGTAAAATAGTTATCAATGGAACTTATTATCTCATGAGAAGAATATATCCAATTACAAGGGAGAGGAAGTTGTGTTCCTAGAGAGATTAATGCCCATATAGATAAAGAAAGATAGGTAGTTGTAGGGAAAAGAAACATTGACAGCTGTAAGAGAGTGATTCCTTGGATTCAAAGAAAGGGTCAACTTCTTTACAATATGGATTAGAGACATCGTTAATGCTAGTGAGTTTTTTCATCTGAGGATTGGGTGAAATTTTGTTTTGAATTAGTTACATAGACAATGTTGTTGATTGATTTTGTAATTTCCTTGTCATATGATGCAAATATCAGTGATCACATTTTTTTGTTTGGATTGCAACTTAGTATTAATTAATTTCTATGATGCATTTACTAAATTCTCTCATAAGAAATGTAATTATAGTTTTTGGTTCCTACCATGTATAAAGTTAATGGTGTTGTTTTGAGCATTTTGAAGATAGAACTAGTCTTGCAATGTTTGGTTTTTTTGTGATTACCCCTATAAGAATGGCATTAGAGATGATGGTTCTAAGTGCATGGATAGATCATTGACTATAAGAAAACCTATGTTAGGACCCATGAGGGTTAAAAGTGTAGTTCCGTGAACAAATTATGAGCACGAAGGTAGTTTAAACTTGATGACTTAAGAAATGGTTTCTTTAGTAAACCCTAGAGGTATTTGTTGTAGGAAATAGGAAACCTATAACTACAAAAGTTAGAGGTGAAAAAAATATTGATTATGATTATGAGTGTAGAGGGTTATGATAGAAAGAAGGAAATATATTATTATAAGAAGACTTGTAAGAATTTCATCTAGGGATAAGTATTGCAATAGAGTGGAGAAAAGAAAACTTTGTGAGACATTGGAAATAATTAAAACAAGAATGGATGCATTATAAAAAAAATATTTTCCTAACCAATTTGTGTTGTAGGCAATAGGAAGAGGAATTAGATAGTGCATGTACAACAAGGACATGTCTATTGGAAGGCATGAAATAAAATAATCCAAAAAAGAGATAAGTATAGAAAAGGTTGAAAGGGAAGGAGAAACATATGAGAGTGTAGTAATTCAATGAGAAATCAATGTTGGGGAACCAATAGAGAATGGGATTGTTTATGTAAATAATAAACATTTTGAAGATGTTAAGGAAGTAGATTACAAAGTGATAGAAAATGATGAAACTTTTAATTCTTAAAGGTTAGAGACTTTAGACTTTTTTTACTTTGAATATTTGATGAATATAGTGCTCAAAGAGATTCAAATCCAAATGATGGTGAAAATTCTATTCATGCTTTCATTTTAGAAGATGACAACTATAAGGAAAATAAGGAAAAATAAATGTTTGCAAAGAAGTATGTGTGATTAGAGGAAATGTTATATTTTAAAGGGCATCTTGAAGGAGAGTGTGCAAAATTGGTGGAGGTTGTAGTGAAGGAAGAAGGTGCATATTCCACCATGAATGGTGAACTTTCATATTGATGTAAGGATTTTGAAGTCATTGAAAGAAACATGAGTGGATGAATAATGAAAAGGTTGAATTATGGAAATTTAAAGTTAACAAATAAATTTGAAGGTAAAGATATCAACAAAAAATTGAAGGTAAATGAATATCGATGGAGGATCTCATAAAGAGAAAAGTGAAGCATAGAGATAATTAAGAGGTCGAACGACAAGGGATGCAAAGATAAGCCAATTGGAAGAATAAAAAAGGGAAAGTAAATTTGAATGATTTTGTTACCTTCATGTGTAAGAGCCCATGAATACCTTAGTCTTTTGGGGAGTTTGATACAAAAGCATTAGATTAGTTCTTCTTTTCTTGTAAAAAATTACCTATGAATAGGTTTGTTAGTGTGGGTAAAATGAGTGTCAATGGAAGTTCTTCTCTTATGAGAAGGATGTTTACAATGAAGAGAGGGAGGATTCCAGGTGCCTAAAGAGATTGATGCCTAGATAGATTGGAAAGAATTAAAAATGATTGAATGGGGAAAATAAACATAAGAAAATGTAAGAGTGATTGGTTGAATGAAGAAAGGGTCAATTACTTTTCAATGTTGATCAGAGATATCATAATGGTAGTGAAGTTTTCCATCTAAAGATCGGGTGAAATCTTGGATTGTTAAATTTGCATAGAAAATATTGTTGATTGAGTTTACAGTTTCCTTCTCCTATGATGAGGAAAAAAATGATCACATTATTTTCTTCCTGGTTTGGGACTTATCGTTAATGAACTATTATGATGTATTTACTAAATGATATCATAAGAAACATATTATTAGTTTCTAGTTCCTATCATGTATAAGGTTAGTGGTGTTGGTCTAAGTTCTTCTCATTTTGAAGATATAATTAGTCTTTCAATATTTGGTTGTTTGGTGTTGACCACTATCAAGATGGAAAGAAGGGAAAATGATATATATATATATATATATATATATATATATATATATATATATATATATATATATATATATATATATATATATATATATATATATATATATATATATATATATATATATATAATTTGATCCCTCTTTGTCACTCTCTTCCTTTCTTTCTCTTTTTTTCTCTATCTCTACCTATCTCCCTTCTCTCTTTCTCTCCTTTCTAGAAAACCTATATATGAAATTTAATATACAAAATTTTATAATTATTATTTTTAACTTCGTAAATGTATGCAATAATTAAAATAATTGAAAGAATAATTTTTTTGAATTTTTTAAAAAAGAAGATAAATATAATTATTTTACAAGAATTAAAATTTTAATAATACCAATAATGATAAATAAATAACTTTATATTAATATTTGTAATTTTATAAAAAGTAAAAAAATTAGAATAAATTTTAAACTTGATTGAGGAAAAAATAATCTTTGAAAATAAAGAAAAATTATAAATTTTTTTCAAAATTTTAAAAATAATAAAATATCCTAATAAAAAAGAATATATCTTAATAAAAAAAGATCATTTCATGGAATGTTAGGGGCTTAAATGCCCCTGACAAGAGAAGAAGAATTAAAAAATTCATTGATTTTTCTAGAGCAGACATTTTTCTCATCCAAGAGTCTAAGCTCTCGTAGGATTCGTGTGATAAGATTATTTTGAAATGGTTGTCTTGGGATTCAGCTTGTGTCCCATTGTCTGGTGCCTCTGGTGGATTTATGGTCCCCTAGAATAAAAAATGTATTCAAGGCACCCTCTACGCTGTCAATCCTAATTGGTTGCTCATGAAAGTTTCCTACTTTAATGTTCATTTCCATCTTTTTAATGTGTATGGACCAATTGGCCCTCATGACAAGCTCTTACTTTGGGAATCTCTTTCTGAGCAATTAGGTAAGCTTGGTGATCTCCCTTGTATTCTTGGTGGTGATTTCAGTGCCATATTTTCATCGGATGAAAAAGTAGGTGGGAATCCTACAACACAAAGGGTAATTGATGAGTTCTCTTCTTTCATTCAGAATAATGCTTTGTGTGACCTAACTTCCTTGAGTGGGATTTATACCAGGACTAACCATAGATGTGACTCTCCCATTTCATCTAGACTAGATAGGTTTCTCATCTCCTCTGATTTCAAGCTGTTAGATCTCTCCCTTGCTGCTGATAAATTTTCTTCATCAGAGTCAGATCACTTCTCCATTTCATTACAAGTCAACACTCTGCCCAATAGAAATAAAAGCCCCTCCTTCAAATTTGAGAGCATGTGGTTTACGCATCCCCATTTCCTCTCTCTCTTGCAACAATGGTGGGTTAGTGCACCCTTCTGTAAAGGCACTAGAATGTTTCAATTCTCCAATAAGTTTAAGTTTGTGAAATCAAAAATCATCTCTTGGAATAATGAAGTTTTTAAAAATATCTTTCATGAGAAGGCTAGGGTAGAGCATGATCTCAGGCTGATTTTGGATCATATTATCAAACATGGTCTTGATAAGGATCTAGCAGAAAAGAAAAAATCTCTCCAAGTCTATTGGGCTACCCTCTGCTCAAGAGAAGAAATATACCAGAGACAAAAATCTAGGGAACTTTGGCTGAAAGCAGGTGATAGGAACACCAAATTCTTTCATGCCTCAAACAAGATTAGAAAAGAAACCTCATCTATTTTTTCTATTAAAAGTGTTTTGTCTGGGTCTACCCTATTTTCCTAGCAGGATATTAGCAATGACAGAGTCTACTTCTTCAATAATCTTCTTGCTTCGGTGCTCCACTAGGATGAGAATAACCGCGACATGGATGATCTTCTTCAACATATCCCTTCTATTGTATCTCACCAAGAGAATATCAATTTAATGAGACCTTTTTCTATTAAGGATCTTCACTCTATTGTCTTTAGTATGGCTTTGGATAAAGCTCCTGGCCCAGATGGATTCACTATGGTTTTTTTCCAAAAGTGTTGGGTTGTTATTAGCTTCGACCTTCTTATGGTTGTTGAAGAATAACATAAGGGGGGCTATATCCTCAAGGAGTTCAATAAAACTAGTCTTATTCTAATTCCCAAATGTAAATCTCCTCAGACATTTGTAGACTTTAGGCCCATATCTCTTTGAAATTCTGTATACAAGATCATTATGAAAGCTATCTATCTCAAGCTCAAACCACTCATTCCTAATTTAATCTCTCTTCAGCAAGGAGGATTCATGCCTGGTAGGGATACTTTTGATGGTGCCCTAGTGGCTCTGGAAGTTTTCCACATGATCAAATCCTCCCTGATCCCCTCCTTTATTTTGAAGCTAGACATGATGAAGGCCTATGACAAGGTTAACTGGTCCTTCTTACTCAGAGTCCTTGCTAAGTTTGGCTTCTTAGATTCTTGGTGTAAATGGATCAAGCACTACTTATCTGGTGCCTCTTTCTCGATCCTTGTTAATGGGCTCCCTCCACCTTTTTTCATGCCACCCACGGTGTTTACCAAGGGTATCCAATTTCCCCCTTCCTTTTTATCATCATGGCAGAGGCCCTTAGTAGGTCCATCCAAGCCTAAAATGCCCTCTTTAACTGGAAGGGCATAATATCCCTAACTCTAATCTTTCCATCACCCATAATTTTTTTGCCGATGACTTGCTTCTCTTTGGTAGGTCATCTATCCAAGAGGCTAAATGTGTCAAACAAGTGTTATCCACATATACTTCTGGTTCTAGTGAGGTGATCAATCCCCTCAAATCAAAAGTTTACATGCTTTTCACGCCAGACGCAGTCTAGCAAAGAATCACCAATATTCTTGGTTTTCCTGTAGATGAGTTTCCATCTACTTATCTTGGTATACCATTCTTTTTTGGGTCAGTGAAGACATCCTTTTGGGATAATGTTATTAGTAGGCTCAAGACTAGAATTTCAGCCTGGAAATCTCGCTGGCTCTCCTTATTCGGTAGGATTTTATTAATCAAAATAGTTCTTCTTGTTATCCATAACTATTATATTCCTATCCTCCAAGCACCTATCTCTGTAGTTAATCAAATTGAAAAAATCATCCAGTCTTTCCTCTGGTCCTCCAATATGACTAATGTAAGGAAAATCCCCCTTGTCTCTCTACAGAAACTCTCCACTAGTAAACTTTCTGGAGGTGCAGGTTTACAAAATTTGTCTCTTAGAAATAAGGCTTTTGGTGGGAAATTAGTCTAGAAGATGTACTTTAGACCTCAGTCTTTGTGGTGTCAAATCATGCAATCAAAGTATCTTGATTCTCCTTGTTTCCATCAAATTTTTACTATCTCCAATCCTCCATCTCACTCTCTTACCTAGAACTTCATGATGTCATCTAGAGACATTGTCACTAAATATCTCTCCTGACATGTTCATAATGGTCTCCATGTATCTTTTTGGAAAGACTCTTGGAATGGCCTCCCACCTCTAAGTGCTTCTATATCTTTATGTGAGGCCATGAGAGTTTCCTCCCTTCTTTGGGGTGAATTATTAGTAGACTATGTGGATTTCATCGATATTGTGTCCCATAAGGTGACTTGGAAAAATCCATCAACCCTAACTTTAAATATTGATCTAGCTAGGGAATTTGCGGCAGTCCTATCTAAAAGACTAGTCTTCTTTTCTAATGGTAGTGATAAGTTGTTATGGTGTCCTGCAAAAAAGAGTATCTACTTTGTTAAATTTGGCTATGAGGCTCTTCGACAAATTGTTGAGTAGTAGATATCATAGTGAGCCTTCAAATTCTGTTGGGCCAAGAGCATTCTCTCGAAAGCTAGTGTTTTTTCTTCGCTAGCCATCCAATATAGGGTTCTCACTAGCGACAAGCTCTCCAAGTTGCATATAACGGATCCTTTTAGTTGTGTTTTGTGTGGTGCTCAAGAGGAATCTATAGACAATATATTTTTTCATTGTTCCTTTTCTCACCTATGCTAGGATTTTGTTATGGATAAATTATCCATTTCTTTTCCTCTGTCTAGGTCCCTTTGGGAGCTTTTCTAGTCCTGGCCCTCTTTGTTTTCGTCCTCAATTTTTGCTTGTCTGTGGATAGTTGTTCCATCTTCAGTTATCTGGTCTATTTGGTGGGAACACAATAAAAGAATCTTTAGGAAAGAAGTCTCTGATGTTAATTCTGTTATCTCCTCAATTGAAAGGCTCATTCCAGAGCTAGTTAATAGTAGGTCATCTTGTCATTTTAACTCTAATGCAACCATCTCTTCCTAGGATAGTCAAGTGAAAAGCTCCTGGAAGTTGATTTCTCTTCCGTTGTGTCCTATTTTTCCCTGTATCAGGAAAGTTCCCATATCGAGAGCTTCAATTAAATGGATTCCTCCTGACCCTCCTATAATCAAGCTTAATTTTGACAGATCCTCTAAAGGAAATCCTGGGGATTTAGGTATCGGGGTTTGTCTTATAAATCATGAAGGTAGGGTCTTAGCCTATTTGGCATCCTCTTTAAATTTTTGTATCAATAATATGGCGGAAGCTATTACATTTCTTGAAGGATTAATCCTTGCTAAGATTTTTTTTTTTTCTAATCTACATATAGAAGGTGACTTGGTGGTTATTATTAATACTTTCATCTACAGGTTGGTAGACAATTGGCAGTTGAAATATGTTTTCCAGCAAATCTGGGGTCTCATTGAATCTTTGGATAGATGTACCTTATTTCTCATATTTTTAGAGAAGGAAATAAGTTGGAAGATATTTTAGCTAATTATGGTTTCAATAATGTTATCTTGGACTCTTGTTCTTCAGTTAACAGGTTAGGTCAATTTCCTTCCATCATGGAAATCATTCACAATGAGTCCTCTTGTTAATGGATTTTTTGTGTTTTCCTAGCATTGGTATTTTCTATTTTGCATCAAGCTTTCCTATATTCTCATAGTTGTCTACTCATTTGCTGTAAAAGTTTAGCTAGCTATGAGTGTAAGAAAGATTGTCATACTTTGTTTATGTCTGACATTCATAGTTTTATAATATTCTCATATCTAGCGCCTCTCTAATTGAAATGCCTAGTCATCTATGGGTATAGGAAAGTTCACCATGCTATTAATATGCTCTCGGGATATTTTGATTGACACACAAGGCTATCTTACACTATCATAGTTGTTTACTCATTGGTTGAAATGACTAGCCAGCTGTGGGTGTGAGAAAGAATATTTTGTTTCCATCCTTTGGCACATACGTATTATTATCCTATCTTCATTTTTTTGTACTTTCTTTATGAGGTCCCACTTTTATATTAGCCCCATTAGCACATCTCATGTATTATATATCCATAGCTTCTCAATTTGGTGATCTAATCTCTCCCTGGGTAGTTTTTTAGTTTTGGTTGTTAGTAGGTACACTGTGTTGTCACTTCTTATCCTGAGGGTTTTTAGTAGGTGTTATTATGGTACTTCACCTATGTCACATGTGCATATTTAAATGACATGTCCTTTATTTTCATTCAAAGAGTCATTTTTTATTAGCATCATTGTTTTTTAGGGGGCATTTGTATCATATCTTATTGATGGCCTCTTCATTTCTGGGCCTCTTTTTTTGATGATTACTTCTCTTCCAAGAAGATTGCAACATCTAGCCATCCTTGTCTGGTGATCATTTAACAGTATGGTAATTGGACTTGTTTTCAACCACTCATTCTCCTTGTGTTTATTTGGTAGTCATCTAAGTATGCAAGCTATCGCACTAACTTGTATGTGTGACATCTCCCACATGTCATCCAGTTCCTTTGGGCACCGTAGGAGATTTTTTATATCTTTTACATTGTTCACAATTATAGCTTATTAATGTCTTCCTTCATTTGCATTCATTTTATTTAAGAGTCTTGCTTCCATCTACACTTCATCTCTCCTACCCTACTATAATTTGGCTCATGTGTTTTATTCTAGTCTTAAGGATACATCGCCCTAGTTTCCTAGTTGGTGTTAGCTCTTCTGTGGAACCTTGCTCTACTTGTTCGTCTCTACACATGGACTATTATCCTAAAAATTTTAGGTTGCTACTCGAGGTCGAGGATTTGGAGAAGCCATTAGTTGGTTTTGTTAAAGATGACATGCTAGCCACCATTTTCATTTGTGACAGCCCACATAGTCACCGTGGTATCAAGTGAATTATTGGGTGTGAGGCTCTCTTCCCTTCAGGAAGACATATCATTTACCCATCACAGATTATGTCTATCTTTCTCTCTAATTTGATAGACTTGCTTCAATCTTCGTTCCACCTTGAATTGAGATGCAGAAGATATGTCAGGCCTCTGTTCTTGCAGGGTAACAAAATTCCTAGGTCTCTCTAGAAATATGATTTATGGGGAGGGGCTGCGTTAATTGGTAGTCTTTTTCACCATCATGCAACACTTCGTAATCATGGCGTGTTCATGGTTCTGGAGAGCATTAAAAAGGGTCTTGAAAAGTAGTCATTTTGCCTAGTTAAGCTTGCACTGCATCAGTTTGGACATTTTTTTATCAAAAGAGTGTGTAAACAATGTGCATCAAATTGTTTTTGTAATGCTTGATCTGCTTGAGCAAGACTCCTCAATTGTTGTTCCACCACCGCATCCCCTAGTCCAAAACTCTTCTCAACCCTTGCCTGACCTCAATCTCAAATTAGGTTCTTTAGATATTCCCTCTGCTTTTATGGAAAGCTAATTGTTTTTACTTCATGCCATGAGCTCTGCTTGCCTTTTGGTTTTTTTTCTACTCGTCTATGTGTGCAGGATCTCAAGTATGCTCTACTGGCTTTGTGCATCTTTTTCACCTTTGCCATTTTGGTCACAAAGTATATTTCACACCAGTGGTTCCATTTTGTAAGGCAGTACATTTTGGTGAAAGCTCTCTTGGTTGACAATAGTTCAAATTTGTTGTGTGCAGCGTAGGTTTCCTCTCTTTCTTTTGGTGAGTGTTTTCTCTGTTATCAACACTTCAACTTGGTGCCTTCAGCTTCGATCTTCTGCTTTCCCAATTCGAACACCACATGTTTATTTCCTATGTGACATGGCATTTTTTACTTTCTCATTGGGCTTATCTTTTTAATTAGCTTATGTTGGACGAGCTTTCAATTTTGTATGTAATGGACCCAAGTTATGAGGGTTTTTTTGCTCAGCCACAACATCTTAATGTAAAAGTTTCTTTCGTGATGGGATAACGAATGAAGTTTTTCTTTTGGCTCTTTTCTCCGGTAGCTCCATATTTTAGAGACAGTATATATAAAATCATATTAAATATAATATATTAAGTGGCATTTCCACCGTTTGAAAAAAAATTAAAAATCTTCAATTTAGAACTATTGATTTTAACAATATTCAATAAAAAAAATTGCCTAAATAATAATATAAAATTATATCTCTTGAATGTATGTATCTATAACTAGTCTTCATCGATTTTCAATGCTTGAATTTTCTTCTCCCACCCTTTTGCTTTAGAAGCTTTGTTTGCCCTTATATCCTCCTTATCGATTGCTTTCAATCTTCTATTTTAGCTCCCAACAACCTTTCTCATTAAACATATCAATTTTCACATTACATAACATTCTTTTTGATGTTTTTATATTAAATAATTATATTTTTCACACCAATATTTTTTTTTATCACTTTTCTACTCTTAAAATCTCTATCGCCTTAATGATGGATCACTTCTCTACTCCCACAGTGTATAACGGTAGATCACATAATATGATTGGATAATTGATACACCAAATTAAGACCAATAAGAACTTTTATCATATCTTTCAAGAATATATTTCTTAGATATCTTCCGTAAACATATTTCTATATTTCTGTTAGAATGGCATCCCTCTCCACATCTGACATAAGGGTCTGTGCATTCTTTGCAATTACCTGAGTTTCAAGTGATATGTATAATAGAAGTGGCAATCTACATTATACAATGAAATGGTAGAATGAATAAAAAAAAAACAAAAAAAAAACATGATGTAACATACATTAAATTCATTGTCTGGCACTTCCAAAATTAGGTCAAGCAATTTCCTCCTTACTGAATTGTTAAGTTCTGAACAATCTTTGTTCTTCTATAAAAATGCAAATTATTATTATAATTCTAATTTTGAAGGCCTCATTTGTAAAGATCTATTCTTAAAATAAATTTTGTTAATGAAAATCAATTTAATTTTTTAAATGAAATTTAAGATTATTATTATTAATTATTTGACTTTTAAGCACCATATAGATTGATAACAAGAATGATAAAGAATGGATATTGAAATATATCTATATGTGTACCACTAAAGACTCTCTTGGATTTGTATTCTCTATATTTTGACGCATCTTCTCCATGGGAAAATTGGAAAGCTAGAGAAAGAGGGTTCAATTTAGTTCCATACAAAATTCTATATACAAAATCCTTTTGTTAAGGTTCTTCCCTTAATCCATTTGATACCAAAATTTTTATGAAAGGTAGTTTTGCCTCCTCTTGAATTTTTCCAAATTTGAGGACCCTTGGCACCAACTCATGTGGTCATTTTGCAAAAACCCTACAGAGATCAAATAAAACATTGATTAGTAAAAGATTATTATTTTTATAAAGAGAATGATAGGAATTGAAAGGGCGGAATAGATCGGCAAATAAAAAAACAATTGGATGTCCAAATATATATAAATCAATAAAAATAATAATAATTATGAGATAGAATATTAGGGGAATGGTATTAATATTTGTAATAGATAAGCATGTTTTAATTGGATTGTTATTGGATGGGTGACTTTTCAAGAATGCTCAATGTTTCATTTATGTGAGCGTTACTATATGGATCAATGAGATTCGTTACGGACCAAAAGGAGTAATTTTGAGTTGAAGCCACAAACATATTTTCCTAATGCTCTAATAATTGTGTCCTATTGATATCCATAAAGTTGCACAATTGATCTAATTACAAACTTTAAAAAAAACATTTGATAGTTATTGTTTAGTTTTTATAAACCACGGTAAATGAACTATTATTGTTGATTAGGTAGGGGGTTTGTTAGAGGACCTTAACCCTTTACAAAAAAAAAGGTAGGTGAAAGACACTTAATGGTTTTACAAAGTACAACTGCAAAAAATTTGTCAAGAAAATTGATGATATAAAACTATACATAGAATCAAATCTAGAAACAATTAAGAGAATTCAAATGTATTGTAAAAATCTGATAACATTGATTGATACCCTTTCTGAGATGAATTGATGATAAGAGTAGTCTTACAATCAAATCCAAAAGGTATTAAGAAAACTAATTGTGAAAATCTAATAATATTAAATAAAAATGATGCTATAAAAATACTATATAATATCCTAAACAGATTATTTAATTGTCATGTTCTTAATCTTTGTTCTTTACACAAGTTTAAAAAAATATAATTATTTTTCAAAAAAAAATTTAATTGTATTACCATCTTCTTGATAATAAAGGATAAAAATGATTACACCTCAAAGTATTGAGAACCAGAAACAGAGAAGACTAGAATGACATTTCTACTTCCATTATAGGCCCCCTCCATGACGTGATCATGTTGCTTATATGTTGCCCACATTCCCCTTTTCACTGCATCAGACATGTTTGGTATGTGCGAACATTTCATTACAAAAAATTTGTATTACCATGATTCAAAGAACATATTTATTAGGGCACTCATTCTGATCGAAGTGAAAATACAATAAAGCTAAATGAATTGATTGAAACTGTAAAAAAAAGAGGGAATTTTTTTATTTTTACCTACCGATTAGTATTGGGTTTGGGTTCTTGTTTGAAATTAGTTTTATGTTGTTGGGGATATTCTAGTGGGTGATTTTGTACTGGAATTTGTTGTTGAAGATAGGGATTCTATTGTTCTTGGTAGTAACTTGGTTGACATAGTTGAAGAACACTGACATATTTTAGGGGATTCTGTGTTTTATTTTGTGGATGGTTTTGAAGATGGGGTTTAGGTTCATGGTTGAAATTAGTTTCAAATTGTTGTGGAAAGTTGGGTTGCATTGGGTAACTTTGTCCTGATTTGGTTGATGGTGAGGAAAATGAAGTTTAGGATTATAGTTGAAATTAGTTTTATGTTGTGGCAGAAAATTTTGTACTTGATTTTTTGGATGGTAATAAAGATGGGGTTTAGGTTCTTGGTTGAAATTAGATTCACATTGTTGTGGAATATTAGCACCACAATATTTGTATTGACTTTGTTGTTGTTGGTAAGGATGGTATTGATTATATGTTGAAGGTGGTGGGCATACAACATTGGGATAATAATAATTGGTTGGTTTATTAAGAAGCTGAGATGGAGTGGAGACCATAAATTGTTGAATGAGCATTTTGTGGGATAAAGGAGCCATAGAAGGTCACTTGACATTCTTGTAGGGACAAATGGGGCCATTTGGGCAAAACCCTATTTTGTAGAGAGAGCACTCTTGAGATGGAGTGGAGACTAGAAATTGTTGAATAAGCATTTTGTGGGGTAAAGGAGCTATAGAAGGTCACTTGACATGCTTGTAGGGACAAATGGGGCCATTTGGGTAAAACTCTATTTTGTAGAGAGAGCACTCTTGAGAATGGTAATGTTTGTAGATGCAATAATTATCAATCATAGAGCATTCCTTGTTGTTTTGAACAAAAGGGCAGAGGGGTATCCTGGCTAAGTCATACTTATGAAGGCCAAGCATACAAGTTTCAGCAATGTAGGGACAATTTCCTTCTAACCAGTCCTTACAAACTATAGTATTAGTATTTTCATCATTTTTTAGGGTTTGAGTTTGGCTATGCTTTGTCTCTACTTCAAACATTGCAGTATCTAAATCCATGAAGTTTGTAGACAAGTGCTCTCAAATTTCAATGTACAAATGAATTATTTTTGGTTGGTAATAGCGATATGTGTATAGTTAATAGCCATATTGCTATATTTATATTTAGATTTCATATGTGCCAAGAGGCACTTTGTTGCATCCTTGTTCATACCCTTTCATTTCACAAATAGATAGCATTTGACTGCATGATTTTGTATCCAAATTGTATTGCAGCTAAGTTAATTTTAATTTAACGAAGGCTGATGTTCAATATAAGGCTACTTTTGTCATCTAGAATGATATTTATCAATATAACAATTTCTTCTTCACTGCATGTAATGTTTGAAATGGAGAGAGTATTATTATTGTTTCATTTTAATAAAATCAGATTAATTTTTCCTCCATTTTCAAATATAATAATTTTTTATTAATTTTTAAAAAGTTATAAAAGTCTTTAAATTATTGCTGTGGATTGTTTATTAAATCTGGTGGATTTATTTTGAATTTTTTAACTTCACTAATAGACCAAAGATCTATTGATATAAATTACATATGTTTAAAAAAATATACTCATAATTATCATAATAATTTTGAAGACCACCTCATAGAAATCAAGAAAAAAAAAACAATAAGTTAACAACCAAATTTAGAAAGCTAAAAATTGCCTCCAAATTTTTGTAAAGAATTTAGAGAAATACTAAATTCTGGAAACACATAGAATGATGCTCTGTTTCAGCAAAGGATAAAATAAAAAATCCCCAAAGCAAGGCAAACACAAGAACTAGAGAAATATGCAAGATTCTTCGTGCTTCTATTCAAATTAAAAAACACTTCTACAATAAGAAATAAACTTGCAACTACTAGAGCTGCATACAAACATCTACGAGCTTCAGAAAGCTCTTAAAAGATTATTTGAAGCAATCACCTCTTAACATAATAATCATTCACATCTTTGATAAAAAATAGAGTATTCAAAAAACTTCTCTTGCTGCTGCATACAAAAAGAAATTAGATTACTTTCATTCTCACTGTGGTAGAATAAAGACATTATTCCCTTTATATAAAACTTGTTGTCCAAAAAGACGAAGGAAGAAGTCTATAGAAGAAAATGGAAGTCTGAAGAAGAAATCAGATTTCCCCCAAATCTAATTTGAGCTTATCTTTCAAAGTCCATTCAAAATACCAGAAATAAACTTTATCAAAAATAAAGTCAAATATGGAGGCTTCTAGACAATTGAATTTTATTTTCAAAATCTAACACTTCCCCATTTTCTTGAGCTGACAAACAAGATCATTCTTGATCCAATCTAACTACACCCATATTTCTCCTTAGAAGCTCAAAACTTGCAATACCCAATGGCTTGGTGAAAATGTCTGCTAGTTGCTGCTCTAACCTACAAAACTCCATTTTTATTTCACCATTCTCAACTAATTCTCTAATGAAATGATATTTAATTTCAATGTGCTTTCTTCTTCTATGAAACACTGGATTCTTTGACAAAGCTATTGAAGAAATATTATCACAAAATATTGGGGTTCCATCCTCTTGTTCTTCCTTCAAATCTGCCAAGATTCTTCTAAGCCAAATAGCTTGACATGTTGTTGCATTCGCTGCTATATATTCAGCCTCTGCTATAGATTGAGCAACTATGAGTTGCTTCTTAGAAGCCCATGAGATTACACCTAAACCCATGTGAAAGACATATCTGGAAGTGCTCTTCCTATCATCCAAACTCCCTGCCTAGTCACTATCTGTGTAGCCAATAAGATTAAAAACATTTTCTATGGTATACAAAATACCATATCCTTTGGTGCCTTTTACATACCTTAGGATTCTCTTTCCTGCTTTCCAATGGGAGTCCTTTGGAGTTTCCATAAATCTAGAAATCAAACTTACTGCATGCATAATGTTTGGCTGTTAAATACATACAACTTCCAACTAAACTTTTATATAAAGTTAGATTCACATTGCTGTTGCAATCTTGCTTGCTTAACTTCAAACCTACTGAAGTTGGTATTTGAGTAGGCTTTCTACTTTGCATTTTAAATCTCTCTAAAATCTGATTTTCATATATTTCTTAAGAGATAAAAATACCATCATACATTTGTTTTACTTCTATACCTAGAAAATATCTCAAGGGACCTAAGTCTGACATTTCAAACTCACTTTTCATGGCCTCTTTAAAATCAACAATGAGGAAATAATTATCCCTAGTAAAGATTAAATCATCAACATACAAGACAACAATTAAAATATTACCATTAGTTTCCTTGATGTAAGGAGTGAGCTCACCATTTCTTTTACAAAATCCATTGCTCATCAAATATGACTCAATTCTACTATACCATGCCCGTGGAGCTTTGTTCAGCCCATAAAGATCCTTTTTTAGCCTATACACTTTACTTTCATGACCCAGAACTTCATAATCAGGTGGTTACTCCACATAAACCTCTTCTTTCAATACTCCATTCAAGAAGGTGGAATTCACATCCATTTGATAAACCTTCCATTTGTGTTGGGCTGCAATTGCTATGACAGCACACACGGTTTCCATTCTAGCAACATGGGCATAGGTCTCATCATAATCTCTACCAAACTGCTATTTGTACCCCTTAACTACCAATTGAGCCTTATGCCTATCTATTTTTCCTTCAACATTTCTCTTGGTGTTGTAAACCCATTTAACTCCAATAATTTTCTTGTTGGGAGGTAAATTAGTGAGCTCCCAAGTTTCATTTCTTTTTATTGCATCCATTTCCTCATCCATGGCCTTACACCATTTTTCTTCCTTTTCAACATCCTCAAAATAAATTGGATCACTATGAGAAAATAATACAAAATTGATATTTTTATCAAATTCATTTTCATACCTTTCATCTTGGTATATCTCCCTTAGACTCTTGGTCTTTCTTGGCACTAGGGAGGCGAGAGTGGGATCATAGCTCTCAATATTGTTGTTGTTTCTCTTTGTGGGACCAATTTGCATCCTTCTGGAGCCTCCTATACCTGATGTTATTTCATTTTTCTGATCAACAAACTCATCATCTTCAACCATAATAGGCACTTTACTTGAAGTGCTTGAAGATGTGTCCACAGAGCCATCCCATGACTCATTCTCAATGAACTCCACATCTCTTGAAGTGATCATCTTCTTACCAACTGGATCATACAATCTGTATGCCTTGGATTCTGGACTATAACCAGTAAAGACACACTTCACTCCTTTGTCATCCAACTTTTTCCTTTTCTCCTTTGGCACATGTGCATATGTTATACACCCAAACACTCTCAATTGTTCAACCGTCCATCTATGCTTTGTCCATCCTTCCATTGGAATCTTGTCACAGACTGCTTTTGTAGGACTTCTATTTATTAAATAGACTATTGTTGCTACAACTTCTCCCCAATATTCAATTGGGAGTCCTTTTTCTTTCATCATCCTTCTTGCCATCTCAACGATGGTTCTATTTTTTCTTTTAGCCACTCCATTTTGCTGCGGAGTATAATTGGCTATTAGCTCCTTCTTTATGTCGCTCTACCTGCAAAACATTACAAAAATATTGGAGGTATATTCCCCTCTCTATCTAACCTTAGGACTTTAAGATTTTGTCCACTTTCATTTTCAGCCCAAGCTTTAAATTCTAAAAACTTATCAAAAGCTTTAAATTTATTTTTCATAAAATAAGCCCATGTTCTATGACTGAAATCATCTATGAAAGTCATAAAATAAGTACTCCCCCCAATGGAAGTGATTTTCATAGGGCCAACTAAATCAGTATGCACCAACTCTAATGGTGTTGTTGCCCTTCTAGAGTTTCTAGAATTAAAAGGAAGCCTATGTTGCTTACCCAAAATACAAGCCTCACACTTGCTTCTGAACTCTTTAATACATGGAAAATCATCTACCATTCTTTTCTTGGATAATAAATTTAAACTAGCATAGCCAAGATGTCCATACCTTAAATAACATTGCTTGGAGGGGTCTTCAATCACACTTTTGAAGGTTGATTGTTGTACTATTGTACATTCTTTCTTGGGAGGTGTAGCTGCTGATTGTGAACAGAAACACATCTCTACCTTTAATGGAAACATTTGATTCTTTGTCATTTGAACTACTGCAACAATTTTCTTACTCCCATCCTTCTCATAAATGACACATTAGTCATTTTCCATCAGCACTTTATAACCATTTTGAGTGAGCTGTCCAACACTCATCAAATTGTGCTTTATACGTGGGGAAAAGTAAACATTCTAAATTTCTTATTTCTCACCTTGCTTGGTGCGGATCATAGTAGATCCCTTTCCCATGACCGGAACAACTCCATTATTCCTCATTCTAATTTAAGACTTTATATTCTTATCAATGAAAGAAAAAAGACTTTCATTACCACTCATGTGGTTACTATGACCATTGTCTAAATACTAGACTTTGAGGCTTCCTTCTTCACCAATGTTGCACATGATGAAGGTTGTGGGATTATTTTCATCACACACTTTCATATCAACAACATTTGCACTTGGCTGTGACTGATTATCTTACTTTTTCCAGCATTCACTAGCATAATGCCAAAATTTATGACAATAATAACATTCAACATTACTCTTGTCAGAGGTATATTTCTTCTTACCTCCTTTGGAATTATTCTGAGATCTGCTAGCTCCCTCATTTGTGGCTTCTCATTCTGAGATTTATCCTCCAAGATTTTATTGTCTGGAGTTACCATGACCTTTGCCTCTTGAACTTCATCAAGAATTATTTCTCCCTCTTCCCCTGCCTCTTGTATTGGCTTGAGCTCTAAAAGCTTGTTCTTGAGAAGAATTTGCAGACCTATTAATGCGATGCTCATGGGTTTGGAAAGAAGCCATTAACTCATCAACAGTCATTAGTGAGAGATCATTTTCCTCTTCAATGGCAATTACTAGATTATCAAATTTTGAGGGAAAACTTCTCAAAACTTTCTTCACTATTCTTTTCTCCTCAATGGTTTCTCCATTGGTTCTCAACTGGTTTATCAAACTTCTAGTGTCTTGAACTGAAATCTGAAATGGACTCATTGTCCTTCATGAGGAGAGTCTCAAACTCTCTTCGAAGCATTTGGAGCTTCACTAAATGAACTTTTTCAGTCCCTTTAAAACTTGTGTGTAGAATACCCCAAGCTTCTTTAGAATAATTAGTTGCTGCTATTCTAGCAAAGATTACCTCTGTCAAGGCAATTTCTATCAAGCTCAAAGCTTTTGCATCTTTCCTCCTTGACTCCTTCAACTGGGTCTTTTGATTATTTGTGAGGCTAGCAAACTGAGCTAGGTCAATTACATCTGTAAATCCATTGACCACAAGCTCCCACAAGTCATTTGCAATCATAAAAATCCTCATCTTCTTTGCCCAAACATCATAATTTTGTCCATTGAAGGATGGTGGCTGCTGCAAACTCTTTCCTACATCTCCAGCCATGTCTCCTGTGCAAGATAAACAAATACCCAGAAAAAACAAATGCCCAAACTCACAAGGATTGACGGCCAATCAGCTTTGATACCATGTAAAGAATTTAGAGAAATGCTAAATTCTAGAAACACATAGAATGATGCTCTATTTTAGCAATGGATAAAATAAAAAATCTCCACAACATGGCAGACACAAGAGTTGGAGAAATATGCAAGATTCTTCTTGCTTCTATTCAAATTAAAAAAACACTTCTACAATAAGAAATAAACTTGCAACTACTGGAACTGCATACAAACATCTACGAGCTTCACAAAGCTCTTACAAGATTATTTGAAGCAATCACTTCTTGATAGAATAATCATTCACATCTTTGATAAAAAATAGAGTATACAAAAAATTTCTCTTGCTGCTGCATACAAAAATAAATTAGATTAATTTCATTCTCATTGTGGTAGAATAAAGACATTCTTCCCTTTATATAAAACTTGATGTCCAAAAAGAAGAAGGAAGAAGTCTATAGAATAAAATGGAAGTCTGAAGAAGAAATCAGATTTCCCCCAAATCTTATTTGAAATTATGTTTCAAAGTCCATTCAAAATATCATAAATAAACTTTATCAAAAATAAAGTCAAATATGGAGGCTTCTAGACAATTAGATTTGATTCTGAAAATCTAACAATTTTTGCTATTAGTTATTTGTCAAATCTTTCTTTTTACTATAATTTAATAGATGATGAAATTGATGTAAATTTCATATATATAAAGAAAATATACTCATAATTATGAAGAACACCCCATAGAAACTAGGAAAAAATTAATAAATTAATAACCAAATTTAGAAAAATAAAAACTACATTAAAATTATTGTTGTCGGTTATATGCCAAATCAGACCATAAAAGTTATTTTCTTCAGTTATCTAGACTTTTGTTATAATTGGTTTTGAAGGAGCTCTATAGTGGGTAAGAATTATGTTAAGTCTTTTGCAGTGGAGTTGTAACTTTCATCATGGAGTTGAGCAATAAATTTTTAGTGTATTTTGTGTTTATTATTGGGCTCTCTTCTATTTCTATTTGTGTGCATGGATGTACATTGGATGAGGTTAGCACTACAGTGAAGTACGATAGTGACATTAAAAAATTTCAATTGATATTAACAAATGGCTACAATTGTGATTTGGAGCATGTTATTATCAAGAGGGAGGAAGGTTTAGAGAAAAAATGTAATAAGAGGACTATGGAAATGGATGTAAAGGGAGGAGGAATTATTAAAGTAGGTGAGGTTCTCAGAAGCCTGACTGATGATACATTTCATGGGGGTCCTCTCCTTTTTGAGGTGAAGACAGTAATTATGGTCTCTTTTAACTGCCAGTGAAGGAAATCAATCACTCTCATTTTTTATGAAACAAAATCTTTTTTATAATTTTATTCAAGATTAATTTTATTTATATAAGTGATTCTAACATCTAAAATTAAAATATACTAAATTGTATACATTTAGTTAGACGTAAATGTGGTTTAGTATTCAGGCTTTTAATAATAAGTTCAAGATAGTATAACATACATACAATATTTTTCACATTAAAAAAAAATAGCGATATCGATTTGAGAAATGAGTTTGGAAGTATTTAAAAAATTAATAAATTTTAACTCTGTACTCTATAAATTTTAACAAAGATTAATATTTATTTAAATGAAAAATATTTTCAATTTGATTTGTCAAAAAAGTAATTACTAACAAAAAAAATATACCAAAAGTTAATTTTGTTAAGAAAACATTAACAAACAATGAAATGTAATAAGTATAATAAAAATTAAAAAATTTACATACATACATACATACATACATACATACATACATACATACATACATACATACATACATACATACATACATACATACATACATATATATATATATATATATATATATATATATATATATATATATATATATATATATATATTGTGTGTGTGTGTGTATATAGATATGTACACACACACACACACACACACACACACACATATATATATTCTAATTGAAGTTGTAATTAGAACCATTTACAAAATCATAGTTATGGTTATCCAATCTATAATGTACTTCATTGCATAAAATTAAATAATATTAAATAATAATTAAAAGTGCAAATTAATGTTTTAGATTTTTTTTTAAATTGTAAATTAGAATTTTATTGTGTTAATTTTAAAAAGAAATAAATACTTTCTCTAAAGTGTTTTTTTGTATTATATATAAGAGGATAAAAAAGGTACAAACAAAATATCCAAAAAAGTTACAACAAAAAAGTACAAACACAGAGGCCCAACCTCACAAAAGAAGTTTACAACGAAATGTACAAGCTATCAAAATCTACACATAAGAAAGATAGGAAAAACTAGTGCAAGATATCAACATGGGTGTCCACCAAGTTGTCCACCCCCTAGGACCCTCCATCCAAACAATATTTTTATGCTCCTGGATTTTAGATGTGTGTGTGAAAATTGTACCTGATCTGTAGACACAACACTCAGTAAAACATTAGAGGTTAGCAATAATCGAAATCGTGCAAAATTGAAAGCTATCTAACCAATTGATTTATTGTCTTCTAATAGGTGTGAGATTAATGTTCTTAGATTATTATCGAGATCAGTGACCTAGACGACACCTAAATGAAGGATTTGAATGCAATTGATCTAGATATGAGATTGAATGCAATTATTCTATTTTTTTGGATTTTTCTATGCAATAAGAATGATAAAAACTTGATATGAATCTATGCTATTGAAAACTGATATGCTATGCTAATCTAGAAATGATATGAAATATGAATCTAAATGAATGCAAAAAAAAAATAAGATTGATCTCACAAAGATGTCGATTCGCAAGAGCTTTGATTCTTCAATTCCAATTCTCCAGCGTGATTGTGCAAAATATGAGATGATTTGTGAAGAGCTGAAGCCTTTAATTTATAGAAATCCAGGGCTTTGGAGGTGCATGGATAAAAGCCATAAATCACTCAAATTAACTCATCTTGATTTTTGAGTTATCTGATCATGAAAGATAGTTAATATGCAAAAACATGCAAAAATAGCTTTTTAACTCAAATTAGAGTTTAGATCAGCTTTTTGAACTCCAAAAGGATGTTGAGTTCCAAAAAGTCAATAACTTGCATTGATTTTCTGATTTGGAGTTTAACTGTTTCTTTTGAATATGCATAATAATTAAGAATTAAATAAATAAATAAAGTGATTTATCCTCAACTCAACTGATTTTTGAAATAAAATAATTAATTTATGGGTTAATTAACTATTTTACCAAACTTTTATTAAAAATTATATTATTAAATAATGACAACATGCTTTAATTAATTAAATAAGAATTTAATCAATTAAAGATAGAAATTTTGATTTATTGTCAAAATTAAATAATACAATTAATAATAGATAGAATTAAATTTAATTACACCATTAAGTGGCAAATATTAAATCTAATTAATTAAATATGAAAATATTCAATTAATCAAACTTAGGATAAATGTGATTTATCGCCAAATAATCATTAAATTAAAGATAATTAAGATAATTAGGAATATTACTAGGAATATTCCCCGATGCAGAATTTAAGATAATCAATTATGATTCGATGATGTTTAGATGTGCCTTAGATTAGGACTTTGATGTCGATTTCATTCGAATTGTCGATGTAGGAGATTAATGAACTTATAGCCCATTTTTGGGGTATTACATTAGACAGCATGAAGATCTATCCCTTTTAGACTTGATGTTCTTTTTGATCTCCTGGTTGAGCTTCTTGCAGGTCCTTTCGAACATCTGAAGATCATCAATGTTCCTTCTTCATTCGTAGCCATGCTTCAGCTCATAGACAAAGAACGTGGCATACCCATCTTTCAAAAATCTTTTAAGCTTATCCTTGTCCATCATCATAGTAGTGTGAACTTGGAATTTCTTTTTGAAATAAGTGAGTTTGTGAAAACACTTAGTAAGAACTCTAGGGTTACTCTAATACCTTTCCTCATTCTCGCACTTCTGGATTTGCCAAAGAATATTAGAAGAGAGAATATTCCAAAAGAGATTAGAATCTTTTTTAAGCCCATCAATATTTCCAGTGATAATTTCAAGAATATGCACATTTATAGGATATGTGATACCAAACATATTCCAAATTTCGTTAGCAAAAATATAGTAAAAAAGAATGTGTCTACTAGTTTTAGGAAGTCTGCACAAGCTACAAAACTCATTCATGGAGGCATCTTTTCTAATCGGAAGTCTATCAAGTAAGACCAACCATTTAAAGCATTTAATTTTAGGTTCAATAGTACCTTTTCAAATAATGTCAAAGTATTTTTTCCAAGAAATTCTATCAAGTGAGGAATACCAAAAAAAATTAACATGATCAATGATGGTTCCATTATGCTCAATAATGTTGTATATATTTTTGGCTTTGATTTTGAACATAGTGACCCCGTCAGGCCATTTACATTTTAAGTATCTATGAGAATCCACATGACAGGCAGTAGGAAGGTCCTTGGAAGCATAAATAATCATATTGTAAGTCTTCCTTTGACAGATCAGGATATCATACATGTTCCTAAGATCATCCCAGTTGATAAGCTTATCCTGATCAAAGAGGTTGGCTAATTGAGAGATGCCCATCTTAGACCATTATCAAGTAGAAAAACCTTGGGAGAGGGCAAGGGGTTTCCTAGACAAGTGTAAGCTCCACCATATGGATCTTTCACCATATAGATGTGTAGTATCATAGAATTCCTAATTGGTGATATACTTCCTGACATGATCCCAAGCTTTCCATATGGATCTAAAAATAGCAGAGCCTTGAACAACAATAGGGAAGTTTCCAATAATCAAGTCACTATAGGGGAGATTCTTCCAAGATCTAGCATTTTTAGGAAAACCCCTATCAATATTATATGTCAAACAAGGACCTTCCATGGATTGTTACCATCCATAGAGTGAAAGATCCATTTGACAGAGAGAGCAGTTCTTTGGAGTTTAAGATCTTTCAACCCCAAACACCCAAGGAGCTTATCAGTGCAACACCAATCCCATTTAACATCATTCATCTTTATATTCCCTTTTCCATTAGACCAAATAAAATTCCTGATAGCTTTTTGAATTTCCAGGATTTGGTAATTACTGAACATCTAGGCATAGGAGTAATAGACATTATAAGAGGAGAGAATCGTTTGGCAAACTTGAACTCTACCGGCTAAAGATAAGGATCTATTATGCCATTTATTCAGCTTCATGGTAATCTTATCCTTAATTCAAAGCCACATGTCTTAGAGGGAGGGTTCAACAGAAAAATGAATGCCAAGATATCTGAAAATTTTATGAGGGCCACCCCATTGAAAGTTGAAATTTTTAAACCACTTAGGAGGTTGATCCTCCCTACCAAGGCATATGGATTTGGATTGAGATAAATGAGCCCCAAAAATAGTGCAAAAAAGATTAATTTTGGTTTGTAAGGCTTCAAATTTATTAGTAGTAGCTTCAAAGAAAATGGCAGTGTCATCAGCAAATTGGTAGTTGATAAGCTCATCATTGTTGGGAGGATAGATACCTCTAACAATAGGGGATAAAGATTTATCTCTAAGGATCTAGTAAAGGGCTTCTAAGGCTATGACAAAAAGGGCAAGTACCAAAGGACAACCTTTCCTGATGGATCTACCAAGGGGGAAGGGTTCAAAAAGGTAGCCATTAACATCAACTTGGGAAAGGGTGTCACTAAGCAGCACACTCACTGAATTGCAGAAGGTACTAGGAAAACCAAAGGCCTCAAGAATAATGGAGATAAAGCCCCATTCAACTTTATCATAGGCTTTTTCAAAGTCAAGGAGAAACATAACATAGTTCTGGTGAGAGTAGTTAGCTCATTTCATGGCTTCCCAAATGGTGATTAAATTCTCAAGAATGTATCTACCCTTAATGAAACCAGTCTAGGTAGCACAAATAAACTTATGCAGGATATCCACAAGCCTAAGAGCCAGAATCTTGGCCAAAATTTTGTAAGAAACATTGAGGAGAGTAATAGATCTCCAATTATTAATGATAGCTTTTTCCCCATCTTTGGGGATAAGTTTAATGATTCCACTATTAATAGTAGCCCCAAGGGAACCATTGGCAAGAGATTTCGTATAGATATCCTGAAGGTCTTTGCAAATCCAATCAATGTTAGCTTTATAGAATTCCATAGGAAGGCCATCTGACCCAGGGGCCTTATCATTATGAAGAGATGTAATAGTAGTTTTGATTTCATCCAAAGAGATATCCTTGGACAACAGGTTAGCATCAGCTCTAGATAGCTTCTTATGGATAATAGGCGTACAATTGTTTCTAAGGGCAGCGACCTCCTCTGAATCCTCAAAGGTGAAGAGGCTTTTTTAGTAGTCAGCAATATCCTTTTTAATGATATTCAGATCTAAAGTATCTTGGTTCTTAACTAAAAGCCTTTCAATAGATTCATTAGATTTCTTAAGCTTAATAAGATTAAGGGTATGTGTAGGATCATGGTATGCTAAAAAGTGGCAATGTGAAAAAGAAGTGTTGATTGATAGACTCTTTGAAAAACAACTATAACTTTCAAATAATATAACACTTTTGAAATACGAAGTATACATCACATTCTATGCTTCACCTAATACAATAATAATAAACAATCCTTTAAATTTGATGAAGTTTAGACTAAATTAAGGTGGTCAAACACAATAATTTTTATATTTTAAAAAATTATAGCAGAAAAATCATAATTAATTAATTACTTTGAAAAAAAATACAAAAAAATATACATCACATCTGGACATGATTCTACTACTACTTTTATCTATAATCTTATAAAAATATATTATCATTTGATTTTGTTTAATTTTGCTAGACATACACCTACTTGTTATCTTTCTAGTCCTGATTGATAGACTTATTGAAAAATAGCTATAACTTTGAAACTGTATAACATTTTTGAAATACAAAACATGTGTCACATTATATGCTTTTCCTACTAGGAGAAAAATAAATAAAAATTCAATTTGATAAATTTTAGACTAAGTTAACTTGGTCAGACATGAGAGTTTTTGTAATCTAGAAAAGTTGTAGAAGAAAAATCACAATTAATTATTTACTTGGAAAAAAATTACAAAAAATATGTGTCACATCTGGATATGAGTCTACTAATTACATCTAGAATCTTGTAAAAAAAAATTATGATTTGATTGTGTTTAAGGTGGTCAGACATACACCTACTTCTTATATTTTTCTTGAAATTTTCATACTACTACATTGAAATTTGAAATTTTCAACATATAGAATAATTTTTTTTCAAAAAAGGCCTAGTATCTTAGAAGCTAAATTCAATTTCTTACAGATTCTCTTCTTACATATTTTTGATATAATATTTATAACTTGTTCAAATTTTTATGTCAACTTGCCGAAACCTGATTTTCTGAATTTTCATTGCCACTTAGGGGCCTAGTTTGGCATACCATGATCCTACACATACCCTTAAAGAAGAATTAAGAACCACGGTCACCAGATTGAAGCCAGTGAGCATGAGACCTAATCTTAGCATCACATATCTTAACTTTTTGATGCTTTCTGATGGCTTCTTTAGTAGAGATCAAATGGGGGACTAGATCAGTATTCAAGGGATCATCTTGGATGTTAGCCTTAGCCTTATGCAGGTCACAGGAAAGATGTTTTTCAATAAACCTATAATCTTTGGCCCTTTTTTGGCCAATGGTTTTAAGAAAGTTCTGCTAGGCAGGCAGGTTCATATTCCATCTATCCGCATGGGAACAATTGGGGTTGTTGAATTTGTTGATATGTCGAGTGATGTGGATGGCAGCCAAAACATCCTCATCCTCGAGAAGACTAGTGTTCAAGATAAATTTAGAGTTGGATTCTCTATTGTGAATAGGGGAGTTATTAAGTCTGATGCAAGAAGAGATAGGATGGTGATCAGAGAGAGTAGTGGAGGTGACAAGGACATAATTCTTCTGATTATCAAGAAAGAAGGAAAATAATTTTTTATTACCATAAAAATGATCAAGTCTCGAATAGATTCTGGAGGAACCTTACTGAAAGTCACACCAAACTGTATACCATAATCCTAGATTATTATCCTTATTACCAGCTAAGGGATCAAAAAGGTGTTTAGACTCTTTCATCTTATTCCAGTGAGCTTTTTCATGGTCCTTCCGAGAAAATGAGATACCTCCAATTTTATCTTCCTAGGATTCAACCATGTTTAAATCCCCCCCAATAAGCCATAGGATATTGGGGAGAGCCGCCCTTAAATTCCATAAGCTAGCTCTCTCCCTAGAGTCATTAGGGGCATAAAAAAAGAAGATGCCAAAGATACAATTATTATAATAGATAGTGATCCAAACAACTCTTTGGCAGGGGGAGAGGCCATTGCCCATAATGAATTTTCCCCATTTAAGGTTAACCGGCAATGCAATGCCCCCTGCGTCTAGGATGTGCCATATAGAATTTGAGTGCATCAAGCCAAATGAAGTTAAGATTGGAGTCGAGCATGAAACTGACCACTTTAATTTATTGAAGCATCAGAAAATCCATGGAGTTTAAGGTATCTAAGAACAACTTAATAACAAACTTTCTATCTGGGGACTCGAGACCCCTAATATTCCAGGAGATGCAATTCATGAGGAAACATGTGGAGGGGTAGAGCACTATTTTGTAGCCCTATCAGATGAGGTCAAAAGAAGAGGAGAGATTTCCCCATTCTTCTTACTAGAGGAGTTCTTTTTTTTTGAGCCTAAGGGCCTCCCCCGACATTTAGATGTAGGGAGGTCACTTTTGGATTCATCATCATAGTTAGAATCAATAGGGGATTGGGAGTCCACATCCATGGAATGTTTAATAGGGATGGGGATGGACACGGTTTTTGAAGGGGCTTTAGAAGCAGGGATAATCTCAAGGGAGAAGTCATCACCAAGTTCTCTAAAAAATTTAGGTGGGAAATTTTGAGAAGGACCTGAGCTACAACAATTTGTGGAGGGGTCAATACAAATAATAGCCAAGGAAGGGGAACCATCTTGCATTCCCTGAGAAGCAAGACTATTCAAACCAGAGGGGAGAAGATGTTTAGCATGCTGAGGAGCATTTAGGGTTGTGTTATCAATTTTGGTGGCTCTTCTTCTACACTTTTTGGTCATGGTTTGGAAGCCGTCATCTTGAGATATGTTGTTGATGGACATAGAGATGGTCGAAAAAGAGACAGGGGGTTGTATAGAAGGGAAGGATGGAGAGTTGGGATCCAATTTGGCATGTGGATTGGAAGGCCCCTCCACCAGAGGGTTTTTACTAATAGGGGATTCTACAGAAGGGTTAGCCGAAGTAATGGGGTTAGGGGGGATGAAGATTTAATAGGGAACATTTTTTTCTTAATAATGAGGCAATATTTCCTTAGATTCCTTTCTTTTCTACACAAAAAATAGGCATTCAAACCCCCAAGGATTTCATTAGGGTAGGCAAAAACTTCCTCTGAGATATTAATGCAACCCTAGCATCCATATGTGGAGCCAGTCTAACCGTATCATCCATGTGAATGGCTTTACCCAATGGTTCAAGAAATTGAGGGAGGAATCTCCATAAAAAGGGGGGAACTAGTTTAACCAGAATCCATTGAGGGGAAGAGAGGGCAAGGACTTCCTCATGAATTGCCTCAAGAGACCAAGCTAGGGCACAGAAGGAGGTAGAGCCAATAGTTTAGTATTGTTTCTTAAGAACTTGGGATTGAGATTCATTATTCACAAAGAAAATAACAAGTCAACCCTTCTGAATTTGTCTACAAAAGGAAATATGAAAACTAAGCTTAAGATTCTAGAAATTATGAAACTAGTCATCCAAAAACTTCTTTGGAGGGCATTTATCAATTTCCATGGCAGAGAAGAAGATAGCAATATTTCTTAACCTATTTTTTTCCTTCACAATTTCAGCAAGTATTTCAAGATTAGAAGCAATGGAGAAAGGGGTCAGAGCAGCCACAAAGTTCTTACTAGGAATAGAGGCATCATGGATACTGGATATGCTAAATAGAGAAAGGGGTCAGAGAATCCATAGAGTTCTTACCGGGAATAGAGCCGTCATGGATACTGGATATGCTAAACCTATCTTTCACATCAATTACAACACTAGAGTTGGCAACCACTTCCGAGAAGGACTTAGGTTTAGCAGAAGGGTTAGGGTTAACATTCTTAATACCACCATTAATTTTTGCATCCTTAGACTTAATGGTAGGGGATGTGGGGGGTGCGGTCTCTGCCAAACGGCAGGGAGAGGAAGGAGGAGGACCATTCATTTTTGAAATGTTAAAAAGGGGGAAAGAAATGCCAACACCTGTTGCATTCCCTATGCTAGAAATGCCTAGCTATCACGCGTCATCCCGGGAAGAGCTATCATCGTTAGACACCTCAGCACTTTGCAGGAAAGTCACATGCATCAAAAAACTCTAAAGTGTTTTAGGTAAAATTGTATACAATAAGATATTTATTTTAAATTAACTTAAAAATTTACCTTTACACTTTTAATTAATAATTACTATATCATATAATTTCTTAACGTTCATCCATCTATATTAAATTATTAAGACTTGGCTCTTTGATAAATTTTAAGCAAAGTAAAAGCTTCAACTCTTAATTGTACTTTAATAAATGTTGTCTAAAATGATAAAATCAATTTATCATTACATATAAGAAAAGTTAAGATAAGAAATTTAAAGTAAAACATATAAAATGAATCATTTCTTATAAAATAAGAGTCAACATAATTTGGTTATTTACAATGTATTCTTTTAGAGGATGTAAAAAGGTTTTTTAAATTAATTTATTACCAATTCTTTTTAATATTTTATTCTTGTAATAGTATTAAGGCTAATTTTTTTGTTGATATTTAATAAAAAATTACTTATCTAAATATAGTAAATATATTTAGGTGGTCTAGATATTTATAATTAATAAATATTAATATATTTTGAAAACAAAGCTAAACTTAATATTTAAATGTACAATTTAAATAATCTCTAATTACTGTATGGTTCTTACTTAAAAGAAATTGTATTAGTTTTAATTAAGAGAATTATAATAGTTAAACTTGCCAATAAATTAAAACATGCAAGAATTAGTTTAATAATGAAACATTTCCAAAAAATCCATCCTTATGGCCTCATTTTTTAGTCAACCAGGTGAATGAAAAATACGTTTATAAATTAGTAAATTTAAATATATTGTATCTAACTTTATCAAATACTAAAATATTTTATTATTAAAAATATTGCTAGAGTTTGATTGGTTAAAATTGAAAATTTTAATCACTAGATAGATTTTGTCATTGCACTAATAAGACAAGGGTTGAATCTTTGATCCTAAAATTTTATAACATAATATAATTATTTTTTGTTAGTTTTATTTATAGTTGATTTCAATAAGTGATTCACAACTTAGTGTGTTGGTTTAAGTGGTGTTCTTGTTATGTACACAAAGGTTCAAACCGCTATCGGGCCATTGTGATAATTGGCTCGTGCCTTCATTGATCCAATACTCATGTGTTTGAGCCTCAACTTTGTTAAATGAGGTCTTGTTCTTACCAGCGAGTTTTAAACACCATTGGGGTGTTATTGTTGAATCTTACATTTGTGAAAGCTCCCCCATTTATAACCTCAGTAGTTCATATCTTTACTCCTCTTTAAGAAAAAGAACCATTTCTAACATGTACTGTGAAATATTTAAATTGCACAATTAAATTAATTTTTTTTCCTATTGATCAATATGAAATTTTGCCTCTAGTAAGGAATGTAATATCACCATAATCTCCAACAAAAATTGATTATTTAGCTCATGATATGCGGACTACTCCTCAATGTGGGAAGCATCTTTCTTAATCTATGGAGCATTCTCATTAGCATTGATAGAAACCTCATTAGTATAAAAGGTTTTCACTTGGTGCATCATCATAAATTCTTCAACTTATGAATTTATATAGTCTACAAATAAAACATGTGTGGTGGAGATACCCTACATCTTAATAAATCACCCTCATAATTGTATAATAGATGTAATTATTTTCTCAACTAGGGATGAGTGAACCCATACACTATAAGATTTCAAACTTGGAAATGTTCTTAACAATTGAAGGAACTATGGTTTTTTAAATGGATGGAAAACCAATCATATGCATTAGTAGTGTTATACATGATTTTTCCCTTCTCTATCCCATGTAAAACCTTTCCCTCTATCTAAAAAATCATAAATGTTTAAATAGTGTGAAATGTTGTTGAGGAAAAATTCAAAATAGTTTTTCCTTAAATATAATACAACTAGTAAAGAATCATCCACCACCTATCACATAGTTTTTGATAGTGGAAAAAAAGTTTTGAAGGGACCTAAAACCCTTTACAAGAAGGTCACAAAAGATATTCAAGGACAACCCACTTAGACAAAATTGGTCAAGACCTAAATGAGGGTTTTCCAATAGGCTCCCACAACTTGGAGAGCACCGAGCCAAAAGAAAATCCTAAAAACTTAGGATTTTCCTTTAGCCCCTTCTGATGGGATCGAAGGGTCATGTTGAAAGAGGGAAAAGATCACTTAGAATTTTTTCCTTTTATATTGATCCATCCATCTTCAACCATAGAAGCAACATTCTTCCATGTCATTGAATCCAAACCAGAAGAAACACAACCCCCAGAGGGGGCATAAACTTTCCCTAAGGCAACAAGTAGAGAGCCAGGGCCAGGGAGAGGGACAGAGCCTACAAAAGGACCAACAGGGACAAAACCTAAGGCAGACCTTACTGAAGAACAAGGAGGAAATAGAGTCAGCTCCAGCAGCTTGGGAGGATGTCACAGATGTTGGGGGAGTCCTCACACAAGCTGAAGAAGAAGGAGGGAAAATAGCACCCTCAACACCAACATCAGAGATGGGAGTAAGAGGATATGTCATAGGGCTAGCCTGCTCCACCACTTGCAAAAAACTCTTGTGAGAGGACACCTTCTCCACTGTGTAGTGCTGAGAAGAGACACCCTGCCACCAGGAAGAAGTCTTTTTAATTGTTTGAAGATTGCATTGATCTGAAAGATAACCTGTCTTGAAGCACCTTCTACATCTTAAGGGGAGGCCTTCATAATCCAAGTGTTGCATCCAACAATGACCTCCAGGGGTAGAGAGTTTGATCTCAGTAGAAAGACCTTTAGAGGTATCTAAATCCACCAGGATGCATGCAAAAGTTGAGTGAAGCAAATCAAAGGATTGCTCAAATACCAAAATAAAATTGCCTACAGCATCCCCATAGTTTCGAGAAGAGAATCAAGCCAGAGATGAAGGGGAAGATTAAGCAGTCTAACCTAGATGGGCATTTTATGAAACTCTTCAAAGGATGAGGAGAAATCAGGATGCCAAGGTTTCAATATCAATGTGAAACAGCCATCCTAGCCAAAGAAATTTTCACAAAGGATAGACTTTCTATCCACTGCATTTTCAAATTTGGCAACAAAAAAACCCCTAGCAAAAGGAAAAATATGGATTTTACCTGAGATAAGGGGCTCCCAGTTCTTAGTAATCCAAGAATGTAGATCTGGCAGGCTAGGCCAGTGACCCTTGAATCTGTAGATCAGACCGTGAGAAGAGAAATCAAAGGTGACAACATCGATCTCTGATATAGTCCCCTCCTCTAATTTAATCACTATTTTTCTACATAGCGGGAAGGCACTATGAACAAACTTCTCCATAGTAGAACCAGGTGCATGCACGGGATGGAATGTCGAACCACAAGTTGTGAGGGCTTCAAGACCCTGCAAGAGATCCTCCACGGTAAGCCTATTAGGAACTTCTACAGATGCAAACATAGGAGGAACCCTAGGGGAAACAAAGGTGCCCTTATTGGCATCTACAACTACAACAATGATAGAGGAAGCAGTGGCAAAATTAGTGAGACTGGGGCTAGTAGGAGACAAGGATCAGGGGTCCGCAACCGCATTTGCAGTAGAGGGGGCGGAAGATGCCGAATGGGCAGGAGTTCGTGAATCAGCAATTACAGCACCATAACCCATCAGAGCAACCAGATGGGAGCCATCCACTGGTGTAGAAGAACGAGCATGGGCGGGAGTTGCAGAGTGGGTGGGAGGCATATTTTCAAAAAAAATTGTACAAAAACCCTAATTTTTTAATTTTTTTTCACATAGTTATTCTTTCTCTCTAGTGGATTTGAAATTCAAGACTTATCTCCATTGGTGATTTTGATTTGGATTAGTGAATAAAATGCACAATTTGTCATTGTTACTTTTTTATTCTTCATAATCTCAACATAAACTTGTAGCATAAAATTAATGAAAAATGTATATCTATGACTTTTGAATTTTTAATTGATGAACTACAAGATCTTCAATATGCATTCTAGTTTTATTAATAAATATTTTTAATGATTGTAATAATATTTTAATCTAAATTTTATTATCTTTTGTTTCCTTAAATATTTTATTTTGTGTTTCAAAAGGATGCATGGAAATTTTAGGAGAAGTTTGATGATAGTTTTGTAGGTTATCTTCCTGTATATAGTTTTTTCAATACATTTCATTGAAAGTGAATGGTTTGGGTCTAAATTTTTTAGCCACCTTTTATCCATTTATATCTTTTCACATACCTAACACTAAAACATAATAATTGACACAAGTTTAATTTATATGAAATAAATATCTTGTTAAAAGTAAAAGAGAGAAGAATAATCTTGTACCTAAATATGACTAGTTATTACAACCTTGAAACATAGCTTGATTAATATTGGTAAGAATAAATTATAGTTCTTAAGAGAGGATAAAATAGCTCATTTTCATGCATATTTTAATCTATTGGGTAACCCCTAAGGTCTTACTTATATGATAATTATAGAGAAATAAATGAAAAGACTTATTGTTCAACAAACATATAAAAGAACTATCAATCCCTAATATTTTTTATTTGAATTGTGTTGGGAAAAACTATAAATAGACCTAAAATAAATAAATAAAAACAAAGCATAGGAGAACGAGAAGTAAACATGAGCTTCTAGTGGATAAAGACATAGAAAATAGAAATAGGAAACAAAACAAAGATAAGGAGCTTTGGATTGAAGATGAGAAGAAGTCAGTGGTGGATTGTCTTCATAAAACAATGGATGCTATTGAAAAACTAAAAAATGACTATGAAGGGAAAATTGTTGGCATTGAGGAAAAATTGAAGAGTATAAAGGATAATCTTTTTTCCATTACGAATCAGAGCCATAGGGTCATGAAGAAAATAGATGAAAGCATTAACACAATGCCTAGAAACTTAGAGAATATGTATCATGACAAGTTGGTTGTTGATCTGTATATGAACAAAGAAAAAGGACAAGATGAGGAAAGTGGACCTAGTAAAAGAACAAGAAGGAACCTAAAAATGAAAGGTAGATAAGTTTCCTCAAGACATACTAGAGTTGAAGAAGGTCACGCTCAACATGAACTGGCTTGAGGATGAAGTTGCTAAAACTTTGAAGAATCTTACTTAGGTTCCCCTTCTCTATTTTTTTTTTGTTTATTTTTTTAATCTATTTTTTTCTACTGATTGTCCCGTTGCATTAATCTTTGGGTAGATTGATGGTTGTGGACCACTATTTTATGTAGTTTATACTAAGACACTCTATTAGAGGGTTTTAGGTATCTTTAAAATTATTTTTTTCATAATAGAAAACTATAAATAGACCTAAAATACCTAGTATAAGTAGATAATATAATTTCAACTTTATATGCATCATAAGCTTAAATAAATATACACGTAGTTGGAAACGTGACTTTTCTTACGTTATGCAAGAGGAAAATCATACTAGTAGGATCTTAGAAGTATTTATTAACTTTAATTTTCTTGAGAGAAGACATAGGATTTTGGTGCTTGACGATGATAGCATAGAGAAGCGCACAATAATTGCAAGATAAAAGAGAGACTTAATTGTAATGAAATGTTTTTAGATTTCATCAATCAAAATGGAACCTACTCTAATGCTTGATGGAGTCATAACCTACAAGGAAGAAGATAACATATTAAGAAGCCAAGAATGAAATAAAAATTGCATACATACATAAATACATATATAAATAAATATTCTTATTAATCCATCTCAAAGCTACAAATATCCATATGAAATAAGAGAAAACCATTACACAAGGGTTTCTAACTGTGGTATGTGAGATTGTTGATTTTGGGTGGTTTGATTTTGGTTTTGGTTGTTTTGAATTTAAGCCATGTATGAAACATAAACAAGTTAATAAAAAAACCTAAGAAATACACAAGATCCTAAATATTAATAATGTAATGTGTATAATGAAAACAAGAAAAAATGAAATGATCAAATAGTTATACCTTTAAGAATGCACTTTGAAAATTTTCCACATGACCTACACATGATTAACCAATAAATGCTATTTACAAGCTCCAAACTAATAAACCCAAGAACCCTTAATAAGGATTTTAATATAATGTAACAAAACAAGTATACAATAGAAAATTTGAAATAATAATTCCATTTATCCTTCAAAAGAACACAAACCTAGCTAGGGGTTGAAATATTTAAACCAAATGACCATAAACTTTGTGAACCCTTGAAGAACATAAACTCTATTTTCAGACAACCTTAAACAAAAATGAAATGACTTTCAAAATATAGATAGGTTAGGACTATAATCACCATAAACATAATATTTTAAGATAGATACATAAAAGGAACGAACAAAATAAAAATATATTAAGGCAATACTAGAGTGATTAACAAGAGACCATTAAAAGGAAACACCTGGCTGAAATGGGGCTAAAACTTCCTTTACCAAATCCTAAAAAGTCTACAACTAAACTCCTGCACCATGCTTCAAGATCTTCTCAACCAACTTCCAAACTATTCTACAACTATTTTGGATGACAACAAAGATGCAAAAATCATTAACAATGTTGTACACTAGCTTGGGTTTTTAAGCCCTTCAGTACAAACTAAACATTATTTCAAAATGCCATACAACTTTGTTGCTTTACATGTTGAAATAAGTGACATGTATTATTAATTCATTAATCCCATTAAATGCTCACTTAAGTGTTCAATATAAGATTAGTACTATGTGTTAAGTGATGTATTGTTGACAACATTTTATTTCCAAAGCAAGGCCGACCAAAAGGCTTGCTAATGCAACAATAGTTTAAGTGTCATGGTCATAATTTACAAGTTATTCCTTAGTCACTTAAGTGACTAGAAAATATGCATTTTAATACATTACAAATAGGTCTTCACCCTTTTCCAAAGACAATATCATTTTTATATGAACAATGATACACAATATATATAACTTTGATAAAAGACTATGCAAAACATATATATAATTTAACTATCCAAGACATAAATTTGAAACTAATCTAGATTGATATCAATGTGAACATATTTTGAATATGATAATGATCCAAATTGCATAGATATTTTTAATATTTTTTTTTCTCTCATTTACTATTTTTTCGTAAGCATCAAATAGAGAGGTGGATATATGGTGAAATATCTACGTTTAGTAAAGCTAAAAATACAAAGACATAATAAACTTAAAATATATTAACATTATAATCATTGGTTCTTTAATCAAAAGTTTGAATGAGTATAAGAAGATATCCAAAAAATCCATTCGGCATGAGGGGTTGATTTTGTTAATTTATGAACATATAAGGGATACTATCCCTAACCCTACTGTTACCACTCCCACTGTGGGGAAAGAAAAATAGAATGCCGAAGGAGATATTTTTAGCAATTCAAAGAGAATTAGGTCTGGGAAGAAGGAAGCTTGTGATTGCACCTATGAGGAAAATGTGACTAATGATTCTGAGGAGAAGGAAGACTATGACACCAAGAATATGCAAATCCCTAATAGGAATTAGGAGGAGATTGATGAATCCAAAGAAAATGTCATATTTAATCTAACAACCTTTTATAACCTTGAAAAAGATAAGTGTACTCAATCTTCTAACACAAGGGGAGTTCCTTAAGATCTTAAGATAATTCCTTTATGTTTTAGAATATTTATCTACACAAATAGAAGGAAAATATGTATCACATGACTTTTCTATTAAAACCTCATTAGAACTCTTTATCCAAATATTTTTCGTCTTCTCTCTTTCCTCATTTATATTAATTTTAAAAAGGAACAATGGATTTCACATTCATTTTTCTTGATAATTGAGCTACATGACTTGATTATTTGTAATTGAAACATGGGAAATTTTGTTATAGAATGTTCCAACTTCTTCTACAGTCAATTTTTTTTTGTCTGATTGTACGCATAATAGTATCCATTCAAAGATTCAAAATTTCTACCATTTTGTGAATTAATGAAACTAATTTAAATCATCCTATTTCTACACTCTTATTCCTTATGTGCATACTTATTGCAAGCATCACATTGTGCAATGAAGGATGATTCTTCATTTTTTATTTAGAATTCACTAGGATAATGACCAAATGTATTGCATGAAGATGTAGGGTACCTAGTTTTTGGAGCAGTAGGATGCCAGGTACCTAGTTTTGAGAGAAAACTATGCCTTTTTGAAGTCAGATAGGACTCAATATATTTTGATCATCTTTTTATACTATATTAATCTTTTGTTTTCTTTCCTTTCTCATCTCTATTTGTGGATCATTGGTCCAATAAAATTCCTCCGTAATCCCTTGAAGGCTTATGAAACCTAATAATCCCATTAATCATATCACTTTCATTATTGAAATTGAGATTTTTCTCTAGCTATTATTTTGTAGCATCAAGTTTTTTTCTCAAGAGTAAAATCTTTTTCTCAAGCTTGACAGAGTCAATAACTCTACTTTGTTCTTTATCTTTTTTCATGCAGTTTCTTATTCCAACAACTTACTCTTTAAGTTTGAGGAACTTATTATTTATTATTTGAAAATTTATCTCAAGAGTGTGTATGGATCTTCTTTTCTTTAATTTTCTTCATTATGTGAGTGACATTGTACTTAGGTTTCTTCCATTTCTCTTGAAATCCATTTATCTCATTAAGGGTACACTTTAACTCCACTTATAGAACTACTATAGCTTCAATGTCTCCACAATGTCCCAATTTTTTTTTCTATATTATATAGATCCTTCTTTGAATCAACCATTGCATTAAACTCCTAAATCTATCTTAGTGGTTAATTTGTCTACTTAAATAACCTTTCTGTAATTGCCACAAAATTCATCACACAATTCTTTAGTCTAATTGTTAAAGTAAATAACTAAAATCAAGAAAGCCATAACATAAAACACAAAGATTTTTATGTGGAAAACCCAGATTGAGGAAACCCACAATGAGAATCACACTCACTATATGATATCTCTATTTACATGATTTAGACCAAAGGCTAAGGAACTCAATGCCCTTCTACAAAAAAGTGGACTACCTTGAATACATTAAAAGCTTCTAGTCACTGAGTATTATGGATTCTTAGGGAAAGGTACACTATATCTTCAATATTATGAAGTAATATGTTTGAGACGATCTAAACTACATTCACCAACCTTACTCCAAGCTATGGAAAAATAAGTTTGAGAAGAGCTCCCTTTCCTACAATCCTTCCTTGCTAAGTCCACTAGAAGTCTCCAAAATTGGAGAGTGGGCAATCAACCTACCAAATTACTCTCCTTCCCACTAAAAGGAAAAACCCTACCTAACCTCAAAGATGATTGGGCACACCCACCTAGGGTTCTCTCTGAAAAAGAGGAAAATTCAAAAATGAAAAACTTGGAAGACTTCACACACTTCCCAAATTCGTCACCTTGCAAAATGACATCTTTTGAAGAGGAAAAATGGTCTAAAATCATCTTATTGGTCAAAATTTGACCCCCAACCCAGAGTAAGCCTATGGGGACATCTTATTTTAACCTTAACTAACCCTTTGGGTTATTTTAACCTTAACTAACCACAAAAAGGGTACAACACATGACTACACACGACATGCCAAGTAGACATTAATTTAAAAATAAATAAACACAATTAAATAATACAATTAAGCATTACTCTAAAGTATTATACATCACAACGATGTTTTTTTTCCCCTTGGAGATAACCTTGGCTTAACAAGATTTTCACATGCATCCATCTTTAATTTCCCCTTGTTTAATCCATGGTCATTTCATGCACACTTGGCAAAATATCAATAGCTCATGAAAGATTAAATAACATATACATATAAATTCATCTCAATAATCACACTCAAATACAACAGATAATTCCAATTGCATCCACACTTTATCATAAGATAATCAATAATTTTCAATAGCACATTTCCTAAATTCAAAGCAAGTTAATCCAAGAACACAATGATATATCAATTATTCTAACATATTAACCATGATCATTTCACTTAGACTTTTCTTGCATAAGCATAAAATTAAAGTCTAATATTCTAAATTAAAGATTCAACAAATACTATAAATCAAGACCTAATAATCAAATCATGAAAGTAAGTCCTAAATCATCATCCACATAATCATAGGTCATTAAATAGTATCAAAATATAATGTCTTTGTCCAAATAGTCCAACATGATAAAACATTGTGTCAATATGATAGTCATGAGATGAAAATAAATTGCTATGAATTGGTGATACGGTGTGAGGCCTCACAACCTTCATGGGGTTTCTTGGTTTGGAGGAAAAACATGGCCTTGTTCCTATGTATTAGGTGATTATCTCATGATTTTTCCTTCTTTACCTTCATGAATGATGAAAAGAAAATCATTCTTTTTATTTCAATATGCAAAAACTCTACAAACTTTGTGGTGTTGCTTAGGGTTTTAAATTTATAAAGACATTTTGTACCATCTCGTGGAAATTTTGTGACATTCTTTCAAATCTTGGATATTTTGAAAGATTTTTAGAGCTATTTGAGACCATATTTTTATTATGCAGAAAATCTATTGATTAAATGTGTCCTTTAGTCACATTTTGTGAAGAAAAATGTTAAGGATTGTGTGATTCTTTTGTATTCATTCGGTATTTTCCTTATGCCTCCAAAGCTAGGGTTTTTGTGGGCTCCTTTACAAACTTTTCCTATATCCTCACAAGAGAAAAATAATATTAAAAAAACCATTCTCATGTAGAACCTTGCTACATTAACTAAAATGAAGGAGATAAAACATTTATATTTTTCATTTCTCAATGACTTTTGAGGGTTTGATATGTATAAACATTTTAATGGAACTTCAACTCTTTTTGGGGGTTTCAATTCTCAAACTTAAATTTGGGTGTCTTTTCCTTTGATTTTATGATATGGGTTCATAAAAATAAAAAGAATGCTGAAAACCTCCACATATTTGTAAGTTAAAAGTTTGACTCTGAGGGTTTGACATTCATAAACATTTTGAAAACATAAATATTTATGAGAAACCAAAAATGATTCTTCCTTTCCGCTACTCAAATTTACTCAAAAAAGGTCTATATCTTTGTCTTTTATTGGTGACTCATAACTTCATTACAAGTTCTTAATATTTTTCATTTGAAAACCTAGTTGGATATGGGTTTGTTTCTTCACTTGACCACAAGGGTTTCTCAACATTGCATATTTGTCTACACAGATCATATAGCCAAGGTTTATGAGATATATCTTGAAACCATTACAACCTCTAGAAAACCCTATGACTAATATTTTATCGACATTATAATATTCGCACTAAAAGTATTACTGATCCATATCTGATTTTGATTGTTGTACCTTAACCTTTAGAATGCCTTTGATAGTCACCAAACCTCATAGACTTTATTAAAATATAAAAAACACAAGTCTATGCCTTTGGCTCTGTTCATTTGAAAATCATATTGGTCACATTAATTCCATGCTATTCTCCAAGCATTAATTGCATTTCTATTTGTATGGCTTCAATGCTTGTTTTTGTTCTCTATGACTACTCTGATTTGAAGGACACATCCAAGATAATAATTTGTTGTGATAATGTCCTATAAATGATTATGCTTAATAGTTTGATTTGAATTGTGCATTTGTATAATAGTAGGCTTCTATTCAGGTTTTACTAAAGATATTCTCTCAAAAGGAAATATTTTTTGTTAATGGATTAATATTATCTTAGACAACAAGATGTAGCATGATTTTTTATTTGTTCATTATGTGGATCAATGATAGTTATGATGAGCTATGTATCATTAGATGTTCTCATAATTTTGCAAGATGTAATAATCATCCTATTTCATTATGACAACCATGTAGAATATATTTATTTTATTTGTTTACTAATTTGATAATTTGTATCTAAATTGCTCTCATAAACTAATACATGTTATTCTAACATATCTATATAAATATTTTGTTATATTTCTGAGCTTTGTAACATGCATTTTTCAGTAGATAGTCATCATGCTCTTGTATACTTCTTGTAAATTAACTTCATTCTTACTAATGTTTCCTTAAAGTTTCATAGTGTTCAAATCTTTATCCCTGGACAAGTATATTTTCTCATTCCTTCAATATAGAAGGATTTACTTCTACATTGAATTTTTCTTTGGTTTTACAACACCGGCTTGAGCTATGCTCTATGATAGCACAATGCACCATGTTCCATGATTTTAATGTCCTATAATTATACACAAAATCTATTACAGTTATAATAGTGATCTTTGCATTTTTTCCTAATCATTTCAATATCATATAATCATTCTTATAAAGGAAGTTTACTTGATTGTCTTTTCTTGTTCTCAATACCTTCACTAGTGATCTTTAAATGAAAGTGAAATTTACATCACAGCTCTAGTTTTTTTTAATTCTCTGATAGTATTTTATTATATTTATTAGATCATTGTCCTTGATTTATTATATGGATACTATTAATCATCCACTTCATATTAGCACAACAAACTCTCTGTTTTATACCCTAAACTAGGACATATGCTTTTACAATAATCAACTAGTTATCTTATGACAATTATTAATTAATATGCCATTCTTTATATGTGGATTTTCACTATTACAACATTGTCACTGTCCACATTCATGTCATTCTTTGTATTTCACTGAATGAAGTATCCTTGAAGCATTTTTGGTAAATATGGTTTTCTAGTTTTGTAATAAAGTATTAATAAACTCTATTACCTTAATATCCATGTTCCTATCACTTTTTCATTTCTCTATTCTAATGACCCTATAAAGATATGACACTTAAGTTGTTACATTCTTAGATATAAAATGCCTCTCATGAATGTATCTTTGTCATACATGATAACAACATTTCTTTTAAAGACCTTAGACACATGATTACTTCTTATTTCATGTTGATGGAATTACAAAAATAAAACATGCACCCTGCAATAACAATTTTTTTTTCTAGTCACTTCCGCTTAATTTGTAACCCTGATTGCTTGCATAAACTTGTAGCTTGTTGATGTTATGATCTTTATGCTCAGTTGGTACTTCTATATTGATAAATACTAAACTAAAAGGTTTCATATTTTGAATTAATGTTTATTTTTTAGTTCAAATTATTAATGTATCCCTATATCTCCACATGAAATAATATCATTATTTAAATTATGTAATTCAAATTTGTGCCTTCATTTTCTTTTCTGATTGGTTTCTATCAAAGTTACTAAATGTTTGCATGTATAGTAGTTCATTTATAGAGACGGGATCTAGATCCTGAGCTATAATATATTTTTTTCATAACCTTGCAGGTACCTTGAAGATACAAGACAACATTTTGGAGCCATCTAATCCAAAATGAAATAATAGTTCTTCATTCCACGGGAAATGACGAACATTTTCCCCTTCTCTACATATCGACTTCCATATTTTTCAACTTTTTGTTGCATTGGTCAGTCAATCTAATGGCTTTTGTAGTCTTTAATTTTTGTTTTTTTTCAAATACATAGTACTTGCAACTTAGTTTCATAGTTTGTGTATATCAGTGATGTATCTATTTTCCAATCAAATTTGAAATATTATAGGGTATCGTTGAAAAAAATGAATGAGAATCTCCATTTTTATTTATTCTCTATGCTTCCATGTAGTTTTAATATCAACTAATCTTTATTCATAAAGCAACACATTGTATAGTAATAAAAAAATTTCTTTTACTCAAAAAATTGCAAATACTCTAGGAAAAGAAATAAAAGGAAACAAAACTTTTACTTTAAAATTAACCAACACTGGATTGAATATTCCAATTATAGCTATGTGTAAAAATATGTAACAATACATTAATTTTGCAATGCTTCTTTGATTGTGATAACAAGTGTTGATGCAACATATTGATTCCACACAAAAACCTAAAATAAAATATTAAACGACGTGCCTTACATAATGATTGTTATATTTTTCCACAATGCTTGACATGGAGACTGAGAATGATATGAATGATTGCATTCTTGTGCATGAATTATTGTGCTATAATCTTCTTCCTTGATGGTGGTCACCTCTACTTGGCATTCAATGAGAGAGAGAATATTTCTAGAATGGAGCAGATTTCCCTTGAAATTCCTTCAATGCTTGAAATTTTCCTTGGAATTATTGAGATGATAGATATCTTTAATTTCACCTTGAGGTTTTAATGTAATTATCTTGTTATGTCCAAACAAGGAGAGGTAGGTTTCTTATAAAAACATTAAAAATATTTGGGATCTTAAAACTTGAAGAAAGAAGCTAAGGGGAGTTTGATTTATTGCTCAAATATTAAGACCACCTCATTGTTTGAATTTGCACACAAACATTGGAGAAAATGACAACTAGATTAGCCCATTTATATGAAAATTTTGACTATGTCAACCCATTCCCAAGAACAATATGATTGGGTTTCTCTATTTCCCACAATGTGGAAACAAACTTGGACCATAAATCTTAATTGTATAGAGGATGTCAACATGGAAAGAGGAATTGAGGCTGGATGTTGAACATTCAAAATAACTAAGAGGGGAGGTGAATCAATTATTAAAAAGAAAATCTTAACCTTTTACTAAAATAGTAATTACTTAAATCGAACAAAAACTTATAACAATTATAAACATGAAAGCACAAAACCATCAAAACTATCAACACTGGAATTTACACAGAAACCCGAACAAGAAAAAACCACAGAGAAGCTAATTCTCAAGAAAATAACATTAGTTAAGGTGATTTTTATGAGGGCTCACTATTGGTTTTCTCACTACTAGTCAGCTCATGGATGGTTGGGATAACTACCCAGAAATAAGAAAGGATAATTATTAATGCAAATAGGTTCACTATTAGAAAAAAAGGGGCTCAGTAATAGAATACAAGAAATGAAATTTGAAATGACCACTAAAGTCACTATAATCGATACTCTGCAATATAGAAATGAATAGTCTCCTACCAGTTGCATAAAATCCCTCAGACATTAACACATAGATCTTCCCTTACCAAATTCACATTCAATTCACATAGTACGCACATCTATGTATCACCACATCAACTAAGATTATAACTCTTAGATTATACTGCATGATTCTAACAACCAAGTTTGCATAAATTAATTTGAAATAAGTCTCACCGAAGCATTAATGTGGTGGTAAAGAATGAAATGTAGACCACCTATCTCAATACAACATTCCTTGCACAAATCAGAATGCTACATAATCTTTGAAACCTTCGGAACAACCAAATAGGATTTATACATTATAATTCAAATGAATCGATTGAAGCACAATGAGCACATCCAAAAAGGACTAAACCAAATAAACATTCCATAGTATGTTTCACACTAGATAAGAACAAAATCAATATGAATAAGGAAGAATGTTTAAATCATATCCTTCGGTGCAAACTTCTACTGATAGACCACTACCAAAACACCAAAATAACTAAACCACATCTAAAACTCCTCTTCTATGCATCAGATATATTTGCATCAATAATAACAAAAACAATATTCTCAACCTCACATTCTAACAATCTCCCCTTTTTTCATTGATGGAAACATTAATCAATAATAAAGAAAATAATTGTGCTTAAGCCATACTTTTTTGTACTCCTCTACTCATGGCAATGTTTTCCTACCTAGGTAGTTTGAATATCTTTTCGTCTAGTTCTAGGCCCAGTTCTTCTTGTGCTTCTTGTGGGGGGGAGGGGTTCTGGGCCTTTTGTAATTTCTAGAAAGGGTCTTTGTTCTCCTAGAGGGATGACCTCTTCAAAGCCGACCTCTTCGCAGGCTACTAGTGCTGGGGGAGTTCTTCTTACTACCCCCTCTTCACCTTCTCCATCATCTATTGAGGATGCTTTCAGATATTCCGGTCTACAACATTCTCTCATGGTGGGTTCTTTTTCCAAGGTTGTTGCCAATTCTTCGAATGGGCCAGGGTTTCTTCTGGCATTCTATCTTCCACTGCTCTAATTCCTTTGAGTGGCTCTCTTTCTATCGAGATTCCTTCTACAAGTGAAGGGGATTTAGAGAATAATACTGAGGTTTTCAAGGCTCATTGACTGATATGTCATTTTCAGGATTTTTGGCGGGCAGTCTCCCCCAACTGCATGATAGGGTGTCTTGAAGATGGGAACCAATATTATCAGATAATGTTCATATTTTTCCTTTAACAAAAGGGGTTTTTTGTAGCCAAATTTTATAGTGCTAAGGATAGATCTAAGATCTTGTGTGAAGATTTCTTTAGCTAGGAGGAGGACAAATTTATGCATATGGATAAGCCCTAACACACCAATTTTATTCATTCCTCTAAAGTCTTCAACAAGATCCCTATTAGGGTTAGGCACCCTAATCTCCCCCTCTATCTATGGCATAATTCTATCTTGAGAAAGTGGGTGAGACTTTGGGGGATTTCTTGATGTTTGATCATGATTCTTCTAATATTTATCATTCTACATCTATCCATGTTTTGGTAGATCTTGATACCTCACAAGATCTTCCAACTTGAATTAAAATCCAATCATCTTGAGGATCTTAGATCCAACAACTTGACTATGAAGGTATTTCTTTTAGACGCCAAAAATGTTTTAAGAATTGTCATATAGCTCCTTATTGTGGCTCTAATTTTAAGAAGAAGAAATCCTCTCCTTATTAGTGGAAGGGTGCTTCCATCAAGCACTATATAGTCTTTAAAAAATACTCTTAGTATGAGAAGGATGTTACTCATGTTTTGGTAAATCAGGTGTCTTCGATGGAGGTGGAAGTCTTGTGCCTTGTTCTCCCTTCTGATGTTCCTATTGGGCTTGTTGAGATTGTTGGTTTTGATCCTTCTACTAGTTCTAAACCTATTTTTTCTTCTCTGGTTGATGTCAAGCTCTCTAGTGGAGGTTATGTGGATGCTACTTATGTAGGCTCTGGTGGTGTCTTTGTTTTTGAGAGTTTCAGTTCTCCTTTCCCACTTGTTGGGACCATAGTTGGCCTTGTGTTGGATGTTCCAATAGCTCATTCAACACCTTTGTTGGGTGTTAGATCTTCTATCTTGGATTTATTGTGCTGGAAGAATGAGGATACTATAGTTTAAGAAGGTTTGATCACATTTATAGGTAAATATCGAAAGAGATCCTCTTCTTTTGATATGACCCTTTGGTCCCATAAGAGGGATCTAATGTAGAGTTGTTAGGGTCTTTCTCCATTGGACTGTTGTTTCTCAATGTCCTATCTTTGCAGTATTCTATTATTTGTTGTATGGGGTTTCTGGCCTTTGTTTTGGCTTGTATGTTTCTTCTTGGGAGTTCTTAATGTTATATCTTAAGCTTTTCCATTGTTTGGGGTTTTGGGGCCCCTTCAAAACCTTTGTTTACTTTAATAAAAAATAAAGAAACTAATTGTTAAAATATATCAACATCAAAGCTCTCTATCACTATAATAAGAAAAACCTCCCCCTTTGAAAAAAATTAAAAGGGGCCAAACTCCCGCTTAGAAATTTATTCTTCTCCCTCTAAGAGGAAGCTACAAAGAATTGATCTAGAAAAGAATAAGCATGGAATTTACTTGAGTAATGTACACATTGGTGTATTTACTAAACACTAGAAACAAACAAAATGCCCAACTTCCACTTGAGATACTCAAAAGTATCCTTTCATAAAGGTTTTGTAAATATGTGTTCCATCTACTCCTTTATAGGCACATAGTCAAGTTTGACTTGCTTTTCCAACACCTTCTCTCTCAAGAAACTATACTTGGTACATATATGTTTCATTTTGGAATGCTGCACTGGATTGTTTAAAATATTTATAGCATTGGTATTATCACGCATGACTCAAATTGGCTCATCAAAAGCTACACCTATATCATTCAATGTCTTTTTCATCCATAATACCCGAGTACAATGTGAGGATGATGCATTATATTCTTCTTTAATAGTTGATAGTGTTACACAATATTTCATCTTTATTGACTAAGAAACCAACCTGTAGCCAATAAAATAATCTCCACCACTAGTAATTCTTTGATTATCTAGACAACTAGCCCAATCTACATTATTATAAGTTGTTAGAATGAAATATGAAATTTTTGGATACCATAATCGATACTCTTATGTACCTTTCAATTATGTAAAAATCCTCTTTACTTCTATAACACATGTCTCTTTGAGTTCTTTATGAAATCTGGCTGCCAAACATACTACATACATAACATGTGGTCTAGTTGTAGCAAGATACAATAGTCCTCCAATTATTGATTTGTAATGACTTTTATCAACCTTCGGTCAATCATCTTCCTTATTCAACTTACATATGGTAATAATAAGATTATATTCAAGTTTAAAATTCTCCAAACTATTTGTTTTCAACAATTCCTCAAGTGACATAGTTATATTGAGAAATGAAAAATCCTTTATTTTTATGATTTACCTAGAACCCAAGAAATAAATTCAAGTCACCAATCATAGATATCTCAAATTTCTTGTGCATCTCCTCTACAAATTTCATGCAAAGATCATATTTCGCTCCAAAAATAATGTCATCTACATAAACCACAATAATCAAAATATGATCTAAATAAATTATGTAATATAATTTACTATATGTTGACCCTCTCTAAAATCCTTATCCAATTAGATACCCATCCAATATTCCACACAAGGCCCTGGGTGCCTTCTTAAATCCATACAATGCATACTTCTATCTAGACACAACATCCATATTACCTTCATTTCTGAATCCTTTTGGTCATTCAATTAAAACTTCTTTAAGCTCTCTATTAATTAATGTTGAAATAACATCAATTTGATAAACCTTGAAATCTTTGAATTTAGTAAATACATGAAATATCTAGATTACCTCCATCCAGCGAACAAGGGAATTAGTCTTATCAAAATCAATACCTTCAATTTGAGTGTAACCTTTTCATACTAACCCAACCTTATTCCTAATTACCTTACTATTCTCATCCAACTTGTTCAAGAAAACTCTTTTAGTACCAATTACATTCTTGTCAATCGATCTGGGCATAAGTTCCCAAGTCCGATCCTTCTATATCTACTTAAGTTCTTCCTCAATTTCTCTTACCCATTTCTGATCATTACATGCTTCTTCCATAGTATTAGGGTCAATTTTTGAAAGTAAAGACATATGTTTCTCTATTCTAGTAAGAACTCCTCTATTCTTATCACCAATGGTCTAGTTATCAAAATGATTTCTTTGTGCATACCTTGGTGTCTTATTTGTAAATGTTAGACTATTCCTTTTCTCCTCCTCATATTTACTGTCTTTCTTTCCTCTATACTTTATATTATATTCATTTTCAAGGTTTTTCTCAAGAGTCTTCTAAAAATATTCATCAAAATTCACATTTGTAGTTTCAAAAATCTTATTCAATATCTTGCATAACACTGATATAACTTTCTCTTTGTAGAATACCCTAGAAATATACCCTCATCTTCTCTTGTTTCAAACTTTACAAGATTGTTCCCATCTCTTTGAATGTAACATATTCTTCCAAAAATATTAAAATACTTCACCATAGGTACTCTTTCATGTCATAGATCATATGATGCCTTTCCATACTTCTTTCGATAAAGAACTTTGTTAATTGTGTATAGAGTTGTATGTACTACTTCTCTCGAGTAAACCTCTGGTAAAATTTCTTCCTGCATCATTTTCCTTGCTACTTCCTGTATTGTATGATTCATTATTTCCACTAAACCATTCTACTATGGTATTCTAGCCACGAAAAAATATCTTAATAGCATGTTTCACAAAAAAATTATCAAACTTATCAGATGTAAACTCTCCTCATTTATAAAATCTCTAATATTTAATCTTCCTACCAAATCTTTGTTTAAAAATATTGAAATTCTCAAATGCTTCTAATTTTTTTGTTAGAAAAGCAACCCAAGATAATCTTGAATAATTATCAATGGTAATTATAAAGTATCTCTCACCTCGTAAACTCCTTTTTCTAGTATGACCACATAGGTCGGTGTGTACTACATCCTATAAAATAGAAGATGAATATTATTTTGACTTGAACAACTCTCTTCTCTACTTTTCTTCCTAACATCCTTTACAGATAACATTGTCTAGTTTACACAATCTACGTAAGTCTCTTACTACACATGATGAACTAATTTTTAGAAAGTTATCAAAATTGATGTGGAACATCCTTTAGTACCAAAGATAATTTTCATCAATCCAAGATAATAAACATCCTTCTCTAGCCTTTTTGATTGGGTACATCTTTCTTCCTCTCCTTTTTCAAGCTACAATCATTACTCCAAATCTTTTCTTAATCTCACAAACTTCATTCTTGAAAACAACATCATATCCATTCTCACAAATTGATCTAGCACTCAAACAATTGCAGCACAAAACCTTCGCATAATAAACCTTGTTAATGTTTTTCTTTCTATAAAAAGTAATTGAACCTCTACCAACAATATATTCTACCTTATCATCATCAAATATAATAGGACCACTATCATATTTCTCAAGTGAACTAAATATTTACTTTTATCACCAATCATATGATTTAAAAAACCACTATCAATAAACCATTCACTCTTGCTCCTTCTAACATACAAAGTAGTCTCAAAATTATTGAATCAACTTTGAAACAAATATTATAAATATCAATCCTTTGTTTTTCTTCTTCAATGTAGAATAGACAATCCTTTGTTTCAAAATAATCATCTCAAATGCTAGGATCTTCATTAACATAGTAAGTTTCCTTATTAAACTTGTTAAATTTATGCAAATGACCTTTCTCTAGATACCTAGTAGCTAAATAAGCAATATTTTAACATCTAAAACATTTAAGGAGTAACATACCTTTAGATTTTCTAGTACCTCTCTTCAATTTCCTTTTAAAGTTCACTTCCATATCATTTGAATCTTCATCACCATCCAGTTATTCCTCTAACTTTGTGGATTTAAATGTTCTTTGAAATGTGGTCAGGGTGCCAAATAATTATTGTTTGGTAAACTTAAGAAAATCATAATCTTCTTCAATTTATGAGATATTATCACTATAGCTATCTGGTAGGGACATCAAAATATTTTATGTACAACATCTTCATTTGTGATATTTTATCCTTGAGTCTTGACTTCATTTACAAAATGTCAACCCTCTAAAAGTAGCTTTTAATGTCTTCACCATCTTCCATTCTTAGATTCTCATAATGTCTCTTAGTTGTTCACTTCTTGGATAACTTAACTCTATCATTTTCTTCATAAATCACTTTAAAATTTTCCTAAACTTCCTAAAAATTCCTCAATGAAATAACCTTAGCTAACCCAGTCTTTGATAAAGAACTAAATATTTCATACATTTCTTTCTCATTCTCCTCGTAGGCGGTAATTTAATCTTGAGTATGGAGAGAATTTGGAGGTAACACATAATTCTTCTCCACATGCTTCCTAGTGGTTTAACCAATCAAGATCATATATCCTCTCATATTCTCTTTATATGAACTATATTTAGATGCATCAAACATAAGGATGTTTAGCTTGTGCATCATCAGATCTACCTCAAGTGGTTAATCTCTTCACAAAGGAACCAAGATTTGATTCCAATTATTGAATAGCCCAAATTATTAAGAGGGGGGCAGGGAGGGGGTGAATTAGTTATTAATAAATAATTTCTTAAACTTTTATTAAAATAATAAGTACTTAAATCAATCAACAACTAATAACATGTATAGACATGAAACTACAAAACCACCAACACAATGAACACCAAATTTCACATGTAAACCCAAACTGGGAAAAACCATGGAGAACCTAATTCTCTTGAAATGGATAATGGTTAACGTGATATTTATGAGGGTTCAGTATCAATTTTATCACTATTGGATATATCGCTACTAATTGGGCTAACTACCCAGAAATAAGAAAGGTTAACTACCAATACACATAGGCTCACTGCTAGTACAAAAGTGATCATTACATATTTATCACATCTAAGAATCACCACATCAATGGAGATTATCCCTCTTATTCTTCTTATACTCCTTCATGCCAAACACCAAGTTGGCCTAAAATAATTTGAAATAGGTCAACCCAAAAATTCTTGTGGTTGAGTAAACAATGAAATGTGGACCACCTATCAATACAATATACCTCACACAAATCAACATGCTACACAATCTTTGAGACATTTGGTACCAATAGATAGAATCTATGTGTTACAATTCAAATGCATCAAATGAATCACAATGAACGTGTACAAGTTAGGAACAAACCAAAAAAAATATTATACAATTTGTTTCACACTATATAGGACTAGGACCAACACATATAAGGAAAATATTTAAAGCACAACCTTCATTACAAACTTATACTGATACACCACTACCAATACACCAAAATAACTAAACCACATATAAACCTCTTCTAAACATCTGATATATTGACATCAATTAAAACAATTATTGAAAACAACAATACTAGCATCAAACTCACATTATAACACTGGAGTACTAGAAATTATTGCGGCAACCCATACATGCTAAAACAAGGCCAAGAAAAATGAGGAATTGCATAGTGATGCAATTATAAAATTATATAATAAGGGAAAATGAAGTGTATCTAAGAGATATAGATAGGCAGGGAGGGGGAGAGAGATAAATAGGGAGTGTATGTGTATATATGAGTGTAATAGATATAAAAAAAAGAGACAAGGAGGGAGAAACATAGAATGTGCATGTGAGAGAGACATGGTGATAGATATATAAATATAGAGGGATAGTTAGAAAGGGATAGACATGGAGAGAAAATGATAGAAAGAATGTTTGATAAAGATATAAATATGTAGAGAAGTGATGCAAGAGCATTAGATCAGTTCTTCGCTTCTCTTAAAAAAATTATGAAGATGTTTGTTGGCATGGATAAAATAGTTATCAATGGAATTTATTATCTTATGAGAAGGATATATCCAATTACAAGGGAGAGGAAGTTGTGTTCATAGAGGGATTAATGCCCAGATAGATGAAGAAAGATAGGTAGTTGTAGGGAAAAGAAACATGGACAATTGTAAGAGAGTGATTCCTTGGATTCAAAGAAAGGGTCAACTTCTTTAGAATATGAATTAGAGACATTGTTAATTCTAGTGAATTTTTCATTTGAAGATTGGGTGAAATTTTTTTTTGAATTAGTTACATAGACAATGTTGTCGATTGATTTTGTAATTTCCTTGTCATATGATGCAAATATCACTGATCACATTTTTTTTGTTTTGGATTGCAACTTAGTATTAATTAATTTCTATGATGCATTTACTAAATTCTCTCATAAGAAATGTAATTATAGTTTTTGGTTTCTACCATGTATAAGGTTAATGGTGTTGTTTTGAACACTTTGAAGATAGAACTAGTCTTGCAATGTTTGGCTTTTTTGTGATTACCCCTATAAGAATGGCATTAGAGACGATGGTTCTAAGTGCATGGGTAGATCATTGAATATAAGAAAACCTATGGTAGAACCCATGTGGGTTAAAAGTGTAGTTCCGTGAACAAATTATGAGCAAGAAGGAAGTTTAAACTTGACGACTTAAGAAATGGTTTCTTGAGTAAACCCTAGAGGTATTTGTTGTAGGAAAGAGGAAACATGTAACTACAAAAGTTAGAGTAGGCAAAAATATTGATTATGATTATGAGTGTAGAGGGTTATGATAGAAAGAAGAAAATATATTATTGTAAGAAGACTTGTAAGAATTTCATCTAGGGATAAGTATTGCAACAGAGTGGAGAAAATAAAATTGTGAGACATTGGAAATAATTAAAACAAGAATGGATGCATTAGAAAAAAATTATTTTCCTAACCAATTTGTGTTGTACGCAATATGAAAGAGAAATTAGATAGTGCACGTACAACAAGGACATCTCTATTGGAAGGCATGAAATAAATAATGCAAAAAAGAGATAAGTATAGAAAAGGTTGAAAGAGAAGGAGAAAAGTATGAGTGTAGTAATTTAATGAGAAATCAATGTTGGGGAACCAATAGAGAATGGGATTGCTTATGTAAACAATGAATATTTTGAAGATGTTAAGGAAGTAGATTACAAAGTGATAGAAAATGATGAAACTTTTAATTCTTATAGGTTAGAGACTTTAGACTTATTTTACTTTGAATATTTGATGAATCATAGTGCTCAAAGAGATTCAAATCCAAATGATGGTGAAAATTCTATTCATGCTTTCATTTTAGAAGATGACAACTATAACGAAAATAAGGAAAAATAAATGTTTCCAAAGAAGAATGTGTGATTAGAGGAAATGTTATATTTTAAAGGGCATCTTGAAGGAGAGTGTGAAAAATTGGTGAAGGAGGTTGTAGTGAAGGAAGAAGGTGCATATTCCACCATGAATGGTGAACTTGCATATTGATGTAAGGATTTTGAAGTCATTGAAAAAAAAGATGAGTGGATGAATAATGAAAATGTTGAATTATGGAAATTTAAAGTTAACAAAGAAATTTGAAGGTAAAGATATCAACAAAAAATTGAGGGTAAACGAATATAGATTGAGGATCTCATAAATCGAAAAGTGAAGCATAGAGAAAATTTAGAGGTCGAACGACAAGGGATGCAAAGATAAGCCAATTGGAAGAATAAAAAAAGGAAAGTAAAGTTAAATGATATCGTTACCTTCATGTGTAAAAGCCCACGAATACCTTAGTCTTTTGGGGAGTTTGACGCAAGAGCATTAGATTAGTTCTTCTTTTCTTGTAAAAAATTACCTATTAATAGGTTTGTTAGTGTGGGTAAAATGAGTGTCAATGTAAGTTCTTCTCTTATAAGAAGGGTGTTTACAATGAAGAGAGGGAGGATTCCAGGTGCCTAAAGAGATTGATGCCTAGACAGATTGGAAAGAATTAAAAATGATTGATTGGGGAAAATAAACATAAGAAAATGTAAGAGTGATTGGTTGAATGAAGAAAGGGTCAATTACTTTGCAATGTGGATCAAAGACATCATAATGGTAGTGAAGTTTTTCATCTAAAGATTGGGTGAAATTTTGGATTGATAAATTTGCATAGAAAATTTTAAAATAATTAAAATTTTAATAATACCAATAATGATAAATAAATTAATTCTAATAAATTTAAATTAATATTTGTAATTTGATAAAAAGTAGAAAAATTAGAATAAATTTTAAACTTGACTAACGAAAAAATAATCTTTGAAAATAAAGAAAAATTATATTTTTTTTCAAAATTTTAAAAATAATTAAATATCCTAATAAAAAAATAATATATCTTAATAAAAAATAAATCTTCAATTTAGAACTATTGATTTTAAACAATATTCAATAAATAACATTGCCTAAATAATAATATAAAATTATATCTCTTGAATGTATGTATCTATAACTAAACATATCAATTATCACATTACATAACATTCTTTTTGACGTTTTTAGATTAAATAGTTGAATTTTTCACACCAATAATTTTTTTTTATCACTTTTCTACTCTTAAAATCTCTATCGCCTTAATGATGGATCACTTCTCTACTCCCACTGTGTATAACGGTAGATCACATAATATGATTGGATAATTGATACACCAAACTAAGACCAAAAAGAACTTTTATCATACCTTTCAAGAATATCTTTCTTAGATATCTTACGTAAACATATTTCTATATTTCAGTTAGAATGGCATCCCTCTCCGCATCTGACATAAGGGTTTGTGCTTTCTTTGCAATTACCTGAGTTTCAAGTGATATGTATTACAGAAGTGGCAATCTACATTGTACAATGAAATGGTAGAATGAATAAAATAAAAAATAAAAAAACATGATGTAACACACATTAAATTCATTGTCTTGCTCTTCCAAAATTAGGTCAAGCAGTTTCCTCCCTATTGAATGGTTAAGTTCTGTACAATCTTTGTTCTTCTGTAAAAACACAAATTATTATTATAATTCTAATTTTGAAGGCCTCTTATTTAAAGAGTTATTCTTAAAGTAATTTTTTTTTTTTATCAGTTAAGGCCGAAGCCAAGTTTTTGTATTATGCAGAAAGAAAGTATATAGAATCTAACATCTAGTAATCAAAATAATGTTCAAATATGGAGAATATATAATATGGAGCATAAGCTCTCTCCATGAAATACTAGTATCAACCATGAAGAAAGAAAGTTGAAAGCTACTTATCCCTGCCAGTAATAGATAGTTTCAAGATGTCAAGATTGAAACTGGGATCAACTTTATATCAGCATCGTCAGATCTTCATTCTTCTCTCGGGCATCGGCAAAATTAACCGCAACAAGAACCTCAGTTACATTTTTTCTTGGTCGCATTATCGCAAAGCACCATACTAACCTCTACGATCATGTGACCACAACCTCTTAACCACGCAATGCCGATCAAAACCCCTCTCAAAAGTCTTCGACCACATCACCAGTCAGCAACCAATTAGAAATAAGCACGTGAGCAGCGTCGGCACTGAACCCACCTCACAACTCCGCAACGGCGATGCCTCCACAACTTTCGCATGGTTGCATAGTCCGTGAAAATTCCATGCGATCATGCGATAGCTATTGGATCTGGAATCTTTCCCTTCTGAGACACTAGGCCCGCCTGCCAATCTGCCACCCTGTTTCTTAGACCAATTGGAGACCACCACAACACCACCTTCCTTGATAGCAGGACCACTGGATCTATCCACCAATGAGCCCCATGCGACAGATGTCAATCGGTCGCATGATCGCATGTCAAAAATTTCTGACATGCGATCATGCGACAACCAATAAAATCATGCGCCTTTGCTTCCTTTCTGACACCAAGACCACCCCAAAACCTTGCGCAGTCGGCACTAACACCCCTCCACCATGCACTGACATGGCCAACGAGAGGACACCAAGGTGGTGTGACATGTCATCGATCCCTCTGAACACTATCCCAATCGATAGCCAAGTGTACCATACTTTTCATTTACCACAACTACCTTGGGCCTTCCCTTCTGCCTTGTCGAATGATCACAAGGCAGTTTTTCCACTCTTGCGATCATGCGACCAAACCACATTTCTACCGCAACTACCCAGCTGCAGCATCTAATGAAGTTTTATTTTATTTTATTCCTTTCTCTCTGATGTTACATCAAATCAAATTTTTTCTGGGCATTTCTAGAAGTTTCCCAGAGGTTGTATGTTTTTGAAAAAGGGCAAAAATCTCTACAATGGTTTCCATCAATGACCGTACCACCGTCAAAGCTAAAGTGGGGATGATAGCTATCAAAAGTACTTGCTCTCTGATCACTATCCCAATCGATAGCCAAGTTTACCATTCTTTTCACTTACCACAACTACCCTGGGCCTTCCCTTCTACCTTGTTGCATGATCACAGGGCAGTTTTTCCATTCTTGCGATCATGCGACCAGACCACATTTCTACCGCAACTACCCAGCTGTAGCATTTAATGTCAAAATAGGGAGAGATCTTCTCCAGGGAGATTGGCTAGAGGATATGTACTTGTCCTTTTGATCGATCAACCTTTTTTGAATCCAGCAAAAGCTTCACCTTCCAACTTTGAAAGTGACTGAAAAGATGGATAAAAATACCCTGCAATACATTTATCACTTGCTATATTTGGAAGGAATCAAGATGATGAAGAAACTGCCTCCACATATAGCCTTGAGAGCCAATCCCTCTTTGACATATTTAACTTGAGAAGGTGACGGGATGATTCTGAGAATGAGGATTGGTTTTCGAACATTTAACTTGTTCAACTTAACAAACTCATATGTGCGATGTGATCGATTTTGAAGCTGTACTCTACACAATACCCTTATCTGATTTGACTTGTGAGCCAGCCGTTGGAGATCCATCTGATGTGTATACCATCTACTACCTTATTTATCAACTCATCTGCTTTACTATTACCTTCCTGGTAGATATGATTAGCCATTGAAGATTCAAGATTTGAAATGAAGCTTAATATATTTTCCAAATAGGATTGAAGTTTCCAATTTGAAATAGACCCTGATCTTATTTCATTTATAATAATCATTGAGTCTCCTTCTATTTCAATTCTATTCATATTAAGTTCTCTGGCTAAAACTAAGCCGTGATAAAGAGCTTTTATTTTTGCAACATTATTAGTATCTGGGTCTAATGGCTGTGCTAGTTGGGCTATAATTTGACCCTCAGCTGAATGAATGATGCAACTCACTCCAGAAGGGCCTAGATTTCCTCTTGAAGCCCCATCAAAGTTTAATTTAACCCATCCCAGAGAAGGAGATTTCCAAACACATGTTAATCTATGAAGAGAACTCCCCTTACAGCCTCTACCAATAATGGAAGGCATTTTCAAACCATGCCAATTTTTTAACATCCTATCATCCCAGCCAGAATAAAATTTATGAATGGTTGAGAATTTCTGATTCCTAGAATTCATGATCTCCACTATTGTAGCCTCAATTCTATTTAATAACTGATTCGTCTTCAATGCTTTCTCTTGAAATAATCTCCTATTCCTTTCCTTCCACAATTCCCATAGAAGTATTGATGGGGATATGATCTAGAGGTTCCCACATAATCTTTCTTTGGAGATAGTTGGCCAAGCAATAAGGTGTGATTGTAGATCTTGAGGAGAAACAATTGTCCAATTCAATTTTGAGTGTAACCAATCCCAACATTCCACTGAGAATTGGCATGAGAATAATAAATGATTGAGATTTTCTTCCTATTGATAGCCTAGTGTGCATCTAGATGGTCCATAAAATCCCATTTTGTTGAATTTCTTAGCCATTAGAATACGGTCCTGAAAAGCTACCCAAAGGAATGTGCCTGCTTTAGGCAAACACAATTTGTTCCAACATAGGTGAGTGCGGATTAAGGAAGATTTCTGAGAATGTTGAGTTAATAATTTATACCCTTCCTTCACCTTGTAATTACCATCCTTGGATCTAAACCAAATGATCTCATCATTGCCATTTTTTAATAGAAAAGATCTTTTTTGAAGAGTAGATTTTATCAACTATAATTCTTGATGATTGACCCCAATATTCGTGAAGTCCTTCCAACTCCATGATCCATCCTCTTTGGAAGATGCAGAAGGAGAGATATAGTCTCTCAACATTGTTCCCCACTTACCCTGGCTGATGTGCATAATTCATTGAAGCCCAGGAATTGAATGAAGACTTTGAAAAGCTCCCCAAGAATCTTCCCAAAATCTGGCTAGATTACCGCTTTTGGTGTTCCAAGAAAGGTAGGAATCAACAATATGTCTAGATTTGATAATAAAATTCCAAATTCTAGATCCTCTTGGAACATTTTTTAATTCTGAATACTTCTTGTATTCCCCCTGAACCTAGATATTTTCCTTTTAGAATTCTCACCGATTTGTAGTCTTTGTTCTTAATTAGCTTCCAATATGATTTTGCTCCTAAAGCTGAATTCTGCCATATCTGATTTTTTATCCCTATACCCTCTGAAGAAATAGGTTTGCAAATATTTTCCCAAGAGATCAATTTGAATTTCTTGTTATGATTAGTGCCATGCCAGAAGAAATTTATCAATTTCTTAATTATATCCATGTAACCAGAAGAAGACAAAGATAGGCATGATAAAAGATAGATAGGAATGGCTGAGAGAGTGGCTTTAATCAATACAATCCTCCCAGCCCATGAAAGCCATTTCGCTTTCCAACTTGCTAATTTTTGGTCCAATCTTTCATTCAATGTTTTCCAAACCCTTGTGGTCTTGAGACTTTTGTCAATGGGAATTCCCAAGTAATTGCATGGAAGAGATCCTACTTTGAAGGCCAGGATGGATTCAATCTTTAATTGAACTCTCTATTTTGTGTGAAAGAAAAAAATGACCGATTTGTCTTTGTTCACTGATTGTCCTAAGGCTAGAGCATATTTGTCTAAGATATTTCTAAAAGTGGATGCTTCTCTAACTGATCGAAGGCCAAATAAAAGGTTATCATCAGCAAATTGCTGATGTGTGATTGGAGGCACCGAAGATGTGACTGAGATACCTCTAATACTTCCCTGAGATTGGAGATTAATGATGCTTCTCCCTAAAGCTTCTTCCATAATAATATATAAGAAGGAAGAAAGGGGATCACCTTGTCTAATTCCATTTGTGCCACCAAAGAAACCATGGGGTGATCCATTAATAAGAATAGAATATTTTGGGGTTGATATACAATAGAAAATCAGATTTATCCAAGCTTTGGAGAAGCCAAAGCATTGCATACATTTCAAAAGAAACCTCCAATTCACTTTGTCATAAGCCTTTTTGATGTCAATTTTAATTATCATGCTTGGTTTTTTTGAAATTTGGATAGAATGAATAGCCTCTTGTGCAATAATGATACCATCAAAAATAGATCTGCCTGGTACAAAACCAGTTTGTTCTTCCCCAATGATTTTATCTAAGATCACCTTTAGCCTATTTGCAAGAGTCTTTGAAAGAATCTTATAGATAGTATTACATAAAGCAATAGGCCTAAATTCATCCAACGAGCTAGCATTATCTAATTTTGGAATGAGGGCAATAAAAGTGTTGTTGATTTCAGTTAGAAATCTACCTGATGCTCTTGTAGATTCAAGGGCTTGAGTGAGTTCCAAACCAATTAGCGGCCAGCAGTGGAGGAAGAAAGAAGGAGGAAACCCATCCGGTCCCGGAGCTTTATCTGGAGCCATTGAAGATAATGTCTAATGAATTTCCTTTGTTGTGAACGGTCTCAAAAGCATTCGGTTGTCCAAGTCTAAGAGCAACTTAGGTATCTTGCAGAGAATTTCTTGTTGACAAGGAAAAGAAGAAGAATCTGATGAGTTCAACACTTTAGAGAAGTAGGATACTATTTCTTGCTAGAGCTCTTTCTAATTGGAGACAGTTGATCCATCTTGTTTGGTGATTTGGATTATCCTATTATTATTCCTTCTACATTTAGTGCTGGTATGGAAGAACTTGGTGTTTTTATCTCCTACTGCCAACCATGTTTCTCTTGATTTTTGTTTCCAGAAGATTTATTCCTTGCTGAGCACATCCTCTAATTCCTTTAGCAATTCCTTCTCTTTAAAGTATAAATCCTAATTCATTCCTTGCATCATGATCTCATTATTTAGTTCTTCCAATTTAGACTCAATTTCCTCCTTAGAAGATAAAATATTCTTAAAATGAGTTCTATTCCAGGTGAGCAAATTTTGTTTGATGAATTTTAGTTTTGTAAAAAAACAATACATTTTGGAGCCTTCCACCTTTGCTTCTGACCACCAATTTTCAATCCATTGTAGAAATGTTTCTTCTTTCAGCCACATGTTTTTGAAATTAAAAGAGCATTTGAGAGGTTTATCTTCTTCCAGCAAATCTAGACAAATGGGAAAGTGATCCGATCCTGAGTAGGGGCAGATGGATGCTTTTAATCCAAAGGGAAAGGATGTGATGTCTCCCTTAAAAAGGAACCTGTCCAATTTTTCTGAAATATTATCTAATCCCAATCTTTTATTGGACAAAGTGAAAGCCCCATTGTCTAATTCAATTTCCAGCATATGTTCTTTTTGAAGCCATTCTTGAAAATCAGATTGAGATTGAGAGCATCTTTGTGAGCCCCCCTTTTTTTCTGAGGCATGGATGATGGCATTGAATTCGCCTCCCATAATGAAATTGGAATCTAGAAATAGTGAAAGCCAATTACTGATATCCTCCCATATCTCCAATTTTCTCCTTCTTGTTATAGGCCCATACACATTAATAAGATATATGGATAGGTTTGTCTGTGTGCTAATGATTTTGCCCCCCATCCAGCTTTGGGTATCTTTGATATATGAATCTAATACAGTTCTAGGATTCCAAATAATTGCTAAACCCCCTGAAGCCCCTGCTACCTCAACAACTATGGCTTTCCAATCTCCCAAGGATTTAGTGAAGACTTCTATTTGTGTTTTACTCATTTTGATGTTTTTGAAGGAAAATGACATCAACCTTAGCTATCTAGATGTAGCATTTTTCTAAACACTATTTGTTAGGGGCATTCAGTCCCCTAACATTCCAAGAAAGAGGTCTCATTGAGAATTGGGAAGGAACTTCCCCTTCCCTACATTTAAATATGCTGTGATCTTAGCTTGATCTTGATCCTCACCCCTTTCTTCTCTTAGAATAACAGGTGATTTTCTTCCTTTCCCTCTCTTTTTCCCAGATCCACAATCCAAAACTATTTTGTGTTCCAATTGCATCATTCCTAGCAGAGCATTAGAGCCAGCCAATTCTATTTTAGAATTTGATTCCTTGTTTTCTAATTTTGGTAAATCCTGGGAATATTCTGTTATCTCTGATTGAAGAATTGAATTGTCTTCAATCATGTCTCCATGTTCCTCTTCCTCATAATCATCTTCCAGCATTTTTTCAAATAGAGAATGTGAAGAAGAACAATTTGTCTCATAACTCTCTAGAGCAGTTATGAAAAGATCATAGACAGCTTGGAGCTTAGATGGAATTGGTTCTTGTATGCTTCCTGACCTTTCTAATCTTGTAGAAGAAAGTTTCTAATTTGGTAAATTTTTTAAAGGTTTAAGTGAAATTAAACCTCCCTTCACTTTATTTCTGGAAGAAATCAGGGTAGTTCAGCTAGAGCTTCCGAAGTAGAATTTTTATTCTTTTTATTTCTAATTCTAGAGGATTTCCTACAATCCGATCCTAGAGAGAATTTTTTTTTCTCAGGGGTACTAGATTTTGATAGGTCTTTTAGATCATAAAGTCTAATTTTTAGAATGTCATCCTCTTTGTTCAAGTGATTTTGTGAAGTAGAAGAAATAGAGGTCTTTGAATTTTGACCCATTTGTTCTTCATTCTTAAGATCACAAATTTTCATATTCAAGATGTCATCATCCATGCTGGAGATGTTGATCTTCTTGTCCCTTTGTTTAATGGCTACCTCCCAATTGTAATCAGAAGTTTGGATGTGATCCTCTTGAAGGACTTGATCAGCAATTTCCTCCATTAGTTTCTGTTGAACTTGTCTTACCCAATATGTGATACAATTCTCCAACCAGGACACCTGAGAATTGATGAAAGGTAGTAATGAAGATTGAGGAGAGGGAGGCAAATAAGCCTTGGTTAACAACCTGAACTTGTGAAAAGTATCATGGAAGATACTGAGATCTAACTAGTACTCCCCCTTTGGAGTAGTTTTATCTATTGTAGAAATTGTTGGATCCTCACCTTCATGAACTGGGTAAGTTAATAGAAGATTTTGAGAGTTTCCCCAATCCCCTCTAAATAGGCTACAATATAATAGTTTGAGAAATAGAGACAGTGCTTCTTTATTGATATCAAGTGTATGTACCTAAGAAGCAATAGTAGGGGTCGTCCCTCCTTGGTTTTTTTGAGAGTCTAGGAGGAAGGAAGAATGTGGACGGGCTTTCAAAGGAATGTTGGAATGTTTTGAAGCATAGATAATACTTTGTATCCATATTCCATATTTGGAGATGAGCTTTATAGAATTGGGCAATTCCTTCTCCACATTCATAAGCAAGCACAACCATGAAGAAGCTGTGGTTTTTTCTAAGTGGTGATATAAATAGATGCCCACTTTATTTCCAATGATTTGCATAAGCTCCATATTTCTATATTCCACTGAAAGATGGGGAAGATTGATCCATGTAGGCACGAATCTGATTATGTTTTTGTTACTGTTAAAGTTGGAGGACCATTGTTGCATATGAATACCTTTATTTTTGTAGAACCAACCCTTTTGCTTGAAAATAGTGTCTCTTTTTAACTTAGAATCAAATAATACCACAAAATATTTTGATACATGATCTAACAACTCAATTTTCAAGTAAACCCCCCAGTTCGAAAGCACCCACATCTTGAAATCCTTATAAGTTATGTTCATTTCCCACACCTTACAAATGATGCCCTGGCGGAGATAAAGAAGATTTTCCTGTTTAAGTATATCCTCAGAGAAGGTGATAGATAATACCTGGTCCATATTAGAAGATTGAAGGTTGCTTAAGGGTTGAAGCATCCTGTTAGGTTGTTGGACTCTGTCTATCTCTGTTTGCAGTTCCCCTTTCTCCTGCATCACCCCCATTTTAGATTGGGCATTCCTCATGTTAGAAATTGAACGCCATATTTTCTTTGGTCCCCTATTAGGTTGTTGGACTCTGTCTATCTCTGTTTGTAGTTCCCCTTTCTCCTGCATCACCCCCATTTTAGATTGCGCATTCCTCACGTTACAAATTGAATGCCATATTTTCTTTGGTCCCCTAATAGGATTCTTTTTTTGATGTCCATTCCTCATTGGCCAAGCATGGCAGCTCTCTCTCTAAAAATCCTCCAATATTCTTTCATCCAAGCTTTTTTAGGCAATGGGGGGTTGATTGGAATTCCCCGTGCAGATGTGGGAAAGATGGGAATCATATTAGGATTCAAGTTTGAGTGGTGAGACGAAGCACCTTGAAATTTTGAATTCAAATTTTTGAAGAGTGGCCGTTGAGGAGGAATGGCGCGGAAAGGAAAAATCATGTGTGTAGACCAGTTTTCTGCAGCCTGATGCTTGGATGTTGATACAAAGGACTAGGGAGCAATGTCATGGAGAAGGCGCTTGTGAAACTCCTTACCAGTCCATCTCCTTCCTTTTATTTCTGGGAAATTCCCTCTTGCAATCGAAAGAATGGCATTTTGTGTACCATTGACTTTCCTAGGTTTGATTGGAATTTGTCTATCCTCTCCTCCTCTGGAACGAAATCTACTTGTACCCTTCGCTCCAAAAATATTCAATCTTGAAACAAAAGGGAAGGGATTATGTCGACCATTTTCTCCTCTTAGTTGAAGCTGGTTGCTCCTAGCATCATGTACCTTGTGTCTAAGCCATGGCTTTTTTGAAGGTATTCCAGCTCCATTGCCTTTGAAACTGTCGCGAACGCCATTTTCCGATCTCCATGCCATTTTTCGTCATCGCTTAATTATTCTTACAACAATTTTATGTAATTTTACTTCAAATTTAATTAATCCAATATTAAAACCCCCAAGCTTGCCCACTACATTGACCATAATGAAAATCAAATTAATTTTTTTAATGAAATTTAAGATTATTATTATTATTAATTATTTGACTTTTAAGCACCATATAGAGTGATAACAAGAATGATAAAGAATGGATATTGAAATATATCTATAGGTGTACCACTAGAGACTCTCTTGGATTTGTATTCTCTATATTTTGACGCACCTTCTCCATGGGCAAATTGGCAAGTTGGAGAAAGAGGGTTCAATTTAGTTACATACAAAATTCTATATACATAATCCTTTTGTTGAGGTTCTTACCTTAATCCATTTGATACCAAAATTTTTATGAAAGATAGTTTCGCCTCTTGAATTTTTCCAAATTTGAGGACCCTTGGCACCAACTTGTGTGGTCATTTTGCAAAAACCTTATAGAGATCAAATAAAACATTGATTAGTAAAGTATTATTATTTTTGTAAAGATAATGATGGGAATTGAAAGGGCATAATAGATGGGCAAATAAAAAAACAATTGAATGTGGAAATATATATAAATCTATTAAAATAATAATTATTATGAGATAGAATATTAGGGGAATGGTATTAATATTTGTTATAGTTAAGCATGTTTGAATTGGATTATTATTGGATGAGTGACTTCTCAAGAACGCTCAATGTTTCATTTATGTGAGCGTTACTATATGTAATGAATGTTAAGTGTGTCATTCATTCTGGGTTCTTGTAAAACACTACTCATGAAATATGGATCAATGAGATTCATTAGAGCCCAAAAGGAGTTATTTTGAGTTGACACCACAAACATATTTCCTTAATGCTCTAATAATTGTGTCCTATTGTTACCCATAAAGTTGCACAATTGATCTAATTACCAACTTTTAAAAAAATATTTGATAGTTATTGTTTAGTTTCTATAAACCATAGTAAATGAACTATTATTGTTGATTAGGTAGGGGGTTTGTGAGAGGGCCTTAACCCTTTACAAAAGAAAAAGGTAGGAGAAAGACACTCTACGGTTTTACAAAGTACAACTGTAGCAAATTTGTCAAGAAAACCGATGATATAAAATATACACAGAATCAAATTTAGAAACAATTAAGAGAATTCAAATGTACTGTAAAAATCTGATAACATTGATTGATACTCTTTCTGAGATAAATTGATAATAAGAGTAGTCTTACAATCAAATCCAAAAGCTATTAAGAAAACTAATTGTGAAAATCTAATAACATTAAATAAAAATGATACTATAAAAATACTATATAATATTATCAACAGATTATTTTCATTTTCTTAATCTTCGTTCTTTACACGAGAGTTTTAAAAAATTTAATTAATTTTCAAAAAAAAATTAATTGTATTACCATCTTCCTGATAATAAAGGATAAAAATGATTATACCTGAAAGTATTGAGAACCAGAAACAGAGAAGAATAGAATGACATTTCTACTTCCATTATAGGCCTCCTCCATGAGGTGATCATGTTGCTTATATGTTGCCCACATTCCCCTTTTCACTGCATCAGACATGTTTGGTCTGTGCGTACATTTCATTACAAAAAATCTGTATTACCATGATTCAAAGAACATATTTATTAGGGCACTCATTCTGATCGAAGTGAAAATACAATAAAGCCAAATGAACCGATTGAAATTGTAAAAAAAAGGGAATTTTTTTATTTTTACCTACCGATTAGTATTGGGTTTGGGTTCTTGCTTGAAATTTGTTTTATGTTGTTGGGGATATTGTGGTGGGTGATTTTGTACTGGAATTTGATGTCGAAGATAGGGATTCTGTTGTTCTTGGCCGTAATTTGGTTGACATGGTTGAAGAACACTGACATGTATTAGGGGATTCTGCGTTTTATTTTGTTGATGGTTTTGAAGATGGGGTTTAGGTTCATGGTTGAAATTAGTTTCATATTGTTGTCGAAAGTTGGGTTACATTGGGTAACTTTGTCTTTGATTTGGTTGATGGTGAGAAAAATGAAGTTTAGGATTATAGTTGAAATTAGTTTTATGTTGTCGTGGCAGAAAATTTTGTACTTGATTTTGTGGAAGGTGATAAAGATGGGGTTTAGGTTCTTGGTTGAAATTAGATTCACATTGTTGTGGAATATTAGCTTGTGGTAGATAATATTGGTATTGATGTTGTTGTTGGTAAGGATGGTATTGATTATATGTTGAAGGTGGTGGGCATACAACATTGGGATGATAATAATTGGCTGGTTTATTAAGAAGCTGAGATGGAGTGGAGACCAGAAATTGTTGAATGAACATTTTGTGGGGTAAAGGAGCCGTAGAAGGTCGCTTGACATGCTTGTAGGGACAAATGGGGCCATTCGGGCAAAACCCTATTTTGTAGAGAGAGCACTCTTGAGAACGATTATGTTTGTAGATGCAATAATTATCAATCATGGGGCATTCCATGTTGCTTTGAACAAAAGGGCAGAGGGGCATCCTGGCTAAGTCATATTTATGAAGGCCAAGCATACAAGTTTCAGCAGCGTAGGCACAGTTTCCTTCTAACCAGTCCTTACAAACAATAGTATTAGTATTTTCATCATTTTTTAGGGTTTGAGTTTGGCTTTGCTTTGTCTCTGCTTCAGACATTGCAGTATCTGAATCCATGAAGTTTGCAGACGAGGGCTCTCGAATTTCAATGTACAAATGAATTATTTCTGGTTGGTAATAGCGATATGTGTATAGTTAATAGCCATATTGCTATATTTATATTTAGATTTCATGTGCCAAGAGGCACTTTGTTGCATCCTTCTTCACACCCTTTCGTTTCACAAATAGATAGCATTTGACTGCACGATTTTGTATCCAAATTGTATTACACCTGAGTTAATTTTAATTTAACGAAGGCTGATGTTCAATATAAGACTACTCTTGTCAAATAGAATCATATTTATCAATATAACGATTTCTTCTTCACCGCATGTAATGTTTGAAATGGAGAGAGTATTATTATTGTTTCATTTTAATAAAATCAGATTAATTTTTCCTCCATTTTCAAATATAATAATTTTTTATTAATTTTTAAAAAGTTATAAAAGTCTTTAAATTATTGCTGTGGATGATTTATTAAATCTGGTGCATTTATTTTGAATTTTTTTAACTTCACTAACAGACCAAAGATCTATTGATATAAATTACATATATTTAAAAAAATATACTCATAATTATCATAATAATTTTGAAGAACACCTCATAGAAATCAAGAAAAAAACACAATAAATTAACAACCAAATTTAGAAAGCTGAAAACTGCCTCCAGATTATTGCTATCAGTTATTTGTCAAATCTTTCTTTTTACTATAATTTAATAGACCATAGAATTGATATAAATTATATACATTTAAAGAAAATATACTCATAATTATAAAGAACACCTCATAAAGAACACCTCATAGAAACTAGGAAAAAATGTAATAAATTAATAACCAAATTTAGAAAAATAAAAACTGCCTTCAAATTATTGCTGTCGGTTAAATGCCAAATCAGACCATGAAAATTATTTTCTTCAGTTATCTAGACTTTTGTTATAATTGGTTTTGAAGGAGCTCTATATATATCTTCTCATCCATATAGAGTGGGTAAGAATTATATTAAGTGTTTTGCAGTGGAGTTGTAACTTTTATCATGGAGTTGAGCAATAAACTTTTAGTGTATTTTGTGGTTATTATTGGGCTCTCTTCTATTTCTGTTTGTGTGCATGGATGTACATTGGATGAGGTTAGAACTACAGTGAAGTACGATAGTGACATTAAAAAATTTCAATTGGTATTAACAAATGGCTGCAATTGTGATCTGGAGCATGTTATTATCAAGATGGAGGAAGGTTTAGAGCAAAAACGTAATCGGAGGACTATGGAAATGGATGTAAAGGGAGGAGGAATTATTAAAGCAGGCGAGGTTCTCAGAAGCCTCATTGATGATCCATTTCCTGGGGGTCCTCTCCTTTTTGAGGTGAAGACAGTAATTATGGTCTCTTTCAACTGCCAGTGAAGGAAATCAATCATTCTTATTCTTTATATATCTCTTATCACATTTTCAACTTATCTCTTCTATATTAGATGTAATTTTAGTAACAATAAAAACAAATAAAAGAATATTTTTTGGGGGGAAAGTGGAAATTATATATTATAAAGATTGTATTTACAAAGGAAAAGTTAACAATGTTGATGATGTATTTGTTGACTATAATATAATATAGAAAACATCTATAGGATGCAATAAGACTAAAGTACTATTATAATAATTCAATTGTAGGAAAATTAAGACAAGGAAAGAGTACACATTTATGAGAACAATAACATGAAGGATGGGCTCTTTGATTCTCATTTCTTTTATGAAACACAATCTTTTTTGATAATTTTATTCAAGATGAATTTTATTTATATAAGTGATTCTAGCATCTAAAATTAAAATATACTAAATTGTATACATTTAGTTAGACATAATCATGATTTAGTATTCAGACTTTTAACAAGTGTAATAATAATAATTAAATTCTTCCAAATTGTATTATGGCTATTTCATACAAATATAATTAAATTGATTAATTGATTAGAAGTTGGATATTAAGTTAATAATGATAAGTTAAAGATATCAAATTAATAAAAACAAAAGAAAATTAATCCTTAGTGAATATATCTGTGTTAATGAAGTACATAAATTATCTTTAATTTTTAAAAAGATTTCAAGTAATTTCTTTTATATTATTTTTTAATTTTAAAATTTTATATATTATCAATATTTAAAAAATATATAATTAAAAATATCAATAAAATTATTTTTCTTAAATATAATTATTAATTTTTGAAATAAAATAATTTATACATAAATAATCAATATAATATATTGTAAGATATTTAAAAAATATAACTATAAATCAAAATTTAAATACATCACATAAATTATTAATCTAATATAATATAATTTCCTATTTAAAAAAAATAATTGTTAAAATCAAAATAAATTACATCATTTAATTAGCAAGGAACAATTTTAATAATATTTTATATAGTTCATATAACTTATGTCAAATCATATTATTAATATTTTAAAATATAACTTATAATTATCTTTTACCCTAAAATTTTATAACATAATATAATTATTTTTTGTTGATTTCAATAGGTGATTCACAACTTAGTGTGTTGGTTAAGTGGTGTTCTTGCTATGTACACAAAGGTTTAAACCCCTACCATGCCATTGTGTTCATTGGTTTGTGCCTTGATTGGTCCAATAGTCATGTGTTTGAGCCTCAACTTTGTTAAATGAAGTATTTTTCTTACCACCAAGTTTTAAACACTATTGGAGTGTTATTACTTAATCTTACATTGGTGAAAGGTCGCCCATTTATAACCTCAGTAGTTCATATCTTTACTCCTCTTTAAAAAAAAAGCCATTTCTAACATGTACTATGAAATATTGAAATCTCACAATTAAACTAATTTTTTTTTGCCTATTGATCAATACCAAATTTTTACTCTAGTAAGGAATGTAATATCACCATAATCTCAAAAAAAAAAGTGATTATTTAGCTCATGGTATGTGGAATACTCCTCAATGTGGGAAGCATCTTTCTTAATCTATGGAGCATTCTCATTATAATTGATAGAAACCTCATTAGTATAAAAGGTTTTCACTTGGTGCATCATCATAAAGTCTTCAACTTATGAATTTATGTAGTTTACAAATAAAACATGTGTGGTGGAGATACCCTACATCCCAATAAATCACCCTTATAATTGTATAATAGATGTAATTATTTTGTCAACTAGGGACGAGTGAACCCATATACTATAAGATTTCAAACTTGGAAATGTTCTTAACAATTGAAGGAACTATGGTACATTTGAAGGAACTATGGTATTTTAAATGGATGGAAAACCAATCATATGCATTAGTAGTGTTATACATGATGTTGCCCTTATCTATCCCATGTAAAACCTTTCCCTCTATCTAAAAAATCATAAATGTTTAAATAGTTTGAAATGTTGTTGAGGAAAAATTCAAAATTGTTTTTCCTTAAATATAATGCTACTAGTAACGAATCATCTGTAAGATTTCACAAATGTGCAAATCCACAAAAAACCAAGATCACCTGCAAGCAAAATACCAGAAGCTGGAGCGAAAACCTAAGAGAGAGAGAGAGAGCAAGGGTTTTTAGAATCTCAGCGGAGTGAGAGCAAAATTGTATTTCCCAAAAGTATAAACAATAATTACAAAAAGCGGCTTATAAGGTGAGAAACCCTAAAGCCGGAGAAAGCTAGGTTTGTGCATTTAATAATTAATAAACATATTAATTATTATGCACCTAAATGACAAGCTTAAGTGAAAAAAAGAATAATAGTGACCTTTAATAATTAAATCAGATAGACTTAATTATAAAGGTAAATATACTATTACTCTAACACCCCCCCTTAAGCGAAGCTCAGGAGGAAGCTAACCTAGCACAACTAAGAAAGCAGGAAAATGGGTCCCGGCAACAAGGCCTGATCAGGTACCCAACAACAAAGAAATCTCTGTGAACCGGGGAAATAGAGAAAACCCAGTGGGAAAAACCCTACCCCAAAAAGAGATACAACAACATGCTGAAAAGAAACATGAAGGAAGGAAGGACTCAACAAGACCCCCCAAGGACAACTTCCGTCACCCCAAGCATAGAACGCAACTGAAGATAGCGCGGAGATGCAAAGGGTTTGGTGAAGATGTCAGCAACCTGCGCGTCAGTGGGAATGTACTCCAAAGTGAGAACACCATCCTGAATCTGCTGACGGATGAAGTGCATATGAAGCTCAATGTGTTTAGTGCGCTGATGCTCCACCGGGTTGCGGGAAATGTGAATAGCACTCTGATTATCGCACCACAGAACAGTGGGACGATCAGGAGGAAAACCAAACTCAGTCATCAACTGCCGAAGCCATAAAATCTCCTGACTAGCATGAACTGCCGCTCTGTACTCAGCCTCTGTAGATGAAAGTGCTCGAGCGTTCTGCTTCTTGCACGACCATGTGATAGGACCAGAGCCAAGACAAAAAACAAAGCCAGAAGTAGACTTCCGATCATCAACATCACCAGCCCAATCTGAGTCAGTGTAGCCAACAATGTGAGGAGCCCCTGATGTGTAGTGAATGCCATACATAAGTGTGCCCTGAATGTATCTCAAAATACGCTTGGCAGCTTGCCAATGACTCTCATGAGGCTCATGTGAGAACCGAGAGACTAGACCAACTGCAAAGGAGAGATCAGGACGAGTGTGTGTCAGGTATAACAAACTGCCAACCAACTGCCGATACAAAGTAGCATCCACTGAAGGCGTAGTGCAAGAGGTAGACAAAGTAACACCCGACTGAAAAGGTGTGGGAGCAGGCTTGCAATCAAGCATATCAAAGCGCTGAAGCATGTCAAGAGCATACTTCTGCTGGTAAACAAAGATCCCAGTAGGTGACTGCACAATCTGTAGACCCAGAAAGAAGTGTAAAAGACCAAGGTCTGTCATCTCAAACTGCTCCATCAATGCGCACTGAACATCCTGAATCATAGAAGATGAGCTACCGGTGATGAGAAGATCATCAACATATAGCACAAGTATCAAAATCTCATCCTCAAGACGCTGAATGTAGACTGTAGGATCGGAATGACAGCGTGTGAATCCTGTAGAAAGCAAAAAAGAGTCCATCTTCTCATACCAAGCCCGAGGGGCCTGTTTGAGACCATATAAAGAACGCCGAAGTCTGCAAACCAAGGAGGAATCCTGCACAAATCCTTGAGGCTGCTCCATGTAAATCTCCTCACTAAGATCACCGTGCAAGAAAGCACTCTTCACATCCATCTGAAAAATGGGCCATCCCTGAGAAGCTGCGAGGGATAAGACAAGGCGAATAGAGTTCATCTTGGCGACAGGGGCAAATGTCTCAGTGTAATCAATACCCTCAACCTGTGAAAAACCCTTCGCAACAAGACGTGCCTTGTACTTATCAATAGAACCATCAGCAGCAAACTTAGTACGATACAACCACTTGCATCGCACTAACTTTCTTCCCTTAGGAAGCGAACAAAGATCCCAAGTATGATTCTTCATCAAAGAAGAATACTCCTCCTCCATAGCACGGTCCCACTCAGTATGTCCTGTCGCTGCCCCAAATGTCTGAGGATCACCACAAAGAGCATGACTCAGAAGACTGGAACCTGCAATATGAGACCGGGTGCGACGAGAGGTGGAAGGGTCACCAGCCAGAGATCCTGCAGCATCAACTGTAACACGAGCCCATCTAGGCATCTGTGGAGGATCCTGTGGTGGAGGTAAATGGGGATCACCAAGATCTTCATCCTCATCATCCTGAAACACAACTGGAAGAGAGGAGGGAGTAGTGGTGAGTGAAGTAGACTCTGGAAGCGGAGTATCTACTGCAGGAAGGCGCTCATCAAACTGGACATCCCGTCGAAACAGGACCTCTCTGGAATCAGGATCAAATAGCCTATATGCCTTAACATCCTCGCAGTAGCCAACAAAAATGAGGTGTCGGCTTTTCCGCTCCATCGCTTTCCTCTGAGCGTCAGGCACAAATGCCCATGCTTCACTGCCAAAAACTCGAAATGAAGATACATCAGGCTTGACATGAGACCAAGCCTCCTCAGGAGTCATATGTCGAACTGCCTTGTGAGGCATCCGATTCTGAATATAGTTGGCACAATTGACTGCCTCTGCCCAAAAAGACGAATCCATGGACCTGGACTGTATCATACAATTAGCCATCTCCCGAAGTGTTCTGTTCTTTCTCTCTGCCACACCATTTTGCTGAGGGGTGTAGGGCACTGAAAACTGATGCTGAAGACCATGTTCAGAGCAAAAATCTCGGAAAGCCTGATTCACATACTCCCCCCCATTATCTGTGCGTATCCGGCGAATAGAAAGACCAGATTGCTTCTCCACAAATGTCTTAAAGACTCGAAATGAATCAAAGACATCAGACTTGTACTTCAAAAAGTACACCCATGTGCGCCTGGAGAAGTCATCAATGAATGTGAGCACATATCTGGCACCAGAAAAAGAAGGAGTAGGAAAGGACATGAGGTCACTATGAATCAACTCCAATGGTGCCAAAGCACGAGTAGCTCGTCCCTGAGGAAAAGGATCCCTATGTTGTTTGCCAAGAACACAACCCTGACAAACCCCATCAGTGCAAGTAATCTGTGGAAGCCCAAGAACAAGTGCCTGTGTGCTCATCTGCTGAAGATATCTGTAATTGACATGGCCCAAACGCTCATGCCAAAGTCTACTCACTGAATCTGCATGTGCTATAAGACAGGAACCTGTGCCAACAGAAGACTCAAATCCATCAAATCTGTATAGGCGGGATGCAGTGTCAACACTCCCAGTAGCCACAATCATCTCAGTATCATGTAAGTCCCGAATAACCACATCATGTGGTGAGAACTCAACTGTCTTACCAGAGCCAGAGTGGCAAATCTGATAGATAGACAGAAGGTTCGTCGAAATGTCGGGGACAAAAAGAACATCCTGAAGAGAACCCCCAGCTAATGCAACTGAACCAGAACCCAAAACCGAAAGATGAGATGAGTTCCCAACAGCAATCTGCGAAGTAGCGCAAGGAGCAATTGAGGTGACCAACTGCTGAGTGTGAGTCATGTGGTGAGAAGCACCGGAATCAAGAATCCAGGTGGGCCCAGAAGTCATAGCTCGTGCAGTAAGAGCATGACCTTTCCCTGCAGGGGAGGAGGTGGACTGGGGAGCTGAAATGTGATGCTCCTGCATGGCTTCCTCTAAAGCCTCCAAACGTTTCCAACACCTGGAAACGGGATGTCCATCCTTGCCACAAAAGCTACAGGTCTCAACTGATTTCTTCTTAGTCTTGGAGGTAGACTCAGTAGACTTCGAAGAAGATTTACCCTTAGAAGGGTTTGCTGGAGGTTTGGAATCATTTTTCTGTGCAGGTTTGGAGGAAGACTCATTGCCTGCGGAATCTTTCTTCGGTTTGCCTTTCGGTTTTGGTTTCCCCTGTGAAGACTGAGCAACCAACGCTTGGCTAGAAGAGCCAGAAGCATCCATCTGTTGGATCTTTGCCTGTTCCCGTGTCAACCGATCACAGAATGTCTCAAAAGAAGGCATGGTGTGCCTAGCACCCAAAGCATCCATGGTGGAGTAGAAAGTGGAAGAAAAGATCTGATACTGTCCTCGCAACTTTGAGAGTATCAAGAAGATACACTCATCATCTGTCTTTGTTTTCCCACATCCCTGCAAAACTGAACGCAGAGACTTGAACTTCATCAAGAAGTCCTCAATGGTGGGAAAGCTGGTAGGAGTCAAAGTAGTCAACTCTGCATCAAGCTGAAGTGCCCTGAACTCATTAACTGTGCCAAACAAATCTGAAAACTTGCCCCAAATGGCCCTAGGAGTGGTCAAACCTTCCAAGTGAAAGAGGAGACTGTCGGAGATGTTCAGTGCAATCAAGCCCATGGCTTCATCCATCTTATTCCTGTGCTGAAGAATCTCAAAGGGACGTTGCAGGACAGGTTGGTTCTCATCCAAACATGACCATAAGCCACGTGACATAAGAAGTCTGGTCATGTGTGCTTTCCAGGTATGATAATTATGCGGTGTCAGCCGGGTCACAGAGGGATCCGACATTGAGAGAAGAAGAAGACAGAAGTAGAAGGGTCTTTTCTGAAGTAAATTACAGAAAGGAAAAACACCCCCCCCACAATGTATAAATCAAACCCCCGTACAGCAAATAACTGAAAGCACAAAAAAAATTGAGGAGAAAACCTGGACTCCAGAAGCAGAGAAGGAGGAAACAGAAGCCTCTACTTTGACGCTGAAAACAGGTACTCAAACGGCTGAATCAGCTAACGAAACCAGCATCATTGCGTCCGTCTCGGAAAGACCTTTCCGGTGATATATCATATGTCGATTTTCGAGTCCGTATGAACCCTGTAGGAGCAAAAACGCCCAAGTACCCCCAAATGATAGCTCTCTGGAAAAAACCAGGGACGGCAAAAAATTTGACGGCCGTATGACCGTCACTCGGCCGTCGCTGACGTCAGCATGACGTCAGAATCGTACCGTCGGAAAAAAAATTTTAATCGCCGGAAAAAAAAATTTTAACCGCCGGAAAATTTTCCGGCAGGTGACGTCGGATGACGTCACCTGTGGCTGCCGCGGGTGGCGGGCCGGTGGCCGGGAAGCGGCTCCACCGGCAGCGGTGGCGCCCGGGCGGAGCGTGGGTGGCGGCCGGGCGGTGGGCGCGGCGGCGGCTGGGCGCGGCGGCGCGCTGGCGGCGCGCTGGCTGGCAGCCGCTGCGGGCGGCGCGCTGGCGGCGCGCTGGCGGTGCGCTGGCGGCGCGCTGGCGGCGCGCCCAAGTTTTAATAAAAAAACTTTTTAAAATGCGATTTTCGAGAATTTTTTCTCGATTTTCGAGCCGTACGGCCCTAGTAGGGCAAATTTTTCTCCTGAGGTCACGGAGGCCAAACTGGGTCGTGTTTTATATGATTTCGACTCTCCCGGACCTTCTGAACGCAATGGCGGAGTCTGTTTCTGCTCAATCTGCTCCAAAAGATCGTGCCTCCCTCAAAGTGACAGAAAACCCCAGAAACAAGCTGTGGCTGTCGTCTTCGAATCCAGGCTTCAAGAACTTCAACCTCGGCAGCGGCAGGGAGGCTCTGATACCATGTAAGATTTCACAAATGTGCAAATCCACAAAAAACCAAGATCACCTGCAAGCAAAATACCAGAAGCTGGAGCGAAAACCTAAGAGAGAGAGAGAGCAAGGGTTTTTAGAATCTCAGCGGAGTGAGAGCAAAATTGTATTTCCCAAAAGTATAAACAATAATTACAAAAAGCGGCTTATAAGGTGAGAAACCCTAAAGCCGGAGAAAGCTAGGTTTGTGCATTTAATAATTAATAAACATATTAATTATTATGCACCTAAATGACAAGCTTAAGTGAAAAAAAGAATAATAGTGACCTTTAATAATTAAATCAGATAGACTTAATTATAAAGGTAAATATACTATTACTCTAACATCATCCACCACCTATCACATTGTTATTCTTTCTCTCTAGTGGATTTGAAATTCAAGACATCTATAATGGTGTTTTTTTTTTTGGATTAGTGAATAAAATGCACAATTTGTCATTGTTACTTTTTTATTCTTCATAATCTCAACATAAACTTGTAGCATAAAATTAATGAAAATTGTATATCTATGACGTTACAATTTTTAATTGATGAACTACAAGATCTTCAATATGCATTCTAGTTTTATTAATAAATATTTTTAATGATTGTAATAATATTCTAAGCTAAATTTTATTATCTTTTGTTTCTCTAAATATTTTATTTTGTGTTTCAAAAGGATGCATGGAAATTTTAGAAGTTTGAGGATAGTTTTGTAGGTTATCTTCTTGTATATAATTTTTTCAATACATGTCATTGAAAGTGGGTGGTTTGGGTCTAAATTTTTTGGCCACCTTTTATCCATTTATATCTTTTCACATACCTAACACTAAAACATAAGAATTAACACAAGTTTAATTTATATAAAAGAAATATCTTGTTAAAAATAAAAGAGAGAAGAATAATCGTGTACCTAAATATGACTAGTTACTACAACCTTGAAACATAACTTTGTTAATATTGGTAAGAATTGTTGCAAGTGCAATGTAAAGTGTATTCAAGTAGTGGATTCTCTAAAAGATGAGTATCCTTGAAGAATAAATTGTTCTCATACGGTAGAAACTAGTTTGGGTTCTTCCATTAGTAGCTTGTTAACTTTTAAGAATACGATGGAATAAATTAGACCTTTGCATCCCTAGTGGTTGTATCATTTTTTTAGCTCCTACATTTTAAGTTTCACATCTGTCGGCACAAGACTAATCCTCGAGGATAAGGAATTTTTCATTACGACAACTGGGCTAGAACCGTCAACAAAATATGTTGAATGATTTATAGTTCTTGAGAGATGATACGTTGCCTCATTTTTATGCATCTATTAATCTAGTGGGTTAATCCCTTATGTCTTACTTATACGAAAATTATAGAGAAACAAATAAAAATGCTAAAGGTTCAGCAATGAAATTAATAAAACTATGAATTCCTAAGATTTTCATCAAAATCATGTTAGCAAAAACTTTAAATATACCTAAAATACCTAGGACAACTACAAAATATGTTGAATAAATTCTAGTTCTTAAGAGAGGATAAAATAGCTCATTTTCATGCATATTTTAATCTATTGGGTAACCCCTAAGGTCTTACTTATATGATAATTATAGAGAAATAAATGAAAAGACTTATTGTTCAACAAACATATAAAAGAACTATGAATCCCTAATATTTTTTATTTAAATTATTTTGGCAAAAACTATAAATAGACCTAAAATAAATAAATAAAAACAAAGCATAGGAGAATGAGTAAAACAATAGATGCTATTGAAAAACTAAAAAATGACTATAAAGGGAAAATTGTTGGCATTCAGGAAAAATTAAAGAGTATAAAGGATAATCTTTAGTCCATTAGGAATCTGAGCCATAGGGTCATGAAGAAAATAGATGAAAAAATGAACACAATGGCTAGAAACTTAGAGAATATGTATCAAGACAAGTTGGTCGGTGATCTGTATATGGACAAAGACAAAGGCCAAGATGAGGAAAATGGACCTAGTAAAAGAACAAGAGGGAACCTAAAAATGAAAGGTAGATAAGTTTCCTCAAGAAATACTAGAGTTGAAGAAGGTCACGCTCAACATGAACTGGCTTGAGGATGAAGTTGCTAAAATTGTGAAGAATATTACTTAGGTTCCCCTTCTCTATTTTGGTCTTTCTTTTTTTTTTTTACTCTATTTTTTATATTGGTTGTCCCGATGTATTAATATTTGGCCACATTTATGGTTGTGGACTACCATTTTATATAATTTATACTAAGACACTCTATTAGAGGGTTTTAGGTATCTTTAAAATATTTTTCTATAATAAAAAACTATATATAGATCTAAAATACCTAGTACAAGTAGATAATATAATTTCACCTTTATATGCATCATAAGCTTAAATAAATATATACATAGTTGTAAACATGCATTTTCTTACGTTATGCAAGAGGAAATCATACTAGTGGGATCTTATAAATATTTATTAACTTTAATTTGCTTGAGAGAAGACATATGATTTTGGTGCTTGACGATGATAGCATAGAGAAGCGGACAATAATTGCAAGATAAAAGAGTGACTTAATTGTAATGAAATAATTTTAGATTTCATCAATCAAAATGGAACCTACTCTAATGCTTCATGGAGTCACAACCTACAATGAAGAAGATAACATATTAAGAAGCCAAGAATGAAATAAAAATTGCATGCATACATTAATACATATATAAATAAATATGCTTATTAATCCATCTCAAAGCTACAAATATCTATATGAAATAAGAAAAAACCATTACAAAAGGGTTTCTAATTGTGGTATGTGAGATTGTTGATTTTGGGTGGTTCGATTTTGGTTTTGGTTGTTTTGAATTTAAGCCGTGTATGAAACATAAACAAATTAATAAAAAAACCTAAGAAATACACAAGATCCTAAATATTAACAATGTAATATGTACAATGCAAACAAGAAAAAATGAAATGATCAATCAATTATACCTTTAAGAAAGCACTTTGAAAATTTTCCACGACCTACACATGATTAACCAATAAATGCTATTACAAGCTCCAAACTAATAAACCCAAGAACCCTTAATAAGGGTTTCAATATAATGTAACAAAACAAGCATACAATATAAAATTTGAAATAATAATTCCATTTATCCTTCAAAAGAACACAACCCTAACTAGGGGTTGAAATATTTAAACCAAATGACCATAAACTTTGTGAACCCTTAAAGAACATAAACTCTATTTTAAGACAACCTTAAACAAAAATGAAATGACTTTCAAAATACATATAGGTTAGGACTATAATCACCATAAACATAATATTTTAAGATAGATACATAAAAGGCATGAACAAAATAAAAATATATTAAGGAAATACTAGAGTGATTAACAAGAAACCATTAAAAGGAAACACCTAGCCGAAATGGGGCTAAAATTTCCTTTACCAAATTCTATAAAGTCTACAACTAAACTCCTGCACCATGCTTCAAGATCTTCTCAACCAACTTCCAACATATTCTAGAACTATTTTGGTTGACAAAAGAGATGCAAAAATCATTAACAATGTCGTACACTAGCTTGGGTTTTTAAGCCCTTCAATACAAACTAAATATTATTTCAAAATGCCTTACAACTTTGTTTCTTTACATGTTGAGTTAAGTGACATGTATTATCAAGTCATTAATCCCATTAAATGCTCACTTAAGTGTTCAATATAAGCTTAGTACTATGTGTTAAGTGATGTATTGTTCACAACATTTTATTTCCAAAGCAAGGCCGACCAAAAGGCTTGCTAATGCAACAACATTTTAAGTGTCATGGTCATAATTTACAAGTTATTCCCTAGTCACTTTAGTGACTAAACAATATGCATTTTAATACAATACAAATGAATCTTCACCATTTTCCAAGGACACTATCATTTTTATATGAACAATGATACACAATATAGTATAACTTTGAAAAAAGACTATGCAAAACATATATATAATTTAATTGTCCAAGACATAAATTTGAAACTAATCTAGATTGATATCAACGTGAACATATTTTGAATATGATAATGATCCAAATTGCCCTGCTCTATTACAAATACATACTACACAATTTATTTTTAACTTGATTAGTCAATGCCATGTTACTGAGCATATATATAAATGATTTTTATATGCAGGTTGAACCCACAATAGTGGGTTACACTTTTTTGTCTGAATGGACATTGAACTCTGCATTTTGAAAAAAAAAATCAGATTCGGATGCATATTGTCCTTAAACTGTTTGAAATCAGAAGATGAAGTAAATTAGAGTCTTTTAGGATTTTCTGTCTAGATTCTATATATATATATATATATATATATATATATATATATATATATATATATATATATATATATATATATATATATATATATATATATATATATATATATATATATATATATATAATTTTTTAATTGATTTGAGTGGTTTTTTCTTTCTCCCACGAAAACTGGTATGTTGCTAAAAATGTCATTTTCGAAGAGTTACATTATTTTCATAGAGCATAATTTTTTTTTCTAAAATAGATATCAATGTGATTCTTTCAAATTTAGTTGTGTAACATCCATACAGAGAGCATGCAATTGGTTTGATGACATTATCATGATTATTGCATATTTTATTAACATTTGAAGTTGACTAAATCGTAATTTTGACATACCTTGACTACATAGCTTATAACTTTCCGTGTATTTGTCCAATTTAATTTTTATTTTTTTAATAGAAAGAGAACTTCAATACCTAGGGCATAGATATTTTTAATAATTTTTTTCTCTCATTTACTATTTTTTTGTAAGTGTCAAACAAAGAGGTGGATATATAGTGAAATATCTACGTTTAGTAAAACTAAAAATACAAAGTCATAATAAACTTAAAATATATTAACATTATAATCATTGGTTCTTTAATCAAAAGTTTGAATGAGTATAAGAAGATATTCAAAAAATCCATTCGGCATGAGGGGTTGATTTTGTTAATTTATGAACATATAAGGGATACTATCCCTAACCCTACTGTTACCACTCCCACTGTGGGGAAAGGAAAACAAAATGCCGAAGGAGATGTTTCTAGCAGTTCAAAGAGAATTAGGTCTGGGAAGAAGGAAGCTTATGATTGCACCTATGAGGAAAATGTGACTGATGATTCTGAGGAGAAGGAAGACCATGACACCCAGAATATGCAAATCCCTAATAGGAATTAGGAGGAGACTGATGACTCCAAAGAAAATGTCATATTTAATCTAACAACCTTTTATAACCTTGAAAAAGATAAGTGTACTTAATCTTCTAACACATGGGGAGTTCCTTTAGATCTTAAGATAATTCCTTTACGTTTTAGAATATTTATCTACACAAATAGAAGGAAAATATGTATCACATGATTTTTCTAGTAAAACCTCATTAGAACTCTTTATCCAAATATTTTTCATCTTCTCTCTTTCCTCATTTATATTAATTTTTCTTTTTTCTATAACAATGGATTTCACGTTCTTTTTTCTTGAGAATTGAGCTACATTATTAGATTTATTGTAATTGAAACATGGGAAATTTTTTTATAGAATGTTCCAAATTCTTCTATAGTCAAATTTTCTTTGTCTAATTGTATGCATAATATTATCCATTCAAAGATTCAAAATTTCTACCATTTTGTGAATTAATGAAACTAATTTCAATCATCCTATTTCTACACTCTTTTTCCTTATGTCCATACTTATTGCAAGCATCACATTGTGCAATAAAGGATGGTTCTTCATTTTTACTTTAGAATTCACTAGCATTATGACCAAATGTATTACATCAAGATGTAGGGTACCTAGTTTTTGGAGCAGTAGAATGCCAGGTACCTAGTTTTGAGAAAAAACTATGCCTTTTTGAAGTCGGATAGGACTGAATATATTTTGATCATCTTTTTTTATACTAGATTAATCTTTTGTTTTCTTTCCTTTCTCATCTCTCTTTGTGGATCCTTCGTCAAACCAAAGTCCTCCTTAATCCCTTGAAGGCTTATGAAAGATAATAATCTCATTAATCATATCACTTTCATTATTGAAATTGAGATTTCTAACTATTCTTTTGTAGCATCAAGGTTTTTTCTCAAGAGTAAAATCTTTTTCTCAAGCTTGATAGAGTCAATAAGTCTACTTTGTTCTTTATCTTTTTTCATCTAGTTTCTTATTCCAACAACTTACTCTTTAAGTTTGAGGAAATTATTATTTATTTTTTGCAAATTTATCTCAAGAGTGTCTATGGATCTTATTTTCTTTAATTTTATTCATTATGTGAGTGACATTGTACATAGGTTTCTTCCATTTCTCTTGAAAGTCATTTATCTCATCAAGGGTACACTTCAATTCCACTTATAGAACTACTATAGCTTCAATGTCGCCACAATGTCCCAATTTTTTTTGTCTATATTATATAGATCCTTCTCTAAGTCAACCATTGCATTAAAATCCTAAATCTATCTTAGTGGTTAAGTTGTCTACTTAAATAACCTTTCTATAATTCCAATTATTGAACATAACTAGATGCTAAGAGGGGGGCGAATGAACATGCACTAAGAATAAAATTCATCACACAATTCATTAGTCTAATTGTTAAAGTAAATAACTAAAATCAAAAAGCCATAACATAAAACACCATGATTTTTATGTGGAAAACCTAGATTGAGAAAACCCACAATGAGAATAACACTCACTATATGATATCACTATTTACATGATTTAGAGCAAAGGCTAAGGAACTCAATGCCCTTCTACAAAAAAGTGCATTACCTTGAATACATTAAAAGCTTCTAGTCACTGAGTATTATGGATTCCTTAGGGAAAGGTACACTATATCTTCAATATTATGAAGTAAGATGTTTGAGATGATCTAAACTACATTAATCAAATACAAAGTAATTTTTCTATTGGAGGCACAATTTTATCTTTGACAGACTCTCTTTTATTTCTCAATCTTTATTGTGCTTTTGTAGTCTAATTTATTTCCTAATTACATTATTAAGTAGTTGATATGAAAAGTATATTATTCATTATATATTCATCACAACTCTAGATTCATCAATCATATTAGCCAAAAAGATTTAGCGAGTAGATTAAAATAATCATGTTAAAAATGCATTCTTTGAAGCTTGTAGATAGAAAACGTAACACGTAGAACATTCCATTAGGTTGGTACAAGCTTCATAGAATCCATAATCACTGCCAAGATTAGCACATGCCAGAACCTTAATTCAGATCTAAAAGAATAAAGTTTTTTAATAAAATTAAGCAATCATCCCAAAAGGATAGTGCAACCCACCAAGAATCATTGCAAAGTAAAACATATCATGTGTACATCAGAATGAAGTTATTATCATACACCATTACCTTATAAATATCTAGTAGGATGGAATACAGAGCTTTCATGTACATTATTATATTATTTCCCAAAATATTAGAAGATCATAATGATGTATCTTTAATTTGTAAAGAAAACCTAATCATAAAACCCATAATATAGAATCTTTTAACCTTTATCTACATTGTTCCCAAACTACAACAATATATCTACTAGTTTACCCAAATGTAATTGAAGGATAAAAACATGGCTGTCAGACAATTCACCAAATCAATCATACAAGAATAATAGTTCATAATCAAACCTCATAAGTCAACTCCAATTCATCAAACAAGAACTAATAAATCCATGAATGTTGCATACCACCATCCTCAGCTTACTCCAATTAATCTATGATAATCCAACTTTACCAAATTGATATTAAATATCTATAAAAGCTTTAGAAGTAACTGACGGATCTAGAAGAATCTTATTTTACCATTCCAATAATCTTCAACTTTAATATCAATATATATATTTACTGCAACTACTATACTACTATAACAAAAACTATTATACTTCTATGAAGCACCATTATTGCAGTAACTATTTAAAGTGTACATCTCCCATGTCATAAATTTTACATCAATGTCAACCAATCATTCATATGTGCAACACCATCATCTTCTTTCAAGTCTTCCTCATAATAGACAAGTTTCTTTCCCTTATCTTTATCAGTCGCATGACCTACCATTCTATTAAAGCACCTAGGGTTGGCACTTTCACTCTTACTATCTTCCTTGAAAAAATCTTCATCTACATCTCTAACAACTTCTTGAATTGTTATGTGAGTTTTTAGTATTTTTCCCATTTGGGTAGGCTTTTTGAATTTCATTTGTTTTTTATAGTATAGGTTGTTGTGGTATGCTTAAGGTTATAGAGGCATTCACCAATAATGTCATGGGTGGGGGTGCTAGGGGTACTACAGCGAAAATGGATTTTAGTGACCTCCATGATACACAAGTTCTTTTTCTTGTTAGGGCCAGGGGATTCAAGAACTATCATTGTTGGGGGAGAATTGAAGTGTTTGGCTTTTGTGACAATAATTTTTTTAGGAGAGCACAAGGTAAAATGTAATTTACAATTTCAGTAGAAAATGAGACCTTGATGAGAGAGATAAGCTTCATATCCTAGGTTTTAGAAAATTCAACATCATTAACAACATTTTCAAGAAAATTAAGAAGAAAAAATGAAAAGAAAGTCAAAGAATGGTGACATAATTGATTTGATAGACTCAAACACAAAATCTCCTAGATGAGAGGCTCGTAACTTACCTCTCCTGTGTTCCCAATCATATTATATCATGTATATGTATCATATTATATTTTATAATTTTAACATTATATTATATGAAATGTAAATATAAATATAATAATTTATTTATTATTATATTTATATGTATAAATACTTTAATTTATTATTAAAATATTTTATATTTTAATTTATTATATAATAAATTTTCATTTATTAATTTTATATTTTTAACTCATTTATCTACTAGCTAACAAATACTATTATTACTAGCATATATATATCCTTCTCATGCACCTATTGCATTGAGAGAAATTATGAAAATAGGAAGAAGGATATCTCTAGAATTATTTAATATGTACAAAATATATATAAAAGTCATTATTATTATTTTTATTATAATTAATATTAGATTATAATTAAAAATATAAAATAAGTCAAGAGATATCTCTCACCTATATATATATATATATATATATATATATATATATATATATATATATATATATATATATATATATATATATATATATATATATATATATATATATATATATATATATATATATATATATATATATATATATATATATATATATATATATATATATATATATATATATATAAAAGCTAATAGCAATCACAATGCAATATGAAGACATTATCATTATTATTTTTATATTAATTCTATGACAATTGCTAATCATAATTATAAAATACACTCTAATCATAATTCTGACCCTAACCCTTCAACTAACCTCAACCATTAATTTACTCTAACGCTTTCTCAAAACCTAATCATACCCTTAACTATTATTATGATTGTAAATATAACCTTAATCATAAATCATAAGTGTAACCATAATCCTAACTAGGCCCCTAACCCTAACCCTAACCCTAACTATGATACTAACCCTACCTCAAACCCTAATCCTAACCATGGTACTAATCCTAACTCTAAACCATTGACACTAATATTAATATAATATTATTATTTTTTTGTATTTATGATCGAGGGATCAAAGATTTTATACAAAGAGCAAGGGAGGTAATGCATCAACCCAAGAAAAAAATAGTACAAACCACTAAATCTTCATAAGTCTATCAAAGTACATGCTTTAAACAAAGAAAAAGAGACAAAGTATGTAACAGTTCTTGTGATAAAAACTCAAAAAGGAATAGGAACAACAGATAGTGCCTCTTAATGAAGAACTTCATCAAGATTTTCAATCCAGGTGGTCCAGTCAAAAGGACCCTCCATCCAAGCCACCTTCTTCTGCTCTAGGATCTGGGTCAGCATCTCGAGCTTTTCAAAGCAGGGACCTCTGTTCTCTTTGATGTCTTTGATCAACTTCTTGATCGCATCATCGAAGGCTATCTAATTTTCTGCTATGTTGGCCCATTCAAAGCCATCTTTCATCTCATAAATGAACATAGTAGCATGTCCATCTCTGAGAAATCATAACAAATTTTCTTGTTCCAAGTTCATCACACAGCAAATCTACGAAGCAATTTTGAAATGAATTCGAGTTTTCTAAGAAAACCAGTAAGAGACCTACCACTACCTTGAAAATTTTCCTCATTTCTCAATTTCCAAATAAACCAAAGGATGAATCATGACAAAATTTGCCAAAATAGGATAGCATCTTTTTTAAGCCCATGTATGGAGCCAATAATAATTTGAAGAGTACAAGCATGTTTAGTAAGACACTAGTACATTTGAGGTCAAATTCTGATGACCATTTGTCAGATTTGCAATGCTCATTTGTCGACATTGCGACACATGTGTCCATCGCTATTTTTGCATTGGAAATTTTGACAGAAGAGATATACGTCAGTTTACCGACACCCCATTACATCAAAAACTTGCACATGATAACAACTTTGTTATGGCATTTCCTGCGGTACATCTATCAAAATTCTAATACAAAGACCTATCAAAAATACACAATCACTGTCGTAATTAACAGTCAAAAAGACATCATTTCCGACATTAGAACTGTTGGTATAGTGATAGATCTGCAACCAATTTTTGATAGATAAACCCGTCAATGATGTAGCATTAGTGTCGGAATAGTTTGTCAAAAATTGCATATCTACGACATTTTAACTGTCAGAAGAGTGATGGTAGTCCAGCATATCTCCAACAGGTTGCCCTGTCAAACGTATAGAATTACTGTCACAATAATTGTTGTAAAGTATTTTCCCTGATATTTTATCTATTAGATAGGCAACGTGTTGGCCTATATTCCAATGGGAAATGATGTTGGATGTATAGCACTCCCATCCGAATTAATTATAAAGTGTCAAAAAAGAGACGAATATGCACATTAAAGATAACACATCTCAAGGGACCATCATAGGTTGTCTCTTTCTTTGGTCTATATTATTGACATAATGTTTTACCTTTCATTAGCTCATCAAATCTGGGGATTTGAAAGAATTTAATAGAATATTTTCATGACAATGTATATTATTTAAGTTGACGTTGAATGAATTTATCTACTTCACGCACTTGTAGACTATGAGGACGACAATAAAGAAGCATGGACATGGGAGGAGATGCTTCTTTATCACCATCCTAATAGTCTACAAGTGAGCAAAGTAGATAAATTTGTGCATTGTCAACTTAAATAATATACATTGTCATCAAAATATTCTATTAAATTCTTTCAAATCCCTGGATTTGATGAGCTAATGAAAGGTAAAACATTGTGTTAATAATATAGAATGAAGAAAGAGACAACCTATGATGGCCTCTTGAGCTATGTTATCTTTAGTCCTAGCTACTGGGTAAGACCTGGAAGACTTATACCTATCGATTGTCAAGAATAATCACCGCCCTTGCATTTATGTATAGTGCACAAAATTGATCCCAGTCTGGCAAAAAACATTTCACAGTTGTACATCTCATCAATGCTAGAGGCCTAAAGTAATTTTTATACGATCACTAGCACATTTCATGCATGGATGAGAAACAGTATCCAAAGTTTCTAGATAACCATTTTTGATAAGAGGAATGAGTGGAGGCCAAAGAAATGAAATTAAATTAAATTAAAGGTTTTTTATGATTTCCACAAGACCACTGGTCTAAGGGGACCAAAAACAAGTTAGGCATCCTGCTACAACTTCTCCAAACTATTCCTTTTGTTGTGGATCTGAATTAGGAAGCTAGTTGTCTTGTGTAATCTTGCCTCTTTGAAAAGTTTTTTCATGCTGCTCACCTACAAGAACTCCCTGTACTCGCTGTGAATATCCTCATAAGTCCCACATTCCTTAATAAAATGTCATTCTATTTCTACCACTCCCTTGCTGCAGAAAGCACAAATTCTCTCTTCCCACCTCTCTTTAGGGACCATCCATCTATGAGTTTCATATCATAGATGGTAGGAGCTGGTCCTTAACTGAGCAATTAGAATCTTGGCCTTTCCTTTAATAGTGGACCCTAAATATGGTTTATCCCCACGATCTGATGTGTGATTAAATTCATTAGCATAATAGGCCTTTTTTTCTTCCAATCAAGTTCGTCCATATGGCAGTTCTGAATTTTTCTAACACCCATTTCTTTATTTCCAGATTCATGTTTGGGCACTCTTGGAGGGTAATGTTCCATTTGTTCAACCATTTGTTGTTGTTTTTCTTCCATGTTCTTTTTGGATGTGCTAACTCCTCTTCCACCACCAATTTGGGCCAGCGATGCTTATCCATACTTCCCACTTTTTTTAGATAACCTAATAGACGGATAATCACTGAGGCCTCGATAGGGAACATACCAACCTCCACCAAAAGGATCTCATAAGGGACCATTTCCTTGACCTTGAGGTTAATAGTAATGAGATGCTTCTGGATTCATTCTATTTATCTCCACTTATGATTTGATATGCTGCTCCCCCAAACCTCACATCTGTAAAGGATAATCGTGACCACTAACAGACCAAAGAGGGTCTTCCTAGTTTTCCAATCCCAAAGTTCCACTTTCCTGCATCTATTTTGAAGAAGGTAGGAGCCCTTCCATCCCCCTAGATCTGTTTTGACCTACATGTCTCCCAAATTAGTCTATACTGGAAGTCAATTCCGAGATATTTGTACTCCACCATTTCTAAGGGGTTTCCCTTGAATATGAAAGTGTGTTGCTATTTTTTATTTTTCAAGGAGAAGATCAAGACTTTAGTCTTGGCAAGGAGAAGGGATAATTGTGAAGGTTTTATAGATGTAGGTTACTGAATCATCATCTCTGCAATGGTAATCAAAAGAAAGGACATGAAACTTATAAGGAGATTTACCAATCCAAAAATATAAGCGAATAGGAAACATGATTGGTAGCTTATGAATTGGTTTTTGAGGTGCACAATCTTCATCAATCTCCTCAAAAGAGGACCCCTCCTCACGAAAAATGCATTTAACACAAAAAACAAATCTACAAAACTGAACCAATGGCATGTTTAGAACAAAGAAATAGAATGATAATAATATGCTAAAAATTCTATTATGTTTAATACATGTAAAAGGACCAGTCCCAAACAATTCTTAAACATACTTTATCTAATATAATAATAACATGCTAATTAAATTGATAAGTGTGTTATTTGCATTTAATTTGCCAATTACTAATTACACAAAAAATAAATTTACAAAGCTGAACCAATGGTATGTTCTTCGTATGTGATTTCTTCATCGTTCGAGCATCTGGCATCATAGTCAACTGCAAATTTCAAATGCATTGCATTTTATTTGATCATGAATTCTCTATGAAATGACCACATTCTACTGGTGTCATGCCCAAGCCCATGCTTTATCTCCATTATTTGATGTTATTGGTGCTTGTGCTCAAGGATATCGATTCACTATTTTCAAATATTTGGATTGTTTTGGTGATGACTATTCCTCTAGTACATAGTCAGGAAATGTAACTGTCTAATGATTATATGTAATGTTGAATGGATTAAATGCTTTATTCTTGGTAGAAGTGAATGGAAGGACTAGTGTTGGTGTTAGGTTTCATTTATTATTGAATTCAATGGTTTCTAAGATGTGTTGAGGAGTTTTCTCCTTGTTTAATGTTAACTGTTCTCGCACAATCCACTCATACAACAGTGAAATGCTATGTGATTGACAATTTCATACAACTAGTCCTTTGTATGTATTAAATAAAATCCAGTCACTTATTGAATTCTTTGTAGACTACTAGTTTGACTGTCCATGCATTACCAGTGACTGAGATTCATTAAAGGATACAAAACCATTCATTTTGGGGTTATTGTCTATGGATTCAAATTTAGGTTTGATTTGGTTAATGTTTAAAAGAGATCCATAAAGTATTTAAAGACAATCTTACATGTTTGGAGAGGTTTGAGAGGCACTTATCATGACTGTACCCTCACAAAAAGTGGCATAGACTAGTTTTACTAAGTTTCCTTTCTCTATTTTTAGGTTTCCTTTCTCTACCACAGGGGTATAGTCAGAGGGTTCATTGACAAAATGATCCTTTGAATGGTTACTATGAATATGAATGATTTGATATAGCATATTGTTCATTTTACTTGAAGTTTGGAATAGCTTGCGTAAGGGTGAAAGTAGTTTTGATTGTTTTGGTCGTGACTGTTCCTCTACACAGTCAGAAAATGTAACTGCCTAATGATTATATGTAATGTTGAATGGATTAAATGCTTTATTCTTGGTAGAAGTGAATGGAAGGAATAGTGTTGGTGTTAGGTTTCATTTATTATTGAATTCAATGGTTTCCAAGCTGTGTTGAGGAGTTTGCTCCTTGTTTAATGTTAATTGTTCCTGCACAATCCACTCATACAACAATGAAGTTACAAAACTGAACCAATGACATGTTTACAATAAAGAAATAGAATGATAATAATATGCTGAAAATTCTATTCTATTTAATACACGCCAAAGGACCAGTCCTAACAATTCTTAAACATACTAGTTATCTGATATGATCAATTGTTAATAAAGGTCTAATTATGTAGACTGCTAGCACAAAGGAATATTTGACCTAGCCAAATCTTCCTTGTACCATGCAAAAAAATGTGTGATAACAATGTCTACTCCAACCTTAATTATTTAAGAATTGTTGGGAGTTCTATTAGACCTTTGTTGTAGACATGCCATTGGTTTTCAATGTTTGGATTCACATTTGTTGATATTACTGGCACATTTAATGATGCCATTGTATATTGTTGTCACTAAAATAACCACATTCTACTAGTTTCATGCCCTAGCCCATGCTTTCCATTATTTAATGTTATTGGTGCTTGTGCTCAAGGAAATCCATTTTTTGAAATGTTGACTGTGGTTATCAAATGGATAGCTCATGAGCTTCTAGATAGGCATCATTTGTATTGATAGCTTAGGGCATCAAATGTATTGTATCATTGATAGTTGAGACTTTGTTAAAAGGAAATAGGACAAAGAACGATTTTGATTTAGTTTCTCTATTTTGATCTCTAAGTGGCTTACAACCCTAGAGAAGTATATGCAGATTTACAGATGCAGTTGCAGGATACATAGTAGTCGATAATTCACAATAAATCCATGCATCCAATTTGAATAGAAATTAATACAAAGAAATAGGGTCCTCCAATGGCCCAATCATCCGGACCTTGATTGTCCCCTCAACCAGTGACCCTTCAAAACTGGGTTATCATGCAATCAATGAGTGATCCTTCATTCTCATGTTCTGCCCTACATCCAAACATATTGGAAATACATAATACAATGATAAAAAGTCTTTCACAATCCCCCTTCCCTCAAGGAACAATATCAACCATCCCTTCCACATAGAATTTCACTATTGTATGAGTGGATTGTGCAGGAACAGTTAACATTAAACAAGGAGCAAACTCCTCAACACATCTTTTTTGTAAATGTGCCATTGGTTCATTTTTGTAAATTTGTTTTTTGTGTTAAATATATTTAAATGGAACATTAAGCATAGTAATAATATGCTTAATCTATTAGTAATTGCAAATTAAATGCCCATAACACCTTTATCAGTTTAGCATGTTATTATAAGATACTAAAGAAGACCTGCTATTTGTCAGAGAAATCTTCACTGTCCCCCATAATGAAGACAATGAAGATTGACCTCCTACCCCACAAAAATGAACATTGTAATAAGAATAAGATATAATATAGTGTTAGAATAAACTTTGAACAAAGACATGTAATGCTTGAGTTAATGATCTAAAAAGCTGCAAATATAGGAATTGAAAAAAAATATAGTGCCAAGAAACATTTTCACAAATATGAAACATGAGGAAAAGTAATAACATTAACAATGCCAAGATTGTGATATTGCTATCAGGATTTAACTGTGTAGTTTTTTTGGGTCAAACTCATTGACCCATGATTCATGAGTAGTGGTTCACCAAATCCATCTCTCATGAGAATGAAATGGAACACTTAGCACTCATTGGATCTAGGTGATGCTCACAAAGGTGAAGCACCAAGACTTCCCGGGAGGTCACCCATCCCAATACTACTCCAGCTCGAGCGCGCTTAACTATGGATTTTCCTCCATGGTTAAACCCACTCTACTTGCATCCTCATTTGAAAAACCTTCACCAAGTGTTGTGCATTATGAACCATTCATTAGAAATCCCCTTAAGCTCATCAATTGATAAGTAGGAGATATTTTCCACAGCAAGTCAAATTGTGATATTGCTATCAGGATTTAACTATGTAGTTTTTTGGGTCAATCTCATTGACCCATGATTCATGAGTAGTGGTTCACCAAACCCATCTCTCATGATTCACATCATTAAATTTCACCTGTGGATGAGTTTCTAAAGTGGGTTTCCCAACATCAAAATATGTTGAGTTTCATTTGAGTTGTAAATAAGAGTATCATGTGGAACAAACCCTAAACTTTGAAAGCATTCTCTAGCCTGGCAATTCAAAATTCAATCTAGGAAAGCATCAATAAGTGAAATAAATTATAGACATCAACATCAACATCATCATAATCATTAGAAATAAACTTTAAAGACATATTTTGGATAGTACTATGTTTCTTGAAAGTTTTTGTGATGCTTCTAAACTTTAAAGACATATTTTATGGCTTAATGATAACATAGATTAGTGTTTTGTTTTCTGATGGAATGTTGTTGATCATTCATGGTCTTGAAGAAACTTTGGATTGTTTTGATTCTCGAGTCTTGACATTGTTTCTCAATGTGATATAGACTGACCACAAGATGGTTTAGTCGGTCCTCTCTTTCTATTTAATCATTTGTCTTCTTCATGGTGTAAGTGTCAATATGTTATAATCCAACCAGCATGTCATACCCCCACTTCTGACAAACCTCACACCATGAAAATCACAGCCAAAGACTTGGGTGATCAACATACACAAACAATGATTACCCTTGGGAAAAAATGATCATTAATATTCATTAATGGTGGACGATAATTCCTTGGTAATAAAGGCATTGATAGCATTCATCATCTTAACCAAGTCATGGGTGGTGATCCTTGAAATAGCACAATTAGTAAAAGGAAATAACAACATAACATAATTTGGAGTGAGGAAGAATTAAAATTGGAAAACAAAATATGGAATAATCAGGTTGGAATTAGAGAAGAATTCAGAAATAAACTTGAATTAGAAAAAAGCCAAGTTATCTGGTTCTTTGTTTGAGGCTGGGTTCTAGTTCTACTTTTGTTCTCCTCTAGGTTCGACTTGGGTTACTTTAGTAGGAACTTGGGTGCCTGGGCCGATCCCAGGTGCACCTGCACTATTTTATTCATAATTTTATAGGCTAACTCATTATTATGGTAACATGGGTATGACCACACGCCATGCCTTATAATGGTACCCGACATGGAGTGTGGTTCAAATGAAGTTGAACCAAATGCTAACCGTGATGGCTATGATCATGATGAAGATGAATATGAATATTAAATCCAAAATATGGCTTGTAATTTGAATTTTCACTGTGAATGAAGAGACTATAGATTCAAGTTGACTCATTCTATGTTGTAGTATCTTTGTTCCCTAGATCTACCATATTATATATGTGTAGCCTATAAAGGACATCTTCTACTCATCCATGTATCAGAGCTCAGTGAGAGTTCTTAGGATAAAGACAAGATGTCAGTTGGAAATGGAGAAACTAATCTCAGAACACCACTTGAAGCCTTGCAATGTTGAGAGTGGGATAAAGGCTACACTTGAGACCCTATATAAGGAACAAACTTATTGAGCTTCACTTTGTTTCAAGAATAGTTTTATATTCTATACTAAACAAGGCCAACCACATGAAGGTGGAATCTCATTTGGCCCCACCCACCCCCTCCCCCCCAACATCACTCTAAATTCCCTATTAACATCTAACATTCATTCATTATTTCATCTATTAATAAAATGTAACATTAATTAATTATCACATGATAACATTCATTCACATATTAATAAAATGTGACATTCATTAATTATCACATGATTACATTCATTAACACATTATAAAATTTATGAACATTCAATACAACATAATTAAATTCATTGGCATATAAAAATCAGTCATTATCAATTAAGGTGCATAGATGACAATCATTTCTTTTTTTTAAAGATTTGATTTCTAGATTTTAAGAAGTAATCGTTAAAAGGAGTATCGATATCATCATGATGATCGTCTACCCTCTCATTAGATCTCAATGCATGCCTAGTTCTATGTTGATGCAAAGGGGGGTCATCTGCAATAACATATAAAAGGGTTAAATTAAAAACATTTATTATAATTAAAAACATTAAAAACATTAAAAACATTTTGAAGTATTTCAGTACTGTACAGGCCATAATCGTATAGCTCTTTACTTGATCTAGTCACATCATCAACATTGAGGTCAATTTTTTTGGCCTCGGCGTCAACCTCAATCTACTCATTAACAATGGCCTCTATGCTCTCTACAACAGCAATACAAATTGTTACATTAATCCAAACACCAATTGCAATTAAATTTGTATTACTGCACCAATCAATTTAAGATGTTTACTTGTATTACTGTGATGCACATCCTAATTGTCATCAACACACATAGGTTGTGTATGGCAAGAATTGGCAGGCTGCATTTCAATTTCATACGCATTCATGTTATTATTGTTTTCTTACTTAAAACAAATTTACTCACTTTATGTTGGAACTTAACATCAAATAAACTAATTAGTAAATAATTAAATTTGAGGTAGTGTTCTTGTGTGTTGAAAAAGGTTGAAGGTAGACACTTTTGCATTTCACACATTAGATGAGGAATTCTTCTCTTCTAATATTTTATATCTACTCTATGGATTTCCACTGCATATACCTCTTCTTAGAATCTAAAAACTTTGGCCCATAATTGATTCTCATCAATGTACCAATTTGGATAGTAAGTCTAATTTAATTTGTCCATGGACTGAGACCTTAAATTATTGAGCTTCTCTTTGTTTTGAGAAGAGTATAACATTCTCTACTTAATAGGGCCAACCACGTGAAGGTGGAAGCTCATATGGCCCCTCCTAGGAGCCTCTTATGACCCTTTATGACATTTTAAGACCTCTAAGATGTATTCTTAGGGATTGTAAATGGTTGTAAAGGGTCATAAGGGGTCCTGGGACACAACAGCTAAGAAAAATAATTGTAGGCATCGTGGTCACAATTTTATGGAGATAACATAATTGAGTTGTATACCCAGACGATGGAGAGCAACTCCTGCACCTCTGATTCCAAGTTGACTACATTTGTTGCTCATGAATACAAGGTCCTCCAATAGATGTATTCAACTTGGAATCGGGGGTGTAGAAGTTTCTCTCCATCGCTTGGGTACACAACTCAATTACGTCATCTCCAAAAGAGTATGACTATGATGCCTACAATTATGTTTCTCAGCTATTGTGAAATCTACATTTATGTTTCTCACTTGTCGTGTTTATGTGCATGTTTTTTATGTGTTTTGGATAGTAAGTCTAATTTAATTTGTCTATGGACTAAGACCTTAAATCATGTAATGAGGAGGCTTAAAACACTAGAATATGCAAATTTCATTATTTAATAATAAAAATCTTTTAAAATGTTTATACCTTCTTCTCTCATTTGCTGATGTAATTCCTCTTTGAGTATCCCCTTTCTCCTTTGCATCCAAAATGAACTCATTCCAATCCCTCACTAGAATAAAGGGACGACGCTCAAAATTCAGCAAGACTTCATACCATGCAACGTTCATAGATTACGTTCAATGCATTATTTACATTTGTAAATCAGCGTTGCATACAAATCTATGGATGGTGCATGGTACGAAGCCACACTCAAGCTTGAAAATGATAGTCAATCCATAGTCAAGGTCAAGGAACAAATGGAATAACCAAGAAAACACTATACATTAAATCATGTGATTGATAGAAGATTAGGAATCACCTGAGCCATAAACATGAAGAATTATTCTAAAAAGAGATGTAAACCATATATATGTGCACTTAAGGAAAAGAGAAGTTACATCATATCCATATTAAAATATTAGTTACAATATGAAAATACTAAACTGACTAATTCCTGAGTTCATCTTTGTATATGGTCGCAACAAAGATATGAGATTACAATACAGAGAAGGCATCATAAAAATATAATTTTAGAATTTGCCCTAGCCTAACACATTTTACACTCAAATCCTTCATCGCAGATAAGTGGAGATGGATGGATAGATGTAGAAGAGTTGTCATCAACCCAACTAAAGTATCCACAACCTTTATTTCCCTATGATGCCCAATCTACATTAGTTCTTATATTATAATGAATAGTATTTGGGTATGTGCAAGATCATGAGGGGCCAAACTATGCCCTTAAGTGGCAATGAAAAATCAGACAATCAGGATTAGTCAACTTGGCGTGAAAAAATGAACTAGTTATCAACCTAATATCAAAAAGTTGTAAGAATATAATTTGTAGGAAATTGAATGTAGTTCTAAACTACTAAGCCTTTTCTAAAAAAAAATTAATATGATTGGTAAAAAGTATAGATTACAATGCAGCAATACAAACATTTCAGCAAAAAAATAAGAAGTACGTGTATGTCTGACCACCCTAATCAAAAGCAAATGATAATATTTTTTATAATATTCTATATATAAGTAGTTGACTCATGCCCGGATGTGACGCATATTTTTTGGTATTTTTATTCTAAACAGATAATTAATTATGATTTTTTTGCTACAACGCTTTCATAATTTAAAAACTCTTGTGTCTGACCACCTTAACTCATTGAAAACTTATCATAATTCAATTTTTTTTAATTTTTTCTTATACTAGATGAAGCATAGAATGTGACGCATCTTTCGGATTTCAAAAATGTTATACTGTTTGAAAGATATAGTCATTTTTCAATCAGTATCTAAATCAGCACTTTAGAGGTAGCTCGATTAGAAAATAACTAATAATTACTTAACAAATTCAAAATTTGACAGCAATTATATCGATAGAAAGCTGATAATCTCCTTAAGATACCCTTTTCATTTTATCAAATTCGGGTGAAAAAAAAGTCGTCAGCTACATGGTCGAAGTCTGGAACTGAGAGAACAGAAGAAAAACACATTTTTGTGACACTTGAAGAGTTGACTAGGTAGGTTTGGTGCACAGACCAATACCGAGCCTAATCGGGTACCCGATATTTTCGGGTACTCAAATTTGGCGGCAGAATTTCAAATTTTTGCTTTGCCTCCACTTTCTCTAATTTATAATTTCAAAATTTGGTTCCACTTTAGCAATTATAGTTATATAATTGATAGTTATATATTTGATAGTTATTAGTTATATATTAAATATTATATAATATCAATTATATATTAATTGTTATATATTAGTTATATATTAAATATTATATAATATGAATTATATATTAAATGTTATATTTAATATTATTTAATATATATTAATATTAAAAACTATATATTAGATTATATATTATATATAATATTATATATTATATATTATATATTATATAATATACATTTTACATTTTAAATATTATTTAATATGATTCAGAGCACGAGCATGAGTCCCTACAGTAGCATAGCAGTGCCAAAAACCCTAGCTACGCAAAAATGGAGGCTTTGAAGAATAGTTCATTGGAGGCGGATTATAGAAGCAGAGGACAAGAAAATCACTCTGTTTCCACCACTTGTGGCTATGAAATGGTATCTTTCCTTGCTTTTTCAACTGAAATGCTAAATTGTAAATGTTCTCGAAATAGATTCTAGTCATTCCAGACAATTGTACCATGCCTATTGATAATCCGGTAGCTGAACAGAGTCATTGAGAGGTTAAACAAGAACAACCAGATGGATCTTTGAACCAGTCGAAGATTATGGAGAGCAGGGAAGGGTTTGGTAAAATGAGCAATTATACTAGAAATGATGCACGTGCTGTAGAACTGACCGCATTAATAAATTTAAAGAAGAGATCAGTGGCGACATGACATTATGAAGAAAGCCTTGCTGTTTCGATGGTGCCCCCCCCCCCCCCGTGATATTATGAAGAATGTCTTACCGCTTCAATGCCGGCACCACCTTTGTCTCAGACTTTCACCATTGCTTCTCATCAGTACTCTGAAATATGGCAGGGATTGCGGGCACATTATTACCCCTAGGGATTAGGATTGAGATATCACACGTTAGGACCCCTAGGGAGTCCTCATGACCCCTTATGACACATTGGAATGCTCAAATGTGTCTTAAGAGGTCTTAGGACCCCTTCAAACACACTTGAACATTCCAATGTGTCAAAAGGGGTCATTGGGACTCCCTAGGGGTTCTATTATGTCTTATCACACGTTAGGACCCCTAGGGAGTCCCCATGACCACTTTTGACACATTGGAATGCTCAAGTGTGTCTTAAGGGGTTGTAGGACCCCTTAAGACACACTTGAGCATTCCAATGTGTCAAAAGGGGTCATGGGGACTCCCTAGGGGTCCTAGTATGCCTTATGATGCGTTAAGATCCATAGGGAGTCCCCATGACCCCTTATGACACATTGGAACACTCAAGTGTGTCTTAAGGGGTCCTACGACCCCTTAAGACACACTTGAGCATTCCAATGTGTCAAAAGGGGTCATTGGGACTCCCTAGGGGTCATAGTATGCCTTATCACGCGTTAGGACCCTTAGAGAGTCCTCATGACCCCTTTTGACACATTGGAATGCTCAAGTGTGTCTTAAAGGGTCCTACGACCCCTTAAGACACACTTGAGCATTCCAATGTGTCAAAAAAGGTCATTGGGACTCCCTAGAGGTCCTAGTATGCCTTATCACGTGTTAGGACACCTAGAGAGTCCTCATGACCCCTTTTGACACATTGGAATGCTCAAGTGTGTCTTCAAGGGTCCTACGACCCCTTAAGACACACTTGAGTGTTCCAATGTGTCAAAAGGGGTCATTGGGACTCCTTAGGGGTCCCAGTACGCCTTATCACGTGTTAGAATCCATAGAGAGTCCCCATGAACCCTTTTGACACATTGCAATGTTGTAGTGTGTCTTAAGGGGTCTTAGGACCCCTTAAGACACAATTGAGCGTTCCAATGTGTCAAAAGGGATCATGGGAACACCCTAGGTGTTCTAATGCATGATAAGGTGTACTAGGACCCCTAGGCAGTCCCCATGACCCCTTTTGACACATTAGAATGTTCAAGTGTGTCTTAAGGGGTATTAGGACCCCTTAAGACACACTTGAGCATTCTAATGCATCAAAAGGGGTCATGGGGACTCCCTAGGTGTCCTAATGTGCCTTATCATACATTAGGACATCCAGGGAGTCCCCATGACCCCTTTTGATGCATTAGAACGCTCAAGTGTGTCTTAAGGGGTCCTAATACCCCTTAAGACACACTTGAACATACCAATGTGTCAAAAGGGGTCATGGAGACTCTCCAGGGGTCCTAACGTGTGATAAGGCATACTAGGACCCCTAGGGAGTCTCCATGACCTCTTTTGACACATTAGAATGCTCAAGTGTGTCTTAAGGGATCCTAATACCACTTAAGACACTCTTGAGCATTCTAATGTGTCAAAAGGGGTTCTGGGGACTCCCTGGGGGTACTAGTACACCTTATCATGCATTAGGGCACCTAGAGAGTCCCCAGGTATGTGCAGGATCATGAGGGGCCAAACTATGCCCTTAAGTGGCAATGAAAAATCAGACAATCAGGATTAGTCAACTTGGCGTGAAAAAATGAACTAGTTATCAACCTAATATCAAAAAGTTGTAAGAATATAATTTGTAGGAAATTGAATGTAGTTTCTAAAATATTAAGCCTTTTCTAAAAAAAAATTAATATGATTGGTAAAAAGTATAGATTGCAATGCAGCACTACAAACATTTCAGCAAAAAAATAAGAAGTACATGTATGTCTGACCACCCGAATCAAAAGAAAATGATAATATTTTTTTTATAATATTCTATATATAAGTAGTTGACTCATGCCCGGATGTGACACATATTTTTTGGTATTTTTATTCCAAACAGATAATTAATTATGATTTTTTTGCTATAGCGCTTTCAGAATTTAAAAACTCTCATGTCTGACCACCTTAACTCATTGAAAACTTATCATAATTCAATTTTTAAAATTTTTTTCTTATACTAGATGAAGCATAGAATGTGACGCATCTTTCAGATTTCAAAAATGTTATACGGTTTGAAACTTATAGTTATTTTTCCATCAATATGTCAATTAGGACTTTAGACGTAAGTGAACTAGAAAATAAGTAATAAATACTTAATGAATTCAAAATCTGATAGCACTTATATGGATGGAAAGCTGACAATCATGTGAAGAAACCCTTTTCGTTTTATCGAAATCGGGTGGAAAAAAAGTCATCAACCTAATGGTCGAAGTGTTGACATAAGAAAAATAGAGAAAAAACACATTTTTTGCACACCTTCAGCGTTGACCATGGAGCTTTGGTTTCCAAAGCTATTACCCGATTTTGCTTTAATTTCAAATTTGAAAAGTTTCCCCCTCCCACTCTTTTTTTATTTCCCTTTAATTTTGATGTTTTTTTATTTCACCCTGACAATGAATAATTTATATATTTTATATTTAGGTTTTATATTTTTATGTTTTATATTTTATATTATATAGTATATATATTATATATTATTTACTTATATTATATATTCGATAATATCAATTTAAACGGCCTAAGTATATAGTCTGTTCAGATTTATATTAAATGCAATATTTTTATATTATAATATAAATGTTACATAATATATATATGTATATATTATAAATTATATATTAAATATTTTTGTGTATATAATATAATAAAATATAATATAATGTCTAATATATATAATATATAAAATGAATAGGACATTAATATATTGTATATTTGATAATATATATTAAATGTTATATCTAATATATCTTATAATATATATATTATATATTTAGTCTATTAAATATTGTATTTTTTCAAATATTTTATATATTATTTTAATATTTAATTTAAGTTATAACAGATCCTCTCATGAGACAACAGGTCGAATCGGGGTCGCTAGACGTCTTAAGGGGTAATTAGGGTTTGTGAGGCAACTTCGGATGTACAGTGACCATTTGGAAGGCAATAGGGCATGTCCAAGTACCAATGTACCAAATTTTAACAAATTTTTCCTAGTCCAACTCAAAAAGGGTCATGGGGTGCTCTCAGGAGACCACATGTCCAATCAGTGTCGCTAGGCATCTTAAGGGGTCATTAGGGCTCGTGAGACAACCTTTGATGCACGGTGACCATTTGGAACACATTAGGACATGTCAGAGGACCTAACTCCATAATTTAGATGAATTTTGATTAGTCAAACTCGAAAAGGGTCCATGGGGTGCTCTTGGGAGACCATTGTGTGATTCGGGGTCGATAGGTGACTTAAGGGGTCATCGGGGTTCCAAATGAAACTTTCGATGAACGGTGATCCTTTGGAATGCATTAAGACATATCAGATGACCTACGTACCAAATTTGGATAACTTTTTCCAAGTAGAACTCGAAAGGGGTCCATCGAGTGCTCTCGGGAGACCACATGTCGAATCAGGGTCGGTACCTGCCTGTTAAGAGGTCATTAGGGTTCCAAATGAAACTTCAATGGAACAGTCACCCTTTGGAACACATTAGGATATGTCATAGGACCTATGTACCAAATTTGGATGACTTTTGCCTAGTAAAACTCAAAAGGGGTCCATGGTGTGCTCTCGGGAGACCACATGTCAAAATGGGGTCGGTAGGCCTATTAAGGGGTCATTAGGGTTCCAAATAAAACTTTGATGGATTGGTGACCCTTTGGAATGCATTAGGACATGTCATAGGACCTACATACCAAATTTAGATGACTTTTTCCTATTAGAACTTGAAAGGGGTCCATGGGGTGCTCTTGGGAGACCTAATGTCGAATCGGGGTTGGTAGTCCTGTTAAGGGGGCCTTACGGTTTGAAATGAAACTTTGATGGAATAATGACCCTTTGGAATGCATTAGGACATGTAAGAGGACCTAATTCCATGATTCATATGAATTTTTCCCAAAATAACTCGAAAGGGGTCCATGGGTTGCTCTCGGGAGACCTCATGTCGAATCAGGGTCGGCAGGCCTGTTAAGGGGTCATTGGGGTTACAAATGAAACTTCGATGGAATGTGACCCTTTGGAATGCATTAGAACATGTCATAGGAACTACATACCAAATTTGGATGACTTTTTCCTAGTAGAACTCGAAAGGGGTCCATGGGGTGCTCTCAGGAGACCACATGTCGAATCGGGGTGGATTGGCCTGTTAAGGGGTCATTAGGGTTCGAAATGCAACTTCAATGGAACAGTGACCCTTTGGAATGTATTAGGACATTTCATATGACCTACATACCAAATTTGGATGACTTTTTCCTAGTAGAACTCGAAAGGGGTCCACGGGGTGCTCTCAAGAGACCTCATGTCGAATCAAGGTCGATAGGCCTGTTATGGGGTCATTAGGGTTCCAAATGCAACTTCGATGGAACAATGAGCCTTTGGAACACATTAGGACATATCATATGACCTATGTACAAAATTTGGATGAATTTTCCCTAGTAGAACTTGAAAGGGGTCCATGGGGTGCTCTCGGAAGACCTCATGTCGAATCGTGGTCGGTAGGCCTATTAAGGGGTCATTAGGGTTTGAAATGAAACTTTGAAGGAATGGTGACCCTTTGGAATGCATTAGGACATGTTAGAGGACCTATGTACCAAATTTGGATGGTTTTTTCCAAGTATAACTTGAAAGTGGTTTATGGGGTGCTCTCCGGAGACCACATGTCGAAACGGGGTCGGTAGACCTATTAAAGGGTCATTAGGGTTCCAAATGAAACTTTGATGGAATGGTGACCATTTGGAACACATTACAACATGTCATAGGACCTATGTACCAAATTTGGACTAATTTTTCCTACTATAACTTGAAAGGGGTCCATGGGGTGCTCTCGGGAAACCTCATGTCGAATCGGGGTCGGTAGGTCTGTTAAGGGGTCATTAGGGTTCCAAATGAAACTTTGATGGAAAAATTACCCTTTGGAATGCATTAGGATATGTCAAAAGACCTACGTACCAAATTTGGATGACATTTCCCTAGTAGAACTCGAAAGGGGTCCATGGGGTGCTCTCGAGAGACCACATGTTGAATCGGGGTCGGTAGGCCTGTTAAGGTGTCATCCAAATGAAACTTTGATGGAATAGTGACCCTTTGGAACACATTAGGATATGTCATAGGACCTATGTACCAAATTTGGATGACTTTTTCCTACTAGATCTCGTAAGGGGTCCATGGGGTGCTCTCGGGAGACCACATGTTGAAATAGGGTCATTAGGCCTATTAAGGGGTCAATACGGTTTGAAATGCAACTTTGATAGAACAGTGACCCATTGTAACACACTAGAACATGTCATAGGACCTATTTACCAAATTTGGATGACTTTTTCCTAGTAAAACTCAAAAGGGGTTAATGGTGTGCTCTCAGGAGACTACATGTCGAAATGGGACCAGTAGGCCTGTTAAGGGGTCAATAGCATTCGAAATAAAACTTTGATGGAATGGTGACCCTTTGAAACACATTAGGAAATTTCAAAGGACCTAATTCCATGATTTAGATGACTTTTTCCTAGTAGAACTTGAAAGGGGTCCATCGGGTGCTCTCGGGAGACCACATGTCAAATCAGGGTCGGTAGGCCTGTTAAGGGGTTATTAGGGTTCCAAATGCAACTTCAATGGAATGGGGACCCTTTGAAATGCATTAGGATATGTCAGAGGAGCTACATACCAAATTTGGATGACTTTTTCATAGTAGAACTCAAAAGGGGTCCATGGGGTGCTCTTGGGATACCACATGTCGAATCGGGGTCGGTAGGCCTATTAAGGAGTCATTAGGGTTCCAAATGCAACTTCCATGGAATAGTGACCCTTTGGAACCCATTAGGACATGTTAGAGGACCTATGTACCAAATTTTCAAGAATTTTGCCTAGTAGAACTCAAAAGGGGTCCATGGGGTGCTCTCAGGACACCACATGTCGAATCAGGATCGACAAGCCTGTTAAGGGGTAATTAGGGTTCCAAATGCAACTTTGATGGAACAGGGACCCTTTGCAATGCATTAGGACACGTCAGAGGACCTATGTACCAGATTTGGATGACTTTTTCCTAGTAGAACTTGAAAGGGGTCCATGGGGTGGTCTCAGGACACCACATGTCGAATCGAGGTCGACAGATCCGTTAAGGGGTCATTAGGGTTTCAAATGCAACTTTGATGGAATGATGACCCTTTAGAATGCATTAGGACATGTCATAGGACCCCTTAAGACACACTTGAGCATGATAAGGCATACTAGGACCCCTAGGGAGTCCCCATGACCCCTTTTGACGCATTGGAATGCTCAAGTCTATCTTAAGGGGTCCTACGACCCCTTAAGATAGACTTGAGCATTCCAATGCATCAAAAGTGGTCATGGGGACTCTTTAGGGGTCTTAGCATGTGATAAGGTGTACTAAGACCCCTAGAGAGTCCCCATGATGTCTTTTGACACATTGGAACCCTCAAGTGTGTCCTAAGGGGTCCTACGACCCCTTAGGACACACTTGAGGGTTCCAATGTGTCAAGTCCCCATGACCCCTTTTGACACATTGGAACCCTCAAGTGTGTCCTAAGGGGTCTTATGACCCCTTAGGACACACTTGAGGGTTCCAATGTGTCAAAAGGGGTCATGGGGACTCTATAGGGGTCCTAACGCATGATAAGGCTTACTAAGACCCGTAGGGAGTCCCCATGACCCCTTTCGATACATTGTAATGTTCAAGTGTGTCTTAAGGGGTCTTAGGACCCCTTAAGACACACTTGAGCTTTCCAATTTGTCAAAAGGGGTCATGGGGACTCCCTAGGGGTCTTAAGGCGTGATAAGGCATAATAGGACCCTTAAGGAGTCCCAATGACCCCTTTTGACCCCTAGGAACCCTTAAGACACACTTGAGCATTCCAATGTGTCAAAAGGGGTCATTGGGACTCCCTAGGAGCCTTAACACATGATAAGGCATACTAGAACCCCTAGGGAGTCCTCATGACTCCTTTTGACACATTGGAACACTCAAGTGTGTCTTAAGGGGTCCTAATACCCCTTAAGACACACTTGAGCATTCCAATGTGTGAAAAGGGGTCATGGGGACTCTCCAAGGGTCCTAACACGTGATAAGGCATACTAGGACCCCTAGGGAGTCCCCATGACCCCTTTTGACACATTGGAATTCTCAAGTGTGTTTTAAGGGGTTGTAGGACCCCTTAAGACACACTTGGGCATTCAAATGTGTCAAAAGGGGTCATGGGGACTCCCTAGAGGTCCTAGTATGCATTATCACACCTTAGGACACCTACAGAGTCTCCACGACCTCTTAAGACACATTGGAATACTCAAGTGTGTTTTAAGAGGTATTAGGACCCCTTAAGACACACTTGAGCATTCCAATGTGTTAAAAGGGGTTATGGGGACTCCCTAGGGGTCTTAATATGCCTTATCATTCCTTAGGACCCCTAAGAAGTCCCCAAGACCCCTTTTGACACATTGGAATGCTCAAGTATGTCTTAAGGGGTCCTAATACACCTTATCACATGTTAGGACCCCTTGAGAGTCTCCATGAACCCTTAAGACATATTGGAATGCTCAACTGTGTCTCAAGGGGTCGTACGACCCCTTAAGACATACTTGAGCATTCCAATGTGTCTTAAGGGGTCATGGGGACTCCCTAGGGGTCCTAGTACACCTTATCACATGTTAGGACCCCTAGAGAGTCCCCATGACCCCTTAAGACACATTGGAATGCTCAAATGTGTCTTAAGGGGTCATAGGACCCCTTAAGACACACTTGAGCATTCCAATGTGTCAAAAGGGGTTATGGGGACTCCCTAGGGGTCTTGATACATCTTATCATGCCTTAGGACCCCTAAGGAGTCTCCAGGACCCCTTTTCACACATTGGAATGTTTAAGTATGTCTTAAGGGGTCCTAATATGCCTTATCACACGTTAGGAACCCTGGAGAGTCTCCATGAACCCTTAAGACACATTGGAATGCTCAAGTGTGACTTAAGGGGTCGTACGACCCCTTAAGACACACTTGAGCATTCCAATGTGTCTTAAGGAGTCATGGGGACTCCTTAGGGGTCCTAGTATGCCTTATCACGCGTTAGGACCCCTAGAGAGTCCCCATGAGCCCTTAAGACACATTGGAATGCTCAAGTGTGTCTTAGGGGGTCATAGGACCCCTTAAGACACACTTGAGCATTCTAATGTGTCAAAAGGGGTCATGGGAACTCCCTACGTGTCCTAATACATGATAAGACGTACTACGACCCCTAAGGAGTTCCCATGACCCTTTTTGACACATTGGAATTCTCAAGTGTGTCTTAAGGGGTATTAGGACCCCTTAAGACACACTTCAGCATTCCAATGCATCAAAACGGGTCATGGGGACTCCCTAGGTGTCCTAATGTGCATTAGGACACCTAGGGAGTCCCCATGACCCCTTTTGACACATTGAAATGCTCAAGTGTGTCTTAAGGGGTCCTACGACCCCTTAAGACACACTTGAGCATTCCAATGTGTCAAGAGGGGTCATTGAGAGTCCCTAGGGGTCGTAGTACACCTTATCACACGTTAGGACCCCTAGAGAGTCTAGATGACCCTTTTTGACACATTGGAATGCTCTAGTGTGTCTTAAGGGGTCCTACCCTAGAGAGTCTCGACGTCAGATAAGGTGTACTAGGACCCATTAAGACACACTTGAGCATTCTAATGTGTCAAAAGGGGTGATGGGAACTCCCTACGTGTCCTAATACATGATAAGGTGTACTAGGACCCCTAGGGAGTCCCCATGACCCCTTTTGATGCATTGGAATGCTCAAGTGTGTCTTAAGGGGTTTTAGGACCCCTTAAGAGACACTTGAGCATTCCAATGCGTCAAAAAGACCCTTTAAGACACACTTGAGTATTCCAATGCGTCAAAAGGGGTCATGAGGACTCCCTAGGTGTCCTAATGTGCATTAGGACACCCAGGGAGTCCCCATGACCCCTTTTGACACATTGGAATGATCAAGTGTGTCTTAAGGGGTCCTACGACCCCTTAAGACACACTTGAGCATTCCAATGTGTCAAAAGGGGTCATCAAGACTCCCTAGGGGTCCTAACGCGTGATAAGACATACTAAGAACCCTAGGGAGTCACGATGACCACTTTTGACACATTGAAATGCTCCAGTGTGTCTTAAGGGGTCCTACGACCCCTTAAGACACACTTGAGCTATCCAATGTGTCAAAAGGGGTCATCAGGACTCCCTAGGTGTCCTAATGTGTGATAAGGAGTACTAGGACCCCTAAGGAGTCCCCATGACCCTTTTTGACACATTGGAATGCTCAAGTGTGTCTTAAGGGGTATTAGGACCCCATAAGACACACTTGAGCATTCTAATGCGTCAAAAGGGGTCATGGGGACTCCCTAGGCATCCTAAAGCGTGATAAGACATACAAGGACACCTAGGGAGTCCCCATGACCCCTTTTGACACATTCAGATGCTCAAGTGTGTCTTAAGGGGTCCTAATACCCCTTAAGACACACTTGAGCATTCTAATGTGTCAGATAAGGTGTACTAGGACCCCTAGGGTTTACAACACCTGTAAAAGGCACATTTAAAAGGCACATTTAATCCAAATAAAACTTTGATGGAATGGTGACCCTTTGGAATGCATTAGGACATGTCATAGGACCTACATACCAAATTTGGATGACTTTTTCCTAGTAGAACTCGAAAGGGGCCCATGGGGTGCTCTCAGGAGACCACATGTTGAAACAGGGTCGGTAGGCCTGTTAAGGGGTCATTAGGGTTACAAATGAAACTTGGATGGAATGGTGACCCTTTGGAACACATTATGACATGTTAGAGGACCTATGTACCAAATTTTTATGACTTTTTCCTAGTAGAACTCAAAAAGGGTCCATGGGGTTCTCTGAGGAGACCACATGTCGAATCAGGGTCGGTAACCCTGTTAAGGGGTCATTAGGGTTCCGAATTTGACTTTGATGGAACGGTGACCCTTTGGAATGCATTAGGACATGTTAGAGGACCTACATACCAAATTTGGATAATGTTTTTCAAGTAGAACTCAAAATGGGTCCATGGGGTGGTCTCAGGAGACCACATGTCGAATCATGGTGTGTAGGTCTGTTAAGGGGTCATTAGGGTTCTAAATGAAACTTCTATAGAATGGTGACTCTTTCAAATTCATTAAGACATGTCAAAGGACCTATGTACCAAATTTGGATGACTTTTTCTTAGGAAAATGCAAAAGGGGTCCATGGGGAGCTCTTGGGAGACCACATGTCGAAATGGGGTCAGTAGGCATGTTAAGGGGTCATTAGGGTTCGAAATGCAACTTCTATGGAACCATGACCCTTTGAAATGCATTCGGACTCCCTAGGGGTCAAAAGGGGTCAGGGGGACTCCCTAGGGGTCCTAACATGTACTAGGACCCCTAGGGAGTCCCCGTGACCCCTTTTGACACATTAAAACACTCAAGTGTGTCTTAAGGGGTCCTTTTGACTCCCTAGGGTTCCTAACGCATGATAAGGCATACTAGGACCCCTAGGGAGTCATCGTGACCCCTTTTGACACATTGGAATGCTCAAGTGTGTCTTAAGGGGTCCTACAACCCCTTAAGACACACTTGAGCATTCCAATGTGTCAAAAGGGGTCACGATGAATCCCTAGGGGTCCTAGTACACTTTATCACACGTTAGGACCCCTAGGGAGTCCCCGTGACCCCTTTTGACACATTGGAATGCTCAAGTGTGTCTTAAGGGGTCCTACGACCCCTTATGACACACTAGAGAATTCCAATGTGTCAAAATGGGTCACGATGATTCCCTAGGGGTCCTAGTACGCTTTATCACACGATAGGACACCTAGTGAGTCCACGTGACCCCTTTTTACACATTGGAATGCTCTAGTGTGTCTTAAGGGATTTTAAGACCCCTTAAGACACACTTGAGGGTACCAATGTGTCAAAAGAGGTCACGGGGACTCCCTTGGTATCCTAGTATGCGTTAGGACCCTTAGGGAGTCCCCCTAACCCCTTTTGACACATTGGAATGCTCAAGTGTGCCTTAAGGGGTCGTAGGACCCCTTAAGACATACTTGAGGTTTCCAATGTGTCAAAAGGGGTCACGGGACTCCTTAGGGGTCCTAGTACGCTTTATCACGTGTTAGGACACTTAGGGAGTCCCCCTGACCCCTTTTGACACATTGGAACGCTCAAGTGTGCCTTAAGGGGTCCTACGACCCCTTAAGGCACACTTGAGCATTTCAATGTGTCAAAAGGGGTCAGGGGAACTCCCTAGGGGTCGTAACGCGTACTAGGACCCCTAGGGAGTCCCCGTGATCCCTTTTGACACATTGGAATGCTCAAGTGTGTCTTAAGGGGTTCTTTTGACTCCCTAGGGTTCCTAACGCATGATAAGGCATACTAGGACCCCTAGGGAGTCATCATGACCCTTTTTGACACATTGCAATGCTCTAGTGTGTCTTAATGGGTTGTAGGACCCCTTAAGACACACTAGAGCATTCCAATGTTTCAAAAGGGGTCACGGGGACTCCCTAGGTGTCCTAGTACACATTAGGACCCCTAAGGAGTCCCCCTGACCCCTTTTGACACATTGGAATGCTCAAGGGTGCCTTAAGACACACTTGAGCATTCCAATGTGTGAAAAGGGGTCGCGGGGACTCCTTAGGGGTCCTAGTATACTTTATCATGCGTTAGGACACCTAGGGAGTCCCCGTGACCCCTTTTGACACATTAGAATGCTCAAGTGTGCCTTAAGGGGTCGTAGGACCCCTTAAGAGACACTTGAGTGTTCCAATGTGTGAAAAGGGGTCATGGGGACTCCTTAGGGGTCCTAGTACACTTTATCACGCGTTAGGACACCTAGGGAGTCCCCGTGACCCCTTTTGACACATTGGAACGCTCAAGTGTGCCTTAAGGGGTCGTAGGACCCCTTAATGCACACTTGAGCATTCCAATGTGTCAAAAGGGGTCATGGGGACTCCTTAGGGGTCCTAGTACACTTTATCATGTGTTAGGACACCTAGGGAGTCCCCATGACCCATTTTGACATATTGGAACGCTCAAGTGTGCCTTAAGCGGTTGTAGGACCCCTTAATACACACTTGAGTATTCCAATGTGTCAAAAGGGGTCACGATGACTCCCTAGGGGTCCTAGTATGCTTTATCACGCGTTAGGACCCCTAGGGAGTCCCCCTGACCCCTTTTGACACATTGGAATGCTCAAGTGTGTCTTAAGGGGTCCTACGACCCCTTATGACACACTAGAGCATTCCAATGTGTCAAAAGGGGTCACGATGATTCCCTAGGGGTCCTAGTACACTTTATCACATGTTAGGACACCTAGGGAGTCCCCGTGACCCTTTTTGACACATTGGAATGCTCAAGTGTGCCTTAAGGGGTCGTAGGACCCCTTAAGACACACTTGAGCATTCCAATGTGTGAAAAGGGGTCACGGGGACTCCCTAGGGGTCCTAGTACACTTTATCACGCGTTAGGACCCCTAGGGAGTCCTCGTGAGCCCTTTTGACACATTGGAATGCTCAAGTGTTCCTTAAGGGGTCGTAGGACCCCTTAAGACACACTTGAGAGTTCTAATGTGTGAAAAGGGTTCACGGGGACTCGGGGTCGGTAGGCCTGTTAAGGGGTCAATAGGGTTCAAAATGAAACTTTGATGGAATGGTGGCCCTTTGGAATGCATTAGATCATGTTAGAGGACCTACATACCAAATTTGGATGACTTTTGCCTAGTAGAACTCGAAAGGGGTCCATGGGCTGCTCTCAGGAGACCACATGTAGAAACGGGGTCCGTAGGCCTGTTGAGGGGTCATTAGGGTTTTAAATGTAACTTCAATGGAATGGTGACCCTTTCTAACACATTAGAACATATCAGAGCACCTACGTACCAAATTTGGATGACTTTTTCATAGTAGAACGTGAAAGGGGTCCATGGGGTGCTCTCGGGATACCTCATGTCGTATTGGGGTCGGTAGGCCCGTCAAAGGGTCATTAGGGTTAGAAATGAAACTTTGATGGAACGATGACCCTATGTACCCAATATGGACATCTTTTGCTAAGTAGAACTTAAAAGGGGTCCATGGGGTGGTCTCGGGAGACCACATGTTGAATCGAGGTCAGTAGGCCTGTTAAGGGGTCATTAGGGTTCCAAATGCAACTTGGATGGAATGGTGACCCTTTGGAACACATTAGGACATGTTAGAGGACCTATGTACCAAATTTGTATGACTTTTTCCTAGTAGAACTCAAAAATAGTCCATGGGGTTCTCTGAGGAGACCACATGTCAAATCAGGGTTGGTAGGCCTGCTAAGGGGTCATTAGGGTTCCAAATGTGACTTCTATGGAATGGTGACCCTTTGGAATGCACTAAGACATGTCAGAGGACCTACGTACAAAATTTGGATGACTTTTTTCTAGTAGAACTCAAAAGGGGTCCATGGGGTGGTCTCGGGAGACCACATGTTGAATCATGGTGTGTAGGCCTATTAAGCGGTCATTAGGGTTCTAAATGAAACTTCTATGGAATGGTGACCCTTTCAAATTCATTAAGACATGTCAGAAGATCTATGTACCAAATTTGGATGACTTTTTTCTAGTAGAACGCAAAAGGGGTCCATGGGGAGCTCTCGGGAGACCACATGTTGAAATGGGGGCAGTAGGCATGTTAAGGGGTCATTAGGGTTTGAAATGCAACTTCTATGGAACCGTGACCCTCTGGAATGCATTAGGACTCCCTAGGGGTCAAAAGGGGTCAGTGGGACTCCCTAGGGGTCCTAACGCATACTAGGACCCCTAGGGGGTCCCCCTGACCCCTTTTGACACATTGAAATGCTCAAGTGTGTCTTAAGGGGTCCTTTTGACTGCCTAGGGTTCCTAACATGTGATAAGGCATACTAGGACCCCTAGAGAGTCATCGTGACCCCTTTTGACACATTGGAATGCTCAAGTGTGTCTTAAGGGGTCCTACAACCCCTTATGACACACTAGAGCATTCCAATGTGTCAAAAGGGGTCACGATGATTCCCTAGGGGTCCTAGTATGCTTTATCACGCGTTAGGACACCTAGGGAGTTCCCGTGACCCCTTTTGACAAATTGGAATTCTCTAGTGTGTCTTAAGGGGTCGTAGGACCCCTTATGACACACTAGAGCATTCCAATATGTCAAAAGGGGTCACAATGATTCCCTAGGGGTCCTAGGACAGCTAGGGATTCCTAGTGACCCCTTTTGACACATTGGAATGCTCAAGTGTGGCTTAAGGGGTTGTAGGACCCCTTAAGACACACTTGAGTGATCCAATGTGTGAAAAGGGGTCACGGGGACTCCTTAGGGGTCCTAGTACGCTGTATCACGTGTTAGGACACCTAGGGAGTCCCCGTGACCCCTTTTGACACATTGGAACGCTCAAGTGTGCCTTAAGGGGTCCTAACACATGATAAAGTGTACTAGGACCCTTAGGGAATCATCGTGACCTCTTTTGACACATTGGAATGCTCTAGTGTGTCATAAGGGGTTGTAGGACCCTTTAAGACACACTTGAGCATTTCAATGTGTCAAAAGGGGTCACAGGGACTCCCTAGAGGTCCTAACGCGTGATAAGGTGTACTAGGACCCCTAGAGAGTCATCATGACCCCTTTTGACACATTAGAAGGCTCAAGTGTGTCTTAAGGTGTCACGATGACTCCCTAGGGGTCCTAGTACACTTTATCACGCGTTAGGAACCCTAGGGAGTCAAAAGGACTCCTTATGACATACTTGAGTGTTCCAATGTGTCAAAAGGGGTCACAGGGACTCCCTAGGTGTCCTAACACATGATAAAGCATACTAGGACCCCTAGGGAATCATCGTGACCCCTTTTGACACATCGTGACCCCTAGGGAGTCCCCATGACCCCTTATCACGCGTTAGGACCCCTAGGGAGTCTCTCTCTGCCTCCAGTGAACTATTCTTCAAAGCGTCCATTTTTGCATAGCTAGGGTTTATGACACCTGTAAAAGGCACATTTAATACAAAGATTTAGCCGACCACATTAGTACATATATAATATACATTATATATATCATATGCCTCTTTTTTATATATACTATATACATAAATATATGTAAAAGTTCAATTGTTTTCATTTGCTCCCGCTATTTTATCATCAGTCAGGGAATATCGGGTACCTGATATTTTCGGGTACCTAATTTTTGCCAGGCAATATTTGATGAAAATATTCCCTGTCCCCATAGAGCAGACAATCACGGGATTTTATACTTTTTTCACGCATTGCAAAACAAAAAATGTGATTTGGTGCCCATTGTTTGATTTTTGTCGACTTGTGGTTTCACCATGGGAAGCACCAGTCTTCGAAAAGCTAAACCTAAGAGGAAGCTGATAGATGATGAAATTCAGGCATATAGGGAAAAAGATAAGGAAAATCATCGAAGAAGGAGAGAAGGTATGTTAACCATTAATCAAGGTGACCCCGTAAATGTAGTTGTAAGTGAAGAGGATGTTCAATTTGAAAATGCACAGATGGAGATTGAAAATGTAGACTTTGGGAACGAAAATGTTGCACAAGAACGACATGAATATTATACATCTCCAAATTATATGCGAAATGAAGTCCCTTGTAATAAAGATAATCAATCTTCAAATTCAGGGCTTTCAAAAACACCTAAATGGTTAATTGAAATTGAGGAGAACATTATGAATAATTGGGAAGGAAAGAGGTCACATAGAACCGTTAGGTTGTGGGCTTCAAGACTTTATGATCAATTTTTTCAAAACAAGACATTGGTTGAGAAATGTCAAATTTTTGTGCAGTTGTTAAAGATGCAAAAGATGAGACCTGTGCTTGTGAAATTGAAGATTCGTGTGAACAAAAAAATGGAGAGAAATGCCATTGTTGTGAAAAATCTTTTCAATGCTCTCAATAACATTGGGAAGACTAGCAGAGAAAAAGACAAGAGAGTTGCTCGGAGGGTTATTACAACCTCCTTAGTAAGTCATCAGTTGAGAAAGGCTTGTTTGATGAGACAAACTTGTGTTGACTTCAATATAGACCGTAAAACTTTGGGTAGAGCACTTACAAGAAGAGAAAGACTTGATGATCCGCTTCAAATTGATACATGGGCTTATGGTGGGAGACTTCCACGTTTCGATAAGAAGCTAACAAACGTTGTCAAGGATGAAATTCAACAATTTTGGGATGCTAACTCAAGAGTGTCACCAAATGTGAAGGATGTCTTGAAGTTGAGAGTTGGCAATCGAGACCGCACTCCACATCCTAAACATTATGTGGAGGTAAGTCAAACAATGTTGTATAAAAAATTTTGTGAGACACATCCAACATTGAAAATATCACAAAGGTCTTTTGAATCCATGAAGCCATTTTATTGTGTACCCCTTAAGATTCGAAATACATGTTGCAAATATCATGTTGAGTTTTCAATGCATCATGAATTATTACGGTCCATTCATTCTAAATTTCATACTAATGAAATGCTAGAGGATTGTGGTGCAAGTGGTCTTCCCAAATCATCAAGAGACTTGCTAGATCAATTTTTATGTCATAGAGATGATGGTTGTTTTTTTTATAAAAAAAATTGCTTAAATGCCAAGTGCTCAGAATGTGGTGGCTTGTCCAAGTTTAGAACATTTTTTCATGAGGGTTTGGAACATAATTTTGGAAAGACACTCATCCAAAAAAAGGTATATGAAACAGTGAAATATACATTGAAGAGTGGAGGTGAAGGCTCTAGATGTGAGTTAGTTGCAAAAGAATACAATGTTGCTGATTTTATCTCAGATTTCAAGAAAAATCTTTTTTACAATTATGCAAGGCATAGTCACAGGTCTCAATGGTTGGATCAACAATTCAGGACATGTAAGGACACTTTCCCCATTGGAACTATTATATCTGTTGTAGACTTTGCAGAGAACTATACATTGCAGCCCCAAAATGAGACTCAAGCTCAATATTACAATTCGATTCAGGTTGCTATTTTTGTACACATCACCTACAGACATTCCCCTGATAGCACAAAAGATGAGCAAAAGATAATCAGAGAGTACCATTTTTATATTAGCGACGACAGGTCTCACTCTCATGAGTTTGTTCAACATTGTTTCCAGAACTATTTTAACTTCTTGTAGGAAAATGGTATTGCTATGGATAGGCATCTCATTTGGTCGGATAATTGCACTAGTCAATTTAAGAATGCCAGAATGTTTTATTGGTTTTGTAGAATGCATGTGGAGAGAGGTGTACCTCATATTTGGAGTTTTTTTGAGTCAGGGCATGGGAAAGGGGAGCATGACGGAGCAGGTGCGTGTGTCAAGAGAGCTCTAGTTAAGGAGCAATTGAGGATTTCAGGTGCTGTACTTCTTGATGCTCATTCTATTGTTGATTGGTGTACTTTAGCATTGTCACAAGGGGGGACTCTTGATTCTACAATGCGTAGATTCTTTTGGTTGGTTGAGGATGAAACTATAGGAGATAGATTGGATTGTCAAAAAGTGAAAGACTCTTCAAAAATGCATTCATTCTGAAGCTCCAATAGTAGTACATGGACCATTTGGACACGAGAGTTGGCTTGTTTTTGCCCCATGTGTTTTCAGTATGATTGGGATCATTGCGAGTCAAGTGAGTGGGTGGATACATGGGTTCCACAGTATCTGACTCCTTTATCTTTGACACTCTCTATAGGAAATGATGACATGGACACTTCAGTTGACTATGACCATCTTTCAGATCTTTTGAAGCCAGGAGATGTTTTTGCATTGGTTGCACCGTAGGGGAATGATGAGAGGTCAGATTATTGGTTAGCACGTTGTGTACAAGGTAAAAAAAAGCTTGTACAACCGATGACAGATGGTGATGGGTTCACATATCCTACTAGTTCAGTTGTTGTTGCAGGAACATGGCTGCGAACATACATGATTAGAAAGAATGGAGTTCCCGCATTTGAAGACTATGAGAAGCACAAAACTATTCTTATGTATTCACACCTTGTTATAGCAACAAATGTCAAGTTGTCAAAGCATCAAGGAAGACCAAAGACAAAATAACTTTGGACTATTACTACTGCTGATCATGAAGCACTATTGGAGACCCTGAAGCAAAGAGATGACCCTTCAGGAACACTTGACTAGGTAATAAGTTAACTTAGTGCATTATTTTCTAAGTTTGTTAAGCTTAATTTCAATACATTAATTTGACCTTTCTTAGATTGTATTTTGAGTCAATAAACTTGGTTTTGTATGTGGAATGTAACTTGTGCAGGAGCACCTATGAAGATTCCTATGGTCACCATGGATCCAATTAGAGATAGAAGGACAAAAGGATCCTTAATGGTTAATTGAGATCTTTTGAAGCCTATATAGTATAATGGCAATTTGTAACAATCAATTTGATTTAAAAGTTAAATGTCCTAAAACTCTTCATAAGGACTTATGACCAAAATCATGTATGGGTGGCCAATAGTGCCAAGAAGAGATCTTACATGTCATATACTTATGTCATTTGCATGGTTTGAATTCTTACATGTTTGATTGTTGTTTGTAATGCTTTAAGGATATTATTTTTTATCAAATTTAACAAGCTTAATCATGATTAATTTCACAGTTCAAATTTCAAACATACCACTAACAATTAGTTGAAAGCGACTCGTATCTGAGACCTCATGAGAGGTATTGACAAATTGTCAAGTGCTACGGGATCATGTTTTCGAGATCTACAATAACCTCTCTCAGTTTTGGGCAATTTGACTTCATTTGTATTTGGCAAGGCGATCTCAGTCGATGCCAAAACTTGTAGTGAGGGTCAGTTGAAAGTGGCTCAGCAGTGTATCTTTCAAACCATCTGACCTGGCATTGAACTGTCTACTCCATCGGCTCCGGTTGGCTGGGTAAACGCTAGTGACAACCCCATTCTACCCATAGAGTCACAAAAATGCTCGCGACCACGCTAGACCCAAGTGACCCCAAGGTGCACTAAGCACGATTGGGCAATGATCTTCTGGGGATCGTATCTCAGACCTTGTGAGAGCTATTGAAAAACTATTAGGTGCTACAGGATTGTGTTTTTGAGGTCTACAATAACCTCTCTTGGTTTTGGGTGATTCGACTTTGTTTGCATTTGGCAAGGCGATCTCAGTCGATGCCAAAACTTGTAGTGAGGGTCAGTTGAAAGTGGCTCAGCAGCGTATCTTTCAAACCGTCTGACCTGGCATCGAATCATCTACTCCATCAGCTCTAGTTGGCCAGGTAAACGCCAGTGAAAACCCCATTCTACCCATAGAATCACGAAAATGCTCACGACCATGCTTGACCCAAGTGACCCCAAGGTGCACTAAGCACGATTGGGCAGTGATCTTCTGGGGCTCATATCTTGGACCTCGTGAGAGCTATCAACAAACTATTAGGTGCTACAAGATCATGTTTTCAAGGTCTACAATAACCTCTGTCAGTTTTGGGCGATTCGACTTCATTTGCATTTGGCAAGGTGATCTCAGTTGATGCCAAAACTTGCAGTGAGGGTCAGTTGAAAGTGGCTCAGCAACGTATCTTTCAAACCATCCAACCTGGCATCAAACCATCTACTCCATCAGCTCCAGTTGGCTGGGTAAATGCCAGTGACAACCCCATTCTACCCACAGAGTCACGAAAACACTCGCGACCACACTCGACCCAAGTGACCCCAATGTGCACTAAGGATGACTGGGCAGTGATCTTCTGGGGCTTGTATCTCAGACCTCGTGAGAGCTATCAACAAAATGTTAGGTGCTACAGGATCATGTTTTCAAGGTCTACAATAACCTCTCTCAGTTTTGGGCGATTCGACTTCGTTTGCATTTGGCAAGGCGATCTCAGTCGATGCCAAAACTTGCAGTGAGGGTCAGTTGAAAGTGGCTCAACAGCGTATCTTTCAAACCGTCCAACCTGGCATCGAACCGTCTACTCTATCAGCTCCGGTTGGTCGGGTAAACGCTAGTGACAACCCCATTCTACCCACAGAGTCACGAAAATGCTCGCGACCACGCTCGACCCAAGTGACCCCAAGGTGCACTAAGCATGATTGGGAAGTGATATTCTGGGGCTCGTATCTCAGACCTCGTGAGAGGTATCAACAAACTGTTAGGTGCTACGGGATCATGTTTTCGAGGTCTACAATAACCTCTCTCGGTTTTGGGAGATTTGACTTCATTTGCATTTGGCAAGGCGATCTTAGTCGATGCCAAAACTTGCAGTGAGGGTCAGTTGAAAGTGGCTCAGCAGCGTATCTTTCAAACCGTCCAACTTGGCATCGAACCGTCTACTCCATCAGCTCTGGTTGGACAGGTAAACACTAGTGACAACCCCATTCTACCCACAGAGTCACGAAAATGCTCGCAACCATGCTCAACCCAAGTGACCCCAAGGTGCACTAAGCATGATTGGGCAGCGATCTTCTGGGGCTCGTATCTCGGACCTCGTGAGAGCTATCAACAAACTATTAGGTGCTACGAGATTGCATTTTTGAGGTCTACAATAACCTCTCTCGGTTTTGGGTGATTCGACTTCGTTTGCATTTGGCAAGGCGATCTCAGTCGATGCCAAAACTTGCAGTGAGGGTCAGTTGAAAGTGGCTCAGCAGCATATCTTTCAAACCGTCTGACCTGGCATCAAACCGTCTACTCCATCCACTCCAGTTGGCTGGGTAAATGCAAGTGACAACCCCATTCTACCCATAGAGTCACGAAAATGCTCACGACCACGCTCGACCCAAGTGACCCCAAGGTGCACTAAGCACGATTGGGCAGCGATCTTCTGGGGCTCATATCTCAGACCTCATGAGAGCTATCGACAAACTATTAGGTGCTACAGGATCATGTTTTTGAGGTCTATAATAACCTCTGTCAGTTTTGGGCGATTCGACTTCATTTTCATTTGGCAAGGCGATCTCAATCGATGCCAAAACTTGCAGTGAGGGTCAATTGAAAGTAGCTCAGCAGCGTATCTTTCAAACCGTCTGACCTGGCATCGAACCGTCTGCTCCATCAGCTCCGGTTGGCCGGGTAAACACCAGTGACAACCCCATTCTACCCACAGAGTCACGAAAACGCTCGTGACCACGCTTGACCCAAGTGACCCCAAGGTGCACTAAGCATGATTGGGCAGTGATCTTCTGGGGATCGTATCTCAGACCTCGTGAGAGCTATCAACAAACTGTCAAGTGCTATGAGATCATGTTTTCAAGTTCTACAATAACCTCTCTCAGTTTTGGGCTATTCGACTTCGTTTGCATTTGGCAAGGTGATCTTAGTCGATGCCAAAACTTGCAGTGAGGGTCAGTTGAAAGTGGCTCAGCAGCGTATCTTTCAAACCGTCTGACCTGGCATCGAACCATATGCTCCATTGGCTCCAGTTGGCCGGGAAAACACCAGTGACAACCCCATTCTACCCACAGAGTCATGAAAATGCTCGCAACCACGCTCGACCCAAGTGACCCCAAGGTGCACTAAGCACGATTGGGCAGTGATCTTATGGGGCTCGTATCTCGAACCTCGTGAGAGCTATTGAAAAAATGTCAGGTGCTATAGGATCATGTTTTTGAGGTCTACAATAACCTCTCTCAATTTTGGGTGATTTGACTTCGTTTGCATTTGGCAAGGCAATCTCAGTCGATGCCAAAACTTGCAGTGAGGGTCAGTTGAAAGTGGCTCAGGATCGTATCTTTCAAACCGTCCGACCTAGCATCGAACCGTTTACTCCATCAACTCCGGTTGGCTGGGTAAATGCCAGTGACAACCCCATTCTACCTACAGAGTCACGAAAATGCTCTCGACCACGCTCAACCCAAGTGATCCCAAGGTGGACTAAGCACGATTGGGCAGCGATCTTTTTGGTTGTTGGATTCATAGAGGAATGGGACTATATCAGTGAGAAACTCAAGAGCGATTTTCAATACCAAGCCAATGATGCCTTCATGACGCATGATAATGCAGTTCTTTATGTTGACATCAGTCATGATTCAGAGATGTTGGCTTCAGGTTCACAGGGTGGGAAAATTGAGGAGGACGTGCTCACAATTGAATCCCAAAATACATATGTATGATGGCTTCGACAAAATATTTATTGGTGTCACTTGCATGAAGTGGTATGTTTGTGGAGAGCTAGAAATGACACGCTCTAGTTATAGCACCAAGCGTCCAATCAAAACACAGACGCATTAACACTTGTGTTGCAATAAGATCCAGATGGCACTATTCAGTAAATTAGTCCCTTTGCATCTATCTCGTGTTTAGGAATAGATGTTTGTAAGCCTTTATTGCTTTCAGGTTAAAAGCATTATCATGTATAGTTTAGTTGATTCATTGTAAATCCTGCACGGGGAGTTGTACTCGGATAATTCAAAGGGCGCTTACGCTTCTCAATAGTGAAGTGACCCAACTGTTGGTGTTGGTTGAGTCTTTTTGTTTGGACTTTAAAGGTCATTTTGTAAGTGTTTCTTTTGAAGACAAATCTGTTCACCAACAAGAAGTTAAACCTCAAACATAATAAGCTCCATGAACAAGGTATTCCAGAGTAAAGAAAAACAAATGTAACTTCAACAAGATATAATTTAAATCATAATGATAATCATAGTCAAGATATAACTTCACCATTCAATTCCACAAACATGAATAATAAATATGTATATACAAAAGATGACGCAAATATAACATATAAATGAATATGTTCTATATATGTATCAAATGTATCAAAAGTATGTCCATATACAAATATGGCACATGCCATTTCAAAATGTCTACAAAATCAATGTTTTAAGGTGTACAATGTGGCATATATGCCATCTCAAAATGTGCCAAGTGTCATCTCTAAATGACCACAAAACTAAAACTGCATCCTATGCTGTAGGGGGATCATCAAAATGTAGCCTCTTTGAAGAAGTGTTGGGCTCTGATTGATCCTGCATAAAAAATGAGTTCAAACCAAATTTAGATTGCTTACTTTATATGATTTGTACATACATACATACATACATACATACATACATATATATATATATATATATATATATATATATATATATATATATATATATATATATATATATATATATATATATATATATATATATATATATATATATATATATATATAATTCATAATTTTCAAACACTAATTTAATTAAAATTATAACTGAATACAAATAAATTTGTACCTAGTCTCTCGATCACCTACCACGATCAGGTGTCCTAACATAAGTCCTGGGTAGCGAAGGGACCATGCCAACAATACCAACTCTAACCTATAAATATATATTTGCAATAATGAGATTAGTAGACTAGTGCAACATAGAGTAATAAATCTACAAAATAGGATGATAGCATAATAAAATTACAAATTGATTGAACTAAAATTAAAACTTACATCTGGTGATCCCTCCTCTGGAATAGTGGGCTGGGTCAACAAAGAAACGAAAGATTCTCATGGGACCTCCCTCACAGTCGGAGTAACCTATGAGAGTAAAAAGATTGTCAATTATATATCAATGTACTTCATCATAGCAACCCTAGTTACAAAATACAAATAACAATATGTAAAAGTCTATGTACAATCAGGCTATCACTCTGAATTGAGATGCTTGTAACCCTACACCGCTGAACCGGTGTCGGGACATCATCAATAGCCACACCCTATACAATAAAGTGCAAGTAAAATATTTATTACTACACACAAGTGGCATACATATGCATGCATAATTAATCTTAAACAATTAACTACCTTTCCTTTGTCGACACCTGATGAAGGAACCCCCTCACGCCCCCCACTGATGTTGGTTGTAGCCTACAAGAACACAATAAGATGACAATATATATTAGTAAATGTATGAATTTTATTGCTCTAATTGATAGAGATTTAAGCATGTACACCAAATGATATAAAAAAAAACTAATGGGTTCATAATTTATAATATACCGTATAGTCATCAAGGCCAAATGAAATGGCCAAAAGTGTGGACTCATCCACTTGTCTCACCTCCTCCTGTGTCATCGACTGAACATAAATGGAAAAAATATATATACATAAGTGCATGCAATCATTAAAACTAATCTAAATAAATAAATTATTTTTAAATTAAATAAGTCATGTGACAAATTTATTTATAATGTTTACTCTTACCGTATCAATAGGAGTCAATGGATCTACGTGCACCTCTTGAGCACTCTCATGAGATGTAGATGCTCCGTGAGGTGTTGCAACCTTTGCAGTAGCCTCTCCTGCATCTCCCTCATCAATATCATGAAACTGATATATATCAAAATCAGTAAGCGGTTCGAGGCACATATGCCTGCACATAATGCACGTATGAGGCTTGCATACATGTGAACTCCGACGAGATGTCGATGCGCTAGCAGCATCCACAAGAGGCAACACTGACCTAGTCTGTGTGATCAACTGATCACTCAGTAAATGAATTACCCTAATAGTTTGTTCAACAGCCTCTCTAATGATATCAGGATGTTGCATTGAAGGAGGGGGTGCAACATCAGTGGGGGGGACAAAGGTAGTGGCCTTTCGGCACTGGGAAGATGGCCTAGTCTGAGGAGCTCCTCTGCCTATGCCCATGTTGGGCCTCATACTCCAATAATCAACATGTTGACCAAGCACAAACTCAGCATACAATTTTTTAAGGAAATAAAATGGGACATCCAAATTGCTATGTGGTGGTTTATCAAAAACCATCCACTAGCGATCCCAAAAGTTTGTGCGCATTGCTTCATTTGTGCACCATTTTATTGATAATTTGGGCTTTTTGGGGTCAACTGGTATTCCAGTTTTAGGATCAACAAAAAGGGTTGCAATCCCATCATGGTCAAGCCCGTCATCAAATTGGTCGTGCATATCATCACGCCAATGAAGAGCAACATTATGTTGCTACGTGAGTGTGTCAATATTTCCAACAATTGTATTTAGTGTGGTAAGCATGGGAGCTAATGTAGGTATATTTTGATACGTGTTTTGGAAACCTCGTATTGTGTTCAAATTTTCTTCTATCAAATCTTGTAAAGATTTAGGGTTTAGATATGGGGGATTGTTATTTGGAGGGTTATTTTCTTCATTGTTATCAGCCATGCCTGATTAAATAAAAAACAAATCTAAGTTTCAAATATTATTACAAATATAAATACAAAACCCTATTTTAAAAAAAAACACTACATTTACAATGAAAATGAAATAAATTAATAAAAATCTACAATTAACAACTTACCAAATATGCTTGAAGTCAAATTTGATGTTTCGAATATCAGGTATCCGAAAATATATCGAGTATCAGAAAACCGCGGCTAGAAAATGATAAAATCGCGCTAGGAAATGAAGAATAGGGCTCGCGGGTGTGGGATATATGCCACAGTTATCGGGTACTCGAAAATATTGGGTACCCGATATTTTTGGGTACTCGATTAGGAATGTGCTTTGGTGGCAGGCTTGCCTAGGTGTACTGACACCTAGACCTACTAAAAAGTCAACAAGCGCTTTCATGTGCTTTTGGACGAGTGAAAAGTGAATATTTTTCACATCGCCACTTTTTGGCCCCTCATCTTCTTGCACATACCCATTTACATTAGAAACATTAAATATATACACATTAGCAACCTTTTTTCTTTTTGGGCAGCACCCAAATTATCGTCCAATGTTGTTTGGTGTCCATGAAGTCTTCAACACACATTGCCCACCACCACATTGACAGTTTGGTACATTGACAAGAGTCATCGAGCCTATATATCAATAATGCACTGCACCATCGTTACTACATTTATTATTCTTATATGATTATTTTTATATGAAATACACCAAGGAGTACCATTAAAAATATTAACCATTTACAATAATGAAAAGTAAACCTAAATCAAATAACTCATTTTTTTATCAGCATGTGTAGTCTCTGTGTATATGAAAAATGAAAGAAATATGAAGCTGAAATAAAATAGTGAACAAAATAGTATTCCACATAGACTGAATGAAATATACCATCAAAAGAAGGTGCCAAAATCCTGTCACAAAGCACAGACATAGGAAATCAAAAAGGGACAAAAGACATGAAAAAAAAAAAAATCATTATGACTATAGAAAAATCATGTATACTATAATCAAAAAAAGAAACACTCTTTGTCAACAATTTTTAAAATCATTAGGACTATAGGAAAATAATTAAGACTATACAAAATCAAATTTTAGAAATGAATGGTTCTAATGCTTTGCCATTACAACAATTGAGCATTCATCATTTGGTATTGTGTATTCCATTTAAATATGTCAACAATGTTTAAAATCCTGTCACCAAGCACAAACAAGAGATAAGAAAAATCATTAGGACTATAGAAAAATCAAGTTCTATAAATGGATGGTTATAATATTGCTTTGCCATTAAAACAATTGAGCATTCATCATTTGGTACTTCTTGTTGTATTCCATTTAAGTTTTTCAGTTGTCGTGTTTATGTGCATGTTCTTTATGTGTTTGGCTTCTCTCCCTCATAAGGGATATGTCAATAGGTAATTGATTTGAAAGCATAATGATTTACAGTCTTTTTTTAGGATAGGCGTAATCATCCCACCAACCTTAATTAGCAACATTTGTGATATATGTCAAGTACTTATAATCAGTATGCCCAACAAACAGAGACTTAGTAGTAAAAGCATGTCCTTTGGTTTACTAGTTTAATTTTCTTTAAGAATGGTTTGTTTCATGTTTGAATGTACCATTGAATGAAGCTTGGCTATATAAAGTACAATATTAAGACTCGTGACTCTTCAAATTCTCTTGTTTCTTTTAGACCTCCAAACATGTGTACTTTGAGTAGCCCTCCAACAAATGGACTTGTGATGATTTTCACAATAGTACATGTGTAGGAGGACTACTCAAAGTACTGCTTAGGCAAATCTAAATGTTCATCACCTATGCATATAAGAGTTGATCATAGAAGATATATGCTAGACCCAGCAGCAAATAGAATTGTGGTGATTTTCACAATAGTACATGTGTTGTTGGGTAAGCTCCCAATAGCGCTCAAGAAAATATGCATGTTCATCACCTGTGCATATGAAGTGGCTCTAATGGAAGATACAATCACTGAATTCTGCATACTCCTTATTTTGTTCTGCATTGATATTGTTAGACATGGTCTTTCTTGAATGGAATGACTCATTACTTGTACATTGACTAGAATATTGGTGGAAGAAGGATGATTTGTTTGTAACCATTTTTTCAACTCTAATTTTCTCAACACAAAGGGACATTTATCATAGCCATAGAAACATGATTATTTTAAAATTAAATACACCAAGGAGTACCAACATAAATATTGATTATTTACAATCATGAATAGTTAACCTTAATCAAATAGCTCATTTTTTTATCAGCATGTGTAGTCTCTATGTATATGAAAAATGAATGAAATATCAAGCTGAAATAAAACAGTGAACAAAAATTCAAATTCAAGGCCTAATTTATCAAGAGCAACAAATATTAGGATGAAAGAAAAATCATTAAGAGTATAGAAAAATCATTAGGACTATAGAAAAATCATTAAGACTAGAAAATCAAGTTCTAGAAAAATCATTAAGAGTACTATAGAAAAATCATTAGGACTATAGAAAAATCATTAAGGCTAGAAAATCAAGTTCTAGAAAAATCATTAAGAGTACTATAGAAAAATCATTAGGACTATAGAAAAATCATTAAGACTAGAAAATCAAGTTCGAGAAAAATCATTATGACTATAGATAAATCATTTAGACTATAAAATCAAGTTCTAGAAATGGACGATTCTAATGCTTTTCAATTACAACAATTGAGCATTCATCATTTGGTACTTCTTGGTGTATTCCATTTAAGTTTTTCAGCTGTCATATTTATGTGCATGTTCATTATGTGTTTGGCTTCTCTCCCTTGCAAGGGCTATATCGATAGATAATTGATTTGAAAGCATAATGATTTGACTGATCCAAGTAATCCTTTGAAGTTTCTCATGATCCTGATGCAAGTTGATTGGATTAAGCAATTTGGGGATCCAATAGGACTTTAGGGGAGTTTAATAAATGTTTTGGAAGACTTAGAGGAACTATTATCATGACTTTCCCTTCATCTACAGGGAGTTAGACTGAATTTGCTAATATTTTCCTTTGTTTTGAAGTGTATTTTGTAATTTATTTCCTTTCCATGGACCCAAAGACCTAGGACCCATGGAAAGAGGATACTAACAATGTATTATACGACTCTAATGTTCTTGACTTGCAAAGATTTGAGAAAGTAAAGAGAACACTGGCTATGTTTAATGTTAACTATTCTTGCACAATCCACTCATACAACAATGAAATGCTATGTGATTGACAATTTCAGACAATTGGTCCTTTGGAGTGTATTAAACAGAATATAATTTTTAGCATATTATTATCATTCTATTTCTTTGTTGTAAACATGTCATTGGCTCAATTTTAATCTACTAGTGTTGTGCCCTAGCCAATGCTTTATCACCATTATTTGATGTTATTCACTATTTTGAAATGTTGACTATGGTTATCAAATGGAAAAAATAGAAAAAAAAATTGCACACGAATTTTTTTTACAAAACTAAACCAATGGCATGTTTACAACAAAGAAATAGAATGATAATAATATGTTGAAAATTCTATTTTGTTTAATACACATCAAAGGACCAGTTGTATGAAATTATCAATCACATAGCATTTCACTTTTGTATGAGTGGATTGTGCATGAACATTTAACATTAAATAAGGAGAAAACTCCTCAACACATTTGGAAACCATTGAATTCAATAATAAATGAAACCTAACACCAACACTATTCCTCCCATTCAATTCTACCAATAATAAAGAATTTAATCCATTCAACATTACATATAATCGTTAGACAGTTACATTTTCTGACTGTGTAGAGGAACAGTCACTACCAAAACAATCAAAACTACTTTCACCCTTGCACAAGCTATTCCAAACTTCAAGTAAAAAGAGCATTATGCTATATCAAATCATTCATATTCATAGTAACCATTCAATGGATCATTTTGTCAATGAACCCTCTCACTGTACCCCTGCGGCAAAGAAAGGAAACCTCAAAATAGAGAAAGGAAACTTAGTAAAACTAGTCTATGTCGTTGTTTGTGAGGGTATTAAAATTATGGAAGAAACCCTTCACCAAGAAGATGATTGTGTCTACAATATTTACTAGAGGCAAAGAACATAATTTTGTTCCAGCAATTACTCCTAGAAGATAATGGCACCCACAAAACACTTGGAAAAGATAGCACTCACTATATCTTTTACCACTCTTTTAAAGCTCTCAAAGATTGATCAACGAATTCTTGAACACAAAGAACCATTGACAATTATGATTCATGTGTACAATAGCTAACAACAAGTTTTTCCAATCACGGTGTCCAATAATTATGTTAGAAAAATAATCTACAAATCCCTTACACAACCATAATAGATTCAAACCATGAACCATAAGAACCTAACAATGGGACTAACAAAGATACAGACTAAACAAATCTTGATCATATTCCACCCTATTGTAAGGCCCAAGAAGTAACTCTATCTTAAAGCTACACATTCCTCTAGATGAAACTCAAAGATTAGGTAGCTGAAGCATAGTAATACTTGAATGAATCTAGGAATAATTTGATGTACAATCATTTGCTAGCTTGGTTTGTGGGCTTTCCACATAATATTTTCCCTTTAACCACATTTATAGTTTGAGAAAATCAGAAAAAATTGTTTCAGATTTATATTATCCTTTTGAACTATCACAATGCCATCAAAATGCATAATCATTGGTCATATCAGGAAAATTCCTATTGATTAGTAGGATATCCTTATAAAAATTTGATGCATGGATTTCTTGTGAATTATCGACTGCTATGTATCCTAAAACTATGGAATGAATAGTGTTGGTGTTAGGTTTCATTTATTATTGAATTCAATGGTTTCCAAGATGTGTTGAGGAGTTTGCTCCTTGTTTAATGTTAATTGTTCCTGCACAATCCACTCATAAAATAGTGAAATGCTATGTGGAAGGGATGGTTGATAGTGTTCCTTGGGGGAAGGGGGATTGTGAAAGCCTTGTTATCATTGTATTGTGTATTTCCAATATGTTTAGATGCAAGGAAGACCAGGAGAATGAAGGATCACTCACTGATTGCATGATAACCTAGTTTTGAAGGGTCACTGGTTGAGGGGACAGTCAAGGTCTGGATGATTGGGCCATTGGAGGACCCTAGTCCTTTGTATTAATTTCTATTCAAATTGGATGCATGGATTTCTTGTGAATTATCGACTGCTATGTATCCTGCAACTGCATCCGTAAATCTCCATATACTTCTCTAGGGTTGTAAGCCACTTAGGGATCAAAATAGAGAAACTAAATAAAAATCATTCTTTGTCCTATTTTCTTTTAACAAAGTCTCAACTATCAATGATACAATACATTTGATTCCCAAGATATCAATACAAATGGCGCCTAGCTAGAAGCTCATGGGCTATCCATTTAATAACCATAATCAACATTTCAAAAAAATGGATATCCTTGAGCACAAGCACCAATAACATCAAATAATGGAGTTAAAGCATGGGCTAGGGCATGACACTAGTAGAATGCAATCATTTCAGTGACAACAATATACAATGACATCATTAAACATATATGCTAGTAATATCAACAAACACAAATCCAAACATTTGAATATAGTGAATTGATATCCTTGAGCACAAGCACCAATAACATTAAATATTTCTAATATTTCTATGATTTTCATTCTCTCAGATCTACAACTTCCCGCTCTGTAACTTCCTACCCAAGCTCATTTTTCAAACTACAGGCTCCCATGCCTGCCTCCCCTGGAGGAGAATCTGCCCCCTAGTTGACCCCCCTACTGGTCCTGATGGACCCCAGGCTATTCCCATGATCCCCTCGGTCATGGACCTAGTGGCTGAGTCAACGGTGGAATCTCAAAAAGCATCCTCTTTTGTTGATACCACTTTGTCCCCTCCAAAATTCAACTAGAAAGGGGTCCTTATTAGAGAAGCTCAATAATATCTAGAGGCTCTGTTGGTGGACTTTGTATAGACTGAGGAAGGTGTTGAATTGTCACTCCCAGACTCAGTGGTGAATAGAATGATGGTGGATTTCCAGTTGGCCCTGGTTGGTCGATTCTTTAACTTTCGACCTACCATTGAAATGGTTAGGAAATGGGTGTCTAATCAGTGGAAGATAAAGGGTTATGTCCTTGTTTCTTCTATGTCGATTGGGATTTTTCTATTTAAGTTTACCACTCTTGAGGACCTATCCTTTGTTCTATCAAGATCGTGGGTCTATGGGAAGAACTTCTTGGCCCTTGCAAAATGGAAGCTCAGATTCAATCCAGTGACGAAACTAACCAGAATGGCCCCGGTTTGGGTTCATCTCCCTAGCCTCCCACTAGAGTATTGGGATGAGAAAGCTTTCCATTGGATAGGGTACTCCTTTGGCACTTTCATCACTACGGACCAGGTGACCTGCTCTAAATCCAGGTTGGTTTTTGCCAAGTTCTATGTGAACGTTACTTTGAATAAAACCCTACCCAACTTTGTCATTTTAAAATCCAAACTAGGTAGATGGACCCAAGCGCTGGTGTATGAAAATGCCACCCTGTTCTGCTAGAAATATGATACCAGAGGCCACACTAGTGACACTTGCACCTCCAAGTCAGGAACTAAAATAGGGAACAAGGACAAAGGAATGATTGAGGTTCCACCCCCCATAAATGAAGTGTGAAAGGAGGAGACTAGGCCACCCTTGGCGGCTAATGAGAAGGAAATCCCAGAAAAGGAAGACCTGGTGCCAGAGGAAGGTGAGATCATCCCCCTTCTAGATAAGGAGGTAGGGAGCCCTATTCTCGGCTCTTCAGAACTCTAGTCTATAGAGGAACCCATTCTCCAGATGGTGGTAGAGCCTGTAAAGAACCCCCTGATGCCCCCCCAGAGGGGAGGAAGACTAACCATACTCAGGTAGAACAACCCGCCATTATGGTTTCTCTAGAGCTAAAATCCCCAAAGCTAAATGCTAACTCCCCCCCAAAGCCTATGAAGAAGAACTCTCCCAGCTCTCTCAATGTTGATTGCCGTTTGGAGGATGATGATGGGGAATAGAAAATGTAGAAAAAGAAAACCAAACCCAAGAAGGCTAATGTGGGAATGGAAATACATAGGGGAAGGCCTTTAGACTATGAAAGGAGATCAAGAGGGGCCATAAGGGATGTTGCAGCAGGTAAGCAACAAACCCTGGAATCTAGCTTTAAAAGTAAGAAATGATTTTCCTTTCTTGGAATGTTAGGGGTTTAAATGGCTCCCTTAAAAAAAGAGTTGTTAAACACTACATTTTTTATCATAAGCTTGATGTTCTGCTCCTACAAGAAGTTAAGATGTCTGCTAGTAATTTCGCTACCCTTGCACCCAATCTCTAGTCGGGTGCTCTGTTCCACTACTCTAAAGTTGCGGGTGCATCCAGAGGCATTGCTACACTCTGGAACCCCAACAGGTTAACTGGTCAGCTGGTTGCTTCTTCCCTAAATTTCCTTGTTGTTACCTTCAAGAAGAATGGCCTTGAATGGATCACTTTTAATATTTTTTCCCCTAATACTCGGTCTGGCAGAGCCTCCTTGTGGTTTGACATTGGCCTTTAGTTGGATCAGGATAGTTCTACGAATTTCTTTCTCATCGGCAACTTTAACACCCCCTTTTACCCCTCAGAAAAGTGTGGTGGCCTAATGGACTACTCTGATAGCATGGGGGAGCTGGAAAACATTATTTCTTCCACAAGCCTTCTTGATATCAATCTGAAAGGGAACCCCTTCACTTAGACCAACAATAGGCAGGGAACCCATCTCATCTAGGTGAGGCTAGACTAGGTTCTTGCCACCTCCTCATGGGATCTTTGTCTGAACTCTACCTTGTCTTCCCTCCCTAGAACTACGTCTGATCATAACCCCCTCCTTCTCTATTAGCATGACACCCCTAAGATCAGCTCAGCCCCCTTCAGATTTGAGATCATGTGGTGTTCTCACCTATCCTTTAGAGATCAAGTGAAATTCTAGTGGGTGACTAACATCAAAGGTATTGCCATGTTCAAAATTTCCCAAAAGCTTAAAATTATCAAAAGGTAGGTTAAAGGGTGGAGAAAACATAACTTTGGTGACTTTTGTAAAGAGAAAAAGGAACTGTCTAAAACCTTAGGGTCCCTCCAAGCCCAATTGGCTTCTGGGAGCCACCCACCCCAGACCCATGTGGAGGAGGAGTTGACTAGACACAAGTGACAGGAAACCCTAAAAAAAAAAGAAATCTACTAGAAGCAAAGATCCAGAATCTAGTGGCTTGCTGAAGGGGACATGAACATGACTTTCTTCCATTGGTCTGCTAGCAACCATAAAAGGAGAAATACCATCACTTCTATTAAGGATGAGGGAGGGAATGAAATCAAGGAGAAGGACAAAATCAGTCAGGTTGTAGCTAACTACTTTAAGGGGTTGTATTCTAATGAGGGAACTATTTGCCCAAACAACATTCAAAATCAACTCTTGGACCACATCCAAAGTGCTATAACTCGTAGGGAAATGACCAGCTCATGAAGCATGTTACTAATGAGGAGGTCAAGAATGTGGTTTTCGCTATGGGAGCCTACAAAGCCCCAGGGCGGATGGCTTTCCTCTAGCATTTTTTAAGGAATTTTGGAACATTATGGGGACTGATGTTACCCGTGTGGCTAGAGACTTCTTTAGGACAGGGCACCTTCTCAGACAACATAATAAAACCTACATTGCACTTGTCCCAAAACATGACAATCCTACCACTATGTTGGATTTAAGACCCATCAGCCTCTGTAACACCTTCTACAATATCCTCACCAAGATTTTGGTTGGTAGAAAGAAGCCTCTTTTGGATAAGATTATCATCACTACTCATAAAGGTTTTGTTCTGGGTGATGTAGCCATAGCCACCCATAAAATCATCCACTCTATGGACAGGAGAAAGGTCCCACGTATGGCCTTTAAACTGGATATCTTTGAAGCTTATGACAAAGTTAACTGGTCATTTCTGCTTAAAATTCTAGCTAAAATGGGCTTTAATGAGAAGGTTATCCAGATTATACAAGAATGTACCCAAAATGTTAGATTTTCTCTGCTTGTCAATGGCACCCCTGGTGACTTCTTCAAACCTGAAAAGGGTCTTAGATAGGGAGACCATGTCTCTCCTTACCTCTTTATTATGGTGGCTGATGTTCTTAGTAGGAATCTGAGTATGCTTTCCTCTATGGGAAGAATTAAAGGCATCAAACCTGCTTCTACCCTTCATTAGGTTGTGTTAGAATAGTTTGTGGATGACACTTTCCTTTTTAGGTATTCTTTGGTGATTGTGGCTAGACAGTGGAAAAAAATCCTTGAAAGTTATGCCTGGGCTTTGGGAAAATGTATTAACTATCAAAAGAGTCATTTGTTCTTCTCCAATACCCCCATGGAGATATAAAATAGAATGCTTCAAATCCTGGGTTGTCTATTAGCTTCTCTCCCCTCTACTTAGCTTGACCTCCCCCTAACAGTTAAGGAGGTTTCCCAGGATTTATGGAACTCCATCCTGGAGAGAACCCAGAGAAAACTTATTGGTTGGAAAGGGAAGATTCTAAGCAATGCTGGTAAGCTTTAGCTCATGGCCTCCATTGTCCAAGGTATCCCTGTTTACTTCCTATCCCTCTTTAAGATCAAAAGCAACATGGCAGACAAATTGGAGAGAATTCAGAGAACCTTTTTGTGGGTAGGGTCTGAAGAAAAGAAGAGGATGTCTCTTGTCAATTGGGACACTCTCTGCCTCCTAAAAAGACTTGGTGGTATGGGACTAAGCAGAATTGGCTTGATGAATACATCCCTCACCACAAAAGTAGCATGGAAACTCATATAAGGAAAAGTGGATTGGTGCAAAATAATGGAGGCTAAGTACCTCTAAGGACATCCCTATGGGAGGATGTACCATGATAGTGACCTCCCAAGTGGATCCAAACTCTAGATGAACATCTGTAAATGCAAGACCTTGCTATCTAAAGGAGCTTTTTGGAAAATAAGAAATGGGAGATCCATCAGATTATGGAATAATTATTGGACCCTAAACCACCCTAACTTGAGCTTCAGATTCAAACCTCTTATGGACTACATCAGACCTGTCCTTGGGAACAAAGCCTTAAACTACATCACTGGAAGGGATTGGAAAAATATACCTAATTTGGTTAGAGACAAACCAGACCTTCAACAATTGGCCAAAGAACTCATGGAAACCTTGATTGATATCAAAATTTTAGGGCTTGGTGACTCCATTATCTGGGCCCCCACCCAAACTGGTACCTTCTCGGTAAAATCTACTTACAATTTGCTTCTGAAGGAGGAAAATAACCTAGGGGACTGGAAGAAGGTATGGATCCCTTAACTCAAGCCGAAAATCAATTTTTTCTGGTGGATCCTCATGCATGGTAAGGTCCTAACCCAAGATAATATTATAAAGAGCGGCTTCTCCATGGTGAACATATGTGTCCTATGTAAGGAGGAGGAAATAGTGAATCACCTTTTTATCCACTATGATTATGCCACCAGCATATGGAAAGTGGTAATCGGCAAGTTGGGTATCTCACGGGCCCTAGGTAGCAATGTGCATCAATTTACCAACTAGAGATCTCCCTCCAATCACCCACTCCTCCAAATCCTTTGGCATATGCTATCCCCTCACATCTAGTAGACTATTTGGAAGGAAAGGAACAATAGGATATTCAGGGAGGCTAGTAACCAGTCTGAGATTTGTCTCTATATTGGTACTAAGTTCCTATGTGAAAATGCTAGGCTAGCTAAGTGGAAGCTTCCCTCTTTTCCCCCTACTATCTAGGAGGTTAGAATAGCTGATAGTTGGAATCTCCTAGATGGATTTAATAGGTTTGATGATGCTAAATGGATAGCTAGAAAAGCTACCAGATGGATCACCCCTCCTAGAAGATGGACCAAATTAAACTTTGATGGGGCAGCCAATAATCTTGGCCAGGGCGGGGGTGGTGTTTTGAGAGATCATAATGGCACTTGCCTATTGGCTTATGCTGGGTCATTCAATAACTGCACTGTCAACCAAGTGGAGGGAATGGCCCTTTTATGGGGGATTAAATTTGCAACCCAAATAAATATCAGATTGCTGGAAATCGAGGGAGATTCCAAAGTGGTGGTAGAGGTTGTCAAAGTGGAGCTAATGTGGGTTGGAGGGTTAGACCCATTATGCTAGAGATCTTTGAGCTTCTCAATAGCTTCTAGTGCATGACCATTGGCCACACATACAGAAAGGGGAAGTTGGTTGTGGATTTGATGGCAGCCATAGGTCTAAATCAAATCAAACTTAATAGTTAGAGGGTGGTCAGTGATCTTCCTATGGTGACTCAGCAACTCATCAGAGGAGAAATGAATTCTACATTTTAAATGAGCCACGCTATCATATTCATTATGAATCCTTCCTGGATCACGTGATGGTGTGCTCTAGCAATTATTGTGATTATGAAAAGGAATACCCAAAACCCCATAAAGAATCATAATTACTCTTCAAATGTGTGGAGAGAGAGTTGTCTGAATCGGTGGGCTTACTTGGCTAATAAGGACAACAAGTGCATCCTTGGCATTATTGCTATTAATGGCACCTGGAGATCCATTAGATTTGGCCATACAAAGCCCAACTCCCAATATTTCACCCAAGGCCATCATTTTGAGTATAATCTTTCCTTGAAATGGCCTCGCAAAAACAAGTAATTTTTTACGATCTGCCAAGGAGCTCGGCACTTAGGTTTTGAGGATATTCTGGTGTAGGAGAGGTAGAGCATTAACATGGGAGGCAACACTCTTTGGATCGAACTAGACAAGATCGATGAGGCTTTCACCTCTAACCCTTTGGTGACCCACTATTGCAAAGAAAGTGGTATATGGGGTTTATGGAGCACATGAAAGGTGGGCATGATGAGTGGATTTCTAAACAATTTGTCTTGTCTTGGAACAATAGGAGTGTCTCAGTTGGTGGCATCCATTTCTAGATCAATGAGGAGGTCATTGCAAAGGTGACATGCCTTTTTATGGAGGGGAGAAAATACAAAAAGACTAGTCGGACTCCCAACCCTACCAGCCTCGACTAGTTTTTCAAGGAAGGAGAGAATCCTATGAAGAAGCAAGGGGGTTTTAACCGGGAAGAGCTACCGGAATTCTGTCCCAAGATTTGTCGCATTGTGATGAAATATTTTATGATGGAAGGTAAGTTCATTGTGTTCTACTACTACCACTTACCATTCCTGAATCATATTAGAAATAAGGATTTAATTTCCATACCCTTCTATCTCCTGCATTCTATAGAAAGTAACATTTTGGACATTAAGGAGAACCCTGATAAATCAATCCCTATCCTCCATTAGGGTATCCTTCTCTATATTTACCACTTCCATAAGGCTATTTTCCTGCCTCCCAAACCCCCCATTATCCAAGAGATGACCCAGGAGGAGTCCCCGGCCAAAACTGAAGATCCCACTCATTCAACCTCCCAGTCCATTCAGGTTATCTAGGAGTTTGATCTGGGTGCTAAAGAGGGTACAACCCGCAAACAATGTGTTAAAAACCCTTTCAATAGGAAGGAGGGTCAGGAGGAGTCCCATATTTCTTATTCTATGGAGAATAAAGACAAGAAGGAGTCTGACAGTACTCTTGAGACTAAACGAAAGCCCAAAAAATGGAGAATGATGGAGAGCCAGGTTAGTCTGGAGGTTGACTTAAGTGGCTTGGGTCGCTGAAGGTCTAATAGAATTGCAAAGGAGCAGTGTAAAACTAGAATGATGGAAGTGGCTTCTAGAGAGTAGTCCTTGTCTGAAAAGACTCTCACACCACTGAGTCCCTGAAGGGTTCTTCGGATGATCACATGAGTCCTATTAGGACTGGTAAGTTTCCCCTGGCCAACTGCAAGAAAACCATTAAAATCCCTTGTAACCTTACCCCATGCTTGAGCCCTCTCCATGATCTCCAGGAACCCCCCACCTTTGAGTATAATATCGGGGTCCTGGATGACAAAAACAAACTTAAAGGAACTCTCAAGATGAGGTTTTTTGATATGGACAAGGAGATTGATGACATCAAAAAGAATATGTAGGACCTAAAGTAGCATTTCATGATGACTAACAAATTTGCATTGAAGGTCATGCATGCTTCGGTTATGACACTCTGTACTATGCAAGAAAAGCTGGCGGGTGGCAGTCTCGAGGTGGACAAGGAAAATAAGGATCTTTTCCTATTCCTATAGGAGGAGTGGGCTAGGACCCTAATGCTAAACATTTGCGTGGAAAGAATTAGCTGTTGGTGGTCATGTGTTGTTTAGTTTTTACTAGGCATGGCTCATGGTTCCCCTATTTTGTTTTTAGGGTTAGTGTTATTTTGTCTAGCTCTTGGTAAAGCCCTGTGTGGCCTATAACTGTTATTTTAACTGCTACTTTTCATTTTAATTACTCTAGTTTAATCCTTTTGATTAGTACTGTGACTTATATTTTTTATAGAGGCAGATTAGACTTGGTTATTCTGCTAGTAAACTATTTGTATCTACTCTGACTAGTGCCATTAATGTGCTATTAATGTGCCTCTAGTCCCTTTGTTCCATGGGCCAACACCCTCTTGCTGCTTTTTCTATTAAAAACATCAAATAATAGAGATAGAGCACTGGCTAGGGCATGACACCAATAGAATGTGGTCATTTCAGAGAGCATTCATGATCAAATAAAATGCAATGCATTCAAATATGATGCCAGAGGCTCGAAAGATGAAGAAATCACATAACTTCTCCTACCCTCAGCTTTCACTCCTTTTCTCCCGCTCCTCTATCCAATCGAAATAGAAATGATGAGGCCATTTCACTTTTTTTTATCTATACCCCAAATCTGTCAAAATTCTGATGGTTAATTAAACACCCATCATAATACCAACACCATCGTGGCCTATTAAAAAAAAAACACCAAATTCGTAATAAAAAGTTACCCGTCAGAAACTTCTATCAAAATTTGGCCCCAAATGTAGTAGTGAGAGATATCCTAACTTCAACTAGACTTCTCTAGAAAAGCTACATTCAAAGAAAATGTGTCTCATAGTCTCATAAATTCTACAAATAGAACAGAGGTCATAAGTTGCTAGGTGATTCCTAACAAGAAGCCTATCAAGCATGAGTTGCCACTCGAAGCATTTGATCTTAGGTGGGATGGGAGATTTAAAAAGTTTCTCAAAGGTTTTTTTTTCCAATCAGACGAGATGGTGTTAGCATACCAGATGGAATTAATATGATCAATCACAGAGGTATCACAGTTGAGCATTTTATAAATATCCTTAGCTTTTATTTTAGTGAGGAGGGATCCATCTTTCCAACGAATACCACTCTGATACCACTATGATGAAGGGTGCTCCCCTTAATACCACAAACACATAATAGAAACAGAGAAACAACAATAATATGCAAGAACAAAAAATTCGCTTCTTATTATCTCCACAAATGTGGAATTACAAACTTTCAAAATTACAATATGCAGAGCCACATGGGCATTCCCTTACAATATTCTATAGGAAAAAGCCTCAAATCAATACCCAGATCTCTACCCAGAACTGCCCTAGACAACACTACGGGCCTTCTTTATATAGGCATTTTCCATCGTCCGAGAAGGTTCCAAAAATTTATCCCTTAGGGCCAACCAAACTTAGAATTATTTTATTTTTCAATTTATTACATCAAAGTTAGCTCAAAATAACTTTTGAAACCCGAACAAAATTTTTGAAGGAAAATTATTTTCTGCCATTTCAGGTGATCTGACTTTTGGAGACCATAAGTCATCACTAGTTGACTCGATTGACTATTATAACCCCATTTTGGAAAGGCCGCGAATCGTTCTACAGGCTTGACTTGCGCAAGCACCTGTCACCCAAATTCTTGACCTCATTCGGGGCCTCTAAAGCCTTCAAAACTAAGTTCAAAGTTTCTGTACCCTGCTGCCAATACCGAAAATCTTCAATATCTTCAAAACTAGACCTGATCTAGCCATGAAACTTTATTGGTAGGCTGATATGACTGAGATGAACCTCCACATGTAAAATCAAAACATTCCAAGATCGTATGACCAACTTACTAAAAAAAATAGCAAGTTTCCATAAATAGCAGCTTTGCACAAGATAGCCCTTATTGAATACAAAAACATAAATATTTTTGGGTGATGCAAGATTGCTCTTATAGCCAGGATGCTCCTACATCAGACACCCAGGGTAATTTGAGAAGTGACCCCGTCACGTCTTAGGTGTGTAGAGGAAAACCAAGATGGTTAACCTCCTCCTTTGTCAGCCATGATGAATCTTCAACAGGTCATCCTTTCCACTTGACTAGATATTCTTCATATGTCCTGTTATTTGTGCTTCTGCCAACACAACTATCCAGTATATCCTCAATCTCTTTGGTATCTGAACTAGTTGCTAGAATACTCCACTGAGCTATTGTGATCTCATCTTCAACACCTCCCTCATGATACTCTAGTAGATCTAAAATGTTAAACACTGGTGAAATATTCAGCTCAGTAGGCAATTCTACTTCATATGCATTTCCCAAATCATGCTTCGTCTTCATTTTCAATTTGTTATATGTACCAACTGGAAATCACTCCTTCCACAAATGAACCATGACTTCATCTCCAACTTGAAATTCCTTATGCCTCCTTTTCACATTTGCCTTAGCCTTATACTGCGCATTCATCTTGGTAATATGCTTCCTCACCTCCTCATGGATGTTCTTCAAGTGTTCTGCAAAATCCTCAGTTTCAGCACTACTTATTTCTCCTTTATCTATCTTTCTCAACTCAGATGCATTTCTTGGACTACTCCCATATACAATATGGAATGGTGATTTACCAGTGCTCCTGTTGACATAATTATTATATGCAAATTCTGCCTATGGTAAAATCAAATCCCATCTCGTTGGCTTATCTCCAACCAAACATCTCAAAAAATTTCTCAAACTGCTATTCACCACCTCTATCTATCCATCAGTCTGTGCATGATGTGATGAACTGAACTTCAAATCTATCTTCAACTTCTTCCACAATGTAGGCCAGAAATATCCAACAAACTTAGTGTCCCTATCTGAAACTATACTCTTTGGAAAATCATGTAGTCTCACCACTTCTCTAAAAAATAGTTCCGCTACATGAATAGCATCATTAGTCTTCTTGTAGGGAATAAAATGTGCCATCTTTGAAAATCTGTCAACTACCACAAAAATTGAATCATGTCCCCGCTGTGTCCTTGGTAAACCAAGAACAAAGTCCATACTGATATCTTCCCAAGGCTTCTCTGGTACAGGTAATGGCTGATAGAACCCTGTATTCTACTTCACTCCTTTCACCATCTGACATACTCTGCAACTCTGTATAAACTTCTTGACATCTTGTTGCAATTGTGGCCAATAATAATTCTCACTAACCAAAGCAAGGGTTTTATCACGACCAAAATGTCTAGCCAATCCTCTGCTATGCTTCTCCTTGATGAGATTCTCCCTCATAGAATTTATTGGAATGCACAACTGACTCCCTCTGAATAGCATATCATCTTGAATGATGAAATCTAGCCACTTCATCCTGTCTAGAGTAACAGGTTCTTTACAAACTTTCCAAGCTTCACCAAAATCAGGATCCTTTGGATACAAATTCTTGAGTTCCTTGAACCCAACCACCTCAATCTGCATCTCTATCAGTAATAGTTTCCTTCTGCTAAGAGCATTTACAACCCTGTTAGACTTTCCACTCCTGTGTTTCAAAACAAATGTATAACTCTACAAAAACTCAACCCATTTCAAATGCCTTTGATTCAACTTTCCTTGACTATTCAAATATTGCAAAGCTTGATGATCAGTATACAAAACAAACTCCTTAGGAAGCAGATAGTGTCTCCACTTCTTCAATGCCTGAACTATAGCATAAAATTTCTAATCATAAACAAAATATTTCCTCTTGGCATCATTCGACTTCTCACTGAAATAAGCAATAGGTTTACCTTCTTGACTCATAATAGCTCCTATTGCAGTACCACTAGCATCATAGTCTACTTGAAACACCTTATTAAAATTAGGAAGTGCTAAAACAAGTTGTTCTGTAACCTTTTGTTTCAACGGTTTAAAATTCTTATCCGCCCCATTAGTCCACTTGAACTCTTTCCTATCCCCTCTCATTGTTTTAGTCAAGGGTCCACAAATACTACTAAAATTTCTAATAAACTTTATGTAAAAACTAGCCAAACCATGAAAAGATCTTACCTCAGTAGCACTCCTTGGAGTAGGCCATTCAAGGATAGCCTATACTTTCTCTGGATCCATTTTCAGACCTTCTGCTGAAACTACAAATCCCAAATACACTAATTCCTTCTTCACAAAACTGCACTTCTTCAAATTAATCAACAATTTCTCATCTCTCAGCTTCTCAAACACCATACGAATATGCATCATATGTTCCTCCAATGTCCTGCTAAAGATCAAAATATCATCTAGGTAAACAATGACAAACTTACCCAAAAATTCTTTCAGAACCTAGTTCATGAGTCGCATGAAAGTGCTCGGTGCATTGGTTAGCCCAAAAGGCATGACTAACCACTCATACAGCCCTTCCTTTGTCTTTAAGGCAGTCTTCCATTCATCTCCTTCTCTGATATGAATTTAGTGATATCCACTCTTTAGATCTATCTTTGAGAAATACACATCTCCACTCAAACAATCCATAATATCATCCATTCGTGGCAATGGAAACCTGTACTTGATTGTGATCTTGTTTATTTCCCTAGAGTGTATACACATCCTCCATTCTTCTTTGGTGCTAATATTGCTAGTACAACACATGGACTCAAACTCTCTCGAATCAATCCCTTTTGCAATAACTCATGTACTTGTCTGTTCAACTCTTCACTTTCTGCTGTTGTCATTTCATGTGCTACCTTGTTTGGCAAACTAGCTCCTAGAATCAAATCCATCTGATGACTGATCTTCCTTACTGGTGGTAATCCATCAGGTACATTATCAGATACAATATCCTGAAACTCATTCAAAAAATTTGCAACCTCTACAGGTACATCCTCTACTTCCTCTTTACCAGCTTTTGGAATTAAAGAAAAACACACATGCTCATGCCTCATACCATCTAGGAATTTCCTTCCATCAACAAAAGTTATTCTTTCATTACCACATACCTTTTCTTCGGTCTCCTTCAATGGCTTTAGCTTATGTCACACTCCATCCTTTGTCAGGGAATAGGTATTCGCATGACCATCATGTACAACACATCTGCCAAACTACCATGGCCTACCCAACAACATGTGACATACATCCATAGGTATGATATCACATAGTACCTCATCATGGTACCCACTAATCTTAAACTTTACTAGGCACTGTTCACTGACCATGACCTTGTGGTCATCCTACACCTAGGCAATCTGATATGGATGTGGGTGTTTCTATCTCTTGAGCTTCAACTTTGTCACCATCTCTTTTGACAGAAAATTTTTAGTGCCTCAACTATCACTAATCACATCACAACATTTACCCTCACACTTGCATCTAGTGCGAAATAGGCTCCTCCTTTATTCAGGTTCATTCTCACCACTCAGCAGGACTCTTCTATTAATCAACATTTCTCCTCTTTCGGCACCTTCAGAATTTGAGGATCTGGCGTCTTCATCTACATGTGCCACGCTGGCCTGGCCTTTATTCCTCCTGTCTATCCTTTCTTGGCATTGAGGACATTCAAATGCCCTATGACCTTCTTCTCCATAGTGAAAACATGTTCCACGGAAGCCTCCTCTTCCTGAACCTTGTCCTCTTCCTCTTCCTCTTTGATCTTTATTGTTCTGATCTTGGAAATGATTGGAATTGTTTCCTCTCTAATTTTGATTGCTACTGGCCTCATCCTTCTTTTTTGGATCTTCATTTTGGCCTCCATATGACCATCTACATGATCATCCACCGCGACTTCTTCCATTCTGTCTGCTCTCAAACTTCTTGTTCAATTTTTCATCTACTTTTAGGGAAAACTGGTATGCCTCTTCAATACTATTTATTCGAACTAGATTCAGCTCCTCCTCAATGCTTGGCCTTAAACCATTAAGGTAACATGCAACTTTCTCCTTGTCAGCTTCTGCATGGCCTGTTCTGATGAGGATTTGATAGAACTCCTCTGTATACTCTTGAACAGATCTTCCTTCCTGCTTCAAACTTTGCATCTTCTTCAGTAGGTCAAGCTCATAATCAACAAGAATGAACTGTCACTTCAATTTATCCACCATTTGATTCCATCTTGTGATTTTATCTTTCCCTCTTCTATTTTGCTCCAATTGAATCTCTTGCCACCAGATCTTCGTATGACCTTTCAGTTTGGCCTTTGCGACTTTGACCCTATCAGGATCCTCAATATCTTCATACTCAAAATATTCTTCACATTCATTGATCCAGTCAATCAACTCCTCTGGGTTAAGATTTCTCAAAAATGCAAGAACCTCAATCTTAGGTCTTTTTTTTTTAATCTTGGAAATGGCCTGAAAAAGTCTTTCTTCCTCCTGGTTCACAACTTTGACTTCTCCTTCTCAATCTTCTTCTTCGGCTTCATCCTCGCTTTTGTCTCTAACATTAAGATTCATTCCTTTGTGAATCTCCTCTTGCAATGCTTGCACTTGCCTCTGGAGTACTCTAACCTCAAGTGTTACAACACTAGCTCTTTCACCACATTCCCTTCATGGAGGCATTTTTGCGATGCGTGCTAAAACCCTAACCATGGTCCTGGTGCAAACTGCCTCATAGTCGGTGATCTGTTTACAAACTCCTGCTTTGATACCACTTGATCAAGGGTGCTCCCCTTAATACCACAAATACATAACAGAAACAGAGAAACAACAATAATATGCAAGAACAGAAAATTGGATTCTTATTATCTCCACAAATGTGGAATTACAAACTTTTAGAATTACAATATCCAGAGCCACATGGGCATTCCCTTACAATATTCTATAGGACAAAGCCTCGAATCAATACCCAGATCTCTACCCAGAACTGCCCTAGACAACACTACGGGCCTTCTTTATATAAGCATTTTCCACCACCGGAGAAGGTTCCAGAAATTTAGCCCTTAGGGCCAACCAAACTTAGAATTATTTTATTTTTCAATTTATTACATCAAAGTCAACTTAAAATAACTTTTGAAACCCGAATAGAAATTTTGAAGGAAAATTATTTTCTTCCATTTCAGGTGACCCGACTTTTAGAGACCATAAGTCATCACCAGTTGACCCGATTGACTATTATAACTCCATTTTAGAAAGGCCACAAAGCACTCTATAGGCTTGACTCACACAAGTGCTTGTCACCCAAATTCTCGACCTCATCCGGGGCCTCTAAAGCCTTCAAAACTGAGTTCAAAGTTTTTGTACCTTGCTGCCAATACCGAAAATCTTCAATATCTTCAAAACTAGACCTGATCTAGCCATGAAACTTTATTGGTAGGATGATATGACTGAGATGAAACTCCACATGTAAAATCAGAACATTCCAAGATCGTATGACCAACTTACTAAAAACAATAGCAAGTTTTCATAAATAGCAGCTCTACACAAGATAGCCCTTATTGAATACAAAAATAGAAATATTTTTGGGTGATGCAAGATTGCTCTTACACCCAGGATGCTCCTCCATCACATTTTGTATGTTATTTCTGACAAGAATCTTCTAGGGTTCATGTCCTCAAGAGCATGGAAAATCCATTTTCCAGCAAGGGACATTCCTTGCATCCTAATATCCTTCAAGCCAAGCCCTCCAAGCTTTTTATCAATATGGAACAAACTCCATTTAACCACATGATTCTTCCTTTTACCCTTGCCAGCATACCACAAAAAGCATTAGATGGAGTTTTGGATTTCAAAAATTTGGTAGTTACTAAACATCCAGGTAGAGGAGTAATATATACTATAAGAGGAGAGGATCTTATGATAGACTTGGACCCTACCAGCAAGGGAGAGAACCCTATTGTTCCACTTATTGAGTTTACTATCAATCTTCTCTTTAACCCAAAGCCACATATCGTTAAGAGAGGGAGCAATAAAGAAAGGGATACCAAGCTATCTAACAATCTTATTATGTCCTCCCCAAGAATAGCCAAATTGTTGAAGCCAATCTGGGGGTTCCTCCTTCTATCCAAGCAAGGTAGATTTGGAACTGGAAATATGGGCACCCGAAGCCTTACCAAAGATGTCCAGTTTTTGAGTGGGGCACTCAATGTTGTATCTCGAAAGCTCCAAGAAGAGTGAAGTATCATCAGGAAACTAGATGTTGAGCAATTTAGAATCATCTAGCAGCTTAATACCATGGACTCTAGGGAAAAGGGTATCATCTCTAAGGAGGTAAAAAAAGGCATCTGAGGCAATAAAAAATAGGGCAGGAGTAAGGAGGAAGCTCTGTCTAATGGATCGAGAGAGCGGGATAGGATGATAAAAGGTCCCATTAACCTTAATCAAGGAAGAGGCATCTTTGAGAAGGATTTGAACATAATTACAGAAAATACTATGGAAACCACAGGCATTAAGCATCATAAGGATAAAGTCCTATTCTACCCTATCATAGGCTTTCTCAAAATCAACAAGAAACATGATAGAGTCTTGCTTGGAGGACTTGGCCCATTCCATAGACTCCCAACTAGTTACAAGGATTTTTAGAATATATCTGCCCTTGATGAACCCCATTTGGGTAGAATAGATGAACTTGGGAAGAATTTTTTCAAGGCGAGAGGCCAGGACTTTGGCATGGATCTTATAGGAGACATTAAGGAGAATAATAGGTTACCAATTTTTAATAAGGGATTTATCACCATCTTTAGGGATAAGTTTCGCAATGCCCATGTTGATGGAATTTCCCAAGGTGCCATTATCAAAAGCTTCTGAGCATAAATCATAAAGGTATTTAGTGATCCAGTCAATATTGGCTTTATAGAGCTCAACAGGGAGTCCATTCGGGCCTGGGGCTTTGTTGTCCTTAAGAGTGTGAATGGCATCAGAAATTTGTTAAAGGGAGACCCTAGTTTGGAGAAGGAGGGAGTCACTCTCAAAGATCATATTAGGGATGAGATTCTTGTATTTATTCCTAATATCTTTTAAAGCCTCATTATCCTCTGAGGTAAAAAGGGTTCTATAAAATATTTCAAAGGCATCAGTGATGTTGTGGAGATTCAGGAGTTCCTTATCCTTCACAACAATTCTATCAATTCTTTCTCTGCTCTGCTTATGTTTGAGAAGGTTGAAGAAGAGCTTGGAACCTTTGTCTCCATATTGGAACCAATGATTACTGGCTTTGATAAAGGCACCTCTAATTTTAACTTGTTGATGGTTCCTAAGGGTATCTCTATCCTGAGAGACTTGCTCAGGTAGGGTAGAGGAGGAAGGTTGAAATTGAATTCCCCGTTCTAATGAATGAACACGTTCAGTAAGGATGTTTTTTGTATGTCTATAATATTTGGCCTTCTTTTGGCCAAAGGTTTGGAATATATTCTTCCAAGAACATATATCCATATTCCATCTACTAATGTGAGAATGAGTCTTGTTTTGCATGTTAAACAGTCTAACCATTTTTATGGTAATAAGGACATCCCGATCTTCTAAAAGGTAGGAATTGAGGATAAACTTCTTATTGGCAAGGTTATTGGTGGAGATGGAATTCCTGGTATTAATGTTGGGTAAGATAGGATAATGGTCAGAAAGAGTAGTAGGGAGGGTAGCCACAAAAATTCCTTGACGATTAGGAGAAAAGGAAAAGAAGTTTTTATTGGCATAAAACCTATCTAATCTAGAGTAAATGTGATTAGGTCCTTGTTGAAAATTACAGCAAGTATACCAGAGGGCCGAAGTTTTAGATTTGAGGCCATCAAGGGGGTCAAATAATTGGAGATGATGTTTAAAACTATCCCAATGGGACTTTTTAGGGCCTCTCCACTCGAAAGGGATACCCCCAACCTTGGATCATCTTGATTCTAAATCATGTTAAAGTCACCTGCAACAATCCAAGGGATATTGGGGGGGGGGGGTAGTCAACGAATCCCAAAAGGAAATTCTTTCCTTGTTATCATTGGGAGCATAAAGGGAGCACACACCAAAGGAGGAGCCACTAAAATTTAAGGTAGCCCAGACCACTCTGTTACATGGGGAGATGCCTGAGTCAATGATATACCTTGCCCATTTGGGGCTAATAAGAAGAGAAACTCCACCCTTTCCTTTAGGATGGTTAGTACAGACTTTAATAGCATCTTTCCAGATACAATTAAGGGCAATGTCAAGAGGGAACTCCATGGCTTTAAGTTCTTGCAGCATCATAAAATCAATATTATTATGACAATTCATAAATCTCTTAATAATAAACTTCCTATCAGGAGACTCAAGGCATCTAACATTCCATGAGATGAAATTCATGGGGAAATGGGGTTAAGAGGGCTACTAGGGAGACCATAGTGATCTCCAATATTCTTCTTATTCTTGGAGCCAATAGGTCTACCTTTCTTCTTGGTTGCGGGAAAGCTTTTCATGAGGTCATCATCGTCCTCACTATTCTTAGCTTGGTTAGTTTTAAATTCAGGATTATCTCTAATGTGAAATCCATAAGTTTGGGATCCTAGAAGGGCAGGGAGTGGGGATTCGGGTTTCGAATTAGTCTTAGCATAAATAAATTCAATAACTAGATTATCCTCGATCTCATTAAGCGTGGAAGATGGGGGGTTGGGCATGATATCATCAGGGGTAACCCCTGCAGAAAGATTAGAGTCAGAGCATTTGGGTGACTCAAAGATGAAAACATTAGCTACAGGGTTATCCCTCATGGTAGTATCACCAACACTATCAATATCATAACAATTCAAATTCTTTTCTAGAGGATTTCAAGGGACATCTTCAATCATGAGCATGGAACGACTATTAAGAACCACAAATTGGTTAATACTATGATTGCCAGTACTAATTTTCTCCAATGCAAGTTATTGAGCATTCTCGTGTCTACACTTCCTATTCTTGACCTTTTAGAATCCATCAGGAATAGGTTTCCTTTGGGTGGAGGTATCCATAGGATTACAAGGTTTGGGGATCCTAGGTGTGTTGTCATCGATAATTTGCACCGAATTGTCTGACATAGCAACAGAGGTTGAGGCTGAAGTAGGCGAGGGTAATTTTTTAGGGTTACCATTAGGAGCGACTGAATTGAGATTTTATGTTTTCTAGTAAACTTTTTCCATTGTTAGGGTTTCAGATGTTTCATTGGGGTTAACTGTAGGTTTTCTATGGTTAATAATAGGGTAATTCTTCCTAAGGTAACCTTCTTTTTAGCAGAGAAAGAAGGCATTTAACCCACCAATAATTTTCTAGGGCAAGCAAAGATTTCCCCATTGATGTTAAGATTTAGGCACGGAGGGATATCAATTCCAAGATTAATTGAAATGAGAACCCTAGCGTCAAGGTTGGGAACTAGTCTAGTGGTTTCATCTATCCAAATTATTTTCCCGAGCGGTTCTAGTAATTGATGTAAAAATCGCCAAAGGAGGGGAGGGACAACTTTGATAATGACCCACCTAGGGCAAGAAAGCGCAAGGACTTCTTCATTAACTTCCTCTTGAGACCAGGCTAGAGCACAGAAATAAGTTTTCCCAACCATCCAGTATTGTCGCTTAAGGGCCTCAAGCTGATATTCACGATTATTAAAGAAAATAATGTAAAGCCCTCGCTGAATTTGTCTACAAAACAAAATATTAAGCCCAAGTTTCAAATTCCATAGGCTATGAAACTAGTCATCAAGGAATTTCCTCGGCAGACATCTTTCCACATCAACATAGGCAAATAAAATAATAGTATCACTTAACCTATTTTTGTCCAAAGCAATTTCATTCAACATTTCATCGTTTGGGGAAATGAAGAAATCATTCAAGGCACTGGTAGGTCTCTTACCTTCTTTGTTGGGTCACTCGCCTCTACGAGTTGAAATAAATCTCACAAAATAGGGGATGCCATTGCTGGTTGGAGCGACTGTCTCGTCAAATGTTTTCTTAGGAAGAGAATGAGCTATTTCAGCAGGGTTAGGGGTATTAAATGTTGGGCTGTCTGATTCTGGCTCCATTAGGAGCTGAGGGCAGACCACACGAATGAGCAAGAGGAGGAGTAAAGGCACAAAGGGAAGATCGAAGCAAAAAACAACCGTCAACAATAAAGAAAAAGAAGAAAGTAAAGCAAGAAGTAAAAGACTAAGGTTAAAGAAGGACAAACCGTGTGGACAAGATTAACTCCTCCACATCACCACAGAAGCAGCCAAATTCGCATCCAATATTCACTCCAAATTTCGCTTCAACTCCTTAATATTATATATTTAATAATTATAAATTACTATTCTAGATTAAAAATAACTTAAATATAATATTATATTATTAATATATTAGAATTAAAATAATAAAATACACCAAAGGATTATAACCTAAGTATAATATTATACCTTAACAAATATAAATATAATTTACTAAGAAATATTTTTAAATAATTATAATTTTAGTTTTAATTATTTTCTTTTTAATGTAGCCTTTTTAATTTTTTATTATTTTTTATTAGTCTAACTATTTTTAATCATAAACGTCTCAATAAAAATATTAAATAGAATAAAATTGTGTTATCTCGAGTGTAAATTAATTATACTTAAATTAAATATAATTATAATAATTATCAAGAACACATCACAAGAAACATCTCTTGTAACAAATTATAAGAATTAAAGAACACCTGAAAATTAACTGTGATCGTTAGAATATCTTTACAACTGTTAAATATAGGTCATTACTGATCCTTTTGTCTTAAATATAAACCAGCTAAATTTAAATGCACCCAAAATTATTAAAAATTAAAAACATGCTTCTTACGAAAATTTATGTTTTTCATGAAAAAGCATCTTATTGGACAGATCTAGAAGCTTTAAAACCGTCTTTAAATTAGTGCAGTCCGTTATCAACCAAATCTTTGTTGATTTTTACTATAATTTAATGTACCAAGGAAACAATGGGCATCAATCATCCATCATAAAACTGGTATTAAAATATCTATATATATTCTCATGCATACAGAGTAAGTATTCACTGCTTTGGTTTGAAGGAAAATATTACGCTTATTTTCCAGTAGAATTGTAATTGTGATCATGGAGCTGGACAATAAATTTTTAGTGTGGTTTGTGGTGATGATTGGGTTCTCTTCTCTGTCCGTTTCTGTGCATGCATGTGAGTTGGCAGACATTAAAAGTACATGGACGTACATTACTGCCATTAAGAAATTTGAGGTGGATTCAAAAAATAATTGTAACTGTGATGCCAAGAATGTTGTTATCAGGTGCCTGGAAGGTTTTTTTGAAAAAGAAGGAAGGAAGACCAAGGCCTTCAATGTAGGAGGAATTATTAAAGCAGGTGAGATTGTGAGAGGCACAATTGATGATCCATTTCCTGGGGGTGTTCTCCATTTTGAGGTCAAGCCAATTGCTGGGGAATTTTTCAACTGCAAATGAAGGAATTTCTCAACTCGTGTGTTTTTATTAGATGGAATTTCAATAACAGAAATGCAGGCCACAAATAAAGGGGTTGAAGATACTCCTCAATGTTGAACAAAAAGGTTCAGTCAGAGAAAACATAATAATATTGATTGCTGATAAATTGATCTCAGATGATCAACTTTTCTGTATTCTTATTATATGTAATTTCAATTAAAAAAATTAGAACATTCCACGTTTAACTGCATTTTGTGGATCTAATTACTAAAATTGATTTTTCTGGAAGAGCTTAAAACATTCCACCACAAGGTAAAAGCAATGGTAGGACTGCATCACAAAGTAAAAGAAAAGAGGAAGCATTTAATCCTCTGTGAATTCTATTTCTTTTTCTTATAGTTTGATTATTTTTAAACTTTCTGTGCATTTCGAGTGTTATTTGTGAATGGTAGAAGATATCCTATAAGCTTTAGAGGATATGATAATTGATATAATTTTATAGAAAACTCGACAAGCTTTATTGGTTGTTCAATGTTTTCGTGCCTTAATAATTGCACTTGCTTAATTTATTGTATACATCAAAAACCCAACATCGCATGCCCTTAATTTTCTATTTCTCTTTGCCTCTAATTCAAGTGGTTTGTATATTTTCATCTTCAAGTTAATTTTTTTCCATCTCCTTATTTCAGTCAGCATATGACAAGAAACTACAGTGAATTTGGATGATAAAATCATAATTTTCCTTCATGAAAATTTTAGCCTACTTTTCTATTATAGATTAGACATTCATTTTAAAACAATTTTTTATTTTAAGCTTTTGCACTGCATAACTGGTTATGAAAGGATTTTTAACTAGACTACTTAAACTATTGGTATGTATATTATGCAGATGAATTTGTAAATTCAATTAAAGGGAATTTTATTTTCATGTTAATTGGAGTTACATATTATTTTATTTAGTTAAGATTTATTTAAGTTTTTGTAGATCAGTTGAAGGGTATTTGGTTTAATGGAAAAGTTCATGTTGTAGATACTTAAATGATTTGATTTTGAATTTTCTTCATTACCAAAAATAAATAATAGATTTTAAATTGTTTCTTAATAGATAAATGAAATTTTGAAAGAAACTAAAATCTTGTACGAAGAAAAATAAAAAACATAAAACACAACCAGAGATCCAGATTCTGAATTGTTATTGTGAATTTTAATACAAATTGAATATATGATCTGTTGACAAACCATTCTGTTTCCTATGAAGATAACTATAACAGTGAGAAAGAACTTATAGACAGTACAAACAAACAATAGACATGTTTTTTCCCCTAAAATTTGTGTTAACTTAGAGAAATGCAACAGAGCTTTGCATTCCCCCAAAAATAAAACCCTAATGGTAGGACTCTTTCCCAAATTTTGGGGTTGATGCAAACTCAAGCAACATATCTTGCCCCCCCGATGTCTGTTCTCTATTGGTTTGACTGAAGATCCACCAGAGTAAGAGCTCTTACGTTCAATGTGGTCTACAAATATTGTTAGGCTTTTACACTGCAAATTAAATGTTTTGCTGATTACTTTCCGTTTCATTAATGGCACCATCCCTGTTCTGTGAATGCAAAGCTACACAAAATAAATTACAGAAAATAAAACAGAACACATGCAGAAGAGAGGATTTATAGTGGTTAGTCCTACTGGATTACATCCACTCTACAAGCAGGGGATTCTCTTTTATTTATCTCTGGTTTTCTCAGTATATCATTTACAAGCCTACCATGCCATAATCTTATGGCTGTGCGAATGTTCTTTAATACAGTCTCAACCAGAAAGAAGGGAGATAAAAAGACTAACACCCGTTACAAGAGCCGTTACACAAAGAAGAATCTGCAGCAGGCAAGTTACAAGTCAGAAGGACTGATTGCAGCAGTGACGGTTAAGATTGGGCTTCACCCGTAACTCCAGCGGTTACAGACTTGGCTTTACACATAGCCAACAATCTCCCACTTGAAGACAAGTCATACCAGACAGAAGAATGTTCAGAGATATCCCCCACAGCAGGCTAAGGTCACTTCTTCAAAATGCCGAGAGAAACTCTACAAGATTTAAACTTCTCCCTTGTTACGATGCTCCTCAAAGCATCCACCTGACCCCATCCAATGACATTCGAAGAATGTGAAAGCACATCTCCTCCCACCCACATTCAAAACCTAAAAATGCCTGCAAGAAATCCAAATTCACTGCTAACTACAAAAAACAACAGAGTCACAAACTGCATTCTGTCCCAACTGAGGATCACCATCAATTTCATTTGACCAAGGTTCTTTGGCAGTAGCCTGCTTACTATCATTGTCAAGCATACTAAGAAAATCTTTAATAACGGAATCTGTTTCAACATCTAATTGATCTAAAGAACCTTTTTGGACAGTCGATATTTCACACAAGACAAATCTGAAACAAGATGAACAGATCCCACTTCAACATGACTCTCTATTACATACAAAGTGCCTAATTTTCTGCCCCTAGCAATTACCAAGGCCCCTTTTTTGATTTTACATCTATTTGATTTAAAACTAATTTCACAATCTTGAGAACCCAATTGTCTAGCCGAGATTACATTTTGTTTGAGCTCAGGAACATATCTAACATCACGTAACAACCAAGTATATCCATTTTTCAATTTTAATGAAATATCCTCTTTTCCAACCACATCACAAGATTCATTGTTACCAAGAAAAACCTTACCGAAATCAATGGTTTGCAGATTTTGGAAATACTCCTTGCACGGAGTGACATGAAACGATGAACCTGAATCAAGCACCCAACCATTAGTTGGAATTTCTTCTTGGGTTAAAATAAGAATACTAGGATCTTCTTGGTATGTTATGTTGGCTTCGTTATTGATCATCGTTTCTTGAGTCTTTTTGTAGTTCCAACAATTCCTTTTTATGTGACCCGGCTTGCCACAAAACCAACATTCTCCATTTCAGCCCCTGGATTTTGATCTTCCTCTATCGTTATTTCTACCTTTATCTTGACCCCTTCCTCTATTATCAGTACTTACAGGAGTCAAGGCATCACCGGATGAGGGCTCTTGATGTTTTCTTCTCATGTCTTCACTGAGAAGAGTGGCTACAATATCATCAAATTTTAACTTGCTCTTGGCAGCCGAAGTGCTCACTGCCATCACCACACCTTCCTAGCTATTTGGTAAAAAATACAATAATAAAATAGCCTTGATCTTATCATCTAAGTTAATACCCACATAAATTAATTGGGTGACTAATGTATTGAACTCATTTAAATGATTCAACATAACTCCCCCTTCTTGCATTTTCAAATTATATAATTTCTTCATGATAAATACCTTATTGGAAGCTGATGCAATCTCATACAAAGATGATAGTTTATCCCACAACTCCTTTGTGGTCTTCTCAGCTGAGATATTGAAGAGCACATTGCTGGATAGCGATAAGAAGATAGTTGCCCAAGCTTTCATGTCCATCTTCTCCCAATCTTCATCTGACATTGAGCCCTTTCCCTTCATTTTCCCTTGCAATGTGGGCGATAGATCCTGCTTGATCAACAATGACTCCATCTGCACTTTTCATAATCCAAAGTTCTGACCTACAAATTTTTCAATCCTCCATTTGTCTGCTTCATCCATTCTTCTAGAAATTCTTCACGATTTCCAACTAGCTTCACCACTCAGTTATTACAATGAGCTTCTTCACTAGAGCTCTAATACCAATTGTGAATGCAAAGCTACACAAAAATAAATTACAGAAAATAAAACATAACACACACGAAATAGAGGATTTATAGTGGTTCATCCTACTGGACTACATCCACTCTACAAGTAGGGGATTCTCTTTTATTTATCTCTAATTTTCTCAGTATATCATTTACAAGCCTACCACGCCATAATCTTATGGATGTACAAATGTTCTTTAATACAATCTCAACTAGAAAGAAGGGATATGAAAAGACCAACACCCGTTACAAGAGCCATTACACAAAGAAGAATCTGCAACAGGCAAGCGTTACAAGTCATAAGGACTAACTGCAGCAGTGATGGTTAAGATTGGGCTTCACCCTTAACTCTAGTTGTTAAAGACTTGGCTTCACACATAGCCAACGTGTTCCACCTTATAGCAAAAAATATTCTAGACAATGATAATAGCTAATACCAAAGTATCTCTAACTCTTATAATATTTATGCTTAGACAATTCATTCACTTGAGAGGTTGGCGGTTGCATTTAACACACATTGATATTAACTGGATTATGGATTTCTAATGCAAAGAGCATAATGAATTGGTGTTCACCTTTGATGTATGGAGAGAAAGCTATCATTATCAATAAGATGCTTTCTCGAAGATGCAAAATTGTAATTCTCCCACATTTTTATGTATTAAGTGCTCCCTACTGTAGAATAAAATCATAGAACAACTGTGTATAGTAAACTATGATTGAATGGAGTTTTTCACTCTCTTCAAGAAAATTTCAAGTTGCAAGGATTCTTTCTCATTCTCGGCCTCAAAAAGACTTGTGAGATGAAGCATCTACTCAAGAGGACAATGGTATTAGCTATAAGTTGCTTCTTTGTTGGGATACCCAGTGCACTTCAATGCAGTTTTCACCTTTTCTCTTATACATCCAAGTCATGAGTTATTCCAATGTATGTGCATCTTATTCTCTTTGGACTTGTTATCTCTTATGCATCTTTTTAAAATTTATAGGGGATTTTTTGTATGTAGCTCTTGGAAAACCTTTACCTATAATATCCAAGGAAACCCTACCTAACTTAAAAGCCCAAGGGAATGGTATGGAGTAGGTCTCAAATGCTGAGTAATCATTGACCTAAAAGAGCAATCAAATCCAAAACATACTTTGATAAACAATCCAAAAATGATAAATTACATGTTTTTTATTAAGGAAAATAATTTTTGAAGGACCTAAAACCCTTTACAAGAAGGTCACCAAAGATAGATAAAGACAACCCACTAAAATGAAATGGTTCAAGACCTTGACGAGGGTTTTCCAAAAGGCTCCCACAACTTGGAACAAACTACTCGAGCGAGGCCCCAAGTAACCCTTGCCAGAAGAAGAACCCAAAAATTTAAGGTTTTTCCTTTAGCCCCCTTTTGATGGGAATGAAGGGTCATATCAAAAGAAGGCGAAGATCGCTTGGAGTGTTTTCCTTTTACCTTGATCCATCCTTCCTCAACCTTAGCTACAGATTTATGCCAAACCAAAGGGTTCAAACTAGCTAAAACAACGCCCCTAGAGGGGGTAGCACCCTGTCCAAAGGCAGCCAACGAAGAGCCAGGGCTAGGGAGAGGGACAAAGCCTGCAGAAGGACCCACAAGGACAAGCCCAGAAGTAGAACAACACCAAAGGACAGGGAGGACACCCCAGACTCAGGAGGAACCTGCATACAAGCTGAAGAAGAAGGAGGAACATCAGCACCCTCAACTGCTCAAGTAACTAAAGCGTGAGGAAGGGGAGAAGACACAGGGCCAAGCTCCTCCACCACTTGTGAAAAACTCCGGTGAGAGGGTACCTTCTCCACCGTATAGTGCCGAGAGGAGACACCCTACCATAATGAGGAAGTCTTTTTAAATTTTTGAAGCTCACAATGGTCTGAAACATGGCCTATCTTGAAGCACCTTTTGCATCTAAAGGGGAGGCCCTCATAATCCAAGTGTTGAATCCAACTTCTACCACTAGGGATAACCAGTTTGGTCTCAGCAGGAAGATCTTTGGAAGTGTCTAAATCCACTAGAATACAGGCATAAATGGAGTGAAGCAAGTCAGAAGATTGCTCATCTACCAAAATAAAATCACCTAAAGCCTCCCCCACAATTTTGAGTAGAGAATCAACCCAAAGATGGAAGGGAAGATTAGGCAGTCTTACCCAGATGGGCATTTTATTAAACTCTTCAAAGGACAGGGAGAAGTCTGGATGCCAGAGTTTCATCATCAAAATGAATTGACCGTCCCAACTAAATAAATTTTCACAAAGTCCATAGACTTTTTATCCACTGCATTTTCAAATTTGGCAACAAAAAAACCCTTAGCAATAGGAAAAATGTGGATTTTATTAGAGGTAAGGGGCTCCCAGTTCTTGGTAATCCAAGTGTGTAGGTTTGGAAAGCTAGGCTAGTGACCCTTCAATCTACAGATCAGGCCATGAGAAGAGAAGTCAAAGGTGGCTTCATTGATCTCTGAAACAATCTCCTCCTCCAGTTCAATGGAAATATTTCTGCAAACTGGGAAGGCACTGCGGACAGACTTCCCCAAAGCAGGTCTAGGAGCAAGCCCGGCAGGGATCCCAGACAAACTTGAACTTGTGAGGGCTTCGAGACCCAGCATGAGAGTCTCCATGGTGAGCCCATCAAGAGAACCCTTCATAGGCACAACCTTAGTAGGAGCCCTGGGGGCCGTAGAGGTGAGCGGAGCAGCACCAACAATAGCATCAACGACAGGTGAGGTAGTTGTTAGGGATATTGAAGACAGAGAGGGGCGGGGGGGGAGGGGGGGCTAGGAATTGGTCCCATCCACACTGGGGCTTGTGGGAGTCTGCGAGCAGGAACCCAGGAAGCCAACTAGGGCCAAAGAGCTAGAGTTTGCAGTCGCAACTGAAGGAGAGGCAGCAACAGAGAGAGCGGGAGACCTCATTTGGGATTTATGACTTGATAATCTACCAGGTTCTACCAGGTTATAAATTACATGTTAATCTACTCAGGCTCTACCATTTCAATTGCTCATAATTTGGAAGTACACAAACCAGGAGAGACTAGACAATTACAGCCTAGACAAGATCTAGAAGGAAAGAGGCCGACTTATATAAAAATAAACATTGTATCCCTAGTATCCTTTATATCATTAAAAGTAGTCTGGATAAAAGTCAAGTAACTAATAATAATAATTATAGAGGCATGTGGGCCATAATACAAAAAAAATGTATTTAGACCCTAAAACAACTAAAATTAAGAACAACCCATGTGAAAACAATAATTTTTTGGACTAGTGCTAAGGTTCCAATTTTCTATCAAAGCTATAAGTGACTCCATCCATCCTATCATGGCCTTCTTGTTCCTATTATTTCTAGAATCTTATTTTTTAGAGCTAAACTTTTAGCATTTTAATTTCCAATAAAGTTGGTTGGGCTTCAATAGCACATTCTAAGACTGAAGTCCTATAGAAGGGAGCTTCTTAAAAAATAGAGCTGAAGCTACTGAGCTTTTGGGAATAAAATCATTTTCACTCCAAAATTGTTTTTTAATACAAATATGAAATTGAATCTATGATAAAAAAATACTAGATCTCCTTGGCAAAGGAGCATTGGAATAAAAGATGAGAAACAAACTCTCACTATTACAATACAAGATGCACTTTGATGGGCCATGAAAGCCTTGCTTGAACAAATTATTCCAAGTAAGACAATAATTTTTAACCACCAACCACATGAAAAAATTGCACTTGGGTGAAGAATTTGTTTTCCAAGAATTGTCTATCAAGCTCTAGGTATCCTATAGAAACTAAGTATTTACCACAAAAATCATAGCCCCAAGCCAAGACATCTGGTCCTACTAGAGAATTGCACTCCCAAGAAGCAAGAATCTGAGCCATGTCATTTGGATCCCTATCTTGGCCACCCAACAACCAACAAGAAGAATCCTTCCATCAATGACCAACAACCACAACAAAGTTTTGAACAGTCTTGTAATGCACAGCCTTATCACACCTAACTGTCATAAAACAATTATAGAGGGGTTGTAGATGCATATATATGGACAAAAGAGGAGGATGACTATCCCAAGAATCTATCCAAAAGAGATCTTTGGATCTCTATTGCAGATTAGAAAAGGCTACTCATAAAGACTTGAGCCCCAATTTTTTAGAATATGCCAAATCACAGAGCCCCTACACTCCAAAGGATAGAAAGAAACATCCAAATAGTCAATTCAATGTAAATATTTATACATGAGAATCTAGGTTGAAAGCTGATTCTGAATAGTAGACCAATGCCAATATAATTTGGTTGCAAGAGGTTCCCTTACTCAAAATAATAGAACAAAGGCCTACACCCCCTCCTTTGGACGACACACAGAATACCAGTCAATTAAGCTCCACTTAAAATTATTTAAATTACCTCTCCAAAGGAAGAAATGAGAGAGAACATCAAATTATTTGAGAAAATACATAGGAGCCCCTTAAACCAGACCTCTATAAATAGGGACCTAAATCACTAATTGAAGGAGGGTCACTCGTAGAAATAGAAATCCAAAAATGAGTACAATTGTTAAGTATTGATACATCCTATCAAATAAAATCTTCCAAAATAGTCTAGGTTGTCTACTAATGACAATGGGAATGCTTAGATAAAGCAAGGGGAGAGAACCAATCTGAAACCTCAAGATGTTAGCAATCCTTGATTGAATGGGTGTGGTGCTTAGGGTCAGAATAGCAAGCATGTCTTGTCTTTGTATGAGCTTTGGGCCCATTAGAGTCAAGACCCAACTAAAAACTCTTGTCTTTAAGTTGTGTGCACTCTTCATCCTTTTGTCATTTGGCATGTCTATCTAGAGAGGAATTAGAAAATTTTCAGGATGCTAAGATGGTCATTGTACACTTGTGGCATAAAATTATTCACTCTCTTCATGAGACTATTTTGGCTAAGTGTAAATGAATCGAGGTGTGGATCCTAGGGATTTCATTTGCAATCAAAATAACTTTCATCTTCAAGGGAGTGCTCCTAGGTGTGGTGGTCAGATAAGAAGTAGTAGACATAGACATCCTTTGCAAAGGATAAATTGAGAGGGCCATTGGACACCCCTTCATCATAGAGTTTTCAAAATTATTACCGAGTCTCATCTGGGGAGTCCAGGATGTGCTAGTAGTGGAGGAGTTGGTTGAGATACTCTATCTGTCACTTCACCTGTGATGCCAGCCCTTCTGAGTTCATGGAAATCCATTTTTCTAGATTTCCTAGAGCAAGTAGTGTTCAGTAAGGACACTAGGTGGCAAAGCATAGATTTCTTGGGAGTTTTAGGATCACTCTTCAAAATTAGGATGGAGTAAGAAATGATATCTTGTCTTCTGTGTAAGGATGAGCTAGTTACTTGATTCAGTCGATAACAGTCCGTATCACATACTCAACACGCGATCAGCTACTTTGGCACCATCTCTAAAACTTGCTCCCCCTTCTAGCAACATTTTTTGCTGATGCATTTCACATTAAGGTTTTATCGAGTTACCATTTTTAGCCAATTTGTTGGAGGTAAATAATGGTCTAATTAGGATTGGTGGTAGAGGCTAATCTCAAGGCATCAATCATCGGCGGTCCGAAAGAATTTATGGCAGAATGCACAAATAGATGGCACTTTTTCTTTATCAAAAGAGTGTATCTTGGTGTGTGGAATTCATTTTTACAAGTCAATCTAGTTTTATTCTCCCATTTACTCTAATAAATTAAAGGAAATTTTCTTATTCTATCACAGAGTGGTCCTCCATGCAATCAAAGGAGTTCTAGGAACAAATTTCTTGCTCACCAACCATAGATACAGAGTAAACTTAGATATTTGTTCCAGCTTCTTGGCTAGCATTCTGGTGGTAGGTGCACTAAAGATCATGCGGAGGAAATATGCTCTCGACTCTTTATGGTAGATATCTCGGTGGCCTCCATAATGCAATTGTAGGGATCGATCAGTAATTATTCATCTCCTTCCCATGGGATCTCCCCATTGTCATGTCAGTGGGTTCTCCTTTTCTCGGGCTGGGCAACAATCCTTGTCGAAAATTTTACAGAGTACCCCGAGGTGGTTTTTTATCCTTTGGGGCTGGGAATTGGAATAGCATCCATTAAGACTATCTTCAATGAGAAAGGCAATGAATTTCCTATCCAAATTTCTTGGAATAGAAGAGGGAATGGACTCCCATATAGAGATAATTTGGATGAAAATCTAGACTTGGTATACAAGTACCAATATGATGAAAGAATGGATGGCGTTGGGAGCTTCGATTCTTCAGATGTGGGTGAAGAGGATGAGGACGAGTCTGATGAAGCTGTGGAAGAGGAGGCAGATGATGAGGATGAAGGGGATAAAGAGGAGGATGAAGGGGATAACGAGGATGAAGATGAAGTTGAGGATGATGATGACAAGGAAGCGGCCAATTAAATGGACAGGGGGAATAATTTCACTTCCCATATTGAAGAAGAGGAAACTTGGGATTCCTCAACAAAGAGCTCGGGGATGGATTCAACTTCTCCTTCAGATTAATTCTGGTGCAACATTCCTTCTTAGGAATTTTCATAGTTTTTAGCTCATAGCTGTTAATTATAATATTATTTTTCAAGTATAAACTGTAATCGCGCCATATTTTTGAGCAGTTTTGAGGAGGTACGAGCTATGTCACTCTCTTTTTGATGTACCTCAAATTTTTTATGGACATATTTAGTATTTGGCTTCAAAATTAAAATTTTGATATGTTATGATATATTAATTATATTAATACAAACCCTTCGGCTTCGTCCCCTTATTGATAAAAAAAAATAGAGCTTTCATACAAATAATTTAGTGGAGGCTTTTTCTAGTTTGTACATTGTTGAGTCATATTGCACTCTTGGCTAGCATATGATTATTTGTGAGTTTGATTCTCAGGTGGTGGTGTCTCTATTAACTTGGAAACAACTTGATGGTGTTAGTTGACACTTAGCTTTAGTTATTCCACATATTCTATTATTTTTATTCACATTTGTAGAGAGTTGAAAGACATTGTAGATTGTTTGACAAAATGAGCTTTATATGATATACAGGATTAGAATATTGTCTGATAATAGGCACTCTCATCTTTTTGTATCTCTTGTGTTTGAATAAATTTTTACTTGTCTTTTAATTAATGGTAAAAAAACATTTCTAAAATAGTTCCCCAATTTCTAGCTGTTGGCATTAAGCAGAATTGCCACTAGTGACAACACTTATTTGCATTCTCAGTGCAAACCGAGCAGAACAGTGCAAACCGAGCAGAACAGTGCAAACCGAGCACAACAGTGCAAACCGAGCAGGACAGTGCAAACCGAGCAAGACAGTTCAAATCGATCAAGACAGTGCAAACCGAGCAGGACAGTGTAAACCGAGTAACATTATGTCTACCGAGTCACCAGTATTTACTGAGTTCAAAACCTACCGAGTGGTTAGTATGAACCGTGCCTTCACTTCTACTGAGTGCATGATGATGCTGAGTAATGCAGTGGATGTCGAGTATCAGAAAGTCACCGAGTTAGTTTGCAGGAACCGTGTAACCATACTTGGGCCGACTTAGTGGCACTTATGTTTATTTGTCAAGCCGACTTTGTAATTGTAATTAATTGTTTAAACTTGTATATAAACAATGTTGTAAAAATGTCAAGAAAAAAAATTATATGAGTATGTATGTGAATAAAAAGGAAAGGCAGAGATAAGCGAATTACAAAGGGCTACAACAGTATAGGGAACAGCAAAGACAAATTCATCACAGAAGGTGATCAGTACATTCAACGAATCTCAATCAGCAATCCAGTTGCAAAGCAAGAGATCTACTGTTTCATCCTAACAGGTGAATCAGTACCAAAATCCTTTAACCAGGTAGACTTAACAGCCTGTTGTAAAATCTCTTTACCGAGTGCATACTTCATTGTATGTTTGTAAATCCTTTAACAAGGTGGATTTAGCAATCCTTATTGCTCCTAACAGGGCAGATCATCAGAAGTGATCAAATTGTAAGCTTTAACCAGCCAACTTTATTCTGCAGTACTAAAGCTTTGTGGGTTTCATCCCCACCCCAGTTTTACTTTCTTTTGGAAGGTTTCTAGGTAACCAAATCTATGTGTCATTGTTGTGAATGCTTTTAAGTTTCATGCTTTCTATATGCATAAAGAAAAAGTGAACTATATGTTAATACATCTGTAATTCTAAGAAAATTTGAAGTTACTGATTCACCCCTCCCCTCTCAGTAACTCGTTTAATCCCTGAATATTTCTAACAATTGGTATCAGAGCTTTGTTGGTTCTCAAGATAAAGCTTAACTAGCTTGAGCAAAGATCCAGGACAATGGAGGTATTCAAACTGAACAAGGTGATTGAAAATGAAAAGCTAGATTTGGAAATGGCCATAGCTAAACTTAAGGAAGCAAAAGAACATCTTTCCCAATCCCTAAGAAGAAGGAAGGAACTTGCAAATCAGATGAATGATCAGAATTACATTGAAGAAAAGGTTGAAGATCTTTTTCCCTCAAATAGCTCATATGAAGCAAACAATGCTATCAAAGAACTCCTAGAAAAGAATGGGTCTCTGCAGGAAGAAGTGAGAAAATTAAAAAGAGAACAAGAGCTACACTCAACAAGATTTTGTGAGATCTTAGAACAAAGAAACAAGTTGAAAGATGAATTAGATGGAAGGAACAATGAAGTCCAAAATAAAACCCTTCAGCTAGAAAACTTAATTGATCAGATATCCCATACAAATGAGGAAATTCTGAATCTAAGATCAGAAATAGAAAACACAAGAGAAGAACTAAGATCTGAAAAGGAAATCAATCTAAGATTGGTGGATGACCTAAACGCCGAAAAACAAATCAATGAAGGAATGCTGAAAAGCCAAGAAGACTTGAATCAGCTGTATGAGTGAAATCTGCATAGGTAGAAAGGAAAAGCAGTACTTGGATACAAAGGAGAAGGTGAATCTTCTAAGCAAGGTACTCAAAGAAATCAAAAACCTACTTGTAATCATTGTGGTAAAATAGGACATACTTCAAATAAATGTTGGAATAATGAAAAAGCAGAATTCAATGGAAAATGCTACAACTGCAATCAACATGGTCACAAAGCAAATGAATGCAGGGAAAAACCAAGATTCAGAGGTAATTGTCACAAGTGCAACAAACAAGGTCAGAAAGCATCCGAGTGCAGATCCAAGACATTCAATCCAGCAGAACAAATTATGAAAGTAATGTTTGAATGGGACTACAACACCTGGTGTAGATGTCATTACTGTGGAGAATATGGACACATTCACATGAACTGCATAAAACATCATCTAAGGAAAAGAGATACTACCGTAAGATGCTTCAAATGCACTAAACTCAGTCACATAGCTAGAAACTGCATGAATGCTAGTGAAGTTGAAGATGGAAAGAAGAATGAAGCAACTAAGGTTAGGAAACAGGTGAGACAAAAGTGGATTCCTAAATCTACCGAGCAAACTAGTCCAAGTAATGGAATGGGTGGCTCTACCGACTCAAACTAAATTTCCAAGAAAGCACTGGAACTGTATTCTCCTAGAAAAACTCCAAGCAGTTCCAGAACCGAATTAAAAGAAAGATCTAAATCAGCATACAAGATGCAGTAAGATCACAGGAAGGTCGGTACCAGTCTTAACCGAACAAGGTCGGTATTAGTCTTTACCGAGCGAGGTCGGAGCAATATGAATTCTCGAGTTCACCGAGTTGCAAAGTCTTCACCAAGCAATTAATTATTAGTGGATGACAGTCTGTCAGAATTCATACCCTAATTTGTACTGAGCATTAATGACATAGTTGTAAACAAAAGGCAAGAAATCGAACTCATTTCTCACCGCGAATTTTAGCACTTTGAGAGCAGAAAACTTCAAGAGCAATCTAGCGACTCAAATACCTTTTGCGAAAAGAATTTTCTGTGAGCTACCATGGCATCATCCAGCACCTCAGTGAAGAAAGGATCCGAAATGTTAGTCCAAGGGGAATGGAGAGCACCAGATTTCAAGATCGTGCCCGCAATTGCAGCAGCCCTAGACCCGAATGGAGCTCAATCTCAGATTCCTCCTAAGGTACTACTTATTAACGATATTCACAATCATTTCAATTGTGCAATTCATGAAATGGAAAACCTAGAACTAGATATTGTGCGTGAAGAACTGTGTGTGGATGGTATTCTGAAACCCGAGCACAAACATCTGGAAGATAAGGGATTAGTTCACATTGCACATTTACCTCGAAACTTTCGAGAGAAATGGGTTAGATACATTCTCAGCCGTATACATGATGGCAAGATTTGGCTTGAGCAACCCATAGAGATCACCAAGAAGATGATTCATCAAATCACCGGTCTTCCCATGTTGAACAAAGCAAAAACTACCAAAACCCTAGGTCGGTCGGAACTGGAAAAGAAAACCCTAGCCGAGTGGGACGGTAGAGGCATGAAAGTTAGCAGCATTACCGATGCTGAACTAAAGTTTGGTACACACATAATTGCCCATAAAATATACAGTTCAAGTCGACAGAATAGTGTCTCCTGTGAAGCTATTGACCTAGCATACAAAGTGGTCAAGAACAACTTATCATTTGACCTTGCAGATTTATTGTTAAAACAGTTTAACAAGAACATGGAAAGCATTCAAACTTCCAAAAACAATCCATGTAAGTTTGGATCCCTACTGGTCTGTTTATTCTTCTATGTTCAAAAATTCTTCCCTTCCAAAGGAAAAGTTGTATGGAGAAAAGATGTGCCAGTCCTTTATGAGATAAATGAATACATCTCAGAAATGGGTGAAAATTTTGAAAGCATCATGGATAGTTATTTTGAGTCTTTCAAAGAGAAAATGAATGACAGATTCCGGATTCCACAGAAGTTGGTGGAGGATTACAAGGATGACATTTGTTTCATGGTAGACTGTGACAATGTATATATTCAAGCAGCTAAACCGAAGATTGTATATGTAAAACCTCTTCCTTATGAGGTAAATATTGATGAAACCAAGAATATCATTGAAGCCCTTCTTAATCAGCCTGTTAATCCCAAAGCTCCATATTTTGGAACATATGATGAAGCAAAGGTGAGAATTGAATTAAGCATAAAACTTCCACAGGCGGTAAACAAAGGAAAGAAGAGGATAGCCAAAATGCAAATGCTAACCGAGGACAAAGGAGATAACGATGAAGAAGAAGAGGAAAAGGATGAGAAAATAGAGGAACCAGAACCTGCAAAGAAGAAAGGAAAGGTTTTCATCACTAAGGCACCTAAGCCTCCCACTGTTATATTTACAAGGAGAAGTGCAAGAGGTAAGGCAGATAAGGAAGACAAGGCAGACAAAGACATAGTATTCAAAAGGCCTCCTCTAAACTTTCAAGAGAGGATCAAACTTTTTAGAGACGGATCAGGATCTGGAGTAAGTAACATAAAATCTTTTAAATATGAAACCAGATTGGAAACAAAATAGAAGGAAATAGAAGATGTTGTTATTGAAAAGATGGGACAGTGGAAATACTCTCCTGATGAAATAGCCCCACAGGTTCCAGCAGTCTTATTAAATCCAATAAAAATGAGATGGAGCAATGCAAAGCAAACTGTGATAAACATATTTGATCAAACTCTGAGATAGCTAATGCCGAGCTTGAAAAATGATGAAGTAAAGAAGGCATTAAAGGAAAATGAAAGCAAGATGACACTAAAGTTCAATACTTGTTTGATTCTGATCAACAATATTGAATCGGTTGTGAAGGCTGCAAATGCCACATGGAAGAACATATACCATCTTCACCAACCGAGTATTGAAACAGTAATAATAAAAGATATTGAAGATGACAGTGATGAACAAGAAGAAGCCACTGAGGTAGATGATACTGTGAGAATAGTAGCAGAAGTCATTGCATCACTTCCTACCTCTCCAGTAAAATTTTCTACATCTAGCCCGAAGACACCTTCAAGCATGGTTGTGACAACTTCAACTTTTGTCCAATCACCTATAGCAACAACAGAAGCAACCACCATTTCTTCTACCGAGTTGCAGTCTCCCACTTCATCAAGTTTTCCAGCAGTAAGTATTCCAGTTTTTTATTCTACAAGTGTAAATATTTTAAGTTCTCCAATAGACAGTGTGCCAGTCTCTATAGCCAGTCCTACTATGTCTATTGTCACTACTACTAAGGCATTAAGTACAGATAAGCCTAAGGCTCTACCGAGTATAAAATTTTTGGGTAAGAATATAGTAGAGGATATAGACCCAGATGAAGAAATAGAGATTCCAACATTAGATTTTGCAAATCTATCAGCAGACCAAATGCAAAATATAGGTGAAATCCTCCAAAGGAAAGCAAAGCAAAAGAAGCTTAAAGAGGAGAGAGACAAGGAATATCAAATCATTAAGGATGCTAAAGACATTTTGTCTGATGCATTAGGTATTAAAGTAGACTCCTCTCAACATGTTTTGCTACAATTAGCTGAAGCAGTAAATAAATACAATGAGGATTCATCTGGGACAGAAAAGTTAGTTGAAAGAGCCGAGAAGAGATTCAACAATAAAGTGCTTGAGCACATTGCTCAGCACATAGCTATTAATCAAGTGGAATTGTCTTCAGATTTGACAAATATTGAATCCACCTATTCGAATGTCACCTCTCTTTTGGCCAGACTGTGCAATATTACCGAGTTCACAAAGGATGTTAAGGATAAAATGAATAAAATGGATGAGGATATGAAGATTAGCATACAGAAGCTACAACTTGAACCAAGTTCAAGCTCTGCTCATCACATGAAAGTCTCATACCTATCAAATATGTAGTCAGATCTACTAAAAGAAGACACAAGGATCCGGTCCACATTGCTAGACATCCAAAACATGATCCTTCCCATCATGAATACAATGTATAAGCACATTGAACATTCCAAAACATTGATTCATGACAATCAGTTCTCTATAGCAGATCACATGATTGAACTCTCTGCAGAAGTCCAAATTGCAATCCAAACATGCAAGATTCTGCAAGAAAATTGGGACAGAACCCTGGCACTAATCATGAAGGTACACTCTAATTTTCTATCAAATTTTGGATTCTCTCTGTAAATCACTTGTATATACACCTTTGGCATTATCATCAAAAAGGGGGAGATATGTATAGAAGGAGATATGTATAGAAGGAGATTTGTATAGAAGAAAAAGTTAGCACATTGAAAGGGGGAGATAATGTATAAAGCCCTATGACAAAGACAAAAAAAAAACATCAAAATAAATATCAGTATGATTCATGTATATAAGTTTTGAGCAATAAGTGTTTTTGTCACTAATGCCAAAGGGGGAGATTGTTGGCATTAAGCAGAATTGCCACTAGTGACAACACTTATTTGCATTCTCAGTGCAAACCGAGCAGAACAGTGCAAACCGAGCAGAACAGTGCAAACCGAGCAGAACAGTGCAAACCGAGCAGGACAGTGCAAACTAAGCAAGACAGTTCAAACCGATCACGACAGTGCAAACCGAGCAGGACAGTGTAAACCGAGTAACATTATGTCTACCGAGTCAACAGTATTTACTGAGTTCAAAACCTATCGAGTGGTTAGTATGAACCGTGCCTTCACTTCTACTAAGTGCATGACGATGCCGAGTAATGCAGTGGACGTCGAGTATCAGAAAGTCACCGAGTTAGTTTGCAGGAACCGTGTAACCATACTTGGGCCGACTTAGTGGCACTTATGTTTATTTGTCAAGCCGACTTTGTAATTGTAATTAATTGTTTAAACTTGTATATAAACAATGTTGTAAAAATGTCAAGAAAAAAAATTATATGAGTATGTATGTGAATAAAAAGGAAAGGCAGAGATAAGCGAATTACAAAGGGCTACAACAATATAGGGAACAACAAAGACAAATTCATCACAGAAGGTGATCAGTACATTCAGCGAATCTCAATCAGCAATCCAGTTGCAAAGCAAGAGATCTACTGTTTCATCCTAACAGGTGAATCAGTACCAAAATCCTTTAACCAAGTAGACTTAATAGTCTGTTGTAAAATCTCTTTACCGAGTGCATACTTCATTGTATGTTTGTAAATCCTTTAACAAGGTGGATTTAGCAATCCTTATTGCTCCTAACAGGGCAGATTATCAGAAGTGATCAAATTGTAAGCCTTAACCAGCCAACTTTATTCTGCAGTACTAAAGCTTTGTGGGTTTCATCCCCACCCCAGTTTTACTTTCTTTTGGAAGGTTTCTGGGTAACCAAATCTATGTGTCATTGTTGTGAATGCTTTTAAGTTTCATGCTTTCTATATGCATAAAGAAAAAGTGAACTATATGTTAATACATCTGTAATTCTAAGAAAATTTGAAGTTACTGATTCACCCCTCCCCTCTCAGTAACTCGGTTAATCCCTGAATATTTCCAACACTAGCCTCACCCCTTTTAAGCTCCAGAATTTACGAAAGCTAGTGGTCTCCTAATTTTTTTAATTTAGCATATTCAATTTAAGAAACTAAATAAGTAAAAATCTTTTAAAAAAGGACAAAAAACCTAATCTTGTGGGACAATTTCGAGCATCCCACCTTTCCACATGCTCAAATAAGCAACCCTAAAATGTAAGGGCTGCCACTTTTGAGGGAAAAAATCAAATTAATCTCAAAGCAATCTTTTTTTGACTTCATGGAACCTTTTCTAGATAGAAATTGTCTCACCAACTTAGAATATTTTGGAGAGAAAATAGTTTTTTTACAAATGAAGACAAAAGTATTGTACTATTAATGAGAATACTAAGATGTTTAAATTTTTAAGCTGAACTTACTATAAAATTTATGACACTGCTAGCTTTAAATTTTTTCTAAAATTTCTCTCTAATTTTTTATGAAGCTCCCTCTATAAAAGGGCACCCTTAAATCGATGATGTGGACCTACTGACCATCCCATTTACCATTTCCAAGCCCATATTGTATGTGCAACAAACAACTTTGTAGCACAAACTGTTTTCACAAAAATACTCACAGGGTATGGACGTCCCTTAGGAAATGTTCTAGCATATATGTATCTAAAATGTGGAAGAAATGGACAACACATCTGGAAGAATAAAAATAGTGCATAAATATATCTAGGTATGATTATGTCACAATGATTTTATCATCAACGTTTCAGATTATTAAATGATCAATCATTAGAAGGAAAGAATGCCAAGAAGCAAATGATAACAAGATGCAGACTAAGGCTGAATAAGAAGGCCAGTGAGGGATGGACAAGTAAAATAAGAGAAAGAACAACAAGAAAAAGAATTGAAAGAATATGAAAAATACAAAAAATATAAGTGTATAAATGAGATTAAAAAAAAATTCAAAATCGATATGAACATACTTATATAAAGAAAGCATGAATAGAATAAAGAAAAGGAAAAAAGGAAAAAAAAAACCAAAATTAAAAATTAAAAACCAAAAGAATATATAAAAGATATGTAGAAAGAAAATAAAAATATATAAATAAAATTTTATTTATATATATGGTAGGATTGCATGATATACACAGAATGCGTCTGCTGAGAAAGCTTCAGACACCTTCAAACTAATCGGCTGGTGTAAAATCAGATTTTGGGCTACGGACATTCCTACCTATGTTAAAAGAGGAGCTTTTGAATGAGATATAGACATCCACCGAAGGTTTATGGTAAGGAATTTTGTGGGATATCATAGCTGCAATTACCCTGGTATAAATGTATGCAAAATTTGGAAGAACCAGCAACGCGTCTGAACTGTTTGATGAGATACCATAAAGAAATGTGGTCTCATAATTGTAGGAGTTACGCCAAAGCAATTTGTTGAAAAGGATTCAAAACCTTTCAGGAAAATGCAATCGGCAGGTTCAAAGCCGGACTCTACAACCTTTGCCAGCCTTCTCTCTGCGTGTGCCAAAACGAAAGCTTTGGATCAAGATCATATCCAATCAATTGAAGGATAAATAATAGAGGGATTTGTCACATGTATAAAGCGAAATGGAAGCAATATTTTCTATCAAACATTAAAGGATACATGAATTTTTTCAGTGTGCACTGTATGAGAGAATGCCTCATGAAATGTGGTCTAAATGAATGTTGTGATTGTTGGATATGAACAAAATGTTTGTTGAAAACCAAACACAATTGTTAAGTGTTATGCCGAACTCGAAAATTGTTGCCAACATCCTTCCATCCTGTGTGAAAATGGGGGCTTTGGAACAGGTATGGAATTTTGTGATATGTCTCTGGTAGACATGTATGTGAACTCTAGATGCTTAGAAAAAACAAGTGAAATATTTGACAGAGTACATCCCAGAATTTGTAATAAAATCTTGACAAACCCTGATTGGTATGGTATATTTTACTTTTATTAAAAAGAGATCTTAAGAAAATTTATAAACATTTTTTATTTTATTTTTTAAATTGTCCACTTTTCATTAAAAATAAAATATTTTTTCAATTTTGTAATGACATTAATATAAGCTGATTTATAGTCTGCATGGGTAAGTGAGTTAGTTCTCCGATGGGTTTTCTTTCCAATCTAAGGCGTTTGTGGCTAATCAAGGTAATGAAGGGCATCAAAGTCAAAGTTCTCAAAAGAAGAAGAAGAATTGAAAGCCTAAGTCTCAACAAGAAATAAGGACATTGATGAATTGAAGAATCTTCTTATAAAGAATAAGATCAATTTTCCTTCTAGGATGTCTATCTCAACTTCTTCACAAAATTCATAAAAAGATAAAGGAAAGGGTCACGGATTTGTGACACAAAAAGGACAAGATTTATATGCTTCTTTAAGTCATGATTCAAGGAGATGCCTTCTAGATTCAGGGGCTTCTCATCATATGAATTCTTCACAGTCCATGTTTTCATCATGTGAACCTTGCAAAGGTCCACCTATTTTGATGGGAATAAAACTTACATGAATGTGATTGGGAAAGGAAGTATTGATGTTTGGGAGGGACACTTCAATGATGTGTTGTGTGTTCCACACTTGACCAATAACCTTCTTTTTATGTATCAAGTCATAAATGGTACTACAAAGAAGACTGTGGAATTTACACCTGATTTAGTTTTCATAAAGGACTTGGAGAGTGGAGGAGTTATTGCTACTGGGATGGTGGATCACTCTTCTTAGTTGTACTCCTTTGCAGATTTTGTTCCTCTTGATGATAGTAATTCTTCAACATATGATCACACTTATAGTGACAATTCAAATATTGAGGAGAGTTTTGGCTACTTGAACTTGGGTATTCTCACTCATGATCAAGTTCTTGAGCCTTCCATTTCATCTCCTCCTATTGAGACTTATTCTACTCTTTCTCTTGATGATGCTTACATTTGTATAAGCATGGGTCCAGGTGATTCAGTGCAGGAGGATATTCATTGTCTTCTAGACTCATTTCCATGGGATGGCTACTTGACAGACATTCTGGGTTTGTTTGTGGAGTCCAACATTTCAATTTTGGAGATACTATTAATTAAATTCATCTTCTCTTCGGTGAAGATGATCCTTCTTCATTTTTTGCGAGGGAACATATTGACCCTCCTATTCATTCTCTACTTGATCATTATTTTGAGGGTGACATGATTGTGGATACTTTGATACAATAGTTGGAGGAGGTCAATTTATCTTCAGAGGAGACATTTGGCTCTTTGACACATGTTCCACATTCATCCTCAGTTGATCTTGATTTTTCTTTTTCAGTAGAGTGTCTTAGTACACATGATTTGGAGGAGGCACCCTTTAGCATTGACATGGGGACACTTGAGCAGGTTTCAGTGATTCCATACATTTTGAGGTTTCTTCTTATAGATTGGGTTGGAGGCTGCATACATACACCTTTGGTCCCGTTTCTTACTAAGTGGAGGAAACTTGTTCTACAGTCCTGGAACAATTTCTATATTGATCCTAGAGCATCTATCATTGGTGTTCATTTGACATTGAGGTGGGGCTACTTGGTCTCTCTTCCACTTCTTCTCTCTTTTGGGGGGGATATTTTCCTCACATGAGGTCTTCTCTCCAATATTCTATTATTGTATTCATCTCTCTTTTCTAGGAGGGTTTTTCCCATGAGGTTTTCCCTCTTTCTCCTCTTTATGAGAGATTGCATTGTACATCTTTTGCACTCGCATATTGTACATGGGTACCTAAAATGGCCCAGTAGTCGGGACCCATCATGTATTTTCATCTAGCTTTGTGAGCTTAAGTGCATTTCCCGAAGTTGCACTTAAGGGGGGTGTTGGTGTAATTAAGTATTTACTAATTTTACACTTTACTTAAGTTTACCTAGGATAATGCATTTTCATATTAGTTATCATTGAGATGTACCTAGGAGTTTGTATTTTATTTTAGCACATGGTTAGGAGAAATTTCACTTTAGGTGGTGATAGTTGTCATCTCATACCTCTTTGTGTGTGAGATCCATCTTTAGTGCTCTTATCACATTATAATCCTCTCATTGTTGCACATGTTTCACATACTTTGATTTGTACAATGGAGGACGGTCTACCTTTGGTGGATATGTCATTACACCTAGTGTGATTGAAAGCTTATAATCTCCTTATCATGTAGTCTTATCGCATTGCTTATATATTCAAGCACTCCTACATTGAATGTAATCAATCTATTATTTATTATCTTTTGATTATTGATCATTATTGACTTATTCATTTCATCATATCATATTTTTCTCTCTTGTGCTATCAATTGAGCTTCTAGATCTTGGCATTTTCATTCTTTTCCTTAGGAAAATTCTTATAGTTTATATAGTATGGACATTTTGATCAATTGCAATCTAACTCTAATCTTCCTAATCTTGTTATCTTTTTTTTGTCTAGTTGTAGGTTGAGATAAGAAGAAAGAAATGGTAGATGCAATGGACACAACCATGGAACTCAATTTGTTGAACCGTTAGATGGCCTTTGATATGTGCTAATTTTAGATTTGAGGATTAAAGAAGTCTCCCAATACAAGCACTAACTATTCATACATGTCATCAAAAAGATTTTGAGCTCTAACTTCCTCTTTATTAGCCACTACAATAGAGTTAATTTTGACATTTGTTATGGGTTTTTTGATATAATTCTAGTTGCAGGAGAGCAGAAGTTGATTGTAGAAGACTCTTTGAAGAAAAATATATTATGGGTCTGCATGATGCAATAATCAACATCGATGAAGATTTCACCGTCTCATTCCCATTTGACTATGTTGTAGTGATGAGGGTCGAGGGACTATTTCCAAGGCTTTGCAATAGGTAGAGAATAAAATTTTATGGAGGCCCTCCTAGATGGTTCTCGTGCTCATGTGATAGGAATGAAAATACTAGGACCTCAAGAGAAGCATAATGGTTAGAGTATTAAATTCCTCAAAATATTTCTAGGAATGTAAGATTTTTTGAAGGACACAGTGGGAGATCGAATGGATGAGAATGAAGACTAGGTCATCAAATACAAATATGATGAAAAGTTGGATGGAATGGGTAGTGAGGACTCATTTGAGGGAGACTATCTCCAAGAAGATCAATTTATAGTAAGAGTAGCTCCAATAGTAGTAGATTTAGTTGGACCTTCTCTACCCTACAATTGATGGAAGACCAAAGTAATGGATTACCTTCCGCCCCTCAGTGTTTTGAAATTATGGTCTCCTTTTAGCTTTCTAGCTTTTTATCTTTGAATTATTAGCCTATGAAAAATGTTATATCATGACTTCTTAAGGAAGATTGTATTTGTTGTTTTCCCAAACACTGGCAGGACCATTAGATGGCTCTAACTTCCTCTTTTGGTTTTTTACTATGGCATCTTATCCTTAGCATGTTTTCTATAGGGTAAAAAAGGAGAAAATGAAAATCATTCAATTCCCCAATAAAAATAAAAGATGAAATAAACCATTTATTATTGGCACATAGAAACTCAATGAATATTATAATTGGATAATAAGGTGAATAGAAAAATCCACCAAAATGAATATATGTATTAAGTTTATAAATTAATATTAAAGAAACATTAATTAACATAATTATAATTAATCTTAATGTTATTTCAAGAATAATTAACATGATTTAAATAATTAAATTATATTAAAATAACATTAACATTAGTTAACCATATTGTATGTTATCTATAACTCTATTTTACAATCATGAGATTATATTAAGAAAATGAGATTAATTAATTAAATCTAATAGCCAAGCATCATATCACAATAGGACAACACAAACTAAGTGAAATGATGTACAAAAAAGTGTATCACAATAAATGACTTATATTTGAAGAAGTAAATAGCACTAATATTTAAGTTTAACATTTTGTAAATGCATTCTCACCATTATAAACCATCTCTTATAACAATCATACTTATTTTATTACTCTAATTAATTTTAATCATGAAAATCTCAAGTAATAATGGTAAATATCAATCACGTAAATAAGATATATCAAACATCTTTTTATCTTAAATATTAGATCACTTATATTTAAAGAAAATATGTTCATAATTATTATAATTATTATGTCATTGAAGAAGTTTGTAAATATTTTTTAATTTTTATATATGGTCTCACTTTTCAATAATTTTATTACTAAATATTGAATTAACATATAAATGCTAGTCATATATAAAATAATTTTTTTTCAAAAATATGCCTCCACCCTATTATAAACCATCGTTTATACCAATTACAATTATGTTTATTACTATAATTAATTTTAACAATAGAAATCTCATTTAGTAATGCTATATATCAATCAATTATATTTAAAAAATTATTATTATTTTAGTTATCACCTTGAAGAAGAAAATTAGGGCAATTGTAGCCAAGGCAACAAGAAGTCAAAATATTGACATAAATTTTAAATTTTGTCACAAATTTGAACTATGTTTTGTAATAAATTAGAAACTGTATCAGTTATTCAACAAAGCAATTAGTTTAATATTGATATACATGTAATTGTAACATAGAATAATGGACACATGAATTTAATTATGTTATAATAAATGTAATTTAATATTTATACAAGTGCCACATAGTGACTAAGTTATAGTAGAAACTAAAGTAGAAGTAATAGTATATTAATTTTTTAATTATTATGTTTTTAGTAGAAGTAATAAATTTTTATTCTGTCTTATAGACAAGTACTGATAATATAATTTAAAATAATATAATAATATATATTTATATATAGTATTTAATATTACATCTATATAACATTAAACAAGCTCGAGATGTTTACTAATATCCTCGAGCGAAAGAAGGTGGTCTCAATGACTTTTTAACTTTGTGAAGCATTGATTCGCTCTTGTTCTTTTGTGGGTTGAGGCATTGCCTCTCCCTTATCTCTGTATAAACTCTTTTTGATCCCTCGGTTTTTAATATAAAAAATAATAATATATAAATATAAATCAATTATAATATAATATAAAATAAAATAAATATAAATATAATTTTAAATATCAAATAGTACTATAATAATATAAATATAATAAAACATAAAATAATATATAAATCAATAACAAAATGATATCAAAATAATATTATAAATATAAATATAAATATAAAATCATATAGTATAATATAATAAATTTAATATTATAATCTAAACTCTATGAAAAAGATAAACATAAACTAAATTTTTAAAAATTAATTCTTAGTATTAAACCTAAATCCTTAAAATATTTTAAAGGTGTTTCGACATTTAGTTTTAATAATTTAACTAATTATCTGAGAAAATGGCTCATATCACTAAATTATTTTGGCCAATATAATATTATTACAAAAATAACATCCCCAAAGTCCACACCTCTTGTCAAATGACACTTTGCGAAAAATTCTATTGAAAATCTTCCACAAACATATAGCAACCATTCATGAAGATCTCTATACAAAAATTAAATATAAATTAATTTGTTTAAAACTATAGATTAATTATACTTTTAGAAATATATCATTATAATAACTATCAAGCTGCAAATCTATTACTCAAAATTATAAGAATTTTATCTTAAATACAAAGCAGCTAAATTTAAATGTACCTAAAATTATAAAAAATATAGTTTTAATTGAAAACATCGTATTGGTCAAATCTAGCAACTTTAATTAAACAGTCTTTAATTTATTGCAGTCTATTTTTGAAAAAAGTAGCAGCAAAAGGGTGTTGACCCATGGAACAAAGAGGTTGATTATGTGAATTAACAGAAAATTAATTCACCATAGAGACTAACATTGAAGCAAGAATGTCTACCATGATCAAAAACAAAAAAGCAGTAGAAAGTAAACCACCATAATCCCAGAGTATCACACATCCACGAAACAATTTTGAAAATGTTCAAATTAAACCAAACCAGGTGCGATGCAGGGCTAAAACCTAGATTCAAATTTTTGAGCATACGTAAAAAATCAAAAACTAACCGAAAGGGAGGTGAGGAGACAACAACATTCTCCACCCTCTCGTTCATGGATAGCCATAGAGCTATTTTCCATCGCATAAGCACCTCAACAACAGAAGGTCCGCTCAGTCCTCATGCAGAAAATTGAAGAGTTCTCGGTTATCTTTAAAAACTTCCTTGTCCTCCGAGGCTTTCTCATTGAGGAGGCATAGAGTAGTGGTAGACATATGCATTACCTTAAGTACAAACTTACTGACATTCGTCAACCACTTGTTGGTAGCTTCCAGGTCCTAGGTTAGTTTAGACATAGTATTCTCCATAGAGGTGAACTAGTACTTAATTTTTCCCATCGGGTCACTTCCAGTATGCTCTTTATCTGCACTGGGCTCTTTTTCCTTCAACACCTCTTCAGCCACATTGGTTTGGATACTGGGGTCCTTTTCCTTCATCACCTCCTCAGCCACATTAGTTTGGATTTCCACTTGTTCAGTCTCATTGCCCAATCCCTCATTACTGGGAGAGCCCACAGAAGTATTCTCCTGGGAAGAAGCATCCTCCTGACTCATGACCTCTCTGATAGCTCTTTTCCCCTTCTTCTTAGCAAGGCAGGAGGAGCAATGGGTTGAGGTGGGTTGGGGCTCAGAGGTCTGTGGGCGGTCCAGATTAATAATAATATTTTTATGCTTCTTAGGAGGAGGAGAGTTGTCATCAGGGTCCCTGGTGTGCTTCTAAGAGGTAGGAGTGGGTTGGGTTTCAGAAGACTTGGGGCTTGAAGCAGGGGTGGGAAAACCCTTGTTGAGAGACACTGAAGGTGACAAGGGTTGGTGAGAGGAGTGGGAAACTTGGAGAGGCGGAGGGGGGTAGAGGGCACAGTATAAATTGTAAAAGAGGAGGATAAGGCCCTGATGGAGAGAGATGGGGGTTTTACTAAGGGAAATGGCCTCATTCATAGTCTTCACATTAGCTTCAAACAAATGCAGAAGGTAAAAAAGCAAGGAGATTAACAACTTATGCCAGAAATGGTTAACAAAGGGGAGATGATAGTTAAAAAAACATACAAAACTGACCCTCCAAGGTGAAGTATTTCATGACCAAATTGAACATCTTAGGCTAGAACTCTAGGATCTCAGAGACATTGTAGCCACCATTAAGCGGAGAGGGGGTGGCTTCATCCTTGAAGAATTGCCCAAACTTTGACTTCGCTTGAGTCTTAGCAGTTTTTTTCCATTTCCTTCCCATTGTCAACATTCCCATAGCCTGGCCGATAACCTCCTCATTGATTTGTAAGGTGATGTTGTTAATGGTGACCTTCCTTTTGTTCTAGGTTTTGGCAACCTGTCCGGTGATCATTTCATCGTGACCTTGGAGGCATTCCATAAAAGGCAGGATGTTGCCCTCTTTGAAAAAATACATCACCATGGGATTAGAAGAGAATTCCTCCTCTATCCTGCCAGGCTCAATTCTTTTCCTATCTCCACCCATATTCTTCCCCCCGAGCTGCCAAGTAAAAAACCCAGAAACCAGAGGAAGACTAGAGGAAGGATCTTTCACACCAGAGTCGGCTCTCCAAAAATTCATAGAAGAAAAGTTAGGAATGCCGAGAAAAAAACAAATAGGGGATTAGAAGTCGAGTCAAGCCATAGAGAGTAATTAAGGCTTTGATTATCTTGGGGTTCGCAAAGCCTTGTCATGGAGGCCAGTAGGGTTAAAATGTGGGAAGTACACAATAACCCATAAATGTCAATAGAAAAATCCTCTTTGTATCTCTTGACAACCTCTGAAGATTTATTTTGACATAGAGCCCATTTAAAGTAATGATGGCCATTTAAAGGAAGTCTTGTATCCAAATGCCACCTCAGACCTCTTTATAAATTTAAATTATGATCACAACTAGCCATGTTGATGCAGTCAAGGATGGTGGATCCAATTAAGGACAGTCCAACCTTGCAGCCAACAATCAACACAATGGAATACTCAACAATAGAATAATTGTTTAACTCTAATTTTCATTAACATGCTCGGCTGTAAGGCCTTCTGGGTTAGGGCCAATTACAATAAAAAACAATTCTGAAAGATCAATAAGATCGAATACAAATCCAACTAGTTCAGTCCTGAAAACTATCAGCAACTAATGGAAACCCTAAGGCAGATCTAAACTTGAGCTCGCAAGCCTCCAAGCAATCTCCTTGTCTCCAAGTCTGCAAACCACTAGCTCTGCAACTACAAACTATTAGATGACAATCTGATCTACAAGATCTCACAGGATCTTTTCCACAACTTCACCAACTCCAGCTCAGCACATCCAAACTAATGTCCATTTTTATGACTCTCATTTTCGCTATCCTAAACAACTACCCAAACACCTCTTTAAATACTAATCATCAGCCACAAGTCGGCTGGATGAAACCATTAAATCCTCCTAACAAATATTAAATGCGATACAGGTCAGCTTCCAAATAGCCTTACAAATATTTAATACAATATTTCAGCCTGTAACAATAGCTACCAACAATAAATGTACCAAGTCGGCCCAACAAATCACACAGAACTCCAGTCGATAAACTAGAACTACCGAGCAATAGTGAAATAACCAAGCATGCCAAGCATCACCAAGCAATAGTGTTGACCAAGCACCACAGACATCACCGAGTAACACTTTCACCAAGTGCTAGAGATTACCGAGTTCATTTAGTAACCGAGCTCCATTTAATAACCGAGACCGTCGGTTAAGGGTGCAACCGAGTAACATTGGCCAAACACACACCACATATGTAGATTCACTGAGGACCAAGAATGCCCCTGCATTAGACAGCCCAGGTTCGAAAAGATGTTCATATGTAAGAAGAACATCTTCTAGGATTCAGCACATAAATCCTGAACTAGTTCTTCATATACAAGTCCTCCAACTTTTCACTTTCCATACTCTTCCACTTCAGCTTTCTCTGTCTCTTCAAGTCTTTTCTTGACAAAATATAGGCTTGTTCTCCAAAATGATTATTTATTCTCTCAGGATCCACCAACTTAACTCAGCTATTGATACTCAGGCTTCTTCTACTAATTGTTGTATCCACCAAAGGCATTAGGGAAAACTTCATGTCATCCTTCTCAACAGTAAACACATTCTTCACACAATCACACATAGCTCTAGAATCAAATTACCAAGGTCTACCGAGTAATATATGAAAACTATTCATCTCCATAGTGTCACATAACACAAGATCCTTATACTGGCCAATCTGAACATCAATGAAGCATTGTTCTCTCACTTCCAAAGCATGATAATCTTGCAACTAACCAATCCTATAAGGACGTGGATGTCTCTTTCTATTCAAACTAAGTTTCTGTACCATGTCCTTAGCAACAAGGTTATCAATACTACAACTATCAAAAATAACATCACAGAGTTTACCTCTAGACTTGCATTGGGTCCTAAACAAGTTACTCCTTTGACAAGGTTCATCCTTTGTACCGAGCAATGTTCACCAAAGTAGCAAGTTCTCAGATTTGGGTTCATTCTGAATGTTCTCATTCACCATAGCAGTTAGTCGGTCACTAACCTTCTTCTCTGTACACTCAAAAGAATGGTGTCCTTCCGCTCCATAGTTATAGCAAGTACCCTTAAAGATAAGTCTATCTGTCTTCTTCTTTGGTTCTACAGGTTTCTGTTCATCTTCTGCACCAATTGGTTTATCCTTCACCGAGAGGTCAATCTTCTCTTTCCCTCAGGAGTTACTATGTTGTTTCCTCTTTAACTTATCTTTTTCCTTCAGATCATACTGATAAGCATCTTCAATAGAATCATTCTTCAGCATACCAAGCTCATCCTGAATATTGAATCTCAGACCATTCACATACCGAGCTACCTTTTCCTTACCAAGTTCTTTGTGTCCAGACCGAATAGTAAGTTTGTAGAACTCCTCGGTATAATCTTCAACAGACAAATCCTTCTGCTTCAGATTCTACAACTTCTTAAACAAGTCAAGCTCATAGTCAACCAGTATGAACTTCGATTTCAACTTAGTCACCATCAACCTCCACCGATTGATGTTCATTTCACCTTCATCTTCTCTATCTCTTTGTAGTTCCTTCCACCAAAGAGCAACATGTCCTTTCAACTTTGTTTGTGCCAATCTCACCCGAAGAGGATCTTTAATTTATTCCAGCTCAAATAAATCTTCAAGCTCACCAATCTAGTCAATCAAATTCTCAAGTTTCAAGGTTCCAAAGAAATTAGAGACTTCCATTTGATAACTACTACTTAACCAAACTTCAGATCTATGCAACAAAGCCGTTCTTTCTTCACCAGATCTATCACTATGGTCATCACCACTAGATCCAGCAAGTTCAAAGTCTTCAGAAGCTTCTTCATAACTATCCTCGGTACCAACATTCTAAGGCACACCAGTAACAACTATCATGATCTCAGCAACCATGTCATTCTTCCTCAATTCCATCTCAGATCTAAAATCAGATTTCACCTTCTCTATAATCCTAGATTCCATAATATCAAATAGATCTGCAATTACTCTAGGGTCCAATCTTCTTAGAGGCATCCTTAAAGATAAGAGAAACACTCTATAACAAACCCTACACCAATCACCTTGTGACAATCTCCAAGTTGTATGCAAGTCAAATCAATCTATTACCTTGCATGAATAACTAGGGAAAGATTCCACAGGTCAATGCCACAGATCTTCAACTAAGATCATACGATCTCTTCACTAACAAGATTAACTTTGCAAGATCAGCCTTGTCTCAACAAGATCAAACCTTTCTTCCACAAGATCTACTCTCGCTCCAAAAGGAAAAAACTTCACTCTGATACAACCAGATGCATTCAAGGATGGTGGATCTAATTAAGGACAGGGCAACCTTGTATCCAACAATCAACACAGTGAAATAATCAACAACACAATAATTGTTGAACTCTAATTTTTCATTATCATGCCCGACTGTAAGGCCTTTCTGGTTAGGGCCAATTACAATTAAAAAAAATTATACAAGATCAACAAGATCCAATACAAATCTAGCTAGTTCAGTCCCGAAAACTATCAGAAACTAATGGAAACCCTAAGGAAGATCTAAACTTGATCTTGCAAGTCTCCAAGCAATCTCCTTCTCTCCAAGTGTGCAAATCACTAGCTCTGCAACTACAAACTATTAGATGACAATCTAATATGCAAGATCTCATAGGATCTTTTCCACAACTTCACCAACTCCAGCTCAACACATCCAAAGTGATATCCATTCTTATGACTTTCATTTTTTCTATCCTAAACAACTACCCAAACACCTGTTTAAATACTAATCATCAGCCACAAGTTGGCTGGATGAAACCATTAACTCCTAACAAATATTAAATGCAATACAAGTCAACTTCCAAATAACCTTACAAACATTTAATACAACATGTCAGCCTATAACAATAGCTACCAACAATAAATGTACCAAGTCAGCCCAACAAATCACACAGAACTCGAGTCGATAAACCAAAACTACCGAGCAAGAGTGAAATAACTAAGCATTCCAAGCATCACCAAGCAACAACGTCGATTGAGCACCACAGGCATCGTCGAGTAACAGTTTCACCAAGGGCTAGAGATTACTGAGTTCCTTTAGTGATCAAGCTTCCTTAAATAACTGAGACTGTCAGTTAAGGATGCAACTGAGTAACACCGACCAAACACACACCACCTATGAAGATTCATTGAGGACCAAGAATGCCCCTGCATCACATGTGGCAAGAAAAAGAGGTTGTGATGGGGGTCGCAAAAATGAGCTAGCACCCGGCCCCACCACAAGGTGTCCCACTAAAGCTATGCTTTTTAAACTTCATGAGATTCAAATTATGCTTCTCTCGTTTCCTACCTAGGTAGGTCCTGAGTATTCTGAGGAAGCCGATTGATAGGTCTCCAACACCAAAGCCTGTCGATGTAGACTGGTAGTAGCCATGTCATCAGTAATCACATTGCCTTCTTTGTAGATATGTGTGATAGCAACCCTATGCGTGTGATCGATAATGTCATAGATATCACTAACAATACTATCCACTTTCCAACCAGCATTACAAATACCCCTAGAAGCATCAATTGTGGTTTTGGAGTCTCCTTTGATAGCAACATTGGTGCAGTCCATGGACATGAAAAATCTCAACCTCTAGAGGAGAGCCATACCCTCAGCTTGGTTGACAATATGGTTATGTAGGGGTCTAGAATAGGCCACCACTAAGAAGCCCTTGTAGTCATGGATGACACCACCACCATCTTGGAGCTGATTACAGACCGAGCCATCAAAATTTAGTTTGTGCTAGGTAGCTCGGGGGGGAGTCCAGATAGTGGCATTTCAAACAACAATTTTGGTGTTATCAAATTTAGCAAATCCTTTATCCATGCCCCAGTTCAGGATAATTTTGTGGTCCCAAACAGAGGATGGGAGAGTAGGAGTCTTCTAGTGAGCAACAAGTAAGCTTTCTTGGAGTAATTTGAGACCAAGTTGGAACACCGTCATGCTATTCAGTTCAGTATCTCTACAAATCATATTATTGCACTCCTTCTAGAGGGACCAACAAAAAATGGGAAAGGCCTGATTCCAAATGATCTTTATCAATGGGTGGTGGGAAGGGGAGAGCCAATTATGGAACCAATCATGAATATCCCTATTAGGGACCCACCGGATGTAGAGACAAGTCACAATTTGCTGCCAAACCTCAGCCACAAAATCACAATGGATAAATAAGTGATTTATGCTTTCCTCCTCTTTTTTACATAGGCAACACATTTTAGCAAGACTGAAGCCCCTCTTGGTGAGGTTATCCAGAGTGATAATTTTACCATGTAGTACCATCCACTAGAAGAAGTTGACCTTAGGGATAAGTTGTGGTTGCCGAACCTTCTTCCAATAGGTAGTGTCAGCAATTTCTGTGATGAGTTGATTATAAGATGATTTGACTATGAAGCCACAATGTTGGGTATGGTGTCTATAAGGCCTGTGAAATAGGGGAATGTAGACAGAATGGATCAATATATTGAGTTTAGTAGTCAGGTTGAGGATATCCAGTCTATCCCTTTGGAAAGGGATAATATTAATCCATCTATCATTGGTTATGAAGTTGGAGACCAGGATGCCCACCCCATGGATAAGAATGTTTCTTAATTGGGAGAAACGAGTGGAGGCAAGAATACCATTAGGTAACCATGGGTCCTCCAAAAACCTAATATCCCTGCCATTGCCCAACTTCCATATAGTCCCTTTTTCCAGAATAATTTTATTCTTAAGGATATTTTTCCAAATTTTGGAACCTCTTGGGTGTCCCTGTACTATAAAGAGATTACGGAAATGACACCCATCAAGGTATTTACCCTCCATAATTTTGCACCAATCAGTAGAACCTGAGACCAATTTCCAAGACATTTTGGATAGCAGGGCCCTATTGAGATTGTTAATTCTTCTCAGCCCTAGGCCCCCCAAGTGTTTAGGGAGGCAGAATTTTTCCCATCTAACCAAAGGGATTCTTCTCTTTTCCTCAAATCCTGACTAGAGGAAGGTTCGTTGTATCTTTTCCAACTTGTTAGCCATTAAACCTGAAATTTTACATATGGAAAGGAAATAGAGAGGAATACCTTGAAGAGAAGTAGAAAGGAGTTGGATCTTACTAACACTCCTAAGTAATTTACCTTTTCATCCAGCTAGCTTCCTTTGAGTTCGTTCAAGGATGGATTTCCAAAAAACATTCTTCACATCTTTGAGAATAAGAGGGAGACCAAGGTAAGTCGCAGGGAGCAAATCAGCCTAGCAGCCAAAAATTCTTAAAATCTTTGTTTGAACCTCTGGTTTAGTGTTGAAGAAGTATATATGGCTCTTGTGGTAGTTAATACGTTGGCCTGACGCAGTAGCATATTTGTCGAGCATAAGTTTCCACACTCTGGCCTCCAAAACTGAGGAGGTGCCGAAGAAGAAAGTGTCATCCACAAACTGCTGCAAGACTTCAGGGGGGTGACTGGAAGTAGGTTTGATACCCTAAATTTCTCTAGATTGTGCCAAATGCATCATGTTATGACCCACGACCTCTGCCATAAGGATAAAGAGGTAGGGTGATAGGAGGTCCCCTTGGCGGAGACCCTTGGAAAGAGCAAATTTAGTACCTAGTTTTCCATTGAGTAGCACAAAGAATCTGACAATTTTAGTACAGGCTTTGAGCAAGGCTATGAAGTCTTGAAAAAAGCCAAAGGAGGCTAGGACCTTATAGAGGAAGGTCTAATTGACTTTATCGTAGGATTTAGAGATGTCAAGCTTGAGTTCCATGCCAGCAGCCTTACTGTGATATTTAGAGTGCATGATTTTTTAGTGGTGATGGTTTCATCCAAGATTTGTCTACTAGTGACAAAACCTTTCTGATTGGGATCAATGACTTTACCGAGTAGAGGTTTGATTATGTTAACCATAATCTTAGAGAAAATTTTGTACATGGTTTTATAAAGATTGATGGGTCTAAACTCCTCCATAGTTCTGGGCTTAGCACATTTGAGAACAAGGACAATAAAGGTGTCATTAAGTTGTTTGAGAATTTTCTTAGTTCTGAAGAAGTCCCTAGCCCCATGAGTCACATCATAACCAACAATATACCAAAATTATTGAAAAAAAATCCAGGGGGAATCAATCAGGACCAAGGGCTTTGAAGGATCCCATAGAGAATACTGCCTTGCGAACTTCTTCATTAGTGACTTTGTAGAGGAGGGAATTATTGTTGGATTCAGTAATCACCTTCAGAAAAATAGAGATAAGTTGATTTTGGAGGATTTTAGAATTCCTAGTAATAACTTTAGAAAAGGAGTTAATGAAATAGTCTGTAGCTAAGTTCCCAAGCAACATAGGATCAGAGATCTCATTCCCCCTATTATTAGTAAGAGTGCTGACGGAATTACATCTCTTGTGCTTGTAGGTAGACTAATGGAAGAAAGAAGTGTTCTGATCTCTCACTTTGAGCCACAAAAATCTAGACCTCTATTTCTAGAAGACTTCCTCATTAGCATGAGTAGTCTTCCAATTTTTTCTGGTCTCTTCCTCCTCAAGAGTAGGCATTCGATAAGTTTCTAGCAGCCATATGCCCTTGTAGGGTTTCCAATTTCTCACCTAGGGATTTTTTAGTATGAAAGACATCTCCAAAGGTAGTTTTTCTCCACCCTTTAACAGCTCCCCTGATGATTTCCAATTTAGAGGCCACTCTAAACATGGCTAAGCCCATGATCGAGGTAGACCACCATTGCTAGATCTTGTCCTGAAAGTTGGGGTGCAAAGTCCACATGATTTCATATCTGAAGGGGGCATGGTAGGGGTGCTTCCCATCCATCCATTTAAGCAAAAGAGGGCTGTGATCAGAGGTGGTTCTGGGGAGGGCAGAAAGAGAGCAGGAAGGGCCCAAATCCCAAGCAGAAGACATTGGGACCCTATCTAGCCCACTTGAATAAGGTGGTTTCCCTTCTTGTTGTTGGTCCAGGTAAAGGGATTACCTTTGATACCCACATCGTGGAGGCCATTCAAGTTGAAAAAGTGGGACAAGTCCCTCATGCTTTCAATGAAGTCCATAATGCCTCCACACTTTTTAGAACGGTATAGAGGGGAGTTGAAGTCCCCTGCCACCAAAAAATTAGACTCCTATAGGGGGGGAAAGGTTGATGAAAGCTCCTCCCTAGCCTCCTCTCTACCCTGGTGAGAATTAGGAGCATAAATATTAAAACAGTGTCAGGTAGCCACCGAGGAAGTGAAGGAAACTGCCAGATGATGGTGGGAAAAGATGAGAGCATCCCCTTTGACTTTAGATGGGTTCTAGAGAGTAGCAACCCCTCTAGAAGACCCATTAGCCTTAGAATAAAAGAACATGGCCCCAGGCCATAGTTGTCCTACAAGAGAATCAAAATTACTATAGGACATTTTAATTTCTTGTAAAAGGAGAATATCAACTCTATAATCAGTAATGTACTGCTTAACAACAAGTTGTTTCTAGGGATTATTTAAGCCCCGAATGTTCTAGGAGAAGATAATCATTTCTTACCTTTGTGTGTGAGGTCAAGGGTTTTCTACCTACTAGCAGCAATCTCCTTTGTTGTTCTCCTTTTCTTTCTAATCTTGTCAGAAGGGCGTCTTGGTTTTGTGTCCACTCCAACATTAGCTTTTTTGTTCCTTGTCTTCTTGTGTTGGGTTTTCCATCTTCACTCTTGAAAATATCAACAGACCTCACTGGAGTACTACATGCTACCTTTTGAGAGCCAATATCATGGGTATTAAGGACCACTCCCATCATCAGGGCACCCACCAGCTCCAAAGATAATGTTTCAAGAAGCAATCTTGTATTGCTCATGAGCATCAAATCATCTTGGACACACCGTTTAGTATCCGATGCACTATGAGGGGACCAAGCTCCTTCCTTATTGGAAATCCCACCTGCTAGTATCTCTCCATCCTCCAGCTGACTACTCAAGGAGACATCCCCTAGCAAGGGAGGGTTTTCCTTAGTTACAAGGGTCAACTAAGAAGAAGCATCTGTGGTCTTTAGGGGGGAAGAAGCAGTGACACTTTTAGGTTTTGGCTCTGGTAGCTTAGGTGCCTTACAGTCCTTCCTGGTGTGCCCTTTGGCATTGAAATCTTGACAAAAGAGGGTAACATTCTCATAGACAATGGCTTGAGACCATTTCCCCAATTTATATTTGAGGACAAAAAAAATTGGGAGTGTCTTGTTAATGGGGACATTAACACAAAAGTGGGAAAAGACTAATTGAGACTTCGAAAAGGTGATTGGGTCAGCAAAGATATAATGACCAAAAGATTTTTCTATTGATTTGAAGACCTGTTCATCCCAAAACTCATGTGGAAGAACTAAGAGACAGATCCAAACAAGGGCCATCTTATTAAGGTTAGCCATTGAAACCTGGCTTCCAATTGGCCAGAGTGAGGAGGTGCTTACCATACAGTCAGGAACTTGCGGGGATAAGGTGTTAGAAATGGGAACACTGAGAAGGGGGGGGGGGGGGTGAATCAGTGTTCACTGTATTTTATCTTTTTACTTATTCTTTAAACTAAACTTAAATGCATAAGTACTGAAATGAACATCCACATAAACATGAAACATGAAATCAACATATGGCACCAATATGGTTACACTAGTAGAATTTGGGAAATAAATGACTAGGTGACTAAAACTTTTAGTCACGTGACTAAAATTTTTAGTCATATGACTAAAACTGATCATGTTGTACCATTTTTTTAGTCACGTGACTAAAACTGATCATGTTCTACAAAATAAATGACTAAATAAATGACCAATTTGGTCATTGAGTAAAATCACAACTAAAATGACTAAATAATTAGTTACCCTAATAAAAATGACTAAATGAATGATTAATACTCCTATAGACTCTGTGAGGGCATCTGTAGAACCTTTCTTTACAAGAAGCAATTGTGATATGGAACAAGTTACTCTACATGTTTATGATATTATAGAATTAGCCATAGTGACAAAAAGGTCTCTCCACAAGTCCTGATTCAAACATGGAGAATTATAAGCTTAGCTTACTAAGATAGGACCAGCTCTCTTTCATCCCCAACTCATTTGACTATTTTAGTAATAGAAAATAAGTGTTGATTACATATGATTAATCTTGTTGTTTTAGTCCATGATTGGGCATAGTATTTCTCAACATGATATTTCTTATTTTATTATAAGTTTTCATCAAGCTTGAAGTACTTTAATGACACAAATAATAATTTGATTCAACATAATTGAAACTTCAACCAACGTTTTGCCATGTAAGAAGAAATTGTAGAACTTTGGCTTCTAACATTGGAGTCCATTGAGTTTAAGAGAAATGCACAAGAATGTGCACACGTATTATTGCATATCTAACGAGATTCTTTCACAGCGAGTTATAGTGTAGTTATCTCATGATCATGGTCATACATTAAAGACTGCTTTTTAAAATATTAAATTATGTTCTAGATATTCTGATAGGACTCATGCATACATAGTTTTCATTTACTTTAAATTTAATATAGAGATTTTATTCTATATGTATCTCAAGTCATTCTTATAGATTGTAAAATAATATATTCTTTGATTTACTTGTTACTATCACCACTACATAAAAAAGATGTTTAACCAAATTTTAAGACAAAATTAGTATATTGTGCTAAACATTAAATTATTATTTTAATTATCTTACATTAAAAATTAAAATTATTATAATTATATTAAATTAAAAATTAAAACAGAAAAGCTTCATGCATTTTCAATACGCGGTAAAGAAAAATGGCGGGACGCATGTCTTTTTATTTTATTTTTGGCATTGTTGTTTTTTTGTACAACTTAATGCCAAACCCTTTTCCTTGATCTTTCAAGCAGAGACAAATACAATCGATGGTGTTGCTATTTTCTTTTAGCGCTTAATGCCAAATCCTTTTCCTCATTCCTTCAAGCAAAGTAAACACAATCAATCTATGTGATAAATATCTTTTGATTTGAAGGGTTTCAGCTGTACATAATGTTGTCTTTGTAGGGTTATTGATTAGTACATCAGAATTGAGGTTGATTTGAATCGCTGGCAAAGGGTATCTCATGTTGCTTCCCGTGTCACAGAGGACTAGGTAAGGCAATATTTTTTTAACAAAATTTGTGAAGATTTCATGGATGTCATGAGAATGTTTGGGGATTATAGCTAGTTTTATTATGGCATGAAGTCAAAAGATTGTTAAGGTATTGGTCTTATTGAACTTATGCTATCACTTCTATTTTGTAATGAAATTTTCTTTTAGATCAATCAATGAAATCTGTTGTAAATATTCATACCTCATTTGGAGTCCAAGTGCGAACTCCAAATTGAGCATTGTCTGAAGCTTAGCAGGTTTCATCGCAGCTATGTAAAAGGCCATTCATTTTTTTTGTCATTGAAATTTTACATCACTACCAATGAACTATTAAAAGTAATTATTTTGGAGTTTAGATAGAAACTTGACAATACAAGTGCAAATGGTGAAGTAATACATATACATGCTCTTGTTATTAGTCAAGGCATCTTCTGCTTTTGCTGCTGGTAAAATACATTCTTCTTCTTTTTAATCAATATTATTTTTGTAAATAAATTATTCAATAACTTCTTTTATTTTAAATTTATTGGTAATTATAAGAGTCCATGGATTCTAGAGTGGTGCATATAAAGGAAAATGCCTAGAATTTATACACGGCTATTTTGATACCTATAAAGCTTCTGATAATGTCATAATTTGGAGTTTGCATTTGGGACTGTATCTGAAAATAATGGGCACTGGCTATCCTCCCGAACGCACAAGAGACAATTTTTTTTTCCAGATCTACAAAAACAGAGTCATTTTTTTTCGAATTTTTTGTTGTTGTTTTTGATTCAAAATATGCAGATCATGAAGAACAGATCCTGAAATTTTTGCAAAAATCTGTTGTGTTTTCAGATTTGTCAAATCTGGTCAATAGTGCATTTTGTCGGAAGGATAGCCGCGTCCAAAATAATGTGCCCCAAAAATTATATTCTATCTGCGTACAAACAAAAGTTAGCACTTTATTCCCCAAAAAATGATTGTAGCTGTCCTTGACAATATTCTTGAGTAGACAGATCGGGTTTTGGATTAATTTATTTTGGAAAAAAGAATCAAATTTATGAGCTATTTTTTCTTGGTCATAAAGTTTTTTCTTGTGGCAGTTACTGCCACAAATTCCTGTGATTGTTGTGATCTTTATCACTCTCATTAAACCCCCTTTTGATTGTCATTTCTAGTCTTTATTTTACATCTTTTTAGCCCATATGAAAATTTTTCTGCTTCTCTGTCTATTATCTATCACAGTCATGGATATGGAACTAGAAACAACAGAATGCTTGTATATTTGTAGATAAGGTCATGAGCAGAAAAGTATAAAAAATCTTTGCAAAAAAGATGAGAGGAATCATCATCTAGGCTATTGTCTTTAATGGGTCATATGATCATCTCATCTTTGTGTGACAAACTTCAACAATCAAAAGTAGGAGCACTTTTGTCATTGCTTAGAAAATATTTTAGTTTTTCTTTGTAATGAATAGTGTTATTTTCTTCTCTGTAGTTGTAAACTTGTATGGTTTTTTATTGAATCCTTTCATTTTTTGTTACCTTAAAGAAACTGGCACATATAGAGAGGCTGATTTCCTCCTGCAAGCAATTAAGTCTTACTTCAGATGCTGGATTTTGTTTTAGGAGACAATCCAAATAGAGTTTCAAAACACAGAGTTAGGGATCAGAACAATATCTTTCCACCACCATTTAAAACATACATATTAATCCTCATCAAAGGAATTGTTAATTTGCATCACGGAAAATTTTGGTGGAACAGAGATTTCCTAATTTGCATTTGTTTTATAGCCCACTCTTTGTGGAGTTTAGCCACATGGCCTTTTTCAGAGCTGTTATATTCTGTCTCATCCACTATACTAGAAAATAGTTCTCCTTCCTTTTAGAAATGAGAACAGACAAAACTTAGAAGAGAGGCAAATTTTAGAATAGGAAAAACTTATGGAATTTTTTTTGGTGAGTCTCTTCCATAAACTGATTGTTAAATAAATAAAATAGCTTTTTGATATTATTAAAATACATATTCTAGATGTTTTCCCCTCATTTTGAATATATCAATAATAGTTGGTTATCCCATCTTTTGTCTATAGCTTTCTGGTTTTTATTCTTGGTACCCAACTTTAGCTGTCTGCTTTTGTTTAATTCTTGTGCATTGTTTGGCTTCATTAGGCCGTCGGTGTTCACCCCAACCTAATCCATCATAAAAGAAACATTGCTCAACAAGTACAGTAATAGACACAAATTTAATGAATCTTTAATTCTGAAGGCCAGCTTTATCTTTCTTGTGGGTTCTGCTGCTAAACTCGGGAAGGGACCTGTATTGGCAGTATTATGGGGATATTTTGGATGATAAAATTATTCCAAAGCTGCCGATAGTTTTCTTAAGATTCCAAGTACAAAACCAATTGTCTGTTGTGTTAAGCTCTTTTTAATTATTTTGGATTTCTACTTTTTTCCTTGTTTAAGATTAGTCATATTGTCAATGTCAATATGTACAGACTAATCCTCAGATGGGAGGATGATGCAATTCTGTTGTGTGGATGTAAAGACTAATCGTCATTGAATTCCATGACCATGCATACTATATGTGGTTTCACATCTAGATATACCTAATATATCAAAAAACTGTGGGAAAAACTGATATAAAACAGGGTTAAAAATATGTGCAGCAGATAGTAAAATTTCAAATTAGGAAGAGAAAAATAGGAGCAAAAGATGCTTAAAAATTGAAAGAAAAAAGAAATTTAAACGGATAAAAATAGGCAATTGAATTGTTTTTTATGTCAACTAAAGCAAGAACATGTGGAGAAAATAAGCATATAGAAGATAGTGAGAGCAAAGAGAGGAGATTTTTGGGAGAAATACCTAGCTCAGTACAATGCTGAAGCAAAGTAGAAAATTGATAATCCTAATTGGAAGATAGACCAAAGGACACTATAACCTAATATATCAAAAAGTTGTGGGAAAACTGATATTACAAAGACCTAAAAATATGTGTAGCACTTAGTTAAATTTAGAACTGATCTTAGAGGTGGATTGTTTTTATATTTCCTAAAGCAAGAACCCTTTAGAGTTTTGTTGTTTATTATTAATAAGAAGGATGTATGGATCATTGTCAATACAAGAAGATAAGCAGATACAAGACACTTGAGAGCAGAGAAGATTTTGGGACAGATAGGTCAGTATGATGCTGAAGCAAATTAGAAAATTGACTATTCTAATTGTCTTGGTTTGAACTTTGATTTAATGAAAGGAGACAATTGTTCCAAAATTTTGAAAGACTTTAAGATCCTGTGGATAAAATAGGTCAGTATGATGCTGAAGCAAATTAGAAAATTGACTATTCTAATTGTTTTGGTTTGAACTTTGATTTAATGAAAGCAGAAAATTGTTCCAAAAGTTTGAAAGACTTTAAGATCTTGTGGATGAAATTTAATTTTTGTTTCTTGATTTGTTGAGGTCACTTTCCTGCCCCTCTTCCATATGAAATTTTTGAACAAAGTTACAAAATAAAATAGTGTTCAATGAGTACATGTCGGCAAAAACAAATTTAATATATCTTCAACAATATTCCTGCCCCTGTTCCATCTGAAATTTTCCAACAAAATAAAAACTTTGTTCAATTGGTATATGTCGACTAAAACAAACTTAATCAATCTATTGTTCAATTGGTATATGTCGACTACAACAAATTTAATCAGTCTTCAACTTTAAGCGCCAGCTTCATCTTTCTTTTCAGGTCCCCTGCTAAATTCAGGAAAGGACCACAAATGCATACGTATTGAAAAAACTGTTAACAATAATTGTCCAATCCATGGAAAACCTTGTTGATGAGATTACTCTTCTTCACTATCATTTCAACATTCATGATGAGCCCTCTACCTTGTATTCCTTCAACCCCTCAAGCTCTTGAACCAACCTACTAAAGGCTCCCTGCCAGTTCAATAGAATAATGGTGTTGATGAAGCCAAGGGTGGATGGAGGGAGAAAAATGGATAGTTAGGCATTAGAGTAGAGGGAATTATGTAATCAGATATTGGATTCTGAATGAGATGCTGGCCTTAGAGAAGAGGGGATCAAGATTCACTGGTTCCCTTGGTCAAGAGCCTAGCTAGAGAGCCCTGCTATCCTGCCAGGGCTACTCTGCTAAGGAACGAACAACTGGCTGGCCAATCCAAACCTGTTGCTGAGATTACTCTTCTTCACTATCATTCAACATTCAGGATAAGACCTGCACCTTGTATTGCAACGTTATTTTCATCAACACATTCTTCTCTGAACTAATATTCTCAGCAAGTAGAAGAACCCACTCCAGATCAGGTGCATCTTCCAGCCCCCTTATTTCAGGTCCTCCACTCATACTATTGTGTCTCAGAATTGTTGCATTTATGCAATCATCATATTAAAGTCATCAGTATCACTGTCTGAAGCATTTTTGGTCCACAACAGCTCAACGATTTTCCTTCCAATTGAAGCCAATTGATTGTTATTTGATTGAACAAGTCATTTTTCAAACCATTCATTCTTACAAGCCCTGTACGTTCCCTTGTGTGCACAATGTGGAATCTGTGGATGAAATTAACTACTGTGATTCATGTAAGTTGATGGTAGACTTAACCCATCAAATTTATCTGAGATCTACTGTGATTTCTCACTTGTGACTGCAAGTTGCTTTCTTGATGTTTGGCCATTTCTTCCTTCCTTCATCTGGAATGGAAAAGCACCTCCAAGAACTTCTCAGGATTCTGGCACCTCCTGAGTGAATACAACGGATGGCAGGTTTCTTTCTTCACTCTTCCCAAATGTATCCCTTTTCACTTCCAACCTCCATTTAATGCCTCACCCAACCACTCTTTTCTCTGTTTCTTGTCATTGTTCAAATATATAATCTTGCATCAGTGGCCAAAAGAAGAACAAGATTGAAAAATCTAAACTTTACATTGGATACTCTTTTAATACTATAATTTTGATTTTAATGAAGAAAGATTACACTTTGGATTTTAAAATGTTACAAAGATAATCACAACAAACTATTTCGTAGCTTGGCTTCAGATTCTGGTGGAATTGTGATTACAGGACATTGCCTGAGCATATGATGCTGGGCTATTGACTATGATAGCATCATGGTACTTGGGCTATTTTGTTTTTTAAGTTGCACAAATTTTGTTTCTTCTTGATCTGGTTATTCTATTTCATACACATGAATGTTACCTTTGGACTCATGATGCAGGAACATCCTAGGGTAGTTGGCAATCCTGCATGTTGGTGTGTTGGAGTGTTTATGTGTTACTCGGTTGCAGTTTTGACCGGGGGCTCGGTCATTGAAGAGTTCGGTTATTGAAGAGCTCAATCGCTGAAGGGAACTCGGTAAACTTCTAGTGCTCGGCAGAACCTGTACTTAGCGATGCTTGTGATGCTTGGTCGACGTGCTTGCTTGGGGATGCTTAGCTTAAATAATTAATAGGTCGATGTGCTTACTCGGTTGACATAGATTTTTTAGATTGTCAATGTGCTTGCTGGGTTCGACCTATAAATAACTAGTCTTTCAGAGAGAGGATTACAAGGAACCCCTAAAAATGTCAAATGATCGTTACTTGATTTGGTAGAGTTAAAATTGATTTATAATTTAAATGATTAAATGTCAAAACATTGCGCAAAAGATTTTTCCTTCACAGTATTAAATGAGCTTGTTCTTGAAAATAAAAAAGATCCTTAAAAATAAAAACTAAAAACTTTCTAATTCAATTTGCTGATAGTAATATTTCATAACAAGATTGCATTCTAGAATGGAATTCAATAAAATTGTATAATGGCAATCACACAATTAGAATAATAGAGTTAAACCCAGTTCAAAAGAGGATGTGTCCATAATGAACTCCTTGATTATGTCAATTTAACAGCTATAGATATCAATAAAGGTGCCAAGAATGATGTTCGAAAGATAAATATGCAGCAATTACTGAAATTGTCTGAAGAACCAATCTGAGAAGCATATTTATATAGATAATGTTAAAAATGGTTTCTAATGTTGCCTCTCTAACCTATAAATTCTGAATGAGCAATATTTGAAAATGAAAAGTGCTCAAAATCTCTTAGAAGATGGCACCATTTGTAATCCCAAATCCTGATGTAGAGCTTAAAGATGCAACATTTGAATGTGCAAAAAAAAGAACATGCAAAGCTTGAACATGTAGGAAGCCTGGACATAGGGACCAAAGAAGAGTAAGAGATGGTAACACTAAAAAATGAATGTGAGTTGAGAAGTTACGTGCAAACATGATGCTGATCTTGCAGTAGTAAAGAAATAAATTCATATACTTTTCACTGGATACTGATCAATGCAGTCAACCCAAGAGCTCTTAGTTGATGATTTTATGGTATGCAGTGTTTTCCAAACAACACTGTTCCACTTGAACCCACTTCCAAAAGCATTTTGCTAGATTAAATTTCCCTTACGCATCTACCCTTTGCTTTGATGTAACTGAGCTCGTACTAGATTGAGCTTGAAGAAGTGTTACCAAACCAATGCAAAGTCATCCTACAAGCCTCTACATGTATTGGCAAGAGTTGCAGATTTTTTTCAAGTTCATCAATCACAACTCTTCCTCCTGCATGAATACAAAAATGATCAAATGAAAACTTGAAATCTGGTATGTATGGCTTGATTTTCATATTGAAATATCCCTGGTTCCTATATTTTGCAGGTCATTGTGCTAGAGATGGATGCTTTTGTGACTTTAACACCTGATCAGAGCAAAGAGGCATCATCTGAAGTCTTGCCAATAAACTTTGGATGACTTGCAAAGGTATGGATCTTTTTCTGCACTTTATTTTTCATTGGCGTGCAGACACTACTAGATGGGAATTAATAGATAAAAATTAGTAATTGAATTTGTTGGATAATTGTAAACAAGTATGCTGATTTTTGGTAGCAAGTGTAAATGTATTACTAACATAGATTTTTTAGATTGTCTCTGAGAGAGAGAGAAAGAGAGCTATTTTGTAGAAGTACATCTTTAAATTTTGCATTGAACTTTAATCTTCCACAGCAATCACTTCTACGGTACCACTGTGTACTAGACATAAAACATGGAGTTTAGAAAACATTGTTATTTATTATTATTTCAGCTACGGTGGGGATTTGTGAGGTATATGCTAGTCTAAGCAGAAGAGCTTACAAAAATTTTATTTATTTCCTCACACATTTTTTTTAATCAAGCTTTTTTTTAAAAAATCTGAGAACTCTTTAAAAGTAATATCTCCTACGTATTTATGCTAGTTGATTTGATAATATTCTTATATCTCCCTTGCATCTCACCAAAAAAGCATTTCCTTCAATTTCCTTTTCCAGTGGACACAGTGTCAATTGCTCTCAAGACATGCTTTAAACTTTTCCCTTTTTATATCAACATTACCCTCATTGATATATTGTTGCTCTGATATTTGTATCCACTGTTCTATTTGACAGTCATAAATCTCTAAGGAATAATCACCTCCATTGGGAATCAAGGGACAACATAGAAAACATCTTTCAAGTGATGGATTAAAACTTGTAACAGCTAAGTCTCAACCTTGAAGAAAAGTAAAAAATCTCTTTCAGAAATAGCAAAATATCTCCTTGGGAATAGTCATAGAAGCGTTTAACACTGTGGCTTTCTTTAGTGCTGCTATCATTGTCTTGGGATGATAGAAATTACAAAATACCATGATTGCACAACACTACTCTGTATTAAATTTTTTCATCATTCTATCAAAGATACATTCTCATGAATTCCATTAGCATGGGTTTGCACAAATTTATTTTCTCAGAGACTTAAGAACTTCAAAGCAAATGCACTCAGCAAGCTTGTGCTGAATTCTATGACATTCCATCCATTCTTCCTATTTTTCCAAATCATAAAAACTTAAAAATAACAGAGGCATAGGGAGATTTAGTTTTTTGGGAAATATTTAAAAATTAATGATTTGACTTAGCAAATGAAAGTGATAGGAAATTTCTAGATTCAATAAGTCTGCTTGATGCTATTGAAAAGATTTGATGTCACATTCTAGTGAATACATTATAGTTGGAAATGCTTTCTCGAAGGTATATAAATTATACGAAATCATTCATAGAGCACTTGAATTATCCGATATTTGCAATGTAATGATTTTGGTGCATTTACAAACTTTCAAGCAAATGCAAAAGTTAAGTGTAAATGCTAACTCCTAATCTTTGCCAATTTTCTCCCTACCTGTACTAAAATGGGGCTTCAGACCAGAGCATGAAAATCCATCAAAATTTAGAGGTAAGGGGATTTCCGTTAGATGTTATAGCCACAGTTATCCTGGAAGACATGTATTCAGAACGTAGCAGCATAGACAAGGCATGTGAATTGTTTTACAGAATGCCTAATAGAAGTATGGTGTCGTGGACTACAATGATTGTACGATCTACTCAAAACTAGATGATTTTATTTAAAATTATTCAATAAAATGCAACCAGTAGGAGTAAAGTCAGACTCCACAAACATTGCCAGCATTTTCCCTACCTTTTCTAAATTTGCCAATTTGTTCTTCTCTATTTCCAATGCCATAGTGTTTAATCCTCTAGATTGGTATAGCTTCATGAGCATGAAGTCTCTCCCAAATAGTGGAGTCTATAAATGAGGTATCTTAATTGTGATGTAAACTTGATCCTGGCCATCCTATAGTATTCAGGTGTATTGAAAACAACTTCTTTTGATGTAATTCTAGAATTCCCTTGATTGTTATAGGGAATGTTAGAAAGAAGACTATGAAAGACATTTCCCAATTTAAAATAGATGAAAGAACCTGGAATAGGATGCCAAACACAGTTGACTATTTGCAAATGAACTTCACAAATATAGACCCAGAGGATTCCTGGATAGGAATTTATTCCTTCTAGTATTTGTATAGATACCCTCAGATTCTATTTTTGCATCTCTAGGCTCAAGTAGTCAATTGGGTCCCCTCGGAGTGTGGAAGGACTTGTGTCTTATAATAGTTCTTAGATGTTAGATAAACTCTCCAAAGAAATATCTAATCTAACTCAATGTATACTGTGTCTCAAGAATGGATCTCAATGAGTCAAAGTGAAAAACTATGTCCCACTGTCCCAAGTTGGATGTCATTTTGAGTATACAAGTTCCACATTGGTGACAAGGAGTCAAATAAAACTATTTCACTTTGCATAGAAGATCAAGAGATACTCATAAAACATTCTAGGGTGAAGGTCTTAGTCTTAGCTTTTCAAAAAAGTGGTAAGCATTTCTATCATAGAGACTTTCCCTTTGGGCTTTAGACTTAGTACTAGATAGTGATGAACTTCATTAGACCTGGAAATTATTCCCTTTGGTGGTAGTTTTAAAAGATCTAACCTCATTAATGGGTGTTCATGTTGAGAGTGAAATTTCCTATAGGCACCTCTCCATTTAATTTTTTATTCAAAATCAATACAGTAATTAGGTTGCATGTTCTTCATAATTATTAATATGTATCTACTAGAATGGTTGCTTATATTTTCTTTCAAGCGGGTCATCTTTGTTTTGGGCCTTGGCCTTACCATCTACATTGAAGGACTTAAAATCCATATAAGCATTTCTCTCTTTTTTGGCTTTCTTTCATGAGCAGGAAGACCTTAATTCCCTAAAGAGTACTCTCTTTTTGTTGGCTGTACATATAGTTTGTCATCTCTCTATATTGCTATTATTCCTCCCAATAATCAAAATGTGGTGGGGGTAAGCTTGAAATCAGGATGTCTATCCTTTGAAATTGAATGTATAAAACATATGGTTGATGATATTTTTTATGCCAATAATTGAAGTAAATATGAATGGTAATTACTGGAATGGATAATAAAAGTTTTGTCCTTGTTGGTCAACTTCCTACACGTAGTTCAAATAAAATTGAAACTACTATATAGAAATCAAATCAATCTTTAAAAAAGTTGCTCTTTATTTTCGTTAGCTTCATTTTCAACTTCTATTGCCTCTCCGAACATATTGATCTATCTATACGAAAAGCAAATTTTCATTTTGATGTAACTTTAAATAATTAGAAACTCTTTAATCTACCAGATTGATCTTGTTGTGGCAATTAACTTTTAGTTTTTATGTAGAATATTTTAATTTGTGGGGCAAGTAGTGATGTCAATTTTAAGTTTATTAAAGTAGAGGGTAAAGGAGTTTTGTATTTTTTTTTTTGATCGATGAAGGGCTGAAGTCGAGATTTTTATTTATATAAATACAAACATAAATTAACAAAGCATACCACCTACCACCGGGCTGAGGAACAGGTGTCAACCAGTCGCATGATCGCATGTCAGAAAACTCTGACATGCGATCATGCGACAGCCAACCACAGGATGCCACATAACCGCCAGCGGGACCACTGCCGGGACCATGAGTTTTGTATTTTTTTGGTTTTCAAGATGTTTTTCATTTTTTTAGTGTCTTCTTATTGTCTGGCACATATGTTTTTTTTCTTGCATCTAGCGAGTTCTTCTGGCTGTAAATCCATTATTCATGCAGGTAGCCATAGTTTTAATGGCAGAGAAAACTAGTAACATTTTGAGTCTCTGAGATTGATTTAGACAATGGAGATGTAAAAAATTGGTTGAATTTTTTACTGTCTGCATGTAGGTCAATAAATGTTAGTTCCTAACTACTACTACTAAGTACTGCATTTTCTAATGCAAGGGGAATGGAGATAAACTATAGGCTATATCTACAGGGGCTACAACAATTCATTGTTTTGCTTTCATGCATATATAGTAGGCCTAACCTTGTACCCAGATATGGTGCAGTTGATCATGAAAATATAATATTCTATTAGTTGACAGTAGTTTTTATTTTCATTCAAGTGATTATTTTTTTTCTCAAATCAATCGTATATACTTTTTGAATCGATGTTTTAAATCACATCACATGTATATATTTTTTGAGCCGATGTTTTGGATCACACTATGTATACTTTTTTTGAGTCGATATTTTCGATCACACTACATATATATACACTTTTTGAATCAATGTTTTGGATCAAACCACATATATACACTTTTTGAATTGATGTTTTGAAACAAACTATACATATACACTATTTGAATTGATGTTTTAGATCACACTACATGATTGACATAACCTAGTTATTATTTCCCGCTATAGATTGAGCTTAAATATGCCTATGATAAGACTCTTAAACAAATAAAAATATAGGCTATCACAGAATCTATTTTGTTTGGTTTGGATATGTTTATGGGAAGACTGTTACTCAAAAAAAAGTGATGAAACTTTCTGGACCATGTATTAATCAGAACCAATAAATATTCTAAGTAGCCATGAAGTTTTGTGTCATTCTTTTAAGATCAGGATATTAAACCTTGGGTATTTATTGGCAGGGGACACCTGCAAGTCAGTGTTGGAGCTGATGAGTATCAAGGATCTTACTTTAGCTCACATTAAGAGACATCTATAGGTACTACATTTATATATACTCTTTTCACATTTAATCTTCTAATCTACAACATATGCAGACATTTAAATCTACATAAATAAGTTTAGGAAAATGCACACGTTTTTTTTACAAGAAATCATATAATTTTTCAACTATTTATCAAAATTCAGTACCATGAAACTTTTAAATTTACACAACCTAAATACCCACAAAACATCTTCTATCATAAATAAAATGGATAAATGAAACATCAAATTTCTTGATTTCTTACATGTTATAGCACTCTTAGATAGGGGTACGAGAATCTTAATTGACGATAACTGACTTGTTTATTTATCTACCCTATGTTAAAGGTTAATCTATGTAATTATTTAGTTCTAGGCTCAAAATCTACTCAATTATGAATGGACACTTTCGTCTAGATTAGATAACTATTCATAAGGGTTCCATTAATTGATATTTCATTTCTATAATGCAATGCTCATTATAATCTTCTTTATTGTAATTAGTATCTTATGCATTAGATTGTTGTAGACAATGTTAATTAGTAGTAGGACATTCCACGTTATAAACTATTTGTACTATCATTCATAACTTATGTACCTAGATTTCACATCGTTACACTATCTTATGCCCTTCCTTCCTTTGATATCTCTGTAAATTATATGTATCAATAACAGACTTTATGACGAAGATTTGTGATAAACGCTAGACTACATCAATCTATTCTTGCAGAGAAGAGTAACACCAAATCACACACTTCATGAAACTTTTCCATACATATTATATGATATGCCTACACTTTCCTTATTCATGTGCTCCTTTCTCTCCAAAATCTTAATTCTATAGCAGTGAATCACCAATGTACTGGCCTTTGCTTATATTCTAGGCTGTAGTAAATGATCTTCTACATATTAATCAATGTGAGCAATAGATGTCAGTCAATAACAATAGAGAACAATGCAAACAGAAACACTGGCCCATTGCAATCAACTTAAGAAACAATAAAAATCCCTCAAATTAGACCATCCAAGCTTCACATTTGTATGAAGTTGTTACAATATTTTCGTCAGCTGTTAGCACTGACTATAAAAATGGTAACAACTGCACACAGGGTATTTCTCCTTGGCAGAATATTCTACTTCTTTTATTCATCCATCCATTATTCTAAACCATGTGCTCATTAGACTTCATTACAAACAAAAATTTCTTCTCTCTATGCTTGCGTTTCACTAGTCTAAACTGAAATGTAAGTCTATAACCTTCTTCACGAATATGTGCCCATAGATGTCATTAAACACTAATTGAAAAAAGCATAATCTTTTAATGCATTTGTAATTTTGCTGAAAAATGGACTATCATGCCACTGTAGTTTGCTTCAAACTGCTCACAAAATTCTAACAATTTACTGGAATTACTGGAAAAAGATATTGTAGATTTACCAGAATTGTGTTAGATTGATGTAACAAGATGTCATTTTAAAAATAAAACAGTTTACCAGCATATGATATTTTTTGCAAGCAGCTTCTTCGTAGGCCTAACATCATGAATTCTCTAATGCCATGATTGAAATGGTAGAGCCAATGCAAACCATATTTATTATACCCTTGTTGCACAAAAATAAATAGAGATATTGATTGATTGCATTCACCAGAATTTTTTTTGTTACATTGCATTATGGCTCTATAAAACCAAATATATTGTTGTATAAAACTGCCCAAAACAACTACAGGAAACTAATTGCCATCTAACCATAGTATTTTTGTATTGACTAGAAACTAACTAATATATCAAACTTTATTTATTGTTTACTTTATTCTATTTATTACATCCATGTTACACAAAAATAAATAGAGATATTGATTGATTGCGTTCACCAGAATTTTTTTGTTACATTGCATTATACTATCTCTTCGCTAAAGTTTCTATATTAGATTTAATGTTGATTGCTCAATCTTTTGTCAAAAACTATCTTAAAAGTGTGACAAACATGGTGGAATTTTTTCATTAATTACTTGAAGATTGTCACCATATATATTTATATTGATAACTTATGATCAGTTCATTGAATGTGCTATGGCCTTGTGGATTTGTCTTGACAAAGGAAAATGACTCATCAAGGTGGACAATGAAGATATTATTGGAATTTGCAGTCCTATTGTGTAATGACAGTCAAATTTGATTCTACTTGGCATTCAAAGTTCTTTGTTACTTATAAACCTCCAAATTTTTTTTCTTTGTTACTTATAAACCTCCAAAATTTTTCCTCATAACAATCTTTGACATACTTTTTTTTTAATGATTGTCATAACCATTTATTATCATAACCCTTGAACTATAGATGGAAAAACTTGAAATCATGTTTAATGGAAAGTACTAGTATAAATGGTATGATTATTCTTTAAAGGGTACTAGCTCAATGGAAGAGCACCTACTTTACAAGTAAGAGGATGGTGGTTCGATTCCATCGTGCTCTAATATGACTAAATTAATGACTAAATATATGACTAAATAAATGACTAAATATATGACTAAATAAATGATCAAATCAATGACTAAATAAACGATCAAATAAATGATTAAATCAATGATCAAATCAATGATCAAATAAACGACCAAATCAATGACCACATAAACGACCAAATAAATGACCAAATCAATGACTAAAATAGTTTAGTCATAAATTTGGTTGCGACATAAATGATCAACAATAAACTACTACTGGTCAGTGACCAAAATTAGTCATTTATCTACAATTTTTAGTAATTTATTTAGTCATATATTGTTGTTTTTGTACTAGTGTTATGGAGAAACCCAAATAGGTAAAAACCCCGGTAGGAATTGACATCCACTAATATTATGTACTAGTGTTTTATGATCTTTGTTAGAAGATCCTTAACCCTATTAGGAGTTGCTTTACAATGCATTAAGTACATTAGACCTTGTCAAGGGTTGGACCCTATTAGGAGTCTTTTAAAATAGTCCTTGTTAGGGGAGTGGACAAACTGTCCTAGAGCTCACTGCTCAAGTGGTGAAGGCTACAACTTTATGATCTTAGATACACACTATATCTGTTGGATGTATTGTCACTGTGACATTGCTTGTCAGATCAGTTTCTTTGATGCATTGATGCTTTGACCTCTTGCAAAGCTCTAATACATCTTATAGTCTCTTCGCACACTTCTCTTCTTATCACAACTCTTTGTTAACTTCCATACTTATTATAATGGACGCATCTCATATTTATATGCACATACAAAATAAACAACTAGGTCAGCCCTTAAACCTATTACATACAATGCTTCCAATTGAATTGGCTCAAGCGTGTTTGAAAAAAAACATATATACATATCAGAAACTTAATTACAATAGGCACATAGCCTTTACATTATTATAATATAACCACAAACTCAAAATGCTAACAGTTGGTTACTTACTCTGTTCTTCACTAGCACACATTGACTATGTAACTTCAACTATCTGTATCTTTTTCATACTTGCATATCTGATCATGTGCTCATAGAATAAGCATGAATATAGTCTAACCAACTTAACTTCTAAGGCGCACACCATAATTCGGTTGTACGCACGTGCGCTGATGCACTGAGCTTCAGGAACTCTGCACACTGTCCATTCTTCAACACTTAGCTGATTTCTAATCTTCCTATCAAGTGCGCTGACTCTAAACTGCTATATGACTTTTTTTCCATAACGACAACACTATACTAAGTCATATACATCAATATAGCTAGCTTGCCAACAATCTCCCCCTTTTTCATTGATGACAACAAAGGAATATGGTCAAGTTTCTAACTGTCCTTAATACAAAAAACTTTTGTCTTATATCTCCCTATACATATCTTTCTATCTTATATCTCCTTATACATATCTATAATCCATATTCTACACATACTCCCTCTTATACATTAATGACAAAGGCGCGTTAAAAGTAAATCTACAAAAACTTACTGTGGCAAAACATCTGGATATGCTATTTGCAGGTTTTCGATCTCCTTCTTTCAAAATGTGATCAATGAATTTACAATCTGTAGATGGGCGCATAAATCATACTGAAGCTTCTCCATCTTCTCCAAATCTATGCTAGGACCTTGATCATATGTCACCATGGTGTCATTGATCTCCTTGATATTCTGATTTAGTATGTCTAATGAGGGCGCAAGAGCATTTCTTAGTTGAGTCTGCCTAGCCCTTATTTTGGTCATCTCTTTTTCTTCCTTCTCAATCTTATCTATCTGTCCTTGGTAGACATTATTACACATTCTCACATCAACAGATGGATCTTCCACTGATTTCCTTATGCTTTCTATCATGGCTTTTGCCTCTTGAATCTTCTTGTATAGATCACCAGTCAACTTATCCTGGTTCATACAGTGAGCAATGATTTTCCTACCCTTTGCTGCAAACTCCTTCAAGGATGCTTGACCAGCCTTTAGTGAGCTTAGGTCAAGTGCATAGTTGCTAACCAACTCACTTAATCTTTTCTTCAAGTACTTCTCCTTTGCAACTAAGGATGCAAATTCTTCCAGGCTAGAGAAATTGTTTTTGAATTGTGAAATGACTACACTTACATCATCAACAGAGTGTACCTAGGATACTTTCTTGTTTGTAGGTAACAAACTATTCAGTATGTTTACTGACTCTACAAGGAGAGGATTCCTCATCACTTGTTTTTCCTTGGCCTTCTCCATGGCTAAGACGCTAAACTTAATGAGGTCTTCTTCTCCCCATGAATCGAAACTAGTTGTGTCAGGTGTCAAACCTGACAACAATGCTGCTAAGGGAGTGATTGAAGTGCTATCCATCACTTCTTATTTTACCTTGATTAGCTCAACTGATGTTTTATCTTTTTTTTCACTTCCTTTTACCTCTTCTTCTTCTTTTGTTTTTCAAGTTCTTTTTCTTTTTTCTCCTTCTTTCAATTCTTCCATCTTTTCTTCTTCTTTCTCATTTGTTATATCCTCAAAAATTTCTTCTTGATGAGTAAGAGGAATGTTACTGCATAAGTTTTCTGCCTCTCGAATGCTTACAAATGCCTCTTCAAACTTGTCTAACTCAATGTTAGTGGCTGCAATGGCTATCTCTACATTATCAATGATAATGGTGCTATCCTTTAGTGACTCTATCATGGGCGCAGACTTATTTGTCTCTGTTTGTGTTTCAACTACAGGCGGTGAGTCCTGAGAACCTATCACTGATGCATTAGTGGGCTCTGCCACCTTGACTTCCTTTGAGAGTACCTGAGCTATGGGCGCAGTAGGTGGATACATGTGTTTGTTCATAAAGACCTTCTCAAAGGATTTCTTTGTTTCCTTGACAACTAACTGAAAGTTTTTATCCATAATATTCAATGTTCTTGTCTTGGTCCTGAGATGAGGCTTCACCAGATCTAACAGTAAATTTTTCTCTTCTAGCTCTCATACATGAAGGGTTTCATCTAAAATCTTCTCTCTTATCCTTAGATCTTCTTCAACAGCTTGTCTCTTTTGGAATTCTAATATATTCCATACATTATCAGGAATCACGGTCTTTAGTTCCAAGACTGTCTTCTTGAACTTCAACATATGTTTGACTATTATTCCATGTATCTTTGATTAAGGTTAGCCGATGGGTCAAAACCTAGCTTCTAGTTAGCCAGAGTGAGGAGGTGCTTACCATATAGTCAAGAACCTACAGGGATAAGGTGTTAGGAATGGGAACACTGAGAGGGGGGGGGGGGGGGGGGGGTGGGTGAATCAGTGTTCACTATATTTTATCTTTTTACTTATTTTTAAAACTGAACTTAAATGCATAAGTACTAAAATGAACATCCACATAAACATGAAATGTGAAATCAAAACATGACACCAATATGGTTACGGGGAAACCCAAATAGGTAAAAACTCCAGTGGGAATTGACACCCATTAATATTTTGTAATAGTGTTTTATGATCCTTGTTAGAAGATCATTAACCCTGTTAGGAGTTGTTTTACAATGCATTAAGTATAGTAGACCTTGTCAAGGGTTAGACCCTGTTAAGGGAGTGGACGCACTGTCTTAGAGCTCACTGCTCAAGTGGTGAAGGCTACAACCTTTTGATCTCAGATACACACTATATCTGCTGGATGAACTGTCACTGTGACATTGCTTGTTAGATCAGTTCTTTTGATGCGCTGATGCTTTAACCTCTTGCAAAGCTCTAATACATCTTATAGTCACTTCACACACTTCTTCTCTTCTTATCACAACTCTTTGTTAACTTCCATACTTATTACAATGGGCACATCTCATATTTATATGTGCATACAAAATAAACAACTAGGTCGACCTTTAAACCTATTACATACAGTGCTTTCAATTGAATTGGCTCAAGCGTGTTTACAAACAAACATATATACATGTGGGAAACCTAATTACAATAGGCGAATAGACTTTACATCATTATAATGTAACCGGAAACTCAAAATGCTAATAATCGGTTGCTTACTCTGTTCTTCACTGGCACACACTGGATGTGTAACTTCAACTGTCTGTATCTTTCTCATACTTGCATATCTGATCATGCGCTCATAGACTAAGCATGAATATAGTCTAACCATCTTAACTTCCATGGCACACACCATAATTTGGTTGTATGCCATGCGCTGATGCACTAAGCTTCAGGAACTCTATACACTATTCAGTCTTCAACACTTAATTGATTGCTGATCTTCCCATCAAGTGCGTTGACTCCAAACTGCTATATGACTTTGTTGCCATAATGACAACACTATACGAGGTCATATACATTAGCATAGACAACTTCCCAACATAAGGGATAGGTCGTCTATCGTCGTGAACTTGAAAAGGAAAAGACCACCCGACATAGCAGAAGTCGCCACACTACCTTTCAACTTCTGGTTGATTCCCACCCATTTCCTCACCATATCGATGGTGGGTCTAAAGTTGAAGAAGCATCCAACCAGGGCAAGGTGGAATTCTGCCATAGTTCTATCCACAATGGAGTCAGGTAGAAGGATCTTCGTGCCTTCATCAGTAATGTTTGCAACACAAACAGGGGATTCCACCTCAGCAGTTTGTGTCCCCACAAGCGCGCCTTTTCAGTCTGGCTTTGGCCTAGGGGTAAGCAGGGAATCCAAGGACACTACCCAAGAACTGTGGTAGAGTCAGACAAGGGTTGAACGAGTGGTGTCAAAGGAGGGTCCCCAAGGGGAGGAGGAGAGGGTTCCTCCCCAGGAGTGTCCACCATGTGAGGAAATTTTTTGAAATTCAAAAGCACAACCAACTTGCAGAGCTCGAGCTAAGCTAGGTATAACTGTTAGGTGGTGATGTTACTACCCAATCTTGACGTGGGTTGTTTGTTGTACAATCTGTGTGCTGTAGTGGTCTGTTATGGCCTTCTTCTTTTGGTTGTTAATGGTATTTCTTACTTAACCATTGTCTCTGTTCTTTTCTTAGCTTTTGCCCTTAGAGGTTTTGGTTGTTTGGGTTCAGCTCCTTGATTTTATTGCAGTCTATTATTTACCAAAATCTTTCTAGATTTTTACTATAATTTAGTGTACCAAAAAGAAAAAATGGGCTTCAGTTATCCACCACGAAACTGGTTTTCAAGTGTCTATATTTCTCCTTTCATCCATACAGAGTGAGCATTCATCGCTTTGATTTGAAGGAAAATATTAATTGTTTTTGCAGTGTGATTCTAATTGTGAACATGGAGTTGGGTGGTAAACTTCTAGTGTGTTTTGTGGTGATGATTGGGCTCTCTTTGCTTTCTATCTCTGGGCATCCATGTAAGTTGACACACATTCACACGACACATAGTCAGTCTTCTTGGAGATCTGCATATTATATAGAGTTGATTAATTTTGTACATGTGATGCGGAGAAGGTTGTTTTGGAGTTTAGGGATGGTGAAACTGAAAGACTTGGAAGGGCGACCAAGCGCTTCGAAGTTGAGAATGGAGAAATTGTTAAAGCAGATGAACATATCTAAATCCGAGTTAATAATCCATTTCCTGGAAGTCTTGAAAAACTTGAGGTGGTGACATTCTCTGCTGAATTTATCGACTGCAATTGAAGGAAATCAGTTTATCTGACTTGTAATCAAATATAATTTGAATATCAGAAATGGGAGTCACAAATAAACAATTGTTATTGGATGGCAAGTAATAATAATTACTTTCTTTTCTATTATTTTGATGATATTGCTTTCTAAAGGATAAGCTTAATATCAAGGAGAAGTTAATATCTTTTTAAGAGATTGAGTATCATTTTAATGGTAAAAATTATAATAATTTGTTTTTTCTTAATATTTAATATCTATCAATAGAAAGTGATGATGGTTTTCTATAGTGAAATTTGGGTGAAGATGGTCAGTTCTTCAAGTATTATATTTTCAATATATGTCTAAGTATTAGTTCAACATAATTTTAACATTTTGTATGTATCATAAATAGTAAGTGAAAGGCATATACGAAAATAAAATATTTAAATTTTTAATATTCATCTATAAAATAACAGATATGTTCAATACTGTTTGTATTATTCAATAAATTTTTGGATTTCAAATTTTCTTTAATATTCAAATATTTTGTGCATGTCATATTTGTAATGTTAAGGTTAAATTCTTCTCATAGGTGCTTATATATTTCAATCATAAGATTGATCATGGTGAGTCATACAACAATTCTTTGTTTTAAAGAAAATAACAATGACTTGCATAGTAAAATTTGTATGAACATAGACAATTTTTGAAGTATTGTGTTTTGACATATGTCAAAGGTATTAGCTCAAAATAATTTTAGTATTTTGATCTATCATGAATAAAAAGTGAGAAGCATATATAAAAGAATTAAACATTTGGTATTTATATATAAAAAAATAAAAATTCATATTTAGCTAAAAAGACAAGGTTGCAAAGCAATATCACAATTTAACTTGCTGTGGAAAATATCTCCTACTTATCAACTAAGTTCCTACCAAAATTTTAGTGTAGTTGAAAAATGTAGAAATATGTAATGTTAGTATTTATCACAAATATAATTATTTGTCTTCAATTAAATTATTTTAATATTTTATTCATTGTTATTTTTACATTGTAAATCAAATTGACATTGTCATATTTGTATAGATTTGTATAAATATGATTTTTAATTTAATATATATAATTAATATTATTTTACTATACATAATTCATAGTTAATAATAAACAATTTTATATTAAATGATAATAAATTAATAAGTATAAATAATATTCATATATTACAAATAACTTGATATTAATAATTATTATTTTATTCTATTTAATTTTTTTAAAGTTTACAAAGATAAAAATATATTAAAAATTAGAATAATAAATTTCCATTTAGACAAAGTGCACAAATTTTATATTTTAATTATTATATTATTTTTTTTATCTCATAACATGTGTATATTTTTTTATAAATATATAAAATAAAAAATATAATATAAATATATAATTAATACAATATAAAAATAATAGTTTATATAAAAAATATATGTAATGTAATATATAGTATTATAATATATATTATAAAAATTTTATCATAAATATTGTAAATTACATAAAACAAAAAATTATAGTACAAAAATTTATGAAATATAATAAGTAAAATGTAACAATAAACTTTTTCTAATAATTTAAGTAAAAAAATTGTATTTAAATTTTTATAAAGTTAAATTATTATAATAGTCTTTCATTATAGTTGTTAATAAATATTTGTGTTGGATGTGACTATAAGACCTTTTAATTTAACTCAAACATAATAAATTTCCAAAAAATCTGTCTTATCCCTCATTTTTTTAGCCAATGAGATGGATTGCCTACAAAACTATTATAATAAATTTTAGAATATCTAAATCTTAGGACGAAAATAAATGATTTGACATGGGAGCTAATGTTTGTGACATAAATTTCCGAAAAAAGGGATCTTATCACTCAATTTTTTTAAACCAATGAAACAAAAGATAAATAATTTTATAAATTGAAAAAGTTAAATATTGTGCATTTTACTTTATCAAATATTAGAATGTACATAACAAAAAGAAATAATGAAATTTGATTGGCTGAAATTTACTAGATTAATCACTAGTTAAAAACAGGTCGATGCCTATAGTTCTACTGCCTACGGCAGGAACTAAAAATAGACATTCAACATTATTGAATGCATATAAAACATGTAGATTACAAATACTCTTCATTATTTAAATACTATGTGGATGTCATAATTGCACAGGTGAACTTATTCTAATTAAACTTCCCCTAGACAGGAGTGAAATGAGAAGCCAAGTGCTAAGAACCCTATCATCATAACTCGTGAACAAAGATGACAAGGATTTATTAAATTAGACCTGCAAACCCTTACGTTTTCGGAATTAATGGATATTTCAATCTGCTCACAAACTCCATGCACATAATAAACCTGCTTCCTGAAGATTCTTTTATTCCTTTCCTACCACAAACTCCATGCTAGAATAATGAGAGAAATATGCCATATGACTGAAAAAAAAGGCATCCTTATGTAACACAGGGCATTGATTGAGAAGATAAACTTATGAATTTGGAATCGGGCCAAACCAACCAATTTTTTTTTGTGAGCCATTCCCAGCACGATTGAGAAAAAGGGCATTGAAGAAGTAGGTGATTCGTAGTATCAGGTTGTTGATTGCATAACAGATAGGTGAAATTGTGGGTGATCGCAAGCATTGCCAAACGATAAGAAGAAATAATTCTATCATTATGGCCAGCCATGAAAAATTATCATTTAATAAACAAAATGATTGACATTTCTGTTATATATTTAAATAGTCCAATGTCGATTTAATTTATATATTGTTCAATGACATTGTATTCATTTAATGGGTCCAAAATATACAGTTACTCATCATATCTAGGTAGAGTCGAACTTCAATTAACATGAATTTATTATGCAAAGGAATCAAATTAAAGGAATTTGGTGGTTCTAGTAGAATTGAATTGCCCTTTGATGATAATGATATCCATATTGCAAGGGGAGTAAACGTATGACTATAATCCACGAGTGGTTGGGCATTTGAGGTTTTTATATTTGCAATACCTTTGACATGTGAATACCAAAGCATTGTCTATCACAAGTTAAGTCTTGGATGTTGCTTGTCAAGCCCACTTTTAGATTAAGCAAAAACATAAATATTTTTTTTTAAATTATTTGCTTTCTGTTGTTCTTTTACAAAACTAAGTACATTATCTTTGGTTTTAAAGAATAGACCTTTGATTACTGAATTTATCTAAGACTTAAATAGGTACATAATCCAATTCTAATGATTTTTCCTTCAATAAAAAATATTTTTATTTGTCCTGTTTTGAAATTTCTTTAACTTGGAGAATACAAACTAAAAATATTATTAGAAATATTCATATCCAAAATTTAAATCTAACTTCATTGCAGAAAAATTATCATAAGGGAAATTAGATTATTGTTACATTAATTTATCTAGGGTAAAAGATAATGTAACATTAAGTTGCATTGTGAGGGGTATGAATATCTTTTGTTCTCTGATTTCCATACATGATTTTTGTTTCTCTATTTTAGATCTAAATCTCATTGTCTTGACCTTGTTCAGATTAGGTTTAGTTTTTGGCTCTTGTTTAAAGATCTCCGCTGTTATTTCTGTTGAGACATTTATCATCATGACTTTCGTGAGGACTTGTGAATGTATCTTTGCTTATCTCATGATCATGATTTTTTAGTGTTTTCTCGATTTGTTTTTGATAGAAAAAGAAGCAAGAGGGTGTTGGTCCACAGATCAAAGGGACTAGAGGCACATTAATAGCACATTAATGGCACTAGTCAAAGCAAATACGAACAATTTAACAACAAAATCACCAAGCCTAATCTACCTCTATCAAAAACATAAATCACAGTACTAATCAAAATGATTAAACCAGAGTATCTAAAATGAAGAGTAGTAGTTAAAATAGCAATTATATGCCATGCAGGGCTGTACCAATAGCTAGACAAAATAACTTTAAACCCAAACACAAAATAGGGGAACCGAGGGCCATGCCCAGTCAAAAATAACCAACTCATGACCACCAATAGCTAGTTCTTTCCACCCAGATGTTTAGACATTAGGGTCCTAACCCATTCCTCCTGCAAGAACAAGAACGTATCCTTATTGTCCTTGTCCGCCTCTAGACTGCTGCCCGCCAACTTTTCCTGCACAGTACAGAGGGTCATAGCCGAAGCATGCATGACCTTGAGTGTAAATTTGTTAGTCATCATGTAGTGATGCTTCAGTTCCTGCATATTCTTTTTGATGTCAGCAATCTCCTTGTCCATTACAAAGAACCTCATCTTGAGACTTCGTTTAAGTTTGTCTTTGTCAGCTAGAAACCTCTCCTTGTCCATAACAGAGAACCTCATCTTGTTGATGTTTTCTCAATTTGTTCTTCACAAGTATTCAACATAATTTATTCCTTTTCCTAAATAATATAATTATAATATTTTGACCATATCATTGAATAACATCAAAGTACAATAAATGGAAATTGACCATGTTGTCAAGAGTACATGATAATCCAAATCAATACATGTGAAATAAATACATCAAAGATGTTGACCAATATAGCATTCATCATACATCATGAATATGCAAAGGTACAAAAACTAAGTAAATGACCCATAGGTCGAAATGGAAAAAGATATAAATGTATGGCATTAGACTTTCTATTGTCTATCTGCATGCTCTGGTCTCCTAAGACATCGAACAACTGTCCATCCACAAATCTCGAGATGAAAATGTCATCCAGATATTTTTTTTGCCCAACCATGATGTGGTTAGTTTTTTATTGCTGGTAAAAATAGGTTTTATGGGGACCCAAAACCCCTTACAATTCTTACATAATAGGAATAAACATTAAGCCCACTGAACTGAAACAGGACTAGAAACCAGCCCGCTAAACCCATAACCAACAAAAAAAACCAAAAAACTAGAACCCGAAAACAACACCCAACAACAAAAAACCTAAAACTAAATCAGCATAGGAACAGGGGAACATGAAGACCTAGGAAAACTCCAGACGAGTTCCCTCTACCTCTTTCTTAGCCTTAGACACCTTCTTGATTGTCGTGTTAAAATGTGAGAGATCCAGGATCCTGTCATGGATCTTCTTTTTTGTAGACCATGTGTGCTTGCGTAGACCAGCATCACCCGCATCCTCTTTATCATCTTCGAGCTTCATAGTTGAAGACCCAGCATCTAGCTCTGACTTGATAGTCTTGAAGCACTCCATCGCAAAACCCATAAAAATGTTATTATTCATGTTACCCTAATTTTCTTGTGCATGCACATTTGGCTAATGTCTATCCCAAGGTCTCTGTTTTTATCCTGCCAAGCATCACTAAAAATTTCATGGGTCTATCTACTTCCCTCTGGTCTCTGCAACTGTTTCTAGGACCTTGGCTAGGTGAAAAGTCCTTAAAATATTCATAAAAGTAGCCATTACCCAAAAAACCCTAAGGCCCTGTTCTAATTTGTAGTTTACTTTATTGGCCACTTAAGTCCCTTCATTTCGCATGTGTGTTTTTAAATCCTTCAATTGTCAAATCTCCGATTCCCAGCGGTTAACCCCTTAACACTTAGCGATCCCGTGAGCAGTTACCATTTTGGTTGGCGGTCTCAGTTCAGTGGCCAAATCAAGATTCTAGATCTGATGGTTGTCGCGTGATCTCATGGCCCCAAAAGATTCCATGAGATCTTGTGACGATCGTCGATCTTCCTACCTGTAGAGTTCATCTTGTCAGTGGGACCGGTGCCACCTCATTCGATTTGGCAGCTTCTGATTCATCGGTGGTTAGTGATTCAGCTGTCTGTCAGTGGGCCCTTTCCTTTTGGTGTTTTAAGCTTCAGTTTCATCATGCGGTTGTCGTTATACTGGAGACTCAATATACGACATGTTTAATCTGGCGATATAATGAAAACTATGGATTCTCTTCATCGCCCAGACCTCTGACAGTTGGGCCATTGTCAGGAAAATGTGCTACGTGTATCCGAGGGGGTAGCGTTTGATTGGTTGGTGAGAGTACAACATGGAGATCTATCAGTGGGCCCATGGTCTTTGGCTCTGGTGGCAGCTTAAAGTCTGATCAAGATCTAGGATCGTCATTATACCGCTGGGTGAAGATGCAAGATGTTTAAGGCTGCGGTATAATGATGACCATCCGATGCTCTTTCTGTAGGTCATGGGTCCATGTCTGCCAGGTGTGATGATTTGCTTGTGTTTCATTGGTTGCTGACTTCCAGGTGGCGTTTGACTTGTCAGAGATGAGTTTTTGGCTATTTTTCGAGTGCATTGCAGCCGTTCATCTACCGCGAAGATTTCACATTGATGACTACATTTTTAAAAATATATCTGCTAGCCGTTAATATTTGAATTTGAATATCTCTGTGAAGGTTTTGTTAGGTTTTTGTTCTTGCGACCATGCACGACAAGATGGTAGCTGGAATTTAATTCTTCAGGACAGTGGAGGTTGGAAGGATGATGATGGACGATCTGATAGTCGGCGCCACGAATTTTGCAGGGTACTGTGTCATGTTCTTGCATTGGAGAAGTATGAGAGTTGGTGCCACCTTTTGGCCAGTACTGTTATTTAAGATTCAGGATCAGATTGTGAGCCTTCATGGCTTAGTGGAGTTGCAGGTGGGTTGGTAGGTCAGGGTTGTTGTGTTTGCAGGTGATTTCAGTTCAGAAAGATCAACACGCAAAGAAAGATATGATTTGATCACCGGTGTTCTCAGAGATTTTTATAATAGGTGATCAATGTACCTAGGGTTTGATGTTATATTGTTGTACCTATGTAACCCTAGTTAGGTTAGTTTTTGACTCCTGCCTACGTGCAGTTGAGTTGTATATAGTTCTTTTTTGGAGCCTTAGTGCTCAGAGTTGGACAATTGTAGAAGAAATTCATCTTTTCTTAAGGGTCATCTATGGTATCATTTCTACCCTCTGGCTTATACAGTTGTAAACCTTTCATTAATGATTTAGATATTGCAGAGGTATTTTGTGACAATCCTTCATGTCCCTATGCTTCCTTGTCTAAATTATCTCTTATTGGATTAAAGTATATGATGTTTTCAGTGATATCTTAGGGTTTCTAATCCCTCTTACTTTCTATAATTGTGTGTTATTGTGTTTGATATGATTTAGATGTTTTTGTGGATATACTTTAGCCCCCTAACAGTCTTGTCTCAATCCTACACCGAGTTGCAGAAATGAATTTCTGCTTGCAGGTCATAAGTTGTGTCTTATGTTTAGGCCCTCCTATGAAACACTTATGCAAGCCTATTCGGTAAGTTGTGACCTACTAGACCTAAGCATTTCATTGATTCCATTCCTCTATTTTGAGATCCAAACCCTAATTTTGGTGTATCACCTAGTAGGTAGTTTGCTTTTAGTCATTTCTCTTCAAGCATTCCTTCTATCCCTTTCCCTCAAAAGTTTTACTTTCATGTCTAGAAGCAAATTAAGGTGATTATCCAAGAGGAACCAGCCTAGAACCTGGAGGTCTCATCTCAGTTAGCATAGGTCCCACAACCTGGAGATGATTCCCATGTTATACTAGGTTATCAAGACTACGAGAGCTGGAGACAAGGGTGCAAACTTAGTGTATAGCAATTCTGGCACACTCGGTGGGACTAAAAAAGAGATTATTGTTTGAAAATTATGTCATCTCTGATATACAGATTTCATAATACAAACTTTTAGAAGTTATTCTATCAAGTATATCTAGCGACTCCACTGATTTCAAGGATTAGGGCTAACCTTGTTCAAGGTTTATGAGAAAGATTGAGACTAGGAGCTCAAAGCCCACTAAATTTTTAGAGTTTCCCTCAAAAGGAAGTCACAAAGGTAGGTCAACTCAAAGAACATCCCCTGATTTCAATCAACACCTCCTGATACTTCAGAAAGGAGACCTTTTCCCTTCCATTCCAGAAGAAGAGGCAGATCTCTAACTAGAGATCTAGAGGAAGATTCAAATCCAACAATAAATACAACTCACATAGTTGTTAATCTTCGGATTCCAATTCCTACAATGGCAAGACCATTTGCATGTGCACCCTTTAATCATGGTAGTCCATTAGCCTTTTCTCAACATCATGATGTGCCCTTGGTGGCACCAAAGAGTATACCTGATTTCATAGGTGAAGGGCAGACAACTTCTTTTGAACACATAAGAGATGTGACCACCATCTGCAACATACACAACATAACTCAAGAGGATATGGCCATGAAATTACTAGCAGCCTCTTTAAAAGGTAAGGCTCTTGAATGGTTTATAACTTTAACTATTGGTTCTATTACATCATGGGATGAATTAGGGGATGCATTAAGTAAGCATTTTGAGGATAAATCAGATAATTTGTCTCTAGTTGAGCAGTTGACAACCATTAAGAGAGACCCTCAAGAGAAAATGATAGATTACAATAGTAGATTCCTCAAAACATGGAATAGAATTCCAGTATCAGTAAGGTCATCAGCTGACCATGCTTTTCTATAGTACTTGCAAAGCTTGAATGGTCAAATTTCTGTCATGATCCAATCTATGGGTGGTACTTCCTTGCCCCAAGCCTTTGACATAGCTGTCAGGGCCGAAAATTGTTTAATCCAAGCAGACATGATACAAAGAAGGCCACCAATGCCCATTTTTCCTAGCCTTCAACCCATTGCACTTGCACAAGTACCACCATTTGCCCCTATTCCTACCATACTAGCACCTCAAGCTAGTACCAGTGGTCAAGAGCTGACAGCTAGTTTCTCTCAAGAGTTACAAGAGATAAAGAACAGTTAAGAAAGTAGTAAGCAAGAAATGACAAATTTGTTGTAGACCTTGAATAAAGAGGTTACAAATTTGAAGAAACAAGGTCAAGGAATCAGACCCTCCTTTCAGCCACAAGGCCAAGGTCCTAATCAGCAATATCAAAATCAAGGACACCCTTATCAACAAAATAGGCCACCATACCAAGGAGGCTATCAAGGACAAAGACAAAGTTTTAATTAGAGACCATTCCAACCATATAATCCCGCACCTCTCAATTCTGCAAATCCGGTGAGGGATATGGTTCCTAGCCAAAATAATATGGCTATGGAGAATGAATGGTGTTTTCCTTGTAATCAACCTCACAATTAGGCTACATGTTCAAATGGATGGATGAACCAAGCTCTAATGGTTCAAAATGCCTCCCAAGCTCAATCAGAGGCTTCATCCAGTGGGTCAGTGCCTCAACAAGAATCACAAGAGAATGAGATTGCTCTTTTCAATTGGGAACAACCAGACTTCAATGGAGTCAATGATGAAGTTTCTTTTGTTGCTTATACAAGAGAAAAAAGGAGAGCTCAAGACATGGAGAGAGAAGATTCTAATGCCAAAGCCACCACATCTGCAGAGCCATTGTAGCAAGCTACTCCCATCACACCTAAGGAGGCTCCTGTCATCACAAGCAAGGAAGGCCAACATTCTAAAGAAGTGGAGCCCATCATAGTGAAAGCACAACAAAGAGTACACACTGTGACACATTTTAACATTGTAGACAACATGAAGAAGGTGAATGTTACCATGTCCATGTGGGACTCTTTGGCTCTTTCAGGACAACCTAAAATTTTGAAGAAGGCCATGACAGAAGTGACAACTCCTCAACCTGCAAAAGAAGCTGCAAAGCCAGTGTTGGTTAACACTGATCAAGAAAAGGAGGCTCCAAGTAAAAACTCCAAAGGCAATGTCACACAAGGTAGGAACTCAAAGCCACCTCCCTTTTATGTATCTCTAATTATTGGAAAATCTTGAGTACATAATTGTATGGTAGATAGTGGAGCTACTAGCACTCTAATGCCTAAGAAAGTGGCTAACCAATTAGGACTAAAATACGAACCCTTCCAAAAGAAGGTTACCCAACTTGATGGATCCTCAGTCAATACTATAGGTGTGGCCAAGGATACCAGTTTAATCCTACATGCTAGTCCTAATTTTTCCATCCTCCTTGATATATATATCATAGATATCCCTGCATTATTTTCCATATGTTTGTCAAGGGAGTTTACAGCCAAGATAGGAGGCTATCTATCTTTTGATTGGTCTCACATGTTATTTCATACAAGGTATGGGACCAAGGTCACCATTAAGTCAGAACCATTGGTAGCACACCATATAGAGCCATATGTGTCTAATGCCATCAATGTAAACTGCCCCATATTTGATGACAGTGACTTCCAAACTATTAGTGAAGCAAGCACAAAGATAGAAAGTATCCCTGATATTTTTCTAGATGAAAGAGATTCAGAGGCCCAAGAAAACCTTGTTTGGGATTTTGGTTTGGGAAGTTATTTGATACAAGAAAGTGGATCCATAGAGCCAAGCCTTCTCAAGGAAGATACTGATTCAGAGGATCAGAGAAATCAGGTTTGGGAACTATGTTTTGATGGAGCTAGAAGTAGACATGGTTCTGGTGGTGCTGCTATGTTAGTGTCCCCAAGAGGAGAAAGGTATTATACTGTCTTTAGATTTAGTTTCTCCTGCACTAGCAATACTGCAGAGTATGAAAGTCTAGTCAATGTACTAGAGTGGGCCAGAAAAAGAGGGCTGAAGGCCTTAAAAGTTTATGGTGACAATCAATTAGTTGTCAGCCAAGTGAGAGGGATAAGTGCAACCAAGAATGACACCTTGAGAGCATGCAAACATAGAATTTGGGATGCAATTGAAGATTTTTGTGCTTTCAATATTGTTGCTATCCCTAGGAGACTAAACCAAAATGTAGATAGGTTAGCTGCTATTGGATCTTAGTATGACATTCCAAATAACATTTCAAAAGAAATAGATCAACAACATATTAAGGTGATTGTCAGAGCCTCTATTCCTGATAATGATATCAATTGGCAGGTGTTTGACAATGATGAACAAATTCTGCAATTCTTGTTTGAAGAAGATGTCTTTTCAGAACACAATCAAGATAGGCTATTACAAAAATATGGTGATCAAGTGATACAACTTAAGTCTAATAAGATGCCTAGGGGTCTTGTCACCTTGGAGATTGTCTTCAACAAGGATGATGAAGTCAAGAAGAATAAAGATGGCCTGGTAGTTCAACAAGAACATTGTGTTGAATTAGAGTTGGACCCAGGTAAGAACTTACAATTTGGAAAAGTAAACACTGAATTGGAGAAGCAAGCTTACACTCAGTTATTCAAAGAATTCAGTGATGTTTTTGCATGGCAATACAAAGACCTTAAAGGTTTTGACCCTGCCCTTGCTCAACACACTATTGAGTTAGAACCTAATGCCAAACCAGTAAGGCAAAAGAAAAGGCCTGTTAATCCTAAGCTTGAGCCACTTATGCATAAAGAAGTGCTCAAATTGATAAAAAGTGGTATCATCTACCCCATTAAGCATACTAGTTGGGTTTCCAACCTTGTTCCTATCAGGAAGAAGAATGGGGAGCTAAGGTTATGTGTTGACTTTAGGGAGAAAACTCACCACCATTGTCAGTTCTCACACACTTAATCTTCTTACTAGTCTGATTCTCTACAAGAGCTTTAAATTCCTTGAACCGACTAAAGACTTGTGTCTTACTTTTAAGGAAATAAATCCACGTCCTTCTACTGTAATCATCTATGAAAGATACAAAAAATACAGACTTGGAGATTGAAGGAACTTTTACAGGACCAAATACATCAGAATGAATAAGATCCAAAACATCAGAAGATTTGTGAGAACGAGAGTAAAACTGAACACGATTTTGTTTACCATAGACATAGTGTTCACAGAAGTCGAACTCGAGATTGCAATCATTTAACCCCTCAATGAGATTTTTATTTTTTAGGGTTCTGAGACCCTTTTCACCAATGTGGCCAAATCTCATATGCCACAACATTGTCTTTTCTGCAGGAAGCTTACCTTCCAAAGTATTTGCACTACCATCGGAACCAATAGCCACAGACTTCTTCACTGCTTGTTCAGATGGTGAGGATGAAGAACTATTACATAGAGGAATACATGCATCTAGCTGAAATAAGGTACCTCTCCTAGTACCCCTTGCAAGCACTATCGATCCTCTTATCATCTTGCATCCTTCTTTCGAAAAAACAACTTGCACACCTACATCATTCAGCAAACTTACAGATAATAGGTTTCGTGCCAAACCTGGAATTTGCATAACTCCGTTGATTCCCTTTACTCGTCCATCAGAAAATTTGATAGTGACCCTTCCGCGTCCAACTATCTTTAGGTGAGAATCATCACCCAAGTACACCTTTCCACCATCGAACTCTTCATATTTTGAGAACCAGTTTCGATGAGAGGTCATGTGAAAAGATGCACCCGAGTCAACCAACCACACATCATCAGATGCATGGGCTGCCAAAGTTGCGATGAATGCATCGCCATCTTCTTGAGATCTTTCTGAAGCTGAATCTGAACCTTTCTTCTTCTTCTTCGGCTCTTTGCAGTCTTTACGGAAGTGCCCAGATTTATCACAGTTCCAACATTTTGCCTTGGACTTATTGGAAGTCTTTGACTTCCCACAGGATTTGGATCTACCCTTATTGTCAGACTTATTGTCATTTTTCTTCCCTCTTTCAGTGGATCTCCCACGAACAACAAGGACTTCTTTTTCTGAAACAGAAGCCTTTCTCCGCATCTCCTCTGATAGCAACGAAGACACCACATCATCCATTTTGAAGGTGACTAAAGTGCTTTCGAGAGCCATCACAAGATGGTCCCATGAATCTGGTAAAGAACACAAAAGTGTGTAGCAACGATCCTCCTCCTCTAACTTGACACCAGCTGATGTCAATTGTGCAGCCAGCAGATTAAATGCATTTAAATGATCCGTTAAGGATCCACCTTCCTCCATTCGCAAAGAGTAAAACTTCTTCCTTAGGAACAACTTGTTCACCAAAGATTTGGCCTGATACATGGCCGCAAGTCTTTCCCATAAACTATTTGGGGTTTTCTCATTTAGAACATTCAGAAGGACTGCATCAGTTAAACAGAGTCTTATGAGACCCTTAGCTTTACGGTCTTTGATATCCCAATTTTCTTGAGCTATAGTTGCTGGTCTTGTAGCACTTGAAGTCGCTTCCCATAGGTCACGATCTTCCAACATGTCTTCCATCTTGAGTTTCCACAACACGAAATTAGTACCATTAAATTTCTCCATCTCCATTCTTCCATATGATGAACTTGCCATCTCAATCTACAAATAAGGTTTAGAATGCTCTGTAAAAAACTCCCACTCAAACTTGAGATTAGCTCAAAAAACCCTACCCAACAACTAAGATCAAAAGTTGATCAAGATCTGATACCACTTGTAAGGAAACTCAGGTGTGAAAATAGCTTCCTACGCTAATCTCTATAGGAGAGTATTGTGCAAATTCTTATAAATCCTTACAATTTCAGATTCGTTAACTACTTTAACAAAAATATTGCAACCACATACCATACATACAGAAAAATAGAGAATGACACAATGATATACCCTGGGGAAAACCTTTCGGTAAAAAACCCCAGCACTCCAAAACCTGCACAATGTATTATCTTCAACACAAAGATTACAATACACTTGCAATGCAAGTTCTTTCAGGAAATGAGAGACAAAGCCAACAAGACTTCAATTTCTGTTATATCTCTCCCATAGGAGCAGCATCATATATATAGACTCCTCTGGACCCAAAAATAGGCACAACCACCAAGACCCATGCACAAAGCCACATGTACACAGTTGTTACATGCAATCCCAAGAATAGGCATCCATCCCTAGAATAGACTATGATAGCTTGTCATAGAATCTGCCAAAAATAACGGTCACAAGAGAAGTGTAAGAGAATCTGTCATACCAACCTATTTTTGGCATATTCTCTTACACACACCAACCACTTCTTCTTGGGTGCCCAAATAGGCCCAAGTCATAAGATGCTCTTACACCTGTCATAGCACATTCCTTAAATAGTTCTTACGCGTCATAGGAATCCGTCATGACCATTTCAGTCATGATCTCCTTACGCACAAGATGCCGACACATCAAGTGGAGTGACACATCAACATGCCAACCAGACATGTACACTCACACTTAATTACATTATTTGCAAAAAAAACATTTACAAAACAAATAATAAGAATAGGAATTATCCAAGGTTGAGACACCTTATTCCTAACAAAAGCCTCATGTATAAGTGTGTGCTCGTCTACTTAGATGACATAACTGTCTATTCAAAGCATGTAGTAGATCACATCCAACATTTGAGGAAGATCTTTGAAAGATGTAGAGAATTTGGGATATCTCTTAATCCCAAGAAGTGTGTGTTTGCATTCCATGAAGGAAAATTGTTGGGATACATAGTATCCAAAGAAGGGATCTTAGTAGATCCTGAGAGAATTGCAGCCATCTTAGAGCTACCATTGCCACATCACAAGAAAAGTCTCCAATCTTTCATAGGAAAGATTAACTTTGTTAGGAGGTTCTTGCCTAACATTGCAGATTTTCTAAAGCCTTTGATAGCCATGTTAAAGAAGAGTTCAACTTTTAGTTGGACCAAAGAAGGGAGAGTCAATTTCCAAGCTATCAAAGAGGCCTTAACAGAAGCCCCTGCCCTCCTAAACCCAAATTTCAATAAGGATTTTATCCTTTATGCTTATGGAGGTCAGGATGCTATATCTGCAATGCTGACTCAAGAAAATTCAAATGGATTGGAGCAGCCTATTGCTTTCTTTAGCAAAGGTTTAGAAGAGTATGAACAGAGATACTCTTTTGTAGAAAAACATGTACTTGGTGTGGTAAAGAGCCTTAAAAAGTTTAGATATCTATTGACCCATAGCAAGGTACATTTGAAAGTTACTCATCCAAGTGTCAAAGAATTTTTGCTTTCCAAGGACTTGAATGAGAAAAGAGCTGGTTGGATCACCAAGGTGATGGAATATGACATTGATATTCAGACTACCGAGCTGGTTCGAGGAAGAGGTCTTTGTGAACATTTGGCAAAGGATGAAAGTTCAAAGAAATTAGAGCTAATAGATGCATCTCTAGTGGTGTATTCTACAGAAGAACAAGCCAAGGCAACAAGTTGGTTGCCTAATATGATCAATTATTTGAAGATACGACAGTGTCCTATAGGTTTGGATTCAGCAAAAAGGAGATATTATAGATTACAATTTGTTCCTTTTGTTTTGATAGATGAGGTTCTTTTCAGAAAGGATCACAATGGTGTCCTTTTAAGATACATAGATTCAGAAAAGATAGCTGATGTCCTATTTGAGTTTCATGATGGACCTGCTGGTGGTCATTTTTCTCCTAGGACTACTGCTTTTAAAATCATGAGGGTCGGGTACTATTGGCCATCTGTCTTTAAGGATAGCCATGAGTATGTAAGAAAATGCATCAAGTGTGCCATGTTTGCAGGAAAAGAAAGGCTTGTAGCCTTGCCCTTACAACCAATCAGAATAGATCAACCCTTCATGAAGTGGGGCATAGATTCCATTGGAATGATCAATCCTCCATTTAGTGCAGGCCATAAATGGATAATTACTACAACAAATTACTTCACCAGATGGACAGAAGCAAATTCTTTAAAAGAATCAAATGAGAGTGTTGTCTTAAGTTTTTATGATGATATAATTCACATGTTTGGCACTCCAGACTCCATAATTTTAGATAATGCATTGGAATTCATAGGCCTGAAAGTCTCAGAGTGGGGAGTAAAAAATGCCATCTATCTGAATACAAGTTCCAATTACTACCCCTAAGGTAATGGCTTGGAAGAATCCACCAATAAGAATTTGATTAGGATAATCAAGAAGACTCTCCAAGATAATCAGAGAGATTGGCATACCAAGTTGAAGTCTACCTTATGGATAGATAGAATTACTCCAAAGAGGATCATTGGGAATTCTCCTTATGTGCTAGTGTATGGAAGAGAGGCTAAGTTTTCCATTTCAACTGAGTTACCAGCTCTGGACTTGGCCACTTAATGTGCCCTATTTGAAGAAGGAGATCCCTTAAAGATCAGACATGGTCAGTTGATGGAGTTAGAGGAAATCAAAGACAAATCCATGAAAGATATGGAGTTCCACCAGATTCAGACAAAGAGAAACTTTGATAAAAGAGCCAGGGTCAGAATTTTCAAGGTTGGAGATGTAGTCCTCAAGTGGGATGAGTTCAGATCCAAGCTTGGCAGACATACCAAATTTGATTCATTTTGGGGTGGACCATTTGTTATAACAAAGTGCAAGGGATCCAATGCTTTTCAACTATCAAATATGGAAGGAGTTCCCCTGCCTATTTCAGTCAATGGTTTCCACTTGAAACCTTGTTTTGAGGTTAATCCCTCTTTGTGAATCTCTATATATAACTTTTCCTATTTTCTTTCCTTACTTTCTAGGTTAGTTCCCTGTTTTCCAAGAAGTGCTCTGAGCACAGTTCCAGTTCTACCTCTCTGAGAGAATTTTGAGTTTTGATAGCCCTGTGCCCAATGGATATGTTAAGGTCACTGATCCATGTCTAGCAGGCTAACATCTAGTAGAAATCACCAAAATGTTACCCTAATTTTCCCGTGCATGCAAATTTGGCTAATGTCTATCCCAAGGTCTCTGTTTTTATCCTGCCAAGCATCCCTAAAAATTTCATGGGTCTATCTACTTCCCTCTGGTCTCTGCAACTGTTTCTAGGTCCTTAGCTAGGTGAAAAGTCCTTAAAATATTCATAAAACTAGTTGTTACCCAAAAAACCCTAAGGCCCTATTCTAATTTGCAGTTTACTTTATCGGCCACTTAAGTCCATTTTTCATGTGCATTTTTAAATCCTTCAGTCACCAAATCTCTAATTCCTAGCGGTTAACCCCTTAACACTTAGTGATCTCGCGAGTGGTTACTGTTTCGTTTGGCGGTCTCGGTTTAGCAGCCAAATCAAGATTCTAGATCTGATGGTTGTCACATGATCTCATGGCCCTGAAAGATTCCATGAGATCTTGCGACAATCGTCAATCTTCCTGCTTGTAGAGTTCATCTTGTCAGTGGGACCGATGCCACCTCATTTGATTTGGCAGCTTCTAATTCGTCAGCAGTTGGTGATTCGGCTTTCTGTCAGTGGGCCCTTTCCTTTTAGCATGTTAAGCTTCAGTGTCATCATGCGGTCGTTGTTATACCGGAGACTCAAGATGCGACTTGATTAATCTATCGGTATAATGACAACCGTGGATTCTCTTCATTGCCCAGACCTCTGATAGTGGGGCCATTTTCAGGAAAATGTGCTACATGTATCTGAGGGGGCGATGTTTGATTGGTTGGTGAGAGTACAGTGTGGAGATCTATCAGTGGGCCTGTGGTCTTTGGCTCCGATGGTAGTTTAAAGTCCGATCAAGATCTATGATCGTCATTATACCATTGTGTGAAGATGCAAGTTGTTTAAGGCTGCGGTATAATGACGACCATCCGATGCTCTTTCTGTAGGTCATGGGTCCATGTCTGCCAGGTGTGATGATTTTCTCACATTTCATTGGTTGTAGACTTCCAGGTGGCGTTTGACTTGTCAGAGATGGGTTTTTGACTATTTTTTGAGTGCATTGCAGCCATTCATTTGCTGGGAATATTTTGCATCGACAGCTACATTTTTAAAAATATATCTGCTAGCCATTAATATTTGAATTTGAATATCTCTGCAAAGGTTTTGCTAGGGTTTTGTTCTTGCGGCCATGCGCGACAAGATGGGTAGCTGGAATTTAATTCTTCAGGACAGTAGAGTTTGGAAGGATGATGATGGACGATCTGATAGTTGGTGCTGTAGATTTTGTAGGGTACTGTGTCATGTTCTTGTGTTGGAGAAGTATGAAAGTTGGTGCCACCTTTTGGCCAATACTATTATTTAAGATTCAGGATCAGATTGTGAGCCTTCATGGCTTAGTGGAGTTGTAGGTGGGTTGGTAGGTCGGCGTTGTGTGTGCAGGTGATTTCAGTTCAGAAAGATCAACACGCAAAGAAAGATATGATTTGATCACCGGTGTTCTTAGAGATTTTCATGATAGGTGATCAATGTACCTAGGGTTTGATGTTATATTATTGTACCTATGTAACCCTAGTTAGGTTAGTTTTTGACTCCTACCTGCGTGCAGTTGAGTTGTATATAGTTCTTTTTTGGAGCCTTAGTGCTCAGAGTTGGACAATTGTAGAAGAAATTCATCTTTTCTTAAGGGTCATTTGTGGTATCATTTCTACCCTCTGGCTTATACAGTTGTAAATCTTTCATTGATGATTCAGATATTGCAGAGGTATTTTGTGACAATCCTTCATGTCCCTATGCTTCCTTGTCTAAATTATCTCTTATTAGATTAAAGTATATGATGTTTTTAGTGATATCTTAGGGTACCTGATGCCTCTTACTTTTTGTAATTGTGTGTGTTATTGTGTTTGATCTGATTTAGATGTTTTTGTGGGTATACTTCAGCCCCCTAACAGTCTTGTCTCAATCCTACACCGAGTTACAGAAGTGAATGTCTGGTTTCAGGTCATAAGTTGTGTCTTATGTTCAGGCCCTCCTATGAAACACTTATGGAAACCTATTTAGTAAGTTGTGACCTACTAGACCTAAGCCTTTCATTGATTCCATTCCTCTATACTGAGATCCAAACCCTAATTTCGGTGTATCACCTAGTAGGTAGTTTGCTTTTAGTCATTTCCCTTCAAGCATTCCTTCTATCCCTTTCCCTCAAAAGTTTTACTTTCATGTCTTGAAGCGAATTAAGGTGATTATCCAAGAGGAACCAGCCTAGAACCTAGAGGTCTCTTCTTAGTTAGCATAGGTCCCACAACCTGGAGATGATTCCCATGTTATACTAGGTTATGAAGACTACGAGAGCTGGAGACAAGGGTGCAAACTTAGTGTATAACAATTCAACATATTCTTCTTAAGAGTGTTCTCTAGGTTTTCCATTCTATCACACATATCCTTCATGTTTTTCTCATCCTCTTTGACCCTTCGAACATCCATCACGTTTGACCTAGTATCCAAATTTCTGTGAAGAAGATCAACTTTGGCAGAGAGGGAGTAGGATTTATGGTTGAGCCTTTTAATTTCTTGGAAGACCCATTTCATAAGGCAGAACCAATACATTGAAATCACCTTCACCATTTGGAGGACACCGAAAAGGGGGTCAATCTTGTCATCCATATCCTCTTTAAGGATTTGAACATTCCTTTCCTACATGTCACCTGATTTCACAAAGGGAATGTTCCTAGAGCTGGAAGGGTTATTACCCTTCTCATTAGACTCCAAAACATGAATTTCATTATCTTCCTTCCTTTCGGACTACACCTCCATAACTAGTTCCAACTTCAGGGATATAGGAACATCATGTGCCTTAGAGCTAGCATAATTGACCAGAATAGAGACCTTGTGACCACCGATATCCACATCTTTATCCATAACAATAGGGTCATCAAATTTTTCCTTGGCAGAAGAGGCATACTCTTCCTTGTCCTCTTCCTCACCAGAATCACTAACATAAGTTGACACTTGGACTCTTTTCTATCCTCATTAGACTGGGTAAGGGGAGAATTATCAGTAACTGCATAACCATTAACACTCTCACCTTCAGAATCCTTGTCCATGCCAACCTTCTTATCAAACTTTAATTTTTTACTAGCTGACATCTCCTATTTGTTGTCACCCTCCCTAATATGTTTACCCAAAGCCTTGGTAGAACCAGAGACCCTAGGCAAGGGGATAATAGGGCTACTAGCAGCAATTTTCTTAATATGATCTACAATTAAAATAATTTATCCCTCATGCAGAATGGGGTTGCTCCCTTTCTTCCTATGATCAATTATGCTATGGAAAAGGGATTGCATTAGAAAGAAAGGGAGATAAACCTTAGCCTTGTGTCTAAAATGAAAAAGAAACAAGAAATTATAGGAGTGAGCACGCTTATACCTACCATCTAGAGTGATATAGTCCATGATAGCAGTCATAATCTTTGTCCAGATTTCCTTGAAAGCATCCACATCATAATAGCCACTAGATTCCTTCACCAAGCACTCAACCTCCCCCTTGTCTTTAGGGAAACATTGAATGGATTGTTGGGAGATCTTATTGTCTCTATAGAACTTCATACCCTTGGTGTTCAACCCAAAAACCTCTGCGATGAGTTCCTCAGTGATTTTCATAGCCATTCCCACAATAGTCACAATATTGTGCTTCCACCTCTCAATAAAAGCCATCGTGACATCTTCTTTGAACCCATGAAGGCATTCCATATATGTGGTGAGCCCTCCCTTCCTAAGCTTATCCCATACCTTAGTCATATTCTCCTATTTTTTACAATCCTTCATCTCCCTACGGTTAAGCCCACCACCCATAATGCCCTTAGAGAAAAGACTCTCAATAGAAATTATAGAGACAAAGAAAAGATAGAACACAATGGAAGCCTTCAAATTTACAACCTCGCTAATATACGCGTGTCTATACTCAGCTATCTCAAGAAAGTCAAGACTTTCTGTAACCCTTATAACTATTTTAATTAACTCGTGTCTTTTCATCATAGCTTTCCAAGATATTCCAAATCTACTCTTTTATTATGAGTCATATCATATGCCAACTTGGCCTTCAAATCGATGATCAAACCCTTTCCTCCATGCCAAGTAATGATGTCCTTATCCTTGATAGTGATGTTGGCCAATGCATCCACAGTACTATTAGCCTCCCTGAAGTTATGAGAAATAATAACCCACGTAAAGGAATTAATGATTATCTGAGCCTCCTTTATAATTGCCTTAATTAACAGTGATAGCTTAGTCACTCCTTTAATACACTTTAAAATATTCATAGAGTCCCCTTCAATCCACATGTTTGAAGACATGTCCTCTTTTATAATTTTTAAAGTCTGAAGGAGAGCCATAGCCTCTTCCATGTGATTGGTCTACACCCCAATAGGGAGCGCCATGGTAGCAAGACAATTTTCTATGTTATCCCAAATAATCCTGCCACAGCCAGTAGGCCCAGGGTTACCCTTCACTGCACCATCAAATAGCTTTGATCCAGCCAGGAAGGGGGAAAGCTAGATGGCATTCTCCCGTTGGGAAGAAGAATTCACTTTGGTGCTAGTAGAATTAACTCAAGCATAGAAATCTAGCTTATCTCCAATCATGGGGGTACAAATCTCCTTAATACTTCTCTTAATCTTCTTTGCTATCACAACCAGAGGAAGGGAAGTGTCTCTAAACACTCTTTCATTATGTTCTCTCCATAGTTTCCAAATAACATGAGGGGCAATGATGCTCCATAACAACCTATCCATAGGAACCTCACCATTTCTCTATTGGATGAATAAATTATCCATATTATCTGAGGAAAACTAGAATAACTTCCACCATTGCAAAATAAGGTACCAAACTTTCTAGGAGTACCAAAAGTCTATATCCATATGGTAAACCGATTCCTCAACTTTCTTACACAGAAAACATCTATTAGGAACAATTGTGCCTCTCTTAGTGGAAAAAGTGAGAGAAAAGACTCCAGAAGCGAGAATCCCCCAAATCAAATTGTCCTTCCTGGTAGTGTCCACTTTCCAAACATTGAGATGTTCCCTTAGGGATCATCCTAATTTATGAGAGCACACTGACCGTGCACAAGAAGCCTCACAATTAGATGCTGATGTATCAGAAAGAATCTAGTACAAGTTTTGAACTAGGTAATTTTTGCATAAGTCTAAGTAGAACTATTACACATATGGTATAGAGAAAGAACATAACCAACACACATAAGAAAACATGTGTTTCTTAAGCTTAGGAATAATTATTTAATTACTAGACTTTCATTGGAAGGTAGATGAAGAAAATTATCGATACTTTTTTGATTTTTCCATAATCATCACCCCTTCCAACATATCTTTCTCATAACAAAAGATTAGAAAATCACATGTTTACAAAACGAAATGAGAAACACATCTTTCTACAACTAAAAATAAGAAAGGTACTATATTTCAAGATTTAACATAAACACAAGCTTTAGGATTTTTATACATAAACTCATACATATAAGAAGATAGTCATTCCTTTCATGAAGCACTCTCTTTTGAATTGATTATTTAAAAAAAAAAAACATTCACTAGATTGTGTTTCATTTAGCTATTTTAAGAAAAAGAGTACAATAATTCTTTTCTTTTTTAAGAAAATGACAATGTTTTTGAAGTATTGTGTTTTGGCATATGTCAAAGGTATTGGTTCAAAATAATTTTAGTATTTTGTTCTACCGTGAATAAAAAGTGAGAAGATGCACTTACAAAAGAGTTAAATATTTGATGTTTAGCTAAAAAATAAAATACACATTCAACATTATTGAATGAATATAAAACATGTAAAATACAAATACTCTTAATTATTTAAATATTATGTGTATGTCATATTTGCACTGTTGAACTTATTCTAATTAAACTTCCCCTAAAAAAGAGAGAACTCATAAGACAATTGCTAAGAACCCTATCATCATAACTTGTGAACAAAGATGACAAGGATTTATTAACGTAAAGAAGCAAAGGTATGCAGAAATGCTTCCTACGCTAATCTTGAGAGGACGATTACATAAATTTTAACTTAAGTATTACAACAAGTTAAGAATCATGCAAGAACATAAATGAAATAATGATATAAACACATAAAACCATGATTATCATGGGCAAAACCTTTACAGTAGAAAAACCCCACACTCTAAAACCCGCATAATGTATTGTCGAATCAACAATGATTACCACGCACTTGCAATAATTTTTTTTATATGACCATCACCTCAACTATAGCTTTGAAAGACTTCCTCTAGTATCCAATCTTGCATCCAAAACTCCATATTCAAACTCCTCTCCAAGCCCTCATTATATAGGCATTTTACAACCTGGAAACCAGTCATGGTTTTATAATACCATGGGCAAAAAACCCATGCCACATGTTGTCCATTCTTGACATTTTTATTTCAAATATGGGAAAATAACTAGGTTAAAATAGTATTTCCATCCAAAAATGTGTCCCCTTGTTCAGACCCTCATAATAGTCACAAATGAGTCATCTATTTTCTAAAAACCGCCCTCCTATATTCTACTATGGACATTGCTTCTTTTGACAACTACTGTACACCTTTTTCCAATGCAAAAAAAAGTGGAAAACTACCAACAAAATTTATTGGAATTATTTGAAAAAATATTGTGAGGTTGAGACACATGTTTCTCAACAATTTACTAGATAGAACTGTAAACCCTTATACTTTTAGAATTAATAGATATTTCAAACTTATCACAAAATTTATGCACTAAAGAAATGTGCTTCTTGAAGATTCTTTTATTACTTTCCCAACATAAACTTCATGCTAGTATAATGGGATAAATATGCCATATGACTGCAAAAAAGGCATCATTATGTATTAGAGACCATTGATATAGAAGATCAACTTATGAATTTGGAAGCAGGCCAAACCAACCAAATTATTTTGTGTGTCATTCCCAACAAGATTGAGAAAACATTCAATGAAGCATTAGGTGATTTGTAATCTTAGGTTGCTGATTGTATAACAACTAGGTAAAGTTATGGATGATCCCAAGAATTGCCAAGCGATAATCATAAAGAATTCTATCATTTATAGTTGTATCATATTAAAATAGAAGCACTTCCATGCTAAGAGCATTTAGCCCTCTGAGTAATTGGTTCGGGGTCATTTCAAGTGCCTTGATTAGGTCTTTCCATGGATCTGGTTGTTTCCCCCCTATTATTGTTCTCTCCCCCTTTTTTCAGCCTCTTTCTGACAACTTTCTCTGAGAAACTGGAGATTTCAACTTTCTAGGTCAATGATGACCTGATGGGTGAAGGTCGACCTAGACCCTGACCTAGGTGAAGGTTGACCTCAACTCTAACCTAGGGAAAAGTTGACCTTGACCCTGACCGCAGGTCCAAATTTTAGTTTCTGAAAGTTTCAGGATGTTGGGCCTTTGAAAAGTTTCATTTTCCCGTTTCTGGGTCGATGGTTTTAGATTTCAGAATGGTAAACCCTTAAATTACATTTAATCTAGGTCCATTTCTAGTGGTTAAGGTTAATTGAGATTTAATTCTCCAATATCGGCCTCTCTAGAAGTTTGTTCCCTAGATCACTATAAAAGGAAGCCTTCCTCTCTCATTTTCCCCATCAATTATTCATGAGCATCCATCAAGTTTTGAGATCAAGTCTTCTCCCAAGAAAATCAAGTGAGAAAGAAATCATCCATTCAAGCATTCAAGTTATGCATTGAAGATCAAGGATTCAAGAATTCAAGCCTTTGAAGGGATTTGGTTCAAGCATTCAAGATTCATCATTCAAACCCTAGATCTAGCCATCATGATGGTGTGATCTTCCTTCAAGATCCTTTGTTCATCTTCGAGATCCATTTTATCCTCTCTTCAAGGTGGATGCCAAGCATACAATCATGGAGCTTTTTATTTATATTTTCTAATTTCATGTTCAAGCTTTCATATCAATATACTTGTTTACATTTGAAATACAATTGCATATCTATTGAATATCATAGCTTCATTGTTAGATCTACTTCTACTACTTGCTAGCATTCTCTATTTCAATTCCATTATTAAGGTTGATTCCAAACCAGGGTTTGACCAAGGAAAACCTCTCATCCAAACAAAAAAACCATTTTCTTATAGGTACAGGTATAGGACAATGAATTGAAGTTCAGATTTGGATACCCTTTTGGGCAAAATTCTGGGATCAACAAACATAATTTCTATTCGAGTTGTTTTAGGTTAGGGATGACCTTCAGTGGGGGGTAAGATTGTGCCCCACTATCTAGGTCAAAGTCGACTTGACCTCAGAAAGATAATTTTTTTTTGGGTTTTCTCTCTCTCAGCATTTCCAGTCCAGATTAGGTTGCAAAATTTTTTGAAATTGTACACAGACATCAGAAAATAATGATTTCTGCATCAGCCTTTTTTGAGATAATTTTTTAAATGTTTTATTTAGTTTTTATGTCCACAACATTTTCCATCACATATGTTTCACACTCTATCTATTCACATTTCACTCATTCATCCACATCAACATATTTTAACCTATTCATTTTAGTGAACCCGACAAGCTTACCCCTTTTCTTTTGTGGATTTAGATGCCATGTTGCCTTAGATTTAAATTTTGGTGTTAGATATTTTTCTTTCATTAAGATTAGATTTATTTTATGCTCTTGTATTTTAAATTATAAAATAAAAAATAAAAATCTATATATTCAATAAAATCCAAAAACATTTCTTGCATTTCATTTACTATGAAGATTGTTAAGATGCTTTGGTGTGTAATTATGTTCTTTATTACCCTTCTTTGAACATCTCTTTACCATACCTATGATGTTTATGAGAGTATCATTCACTTCATTATGTTGATGATCCTTCATTTTTCTCTCACCTATGCTTTTATGAAATTGACCAGTACTAGTCTTCCTACATTCAAAACTTCCATTAAAGAATCATGTGGTAGACTTATTATCCTCTTGGATTATGTGAAGAATTTGGTAGATGATACACAATCTCCTAATCTTCCTAATCCTAATCCTATCAATCCTAATTTGATTCCTAACCTTCCTATTCCTAATCCGATGCCTAATTCTCCATCTGTTCATCCTAGTTCTTCTCATATTTATGATGGGATTCTAGCTACAATTCAGGATGCAGATGTGCAAGAATTATTTGATTTACCTTCTCCTCTGATTCATGATGATATTAAAGGAAAGGGTAAGGAAACTTCTTCAAAACCTATTATTCCACCTTATACAACATTTACTCATGAACATGATAAAGAATCACCTCCTGTAGAAGCTTTACATGATATGTACACTACAAGATATAATATGATAACTAAATAAGGTTATAGAGGTTTAGGGCTTGGACTTAATGAGCATGGTATCAAGTATCCTGTTCATATACCCCCTAAATAGGATCTGCATGGTGTTGGTTGTTCCCATTCTCAAGTCAAGGTAGTTGATGTTGATCATCATCCTCCTCTTCATATTCTTCTCCCTACACCTAAATTAGATAGCCCTGATATTTGTCAAGATATAGCTAAGAGGGTGTATGTTCAATTAATAAATTCCAAGAAATAAATATTTAAACTTATACCGAAAGATGCCTTATACAAGTACAAATGTCCTTATTATTATAGTAATACACATTTAGTTGCTGATTGTAAGCATTTCAAGTTATATGTTAGAGAAAGAGCTCCTTTAGGAATTATATCTCACTCTTGTGCAATTTTACAATTCCTTCATAATTTTGATATAGGGGATTCCCCTCATTCTGATATAATATAGATCTCTTCTCCTCTTGTCTCTAGACTAGGGGGCAAGAGGTGTATTTTCATCTAGTCTTCTAGGATCCATTAGGCTTTTTATTGGGCTTAATTGGTATTATTTATTTCCTCTCTTTCTATGGTTTTTTATTATATAATCATCCATACATTTTATATTCAAGATATCTTTTCTAAGATATTTGTTTTGCAAAGGTATCCCTTTCTTTCATCCATGGGGGGAAAGGTTCTCCCTTCTTCTCTTTGTCTAGGGAACTTCTTTCCTTATCTTAGTGGCAGTTGTTTATATTGTAATATTATTTCATCATATGGACAAATGTTTTGAATATGGATAACCTTTTTTGAGAGGTCATTGTCCTAGGTCATCACCTCTTCTCTATGTTTCAAATTATGTTCTTTATAGACTCTTACCCTTTCTTTGGTGTTAGAGTTGTTCTCCCTCATTCCAAAGATTCCTCTTCCTCTTCTTTGCAGGGGTCTTGATGATGGAATCTTTGTTCCCACCTGATTTATCTTTGAAAGATGATATTTTATCTAAATGCACTCATCTATGGTGGGGGTATTGTTGATAAGATATTTTTCTCTTTGAGGATTCTTTTTCCATAAGTGACGTATCCTTTTGAAAAATCTCTATACTCTTGGATGTAGGGGTTAATACCCTTTGCTAAGAATGTAGTATATCTCCTTACGTTGTCAAGTGGGTATCCTTTTTCTCTTCCTTATCATGTCTAGTAGAATACCATGATAAGGAGGGGGGCATATATAGGGTCTCCCTTGTACTATATTTTTTTTATTTATATGCTAAATCCTCTGAGGGTAGCACACATAAGTTGCGAAATCCTGAAGACATGCATTTTCTACATGCTAAATCTTGGAAGGTCATGCACACAAGTTGCTAAATCCTCAAGAGATAGGCATTTTCCATATGCTGAATCTTCTGAAGGTAACACACATAAGTTGCTAAATCCTGAGGAGACACACATTTCATATTCATAGTGATACAAGAAGGTGGATCTATGGGTATTCTAGAAGCCATCAGAAGATGCATTACAATTGAAAGCATGGTTTATGGGTGAACTATCAGGTTTGGCCACGTATTTGTCTCTCCCTCCCTTGGTGATTCACGGTAAGGTGGGCATCTTACTGGGCGAGGTAATCACTTTCTCTTTTCTCTCTTTTCTCTTTCATGCTAGTAGGATTGGACCATCAAGCTATGTTATTTATAGTGTTTCTCTTGTCTTTCTTATGTAATAATTTATGCTTTTATGATATTTTTCTAAATATGATATTAATATGAGAAATATTTCTTAGCAAGGTTTCTTATGCTAGTTGATTTGGGTTTGTTTACTACTAATCCCTCTTTTTGTTTTTTTCTTTGTTTTCTCACCCTCATGCATGTATGTTGAATTAGAATCCTTAGCTTGGGGGCTCATGACCCTAAGTGAGTGTTATTTTATCTCATTGTGAATCCACTTGGATGTCTTCTTTTTTATCCTTTCCCAAGAGTTTGCATTGAATCCATACTCTTGCTAAAGTGGGGGCTTAATGTATCATCTTAAAATGGAAGCACTTCCATGTTAAGAGCATTTATCCCTCTGAGTAAGTGGTCTGGGGTCATGTCAAGCACCTTGATTAGGTCTTTGAATGGATCTGATTGTTTCCCCCTATTTTGCTTCTCTCCCCCTCTTTCCAGCCTCTTTCTGACAACTTTCTCTGAGAAACTAAAGATTTTAACTTTCTAGGTCAATGATGACCTGATGGGTCAAGGTCGACCTTGACTCTAACCTAGAGTAGAGTTGACCTCGACATTAACCCTAGGTCCAAATTTCAATTTCCAAAAGTTTCAGGATGTCAGGCTTCAGAAAGTTTCATTTTCCTTCTTCCAGGTCGACTGTTTCGGATTTCAGAATGGTAAACCCTAAAATTTCATTTAATTTAGGTACATTTCTAGGGGTTAAGGTTAATTGGGATTTAATTCTCCAATGTCAGCCTCTCTATAACTTTTTTCCCTAGATCAATATAAAAGGCAACCTTCCTCTTTCATTTTCTCTATCAATTATTCATGAGCATCCATCAAGTTTTCAGATCAAGTCTTCTCCCAAGAAAATCAAGTGAGAAAGAAATCGTCTAGTGAAGCATTCAAGTTCTCCATTGAAGATCAAGGATTCAAGCATTCAACCCTTTGAAGGGATTTTTTTCAAGCATGCAAGATTCATCATTCAAACCCTAGATCTAGCCATCATGATGGTGTGATCTTCCTTCAAGATCCTTTGTTTATCTTCAAGATCCATTCATCCTCTCTTCAAGGTGGATTCCAAGCATACAATCATGGAGGTTTTGATTTACATTTTCTAATGTCATCTTCTAGCTTTCATATCAATATACTTGTTTACATTTGAAATACAATTGCATATCTATTGAATATCATAGCTTGATTGTTAGATCTATTTCTACTACTTGCTAGCATTCTCTATTTCAATTCCATTATTAAGGTTGATTCCAAATAAGGGTTTGACCAAGGCAAACCTCCCATCCAAACAAAAAAACCATTTTTCTTGCAGGTACAAGTACAGGACATCGAATTGAAGTTCAGATCTAGATACCCTTTTCGGTGAACTTCCTGGATTTGCGAAAAGAATTTCTGTCAGAGCTATTTTAGGTCAGGGATGACCTTTAGTGGGGGGCAAGATTGTACCCTGGGGTATGATTGTGCCCCGCTATCTGGGTCAAAGTCGACTTGACCTCAGAAAGATAATTTTTTTTAGGTTTTCTCTGTCTCGACATTTCCAGTCTGGAACAGGTTACATAATTTCCCGAAACTGTACATAGAGCATCATCCTTCTTTAAAGATACTTATTTATGTTTTATTTAGTTTGTATGTCCACAACATTTCCCATCATATATGCTTCACACTCTATCTATTCACATTTCACTCATTCATCCACATCAACATATTTTAACCTATTCAATGGCCAACCATGAAAAATTATCATTTAATGAACAAAATAAATGGCATTTATATGTTATTTATTTAATAGTTCAATTTCGATTTAATTTATAGACTATTCTAAGATATTGTATTCATAAAATGGGTCCAAAATATAGAGTTTCTCATCATATCTTAGAATTATTTTAGAATAATTGAAAGGGGGCTGAATTAGTTATCCTTAGGTCCAGGTGTTCCAATTCAACTTTCTAGCTATTCAACAAACTCAAATCTAATCATGAATTTACTTGGTCTCTATAGCATTATCAGTTACATAAAACATGTAGTCCATTGTCCAAAATTAATTAACTTACATAATATAAAACTTTCAACAACATTCACACAAGTATAACACTAGAATCTAACGTGGACACCTAATATGGAAAAAACCACTTGTAACATGCTACTGATTTTCACTCTTCTGAAGTGAGCTCTATGAGAAGCCAACTCTGTTAAAATTTTACAATACACAGTGTTAGGTGTGACCCTATTAAAGGATTTAATAACCCTATTAAGAGTGGTCTAGTTAAAGGGCTTAATAATATTCCATTAGAATGTCACCTTGATTAAAGGGTTTAAAAAATGACTGTTTGGTTAACCTTGATTAAAGGATTTAGACTAGTATAATTGTTAGAAAGTAACAGTAGGTTCTAATCTAAAATATACAACTCACTTTGCAAATACAAATCCAATTCACTCATATGCTTATTTAATGACTCACCTTTATTTCCATCTCCATCTCTAGTCTCCTCAGAATTCTCTTCAAGAAATCACAACTTTATTCAGCTCTTCACAACTTCACCTTAGTCTTCTGCTTAGATTCATCAGTCAATAACATCAACCTCTTCCACACTCTATTTAACCTCACAATTAGGTCATCCTTAGACCCCCTTGGATTTGGTAGACTAATCTCTTTCCGCTTAATCTCTTCCATAGATATTAGGTTTAGGTCAGATTCATTGAATCCTTCTATCATTTTATTTTCCTACTCTTCCTTCTAGATACATCTCCAAACTTCTCTTTGAATCCAAAATAAAATGATTTACCATGCATTAAATGCTCCATACCATTCACTAATAATTTCTACAGGTTTTACATATCCCAAGAATTCAACTATATCAATTGGGATTCTCAATTCTTTCACAAAGTGTAACATACTAACACTCGGTCAATATTGTATTCATCTCCTCAATCATTACTAGATATCTCGGTCATTACTAAAACTTTTCTTCTCAGGAAACATTATCTTTGATTGGTTAATTATCTGTCACTCAGCAATTACTGATGCTTAATTGACACTAGATTTTCTCGGCATATACTCATGCTCGATCAACACTAGAATCACTCAACTTAAACTAAATTTCTTCACTTTTTCTCAGTTGAGTCTATGTTTCCAGTCTTTCTTCTCCACTTGGTGTTAAAGATAAACAACTAATTACCTTGTGAATGTACCAACTAATCAAGTACCCATTGAAGTAGATCACATAACTCAATCTTTCCTTATGTCCTCTTGTTATCTCCTCTTTTCAAATCCTCTTCATCAATCAAAAGATATGGTACTCTAATAGATAACAATTATCTTACCACTTAAGGTTTGACAACAATTACAATATAAGAATTATAGTTTCTAACAATCTAGATAGAGTCGAACTTCAATTAACATTAATTTATCATGCACGGGAATCAAATTAACTAATTTGGTGGTTCTAGTAGAATTGGATTTCCCTTTAATGATAATGATATCCCTATTGCATGTGGAGTAAAGGTATGACTATAATCCATGAGTGGTTGGGCATTTTTTGTTTTTATATTTGCAATACCTTTGACATTTTAATACCAAAGCATTGTCTGATCACAAGTTAACTCTTGAAAGTTACTTGAGAAGCCCACTTTTTGATTAAGCAAAAACATAAATATTATTTTTTTAATTAATTTCTTTGTATTGTTCATTTACTTTTACAAAAATAAGTACATTATCTTTAGTTTTCAAAAATAGACCTTTGATCAATAAATTTATTTAAGACTTAAATAGGTATATAATCCAATTCCAATTATTTTTCCTTCAATAAAAACATTTTTCCTTGTTCTGAATTTTTTTTAACTTGGAGAATACCAATTAAAAATATTATTAGCAATATTCATATCCAAAATTTTAATCTAACTTCATTGTATCAAGATTATCATAAGGGAAATTAGATTATTGTTACTTTAATTTATCTAGGGTAAAAGATCATTTAACATTAAGTTGCATTGTGAGGGGTATGAATATCTTTCACTCTCTAATGTCCATACATGTTTTTTGTTTCTCTATTTTAGATCTAAATCTAATTGTCTTGACCTTGTTAAGATTAGGGTTAGTTTTTGGTTCTTGGTTAAATATCTCTACTGGGTATGTGCAAGATCATGAGGGGCCAAACTATGCCCTTAAGTGGCAATGAAAAATCAACAGATCAGGGTTAGTCAACTTGACGTGAAAATTTCAACTAGCTATGAACCTAATATCAAAAAGTTGTAAGAATAGAATCTATAGAAAATTGAATTTAGTTTCTAAAATACTAGGCCTTTTTTGAGAAAAAGTTAGTATGATTGGTGAAAAGTATAGATTTCAATGCAGCAGTACAAAAATTTTAGGAAAAAAATAAGAAGTAGGTGTATGTCTGACCACCTTAATCATAATCAAATGATAATATTTTATTATAAGATTTTATATGTAAGTAGTAGACTTATTCCCAGATGTGACGCATATTTTTTTGTAATTTTATTCCAAAAAAATAATTAATTATGAATTTTTTGCTACAACATTTTTAGAATAAAAAAACTCCCGTGTCTGACCACCTTAACTCATTCAAAACTTTACAAAATTCAAAATTTATTTATTTTTCCTTATAGTAGGCAAAGCATAGAATGTAACACATTTTTCGGATTTCAAAAATGTTATATTATTTGAAAGTTAGTCATTTTTCAATCAATATATAAATCAGCACTTTAGAGGTAGCTCAATTAGAAAATAACTAATAATTACTTACCGAATTCAAAATTTGACAGCAATTATATCAATAGAAAGCTGATAATCTCCTTAAGATACCCTTTTCATTTTATCAAATTCGGGTGAAAAAAAAGTCATCAGCTACACTGTCAAAGTTTTGAACTGACATCGCCACTTTTTGGCCCCTCATGATCTTGCACATACCCTACTGTTGTTTTTGTTGAGACATTTATCATCACGACTATCTTGAGGATGTTGGAATGTATCTTTTCTTATCTCATCATAAGGGTTTTTAAGTATTTTCTTGACTTCTTCTTCACAAGTCTTTTATACTAGTGGAAAGTGTTAATATTTGTGTGGATTTATGTTGTCAACTTTTTGTTTCTTCTCAAATCTAAAGACTAAATCTACCACACAAATGCCACATAAGCACAATAACAAAAATCTTAGAAAAGTAAAAATACATAGTCATAGTTAGTCAATTGCTAAGCCTATTCTATATTATTTATTGCTTTACCTAAATAATATAATTATAATATTATGAACATATCCTCCAATAACATCAAAGTACAATAAATGGAAATTGACCATGTTGTCTAGAGTACATGATAATCCAAATCAATACAATTGAAATAAATACATCAAAGATGTCAACCAATATATCATGTATCATACATCATGAATATGCAAAGGTACAAAAAGAATGTAAATGACCCATAGGTTGAAATGGAACAAGATATAAACGTATGGCATCAGACTTTCTATCATCTATTTTCATGCTCTGGTCTCCTAATACATAAGAGAATTGTCCATCCGTAAATATCGAGATGAAAATGTCATCCAAATGTTTTTTTTTCCCTAACCGCAAAGTGGTTAGCTCCCCCAAGGCTCATCATGATATGAGAGCGCACTGACCCTGCACAAGATGCCTAGCAATTCAACTTTGATGGATCAAAAATAATCTAGTGCACATTGTGAACTATGTGCTTTCCTCATAATTCTAAGTAAAACTATTACCTATATGGTGGAGAGAAAGAACATAACCAACTCATTTAAGAAAATATTTGTTTCCAAATCTTAAACATAAGCATTTAATTACTATACTTTTATTGGAAGGTAGATGAAGGAAATTATCTACCCACACTCTCAAATGTGCATAATGTATTATCAAATCAACAATGATTACAACACACTTTCAATATAATTTCTTATAAGACCATCACCTCAACTCAAGCTTGGAAAGACTTCCTCTAGCACCTAGCCTTGCATCCAAAACTCCATATTCAAACTCCTCTCCAAGACCTCATTATATAGACTTTTTCTAATCTGGAAACTACTTATGTTTTTATAATACCATGGGAAAAATAACCATGCAACTTGTTGCCCATTCTTGACATTTATATTTACAATATGGGAAAAGAACCAGGTTAAAATAGTATCTCCGTCCAAAACTTGTCACCTAGTTTAGACCCTCATAAAAGTCACAAAATGAGTCATCTATGCTCTAAAAATTTGTATTTCCAATATGGGAAAAGAACCATGTTAAAATAGTATGTTCGTCCCAAACTTGTCCCCTAGTTTAGACCCTCATAAAAGTCACAAAATGAGTCATCTATGCTCTAAAAATGGCCCTCCTATATTCTACTATGGACAAGGATTCTATTGACAACTAATACACCTTTTTCCAATTTTTTAAAAAAAGTAGAAAACTACCAAGAAAAATTATTAGAATTATCTGGAAAAAGCTTGCAACGTTGAGACAAATGTTTCTCAATATTCTCCCACTTGTTGAGCACCTTGAAAGATTCAAGGGATCCAAATTATCATGGACTTAATTGCTAAGGGCTAAGAGGCCCATAGACCCATAACACCATTTGAACTTCTCTATGTTCATGGGCTTAATTGATGCAGGAGCATTCGAGGATCAAGGTTGTTGACTCAAATATGGGTTTTGGTCGAGATCTACTTTCGAGGGTCATAACTTTTCACTCGGATGTGGGTTTTGGCTGAAATTTTATAGGCAGTTGCATGAGGAGGAGCTATTTGGATTGTCGATCTCAGATCGATAGGTGGCCATTTCCACATTTTTTCGGGAGCCTAAAATATCATCTTGGCCTCTGAAATTAGATTTTTGTGTTTTTTTTTCTAGTTTTTTAGAAAGTTGTTTTTGTAATAAACCCAAAATCATATTCTTGATCTCGTAGATTACTTGGCAGTTCATCTTGCCTTAGTTGGGGGCTTTTCTTGTGAAATTCAAGATTCGTATGATGGGTTTTGAACATTACCAAATATGGTAATTTTTGAAATTGTAATACGTAGTTGTTTGTCTTTCATTGTAGAGGCAGTGTTGAGTTGGAGAAGTTTAATGAAGAATATAGGATTTTGAAACTTCTGTATTATGTAATTTTCTGAGTTATTGTGTTGAAGGGTTTGGGCTACATCATTTGGTATCAGAGCAAGAAGATGGTTGGGAGAGGATGAGGAAGAGGAAGAGGAGGTGACAAACTGATGCAAAGATTGATGCTAGAAATACAGAGGTAGATTGAATGAGTCAATGACTGACTAGATAATCAAGGAATAGAAAGAGGGAAGGAATATGATGAAGAGGGAAATCGAAGAGGCATTGGTCAAAATGAAGAAAATGTAGAAGAAAGGCTGGAAGAAATGAGCTATGAAGATAGAGTTCTCAGGGCTATAGAAGGAAGAAGTGAAGCAATAAAAATTGATGTTTCAGACTATGCTGATAGTCTTAAGCTAGAAGAACTAATAGACTGGCTAAATGAGATGGGGAAATTTTTTGAATGGAAGCCTATGACAGAAGAAAAGAAGATGAAGTTTGCATGAACAAAATTAAAAGGGCATACAATGATATGGTGGGATCACCTCTAAAAGGAACAAACTAGAAAGGGAAAGGAAAAGATTAAGACATGGAGCAAGATGCAGCTCAAATAAAAATTCTTACCCGTGGATTATTCACAAACCCTCTTTCACAGGTTCCAAAATTTGAAACAAAACTTGTCTTCAGTGCAAGATTATACAAATGAATTCTACAAGCTATCCATGCACATAGAGGATCAAGAAAATAATGAGCAGATGGCTGCTAGATATATAAATGGCCTAAAATTCTCCATCCAAGATGAATTGAGCATGCATCATATTAACAGTATGGAGGAAGTCTATCAATTAGCTCTAAAGCTTGAAGAAAAGCATAACAGGCAATATATCTAGAGGAATAGAGGTGGTTGAAGGGGTACCTTAACTCCATTTTGGGGAGGTTCTAATAATGGTTGGGGAGAGTCTTTTCAAGGATTTGAAAAAAAATAGACACTAGGCAAGATCCTCCAAATCAAGAAAGAGGAAGGGGGTTTCAGAGAGGTCGAGGCTACGGAAGTGTAAGAGGCTAGGCAAACTAGAGAAGGCCTTTCACCTATTTTAGGTGCGTAGAAGAAGGACACAAGGCCTTTGAGTGTTCCAATTTTAACATGCAAGATAGAAATCAAGGAGGGCCATCTAGAGTGAACCTAGCCTAGGCTAACAATGAAGGATCTGAACAAGAAGTGTCTCTAGATATTGGAGAAAGTCTCATGATGAGGAGGATAATGATTATTCCATCCAAGGAGTATGTAGAGGAGAAAGGGATTGATGATTCATGGCTCAGAACCAACATATTCCGGACAAGGTGTACCTTAGAAGGAAAGGTATGTTAAGTAATTTTTGATGGAGGCAGTTGTGAGAATAAGGTTTCTAAAGAAATGGTGGAGAAACTAAATCTCCAGCATGAAAATCACCCTCATCCTTATCGGATTGCATGGTTTAAAAAGGGAAATGAAGTCACAGTAGATAAGAGGTTCCTTGTTAAATTTTCCATAGGAAAGATCTACAAGGATGAGCTATGGTGTGATGTGATTTTGATGGATGCATGCCATGTCCTCTTGGGTCATCCCTGACAGTATCATAGAAAGGTTATTCATAATGGGGAAAATAATACTTACACCTTCTGGAAGTATGGATCTAAGGTAATCTTCTTACCTCTTAGGGGTGATAGAAAAGCTGAAAGGAAGTTGTCAAGGAGATGAAAGTAGCAAGGGGTTGTTATGCATTGGTAGTGCAAAAGGGGAAAGAGGAAGACTCAACTATACCACCAGAAGTAGCTACGGTCTTGGAAGAATATTCAGATATTATTCTAGATGAGCTACATGATGGAATTTCCCCAAAATGAGATATCCAACATCATATTGATCTTATTCTAGGAGCAAGTCTTCCCAATCAAGTGGCATACAGAATGAGTCCAAAAAAGCACGTAGAACTAAACAAACAGGTGATTGAGCTCATACAAAAAGGTTTAGTATAGGAAAGCATGAGCCCCTGTGTTGTCCCAACATTATTAACCCCAAAGAAAGATGGAACGTGGAGGATGTGCATAGATAGTTGAGCCATCGATAGGATAACCATCAAGTATCATTTTACTATCCCGTGTTTGGATAAAATGATGGATGTTATAACTAGGGCAACATATTTCTCTAAGATTGATCTGTGAAGTGGGTACCACCAGATCCGCATCCAAGAGGGGGATGAGTGGAAAATTTCTTTCAAAACTAGGGATGGTTTGTATGAATGGAAGGTCATGCCTTTTGGTTTATCAAATGCACCTAGTACTTTTATGAGACTCATGAACACTGTGTTGTGTTCCTACATTGGTAAGTTTGTAGTAGTTTATTTTGATGATATACTCATTTTTAGTAAGGGAAGGGAATAACATCTACAACACCTGAGGATCATATTGGGGGTATTGAAAAGAGAGAAACTCTATGCTAATTTGAAGAAGTGTAGGTTCCTGCAAGAAAGCTTGGTTTTTCTAGGGTTTGTCATTTATGCAGATGGTGTCAAGATGGATCCAGAGAAAGATTGAGCCATTCTAGAATAGCATAGTCCATGTAGTATCACCGAGGTGAGAAGTTTTCATGGCTTGGCTACTTTCTATAGAAAGTTCATTTGTAATTTTAGCAGTATTGTAGCCCCTGTGACAGACTGCACTAAGGGTCGGGAGTTTTCATGGACCAAAGAGGCTAAAGAGAGTTTCCAATACCTAAAGAATAAGGTCACTGAAGCTCCAATACTAGCCCTACCAGATTTTGATAAAGTGTTTGAAGTGGACTATGATGCCTCAGATGTGGGCATTGGTGTTGTACTCGGTCAAGAAGGTAGGCCCATTGCCTTTTTAGTAAAAAATTGAATGATGTGCGAAAGAAATATTCTACATATGATATAGAATTCCATGCAATTATGCAAGCTTTGAGACACTAGAAGCATTATCTCATAGCCAAATAATTTTTGTTGTTTACAGACCATATTGCTCTAAAATACTTGAACACACAAAAGAAATTGAACACTAGACATGCAAAATGGGTCTCTTTCCTACAAGGGTTTACTTTTGTTCTGAAGCATAAATGAGGGAAACAAAATTAAGTTGCAGATGCCTTGAGAAGGTGATTTGTTCTTCTGACCATCATGGAAATGGAAGTGGTTGGATTTGATGCAATCAAAGACTTGTATGAATCTGATAGTGACTTTTTGGGAAGTTGTTGATCAGTTGAAGAATCTAGTACCTGGGCACACATATACTATTCAAGGTGAGTATCTTATGCAAGATGGTTATTAATTGAAGGGGAAGCAGTTGTGTGTTCTTGCAGGCTCAATGCGGGGAAATATTATTGGAGAATTTCACAGCAGTGGTATGGTTGGGCATTTTGGGAAGGATAAAACAATAGCTTTGGTAGAAGATAAGTACTACTGGCCAAAGATGAAGCGATATATCACTAGGTTTGTGGAAAGGTGTAGAATTTTTCAAGTAGCCAAAGGGCACTCCCAGAACACCGGATTGTACATGCCATTACCAGTACTAGTAGGACTGTGGAAAGACTTGAGTGTGGATTTTGTATTGGGATTGCCACATACACAGAGAGGTAATGACTCTATCTTTGTAGTTGTGGATAGATTCTAAAAAATGGCTCATTTCATTGCTTGTAAGAAAACTAGTGATGCCACTAGGGTGGCTGAGCTATTCTTTCCTGAAATAGTCAAATTGCATGGGGTTCCAAAAATGATCACCTCTGATCGAGATACTAATTTCTTGAGTTATTTCTGGAGGACCTTATGGAAGAAGATGGGGAAAAAGTTATAGTTCAGTAGTTCCTCTCATCCACAAACTGATGGAGAAATAGAAGTTGTCAATCATAGCTTGGGTAATTTGTTGTGATGTATTTTTAGAGAGAAGCCCAAACAATGGGATTTGGCATTGCACCAGGCAAAATTTTCTTATAACAACTTAGTGAACAAGTCAACTGGTAAGTTACCATTTCAAGTTGTTTATGGTCGTAATCCTCAGGGTGTTCTCAATTTGGTGCAACTTCCCTTGGGTGATAGAGTCAGTGATGATGGAGAAGCCTTTGCAAAGCAACTCTACTAGTTGCAAGAAGATGTGAGACAAAAGTTACATGACAACAATGAATGATACAAAGCTTCCACATATGCCACTAGAAGGTATCATGTTTTTAGTGCAGGTGATCTAGTGATGGTTTATCTAAGAAAAGAGAGGTTTCCTACCAGGACTTACCATAAATTAAAATATAAGAAAATTGGTCCCTGCAAGATTTTGAAGAAGATTAATGATAATGCCTATGAGGTAGAGCTCCCCAGTGGTCTTTATATATCTCCTGTGTTTAATATTTTTGATTTATATACTTTTCATGGTGATGATGCCTCTGTTGAAAATGAGGATGAGGTAGACTAGACACACACTATACCCATCAAGAAAAGGGAAAAGGTTGCACAGATTCTAGACAAGAAGACTGTTCAAACTCGCTAGAGTGACTACAATAGATATCTTGTGGAGTGGGAAGGGTTGGCACCAATAGATAGCACTTGGATTACACAATGGGATTTACAGAAGCTAGATGAGCCTAAATGGAAGCAGTTTGAGAACCAAAACTTGCAGGAGCTGTGTTCTTTTCAAGTAGGGGAGAATGATATAGGAGCATCCGAGGATCAAGGTTGTTGACTTAGATATGGGTTTTGGTCGAGATTTACTTCTGAGGGTCATAACTTTTGACTCAGATGTGGGTTTTGGCTGAAATTTTACAGGTAGTTGCATGAGGAGCTATTTGGATTGCCGATCTCAGCTCGAAAGGTGGTCGTTTCAACATTTTCGAGAGCCTGAATATCATCTTGGCCTCCGAAATTTGATTTTTGTGTTTTTTTCCAATTTTTTAGAAAATTGATTTTGTAATAAATTTGAAATCATATTCTTGACCTCATAGATTAGTTGGCAATTCATCTTGCTTTATTTGGGGGCTTTTCTTGGGAAAAATTAGGATTCGTAGGATGGGTTTTGAAAATTACCAAAAATGGAAAAATCTATTTTTCCCAAATTTTTGCCAAATATGGTAATTTTCAAAATTGTAATAAGTAGTTGTTTTTATTTCATTGTAGAGGTAGAGTTGAGTTGGAGAAGTGTAATGAAGAATCTGGCATTTTGAAACTTTTGTGTTGTGTATTTTTCAGAGTTATTGTTTTGAAGGGTTTGGGCTACATCATTAATTCATGCATCAACAACATTCACCAAAGTTTCTACCTTCTCTAGCTTCACCTTGCCACCCTCAACCATATGTCTAACAAAATGATATTGTACATTAATATTTTTGGTCCTGGCATGAAAATTTAGGTTCTTCACTAGGCAAATTGCACTTTGACTGTCACTATAAATTATCACCACACCCTGTTTGAACTCTATATTGGAACAGAATATCTTAAGACAACAGGCTTACTTGCAGGCATGAGTAGCTACTATATACTATGCCTTAGTAGTGGAAAAAGTGACCACAACCTATTTCTTTCTCATCCAACTAATTGAACCACCAAATAATGTAAGAACATACAAACTAGTGGATCTTCTTCTATCAATATCACCAACCTAGTCTGAATCCACATAGACTCAAATATCCAACGAATGCTCATTTCATATTCCATGAAAATATATCAAGTGCTCTGAGGTACCCCATAAGTATCTGAAAACTATTCTACATTGCAATATGCTCTTCCTGGATTAGACATGTAATAGGAAAGTACTCCCACTTCTTGGGAAATGTTTGGTCTTGTAGAAACCATAGCATACATAAAACTTCTAATAACACTCTGGTATGGTACTCGAATCCTCTCTTCCATATCCAATGGGGCTGCAGGACATTGTGAACTAGTACTATTTTTTCCCATTGTAACATGAACACTCAATGGTCTAGAATCCTACAGATTGAATCTTTGCAAAATAGTACCAACATACTTTCTCTTGCCTAGCCAAAGATTTCTATTTTGTCTATCTCTTATAATCTCCATTCCTAGATGTGCCTTGCTTCACCAAGATCTTTCATATCAAACTTTATCAAGAGCTAAGATTTTAACACTACAATCAAATATTTTCATTTGCCAATAAATAATATGTCATCGACATACAAGGTGATAACTAGGAAATGATCACCATCAGATTTAAAAAATATACAGTGATTATATTTAGATCACACAAATCCCAAACTCAACACATATGTATCAAAATTCTAGTACCACATCCTAGGACTATATTTTAAACCATACAAGGATTTCTTCAACTTACAGACTAGATGGCATTTACCTTTCACCACATAGTGCTCTGGCTGTGTTGTGTAAATTTCTTTATCTAAATCTCCATGAAGGAAAGTTGTTTTCACATCCATTTGTTGGATCTCTAGATCATAAGATGCTACAATAGAAAGCAAAAATATGATAGATTTCATTTTGGCTACAGGAGAAAAATCTCACCATAATATACTCACTCAACCTGGGAGTAACCTTTTGGAACTAAATGTTCTTTATACTTCTCAATGTTTCCATCTGAACCAATCTTCCTTTTGAACACCCATTCACAACTAACAAGCCTCCATCATTTAGGAAATGGTAAAAGGTCCCATGTTTCATTCCTTTTAAGAGCTACCATTTCTTCATCCATGGCTATTTTCCAGGACTTTGAATCATTCATACCAAGAGCCTCTTCTACAAATCTTGGTTCATCAATATTAGTATTCAATACAAATATGCATCTCCAATCATCAAGGGACTATCTATACCTTTTAGGTGGTTTCCTTTGTATAGTAGACCATTGAACAAGATCAAGTGCAGGATTTTCTTTAGCTTTAGGTACCTCTTCCTTCTCCTCAACATCTTGTCTTTATAAGGGCCTTGATTCAACTTTCTCTGGTGTAGCAGGTAGTGGAACAACATCTTTCTTTTCTCCTATTTGTTCTGGCTACACTGTAACAAAAGAAGGCTTAGTTTCTCTACAAACAACACTTTTGGAATAAAATGCCTTTTGTTCAACAGGATCCCAAAGCTTGTATCCTTTCACAATCATAACTATATCCAATGAAAATACATTTAACATCTATGTTATCAAATTGTCTATTTCTCCTTTGGAACATGAGCACATGCTTTTCAACTGAACACTTTTAGATGTCTAAGTGAAGGGTTGTGGCCCGACCATGCTTCTATTGATGTCTTATCAACAAGAGATGATGTATAAGACTTTCTTATCAGGTAGCAGGCAAGGGGTACAACTTCATCCCAAAACTTGTGTTCTAGTCTAGCACCACTCAGCATACTCCTAGCCTTCTCCATCAAGGTCTTGTTCATTCTTTCTGCAACTCCATTCTATTGTGGAGAATATGGAGTTACCTTTTTTCATTTAAAACCATCATCTTTACAAAATATATCAAAATAATTAGAGAAATATTCACTGTTCTCAAACATTTTATTTTCTTTCTAGTCTACAACTTAGCCATTGCTTTAAATTCTTTGAAATGACTCAAAACTTCAATTTTACTCTTAAGAAAATAAACACATATTCTTCTACTAAAATCATCAATGAAAGAAACATAATAAATTAATCAACCAATAGAAGGAACATCAACTGGACCAAATACATCTGAATGAATTAGATCCAAAATACATAAATACTTATGAGAACTCGAGTAAAACTGAATGCAGTTTTTCTTTGCATAAATACTTGTATGCTCACAAAAATCAAATTCAAGATTGTACTCATTTAACCCATCTACAAGGTTCTTATTTTTCAACTCACCTATGCAGCTATGTCTGTGGTGCCATAACATGGTCTTCTCTATAGGTAAGTTTCATTCAGTAGATAGAGCACCCTTGGGTACCCAAAAACCACGACCATCTGTTGAAATAGAAACCCTCCCCTTTCCCAACTATGGAGTCTTTTTCATGAGCTTATTCGAAGTACTATTGCACTCAATTGTGCATGCATCAATCTGGTACAATGTACCCAATTTTTTGCCTCTTTCTATCACCATAACACCTCTCACCATTTTCACACCTGCTTAATAAAACTATACATGCATGCCCACATCTATTAACTTGCTAACATATAACAAATTCCTTGCTAAACCTAGGATATGCAAGACACCCTCAAATCTTCAAATTATACCATTAGAAAATTTCACATGAATACTTCCACGACCAACAATAGATTAAGAACATAGTTATCACCCAAATACACCATAGCACCATCAAAATTTTCATATATATAAAACCAATTTCTATTAGGATTCATGTGGAAAGATGCACCTGAGTCTATCAACCATGCATCATCACTTACACAAGCGGCCAAGGCTGCAATAAAAGCATCTCAATCTTCCTTCTTAGACTCACAATCAAAATATTTTTTCTTCTTCTTTCTCTTTTACTCTTTGGATTCCTTTCAGAAGTGTTTGGGTTTTTTTTACAGTTCTAGCAGATTACCTTGGACTTACCATGGGAATTTGATCTCCCCTTATTCTTGGACTTAGAATGACTATGCTTCTTTACATTTGTGCCTCTTTCTTTTGGTCTTCCTTGAACACTCAAAACCTCTTTGGAATTTAGAGAGACCTTCCTTCTCATATCCTCAGAAAGGAGAGAACCAACAACGTCCTCCATCTTCAAAACAACTGAAGTGCTCCCTGTGGCCATGAAAAGGTTGTCCCATGAGTCCGGAAACAAACATAGCAATATTTGGAACCTTTTTTCTTCATCCATTGACACCCCAACAAAGGTCACCTGGGTCACCAACATGTTAAAACTTTTAAATGATAAAAAAATAGTTCACCTTCTTTCATTATTCACTTAGCTTCTTCCAGAGCTTCTTCGCAATAGACTCTTCATGCACAGTAATCAAAATTTAGTCTACAAGATACAATCTTATGAGACCTTTAGCTTTTCTATCCATCACATCATATTGTGTAGCTAAAGTCAAATTTGAGGGCCTCATCATAATCTCATCCACCACATCCCATAGAGCTAGATCAATAAATAGATCTTCTATCTCCATCTTCCACATCTAAAAGTTTGTGCCAAAAAACTTCTCTACATCAATCCTCCCTGACATGCTTTCCATCTTAACAATCCTGCAACATAAAAATGAAATACTTTGTACAAGATCCATCTCAAACCTTGATTAGCTCAAAAAACCCTTTACCCAACAAATAAAACTAAAACTAGCCAGGATTTGATACCACTTGTAAAGAAGCAAAGGTATACAAAAATGCTTCTTATGCTAATCTTGAGAGGACAATTACATAAATTTTAACTTAAGTATTACAATGATTTAAGAATTTTGAAAGAAAATAAATAAAATAACCATAAACACATAACACAATGATTATCATGGGGAAAACCCTTACGGGAGAAAAACTACACACTCTAAAACCTACATAATGTATTATTGACTCAACAATGATTAGAACATAGTTTCAATGTAAGTTCTTACAAGAGCATCACCTCAACTCAAGCTTGGAAGGACTTCCTCTAGCACCCAGCCTTGCATCCAAAACTCTATATTCAATGTCCTCTCAAGACCTCATTATATAGGTATTTTACAACTAGGAAACCACTTACGGTTTTATAATACCATGGGAAAAAAAACCATGCCACATGCTGCCCATTCTTGACATTTCTATTTCCAATATAGGAAAAGAACCAGGTTAAAATAGTATTTCTGTCCAAAACTTTGTTCCCTAGTTTAGACCCTCATAATAGTCACAAATTGATTCATCTATTTTCTCAAAATGCCCTTCCCATTTTATACCATGGGCATGGCTTCTTTTGACAACTAATGTAAACCTTTTTCCAGTGAAAAAACAAGTGGAAAAATACCAACAAAATTTATTGGAATTATCTGGAAAAAGCTTGCAAGGTTGAGACACATGTTTCTCAATAATTTACTAGATAGAACTGTAAACCCTTACATTTTTAGAATTAATAGATGTTTCAATCTACTCACAAACTTTATGCAGTGAAGAAATGTACTTCTTGAAGATTCTTTTATTACTTTCCCAACATAAACTTCATGCTAGAATAATGGGATAAATATGCCATATGACTGCAAAAAAGGCATCATTATGTAACACGGGCCATTGATTTAGAAGATCAACTTATGAGTTTGGAAGCAGGAAAAACCAACCAAATTATTTTATGAGTCATTCCCACCAAGATTGAGCAAACGTTCAATGAAGCATTAGGTGATTTTTAATCTTAGGTTGTTGATTGCATAACAACTAGGTAAAGTTATGGATGATACCAACAATTTCCAAATGATAACCATAAAGAATTATATCATTTATCACCAACCATGAAAGATTATCATTTAATGAAAAAAATAAATGGATTTATGTTATTTATTTAATAATTCAATGTCGATTTAATTTATATACTATTCTACGACATTGTATTCATAAAATGAGTCCAAAATATAGAGTTTCTCATCATATGTTATAATGATTTTAGAATAATTGAGAGGGGGGTAAATCAATTGTCCTTATGTCTAGATGTACCAATGCAACTTTCTAGCTTTTCAACAAACTCAAATCTAATCATCAATTCACTCGGTCTCTATAGCATATATCAGTTACATAAAACTTGGATTCCATAATTTAAAAGTAATTAACTTGTAGAATATAAAACTTTCAACAACATTCAGACAAGTATAACACTAGGATTTAACGTGGAAACCTAATTTGGAAAAAACCACTTGTAACATGCTACTGATTTTCACTCTTCTGAAGTGAGCTCTATGAGAAGCCAACCCTATTAAAGGTTTACAATACACACTGTTAGGTGTGACCCTATTAAAGGATTTAATCACCCTGTTAAGAGTGGTCTAGTTAAAGGGCTTAAGAACATTCCATGAGAATGTCACCTTGATTAAAGGGTTTAAAAAATGACTATTATGTCAACCTTGATTAAAGGATTTAGACTAGTATAATTGTTAGAAAGTAACAGTATGTTTTGATCTGAAATATACAACTCACTTTGCAAATAGAGATCCAATTCACTCATATGACGATTTGCTGACTCACCTTCATTTCCATCTCCATCTTTGATCTGCTCAGAATTTTCTTCAAGCAATCACCACAACTTTATTCAGCTCTTCACAGCTTCACCTTAGTCTTCTGCTTAGATTTATCAGTCAATAACATTAACCTCTTCCACACTCTATTTACCCTAAAAATTAGGTCATCCTTATACCTCCTTGATCCAATAGATTAATCTTTTTTCACTTAATCTCTTCTATAGATATTAGGTTTAGGTTAGATTCATTGAATCCTTATATCATTTTGTTTTCCTACTTTTCCTTCTAGATACATCTCAAAACTTCTCTTTGAATCCAAAATAAAATAATTTACCATGTATTAAATGGTCCATACCATTCACTAATAATTTCAACACGTTTTGCATATCCCAAGAATTCAACTATATCACGCGGGATTCTTAATTCTTTCACAAACTGTAAATTACTGACACTCGGTCAATATTGTGTTCATCTATTGAGTCATTACTAGATATCTAAGTCATTGCTAAAACTTTTCTTCTCAGCAAACATTTTCTTTGATTGGTTGATTATCTATTGCTTGACAATTACTGATGCTCGATCAACACTAGATTTTCTCGGCATGTACTGTGCTCAGTCGACACTAACATCACTCAGCTTAGACTAAATTTCTTCACTTTTTTTCGGTTAAGCCTATGTTTCCAATATTTCTTCTCCACTTAGTGTTAAAGATAAAAAACCAATTACTTGTTCAATGTACCAACTAATCAAGTACCCATTGAGGTATCACATAACTCAACCTTTCCTTATGTCCTCTTGTTATCTCTTTTTTTAAAATCCTCTTCATCAATCAAAAGATATGGTACTCTACTAGATAGAAACTATCTTACCAGTTAAGGTTTGACATTAATAACAATATAACAATTGTTTCAATTGTAGTTTCCAACAATCAAGATAGAGTTGAACTTCAATTAACATTAATCTATCATGCACGGGAATCAAATTAACTAATTTGGTGGTTCTAGTAGAATTGAATTTCCCTTTAATGATAATGATATCCCTATTGCATGGGGAGTAAATGTATGAATATAATACATGAGTGGTTGGGCATTTGATGTTTTTATATTTGCAATGCCTTTGACATTTTAATACTAAAGCATTGTCTGATCACAAGTTAACTCTTGAAAGTTGCTTGACGAGCCCACTTTTTTTTTTTTTTTTAATAAATTTTTTGGACAAGCCCACTTTTTGATTAAGCAAAAACATAAATATTATTTGTTTAATTAATTTCTTTCTATTGTTCTTTTACTTTTACAAAACTAAGTACATTATCTTTAGTTTTTAAGAATAGACCCTTGATTAATAAATTTATTTAAGACTTAAATTGGTATATAATCCAATTCTAATTATTTTTCTTTCAATAAAAACATTTTTCCTTGTTCTGAATTTTTTTTAACTTGGAGAATACCAATTAAATTTTTTATTGGCAATATTCATATCCAAAATTTGAATCTAACTTCATTGTATCAAGATTATCATAAGGGAAATTAGATTATTGTTACTTTAATTTATCTAGGGTAAAAGATCATGTAACATTAGGTTGCATTGTGAGGGGTATGAATATCTTTCGCGCTTTCATTTCCATACATGATTTTTGTTTCTCTATTTTAGATCTAAATCTAATTGTGTTGACCTTGTTAAGATTAGGGTTAGTTTTTGGTTCTTGGTTAAATATCTCTATTGTTGTTTTTGTTGAGACATTTGTCATCACGACTATCTTGAGGATATTGGAATGTATCTTTTCTTATCTCATGATTAGGGTTTTTTAGTGTTTTCTCGAATTCTTTTTCACAAGTCTTTTATAGTAGTGGAAAGTGTTAAGATTTGTGTGGGTTTAAGTTGTCAACTTTTTCTTCTGCTCAAAATGTAAAGATTAAATCTACCTCACAAATGGCACATAAGCACAATAACAAAAATCTCAGAAAAGTCAAAAAAATATAGTCATAGTTAGTCAATCGCTGAGACTATTCCATATTATTTATTGCTTTACCTAAATAATATAATTATAATATTATTAGCATATTGTCTAGTAATAATCCAAATAAATACAAGTGAAATAAATACATCAAATATGTCAACCAATATATCATGCATCATACATCATGAATATGCAAAGGTACAAAAAGAATGTAAATGACCCATAGGTTGAAATGGAACAAGATATAAACGTATGGCATCAAACTTTCTATCATCCATCTTCATGCTATGATCTCCTAAGACATCAGACAATTGTCCATTCATAAATCTCGAGATGAAAATATCATCCAAATGTTATTTTTCGCCCAACCGCAAAGTGGTTAGCTCCCCCAGGGCTCATCATAATATGAGAGCGCACTGACCCTGTACAAGATGCCTATCAATTCAACTTTTATGGATCATAAAGAATCTAGTGCACATTGTGAACTATGTGCTTTCCTCATAATTCTATGTAAAACTATTATCTATATGATGGAGAGAAAGAACATAACCAACTCATTTAAGAAAATATGTGTTTCCAATGCTTAAACATAAGCATTTAATTACCATACTTTTATTGGAAGGTAGATGAAGGAAATTATCTACACTTCTCTGATTTTTTCATATTCAACACCCCTTCCAAAATATCTTTCTCATAAAAAGATTAAAAAAGAACATGTTTACAAAATGAAATGAGAAACAGTTCTCTATACAACTAAAGATAAGAAAGGTACTACATTTTCCAGATTCAACATAAACACAAGCTTTAAGATTTTCATATATAAACTCATACAATTAAGAAGATAGTCATTTCTTTCATGAAGCGCTCTTTTTTCAATTGATTATTTAAAAAAAAAACTTTCACCATTTAGCTATTTTTATAAAAATCATGTAGGTTTGATTTTCATATAATCTATGCATAGGAAGATCTAATTACTTTTAAGCTCAACAAATAAAAATGTGATCTGAAAATACATTGAGTGGAACCTCTATATCTATTTAAAATTAGGTTCAAAATTTGTGAAAGAAAATTTATAATATTCAACTGCTAAAGGTGTCATATCCTTATTTATAACTTCTAATAGGGTGCCCGTATTGAGACAAAGTAGATGTACATAAATAAAAAGAACACCTTAATCTCTAGAATTTTCCTACTCCCACATTTATATCCAAGAAAAGAAGAAAATTGAAATCTGAGTTTGATACAACTACAACTAAATTTCTTATTAATAATATCGAATAAAAGAAAAATGGTAAAGGCACTAACTAAGGATGGAGGAATGATGAAAATAAAAACCATATAATAATTCATTATAGATTTGAAGTTTTTGTCAGCTACTCAGCATACTGACAGGACATCAACCAGAATAACTTTACTAGTGATTTGTTGAAAAGAAGAATGCAATAGATAAAGTCGATACAACAGATAAACAAGTCTTGACTTCTACCAAAAATGCACAGAACCTTCCCATTCTAAGCATTTATAATACTAAAAGACAAGGAAAAAAAATGAATTATTTCTACCTTGCGTTATCAGATTACATACAACAGAATTAAAGATTCAAGTCTCTCCACGTAGCATCGAAGAAGGAAAATTATATATTAGTGGAGGAAAATAAATTAATGTCCAAAGTTCAATGTTGATCAAAGACTTCCTTCAAACTTAAGAATTTAATGACCCTTAAGGATTCAATTTAGAAAACTCTTAAATTTCGTAGGCCAAAATAAATACATCTAAAATAAAAATGTTATCATCTTTCCAGATACAAAATGTGCAACTCAAGAAAAATTAAAACTAGAAAAGACTCAGAACTCATAAAGAGGATTACAAAGATAATGAAGAATTTGGAAAATTCTCATAATGATTTTATCTTGATTTCTATACACCTAAGGAAAGAAAAAAAAAAGTGCAGGAACCTGAAAACAATTTTTTGGGTTGAGATCTCTTGTTGTGCTACCATCTCTGTTCCAACTTTTGTGTGTGGGTGTCGTCTTTCTCCAATTTTTGTCGGTGTCCCCTCCTATGAATTCCCATGCCTCTACTTATATTTTATTAGAGGAAGTCTTGAGTCCCCATTCCAAGGACATCTTGGAAGAAGACGATAATATCATTAGTAATTTATCTAATTATGTCCCTTCTAGTGATGAACCCATTAATGGTAAGGAGCTTGATCAATTCAATATTACTATTCATGCTCAACCTAGGGTAATCAACAAGCCTATGATAACTATCAGAGGATACACTCAATCAAATTCATTCCAACATTAAAAAAATGTCAAGTTACTATTATGGTTTATCCTCAACATTCTTCTCAAACCATCACACCTTTGATTATGGTTAAAGGATATAATCAAAAAAGTTCTTTTCAAACTCTAAATAAGACAATTAGCTCACTGTGAAAGGAAAATCTAGGAGCCCTCTAGAGTTTGTTAAGAATTATCATGTGATGGCTCAAACCTATTGCACAAGAAACAATATTCAACCTAATAATCCAATTGTTCCTACTTATCTCCCACTTTCTCAACCTATGCTTCCTCCTCCACTCATTTTTCTTCAAAATTGTGGAAAGGAGTAGAACTTAATAGAATAACTCCATAATACCCCTACCATGATATGTCTTTGTGATATTTTTTAACCTTCTCCTACATATCATGAATCCTTGAAAAAATCTTTAAACACTCTTCCAACTCCACCACCTAATCAAGACAACATCAATTCCTTTTTGCAATGCATGCAAGCTACTCCTATCCCAATTCAAATTGTGTTTACTTAAGATGATTTACCTTCTAAAGAATTTAAAGATAAAAATGATACCCTTATGGCAGCTCTCCTTATCAATGGCAATCTCATTCATAGGACCTTAATTGATAATGGGTTTAGACTAAAAGTTTATATAGTGTAGACATTTTGATAAACCCAATCTAACTCATATCTTCCTGAGCTTGTTATCATTGTTTTTTGTCTAGTTGTAGGTGGATATATGAAGTAGAAGGAAATGGTGGATGCAATGGACACAACCATCAAACTCAATTCATTAAATTGCTAGATGGCCTTTTCTGCATACTAATTTCAAATTTGGGGATTAAAGAAGTCTCCCAATACAAGCACTAACTAGTCATACAGGCCATCAAACAGATTTTGGGCTTTAAATTCCTATTTATCAACCACCGACATTTGTTTTGGGTTTGTCAATAGCATTATAGTTGCAGGAGAGCATAAGTTCTTTGTAGAAGAACTTTGCAAAAGACTCTTTGAAGAAAAATATCTCGTGGGTTTGCATGATGCCATAATCAACATCGATGAAGATTTGACTATCCCATTCCCATTTTACTATGTTGTAGTGATGAGGGTCAAGAGAGTATTTCCAAGGCTTGGAAACAGGAAGAGAATAAAATTTTATGGAGGCCCTCCCATATGGATTTTATGCTTATGGGATGGGAATATAGACACCAAGACCTCAAGAGAAGCTTAATGGTCAGAAGAATTACATTCCTCAAAATATTTCTAGAATGTAAGATTGTTTGGAGGACCTAGTGGGAGATGGAATGGATGAGAATGAAGACTAGGCCATCAAATACAAATATGATGAAAAGTTGGATAGGATGGGAAGTGAGGACTGATTTGAGGGACATGATCTCCAAGAAGACCTTTTTGTAGTAAGAGTAGCTCCAATAGTTGCAGATTTAGTTGGACCTTCTTCACCCTACAATTGATAGAAGACCAAAGTTATGGATTACCTTTTGCCCCTTCGTATTTTGTTGTTATGGTACCTTTTTAGCTTTTTGGTTTTGAATTCTTACCCTATGAAAAATGTTATATCGTGAACTATTGTATTTTTTGTTTTCCCAAACACTGATTGGACCATAAGATGGCTCTAACTTTCTCTCTTTGTTTTTAACTATGGCAGCTTAGCCCTAGTATTGTTTCTATAGAAAATTTGCAATGATGTAACTATGTAACTCTTTTTAATTTAATACAAACTCTTAGCTTCCACCCCTTTCTTATAAAAAAAAATAAAGAGACAAAGAAAATGATTCAATTCTCCAATGAAATAAAAGATGAAATAAAGCATTTATTTTTGGCACATAGAAACTCAAAGAATATTATAATTGGATAATAATCTCAACTGAAAAAATCCACCAAAAATAATATATGTATTAAGTTTATTAATAAATATCAAAGAGACATTAATTAACATAATTATAATTAATCTTAATGTTTCTTTAATAATATTTAACATGATTTAAATAATTAAATTATATGAAAATAATATTAACCTTAGTTGACCATATTTTGTGTTGTCTCTAACTCTATTTTAACCATCATGAAATTATATTAAGACAATTAGAATAATTAATTAAATCTAATAACTAAGCATCATATCATAATAAGACAACAACACAAACTAAGTGAAAACATGCCACAAAAAAAAGTGTATCACAATAAATCACTTATCTTTAAAGAAATAAATAACCCTAATATTTAAGTTTAACATTTTGTAAATGCATTCTCACCACTATAAACTATCTTTTATAAAAATCATACTTATCTTATTATTAGCAAGTACTATTGCATCACTTTTTGGTTATTTTCTTATTTTGTTAAAAATAACACATATTCTATGTTCTAAATGCAAATTTTTTAAGTTTATAATTTGTAAAAATTATTTTTTGATGATATGATTGGCTAATACATTTGAGGTCTTATAGGCCACTTTTTTAAGGAATAAAGAGCATGAATAGCTTTTTATTTATTATTTTTTAATTATTGAATATTTTAAAACTTTTGAAAGTTTTAATTGTTTTTACAATTTTGTTTACCAAAAGTCTAATGTGTAATTTGTATCATATTATATTAAAATAATATTGACTATTTTTGTTATATTATAAAATATTGAATAGTTTTTTAATTTATTTTAATATATATTAAATAAATTTAGATTTAATAAAATAACATTATAATATTGCTGAAAAATAGTTATTTGGCCTAAATATTTAATATTAAAATTAATTATAAGTAGAACTATTTTATAATTTAAATTAATTACAATTACAATTTTATTATTATTTATAAAATTAAAAAATATTATTAGAACTATAATTATAATAATTTTATAATAATTTTACAGTTATTTATAATTAAATAATTACTTTACATATAAATTAAAATTAAAAATTAAACTTAGTTATGAATTATTATAATTAAAAATTCACTTTACATATAAATCAAAATTAAAATTAAATTTATTTTTTTAACTTTTGAAATTTTCAAAATTATTTCTTGAACATACGATTGGTCCATTCCGTTTGAGTCTTATTGCACGGATTTCTTGAAAAATAAATAAGAATTACATGGTAAAAACACGAGAATATTTTTATTTAATACATTAAAAAATTTCAAATAAACTTCACTTAAAATTCTCTCAGTATCTATAATGAAAAAACTTAAAGTAATTAAAATAATTTTAAATTTCTATTTTTTAAGATTACTTTTATTTGAAGAGTTATTTTATTAATAATCTTGTTTTTAGATCAAATTATGTTGAAGCTCTTTGAATTATTTTATTTTTTAATGTAAATTTAGTGGAGAGATACATTAAAGATATCTACAATAATGATATAAATAAATATAATTAAATATGAATTATTTTATTTGAATACTATTAAATTTATATAATAGATTACAAGCTTGGCATTATGAATAAGGTAAGATATAAATTACAAATAGGGTTCGATATAATATTTAATTAAATTAGGCCTCCAATTGAAATAAATACTTTTTTATTTTTTGAAATTACAATTAAAGTTGACCATATGACATTATTATTTGAATTAGAATTATTAATTAAAATATATCTAATACAATAATATTAATCATATGTAAAATTAGCACTATTGTTATATTTACAAATAAAATTAAGATTAAGGTTTAAATCAATTATAATTTGCAATCAATAATTGTCTATATAATTATAATTAAAAAAAATATTTATTACTACAATTATCATTATATAAAAAATTATAATTATATAATTTTATAATTAATTAAAATATCTTATATATTATAATAAATTTATTAAAATTAAGATTAAATTTATAATAAAAATTAAACTTAAAATTAACTATTAAAGACAAGTACTAGCCACTAAGTGGTACTTGTTTTAACTAGTTTTAATCATGAAAATATCAAGTAATAATAGTAAATATCAATCATGTAAAATATATATATAAAATATCTTTTTATCTTAAATATTAGACCACTTATATTTATAGAAAATGTGCTCATAATTATTATAATTATTATGTCATTGAAGAAATTTGTAAATATTTTTTAATTTTTGTATATGGCCTTACATTTTAATATTTGTATTACTAAATATTGAATTAAGATATAAATGAGAGTCATATATAAACTAACATTTTTACAAAATGCCTCCACACTATTATAAACCATCATTTATAGAAATTACAATTATGTTTATTACTATAATTAATTTTAACAATAAACATCTCATTTAGTAATGTTTTTGAATAAGATAAAAACAGGTTTTGACGCCCCAAAAAATCTGTACAATCAAATTTTTTTTTAATATTAAATATAGATCATTTATATTTAAAAAATAGTAATTTATTTAAAATGACCTCCGTGAAGAGGAAATTAAGATGATTGTAGATAATACTAACTCTTTTATCTTAAATATTAACCAGCTAAATTTAAATGCACCTAAAATTATCAAAGATATAATTTTAATAGAAAACATCTTAGAAACTTTAATTAAACCGTCTTTAATTTATTGCAGACTGTTATTTACCAAAATCTTTCTTGATTTTTACTATTATTTAGTGTATCAATTCAACTGTTAAATATAGATTAATACTAACCCTTTTATCTTTAATATTAACCAGCTAAATTTAAATGCACCTAAAATCATCAAAAATATATTTTTAATAGAAAACATCTTATTTGTCAGATCTAGAAACTTTAATTAAAAAGTCTTTAATTTATTGCAGACTGTTATTTACCAAAATCTTTCTTGATTTTTACTATAATTTAGTGTACCAAAAAAAATAATGGGCTTCAGTTATCCACCATGAAACTGGTTTTGAAGGGTCTATATATCTTCTTTCATCCATACAGAGTGAGCATTGGGCGATTTCATTTGAAGGAAAATATTAAGTGCTTTTGCAGTGGGATTGTAATTGTGACCATGGAGTTGGGCAATAAACTTATAGTGTGTTTTGTGGTGATGATTGGGCTCTCTTCGCTTTCTGTCTCTGGGCATCCATGTCAGTTGACACACATTCACACTACACATAGTCAGTCTTCTTGGAGCTCTGCATATTATATAGAGTTGATTAATATTTGTACATGTGATGCGGAGAAGGTTGTTTTGGAGTTGAGGGATGGTGAAACTGAAAGACCTGGAAGGGGGACCTGGCGCATCGCAGTTGAGAATGGAGAAATTGTTAAAGCAGATCAGGTTATCCGAATCAGAGCTAATAATCCGTTTCCTGGAAGTCTTGAAAAACTTGAGGTGGTGACACTCTCTGCTGAATTTATCGACTGCAATTGAAGAAGGATAAGGTCAAGGACAAGTTAATATCTTTTAAGAGATTTGATATAATTTTAATGGTAAAACTTATAATAATTTGTTTTTACTTAATATTTAATGTCTATCAACAGAAAGTGATGATGGTTTTCTATAGTGAAATTTGGATGAAGATGGTCAGTTCTTCAAGTATTATATTTTCAATATATGTCTAAGTATTAGCTCAACATAATTTTAACATTTTGTACGTATCATAAATAGAAAGTGAAAAAACCTATACCTAAATAAAATATTTAAATTTTTAATATTTGTCTAAAAAATAATAGATATGTTCAATACTCTTTCTATTATTCAATAAATCTGTGGACTTCAAATTTTCTTTAATATTTAAATATTTTGTGCATGTCATATTTGTAATGTTAGGCTTAAATTCTTTTCATAGATGCTTATATATTTCAATCATAATATTGATCATGGTAAATCATATAATAATTCTTTTTTTTTAAGAAAATGACAATGACTTGCATAGTAAAATTTGTAAGAACGTAGAGAATTTTAGAAGTATTGTGTTTTGGCATATGTCAAAGATATTGGTTCAGAATAATTTTAGTATTTTGTTCTACCATGAATAAAAACTGAGAAGATGCATATAAAAAAGAATTAAACATTTGATGTTTAGCTAAAACATAACATAGACATTGAACATTGTTGAATGAATATAAAATATGTAAAATACAAATACTCTTAATTATTTAAATATTATGTGTATGTCATATTGGCACTGTTGAACTTATTCTAATTAATGGATATTTCAATCTGCTCACAAACTTTGTGCACTGAAGAAACCTGCTTCCTGAAGATTCTTTTATTACTTTCCCAACACAAACTCCATGCTAGAATAATGGGAGAAATACGCCATATGACTGAAAACAAGGCATCGTTATGTAACACAGGCTATTGATTTAGAAGATCAACTTATGAATTTTGAAGCGGGCCAAACGAACCAAATTGTTTTGTGAGCCATTCCCAGCAAGATTGAGCAAAAGTGCAGTGAAGCATTAGGTGATTCGTAATATTAGGATGTTAATTGCATAAAAGCCAGGTAAAGTTTTGGGTGACCCCAAGCATTGCCAAACGATAAGCAGAAAGAATTCTATCATTTATGGCCAACCATGAAAAATTATCATTTAATAAACAAAATAAATGACATTTATGTTATTATTTAAAAGTTCAATGTCGATTTAATTTATATACTGTTCTACGACATGATCATAAAATGGGTCCAAAATATAGAGTTTTTCATGAACATGAATTTATTATGCACAGGAAGCAAATTAAGGAATTTGGTGGTTCTAGTAGAATTCAATTGCCCTTTGATGATAATGATATCCCTATTGCATGCCGAGTAAACGTATGACTATAATCAACGAGTGGTTGGGCATTTGAGGTTTTTATATTTGCAATGCGTTTGACATTTTAATACCAAAGCATTGTCTGATCACAAGTTAAGTCTTGGAAGTTGCTTGACAAGCCCACTTTTTGATTAAGCAAAAACATAAATATTTTTTTTTTAATTAATTGCTTTCTTTTGTTCTTTTACTTTTACAAAATTAAGTACATTATCTTTAGTTTGAAAGAATAGACCTTTGATTAATGAATTTATTTAAGATTTAAATAGGTAAATAATCTAATTCTAAACATTTTTCCTTGTTCTGAAATTTCTTTAAATTGGAGAATACCAATTAAAAATATTATTACCAATACTCATATCTAAAATTTGAATCTATCTTTATTGTAGTCAAATTATCATAAGGGAAATTAGATTATTGTTACATTAATTTATCTAGGGTAAAAGATCGTGTAACATTAAGTTGCATTGTGAGGGGTATGAATATCTTTTGGTCTTTGATTTCCATACATGATTTTTGTTTCTCTGTTTTAGATGTAAATCTAATTGTCTCGACCTTGTTAAGAATAGGTTTAGAATTTGGTTCTTGGTTAAATATCTCTACCGTTGTTTCTATTGAGACATTTATCATCACGACTATCTTGAGGACCTTGGAATGTATCTTTGCTTATCTCATGATCAGGGTTTTTAGTGTTTTCTCGATTTCTTCTTCACAAGTCTTTTATAGTAGTGGAAAGTGTTAAGATTTGTGTGGGTTTAAGTAGTCAACTTTTTTCGTTTCTTCTCTAGATGTAAAGACTAAATCCACCATACCAATGCTACACAAGCACAATAATGAAAAACTGAGAAAAATCAAAAAAATATAGTCATAGTCAGTCAATCGCTAAGACTATTCCACACAATTTATTATTTTTTGTTAATAATATAATTATAATATTCTGATCATATCGTTAACATCGAAGTACAATAAATGAAAATTGACCATGCTGTCAAGAGTACATGATAATTCAAATCAAGATAAGTGAAATAAATACATTAAAGATGTCGAACAAGATATAAACATATGGCATCAAACTTTCTATCGTCCATTTGCATGCTCTGGTCTCCTAAGACATTAGACAACTGCCCATCCAAAAATCTCGAGATGAAAATGTCATCCAGATGCTTTTTTCTACCCAACTGCAAAGTGGTTAGCTCCCCCAAGGCTCCTCCTAATATGAGAGGGCACTGACCCTGTACAAGAAGCCTAGCAATTTGACTCTGATGGAACAGAAAGAATCTAGTGCACATTATGAACTATCTACTTTCCTCATAAGTCTAAGTAGAACTATTACAGATATGCTAGAGACAATGAATATAACCAACACATTTAAGAAAATATGTATTTCCAAAGCTTATGAATAAGCTTTTAATTACCATACTTTTACTGGTAGGTAGATGAAGAAAATTATCTACTCTTTTTTGATTTTTTCATATTTAATACCCCTTCCAATATATCTTTCTCATACAAGATTATAAAAATGCCTCTTTACAAAATGAGAAGAGAAACACTTCTTTGTAGAATTAAAGATAAGAAAGGTACTACATTTTCTAGATACAAGGGTATGTGCAAGATCATGAGGGGCCAAACTATGCCCTTAAGTGGCAATGAAAAATCAACAAATCAGGGTTAGTCAACTTGATGTGAAAATTTCAACTAGCTATGAACCTAATATCAAAAAGTTGTAAGAATAGAATCTATAGAAAATTGAATGTAGTTTCTAAACTACTAGGCCTTTTTTGAGAAAAGGTTAGTATGATTGGTGAAAAGTATAGATTTCAATGCAGCAATACAAAAATTTTAGGAAAAAAAAAAAAAAAAGGTGTATGTCTGACCACCTTAATCATAATCAAATGATAATATTCTATTATAAGATTGTATATATAAGTAGTAGACTCATGCCCAGATGTGAGGCATATTTTTTTGTAATTTTATTCCAAAAAAATAATTAATTATGAATTTTTTGCTACAACATTTTCAGAATAAAAAAAATCCCGTGTCTGACCACCTTAACTCATTCAAAACTTTACAAAATTCAATTTTTATTTATTTTTCCTTATAGTAGGTGAAGCATAGAATGTGACACATTTTTCAAATTTCAAAAATGTTATACCGTCTAAAAGTTATAGTCATTTTTCAATCAGTATATAAATCAGCACTTTAGAGGTAGCTCAATTAGAAAATAACTAATAATTACTTACCAAATTCAAAATTTGACAGCAATTATATCGATAGAAAGAAGATAATCTCCTTAAGATACCCTTTTCGTTTTATCAAATTCGGGTGAAAAAAAAGTCATCAGCTACATTGTCAAAGTTTTGAACTGACATCGCCACTTTTTGGCCCCTCATGATCTTGCACATACCCACAACATAAACACAAGCTTTAAAATTTTCATACATATAACCATACAAATAAGAAGATAGTCATTTCTTTCATGAAGCACTCTCTTTTCAATTGATTATTTAAAAAAAAAAAACCTTTCACTGACTGTGTTTCATTTAGCTGTTATTAGAAAAACCATATAGGTTTGGTTTTCATATAATCTATATATAGGAAGTTCTAATTACTTTTAATCTCCATAAATAAAAATGTGATCTAAAAATACACTGAGTGGGGCCTCTATATCTAATTAAAATTAGGTTCAAAATTCGTGAAAGAAAATTTATAATATTGAACAGCTAAAGGTGTGATATCCATAAATATAACTTATATTAGGGTGCTCATATTGAGACAAAATAGATGTACATAAATAAAAAAGAACACCTTAATCTCTAGAATTTTCCTACCACGACATTTATATCCAAGAAAAGAAGCAAATTTAAGTCTGAGTTTTATACAACTACAACTGAATTTCTTATTAATAATATGGGATAAAAGAAAAAGGGTTAAGGCACTAAGTAATCCTAGAGGAAAGATATAAACAATAACCATATAATAATTCATTATAGATTTGAAGTTTATGTCAGCTAGTGAGCTTACTAACAGGACATCTATTGAGAAACATGTGTCTCAACCTTGCAGTTTGTTTCAAATAAGTCCAATATTTTTGTTGGTAGTTTTTCACATGTTTATGCATTGAAAATGGTTAATGAGTTGTCAAAAATGAGTCTTGTCCATTGTAGAATATAGGTGGGTCATTTTTAGAGCGTTGATGACTCATTTTGTGACTTTTATGGGGGTCCAAACTAGAGGAAAAAATTATGGACGGGATTACTATTTTAACCTGGTTGTTTTTCCATCTTGGAAATTTAAATGTAAAAAATGGGTAACATGTGGCATGGTGGTTAAGCCCATGGTTTTGTAAAACAACAAGTGGTTTCCAAGTTGTAAAATCAGTATAAAAGGAGGGCTTGGGGAGGTGTTCAAAAATTGAGTTTTGTTTGCAAGACTGGGTGCTAGAAGGAGTCTCTCCAAGTTTGAGTTGTGGTGATGTGCTCCTGTAAGAACTTGAATTGCAAGTGTATTGTAGTCATCTTGATTTGGTAATACATTGTGCGAGTTTTGGAGGGTGGGGTTTTTCTCCCAGAAGGGTTTCCCCATGGTAATCACTCTGTTATGTATTTATTTTTATTTCAATTATGCTTTATTGTGCATTTCTTGAGATGTTTATGATATTTAAGTTGAGATTTACATAACCATCCTCTCAAGATTAGCATAGGAAGAATTTCCACACACCTTTTCTTCCTTACAAGTGGTATCAGAGCCTAGCTAGTTTTGGTTATATTTGTTGGGTACGGGGTTTTTTGAGCTAATCAAAGTTTGAGTAGGAGCTTGTGCAGAGTATTTCATTTTTGTATTGTAGGATTGAAAAGATGGCAAGCATGTCAAGGAGGATTGTTGTAGAGAAGTTTTCTGGCACAAACTTTGAGATGTGGAAGCTGAAGATGGAAGATCTATTGATTGATCAAGATCTATGGGATGCGATTGATGAGAATAAGAAGAGGCCCAAAGATCCAACTTTAGCCACACAGTATGATGTGACTGATAGAAAAGCTAAAGGTATCATCAGATTGTGTCTTGCAGACTCTATTTAGATAAATTTCCATGAAGAATTTACTACAAAGAAGCTTTGGAAGAAGCTAAGTGAGATCTATCAAGAGAAATCACTTGTGAACAAGATTTTCTTAAGGAAGAAATTGTATTCTTTGAGAATGGAAGAAGGTGGATGAATTTCTAAGCATCTAGAAAGATTTAATATGTTGGTGACTAAGTTGACCATAGTAGGGGTACCAATGGATGAAGAAGAAAGATGTCAAATTTTGCTATGTTCATTGCCAGACTCATGGGATAGCCTTGTCATGGCCATAGGGAGCACTTCAATCATCTTGAAGATGGAGGATGTTGTTGGTTCTCTACTTTCTGAAGAGATGAGAAGGAAGGTGTCTCTAAATGCCAAAGAGGCTTTGAGTGTTCGAGGAAGACCAAAACAAAGAGGCAAGAATGAAAAGTAGCATGGCTATTCTAAGTCCAAGAATAAGGGGAGATCAAAATCTCCTGGTATATCCAAGGCAATCTGCTAGAATTGTGGAAAACCCAGACACTTCCGAAAGGACCGGAAAGAAGAGAAGAAAAAGAAGAAGAAGAAACAAGATTCTGATTATAAGTCTAGAAGGAAGATGGAGATGCTTTCATCATAGCCTTGGCCACTCATGCAGGTGACAATGCATGGTTAATTGACTCAGGTGCATCTTTTCACATGACTCCTAATAGATACTGGTTTACTAAGTATGAAATTTTTGATGGTTGTAAGGTGTATTTGGGTGATAACTCAATTCTTGATATTGTTGGTTGTGGAAGTATTTGTGTGAAATTTTCTGATGGTAGAATTAGAAGATTTGATGGTGTCTTGCATATCCCGGGACTAGTAAGGAATTTGTTATCTATTAGCAAGCTAATAGATGTAGGTGTGCATGTACAATTTTTTGAAGTAGGTGTGAAAATGGTGAGAGGTGCTATGGTGATAGAAAGAGGAAGCAGATTGGGTACACTGTACCAACTTGATGCATGCACAGTTGAGTGCAATTGTACTTCTGATAAGATTGTGAGAAAGGCTAATCAATTGAAAAAGGAGAGGGTTTCTCTTTCAACAAATGGTCCTAGTTTTTGGGTACCCAAGGGTGCTCTGTCTACCGAATCAAAGTTTCTTGTAGAGAAGACCATGTTATGGTACCAAAGACTCAACCACATAAGTGAGAAGGGTCTACGAACCTTGAAAAATAAGAACCTTGTTGATGGGTTGAATGATTGCAATCTTGAATTTGATTTTTGTGAGAATTGTATCTATCGTAAGAAAAACCACATTCAGTTTTAATCAAGCTCTCATAAGTCCTCATGCATTTTGGATCTAATTCATTCAGATGTATTTGATCTAGTTGATGTTCCTTCTATTGGTAGATCAGTTTATTATGTTTCTTTCATTGATGATTTCAGTAGAAAAACATGGGTTTATTTTCTTAGGAGTAAAGCTGAAGTTTTCAGTCATTTCAAAGAATTTAAAGCAATGGTCGAGTTGTAGACTGGAAAGAAAATAAAATGTTTGAGAACTGATAATGGTGGTGAATTTTTCTCCAATGATTTGGACACATATTGTAAAGATTCTGGTATTAAAAGAGAGAAGACAACTCTATATTCTCTACAGCAGAATGGAGTTGCAGAAAGAATGAATAGGACCTTGATGGAGAAGGCTAGGAGTATGTTGAGTGGTGCTGGACTAGAACAAAAGTTTTCGGCTGAAACTATAGCCACTGCCTGCTACCTGATAAATAGGTCTCCTACATCAATTCTTTTTGATAAGATGCCAATGGAAGTGTGGTCGGGCCCCAAGACTTCACTTAGACATCTGATAGTGTTCAGTTGTGAAGCATATGCTCATGTGCCAAAGGAGAAGTAGACTAAATTGGATAACAAAGATGTCAAATGTATTTTCATCAGATACAGTTATGGTGTGAAAGGATAAAATCTTTGGAATCCTATTGAAAAAAAGGTAATTTATTCAAGAAGTGTTATTTTTAGAGAAACTAAGCCTTCTTCTATTACAGTCCAGTGAGAACAAATAATAGAAAAGAAAGATATGATTCAACTACCTGCTACACCGGAGAAGGTTGAATCAAGGCCTTTAGAAAGAGAATAAGTCGATGAGATCTCTACGAGTTCTGAATCATTAGAGGAAGAAGAGGTACCTGAAGCTGAGACTGAACCTGAATCAGATCTTGCTTGAAGGTCTACTAGACAAAGGAAACCACCTGAAAGGTATGGGTATTCTCCAGATGATTGGAGATGCATATTTGCATTAAATACTAATATTGATGAACCAAGATCTATAGAAGAGGATCTTGGTATGAATGATTCAGAGTCCTGGAAAATAGCCATGGATGAAGAAATGGCATCCCTTAAGAGGAATGAAACCTGGGACCTTGTACCATTACCTGAAGGATGAAAGCCTGTTGGTTGTAAATGGGTCTTCAAGAAGAAGATGGGTTCAGATGGAAGCATTGAGAAGTATAAAGCAGGTCTGGTTGCAAAAGGTTACTCTCATGTTGAGGGAGTAGATTATGGTGAGATTTTTTCTTGAGTAGCCAAAATGACATCTATTAGATTTTTACTTTCTATTGCAACTACTTATGATCTAGAGATCAAGCAAATGGATGCGAAAACAACTTTCCTTCATGGAGTTTTGGAGGAGGAAATTTACATGACACAATTAGATCACTGTGTGGTGAGAGGTAAAAGTCATTTGGTCTTTAAGTTGAAGAAATCCTTGTATGGTTTAAAACATAGTCCTAGGATGTGGTACCAGAAGTTTGATACATATGTGTTGAGTTTCAGATTTGTGCGATCTAAATCTGATCATTGTATATAATTCAAATCTGATGGTGATTGTTTCCTGGTTATTTCCTTATATGTTGATGACATATTGTTTATTCGCAAAGGAAAAGGTTTCATTGTAGACTTAAAATCTCAGCTCTGGATAAAGTTTAAAATGAAAGATCTTTGTGTAGCAAGACACATTTTGGGAATGGAGATTGTAAGAGATTGACGTAGGTCAAGGGATGGTGGATCCAATTAAGGATAGTCCAAACCTTGCAGCTTTAGAATTACATAGCAGAATACTCAACAACACAAGAACACAACAATTGTTTCAAAGTAATTTCCATTAACATGCCCAACTGTAAGGCCTTCTAGGTTAGGGCTAGTTACAATCAGAAATAATTTTGCAAGATATAAGATCCAATTATAACACTAGCTAGTCCAGCTCTGAAATAAATCAGCAACTGATGGAAACCCTAAGGCAGATTTAGACTTGAGCTGGCAAGCCTCTAAGAAATCTCCTTGTCTCCAAGCCTCAACCACTAGCTCTACTATTACCAACTCCAGCTAGCCTAGGTCTGCAACACAACAAGACACTGGTAGGCACTCCAAGAAGAATCTAAACTTGTACCTGCAGGTCACCAAGCAATCTTCTGCTACCTAAGCTTGTAAGATACTAACCCTACTTTTAGAGATCTCCAAGTATCTGCTACTCCTTCTACTACCTAAACAACTACCCAACCATCGTCTTAAATACTAATCCAAGCCACAAGTTGGCTGGATCAAACAATTAACTCTTACAAAAAAATGTTAAATCCCAAAAGCCAGTCAACTCCCAAAAGATACAAACATTAAATGCCCAAACACCAGTCAACTCTCAAATAGCCTTACAATAAAATATATTCTCCAAGATGGCCCAAAAGGGTCATCATATCCACATAGAAGAATGCAACACACTAGATCTAGGTCCCCACACATCCAACGGTCAATCCATAAATCAAGGAGCATGACCCAAATTAAATGCACCAGTCGGCCAAGCTGAATCTCCAAGAACATCCATTAGTAATCAAAACTATCGAGTGCCAGTAAATATACCGAGCAACCATACCAACCCATCTCTTCAAGTATTGCTGAGCACCAATGTCGATCGAGCGCCATAGGCATCATCGAGCACCAATGTCAACCAAGTGCCATAGGCATCACCAAGCACCAGAAGTGCCGAGTCCCCTTCAATCACTGAGCTCCCTTCAGCGACTAAGTCCTTCAATGACCGATCCACTTCAACGACCGAGCAACAGATATAAACACCAAGACCCAGTTGGTAACCAAGCACTGAGAAATAAGACACCAAGCCACCAAGTGACCAACATCCACTGAGATCCACCAGATCTTCCAACTGAGAATCACCACCAAGACTAAGAAACTCCAGTCTTCTATCGAAATCACTAGCCAAGTAACTGAACTCCACCAGTCAGTTATCGAGACTGTCAAAATCTTCAGGCACTGAGAAAAAAGCTAGGATGCCACTGCATCAGACTCTCAGGGTTCAAAGAAAAGTGTGTCCCACACTTTCTCACCAAAGGGAACATTTAAAAACTACCAACTACACTTCATTTTCACCAAAGGTTTCCACTCCATCACAAGAAGGAGAACCAATTTGCAACTTGACCAATCAGCATGTTCAAGAACAAGGACAAACTGAACCTTCAACTCATCACTAAGCATCAATGAAGAATCTCATATCAGAATCTCATCACAAGACTCATCACTGTCAACCAACAACTCAAGTCTGCAACCAGAAAACAACATCAACACCATAACACCGAATAGAAGTATGTTAGTAACTATCATCACAAAGGTGTTTAGCAATAGGTAACTCCTCACCAACAATAGTCTGATCAAGCACAAATAGATGCTCTACAATTTTAATGTCAAGCACAACTGACTGAACATGAAAACCAATCTCCTCACCAAGGTCAACAACATTGTTGGTAACAATAGTTAACTCAGTAACAACTACAAGTTGCTCTGCAGGTTTCATGGTAGAATCCACCAACTGACCATCAAAACCAATTTTAGATACCTCAACATGTCTTCTCTCTCAGAACAGTCTTCCAATAGGCCAAATTTTTTTCCTTTGGATCGGCATGCTCCAACACCAGTAAGCCCTACAAGCTCAACAATGCCTTCCTTCACAAAGTTCTTAACTCAGTTCTCCACGCGGTTCAACAAATCCATTTCTAATCAAGAAAACCTTTTAGAAATCTTTGCCTTCACTAGATCACAGAGATCTACATCACACCGAGGTTCAATCCTCTCAGAGACATCCTCAAAGATCATAAAAAACCCTCCACAAAAAACCCTAAACCGACCACCTTGTGACAACCTCCAAGTTGCAAGCAAGTCAGATCACAACCTGCCACCTCGCATGAACAACTAGGGCACGATTTCACAAGTTCAATAACAAGGATTTGCAACTCAAATTGCACAAAATCTCTTCACCAATAAGATCAACTTCACAAGATCAGCCTTGCTAGGTTAACCTTCTTCTCCACAAGATCTAACTCTACTCTTCTACCACCTGACACAGGTCAAGGGATGGTGGATACAATTAAGAATAGTCTAAATCTTGCAGCTTCAAAATTACACACCATAATACTCAACAACACAAGAACATAATAATTGTTTCAAAGTAATTTCCATTAACATGCCTGGTTGTAAGGCCTTCCGGGTTAGGGCCAATTACAATAAAAAACAATTATGCATGATCCAAGGTCCAATTACAACACTAACTAGTCCAATTCTGAAACAAATCAGCAACTGATGGAAACCCTAAGGAAGATCTAAATTTGAGCTCGCAAGCCTCCAAGAAATCTCCTTCTCTCCAAGCCTCAACCACTAGCTCTTCTATTACCAACTCCAACTAGTGCAGGTCTCCAGCACAATACGACACTTTTAGGCACTCCAAGAAGAATAAAAAATTGTACCCGTAGGTCACCAAGAAATCTTCTGCTACCTAAGCTCACAAGCTACTAACTTTTCTTTCACAGATCTTCCACTATTTTCTACTCCTACTACCTAAACAACTACCCAACCATCCTCTTAAATACTAATCCAAGCCACAAGTCGGTTGGATCAAACAATTAACTCTTACAAACAAAATATTAAATCCCAAAAGCTAGTCGGCTCCCAAAAGATACAAACATTAAATGCCCAAACATCAGTCAGCTCTCAAATAGCCTTACAATAATATACATTCTCCAAGATGGCCTGAAATGATCATCAGATCCGCATAGAAGAATGCAACACACCAGATCTAGGTCCTCACATGTCCAATGGTCAATCCATAACTCAAGGAGTGCAACCCAAATTAAATGCACTAGTTAGCCAAGCCGAATCTCCAAGAACATCCATCAATAAGCCAAACTACTGAGCATCGGTAAATATACTGAGCAACCATACCAACTGAGATCCTCAATCATTACCAAGAACCAATGTCAACCGAGTGCAACAGGCATCACCGAGCACTAGAAGTGTCGAGTCCCCTTCAATGACCGAGCTCCCTTCAGCAACCAAGTCCTGCAACAACCAAGCCACTTCAGTGACTAAGAAATAGACATAAACACCGAGACCCAGTTGGTAACTGAGCACTGAGCAATAAGACACCAGGCAACCGAGTGAGCAACATCCACTGAGATCCACCAAATCTTCCAACTAAGAATCACCACCAAGACCAATAAAATCTAGTCTTGTATCGAAATCACTAGCCACGTAACCAAACTCCACCAGTCAGTTACTGATACTACTAGAATCTTCAGGCACCGAGCAATAAGCCAGGATGCCACTGCATCATAGATAGACAAAATAGAAAGCTTTGGCTAGGCAAGAGAAAGTATGTTGGTACTATTCTCAAAAGATTCAATATGCAGGATTCTAGACCATTGAGTGTTCCTATTACAATGGGAACAAAGCTTTCTAGTTCATAGTGTTCTACATCCCTTTTGGAGATGGAAGAGATGAGTCGAGTACCATATTAGAGTGCTGTTGGAAGTTTAATGTATGCTATGCTCAGTACAAGACTACACATTGCCCAAGCAGTGGGAGTTCTTTTCCATTATATGTCTAATCTAGGAAGAGCACATTAGGATGTTGTAAAAAGATTTTTCAGATACTTGCAGGGTACTTTAGAGTACTCGATATGTTTTCATGGAACATGAAACAAGCATTCCTTATATATACAAGGCTATGTGGATTCACACTGGGACGATGATGTTGATAGAAGAAGATCCACCAGTGCATATGTGTTTACATTATTTAGTGGTGCAATCAGTTGGATGAGAAAGCGACAGGCTATGGTTGCTTTGTCCACTACTGAGGTAGAGTATATGTTAGCTACTCATGCCTACAAGGAAGCCATTTGGCTTAAGAGATTATGTTTAGATATAGAGTTTTATAAACAGGGTGCATTGACAACTATAGTGACAGCTAGTGTGCAATCTGCCTAGTGAAGCATCTGACTTTTCATGCCAGGACCAAGCACATTGATGTACAATATCATTTTGTGAGAGATATGGCTTTGGATGGCAAGGTGAAGCTAGAGAAGGGAGAAAATTTGGTGAATGTTATGATGAATTAACTAAGCTTGTGAGCACAGAGAAGTTCATATGGTGTTTAGAGTCTATGGGCCTCTCGGCCCCTAGCAATTAAGTCCATGATATTTTGATCCCCTGACTCTTGCAAGGTGTTTGATGAGTGGGAGAATGTTGAGAAACATGTGTCTCAACCTTGCAATTTGTTTCAAATAAGTCCAATATTTTTGTTGGTAGTTTTCCACATGTTTATGCATTGGAAAATGGTTAATGAGTTGTCAAAAATGAGTCTTGTCCATTGTAGAATATAGGTGGGTCATTTTTAGAGCCTTGATGACTCATTTTGTGACTTTTATGGGGGTCTAAACTAAAGGACAAAATTATGGACGGGATTACTATTTTAACCTGGTTGTTTTTCCATCTTGGAAATGTAAATGTCAAAAATGGGCAACATGTGGCATGGTGGTTAAGCCCATGGTTTTGTAAAACCACAAGTGGTTTCCATGTTGTAAAATCACTATAAAAGGAGGGCTTGGAGAGGTGTTTGACAATTGAGTTTTGTTTGCAAGACTAGGTGCTAGAAGGAGTCTCTCCAAGTTTGAGTTGTGGTGATGTGCTCCTATAAGAACTTGCATTGCAAGTGTATTGTAATCATCTTGATTTGGTAATACATTGTGCAGGTTTTGGAGGGTGGGGTTTTTCTCCCAGAAGGGTTTCCCCACTGTAATCACTGTGTTATATTTTTATTGTTATTTTAATTATGATTTATTGTACATTTCTTGAGATCTTTGCAATATTTAAGTTGAGATTTGCATAACTGTCCTCTCAAGATTAGCGTGGGAAGTGTTTCTACACACCTTTTCTTCCTTACAACATCAACCAGAATAACTTTACTAGTGATTTGTTGAAAAGAAGAATGGAATATATAAAGTCGACATAAGAGATAAACTACTCTTGACTTATACCAATAATGCACAAAGCCTTATTCATTCTAAGCATTATAATACTAGAAGACAAGAAAAAAATTTAATTATTACTACATTATGTTATCACATTACATACAACGTAATTAAATATTCAAATATCTCCAACTAGCATCAAAGGAAAAAAATTATATATTAGTGGAGGAAAATATATTAATGTCCATGGTTCATATTGATCAAAGATGTACTTCAAACTTAAGAATTTAATGACCCTTAAGGATCCAATTTCAAAAACTCTTAAATTTCCTAGGCTAAAATAAATACATCTAAAATAAAATGCTATAATCTTTCCAATACAAAATGTGCAACTCACGAAAAATTAAAACTAGAAAAGACTCAGAAATCATAAACAAGATTACAAAGATAATGAATAATTTAGAAAATCCTGATAATGATTTTATCTTGATTTCTATGCCATTAAGGAAAGAAAAAAAAGAGGAGGAACTTGAAAAGTAGATGTTGCATTGAGATCTCTTGTTGTGCTACCGTCTCGGCTTCTAACTTTTCTATGTGGGTGCCTTCTTTCACCAATTTCTCTTTGTGTCCCCTCCAATGAATCCCCATACCTCTATATATATCTTTTTTAATTTTACATATGATAATTCTTTCATGTCATTCTTTCAAGGTGCCACGATGAGTTGAATTCATGTTTTTTAGCCTTAACTCCTAGTTTAAATGCCCTCTTCACAACCGTGATAGATAGTGTAATGAAATTAAATTTTTCCTTGCATTAAATAATTCCTCCTAACATGGACTTATTTGTTATAAGGTAAGGATTTACAATTTGAATAATAAATTTAAAAAATATTTAAGAAGAAAAGAGAAACTTAATAAAAATAATATTTCTTTTGAATTTTATATTCTTTTACAATATTAAACTTGAGTACTACATTTAATTAAATATAATTCTCCTAAAGTTCACGATGATATCCCCATTTGGAATGAATGTCACAACCTTTTTTAATGAAACAAAAAACTTTCCACTTCTCCTAAATCATCGCCAATGGTTTTAGTGGACAAAATTCTTGGCATATTCGCTCTAAATATGCTTTGGGCATTTTCAATTTTGGATGGTATAGAAAGGTAAGGGAGAGGAGTATCACACGCGGTCGAAGAGGAATGAATCAACACGTAACAAATGTTTAATGGGGAGAGATAACAAAGAGTTAAATAGTATGTTGCGGTTAATTAGAAGTCTCCTAGAAGGAGAATTGGTTTTGCACCAAATTGAGGGGGAGAAGACCGATAATAGAAGGGGAGAAATTCATGGGAAAAGGGAGTATGATAGTTGGGTGAGTCGAGAGAAGGGAAAGACACATGAGAAAGGGGAAATGCTTCAGTCCATTTCTTGGACAGAGATGATGATTACCAAACCCCCTAAAATAAAATGATCTCCAACACCGTAGGAACAAGTGAAAGAGTTCTTCAGGCCTATGTCTTTGTGGAACCTTGGATACGAAAGCACTATGTGGTCTCCCCTAAAGTATGACATAATGTTGGAATCTACTAAATTTTCCCAGCATTTCTTGAAGTTGGCATCATTGTAATTGATGAAAATTTTAGAAAAATGTAGCATTAACATTTTGGAAAAATTGTAATGTACAAAACACAACATCCAACCAAGCTAGGTGTAGATCCAGTGTAGATCCAGGGTAAAATGTAGAATTAATGAGTTTGAAAATAAAAGACCAAAAATATAGAATAACAAAGCAGATTACAAATAAACACAACACATAATTTATCGTGGTTCACCATAATAGTGGCTATATCCACACTGAGAGAAAAAGAATTGTATTAATTTGAACAACTGAATGTTTACAAATGAAATAAAGAGTCTTATAAATAAGCTCATACTGAGTAGCTGAAAGGGCAAGGTGGCAACAGAAAAAAGTCTATTGGCCTTCCAATCCTAAAAAACTCCCACCAGAAGTCAATGGATATTTCAGCTGATCAGGCATTCCCCTGCTCTACATGCTGACCTACTTCAGCTTAACAAGTCTAAGAGAAGTTCTTGAAAATTTGAACTTCTCTTTGGTTACAATTTTTGTGAATATATCTGTCAGATTGAATTTGGTATCAATCTTTTCAACCTTCAACCTGCCGTCTTCAACCATGTGTCATACAAAGTGAGCATGGATGTCAATATGTTTTGAATGTCACTAAGAAGTATGATTATGAGCCATAAAGATGGCGCTACGACTGTCACTAAATAGAACATAATCATTTTTTTGATACTTCATTTCACCAAGTAATAACTGCAACCAAATCATCTCCTGAGCACCGTCAGAAAGTGCCAAATACTCAACTTCAGTGGAAGAAAGAGTAATAGAATGTTGCAGCCTTGAGGCCCAACTAATAGAATCTCCATCAAACATGAATGTGTAACCATTGGTAGATCTACGCTTATCCAAATCTCCAGAAATATCTGAATCTGTGAATCCCTGTAACTGTTCATTATTCTTACAAAAACATAAGACCAAATCTGAAGTGCCTTTAAGATATGTTAATATCCATTTGACAGCCTCCCAATGAGTCTTCCTAGGATTGCTCATGAATCTACTCATGACTCTCACCGTATGAGCAATGTCAGGATGTATCAAAACCATAGCATACATAATGCTACCAACTACATATTTGTAAGGGATGTCCTCCATATATTCCTTGTCCTCTTGTGTTTGTGGACACAAATTTGCTGATAATTGAAAATACGAAGCAAGTGGAGTAGAAACGCTATGCACATCAGCCATACCAAATCTTTGAATTACTTTGTAAATGTATTATTTTTGTGACAATGTAATTACTTTCTTCTTCCTATCTCGAGTGATAGTCATACCAATAATCTTCTTGGCTGCCCCTAAATCCTTCATAGAAAATGTGCTTGCCAATTTAGTTTTCAGCTAACTAACAATTTTAGAGCTTGTTCCTGCTATCAACATGTCATCAACATAGAGAAGAATAATGACAAATTCAACATCCAGAAGTGTCTTTTAATAAATGCACATATTAGATTCACATAAGATAAAATTATGTTCAAGAATGAAGGAATCAAACTTAACATACCACTTCCTTGGGGCTTGCTTGATCCCATACAAGCTACGCTTTAGCCGACATTAGAGATGTTCTTGTCCCTTTTTCACAAAACCCTTAGGCTAATGCATATACAACTCTTCATTGATGTCTCGATGTAGGAATGATGTCTTAACATCTAGTTGTTCCAATTTGAGATCCCAAATGGATACTAATCCCAATACTGTTCAGATGGATGTCATCTTCACAATTAGAGAGAATATTTTAGTGAAATCAATCACCTATTTTTGAGCATATCCTTTTACCACCAACCGAGCTTTGAACCATTTTTTACCTCCTTCATCTTTCAATTTATAGACCCACTTGTTCTTGAGTGGTTTTTCATTTGGTGGAAGAGAGACCAAATCCTAGGTGTCATTTGCTTCAAGAAAACTCATTTCATCTGTCATAGCAACCATCCATTTTTTTTATCACTGCTTGTACAGGCCTCTTTATAATTTTCTGGTTCAATTTTCTCAGAAATTAATAGATCTGGCTCTACCTCTTCAGCATATAATAGCTGATAATCAAAAAATTTCATTGGAATTTTCCTTTGTCTTGAGGATCTTCTCAAATCAGTATGATCTATTTGAAAAGAATGGATTCTCTTCAATTGATTATCATCATTTCCCATATTAATTTTACCAAATTGATTTAAATTTGCTACCTCGGTGGATTTCACACCACATGAATAGTGTGAAGTATCCCTATTTTCACCATGTTTCTATATATCAATATGCTGAACATTAGACTATCTAAGAGCTATCAAATCATTATGCTAGAGATTAGATTTTGTCATAGGAGGAACTTTGGTGGTTTCCCCAAATGTTGTATTTGATGTATACTTCAGTGTAGGAGGCATATTTTCTACAGTGTCAGCATTGGAGAAAATGGATTTCAAGCCATGCAAGTCTACAAGGGATGCGTTGAAACACATTCCACCCAAGGCTGCAAAGGAGGACGGGTCTACTGAGGGGAAGCGGTCTGGAGGGAATGATGACATCCTACACATGGATCCAGAAGACACCCCCCATCCTTTTGCATGCGATCCTCCCTCAATTAATCCTGCTTTATCACAGGACATGTCATGAGGGCTATGGCTGGTAATGTGGTGAGGAAATTCATCACAGTGAGTAGAATTTGTTTCACCATGAATATCATGTGAGAAGTGGGAAATTCCTTGTGGGTGGGGTGAGTGTTGTAAAATTCATGCTTGATAATAAGTAGTTGCAAATTGACTTTGAGAGGCAGGGATTTTTTCAAAGAGAGAGTGACTGTTAATTTCCATACAATCATTTTGGATGGCCTGATCTATTTCAAATTCAGACATAGAATCTCTTGTGTGATTATCACTTTGACTCCACATGTTGATAGAGGAAGAAAATACAGGAGCTAGAACTAAAACCAATGTAGGAGAAACAATATTTTGTGAAAGATTATTTTGCACATCTCTATCAGACCTGTTATTGTTATAAAAAATAGAGAAGGGAACAAATTCACTCACTGATTTTTCTTCCATATTAGAAGCTGGAAATGCTTTCTCATTAAAGACTACATCTTTTCTCCAAATTATCTTCTTCTCAATCGAATCCCAAATTTTGTAACCAAACTGATCTTCACCATAGCCAACGAATATGCCATTTTGTGATTTGAAATCCAGCTTTTCCCTTCTTTCTTTTGGGACATGTACATGAGCTTCACATCCAAAAACTTTGACGTGTGAGTACGAAATCCTTTTTCCCATCCATTCCTCTTCCGGAATGCCAAACTCTAGACAAGATGAAGGGAACCTATTGATTAAATAGACTATTGTATTGCAGGCTTCCACCCAATATTCTTTGCCCAAACTGGCATTGGAAAGCATACACTGTGCTTTCTCAAGAATGGTTCTATTTAACCATTTTGTTGCCCCATTTTCTTGAGGGGAATAAAGAACAATCTTAATTCTTCTTATACCATGATATACACAAAAGTTATCAAACTCCAACGAACAAAATTCACCTCCATTATCCATTTTCAAACACTTAATTTTATGATCACTCTGATTTTCAACAAGAGCTTTAAAAACTTTGAATTTAGAGAAAACCTTATATTTTCTAGAAAGCATATAAACCCATATCTTGCAGGTGCTATCATCAAGAAAGGTAACAAAATATTGTGCACTTCCATAAGAGGTTACCTCCATAGGTCCAAAGATATCTGGATGCACTAACTCCAAGCGTGTTGTCCTTTTGTCAAGTCCATCCTTCAAGAAACTGACCCACTTTTGTTTCCCATGAAGACAATGCTCATAAAACTCCAAATTTGTAGGTTGGAGACCTAGTAGTTGATCACGATTCAGCATTACCTCAAGGCCTTTCTTGCTCATATGGCCTAGCCTTTGATGCCAAAGCACAACATCATTGTCCACAAGTGTCAAAGAAGCTCCCACCTTATCAATAGGTTTCAAAATATAGAGACTACCGGTTTTATCTCCTTTAGCAATAGCCAATGAACCTTTGACTATTTTTCATGTATCTGTGAGTTCAGTTTTAAATCCTTGGGTATATAATTGACTGACTAAAATCAGATTCCTCTTTAATTGAGGAACATGTCTAACATCTTTGAGTATTAATTTTGCTCCATGTTCTAGATGCAAGATAACATCTCCTTTCCCAATAATTTTACATGCTTTATTGTCACCCAAATATACCTCTCGAAATTCACCTTCTTGATAATTTGTAAAGGCATCCGTGAGACAAGAAGCATGGAAGGAAGCTCCTGAATCAATTACCCATGAATCAGCTTTTGTATCACTTGTTGATAGAATTAGGATATACGGATCCTTTTCACAAATTCTATTTTCTTGACTGTCCAATACATGTTCTTGTGCCTTCTTATATTTTCTAGAATCTTTCTCAACATGCCCAGCCTTCCCATAAAGCCAACAACTATTTTGTCTCCCTCTTGACTACAATCTTCTTGCAGATTGGGACCTCCGATTGATATTAAATCTACCTCTATATTGGCTTCTTCCTCTATTTTCGGTGCTCACCATTGTGAGAGCATTACCAGATGAGGAATCATCATTCTTTCTCCTCAAATCCTCAGAGAGAAGGGTGGCTGAAACTTCAGCAAAGACCAACTTCTTGGTGGTTGATGTTGAAGTGCTTATGGTTGTCACAAGTCCATCCTAGCTATTAGGAAGACAACATAATAGTAGGACAACCTTATTCTCATTGTCTTGTGTCATGCCATCTAAATTTTCTTGGCTGATTAAGGTGTTAAATTAATTGAGATGATTTGTCATGGCTTCACCTTCCCTCATCTTAAGCTTGTATAACTTCTTCATGATGAAGAATTTTTTCACAACGGATGCTTGTGCAGATGTTGAAGCCAATTTATCCCATACACATTTTGTTGTAGTTTTTCCTGAAACATTATGTAATACATTATTGCCTAATGCAAGAAAGATTGTCACCATGGATTTTTCATCAAGATTTTCCCAATCTTCATCTTTCATGGAGGTTGGTTTCTTTGCTTTTCCTTCAAGTGCAAGAGAAAGCTCTTTGTTGACTAACAGAGACTTCATTTGAATCTTCCATATCCCGTAGTTCTTCCCAGAGAATTTTTGAACTCTTAAATCTTCCATGATTCTAAAATTTCAATTACTGAAATCTCAACTAGTGATTAACCTCACTCTAATACCAATTGTAGAATTAACGAGTTCAAAAATAAAAGACCAAAAATATAGAATAATATAGAAGATTTTAAATAAACATAGAACACACAATTTATCATGGTTCACCACAATAGTGGCTACATCCACACTGAGAGTAGAAGAATTGTATTAATCTCAACAACCAAATGTTTACAAATGAAATAAAGAGTCTTATAAATAAGCTCATATTGAGCAGCTGAAAGGGCAAGGTGACAATAGAAAAAATTCCACTGGCCTTCCAATCCTAACATAAAATTTACAAAAGGAAATTTACCCCGTAAGGTAGGACAAAATATAGTGAAAAATTTTAATGGACAAAATTTAAGCATACTTTTCCGCTCAATTCAAAATTCCTAAATGCAATATTGTTATCCATGGCACTTTGAAAATATCCTGGTCATGTGTTCAGCTCCAAATCATTTTTCAAGATCATGAAATTCTCCTAGGATCTCTCATTCATGGGTGTGCTGCTCATTTTTCTAAAATTTTCATCGATTATAATGATGCCATCTTTGAGAAACACTAGGAAAATTTAGCAGATTCCAATGTTATGTCATACTTTGGGAGAGATTACGCAACACTTCCGAATCCAAGGTGCAACAAAGACACAAGCCTGAAGAACTCACTACAACATTTGGGGAGGAATTTCGATGCCAATTTCGACGACAGTATCATCTATGTGTTTTTTTTGTTTTTTTTGCAAGTGCGCCCGAGGGTGTCATAATAGCGATGATGTCATTGTAAGTTTGACACCTGTGTGATTATAAACAAGAAAAGAAAAGAAATGCTCATTTGTAATTTCTGTGAGTTGCAAAGAGGGCACTATGCACGAAGAGGGAAGAGGGAATTAGACTTTTGGTTGCGGGCTGCGAAGAGGGAATAGGGCATGAGACTTTTTCTTGCGTGCGTGAAGAGGGAAGAGTGCACTGGACTTTTTCTTGTGGGTTGTAAAGAGGGAATAGGGCACTAGACTTTTTCTTGTGTACGCGAAGATGGCACTGGACTTTTGTTTGCATGCGCGAACTTGGCCCTAACTCTACATGGATTCAAGGTAGGCCTGAACTGGACTTTTTCTTGCATGTTGAAACTTGGCCATGTCTTTTTTGTTATTTGGTTTTATCATCGCATTTCACTGGTTTAAAGCTAGGGCATCCATTTCACAGAGGTTGTGAGTGTTTTATTCATTTTTTATTTGTTTAAATGTATTAAAATATTACAAGAATTGACTTAAATCATTTTTCTTACGTGCACAAACTTGGCCATGTCTTTTTTGTTACTTGGTTTTATTCCATTGTATTTCACTGTTTGAAGCTAGGGCATCTATTTATTACTTTTTTACTTAGTTCTTGAGGCCCGTGAGTTTTGATATGTGCATACATGATATAAATTTGGTCACTGTTATGTTTAGTTATATATATTATAAATAATTACATCTATAATCAGTGTGGAAAAAATAGGGGCTTTCATACCCCATTTTTCCAAAATTGACAGTGTGGCCATAGTGGCAATTGTACCTCCAATGGAATGCCCTATAAATAGAACATTTTTCGCTGGACCAAGTGCCTCTGCAACTTGAACCAGAATGTAGTTTGATTAAATTCAAGTACAAAGTCATACAATCTAGCAATGAATACACATGGTAAATTGAAAGTCAATGTTGTATGAATATAACATCAAATATGTAAAATCAGTAAATTCATCTATGGTAATGGTATTTGGGAATTGGAGCTGGAATAAAATGTTTCCATTCTAAAAACTGTACTTGGACATTACCTAGTCATTTAAAGTCCTCCAACATTGTTTGCTAAATTTGGATGGATAGGATACTTATTACATAGTAGATTGCTAGATTACATAATACTGTTAAGTCCTCTCTAGATAAAAAGCTCAACCAAATGATAGAAGGAAGAGTATACCTAAATAATATCATCTGAGACAAAGGACTCTCAACCAACTACAATATATTAGATTTATAGATCTCATACTAGGAGGACCTTTCTGTAGTTCTTCATTCTCCTTTGCTGGGTTTGGGCGGATGAATAAACTAACCATACTTAACTATAAATAATCAAAATGGGTTTGGATTTGGTTGCCTCCAAGAAGAGTTTGATATCTTTGACTGTTAAGAGGCAACCATCCAAACCCATTTCAACCCATCCAGTGATCTTTTTTCTCCTAAATAGCTCATACTAGTTGGGAAAACAAGTAGACCTATAATAAACTGAGTTTGATTTCTATAAAATCTATAGGAATAAATCCGTGATAACTATGTCTACTCCAAACCTTAATTGTTTAAGAATTCATCATATCAGATAAAGTATGTTGAAGAATTGTTGGGACTGGTCCTTTGGCATGTGTTAAACAGAATACAATTTTCAACACATTATTAGCATTCAATTTCTTTGTTGTAAACATGTCATTGGTTCAGTTTTGTAATTTCTTTTTGTGTTAAATGCATTTAAAATTATCTTCATTGTCTTTTGATTGTCTAAATGCTTCTTTATTTGTTAGCCAATTAATGCATGCTAGTATATAAAGAAGACAATCAGAAGACAATGAAGATTTTTCTGACCAATAGTCTACAAAATTAGACCTTTATTTTAAATGCATTTAACAAAAACAAAAATTGGGTATGTGCAAGATCATGGTATGCCAAAAAGTGGTGATGTGAAAAAGAAGTCCTGATTGATAGAACCTTTGAAAAACAACTATAACTTTCAAACAATATAACATTTTTGAAATCTGAAATATACATCACATTCTATGCTTCACCTAATATAATAATAATAATAATAAATTCTTTCAGTTTGATGAATTTTAGACTAAGTTAAGGTGGTCAAACATGAGAGTTTTTATATTAAAAAATATTTATAGCAGAAAAACCATAATTAATTATTTACATGGAAAAAAAATACAAAAAAATATACATCACATCCGAACATGAGTCTAATACTTTTATCTAGAATCTTATAATAAACTATTATCATTTGATTTTGTTTAAGGTGGTCAGACATACACCTACTTGTTATCTTTCTAGTCCCGATTGATAGACTTATTGAAAAATAGATATAACTTTCAAATTGTATAACATTTTTGAAATCTAAAATATGTATCACATTCTATGCTTTTCCTACTATAATAAAAATAAAAAAAAAATTTAATTTGATAAAGTTTAGACTAAGTTAACGTGGTCAGACACGAGAGTTTTTGTATTCTGGAAAAGTTGTAGAAGAAAAATCATAATTAATTATTTACTTGGAAAAAAAAAATTAAAAAAATGTGTCACATGCAGACATGATTGTACTACTTATATATAGAATCTTGTAAACAAAAATTATCATTTGATTATGTTAAGGTGGTCATACATACACCTACTTCTTATTTTTTCTTGAAATTTTTGTACTACTACATTGAAATTTGAAATTTTCAACATATAGAATAATTATTTTTCAAAGAAGGCCTAGTATCTTAGAAACCAAATTCAATTTTCTACAAATTCTCTTCTTACATATTTTTGATATGATATTTATAACTTGTTCAAATTTTTATGTCAAATTTCCTAAACCTGATTTTCTGAATTTGCATTGCCACTTAAGGGCCTAGTTTGGCATACCATGATCCCGCACATACCCAATTACAAAACTAAACCAATGACATGTTTACAAAAAAGAAATAGAATGATAACAATATGCTGAAAATTCTATTCTCTTTAATACACACTAAAGGACCAGTCCCCACAATTCTTAAACATACTTTATCTGATATGATAAATTCTTAAACAATTAGGGAACTCCTAAATATACTTTCAAAGTTCCTATAAAGAATTAACTAATTGGAAATGAAAAATAACATATTCATTTCATGCATATGTGGTAAAAATCATGAGATACTAAAGAAGACCTACTATTTGTGAGACAAATCTTCATTGTCCCCCACAAAAAACTAAGTAATAACTACTCCACCCTTAATTTGTTTAAAAATGCACCATATTAGATAAAGCAGGTTCTATCACACATGCCACAGACTCTCTTCAAACTCACAATATGTTGCATGTGTAGTACAAAACTCATGAGATTCTAAAGAAGGCCCCACTCTTAATCAACCAAATCTTCCTTGTACCACACAAACAACTATGTGATAAATATGTCTACTCCAACCTTAATTGTTTAAGATTTCATCATATCAGATAAAGTATGTTTAAGAATTGTTGTGACTGGTCGTTTGGTGTGTATTACAGAGAATAGAATTTTTAGCATATTATTATCATTCTATTTCTTTGTTGTAAACATGCCATTGGTTCAGTTTTGTAAATTCTTTTTGTGTTAAATACATTTAAAATTATCTTCATTGTCTTCTGATTGTCTAAATGCTTCTTTATTTTTTAGCCAATTAATACATGCTAGTATATCATGAAGACAATGAAGATTTTTCTGACCAATAGTCTACAGAGTTAGACCTTTATTTTGAATGCATTGAACACAAAAAAAATTACAAAACTAAACCAATGACATGCTTACAAAAAAGAAATAGAATGATAATAATATGTTGAAAATTATATTCTCTTTAATACATGCCAAAGGACCAGTCCCCACAATTCTTAAACATACTTTATCTGATATGATGAATTCTTAATAAAGGTCTAATTCTGTAGACTACTAGCACGAAGGAATATTTGACCTAGCCAAATCTTCCTTGTACCACACAAAAAAACTGTGTGATAACTATGTCTACTCCAACCTTAATTAGTTAAGAGTTCATCATATTAGATAAAGTATGTTTAAGAATTGTTGGGTGTTCTATTAGACCTTTGTTGTAAACCTGCAATTGGTTCAGTTTTGTAAATTTTTTCTTGTGTTAAATGCATTTAAATGGAACATTAAGCATAGTAATAATATGCTTAATCGATTAGTAATTGGCAGATTAAATGTAGATAACACCTTTATCAGTTTAGCATGTTTAATGCATAGTAATTACAAATTGATTCTTATCTGCATTGTTATAAGATGCACTTCTTGGAATGAATAAGGTTATAAGATGCATTTTTATAAGGTTATTGTCCTTCTCTATAATTCATTCCAAGAAGTGCATCTTATAACAATGCAGATAAGAATCAATTTTTAATTACTATGCATTAAACATGCTAAACTGATAAAGGTGTTATCTACATTTAATCTTCCAATTACTAATTAAAAATGAATAAAACACTGACAACCTCTATGAAATGGATTTCTTCTTCATAGCTCGCAAGAAAAAGTGCAGTGCCCTCTTCCCTCTTCACACACGGTACCCTCTTCCCAGCTCACAAAAATTACAAATGAGTATTTCTTTTTTCTTTTTTTTGTTTTGCAAAAAAAATTACAAAAATAAACCAATGACATGTATTTGTTAGACAAATCTTCATTGTACCCCACAAAAAACTAAGTAATAACTACTCCACCCTTAATTTGTTTAACAATGCACCATATTGTATAAAGTAGGTTCTATCACACATGGTACAGACTATATTCAAACTAACAATGCACCATATTAGATAAAGTAGGTTCTACCACACAAGATTAATTGTAAATTGCTAATATCAATTTAATACATTGATATAAAGTAACAAATAAAGTCATTTGTAATTACTATTGAATTGATGGTTTAATCTGAAGTAACTAAGAATGCCATACAGATTTGATTAAGATAAATATTGTCTTATAATAACATAATTTAGAATAGTAATAAATTAAAGTATACGTTAATTCTTTATTTCATCACTATTAAGGAAGGAAATTAGTTATTACTTAGTTTTTTGCGGGGGACAATGAAGATTATAATAGTAAAAAACTGTAAGGTTATTGTCCTTTTGTATAATTCATTGTTAAACTAATAAGGTTATTGAATTACTTAAGGTTTAAAGTAATGCATATTAAAGGCATATTAATAGAACTATAAAGTATATATAGAATTGTTGGGACTAGAAGTCATGTCAGGACTAGTCCTACTTAGTTAATCTATTGAATTCCTTTTTTTGTGTGGTACAAGGACCTTTCTAGTGATAGAACCTACTTTATCTAATATAATGCATTAACTATGTCTACAGATTAAATTCTATTATGTTTAATACACACCAACGGACCAGTCCCAACAATTCTTAAACATACTTTATCTAATATGATGAATTCTTAAACAATTAAGGTTGGAGTAAACATAGTTAATAGAGTATTAGACTAGATTAAACATACTTTATCTAAAGTATCTAAACCTACTTTATATGCTTTAAGAGTAGGCTATTGAATTAGACAATTGAGTATTAATTGTAAATTCTATTCTTTATCTAAACATACTTTATCTTAAAACTGAACCTACTTTATTTGTCAACTAATATGTTGTAATTCTAATTTATAAAGTATATATAGAATTGTTGGGACTAGCAGTCATGTCAGGACTGGTCCTATTTAGTTAATCTATTGAATTCTTTTTTTTGTCATACAAGGACCTTTCTAGTGATAGAACCTACTTTATCTAATATGGTGCATTAACTATGTCTACAGGTTAAATTCTATTCTACTTAATACTAGCCAAAGGTCCAGTCCCAACAATTCTTAAACATACTTTATCTGATATGATGAATTCTTAAACAATTAAGGTTGAAGTAGACATAGTTAATAAAGTATTACACTAGATTGAACATACTTTATCTGAAGTAACTAAACCTACTTTATATTCTTTAAGAGTAGACTATTGAATTAGACAATTGGGTATTAATTGTAAATTCTATTCTTTATCTGAACATACTTTATCTTAAAACTAAACCTACTTTTTTTTATCAGCCAATATGTTGTACTTCTAATCTATATGAATTGTTTAAATAGATTAAGAATTTTCAGCAATTCTTAAACATATTTTATCTGATATGATGAATTCTTAAACAATTAAGGTTGGAGTAGACATAGTTATCACACAGCTTTTGGTGTGGTACAAGGAAGATATCCATCAAGGCATAAATAAATTTCAACTTTTCTCTAATGTTGTAGTTGCAAGTAATGAATTTTAAATTTTATTTTCTTATTCATAGAAGCTTGCAGTATAGTTACTTTTAATGGAAGAGAATTTTTGGTTTTCAAAAAAAATTATGTCATTCTCTTATCTAAAATATTTTATAAGTTAACGCATATGTTCTTGATCCCTCTGATCAACTTCTCTCAAGTCATGACATGGTTTCAACTGTTGTGAGTGGTTTGAAGTTCTCAAGTCATGACATGGTTTGAACTATTTTAGAAGCTTCTAATTCTTTTAAAAGCATGACTTGTAATTTTCAAATAAATGTGAACATTAAAAGTAGCAAACAATGCAACAACCATGGCTAGCATTCACCTCTAGCTCTAGAATGCATGTAAAATCATGCCCTTAGAATTTGAACAATTTTGTAGGTAGGAGAAATATTTGTAGAGTAGTTTCAATAGATCATAACTTGTTATTTGAACTCAAGAATACCCCTTACCTGGTTTCCTACAAAGCATTTGGCAAAATTTGTTAGAAAATTAAGAGTTTGGTTGAAGTAAGTGTATACATGAAGGATGAAACACATAGGAAACTATGACATTAAGAACAACATGTCTAATTTTTTTTTGCAGATATACACATTAAGGATCATGTCAGATAATACAAGGGAATTTGATCAAAATAGGGAGACAATCGCTAGATTGTTGTCTAACTTTCAAAGTGAAGGCGATGGCAAATGTTATTGTCCATGCAAGAGTTGTAATAACTTAAAGACAAGAAGAATAAAAATAAAAACAACAAAGAGACACTGTAGGGAGAATGGTCACATTGAAGGGGGATTTTATTACCATCTAGTGGTAATTTGTTTGTTATATTGTTTTCACAATTAATATACATATGAGCCATGGAAGGAGGTTTGATTATCACATTGAAGGGGGTTTGATTATCATCATTTTTATATAGGTCGATCTCCCTAGTGTGAATATAGAGGAACATGGAGATGTGGGTATTGAGGTTGAAGATCATGATCCTATGGAAGATGATGATCATGTGCCATAAAACACATTTAAAGATGATGGTATGAATGCATTAATCATTGACACATTTGGTACTGGTGTTGTTGGTGCTGATGGTGCTGCTGGTGCTGCTACTGATGATAATGATTATGATGAGGATGACATTGACATCATCCATGATATACCTCTACTTGAGAATGTGAAAATGGCCCTTTATGAAGGCTCCCGAAAAAACTCTTGTCTTTGTTGTATTGTTGTTGGTGAATTTGAAGGTTATGAAGGGTTTATCCACCATAACAATGTCATGTATGCTAAGGTTTGTCATATATGTCATTATAGTCTATAAAAGGTGAAACATGTACCATTAATATTTTTTATAGTAAAGACTTATATTATTTGTTGCAGATTGATAGGTGAGTTTTTGTTACCACCATCAAATATTCTCCCTCGCTTGTACTGAGAATTATGTGCCACAATGAAACATATTGGAATGGAGTATGAAGGAATAGATTCTTGTGTTAAAATAACTGAGAGGGGGTTGAATCAGTTATCCACAGTCCCAATACAAAATGTATAACCAAAAAAAAATATCTTAAACTTCTGTAGCCTGGTAACATAAATAGTATTCTGTATGTACTTTTAACAATTACCAGTTAATAATAAGTAGAGATTACCGACCAAATCCAATATGCAATATGTAAATTATGAAAACAATCATCACAGTAAACACATAACACAAGAGATTTAACGTGGAAACCCTGCTAAGGGCAAAACCACCTGGGACCGACAACCCAGAAATTGTTCACTCTTATGAAGTGAGGTCAGTGAAGACCCAACCCTGTTAAAGGTTACAAACATACTGTCAGGTGTGACCTTGTTAGAGGATTTTAGACCAATAGTTATCGCTCAACCAGCATTCACTATGGGGTTGATAGGATAACAAATGTACACTCTATGAATGACATTACAAGACTTTCAAGTCTACTTTGTTAAGAGATTTATTTGATTACAATGGTTAAACTATAATAGAAATTTGATCTGAATATAACACAACTTCAATTTTCATATTATTAGATCTATTTTAGACTCATTCAAATCCTCTGATCATTAAATCAATTCTGTATCAATCACTATTCTGTAAGTTATTGTTGCTCAGTAATAGCTTTCTGACGCTCAGTTATCTCTACAGTTTGGTTCTTTCTTAACCAGTTTGATCAGGCATGCATGAAACTTGTTCACGCAATATCTCTACAGTCTCCTTCTTCTGACATGTTTCATTATGAAACTCTAGTCTCTTTAAATAGACAAGTAAACTATTTTCTTCTCCTCCATTAGATTTTGCTGCTTAATCACCTTCATTGATTTTGCCACTTTAACCTTCCTCGACTGATGTGTCAATAACATGTTTCATTTCAATCCATTCGATCTTCCTTGAATTTTGTTAGTCGTCGATCTTCATAACAAACATTATCTCCAACCTTGATCTTATACACTTTCCAACTCATCATTCCTTATCGGCTAAATTGATCATTTAGTTCTTTTCTCCTACTCGGTTAACAAAGAAATGCATCGATAAACACAAGTTTGGTTTACACTTTGCTTGATATACACTACACTCCATCGGTGTATACTGGAATGCTTCTTTAACTGACCACATGGATTTGTGCATTTTGGCTCTATCCTTCATCATAGATGAATGTAACATAATCAAGTAAATAGCATAAAGTCATAGACTCGTCAATAAGTTACTCAATGTATTCCTTATCCTTATCTATCATATTCATCTTCCTCAATGTAGATATGTCTATTCTTCATCTCTTTTCTTCTCCTTTCTACAAATGTTTGAGTATAGTAACCTAGAAGATAAGTACTGTCAAAACTAGTTGACATCAATGACAACATATTACTGATTTAATCATCTTACATATCTAATTAGCAACTCAGTGATCTTAAATCACATATCTTCAAGTTATAGAGTTCATTCAAATTAGTTGTAGTTCATCAATCTCTCTCTTTGGCATTGATGGCAACACAAGCAATATGAAATATGCCAACACATACCAAACATGTATTCTAAAATTTTGAAAACAAATTCTCTCCCGATGCTTAATATGTTTAATCACTACGTTACATAGCATTTGTAAAAACTGTGTTCTTAATCAACAAATCTTCAATGTTCTTCTCAGATCTCTCTCCCCTTGTGACTCAGTTTCACTATTTCCATATTTCTCTCCCTACTTTCATACTTTTATGCTTTCATATTGAAATCTCTCTCCCTTTGACAAAAATGCCAAAGAGCAATAGAAACATACAACTCTTCAGTAGCTAAATGTCTCACTGTTGTTCGGTGCACTTATTGTATCTTTGTATACTATTGTGCAAAATCTATTTTAGTTCTTCAACTTTCACGACCTTAGACAGAAATCCAAAGTGTGAACCTTTTGCTGCATCAACATGTATGATCTTCTAATAAGATTAGGATGATGCAACCTCCAGATCACCTTAGTGACTAGTAGACAAGTGACAGACCCCAAGTCTAGTCCTCAAGTATTCATATGTATCCTTCGGTAGAGGCTTTGTAAATATGTTAGCAAGTTGTTCTTTTGATGTAACAAATTCTAGCTTTAATGGCTTCTCTTACACTTGTTCCCTTAAGTAGTGATACTTAATAGATATATGCTTTCTTTTAGAGTGCATCACCAGATTCTTTGAAATATTAATAGCACTAGTGTTGTCACAATATATAATCACCAGCTCAGTGATTATCTCATTCATACCTTCCAACACTTGCTTGATATATGCAATATTTGAACAATTAGTAGCAGCAGCAACATACTCTTCTTCAGCTATAGACAGAGAAATGTAAGCTTGTTTCTTACTTGTCCAGGTAACAAGTTTTTCACCAAATAAGAATGCTCCTCCGGTGGTACTTTTTCTATCATCAACATTTCCAGCCCAATCAGCATCAGTGTATACTTAAGTTCAAATTTTCCTGTCTTAGGATACCATAGGCCATAATCTTCTATTTTCTTCAAGTATCTTAAGATTCTCTTTGTAGAAACCATGTGTGATTCTCTAGGGTTTATAGAAAATCTAGCAACTATTCCAACAGTATGTGCTATATCAGGCCTACTGTGAACTACATACATTAACTTACCAATCATAGATCGGTATAGTGTCTGATTTACCTCAGTAGTTCCATCTTCTTTAGTTAATTTACATCTAGTATCCATTGGTGTACCCACAGGTTTAGCATCTTCCATGCCAAATGTCTTCAATACTTCCTTTATATATTTAGATTATGTGATGAATATGCCATCATTCTGTTGAATCAATTGTAAGCCTAGAAAGAAGTAAATCTCTCCAAACATAGACATTTCAAATTCACTTCTCATTTCATCATAAAATGACTTACATATTTGATCTTCTCCTCCAAATATTATGTCATCCACAAATTTCTTAGCAATCAAGATAGTATCATTAGAATTACCTTTCATGTACAGATTTCTATTTTCACTTGTTCTAACAAATCCACTACTCAGCAAATAGTTATGTAGCCTCTCATACCAGGCTCTTGGTGCTTGCTTTAAACCATATAAAGCCTTGTGTAATCGACATACCATATCTATGTTATTTGGATCAACAAACCCTTCAGGTTGTTCTATGTAGACTTCTTCTTCAAGTATCCCATTCAGAAAAGCTGACTTTACATCCATTTGGTAAACTTTGAACTTCTTGTGTGAAGCATATGCAAGCAAGATTTTGACTCCTTCTAATCTACCAATAGGTGCAAATGTTTCACCATAATCTATTCCTTCCTCCTGTGCATATCCCTTGCATACTAACCTAGCCTTGTTTCTTGTTACCTCTCCATTCTCATTAAGCTTGTTTCTAAATATCCACTTGGTACCGATAACATTCTTGTGTTTAGGTCTAGGTACCAAACTCTAGGTTTTTTTCTTCTCTATCTATTCTATTTCTTCTTTCATTGCATTAACCCATTCATCATTTTCTAATGAAACTTTTACATTCTTCGATTCATATTCACAAACTAGATATGTACCTTGTCTTGCTTTTCTCCTTGTCATCATGCTTACTTGTCTGTCTCTAATGATTTGTGTCTCAGGATGATGTCTTCTAAAAAATCTTTCTAGTACTTGATCTCTTCTCTATTGTTCATCCTATGCAGGTTCATTCACTTGTTCAGTAGGTCCTTCCTGCTTGTCGATTTCTCTTTCCTATCTGTCGGTATTGTTTTCCTATTGATCGGTTATCACTATCTGCAGCGTCGGTCAAACTTATGGTTGTTCAATGTAAGTGAATCTATCATAGTCTTCAGGTTCCTTTATGATTTCCTCTGCATTCTTATCATCAAACTCATCAACTCAAACATTACCACTCTCAATCATTTTATTAGGTACTTTGTTAAGACACTTATATGCTTTACTTTTAGTGGAATATCCCAGAAATATCCCCTCATCCCCTTTTGATTCAAAATTTCCATTTCTTTCATCTTTCAAAATAAAGCATTTACTTCCAAAAATTCTAAAATAACTTACAGTGGGTTTGTGTCCAAACCATAACTCATAGGGTGTCTTATTTGTGTCCTTCTTTAGTTGTACTCAGTTTAGAACATAAACAGTTGTGCTAATTGCTTCTCTCCAGTATGTTTGAGCAACATTCTTTTGTAACATCAGTGTTTGTGCACAGTCAACAATTGACCTATTCCTCCTTTCAGCTATTCCATTTTGTTGAGGTGTCCTCAGTGTAGAGACCTGTCTTTTAATACCATGCTCCTTACAAAAGTTAGTAAATTCATCAAAGATAAATTCACCACCTCTATCAGATCTTAAACATTTCAACTCTTTACCAGTCTCTTTCTCAGCTTTTTCTTTATACCATTTGAACATCTTAAATGCCTCTGACTTTTCCTTCAAGAACATCACTATCATTAATCTAGTGTAATCATCAACAAAAAGAATGAAATATCTATCTCCATAGTAACTTTGAGTTCTCATAGGACCACATAGGTCAGTACGCACTAACTCAAGTAATTTCTTTATTGAATAATCTTTTCTTTTGAAACTAGATTTAGTTATTTTACCCTTCTAACATTCATGACACATAACATGATCAGGCTTAGATAAGTTAGGCAGACCTCTAACCTTTTTCTTTTTACTGATTTTAACCATGTTATCAAAATTCACATGACATAACCTTTTATGCCACAACCATGCATCTTCATCTTTCATTATTAAACAAGAAGACTGATCATTATCAAGATAAAATAGATTACCTTTCGATTGTTTACCACTTCCAACAAGTCTTCCTCCATCATCATATATCTTCACTTTCTTCCTCTCAAAAGTAACTCAGTGGCCTAAATTATTCAGCTGAGTCCTTTTACCCAATAAGCATTTTCACATTTTATTCTAGATCATTTATCATCAAGGATCCTTTTCCTTTAACTATACAAGGTGCATCATTACCCATTCTCACAGATCCTCCATTGTATTCTTCAAGATGATCAAATTTTTCTTCATCACTAGTCATGTGATGTGTACATCTACTATCTATGATCCATGTATCATTTTTATTAACCTTAGAGATAAGTGTTGTCTCTACATACCTTTCATCTTCTTTCGATTCATCCTTCATTGCAACAAATACTACCTCCACATCTTCATCAGTGTCGGTATCGGTGACATCTTCTTCTACAATGTATCGCACCTTCTTCCCTTTATCTTTATTGTCTCGGTTGTCTTGGTTGTAGTGTCGGTAACTTCTCTTTCCTCTTCTTCCATAGCTTCCTTCACCATATTAGTCCTTGTTTTTGTCATCTTCTTTCCTATGTGGACATCTAGCAGCAATATGACCAACCTTTTTATAGTTAAAACATGCTAAAGGTAATTTACCTTTGTATCTACCTTTACCTTTAGGTAACCTTCTGGCCATAAGAGCTTCAAGTTCGTCAAGCTCATCATCAGTATTGCTATCACTATCATCATTCCTATTTGTGCTACTAGACTTACCAATCTTTAGAGAAGACATAAAAGTGGATTCAACAGATGGTACAACACTGTTATCAAAGTTGTTTAGTTAAAATGTTGTTAGCTTACCGATCAGATTATCAAGAGTAAGGTTGTTACCAGATGTAGACCTTGTTTCAAGAATTTCAAATATTCTAATAGCATATGCCGACAATAAGGTCCTGAGAACTTTTCTTACCACCATTTCTTCTTCAATAACACCATCAGATGCTCTAATAGCATGGACTACTTCTTTTAGTCTGTTTGTGTACAGCACAATATTTTCATCTTCCTTCATCTTCATGTCATTGAATCTTCCCCTTAGAATTTCAGCTCTTTCTCTTTTGACATTCACATCACCACTATAAATTAGAGCAAGTTTATCCCACATCTACTTTGCAATAGCGCAGTCCTTGATGTCTTCAAATTCGGCATTAGTACAGGTAGTAGAAATCTCCATCATAGTAACATTATGTTCATGCCTGTCTCTTAGTTGATCAAGGGTCAGGGGACCAGTGGACAGTGCAAGGTAGCCATTCTCCATTAATGTAAGCACATAATTCCTAATTCCAGATACATGAAGCTTCATTCTGCTTTACCATATTATGAAGTGATCTTTGTTAAGATTTGGCACTTCCCTCTTATACATTTTGAGACCTCTGTGTTGAAGTCCTTAAAAATCTATTCCAAGAAACCAATAAGCTCTGATACCAATTGTTAGAATAACTGAGAGGGGGGTGAATCAGTTATCCACAGTCCCAATACAAAATGTATAACCAAAAACAAATATATTAAACTTCTGCAGCTCGGTAACATAAAATAGTATTATGTCTATGCTTTTACTGATTACCAACTAATAATAAGAAGAGATTACTAACCTAATCCAGTATGCAATATGTAAAGTATGACAACAAACAATCATTATAGTAAACACATAACACAAGAGATTTAACGTGGAAACCCTGCTAAGGGAAAAACCACCTGGGACAGGCAACCCAAAAATTGTTCACTCTTCTGAAGTGAGGTTGGTGAAGACCCAACCCTATTAAAGGTTACAAACACACTCTTAGGTGTGACCTTGCTAGAGGATTTTAGACCAAAAATTTTTGCTCAACCATCATTCACTATGGGGTTGATAGGATAACAAATGTACACTCTATGAATGACATTACAAGACTTTCAAGTCTACTCTGTTAAGAGATTTATCTGATTTCAATGGTTAACCTGTAACAACAATTTGATTTGAATATAACACTACTTCAATTTTTAGTTTATCAAATCTATTTTAGACTCATTCAAATCCTTTGATCATTAGATCAATTCTATATCAATCACTATTTTGTAACTTACTATCGCTCGGTAATATTTTTCTGATGCTCATTTATTTATGTAGTTTGGTTCTGATGCTCATTTATTTATGTAGTTTGGTTCTTTCTTAACAAATTTGATCAAGCATGCATGAAATTTGTTCACATGATATCTCTGCAGTCTCCTTCTTCCAGCATGTTTCATTATGAAACTCTAGTCTCTTTAAATAGACAAATAAATTGTTTTCTTCTCCTCCATTAGATTTTTCCACTTAATCACCTTTGTTGATTTTCCCACTTTAACCTTCCTTGGTTGATGTGTTAATAACATGTTTCATTTCAATCCATTCAATCTTCCTTGAATTTTTTTAGTCGTCGATCTTCATAACAAACATTATCTCCAACCTCGATCTTATACACTTTCCAGCTCATCACTCCTTATCGGCTAAACTGATCATTTAGTTATTTTCTCCTACTTGGTTAACAAAGAGATGTGTGGGTAAAAAAAAGCTCAGTTTACACTTTTCTCAATATACACTACACTCTATTGGTGTATACTGGAATGCTTCTTTAATCAATCACATTGCTTTGTGCATTTTGGCTCTATCCTTCATCATAGATGAATGAAACATAATCAAGTCAATAACATAAAGTCATAGACTCATCAATAAGTTACTCAATGTATTCCTTATCCTTATCTGTCATATCCATCTTCTTCAATGTAAATATATATGTTCTTCATCTCTTTTCTTCTCCTTTCTATAGATATTTAATTATAGTAGCCTACAAGATAAGTGCTGTCAAAACTAGTTGACATCAATGACAACATATTACTGATTTAATCATCTTACATATGTAATCAGCAACTCAGTGATCTTAAATCATAGATCTTCAAGTTATACAGTTCATTCAAATCAATTGTAGTTCATCAGATTATCCTAAAGATCATATTATTTATCATAAAGAACATGAAAATGCAATAGAATTCCCTAAATGCCATACGAGTAGATATCGAGATGATCAAATGATAAAAAAAGGTTCCTCACAAGGTTCTTCATTACATCCCCATTATTCCACGTCTGAAATGATTATTTAGGTGGAATAGATTGGCACAATTTATGGATTACCATGCACATGATAGTAGTCAAGATGAAATTATTTGAATGCCTATAGATGGTTCATTATTTATGGACATAGAGGAAAAGTGGCCACACTTTAAAGAAGAACCTCAAAATCTCAGCCTTTCTCTAGCAACAGACAGTGTCAATCCGCATGGAGAGATGAGATCTGTTTACTCGGTGTGGCCTATTTTTGTTATAAAAAATAACCCTCCTCCATGGATGTCAATAAAGAGGGAGAACATTATGTTGGAAATGATTGTTCCAGGTATCTTATTATTTTATAGTTATCTACATGTAATTATAAGTCTTGGACTGAAATGGCCACAATAATTATCTGATGTTGTTAATTCAACTAGGTAAGTACCAAGTAAAAGATATGAATGTATATATTATGCCTCTTATCGATGAGTTGTTGGTGTTGTGAAATAGTTTCACTACATATGAAATCTCTAGACAAATTGGACAAAGACAATTTCAATTACATGCAATGCTTGTGTGGACAATTCATGATGCTCTAGGGTTGACACATTTCTGTGGTATGTTATGGTGAATTCTAGTTGTATGTGATAATTTAAATTCTAAAAATTTACATATTTAATCCAATTGTATCATTATCTTGTAGCTCTTTAAACAAAGGAAAAAGTTGCATGTCCAATGTGTGGTCCAAAGATGAAATCTCTCCATTCCAAAAGTTTAAGAAAGCATGTGTTTGATGAGTATAGGCACTTCCTCCCTAGAAATCATAAGTATCAAAGTGCAAAAAGACATATTTTCAATAGGAAAGAAGAGACTTCATCAAAGCCCCAAAGAATGACACCTCACCTATGATAGTTGTAATATAAGAGAATTCGAGGTAATATTGTTCCACCTAATGGTTGATATTTGAAAATTATATATTTTGACTATGTTTTGTTGGCTAATTATGTAGTTGATGATCTTGAAGGTCAAGAAGGCATCATTGAAAAACTTCCAAAGAGACTAAAATTTTATCGCAAAGAATTTAGTAGCTTGCCCTACTATGAGCAACTACAAATTGTGCATTTGTTTGATTCTATACACACTGGAAAGAATGTAATAGAGACATTGTGGAAAATATTAGATGGAAGGTGCGATAAATAAAAACTTGGTAAAATTTGTAGTGACATTCGTGATTCCAATCATGCAATGAAAAATATCATTGAATCAAATAGAAATGGAGATTGGATTAATGCAAGTGCTCTTCCTTGGTTATTAATAGAGAAACAAAGTAATACCATCAAAGAAGTCATTTGAAAAATTCAGTTTCCTAGAGGATTTGTTGCCGATATAAGAAATCTCATATCAAAGAAAAATAATTTTGGGTTAGGGATGAAAATGGATGATTGACATACCTTCATCAAGGTAAGTCATAGTCTTTTGTATTTACAATATATTTGTGTAACTGCATTTAATTAAATCATTGTATTCAATCATCAGTTGACAATTGTTGTAGTATTTTCTACCCCTATCTCTCCCTGAGAACTTTGACAATAATATCAAACAAGTGATATATGATCTTAAAAAATACATGAGGTAAGCAGTGATATTGGTTCAATATATCAAATAATAATATCAAGCAAGTAATGTATTGTAAAGTCTTGTATTTATATATTTATGTGTCTTGAATCCCTTGTAGGTGGTTGTCATATAAAGAAATCTATAAAGATGATATAAAATATTGGAAGAACATAATTTGTCGACTAATGTGTGAAATGAAAAAGTGTTTACCTTCAATGTTTTTTAATGCACAAGAACACTACCTCATACACCAAGTTGAGGAGATTGAATTGTGTGGACCTGTACATGCTAGGTCAATTTGCATGGCTGAGAGACACTTGAAATTTTTGAAGGGTTTGGTACGAAAAATAGCACGTCCCAAGGGTTATATGGTTGAGGGATATATGGTATATCAGATGATGGTGTACATTACTCAATATCTTCCTAATCTTGCAGCAAAGACCCATATAGATTGCATTTGGGATCTCGATTCCATTAAAAAATTCAAAGGGGAGTACTTCGTGGGAAATGATAGATTTAGGAAACTGAAAGGTAATAAATTATGAGATGTTATTGTAGTTAATTAATTCTTAATCTTCAAAATAAATCTATTGTAAGTCATCTATTTACTTTTATACAGTTGCTAAAGAGTGGGATGCAATACATTTGTTTAATGCAAACAATCAAGATTGGATGACAGTATGGATTGAACGATGTCAACATGATGGCCATAGATTAACATGAGAATCTATGTCTTCATTGGTTATACAAGCTCATCGTAATAGAGATCCCAATGTTACACAAAAGGAAATAGATTTAGCATATGGTCTAAGAGATCACTAGGTACTTATAAATTTATTAATTAATGAATTCTATATTTTTGAACTCATGAGGCAATAATTTATACATGTTTGACATTATTGTAGGTGAAACACCACAAGGCTATGTTATCCAATGGTTATAAATTTCACATCAAAAATTTGGATGACACAAAGAGAACTCGTTATTTTGGGATAAGTGCAATGTTCTAAGTGACTAATATTTCATCTAGAAATGACTTACATTATTGAGAGTCACAAAATGGATACTATGGTATTTTGGTTGATATACTTGACTGTGATTTTAATTCCTTCAAATTAGTTCTCTTCGTTGTGAAATAGTATAGACTACAACTCAATAAAAATGATCCTCATAAAACTATTATTGAACATGACAATAGATTTCCAATGATTAATACAAGGTTGTTTGAGCCAGTTGGAGAAGAGCCCTATGTTTTTCCAAGCCAATGTGAGTAGGTATTTTACTCAGAGGTTCCACATAAACTGGGTTGGTCATTTTTTTTTAGACATGATCCAAGAGGAAGGCCGATGAAGTATAATGCAATGGAAGAAGATACCGAGGAATATGAAGAAGTGGAAGATGATGTAGATGATGATCATGATCGAGAGCTAGTCAAAGAAGAGTATGAAGAAGAAGATGATGATGATGATGATGATGAGGATGATGATGATGATGATGACGATGATGATGACGATGATGATGATGATGACAATGATGATGACGATGACGATGATGATGACGATGACAATGATGATGATGATGATGATGATGATGATGACAATGACGATGATGTCAATGATGATGATGATGAGGAGGAGGAGGATGAAAATGATGATGGTGATGATGATGATGATAGTGGTGGTGATGATGTCGTCAATGACAATGATCTTGATGATGAGATGGATGAAGAAGAATATCAATGACATGAATGAAATGTACAATTATGCCAGATATTTGGTATGTTCTAATGATTGTTTTATATGTACTACTCTTATTCACCTAGTTTTATATGTCCTACTTATATCTTTGATCTTTTTTTAAGAGAAATTTCATTCTAAAAGAGTGTATTTAATCTCTATATGCTTAAACAACCTCACTAGTTAAGACTGCTCTCATTTGTACTGGGCATGACAAGAATTAAATCACTTGAAAGACACCAGTATATAGACATGCACAAATTAGTGATGTGATTAAGAAAATTACCTTTCTTTATAATTTTTTGGGGTATTTTTTTATATCAATGCATTTAATTTAAATACTATCTTATGAGAGTTGCTTCTGCTCATTTTCTATTTCCTTGCACATCAATGATATTAAATCATAGGGGATTCTCTTTGTTCCCTGCAATGGACTGAGCTAATTCTAAAAGTATAAATAGATAATTTAAACAATTTATAAAGTCCTTCACATGATGTAATAAAAAAACTGACAAGACATGATAATAATTTGAACAATGTATAATGTCCTTCACAAGATATAATGAAAACTATGGAGTGAACTATGTTTGTCTGATTATATAAATATTATCTTATGTCAGGTATCCCACACAATCTCATGGATTGTTAGGTACAAGTCAATACACCCCATAGAGATTAATGTCTTTTACCATTTGTAAAATATCTTTCTCATTGCCACCTGTCTCTCTCATTGCATTAAGTGCAGGTACTAGAAAATAGGTATTTTTCATATTTGTCTTCCTTGAGTGAGGAAAATGTAGGAATGGAAGAAGAAAGTGAGATATTTAGTATGTTTAAATCAATGAGATCGACTCAAGGTCAAAAGATCAGAAAGAGTTTCAATAAATGCATGAAATTTTTCCTTGGTCAAGGGGGGTCGTGTTCTTATGATGATGAGAGAAAAGGTGACTTTGAGGTGCCCTTTAGGTATAAAAATCTATAGAAACAATGGGTCCCCGATGAAATTCCTTCAATAAATACTGATTTTTGTGTTAAAGAGAGGATATATTGCATAGCACCGTCTTCATTACATGGTTTGGGCCTATTTTCCATGGATGGAATAAAGGTCTCTTACAACAAAGTTGACAAATTGATGGAGTATGTGGGACCTTGTTATGAATAGAGTAGTTAGATGCAGATTTTTAAATATATAAAAAGTATGTGTAGGTATGCACTCGTGAAAAATTATATACAACAAAAAGTCAATAAAAAAAGTAAAATAGTAGCTATATACGTTGATGGAAGGCCAAAAATATTAGGGAATATTGTAGGTTTTATAAACAATACGCGACTTGCATCAACTAAGAAGTAACTCAATTGTCTATTTGAGGCGCGCGAGGGAAATCACGTATTTGTATGTGCGATCAAATCAATACATGGAGTTGAGGAGCTGCTTATCAATTACACTTAGAATCACATAGATACAAAAAACCCCATCACTATCATTGATGAGGTGGTACACATTTTCATAATTATCTATTATTCAACATAACTTAGAATAAGAACATGTGTTGTTTAACATGTATGAATGATTTTTTTTTAAATATAGGGCTATAGTATAGATCAAAAACACATGATATGAATGATGGTGATAGTTCTCTGGGGACTTCTTCTTCCCAACAGGTAAAACTCTTTTTTGTTGTATAGATGCACATACAAGAAAAATGTTAATGCGTATTTTTTGTTGTTCTACTATTTTGGATTATTTTTAAATAAAGTAATAATAATATTATTCTCATAAACGAGTGCTGATCAGAAAAAGGGAAAGGAACAAGTAGTCCACCAGGAGCCGCAAGATGAGAAGGATTCATTCAATGTTGATTTTTTATCAGACGTTGATCTTGTGCTTGCACAGCATAAGGTCCTTCATGCAATATGAAAAGAGTTAACTCAAATGGTAGATATTCAACTTCACACCCCTAAAATAAAGATGAGAGAGGATGTGTTGATTCAATGTGTTTAGAATTATATAGTAAGTATTAATGTAGTTTTTAATTATAACAAAAGTTTAATAGTTATTTTTATAGTATATTATTTTATTTATGTCATTAACTAAAATATATATGTGTTCTCTATACAGAGGATGCTAAATACATTAAAGGGTGATGCCTGAGATGCAAATACTTTGGGTGGTACATTGCATGTTCTATCCTCCATCTTGTCCATGATTGTCAATATTTGTTATGCTCTAACAATATTGTTGTTCAACACCTTCTATTGATCTTATGTTCAGTATACCGCCTACTATGAGGATTAGATCCACAGAGGTATTGTAGCCTGCAATGTCAAAAAAATGTAGCATGGCCACAAATGTGATGGCAACACCTATTATTGGTAAGTAGATTCCTCTTTTCCTCTCTCATTTATCATGTGTTTATTTCACTTGAACTATATATTCTTTCTTAGGGGGCATTTTGTAATATTGGATTCATTTTATGTAGGACGTGATGACGTAATTCTTGGATGTACTCATGTTAAATATACAAGAACAATACAGAATTGTGATCAATTTCTCATGAGAAATGAAGATGGAATTCCCTTGAGAGTATCTCAACTTCCAGGTACTTTAAAGATTGATACTTTCTTTTACTATACAATATAATACTCATAATATAATGCACTAACCCCCTGTATGGTCCCTTACAATAACTAATTATAATAATCTCATTATTATCTTGTAGGGAATAATCTATTTTATGAAAAACTTAATGATGAATGTTTTCACATTTTCAGGTCGACCATACTCACATGGTATCATATTTTGATTTCATTACAATATCACATTTCATTTCATCCCTTTCTTCAAGTATACTAAAAGGTAGCTTCACTTCATTTATGAATCTAACAATTTTTTTTCTTAAAAGGTGGCAATTACAAGATGAAGGGTTAAAGAATAAACTCATTGACTCTATGACAACACTTTTTGGACCTGACATCTTTCATAGACTTAAACTCCTTGACAAAGTGAGCCAAGTTTTGAAGTATATTAGGGACAACTACAGATCCTAAAAATCATGCAACCCTTATTACGAGCGGCCTCCCTATATTCCTATTAATGAGTGGGAGAATCTTAATAGGGATGCACTTGAGAGAAGCGCAAGACAAAGTGGACAAATACTATCACCTGAGGAAAGATGGTATGTGATAATCTTAACAATGAAATTATGTACTATTTACTCTTTGTACATATGTGATCTAACATAATTTAAACATCACATAGGTTTCCTGACACATCAAAGGCAACAGAAACAAGAAAACAAAAGCACAGGATTCAACACAAGCTTGGCTCGAGTTGATATTCAAAACTTGCTACACGAGTTGTAAGTATTAGTAAATGAAAAATCGTATGCAGATATTTATAAATTATAATCTATTTAGTTTTCATGAAATTCACTACAATAAAAATTCATGATGCCAAGCAAAAATGCAGGCCTTGGAGTTCAAAAAATTGATTATAGAAGAAGACAAGAAAATAGGCTACAAAAAAGGCTATACAGTCATGGCTGAATGATACCAAGAAATGAGTGCACAAGGTTCTTGTGCTGGATCTATTGATCAGGTAAATAAGCCAATTTATTTTTATTTCAAGTTGAATACTTTACCAATTACTATATTTGATGTTAAGTTCCAACATAAAGTGAATATATTTGTTTTAAGTAAGGAAACAATGATTATATATTTGTTTAAAACTTTAAAGTGAATATATTTATATGCATTAAATTGAATGATTAATATTTCTTAGTATTTTTCTTGCATTTATATGTATATATTGTCAATAAATGCACTAATTATTTACATTGGAATGCAACCTGCCGATATTGATACTGCACCATCCAACCACGACAAAGGCATCGATTCGAATGTGAATTGTAGTACTCATGGTATACATTTTCTATTTGAATTTGATTAATGAATATTTAATACAAGTAAACATGTTAAATTGAATTTAACGTAGTAATAAAAATTTAATTATAATGTGTTGGGATTAATAAAATATTTTGTATTGCAGTTGTAGGGGATGTAGAGGTTGTTCCCATTGAGCGTGTTGAGGTTCAAGCTGCTAGGCAAGATGATGTGGTTGGACAAGGTAAAGAGAGTCACATTTATGTTTTTTAAAGTATTGAAATGCTTGTAACAATAATGAATATGTTTTTAAATAATCCCAATTATGATAATATATTTTTGATTGAAGCCTTTTATTTGTTACTGTAGAGGAGCTGCCTTTGCAAAGGACAATGAGATCACGTACACGGCCGAGAAGAAATGATGATGTCGACATGGTTATGCCTCTGCAACAATATAGGGAAGCAAAAAAAAGAAAAAGTCAAAAAAATGATTCTCATTTATGCAACTTATTTAATAATGACTAAAATTTATTTCTCGATGTTTATTTGATAATGGCTGATGTTTATTTACACATGTTTGATCTTAGTTCCATGTTTTCTTTCATTCTTGCATTTGAAATCTTAATGGGATGCATACAAAGGTATATCCTAAGTCTATAGGGTTTTCTCCCTCCAAGCGTATTGTTTCTATTATTGTTTCTTCTAATCTTCTCAAAAAATCTATTTATCGCTACTAAAAACACTGAGTTTCCTTTTATACACTGTTGTAATGTTGGAGGGGTTTTCGCTAAATTTTAGTGGATTTCATATTTCAGGAGAAATTGGTATTAGAATGTTCAATGGGTTTTTTTCTAAAACACACTACTTGAACAACAACAAAACTTGTAATACAAATGTTGATTGCAACTACCATGTTAAAAGCTTCACAAAAAACTTTAAATCATCATCTTGTCTAGAATGTTTAATTAATTGTTTAAGGTGGATTAGTTGTGATGATGAGACATGCCATTATGATTCTTGGAACTTGATTTGTAACCATAAGTGATGGAGTTGATGGGAGATGAAGGAATACCAAACACTAAATTTGGAAATTATCATCAGATAAATTACAATGGAGGTTTGTTCGATAGAGAAGATAGTAATGACCACAGGAGAATGAATAGTGGTTCCAGTTGTAGTGGAGAAGAAAGTGGAGGCCATCCATGAAGAAACTTTCTGATAAAGATGGTCTACAGGAAATAAAGGAGCATGAATGCTACCTAGAATTGAACCTTAGTCAAAGGCTACCTATAAGATGAGCACTACAAAGATGCATGTGTTGGGAGTTCCCTTTGATCTTCACTTGTAGATTTATACTTTGATGGATAACCTAAATAATACTTTGACTCTATCACCACTCCAAAGTCTACAAGGAAGAGGGCCAATTAACAAGGATCAAAAGAGATCCTCCTTCACTTTGAGCCTTAATGCTCAGGTGGGTGTACCCTTGACTCACTTCTCTAAAGGAGTCTCAAAACAATATACCAATATACTCTTTACTAATTGATTTAAGATTTTATCATTTGAATATGTGTGTATGTGGTTGACAATAATGAAATGCCTCTAGAGGATGGACCAGTGCCTTAAGCTAGGGCAAAGAGTCACCCAATTACATACATCAACTGAATACCTTATTTCAAACACAACTGAATCTAGGATAAGTGCTTTGCCTATTACCGTTCTCCCTCAAACACAAGGACATCAGATTCTTACTTGGTTGCAAACTCACTGAACCCACCTAAAAGAGTTTAATCCTAACTTTATTAGGAACTCAGAGATGACATTACAATACTCTTGTTTACCATATGCTAATACACTTTGTGACATTAACATATATGAGCTTAGAACTGAAACAAGAAGACATAAACAAATGCAAGATTGGGACTCAATAACATTCTCATTAATATATTCAGAATCAACATACAATCAGAATAACACAAAGATAAGAAAAGACACAAAATCCAGCTCCTCTATCAGTAAAACACCTTTAACAACCAGCTGGGACCAAGGAAAGTTTTGGAACCATTACAAAATCAAAAATCCTGCAACTTATACTCCCTAGTCATCTTGGAATTCTCAAAGAGAATGCAACAAGCTATGGATGACTTAGGGTTAGGATTTCAACCACTAAACCCACTAGAAATGGTCAAAAATTAATTACAGTGAAGAAACCCAGGCAGCCAAGAGAAGACAAGCCACGTATTGATCCTCAATCATGATAAAATCATTGAGAAAGTACTACAAATCACAAAAACATCCCAAAATGTCAACCCCTTCAACCACCTGCAACATGCCTAGAGCACAAAACCGCATAGTACAAACCCCTACAGATGATCAAAGAACACCTTGGACCACACTGCAACAGCAAGCGCCACCAAACCAATCAAAATTAGCTGTTAAAACCATAAATTATTATACTTCCTATCACTACAAAACCCTTCAAAAATTTGAATTTGAATGATAATGGTTATTTCCAAGCGCCAGTAGCATATCGGCGGTCTAAATTTAAAGTCAGGCTAACTTTAAGTTGTGGCCGTTAGATCTTCACTTTTCGCGGTCTTTTATGATTTAACCTTACAAGGAATCCTGGTTTACATTTAGCGATCACGCGACAGTGCTTTATCCTATTCATAGAACGAAACCTTAACCCATCACTAACTCCAGTGAATCAGTGAACAAAGGAAAATAACTAACTTTGGTCCCACATTTGGCAAACTGGTGACAAGAGACTTTTGTCAGTTCATGAAGAACTTTATCTATCTGCTAGAAAGTTTAGCGATTCTGTGAACGCTTGTTCGCTGAACCGCTAAAACATTTAGAGAACCGCAGTTTCATCTCGCAAACAAGTGAAACCTTTTAAAACTTGTCTGCCGCTAAAACTTTATCAAGACCGCTAGACCCCACCTGGGCCCGCCTACAATCTACCACATGTCATCACATCATTTGCTATCTCTACCCAGTCACCACTAACACAAGACCCACCGTAAAGGTTTCCCCTTTAGTGAAGATTGACGGCTGTCACCATACTGCTGACATATCCATCATGCATCTCCGATCAATGATATCACGACAACTGTCAGATCATGCAGTGTATTAACTTCCCTAAGACTGGCGGACCCATTGACAAGTCCACCTCAGCACACCTGGACCAATCACCATTCACCAACTAAGTACATGTAGCAGTGGAGCCACTGAAGGAAAAAGCTACGTCACTCAACAAAATCAATGGTCGTCTCAAAATCTCATACATTTGACACATCACTTGTGAAGACAAGCACACCATCGATCCTCTGACAAGACTAGGACCCTCTCACACACCGAAAGCTCAGGTCCCACTGACAACAAGCCATTGTGAAAATTCATGGATGAATCAAATAGTGCCAACTGTGCCTACGTGTAATCGGACCCACCTGCAGTCTTAAAGAGAATCAACGGCTGTCACTATACCACTGCATTAAAGGTTGAACATATTTTATTAATGATATAACAACAGCCACAAGATTAAATCAAACTATAACCCACCTAAAAGCCAAAAAGACCAGTCCCACTGACAGGATTCTAAATCATAATATGTGGACCAATGAGATGTTAGAGTAGTCGAGTATTGCTAATAATTAAATTAGTTAATTATTAGTTTATCTACTCTTTGTTTAAGTTAGACTTAGGAAAGTTTCCATTTCTTAGAAGTTTCCCTTTTAGGGTTTCGGTATCCTTTATAAGGATTCACCGCTTTGTAATTCATAAGGAGATTGTATTGTAATTTCATTTGGTTAATAGAAGCTTTTTTCTATCACAATGATTTTCCTGTCTCTGGCCTTTTGGCCGCCATAGTTTCTGCCTTCTCTTCTGTCTTCATTCTTGTAGCAGTCTTTGCATGCAGTTGTTCTTGGGAAGATTTGATGGTTATCAAATCTAACATGGTATCAGAGTTGATCTGCGGTTCACTGTTCCTGTTTTATTGAAGCACAGAGGGTTTCAGAAGCTTTTTTGGCTTCTTTTAGTGGTTCTGGGGGGTCTCTATTTTTGGAGGCATTTTGGGCCCAAACGGACACTTCCATTGCGTCTAGAAGGCCCAAAAACCCCAGAATCCATATAAAGCTCATCCGATTTGGACACCGGGGCCTCTGGAGAATTTTTTCGGCCTCCTAGGGCCGTACGACACGAAATCCGAGGTGAAATTTTTTTTAAAAAACAATTTTTTATTGTTTTTTGTGTTAAAATTAACGCATACAGTGCAAATTTGTTGGCACCACCACCGCGCCACCGGCGCTCCTCCAAGGCGCCGCCACCGCGCCACCGCGGCCCGCCCCCGCCACCCCTCCGCCGAGCGCGCCCACCATCGGCACCGCCGCCCGGCTCCTCCACCGCCGCGCCGCCTGACGGGTCTTAAGCCCCGCCGGCCCCTTTTGTTCTCAGCGGCGGTCACATGAGTGACCAAGGGTTCCGGCTTCAGCCCCCTGCGCGCGCCATGTGCCCAGAGGCCTTATTTTTTTTAGCCCCAGGGGCTTAAAACCTGTTTTTAGTGCCTTTTTGGGGGTACCTGTCTGTTTTCGCTCTACAGGGAGCATACGGGGGTCTTTTTCTAACTTCCATATACCGTCGGAAAGCTCTTTCCAAGAAATTTTCAATGGTGGAGGTTAGAGTTTTTAGTTCCATCGTTTCAATAGTGTTTTTTGCTGTTGAAGTCTGATATCTCTTTTTACCTTCCGGGAGTCATATCTGGCTCATCCGGACTCTTTTTTTGGCAAACAAGATATCGTCGGAAAGCTGGTTCAGTGGGCTATTCAGTGGTAGAGGTTATTTTTCTAGATTCTACTCTAGGTTTTCACTCCTTCACGTTTGGCAGTTTATGCCCTCTGGTGGAGTGCTTGGTTCTACAGGTCCGGGGATCTCTTCTTCTGAGTTCATAGCTCACTCTTCTTTCTGGCTTTTGAGCTTGCATGCTCTTCTATTGCATCTTTGTTCTGTAAAATGCACTAAAATAAAGTGCCTACTTCTGCATTCTTGGATCTTGTACACCTTGTTCGGTTGATGTACTCACACTCTGTTATAAAGTGCCATGGGGGGTTATGATGTTTATGCCGCTTTAGGCACATCCACCTTTGTCAAGTGAGCATACCTTCCACGACATTAGCCCATGTAGTGTGTCTGTGACACTGCCCTTTATCCTGTATGTGTGCTTCTGTTGCACTGTTGGTGTTCCTGGTTCTTCTTCTGCAGTTGTTTCTGGCATCGCATTTCAGTGTTCCTGTCACCTCTCCCAGTTCAGCATTATGGGGGGGTTCACCTGTTGGTTCTATTGCTTCCTGGTTCGATTGATCAGCTCTTCAGATGTTTGTCTTCTCTACCTGGTCATGCACTTCAGTGGGGGTTCCAGCAGTATCTTCTGACAGAGTTTTCAGACATGCTTCGGAGTTGCTTCTTGCTCTTTTCTTGTTCCTTTCTCTAGAACATTTTTTTCTTTGTTTTGGGTACCTGATCAGGCCTTGTTGCTGGGACCCATCTTTCCTGCTTTCTGCAGTAGTTTAGCTTTTTTGCTTCTCCCTAAGTTACACTTAAGGGGGGGTGTTAGAGTAGTCAAGTATTGCTAATAATTAAATTAGTTAATTATTAGTTTATCTACTCTTTGCTTAAGTTAGACTTAGGAAAGTTTCCATTTCTTAGAAGTTTCCCTTTTAGGGTTTCGCTATCCTTTATAAGGATTCACCGCTTTGTAATTCATAAGGAGATTGTATTGTAATTTCATTTGGTTAATAGAAGCTTTTTTCTATCACAATGATTTTCCTGTCTCTGGCCTTTTGGCCGCCATAGTTTCTGCCTTCTCTTTTGTCTTCATTCTTGTAGCAGTCTTTGCATGCAGTTGTTCTTGGGAAGATTTGATGGTTATCAAATCTAACATGAGAGACAGCCAAATCTACACACTTGGACCTGCTTGAAGGAAAGGCTACGTCATCAGGAAAAATCAATGACAGGCGCAGCTTCACATACCTCTGACAAAACCCTTGCGCTTTAGTGACAACCGTTAGATGAAGATGGTGTCAGAGATGGGCCTAGAAAGATATTAAGCTGAAACATAGGAAAAATTAAATGCTGAGACTTAGGCTTTTGGGAAAAATAAAGCGCTGGGGACCATAGGAAAATATTAAAGGCCTCCAGGGTAAAGACTTAGGAAAAATTTAAATGGGGCTGACCAAAAATAAAGCACATGAAAATTAGGACCTTTAAGTGACCCACAAAAAGTAACATGAAATTATAACAAGGCCAGGGTTAAAACAAAGGGTTTTTGATGTAACGGCTAGTTTTTTGAATATTCTACTTAGGGCTTTAGCCAGAGACATGAAGAATGACATAGAGACTAGAAAAAACATGCTAAGGCCATGAAATTCTTTGCATGTGCTAACAGTGGCTCTGTCTGGGGATGTATGCCTCCTACAAGCATAGAAGGGACTTAGAATCACTGGTTTAAAGAAGACCATCCCACTGGAACATTTGCAAACAATAGGGAACAAGCAAGGCAGAACAGGCAACAGGACCAAAAACTAACAGACCAGGACAAAATAGGATAGGGGCAAGTAGCTATTTATAGAATTTACAAAGTATACAGACCTAACTACTGTTCATGGAAAATAAAATACCTTCAATTGAATTATTTCTTCAAGAATTGTCCATGAATAGGCAATTCCTGAATATCACCATTTAATTCCTTGACAATATATGAAACTTGGCCCCATTTCTCATGAATTAGATATGGCCCTAACTAGATGGGATCAAATTTACCATGCTTCCCTTTATCCTCCAGTCTGGAATTTCAAACTAACACCAAATCACCAGGCTCAAACTTCCTGTCAATAGTTTTCTTATCATACAAATTCTTAACCTCTAGCTACAATTTGGCATTCCTTGCAATTGATTCTCTTCTAGTCTCATCTAACCTAATGAGGTCCTTAATTCTCAACTGCATCTCATCATATATGTCATCATCATATAACTAAACAAATTTATACATTTCTAATAAATTATTTTGAGGCATCCTTGCATGAATTCCATATACTAGGTCAAATGGTGAACAACCAATTTCCCTCTTCACAGTTACCCTATCAGCCCATAGAGCTAATGGCAGCTTTGAATTCCATGCCCTCTTATTTTTTTCAAGAATCCTCTTTAAGATCTTAATCGAACTCTTATTAGTAGATTCTGCTTGACCATTTCCTTGTGGATGATAAGGTGAGGAATTAGAAATCTAATTCCTAAACCTTTGCAAAAGTCCTTATATTCAACAGACCTAAAGCACATTGCATTATCACTCACTATTCTCTCAGGGCAACCAAACCTTGTAACAATATTATTCATCAGAAAATCAATTACCACCTTACTAGTTGCATTTCTTGTAGGTATAGCCTCTACCCATTTTGTAAAGTAATCAGTGGCAACTACAATCCATGAGTGTCCTCCACTAGACTTGTTTGGTAGCTCCCCTATGAAATCAATTCCCCATTTTTGAAAAGGAGCCTGAACTTCTACTGGTTTTAATGGCATATTACCTAAAAATTTAAGCTTACCAGAGAACCTTTGACAAGCATCACACTTCCTCACCAACTATTCTGCATCCTTGAAGATTATGGGCCACCAAAAACCTTCTCTCAGGATTTTATGAGCAGTTGTTTTACCCATGTAATGTCCACCAAAAACTCCCTCATGCATTTCTTTCAACAACTTGTTAGCCTGATCTTCATCTACACACTTCAAAAGTATGCAATCCAAATTCTTTCTATATAATTTACACTTCACAATCACATACTTGATGGCTTGTAATTTAAATGTCCTCTTCTGATTGTCATTCATTCCTATTGGACATCTCATATCTCTCAAGTAATAAATGATATCTTGATACCAAACACAATCATCCATATCACATGTATAATCAATTTCAGAATGATTTACCTAATTTGCATCAAGGTTGGATTGGGCCATCAGTTTTGCCAATCCTTTTCCTCTAACCAACTTAGTAATCTGGACCTCAACATTGAATTCTTGGATCCTATTGATCCATCTGCATCTTCTTCTAGACACCTCTTGCTGTGAGAAAACATCCTTCATAGTTGCACTTGGAACAAAAGAAATCACAACTGCTCCCATCAAGTAACACCTAAAAGCCTTGATTGCCTTCACAAGTGCATAAGCCTGTTTCTCATTTATGTCATACTTCAATTCTACAGCCTGCAAAGATTTACTGAAAAATGCAATAGGCTACTCAAAACCATCCTTATTTGTTTGTAACAAAACTGCAGTAATAGTGTGAAAAGATGCAAAGGAAAAGATATGCATTGAGACATTATAATTAGGTGCCTTAAGCCCTGGTGCATCTTTGGTAGCCTGCTTGATATTTTTGAAAGCCTCATCAGGCTCACCCTCCCAATTGATTGCAGATCCCTTCTTCAACATCATAGAAATAGGTCTAGTAACCTTTGCAAAATTTGTCACAAACCTCCTTAAGAAATTGACTTGACCAAAGAAGGACCGAATCCCCTTAACATTCTTTGGTCTCTAAATTTTATCAATAGCTGCTACCCTTTCAGGGTCAATTCTCACTCCTTGCTTCCCAACTAGGTGGCCAAGCAACTTACCTTCAATGACACCAAAAGCACATTTCCTTGGGTTTAATGAAATGCCAAATTCCAAGGCCCTCACAAATATTTTTTCTAAATGAATACAGTGGTCTTCTTCCTTCTTGGAATAGGCAATTAAATCATCTTGATATACAACAAGGAAATCATTTATGAAATTTGAAAAGGCAACATCCATTGCCCTCTGAAAAGTAGCACCAACATTTGTGAGACCAAAAGGCATTCTCACATAAACATATGTCCCCCAAGATGTTGTGAAAGTTGTCTTGAATTGCTCTAATTTCTTGACAATTACTTGATTGTAACTAGAGAAACCAACCATCATTGACATCAATTCTGATCCGGTTACTCTCTGCAACATAGCTTCCATGTTGGGCAGACAATAATTATCCTTTAATGAGCTGATGTTCAAATTCTTGAAGTCCACACAAAGCCTAATGTCACCATTTTTCTTTCTCACAGGAACAAGATTTGACACCCAAGAAGAGTGCCTTATAGGCTTGATAATTCTAGCATCTCTCAGCTTCATTAACTCTTCTTGCATCTTGGGTGCCAAAGTGGGATTAATAGGCCTTTGCTTTTGCCGGAAAGGTTTAGCATCTTCTTTCAATGGAATAATATGCTGAAACAAATCATCTCTATAAACCTTTAGGTCATCATATGACCATGCAAAAACATGCCTAAATTTTCTCAATAATTCAATCAAATATTTCTTTACCTTTTGAGATATATCTCTACCAATGTATACCTTTTTAGGTGCCTCATCTGTTCCAAGATTTATCTCCTATAGATCAGCATGATCTTCTCTTTTGATATTCTTTTGAACTCTATCCTGGTTGTCAAAGACAGTCTCCAAAACAACAAGTCCCTTAGGCACCTTGTTAGTTCTAAGTTGAATGACCTCACTGCCAAAGGCAACCTCCCTTCCTTCTACTGACTCAATCAAGGCTGAACAATCAAATTCCTGACCATGATAGTGATCTTCGCAATTCATAAACTTCAAGATATCATTATCATCATCAAAAACTTGCCAATTTTCAATATTGTCTAGTATGCTAGGCCTAGCCTGAATTTCAACTTTAGAGATACCAGAAAATGTAATATCATTGGGATTGATTACAATATTGGCTAACAAGTCAGCCATCTTATTTTTGCTCCTATCCTTCCACTCAATATTGAAGGCATCAAAATGTTCAATGAAATCCCAAACTGCATTCCTATATTGTTTTAGCCTTTTATTCTTGGAAGCATATATTGACCTGACTTGGGACACTACCAGCTCAGAATCACCAACAACACTTATGCATTTAATACCATGTTTTTGTGCCAACCTCAGTCCTAACAACAAAGCCTCATATTTTTCTATATTGTTGGTACAAAAGAAATTCAATGTGAAAGAAAATTTGTAGGTGTTTCCATCAGGAGAAATAAGTAAGATACCTGCTCCTGCTCCATCTTTGCAATTTGCACCATCAAAGTACATTACCCACAAATCACCCTTCACAAAATCAACACTTACCTCAATAAAGATAGGTGACAAAGTAGGTTCATTTTCAAATACAGGGATCTCTGCCCTAAAAGCATTAATATTAGTATCCACAAAACATGTAGTTTCATTATCAATATTTTTCTCAATCATGTGGCATACTCTTGGCTCTCGCTCAATCTTGACAAACTGATCATCAATCTTGAAAGTGGCATAGGAAATATCACATTGTAAACTTCCACCCATGGCAACACTCCATCTTCTAGATAACAGCATCCCATAATGAGGAGGGATGTCCACCACCAAAACACTCATTGTTAACTCTTTCTCTGGATATGCTGCTAGCCTATATGGCATTGTGTTGATAGTCCCAATAACTGGTACCTCCCTCTGATCCATTGCACAACATCTGCCTTGCATTGTATCAACTTTAAGGCCCAACTTCTCCATGATTTTGAAAGGCATGATAGTATTAGAGGCACCACTATCAATCATACAATTTCTCAACTTCATTCCATTCACTAGAACACTTAAAAAGAATGGATCAATATTTTCAAGGCTGGCATTGATAAAACTGTCCAAATATATTGGAGGAATTTGAGACACAATTCCCTAAGCAGCAACACCTTTCAAAGCTTTGTCTTGAGATCCATTGCATGCAACATCATTGTTATGAACATTATCTACCCATGCAATAGCTCTATCTTTGTGTTCAGGGATCCTCAAAAATTCTGACAATGGAACCTTAACTGTAATTTGGGACAATACAGATAACATATCAACAGGAGCAGAAGAAGGAATCTCAATCTACACCACCTTACTATCCTTTTGTTTATCTGATACATTAGGTGTATTGGCCACCCTCATTTTCTCAATCTTAGCCATTGTCTTAACTGGCTTCTCAATCTCATTAGAAATATTTTCAATTCCAACTCCCTTAGGCTCATAATTCTTACCTTTTACATTCTTGAATTTCACCATGTGATCACCTCTTGATTTGTTCTCATTAGTCTCTCCGGAGTTGGTACTCTTTATGAACATACCTGCAGCTTTCTCATTTGTATTCCTTGCCACCATGCCTCTAGTTTTCACCTGGGAAATCATTTCTATAGTAATCCTATCCATCTCTTCTCTAGGTCTTCTCAAATTTATTGGCTCGGAAGAAGAGTTCATGTTACATGTCTTCCTATCAATATCTTCACTATCAGAAAAAACTTCTTGATGAAAAAGGGCATGATTGTGTCTCCTCACATTTACATTTGCCTCTTCATCAAAATCAGAATCTTCTTCATATCCTAGATATGAAAAAGCCATGTTGCATCCAACATCATCTTGATCTTCTTCTTGATCTATCTCCTCATTGCCACAATCATGATTTGCAACCATAGAGTGTGCAACCACACAATGCTCTGTAGAATGAGGGGACTCATGCAACACACCAAGGTATGTCCTCCATGAAATTTATTGAAGCCTTTTGTAGAGGGTCAGAGACACCTCTATCATTATTTCCTCTTACAACAAGGACAATAGGCTTGCCATCCTTCCATTGGGTGTTGTAAGGGTAGTTCTGCAATCTATTTTGCTTATTGAAATTGTTGTTGAACTGAGGTCTTTCATTGGTAGGAGCACTAATGTTCCTATTTGTAGGTGCCTTCAAATGCTTCAATGCATTGAGAACCTTATCCAATTTATCTTCTTCTTTCCTCCTAGCTCTAACATTCTTATCATTCTATTTTTTATACTTCTTATCCCTAAACAACTTAGGGTCATCTCTCTTTCCACCCAACTTTCCTGATATTTTCATATTGTTCTCAATATTGATAGCAACCCTAAAAGCATCCCTCAGAGTTCTTGGTTCTTTGTCCCTCAACAAATATCTCATCTTTCCATCAAATGCATTGAAGTATGTGGTTAAACAAACATTGTCATCTAACCGCATAACTTGGAACAACTTATGCATACCCTTCTAAAATCTCATGTTGAATTTAGCTGTAGTCTCATTCTAATTTTTCCTTATGGTATTGAATTCATTCAACATGAAACTAGCATTAGGTCTATCACCATACTATTCTTTAAAACATCTCTCAAAGGAATCCCAAGTATCAATACATTTATCAAGAAGTCTCTTAAACCAATCTCTAGCATCCTCCATTAGAGATTGAACAAACAATTTCATGACTACATCCTCATGCTCTACCTCATAATCATTAAGCATATCAACAAATAACCTAAGATGCTCCTCACAACTAATAGCATTATTACCAGCAAACTTAGGTACCTTATCTCTTATATCTTTTGGAAAAGCATTCGGGTAACCAGGAATTCCATCAAAACTAATTTTCCTATAGCCTTCTAGTTGCATAGGTCTTCTTTGAAAACTTGAACTAGTGTTAACCCTAGGATCAACATTAGCATTCACATTTCTATCTACTTGTGCATTTGACTGCTACCTAGGATCAGTACCTATCCTAGCAGATGAAGAAGGGATTGAACTAGTAGCATTACTAAGTGGAATAGTAGTAGTCATAGATGGCATACCTAGTTCAGTTGTAGATGGACCAAGAGCATTAGCTGATGAAGCCTTCAAAAACTGGATCTTTCTTCTCTTCTTTGCAATGGAAGCTTCAATTTCGGCCTTCTCAATTTCTCTTGCAAGGTCCTCATCTTCTTTTATTCTTCTTTCTATTTTTGTGTCCTTATTTGAATTGGGTGGTCGGACCCTGGTATTGCCAATGATCTACTTATTTGATGTGCCACCATCTTTTGCTTTCCTTTCTCACCAGCCGCAGTAGCAGGCCTAGTGATCTCATGCCCATCTTTGTTTCTATGTAAAGGAACATAACTTTGCACTTGTCTAACCATAGGGCCCTCTTTATCAAATTCTTGATCTTGCAGTAAGTGCTCTTGCTCACTCCTCAAAGCTTCAAGATCACCAAAAAAATCATGTTGCAAAGTCTTAGGAGCAGAAGCAAGCATCTTGTTTCTCTCCTTCATTTCATTAATTTTTCTAAGAAGAGACTACCTTTCTATTAGAGCATTCACTTTTTCAGCCTCTCTCTCCTCTTGTAACATCTTATGTATGGCATCTTGCTCTACCAACTATAACCTTAGTGCATTTAAATCAATAGGATCTACCATAATGTCATCAGAACTTGATGACACATCCATATCAAAAAGATTTTGATATGGAAAGCGGACTTGCTTAGGTCTCATGGGTTCTCTTCTAAAATTATCTTCATCAAGATCTAAATCAATCTCCAAACCCATCTCTCTAGCCTGTTCATCTTGACCTACAGGCAACAGACCCTTGTCCTAAAATACTGCCTCTGGGGTATCATAAAATCTATCCTCAGAGTGACCACCATCTGATCTAGAAACTCTATCTTGTGAACCTTCCTCACTTGAGGAAACATGTTGTGCTCTACCTCTAGTATTTCTTTGTTCTCTGATGGGAGCACTAGTAGACTCACCATTCCTTCTAATCCAACTCTTCTTCTCCTATCTAGGCAATTGCTCCAGAGTGACCTCCGGATTCTTTCTATCAAAGGACCTAGTATTCCTCCTCTTATCCATGATTTACACCTTATAGCACTGGTTCTTAACCTTTTGAGTCACCACCCACCTAGATGGGAAATCTTTTAACTTGAAATAGAATAGGAAAACAAGAGTGCACTTAATAGCCTTTAATCTCTAGACTCTCCCCAGCAGAGTCACCATTTTGTTGGGGACTCGAATGGGTAAATCAATCCGGTCAACAAAAGATTTTGATTATTACAATGTAGTCCCAACCAGAGATCCTAACAAATACATTTCTTCATTGTTATTCTCCCTAGCAGAGTCGCCATTTTGTTGGGAGTTCCCTTTGATCTTCACTTGTAGATTTATACTTTGATGGATAACCTAAATAATACTTTGACTCTATCACCACTCCAAAGTCTACAAGGAAGAGGGCCAATTAACAAGGATCAAAAGAGATCCTCCTTCACTTTGAGCCTTAATGCTCAGGCGGGTGTACCCTTGACTCATTTCTCTAAAGGAGTCTCAAAACAATATACCAATATACTCTTTACTAATTGATTTAAGTTTTTATCATTTGAATGTGTGTGTATGTGGTTGACAACAATGAAATGCCTCCAGAGGATGGACCAATGCCTTAACATAGGGCAAAGAGTTGCCCAATTACATACATCAACTGAATACCTTAATTTAAACACAACTGAATCTAGGATAAGTGCTTTGCCTATTACTCTTCTCGCTCAGACAGAAGGACATCTGATTCTTACTTGGTTGCAAACTCACTGAACCCACCTAAAAGAGTTTAATCCTAACTTTGTTAGGAACTCAGAGATGACTTCACAATACTCTTTATTTACCATATGCTAATACACTTTGTGACATTAACATATATGAGCTTAGAACTGAAACAAGAAGACATACACAAATGTAAGATTGGGACTCAATAACATTCTCATTAATATATTTAGAATCAACATACAATCAGAATAACACAAACATAAGAAAAGACACAAAATCCAGCTCCTCTATTAGTAAAACACCATTAACAACCAGCTAGGACCAAAGAAAGTTTTGGAACCATTACAAAATCAAAAATCCTGCAACTTATACTCCCTAGTCATCTTGGAATTCTCAAAGAGAATGCAATAAGCTATGGATGACTTAGGGTTAGGGTTTCAACCACTAAATCCACTAGAAATGGTCAAAAATTAATTATAGGGAAGAAACCCAAGCAGCCAGGAGAAGACAAGCCCCGGATTGATCCTCAATCATGATAAAATCACTGAGAAAGTAATGAGAATCATAGAAACATCCCAAAATGTCAACCCCTTCAACCACCTACAACACACCTCGAGCACAAAACCGCATAGTAAAAACCCCCACAAATGATCAAAGAACACCCTTGACCACACTGCAATAGCAAGTGCCACCAAACCAATCAAAATCAGTTGTTAAAACCATAAATTCTAGTACTCCCTGTTGCTGGAAACCCTTCAAAAATTTGAATTTGAATGATAACGGTTATTTCCAAGCGCCAACAGCAAATCGGCGGTCTAAATTTAAAATCAGGCTAACTTTAAGTCATGGCTGTTAGATCTTCACTTTTCATGGTCTTTTACGATTTAACCTTACAAGGAATCCTGGTTTACATTTAGTGATCACGTGACAGTTCTTTATCCTATTCGTAGAATGAAACCTTAACCCATCACTAACTCCAGTGAATCAATGAACAAAGGAAAACAACTAACTCCGATCCCACATTTGGCGAACTGGCGACAAGAGACTTTCATCAGTTCACGAAGAACTTTATCTATTTGCCAGAAAGTTTAGCGATTCCATGAACGCTTGTTCACTAAACTACTAAAACATTTAGAGAACCATCATTTCATCTCATGAACAAGCAAAACCTTTTAAAACTTGTCAGCCGCTAAAACTTTATCAAGACTGTCGAACCCCACCTGGGCCCGCCTGCAAACTACCACATGTCATCACATCATTTGCTATCTCTGCCCAATCACCACTGACATAGGACCCACCGCAAAGCTTTCCCCTTTAGTGAAGATCAACGACTGTCACCATACCGCTGACATATCCATCATGCATCTCTGATCAATGATATCATGACAACCGTGAAATCATGTAGTGTATTAACTTCCCTAAGACTAGTGAACCCACTGAAAAGTCCACCTCAGCACACATGGACCAATGACCATTCACCAACTAAGTACATGTAGCAGTGGACCCACCGAAAGAAAAGGCTACGTCACTTAACAGAATCAATGGTCATCTCAAAATCTCATACATCTAACACATCACTTGCGAAGACACACCCACCGTCAATCCTCTGACAAGACCAGGACCCTCTGACACACTAAAAGCTCAAGTCCGACTAACAATAAGCCACTGTGAAAATACATGGATGAATCAAATAGTGCCAATTGTGCCTATGTGTAATCAGACCCACCTGTAATCTTAAAGAGAATCAATGGCTGTTGCTATACCACTGCATTAAAGTTTGAGCATATTTAATTAATGGTATAACGACAGCCACAAGATTAAACTGGACTATAACCTGCCTGAAAGCCAAGAAGACCAGTCCCACTGATAGGATTCTGAATCATAATATGTGGACCAATGAGAGACAGCCAAATTTGCACACCTAGCAAGTGGACCCACTTGAAGGAAAGGCTACATCATTAGGAAAAATCAACAATGGGCACAGCTTCACATACCTTTGACAAAACCCTTGTGCTTTAGTGACAACTATTAGATGAAGATGGTGTCAGAGATGGGCCCAGAAAGATATTAAGCTGAAACATAGGAAAAATTGAATGCTGAGACTTAGGCTTTTGGGAAAAATAAAGCTCTGGGGACCATAGGAAAATATTAAAGGCCACCGAGGTAAAGACTTAGGAAAAATTTAAACGGGGCCAAACAAAAATAAAGCACATGCAAATTAGGACCTTTAAGTGACCCGCAAAAAGTAACATTAAATTATAACAAGGCCAAGGTTAAAACAAAGGGTTTTTGATGTAACGGCTAGTTTTTTGAATATTCTACTTAGGGCTTTAGCTAGAGACATGAAAAATGACACAGAGACCAGAAAAAACATGCTAAGGCCATGAAATTTTTTGCACATGCTAACAGCATGAATTGAAGGTTGAATAATATGAGATTTGAACCAAGGATTTGAACAGTGATTTAGATCCAGATCATCCGTGTATCCCTTGCAACTTCTTTTGGTACAAGTGCTAGTTTACTTTTTAATAATAAAAAAAGTTGAATCTAATGGTTTTAGATGTTAACTATGACAATCTCTTGGTTTCAGGAAATGCAGAAGGAGACACCTAGTTCAATATGCAATCTCAATTCATATACATAGGATAGTAGGTAGAGCTGAAAGACACAACAGGTTTGCATTTTTTATAGAGGTCTTTAATTGCGTATTTTAGGTTATAGACCATCATGAAAATTTTAATTTTGAATTATTAAAAAATGTAAACATTTTGTGTCTTCTCAGGTCCACCTTCTACCCATGCATATTTTGGTTGTGTTGCACGTGCATAGCTACAAAACATAAATGTAGATATAAAAAAAGATAAGAAACATAAATGTAGGCATCATGGTCACAACTTTTTGGAGACACAACATAATTAAATTCTATGCCCAGATGATGGAACACAACCACTACTTTTGCAGTTCTAAGTTGACACTGCTGGATCCAAAAACCATATACAGATTCCTTATCTTTGGCTTTTGGATCCCACAGTGTCAACTTAGAACTACAGGAGTAGTGGTTATGTTGCATTGTCTAGGTATAGCATTCAATTATGTTGTGTCTCCAAACAATTGTGACCATGATGCCTACATTTATGTTTCTCATCTTTTGTGTCGCAAGACCCCTTATGACCATTTATGACCCTTTACAATCCCTAAGAATACATCTTAGTGATCTTAAAGTGTCATAAAGTGTCATAAGAGGATCCTAGGAGGGGCCAGATGAGCTTCCACCTTCACATGGTTGGCCCTGTTAAGTAGAGAATGTTAAACTATTCTTGAAACAAAGAGAAGCTCAATAATTTAAGATCTCAATTCATGTGCAACAAATATATATTTCCTTTTAAAAAATAGTGTGAGTCGATGCACTATTAGAAACATCAATCACTTCAAGGAGCAATGATCACTTCAGCTCACCTCAAGAAGTCTTGACCCAATATCAAGTCATACTGATCCATCTTAATGGCTACCAAATTAATAGATCTCTACCAAGAACCCAGTTGCAAAGAAACACCACAAACCACACCATGATTCCACTGTGAAGAGGCATCCAGTATCTCATAAGTCACATCAAATGATCCAATCTATAATCCAAGTCTCTTAGCTTGGTTCACCAAGAAGAAGACTTCTCCCAAGTCATCACAGATACCATAGTCATCTTTGAATATCTAATGTGCAAGTTCTACAAGTCACTCTCTTGACATCACATCTAGCTCATTCAAAACTATTGCAAAAATGGTAGACAATTAATGTGATCCATCACAACCCGATCTCAAGAGCAATGCAAAGAGTAGCTTGATTCTGGCTTCAAGCTGATCAATGCATAGTATACTCAAATTCCAAGTCAAGTCACTGCTACACTCCATAGGAACAAAGCACATCTAATTCAGACCAAAGAAGTCAAGAAGTCACTTGAATCAGATTTGAATGCAATCAAGTCTGCATCCCACGAACACATCAGGAAGAATGCATATCTGATCACCGCACTAGCTTCTTGTGTTGGAGTAGTCGATGTCACAAATCTTGATTTTTTCAGATCCATTCCAAATACAAGTCTCTAGACTCAACTTAATAATCCATGAGCCGCTAGTGAATCTACTACAAGGTCATCTCTAAATGATATAACAAAATCATGAGCAGGAATAAAAGACCTCGACTCACTAAACCACCTTGCAAGTCTAGATCTGAAAGTAATGCAACCAACTTGAACTAGATTTGCAACCAGCTTGCACCAGATCTGTAAGAACAGTGTTCTCAATCAATACCAACCTGATCAAAAAATATATATATATATATTTTTAAAAAATAGTGATTGCCGTCGCAACTACGAAGGTAGAACAAAAGTGATGTTTATCTATCAAAAATATCTGACAGCTAGTCGTCGCATGTATAGAACTACCATTGGCAAAAACCTAAAAGAAACAACTATCTTTTGCAAATATCTAATAGCTAGCTATTGCAAGTATAGCACCACTGTCGGAAAAAACCTAAAAGTGATGACTATCTATCGAAAACATCTGACAGCTAGCCATCGCATGTAGAGCACCACCATCTTCAAAAAACTCCAAATGAAGGCTAGATTTTGTAAATGTCTGATAGCTAGCCATCGCATGTAGAACACTATCGTAAAAAAAAACTAAAAATGTGGCTATCTGTCATAAATGTTTGACAGCTAGCTATCACATGTTCAGTATCTCCGATGCATGGTCGTCGATATTGCGACAGTGACCACTGTCAATAAAACTATAAACAACTACTATCTATTGGAAACAGCTGACAACAAATCCTTCCATGTTTAGCATCTCCGACACATCCTCATCAGAATTGTGATAGCATCAAATAGACAGGTGGCATGTTCTCCATATTGGTCATTGCCTTTTTTGATGGATATTCCAACGAATGTGGTGTCGGAATTATGACGCCCATCGTAGGCGGCATTTTTTTTTACTGCAAAACTGTGACGATGGCTGGTGTCGCATGATCGATGGTATAGTGTTATAATTTAGATGGTCAACTATCAGAGAAAGGTCTCAAATGTAATAGTGACTCTTTCACTTGTTCCTATGGTTTTGGAGATCATTTTATTTTAGGAGGTTTGGTAATCATCATATCTGTCCAAGAAATGGACCAAAGTTTTTCTCCTTTCTCATGTGTCTTTCCCTTCTCTCAGCTCATCCAAATATCATGCTCCCTTTACCTATGAATATCCCACCTTCTTATATCGGTCTTCTCCCCCTCAATCTAACCTACAAAATTGGTTCTCCTTCTAGGAGACTTTTAATTAATTACAACACACTATTTAACTCCCCATTCTCTCTCCCTCTTAAAATTGTGTTGCATTTTAATTCATCCCTCTTCCACCACATGTCATACTCCTCTCCCTTACCTTTCAATACCATCCAAAATTGAAGAGCCCCAAAGCATATTCAATGCGAAAAAATTTGCCGATAATTTTGTTCACTGTCACCATTGGCAATGATTTGTAAGGAAACTTAGGTGCGGAAACAACTTCCTACACTAATCTCTATAGGAGAGTATTGTGCAAATTCTTTTAAATCCTTACAATTTCAGATTCATTAACTACTTTAACAAAGATATTGCAACCACATACCATACATACAGAAAAATAGAGAATGACACAATGATATACCCTGGGGAAACCTTTCGGTAAAAAACCTCAGCACTCCAAAACCTGCACAATGTATTGATCAAAACCATTACAGCTTACAATACACTTGCAATGCAAGTTCTTTCAGAAGATTTCTAAACCCTTGAAGAAAAATCATGGCAGCATAAAACGTTCCAACAATACACTCGCATCATCTCTCTTCGCAACCCTAAAAAAGCTTATATCATGCGCTTCACTTTTTAGGGCTACTCCCAAAGATAACTGTATTAGGGTTTTACCATTCTCTAAGAAAATAGGAACCCCAAACCCTGAACCCCATGATTGGGGAAGAGTGTACAGTACTCAAATTTATCAGTTGCCACATGTCTTCACCTGTCATTGAATCTTCTTGACATAGCTCTTACGTGTCATAGGAATCTGTCATAACCATTTTAGCCATGATCTCCTTACACACAATTCAAGATGCTGACACATCAAAATTATTTGCAAGAAATACATTTTACAAAACAAATAATAAGAATAGGAATTATCCAGAGTTGAGACACCTTATTCCTAACATTCTCCCACTTGTCGAACACCTTGTAAGAGCAACAAGAACATAATAGGAACTAACCGCTATAGGCCAAAAGGCCCATAGACTCCGAACACCAACTAAAATTCTTACTGCCCACTGGTTTCATTAATGCATCTGCAACATTCTTCATAGTATCTACCTTCTCCAAATTTACCTTTCCATCTTCCACCATATCTCTCACAAAGTGAAACTGCACATCAATGTGCTTCGTTCTGGCATGGAAAGTTGGATTCTTTGCAAGGAAAATAGCGCTCTAACTATCACACCAAATAGTAATTTGTTCTACATCAACACCAACATTAGAACACAATCTTCTAAGCCAAATGGCTTCTTTACAAGCATGAGTAGCAGCCATGTACTCAGCTTCTGTAGTGGACAAAGCAACCACAGGTTGTCGCTTACTCATCCAACTAATGGCACCACCAAACATAGTGAACACATAAGCACTAGTGGATCTCCTGCTATCAATATCACCTGCCCAATCTGAATCCACAAACCCATAAATACAAACTGAATGTGGAGATCTAGAAGAGTTACCATGATAACATATGGAGTAATCTGATGTACCCCTCAAATATCTGAATACTCACTTAACTGCATCCCAATGTACTCATCTAGGGTTAGCCATAAACTGACTTAGGACTCCCACTGCTTGGGCAATGTCTGGTCTAGTACAGACCATAGCATACATAAGACTACCAACTGCACTAGCATAAGGTACTCTACTCATGTCCTCCATCTCACTAGGAGATTTTGGACAATCATCTACAGATAACTTTGTTCCCACAGAAATAGGAACACATAGTGGTCTACAATATGCCATGCTAAACCTATCCAACACAGATTTCACATACTTACTCTGACTCAACCAAAGTTTTCTGTTAGACCTATCTCTACTGATTTCCATACCCAAGATGTACCTAGCTGCCCCAAGATCTTTCATCTCAAACTGTGCTGACAACTGAGATTTAAAATTAGAAATCATACCCTTACCCTTCCCAAATAGCAACATATCATCAACATATAATGCAACAATAAGAAGGTGATCATTTTCAACTCTGAAATAAACACAATGATCTGATTTTGATCTTACAAATCCAATTGACAACACAAAGGCATCAAACTTAAGGTACCACATCCTAGGAGATTGCTTCAAACCATATAGAGATTTCTTTAATCTGCAAACTAAAGATTCTTTACCTTTAACAATGTAGTGCTCAGGCTGTGACATATAAATCTCTTCCTCCAAATCACCATGAAGGAAAGTTGTCTTCACATCCATCTGTTCTATCTCTAAATCATATGATGCAGCAAGAGGTAATAGAAATCTAATGGATGTCAACTTTGCAACAGGAGAGAATATTTCACCATAATCTATTCCCTCTACCTGTGAATACCCCTTTGCAACCAATCTAGCTTTGTACCTTTCAACACTGCCATCTGCATAGAATTTCTTCTTGAACACCCATTTACAGCCAAGAGATTTTCTCCCTTTAGGAAAAGGTACAAGGTCCCAAGTTTTTTTTTTCTCCAATGAAGCCATCTCATCATCCATAGCCTCAATCCAGGAACCTACATCTTCCATGCCCAAAGCCTCTTTCATAGATCTAGGCTCATCAGTGTTAGTAATCAAAGCAAAGGCACAACTGGAATCTAACATAGAATAACCAAACTTTCTGGTTGCTTTCTTTCTCTCGTGGATCTCCTTAAGGGCTGCGGTTGAGGTTGTTCTTCCTCTTCTTCCGAACTATCAGAGCTTCTAGAGCTCTCCTCATCATTAGGCCCAACATGGTCTCTCTGTTCAGTCTTCTCAGGGGTAGGAGGCAACTGAACAACATCTTTTTCCTTTTCTTTTTCATCTAGTTGTAGCACAATAGGAGAAGATGTTAGCTCTCTCAAAATAACATTTCTACTATACAACACCTTACTAGTGACAGGATCCCAAAGCTTGTATCCTTTCACACCAGCACTGTATTCGATGAAAATACATTTAACAACTTTGTTTTCCAACTTAGATCTTTTCTCCTTTGGAACATGTGCATAAGCTTCACAACCAAAAACATGAAGATGTCTAATTGAAGGCTTCTTACTAGACCACACCTCCATGGGTGTCTTACCAACAAGGGCTGATGTAGGAGATCTGTTAACTAGATAGCAAGTAGTGGCCACAACTTCGGCCCAAAACCTTTGTTCTAAAACAGCTCCACTAAGCATACTCCTAGCCTTCTCCATCAGTGTCCTGTCCATTCTCTTTGCAACTCCATTTTGTTGTGGGGTATAAGGAGTTATCTTATGCCTCTCGATACCTTGTTCTTTACAGAACTGTTCAAACTCTGCTGAGCAAAACTCACCACCATTGTCAGTTCTCACACACTTAATCTTCTTACTAGTCTGATTCTCTACAAGAGCTTTAAATTCCTTGAACCGACTAAAGACTTGTGTCTTACTTTTAAGGAAATAAATCCATGTCCTTCTACTGTAATCATCTATGAAAGATACAAAAAAAATAGACTTGGAGATTGAAGGAACTTTTACAGGACCAAATACATTAGAATGAATAAGACCCAAAAAATCAGAAGATTTGTGAGAACTAGAGTAAAATTGAACATGATTTTGTTTACCATAGACACAGTATTCACAGAAGTCAAACTCGAGATTGCAATCATTTAACCTGATGAAGGGTGCTCCCCTTAAGACCACAAACACATAACAGAAATAGAGAAACAACAACAATATGCAAGAATAAAAGAAATTGGCTTCTTATTATCTCCACAAATGTGGAATTACAAACTTGCAGAATTACAATATGAAAAGCCACATGGGCATTCCCTTACAATATTCTGTAGGACAAAGCCTCGAACTATTACCCAGATCTACTACCCAGAACTATTCTAAAACTGCCTAAGACAATAATACAGCCTTCCTTATATAGGCAATTTTCAACCGCCTGGGAAGGTTCCAGAATTTTAGCCAATAAGGCCGACCAACTTAGAATTATTTTATTTTACATTTTATTACATCATAGTCGGCTCAAGATAACCTTTCAAACCCGAACAGAAATTTTGAAGAAAATTATTTTCTGCCATTTCAGGTGGTCCAACTTCCGAAGACCATAAGTCATCACCAGTTGACCCGATCGGCTATTATAACCCCATTTCAGAAATGCCACGAAGTGCTCTACAGGCTTGACCTACACAAGCGTCCGTCACCCAAAGTTTCGACCTCATCCGGGGCCTCTAAAGCCTTCAAAACTGAGTTCAAAGTTTCTGTACCCTGCTGCCAATACCGAAAATCTTCAATATCTTCCAATATACACTTGATCTGGCAATGAAACTTTACTGGCAGACTTATATGACCAAAATGAACCTCCAAGAAAGAAATAAGATCATTCTGAGCACATGCAAAAATTACCAAAAATAGTAACTTTCCATAAATAGCACCTCTGCACAAAATAGCCCTTATTGAATACAAAAAACAGAAATATTTTTGGGTGATGCAAGATTGCTCTTACACCTAGGATGCTCCTGCATCATAACCCCTCAATGAGATTTTTATTTTTTAGGGTTCTGAGACCCTTTTCACCAATGTGGCCAAATCTCATCTGCCACAACATTGTCTTTTCTGCAGGAAGCTTACCTTCCAAAGTGTTTGCACTACCATCAAAACCAATAGCCATAGACTTCTTCACTGCTTGTTCAGATGGTGATGATGAAGAACTATTACATAGAGGAATACATGCATCTAGCTGAAATAAGGTACCTCTCCTAGTACCCCTTGCAAGCACTATCGATCCTCTCATCATCTTGCATCCTTCTTTCAAAAAAACAACTTGCACACCTACATCATTTAGCATACTTACAGATAACAGGTTTCATGCCAAACCTAGAATGTGCATAACTCTGTTGATTCCCTTTACTTGTCCATCAGGAAATTTGATAGTGACCCTTCCGTGTCCAACTATCTTTAGGTGAGAATCATCACCCAAGTACACCTTTCCACCATCAAACTCTTCATATTTTGAGAACCAATTTCGATGAGAGGTCATGTGAAAAGATGCACCTGAGTCAACCAACCACACATCATCAGATGCATGGGCTGCCAAAGCTATGATGAATGCATCACCATCTTCTTGAGATCTTTCTGAAGCTAAATCTGAACCTTTCTTCTTCTTCTTCAGCTCTTTGTAGTCTTTACAAAAGTGCCCAGATTCATCACAGCTCCAACATTTTGCCTTGGACTTATTGGAAGTCTTTGACTTCCCACGAGATTTGGATCTACCCTTATTGTCAGACTTATTGTCATTTTTCTTCCCTCTTTCAGTGGATCTCCCACGAACAGCAAGGGCTTCTTTTTCCAAAATAGAAGCCTTTCTCCGCATCTCCTCTGATAGTAGCAAAGACACCACATCATCCATTTTGAAGGTGACTAACGTGCTTCCGAGAGCCATCACAAGATGGTCCCATGAATCCGGTAAAGAACACAAAAGTGTGTAGCAATGATCCTCCTCCTCTAACTTGACACCAACTGATGTCAATTGTGCAACCAACAGATTAAATGCATTTAAATGATCCGTTAAGGATCCACCTTCCTCCATTCATAGAGAGTACAAATTCTTCCTTAGGAACAACTTATTCACCAGAGATTTGGCCTGATACACGATCGCAAGTCTTTCCCACAAACTATTTGCGGTTTTCTCATCTAGAACATTCAGAAGAACTGCATTGGTTAAACAGAGTCTTATGAGACCCTTAGCTTTACGGTCTTTGATATCCCAATTTGCTTGAGCTATAGTTTCTGGTCTTGTAGCATTTGAAGTTGCTTCCCATAGGTCACAATCTTCCAACATGTCTTCCATCTTGAGTTTCCACAACTTGAAATTAGTGCCATTAAATTTCTCCACCTCCATTCTTCCATATGATGAACTTGCCATCTCAATCTGCAAATAAGATTCAGAATGCTCTGCAAAAAAAAACTCCCACTCAAACTTGAGATCAGCTCAAAAAACCCTACCCAACAACTAGGATCAAAAGTTGATCAAGCTCTGATACCACTTGTAATGAAACTCAGGTGCGGAAACAACTTCCTACGCTAATCTCTATAGGAGAGTATTGTGCAAATTCTTTTAAATCCTTACAATTTCAGATTCGTTAACTACTTTAACAAAGCTATTGCAACCACATACCATACATACAGAAAAATAGAGAATGACACAATGATATACCCTGGGGAAACCTTTCGGTAAAAAACCCCAGCACTCCAAAACTTGCACAATGTATTGATCAAAACTATTACAGCTTACAATACACTTGCAATGCAAATTCTTTCAGAAGATTTCTAAACCCTTGAAGACAAATCACGACAGCATAAAACATTCCAACAATACACTCGCATCATCTCTCTTCGCAACCCTAAAAAAGCTTATATCATGCGCTTCACTTTTTAGGGCTACTCCCAAAGATAACCGTATTAGGGTTTTACCATTCTCCGAGAAAATAGGAACCCCAAACCCTGAACCCCACGATTGGGGAAGAGTGTACAGTACTCAAATTTATTAGTTGCCACATGTCTTCACCTGTCATTGAATCTTCCTGACATAGCTCTTAAATGTCATAGGAATCCGTCATAACCGTTTTAGCCATGATCTCCTTACACACAATTCAAGATGCTGACACATCAACATTATTTGCAAGAAATACATTTTACAAAACAAATAATAAGAATAGGAATTATCCAAGGTTGAGACACCTTATTCCTAACATGATTTACTAGAAGTGGCAAGCTTTCCATTTCATTGAAAATGGGATGTGACATCCTTCCCCTCTTAATAATGCATCGTCTCAATGCATAATTTAAAATTTGCAATCATATTCAAAGATAATTCAATAAATTTACAATTGACATGATTAATGATCTTTCATTATTCAAATATTAAAGGTAATGCATGGATACACTTTTACATTCTAGCAGAAAATCAATAAGATTCAATTTGATTTTCTTACATAAAGACAAATTTCTATTAGTTATGCATTTTAGTAACTTCACGCACCAAAAACAAACACATTTGAAGCAAAAAAAAACACACTTGAATCATAATTATTTCAATAACATTTTCTATGTGAGTGTGTGAATTTGATTACCACCATATAGTTTTACAATGTTACAGTTACCTCTCTCCGACAATATTCCCCCTCTATTATAATTTGCCATTCCATCTGTGCATACATAGGAACAACATCAAAGAATTAGTACAATTTTTGCATCATAATCAAGATATATCATTCCTTCATCCTAATTCTTTTAGACATAAATCTACATAATGCATTCAATTTATAGAAGAGAACATGCACATACTTGTTCTTCTTACCATACCATGGCATCATACTAAATTGATCAAGCTATTGAATACTTTGTATCAAATTCTTGTCATACTGATATGTAGACTCTTACAATATTTTTAGTTCAATCAAATAACAATTCCTCATGGAAGAAAATTTCCATTGGCAAATATTCAAGAATAAAGATAATCATTGAACAAATACAAATGGTAAACTAATAAGTTCTAAACCTTAACCTAATCATAAGTCAAAAAATCATTCATACATACCATCTAACATGTGGTACTTACTAAGTGAGAAAGTCATCTATCCACTTCGCAAAGCACCTGAAAAGGTTAGTGGATCCATTTTTCCGTTTATGTGATCTCGTCCCTCACGCCCATCTTGTCACAATGATATTTCAAATAAATTTTTATTATCTGTAAAATAATATAAGTCCTACAAGTCTAACATCTTAATGTGAATAAGCATTCACCATTTCATCAATATAATTCTAGTGTGCTTCATATAAGCATAAACATCCTAATTAATCATAATAATTCATCACCATATAAAATCAACACATCAATATATGTTATACATCTATAAAAATGCATCCAAAAGAAGAAACATAAAGGTCAATCATGAAACAAGACACTTAATTTTAATTTGACATATGTCCTTCTATAAGTCCCTATCTCCTATCCAAAAAGTCGTACACTGCTTTGGAATTCTACCTACTTACATAATTCCCAACCCTTCAATGCTCAACAAATAAATGGTAGGGGGTATCTAGTGCATCCATAAAACTAACTAATTTCCACTTATGTCTAAGTAGAACTAATCATGGATGTGGCAGGGAGATGGGACATGGGAAGCATATTTATGAAAATATATATGAACAAGCTTTGTCCAAAGCATATTTTTATCACCGGGAATGAACACTAGTAGGTAGAGGAACATCCCTTTCTACCTTTCCCTATTTTTCCCACAATTGACACCCCTAACCTTTCAACAAAGAAAGAAAAAAGAAGATTCAATTTATGCATTTCATATAATTTCCTTTCATGCAACTATACATTAACAAAGAGCATGTAAATCATACAACAATAAACTAATCAAAATAATTATGCCCTTCATCATAAAAAAATCTCATTCATAATAGGCAATCACATAATTTGAACCATCCAGTCAAATAAAAATATACATACAAAGTAGGAGGTGTTCACCATTCTGTCAAAAACACTAGTAGTGCTTCATAACCAAATAATTCTAGCCCCTTTTCGTAAAAAGATGGCAAACTACTCGTCGATCATCAAATTCATCAAATAGTACATCTATTTCAATCACCTCATAATAATTTCATGAAAGTTCTCAAATATAATTTCCCATGTACTAGTAATATCATATTAATATCAAAAAGATGTATTTTCTAGGGATTTCATCATTTCTTGAGTATCCATGCAATGCTCCTTATAGCATCGAAAAATCAAATCAAATAATATCAACTTATGTTAATTATTTCATAAAATACATTTCTAATATACACAACCCTTTGCATGTCAATTCAGTTTGATCATTTCATAATAGTTGAAGGGTAAAAGCACAATAAGTTGTCACCCTTTTACAAAGGAAAAGGCTAACAACACCAAAACTGAAAAACTTCAAGGGCATAAAAGTCACATTTCTGCTGAGAATTTGAAGATGATGTAAAATGATGAAATGTGTAAAATAGGATGAATTTTACACCCATAATTTTTAAAAATTAATTTCAACAAAAATTAATATATTTTTAAATTTTTAAGGTCTATTTTTATATCCTAAAAAATACTGCAAATCAGGAAGTTTACTTCCTGTCAGATCATTATAAGTAAAAAATTGTTTTTCCTTCCAATTTTAGAATCTATTTTAGATGACATGTATATCTAGTGCAAGAAAAATGAAAGAAGTGTTTTTGATCTATAGTTTACTTGTTATAAGTATTCAAAGTTGAACTTACCTGAAATCAATAATTTTTGTCTCCTGCCACTTTTCCCTTATCAAAACTATATAAAAAATAAAATAAATTACATATTCTTGAAGAGGACTCTCTTCTCTAGCATTGTATATGATTTTTAAAAATTTCAGAATTGATTTAGCTTTTTCTCTATATTTTTTGAATCAACGTCTTCTCAAAGTTTAATACAACTACATGTAGTTTTTAGAAAAAAATATTTAACATTTTGTAGTTCAAACATTAAAAATTTATATGTCCAGAATCATAGTTCCGAGATCTAGAAAAGGGTACTTTTAGTTTTTTGACATTTTCTATTTTAATCATAGGAAGGAACAACAAAAGTGCAAAATTCTAGTTTTTTTTATGTTTTTGGAGGTTTGGCGGCCAACATGGCATGCCACCTAGGTGGACTTAGCTGAGTCCAACTGGGCCGAGTCTGACTCAGCCAAGTCCTACTGGGTCAAGTCTGACTCAGCTGAGTCCTACTAGGCCAAGTACCCATAGACCCTCAATGTGCAAATGAGGGGCTTGGGGCTCTTTACACTATTTAAAATAGTATTTGGACTCAACCGAGTCCTACTTGGCCTAGTTAACTAGGCCATGTATGTGTCATTTGATGCTATGTGGTACCTACATGTACTCAGTCATGTTGGACTCAGTCGTGTACGGCTTGGCCAAGTCAAACTAGGTCGTGTCTGTCAAGTTAGCCTAAAAGGTGACAACTTATTGTACTTTTACCTTGAAACATATTTCAAGTAAGATATGAATTCAAGATTACGAATGGTGTGTTCTTCGTAATCTACTCCCTTTTACAATCTATCAATGTTGTAAATTGAACATGACATATGCCATCACTTCACATCACAAGACTAGTAATATAAAATACAAAATTCTAGCCACTGCAAGATCATAAGAAATCACAATGTTTAAAGTTTAAAATTTTCAATTGAAAATGTCAAGGATCATAAGATTAATAAAATAATAAGTGTGAAAAAAACCTGAATTGATTGAAAAACTCAAAATTGGTGGCTAGATGGTCACAAGAGAAAGTTTCAAATTTCAAGCGAGTCTTTCACCACTTTCAAAGTTCATCAATGTTCAAAATAAAACATCAATTGAAACCAAATCACATTTACAAAGTGACAAACACTAGCCACAAGGAGGGAGTAGAAGCTATACATCACCTTGTGTCCAAGGCATGCTAAATAACATGACCATTCTTCTAGAACATAAATCTTAAATATTACATCATCATGTAGTAACACATGTAATTCATTACTACAATGTAGAATTTTTAATCAAGGCTCTTTCTTTTTTTTGAAATATCATGCCATGCAAGGTAAGACATACATATGTTTTCACAATTTTCTATGAATTTATATTTCATATATAACATGTTGAATTCGTCTTCCCAAATAATTTCATAAGGTTCTATTATTAAGATCCTTTCATAAAACTTGTAAATATACATTATAATAATACATGTTTCTGTCATTTATCAAAAGCTAAGTCCTAAATTTTGGCAAGCTCTCATACCTTTATTGCATAACCATCATTATTATCTCATAAAATTTTACCTTCTTTCTTTGCTATACTAATGTAGAGTAAAAGGCATTAAATTTTAAAGTGTATCCTACACACAATGTACCTCATAATTTTGCACATATTCCAACATTTTTCTATATGGAACATAAAGAAATCACACCACTCAAGGTACACAGTTGTAAAGCTCATAGAACTATATCAATATTTCATAGCTTCAAGAGAAACCAGGGACATTCAAAAAATTTCACATACACAAGAAATATTGTCCCTCAAGTATCTATTTCCCATAAAACAAGGAAAATCCTATCCTTTCCTATCAAGATAAAGTGAAGTTGGAAGACACTCTAGTCAACCTAAGGAACCACAGTTACGTTCATAGACCAAGCATTAATCGACTTACAATTTATGCTACTAAGAGTTGCAACTAAGCATAGTGAACTCAAGGCCCTATAGTGGAACCCAGAGCTCTGATACCATATGTAAAGAATAGAATTATGACACAAAACACCACATTAGTAAAACCCACAATACAAAAGAGTCAGTCCACAAGTCAATGGTAAAATGCATAAGTCAACAAGATACCAATCAATTCCCTACATTATAGGTATAATAAAAATATAATTACGACCATAATAGTCAAAATGATAATGCATACCTTTGTCCAAAAAAAAGCAAAAATTTGACCATATGTCGAGTGTCCTAAAGAAATCAAAATAAGAGATGTCAAATCAAATACAAGCAAGAACAAACTATCATTTTAGGATAAGAACTCAAGAGATTTTCAACAAAATGTCGAATCTCATCATTAAAAGATAAAGATTAGATCAAATATGTACTTCCTTTTTAATGAAAAAAAAAATAAACAACAAAATTACCAAATACAACCATGCCGAATACAAAAGAAGTCTAGCACTGTAAAGGAAAGTCCTTCCTGATTAATTCTTTAGAAATCTATTCAGAAAAGTCATCTAGGGCAAGAATATTGTGGGAGTGTTTGTACCACAAAGCATTAATGTTTCCACGGAATCCTTCCTAACATGAAGGATGCCCAACCCAACTAAAAGTAATCTAACAAAGCAATAATAATAAGTAATGGAATATGTTCTACTTGATACATCCTCATTTGGTTTCCAATATAACATGTCATGGAATTCCAAAGCACACTTTAAAAATCTACTTTCATTTCATACATATGAAAAATACCATGCAAAGATTCACATTTTTATGCATAGTACATCAAGTTTGCATGGTGCATTCAACATACATAAAGGATCATAAAAATCCTGCTCTTAACTATAAAAAAATGTGAATCTCATAATATCTGCCAATATCTCTTTTAGGTCAATTGATAATTATAACTTGAATTCTTCATAGTACATGAAGAAAATCCAAAGAATGTACACATATAACAAATTTCATTTCATAATGAAGCAAAAACTATAATAATGATTAAAAAGTACTTAGCAATAGGTCTAACTAATTTATACGTCTAAGCTTTCCTTCATATATCTACTCATTAAGATTTGACTTTCACCTCTTTTATTTTCTTTAGTAGTGTAATAAGTAAAAACCATATTCTAAATTATTATCATCAAGACATGATAAACCAAATACATCATTCAGACATATCAAATTAAAAGAGCATATTGAGATCTGAATTCTTTCTCAGTCACATACATAGATATACCAAGAGATTATGTTAAGTGGAGGAACTCAAAATAATGGCATGGGAAGTAACAAGATTTCATGTTTTCCTTGCTTATATCAAGTTTCACCAAAAAGTACATAGCTAGACACATTCAATTCAATTAATGTAATCTTATCGTAGACTTTCTAAAGATGTACTTTGTTAAGTTGATTCCATTCAACAAGGTAATTCTATATTTCCAAAATAAACAAGTCCAAAAAACATGGTAATAAAAGTAAATCTATTTTCATATTTAGGCGAAAATACTAATGCTATAGGAAATGCACTTGTATCTTGTCAAAATTTAAATGATTAGAGAAACAAACTTGATTTCTAGAGTTTTGATTCTTAATTTTTGAAAAGAGATGATCGTCAAACAAGTTTTTTGGTATACTATCATTTGATAACTAACTGGGTTTTCAATAGTGATGACTAATTTTAATTTCATAAGTTTATTTAAAATTTCTTCTCAACTATGGTGTTTAGGTAGTTAAGATAAAGAAAAATATTTTTCTATAGGAGAAATAGTTTAATCATTTAAATCTTGTAAATTTTAATCCTTTGTTTACCTTGGATCTACACCTAGCTTGGTTGGATGTTGTGTTTTAGCTTACTATACAGTTTTTCCATCTTGTTAATACTGCATTTTTTTCCTTAATTTACATTGTTCTTTTAAATACGTAATTCTCCATGAGTCATCAAGTTGCATGAGGTATGTTACCCCATTTTTCTTTATTCTTTACAATAATCATATGACAACCGTGGATGGTTGAGCGGATTAAGGGAAAAAGGGTTGAAAAAGAAAGAAACAACTAGAGGAGGACACATAATCCTTGGGAGAGAAAAATAGAGCAGAAAAACAAAGAACAGAAGAGATGAAAAATTGATAAAGAGGGAACAAAGATAAAATAAATTAATAATAACCATAAGCTCTTACAAGTCATCATTTTATTGACTGGTATTCCTCTTAAGTTGTATTTTTTTTCTAGAACAACTTGGCGATTGATTGTTTTTATGTGTTGTTACTTTTTCTTCAATGTGTTACATTAGTTGATAAACAAAAGATTAAAATTTACAAGATTTAAATGATTAAACAGTTTCTCCTGTAGTAAAATATTTTTCTTTATATTAACTAGCCAAATACCGTAGTTGAGAAGAAATTTGAAATAAACTTTTGAAATTGAAATTAGTCATCACTATTGAAAACCCAGTTAGTTATCAAATGACAGTATACCAAAAAACTTGTTTGACGATCATCTCTTTTAAAAAATTAAGATTCAAAACACTTGAAATCAATTTTTTTGTTCTAATAATATAAATTGCGACAAGATACAAGTGTATTTCTTGTAGCATTAGTATGCTCACCTAAATATGAAAAATAGATTTACTTTTATTACCATGATTTTTACAATTATTTATTTTGGAAACAAAGAATTATCTTGTTGAATGGAAGCAGTTTAATGAAGTATACCTTTAGAAAGTCTATGATAATATTATATTAATTGAATTGAATGTGTGTACCTATGTACTTTTTGGTGAAACTTGATATAAGTAGGAAAATGTGAAATCTTGTTTCTTCCTATGCCACTATTGTGAGTTCCTTCATTTAACATAATCTCTTGTTATATCTATGTATGTGAGTGAGAAAGAATTGAGATCTCAATATGTTCTTGTAATTTAATATTTTTGAATGATGCATTTGGTTTATCCATGTCTCAATGATAATAATTTAGAAAATGTTTATTACTTATTACACTACTACAGAAAATAAAAGAGGTGAAAGTTAAATCTTAATGAGTAGATATATGAAGGAAAGCTTAGACGTGTAAATTTGTTAGACCTATTTCTAGGTACTTGTTAATCATTGTTATTTTTTTTGCTTCATTATGAAAAGAAAAATTTTATGTGTGTATTCTTTGGATTTTCTCCATGTACTATGAAGAATTCAAGTTATAATTATCAATTGAACTAAAAGAGATATTGGCAGATATTACGAGCTTGACATATTTTTGATAGTTAAGAGAAGGATTTTTATTATGATCATTTATGTATGTTTAATGGACCATGGAAACTTGATATACTATGCATTAAAATGTGAATCTTTGCATGATATTTTCCATATCTATGAAATAGAAGTAGATTTTCAAGGTTTGTTTTGGAAGTCCATGACATGTTATATTGGAAAGTGAATGAGGATGTATCAAGTAGCACATATTCCATTAGTCCTTAATTTTACTTTTTTAGATTACTTCATGCTGGGCTAGGTATCCTTCATGTTAGGAAGGATTCTGGGGAAGCATTAATGCTTTGTGGTATGGTGGAAACGCACTCCCACAATATTCTTGCCCAAGCTAACTTTTGTGAAAAGATTTTTGAAGATTTTTTAGGAAGAACTTTCCTTTACAGTGCTACAGTTCTTTATATTCGGCATGGTGGTATTTGGTAATTTGTTATTTTTTTTTCATTAAAATGAAAGTACATATTTGATCTAATCTTTCTCTTTTAATGATGAGATTTGATTCTTGGTTGAAAATATCTTGACCCATTATCCTAACATGATAGTTTGTTCTTGGTTGTATTTGATTTGACATCTCTTATTGTGATTTATTTAGGACACTCGATCTATGGTCAAATTTTTACTTATTTTTGGATAAAGGTATGCTTTATCATTTTGAAAGTTATGGTCATAATTGTATTTCTATTATTCTTATAATGTAGGGAATTGATTGGTATCTTTTCAACTTATGCATTTCCCATTGACTTGTTGACCGAATCCCTTGTATTGCGGGTTTTACTGATGTGGCTTTTTGTGTCAAAATTTTAGTCTTTACAATGAACCACTACATGATAATGTTGACTTTTCTCTCCCTTGTTAAATAAATTTTTCCAAAGAGGATGATATCATGGTTGATATTTCTTCTACTTCCTTTCAATATGATATATTCATGCCTGATGTTTCTTCTTCTCCTAAGACATGCCCCTTTATGATGAGAAGTTAGAGAAAGAGGAGAACATTATAGATACCTTTATGAATATCACCTTGTCTTGATTTGACACTCTCTCTAGAGATGAAGCATCACAAGAATTCCCTAATCTCCATTCCAAGGACATCTTGGAAGAAGAGGATAATATCATTACTAATTTATTTAATGCTCTCCCTTCTAGTGATGAACCCATGAATGGTAAGGAGATTGATCAAGTCAATATTATTATTCATGCTCAACCTAGGGTAATCACAAAGCCTATGATAACTCTCAAAGGATACACTCAATCAAATTCATTCAAAGACTCTAAAATATGTGTGGTTACTATTATGGGTTATCCTCAACATTATTCTCAAACTTTCACTACAGCTGCGATTATGGTTAAAGGATATAATCAACAAAGTTCTTTTAAAACTCTAAATAAGCCAATTATCACTGTGAAAGGAAAATCTACGAGTCCTCTAGAGTTTATTAAGAATTATCATGTGATGTCTCAAACCTATTGCACAAGAAACAACCTTCAACCTACTAACCCAATTGTTCCTACCTCTCTCCCACCTTCTCAACATGTGCTTCCTGCTCCACTCATTTTTCTTCAAAATCATGGAAAGGAGTATAACTTAATGGAATATGTCCATAATACTCCTACCATGATATCTCTTTGTAATATTTTTCAACCTTCTCCTACATATCATGAAACCTTGAAAAAATCTTTAACCACTCTTCCACCTCCACCACCTAATCAAGACAACATCAATTCCTTTTTGCAATGAATACATGCTACTCATATCCCAATTCAAAATGTGTTTACTTAATATTATTTACCTTCTAAATAAGTTAAAGATCAAAATAATAGCCATATGGTAACTCTTTTTATCAATGGTAATCTCATTCATAATACCTTAATTGTTAATGGGTTTAGACTAAATGTTTTTATAGTATGGACATTTTGATCAACCCCAACCTAACTTATATCTTCCTGAGCTTGTTATCATTGTTTTTTGACTAGTTGTAGGTAGATATATGAAGTAGAAGGGAATTTTAGATGCAATGGACACTACCATCAAAATAAATTCATTAAACCACTAGATAGCCTTTTCTACATACTAATTTCAGATTTGAGGATTAAAGAAGTCTCCCAATACAAGTACTAAGTAGTCATACATGCCATCAAAGAGATTTTTGGATTTAACTTCCTCTTTATCAACAACCTCTATAGATTTAATTTTGACATTTGTTCTAGGTTTTTCGATAGTAGTCTAGTTGCAAGAGAGCATAAGTTATTTGTAGAAGAACTTTGCAAAAGACTCTTGAAGAAAAATATCTTGTGTGTTTGTATGCTGCAATAATCAACATTGACAAAATTTGACTATCACATTCCCATTTGACTATGTTGTAGTGATGAGGGTCAAGGGAGTATTTGCAAGGCTTGGCAAGAGGAAGAGATGAAACTTTTATGGAGGCCCTCCCAGATGGTTTTTGTGCTATGGGATGGGAATACAAACATCGGGACCTCAGGAGAAGCATAATGGTAAGAAGAATTACATTCCCCAAAATATTTCTAGAATGTAAGATTGTTTGGAGGACCTAGTGGGAGATGGAATGGATGAGAACAAACACTAGGTCATCAAATACAAATATGATGAAAATTTGGATAAAATGGGCAGTGAGGACTCATTTGAGGGAGAAGACCTCCAAGAAGACCAATTTGTAGTAAGAGTAGCTCCAATAGTTGCAGATTTAGTTGGACCTTCTACACTCTACAACTGATGGAAGACCAAAGTTACGGATTAACTTCTGCCCCATGGTATTTTGTAGTTATGACCTATCTTTTTAGCTTTTTGGCTTTGAATTCTTAATATGACAGCTTAGCCCTGGTATGTTTTCTAATGAAAATTTGTAATGATGTAACTATGTAACTCCATTAAGCTTTTTAATTCAATACAAACTCTCAACTTTTGATCCTTTCTTATAAAAAAAAATAAAGAGACAAAGAAAATGATTCAATTGCCCAATGAAAATAAAACATGAAATAAACCATTTATTATTGGCACATAAAAACTCAAAGAATATTATAATTGGATAATAACCTCAATTAGAAAAATCCACCAAAAAGAATATATGTATTAAGTTTATTAAACTATATCAAAGAGACATTAATTAACATAATTATAATTAATCTTAATATTTCTTTAATAATATTTAACATGATTTAAATAATTAAATTATATTAAAATAATATTAACATTAGTTAACCGTATTTTGTGTTATCTTTAACTCTATTTTAACCATCAAGAAATTATATTAATACCATTACAATAATTAATTAAATCTAATAATTAAGCATCATATCACAATAGGACAAGAACACGAACTAAGTTAAAAGATGCCAAAAAAAATCATACTTATCTTATTATTCTAACTAATATTAATCATGAAAATATCAAGTAACAAGTGCCACGTAGTGGCCAAGTACTTGCCTTTAATTTTGCATTTAATTATAATTATAATTTATCATTAATTTTTTTCGAAAATAAAATAAAATAAAATAATAATTTATTTTTATATGTTGAATACTTAATAATGAAATATATATGAGGTACAATATTAAGATTTTATAATAGTTATATTTATATAATAATATTATTAATAAATGTAATATGTAATATATTAAATAATTTATAATAAAATTAGCATTTTAGTATTATTTAGTTTTTAAAATTTTATGATATACTTGTTAGAGGAATTTTATTTTATTTTATTTTTCAATTAATAAAAAAATCATAATTTTTTTCAAAATTTTATTTGAATAGTCATAATTGTAGAAATGAAAAATATAATTATTCAATATAAATTTGTAAAATTTTATAATCTATAATAAAAATATATATAAAATAATTTATATTAAAATAAATATTTATTATAAAAAAATTTATTTTAATATTATTGTTTTGGTGGAGCCCGGTAGGGTAGGTTTAACATTTCAACTTTACCTAAATATTTATTAATGCATAATTCACACAATAAATTTTCAAATATTTTTAAAAAATATATAAATGAGACTATTTTATTTAAACATGAATTATAGGAAAGGATAAAAATTTCGGAAAAAAGGACTCTTATGTTTCAAGTTTTCAACCAATGTTTTGTTAAAAAAATTGCATGTATACTTTAGTTAATATAAATATTTTTAGAATAAGAAAAAAATATGAAATCTAATTGGTTAAAATTGATTAGTTTAATTACTAGTTAAATTGTGTTGATGCCTATAGTTCTGCAAGTGGAACTAAAAAATATATATAAAACATCTTTTTATCTTAAATATTAGACTACTTATATTTAAAGAAAATATGCTCCTAATTATTATAACTATTATGTCATTGAAGAAGTTTGTATATATATTTTAATTTTTCCTAATTATTATAATTATTATGTCATTGAAGAAGTTTGTAAATATATTTTAATTTTTGTATATGACCTCACCTTTTAATATTTTTATTATTAAATATTGAATTAAGATATAAATGAGAGTCATATATAAACTAACATTTTTATAAAATGCCTCCACACTATTATAAACCATAATTACAATTATATTTATTACTAAAATTAATTTTAACAATGGAAATCTCATTTAGTAATGTACATGTGGTGCGGAGAAGGTTGTTTTGGAGTTGAAGGATGGTGAAACTGAAAGACCTGGAAGGGGGACAGAGCGCATCGCAGTTAAGAATGAAGAAATTGTTAAAGCAGATGAAGTTATCTTAATCGTAGTTAATAATCCATTTCGTGGAAGTCTTGAAAAACTTGAGGTGGTGGCATTCGATGCTCAATTTATCGACTGCAATTGATGTAAATCAATTTATCTGACTTGTTATAAGACGTTATTTCAATGTCAGAAACGGGAGTCACAAATAAAGAATTGTTATTGGATGGCAAGTACTAATAATAACTTTTTTTTCTATTGTTTCGATGATATTGTTTTGTGAAGGACAAGTTAATATCTTTTAAGAGATTTAGTTTGATTTTAATGGTAAAATTTATAATAATGTGTATATTTATGATGGTTTTCTATAGTGAAATTTGGGTGAAGATGGTCAGTTCTTCAAGTATTATATTTTCAACATATGTCTATGTATTAATCCAACATAATTTTAACATTGTGTGTATCATAAAGTAAGTGAAAAGCATATATAGAAATAAAATATTTAAATATTTAATATTTATCTAAAAAATAATAGATATGTTCAATAATCTTTGTATTATTCAATAAATTTTTGGACTTCAAACTTTCTTTAATATTTAAATATTTTGTGCATGTCATATTTGTAATGTTAAGCTTAACTGTTTTTCATAGGTACTTATATATTTCAATCATAAGATTAATCATGGTGAATCATATAATAGTTTTTTGTGTTTTTTAAGAAAATGACAATAACTTGCATAGTAAAATTTGTATGAACATAAATAATTTTTGAAGAATTGTGTTTTTGCATATATCAAAGGTATTGGTTCAAAATAATTTTAATATTTTGATCTATCATGAATAAAAAGTGAGAAGATGCATATACAAAAGAATTAAACATTTGATTTGTAGCTAAAAAATAACATAGACATTCACCATTGAATGCATATAAAACATGTAGATTACAAATACTCTTAATTATTTAAATATTATGTGTATGTCATATTTGCACTGTTGAACTTATTCTAATTAAACTTACCCTAAACATGAGCCAAATGAGAAGACAAGTGCTAAGAACCCTATCATCATAATTTGTGAACAAAGAAGACAAGGATTTATTAACTCTAGAACTGGAAATCCTTGCATTTTCAGAATTAATGGATATTTCAATCTGCTTGAAAACATTGTGCACCAAAGAAACCTACTTCCTGAGTACTCTTTTATTACTTTACCAACACAAACTCCATGCTAGAATAATGGGAGAAATATTGTAAGAACCGAAACTAGCACATAAGAGACAGGTAAGCTCTAGATCAAAAGAACTCAGAAAGTCGAAAACAAAACAAGTATGAAAGTAAATAAATACTTTTCCAAGACATAAGTTTCATATACATTTAAAGAGATTACATCATTATGAAATAAAGTCGAATATCCTTTCCATAATATCTAAAGGTTCAACCAAACTGTCAAAATACACAACAAGAGTAAAATAATACAAGGAGTATGTCGACCATGCTACCGAACATAAAATGTCAAAGTACATCTATACACATTCAATAGAGAATACTACCTTAAGGTCAAAGAAGTACAAGATATCCAAATACATGTTATCAGACTGTCAGCCATCCTTCTGCATGTTCTTGTCTCCGATGCCATCGGACAGTCTATCATCCATCTGCAAAACTTGAGATGAAAATGTGATCTAGGTGTTTATTTTGTCCAGCCACAGAGTGGTTAGCTCCCCTGGGGCTCATCCTGAAATGAAGAGCTCACTGACTCTACGAGAGTGATCTATCAACTCGGCATAGATGGATCGGAAAGGAATATGGTAAAAGTTGTGAACTAACTACCTTATCACACACGAAGTAGAAATAACATAGATATGATAGAGAGAAAGTACATAACCAATACAAATTCATTTATGTGTTTACAAGCTTAGGCCTAAGCATAAAAGACCAGATTTCTATTGGCAGGTAAAAGAAACTACATTTTACCCTTCTCTGTTACCCATATTCGGCACCCTTTCCCAACATATCTTACTCATAATAAATGAACATACAAGAATATACACAGTTTCTATAGTATGAAACACACTCACCAAATCAAAATAAGACTATAGCAAAAATAATGCACTTAACACAAAAGATCAATAGATTCTCCTAGCACCAATTTTTTTTTCAAAATGCACACTCAACAATCACATAAATTCTAAGAAAATATATAAAATGTAAATAAACACAATGTTCTCTGTCAATAGCAGTGCTTCTTGTAGCAGGAAAAAAAATAACAGGGTCATTATTACAGGACAAGTTGAGAAGAAATGACATAGGGGAGAAGTAAAAAACTCTCGTTGCCTCGTAAGAAAAGGACCTAAAAATCATTGATGATGAAAGTTCTTAAATGAAGAAATAAATTAAAATGTCACTAATGCACAAAGGAAGGTTACTATCTAATGTAATTGAAGTTTTTCCCTGATTGGCATATCCAGTTTGTGTTTTTCTATTGTGAGTTAGTTTTGTTGTGTCTCTTTTCTATGTGGGGACTCTGGTGTTCTCCTTTATATATGAGGTGAAAGCTCTGTTTTAGGTAGGTATTAAGGGGATCTGAAAGGAAGATGGCCATCTTCAATGTGATTTGTAATCGGTTCATCTACGTCATCTTCTTTGAGCCCTCGCAAAATCACACCATGGATTGGTGATCTATACCCGTACACATGTATTAGGCCGAAATTGGAGTTGTGACCTCATGTTTGAATTAGTGCCTTTTACTGGGTATTAGTTGGGGAGAAGAACCAACATATCAGTACTGTCAAAGCCTCCCCTATTCTGCAACTCTACTCCAGAGTCTTCAATTTCTTCCCCATTTGAGTATAGATTGAGCATACACACATATAAAGAAGCAAGTATAGTAGCACTTTCAGGGCATACCATACTCTGCAAATCCACTTCCATCTTCACTTGTCTCCATATTTGTGACACTTGACAATAGTGATCTTAGACCCGTCGGATGTAATAGCCTTCGAATTGGGTTGACCAGTGAGTAGCCCATCAATGTAGAAATGTGGAACGACGTCTCCAGAAGACTGAGAAAATGACAAGGATGGAGATTACATATCCGACCATGAAGGATGGAAAAATTGGTAGCAGGGAAGATAAATGTTAGACAGAAGACATTTCCTATCTAGAATCATTTCTAGTCAAGCTTCTAGGGTCGACGCGTTTATTAGAACAAGAATTTGTAGGAACATTTATAGATTAGGAGAGCAACAAAGGATGCATGACAAACAACTTTTGCATAGGTAACAGAAAATAATAGAATAATTTAAAACAAACAATTTGAACCACTACTGTACCATCATTTTAAGAAACTATTTAACAAGAAAGGAACCTAAAATTAAATGATGAATTCTATAGATAGATACCTTCTCGAGCATTTGGCACAGTCCTCTTCCAAATTTCTTCCATTTTTCTCCCACTAACTTCCTATGTAAAACTCCTCTATTTCCTATCTCATGTGCTCTCTCCAACTTCCTATGATCTTTTTTTCACTTGTTGCAAAAAAATATCCCTACTCAAGGTGCACATTCCCTTCTTAATTACCCACCACTCTCTGATGCATTAAAAACACTCGTAGATGTGTCACCCATGGAGATAGAACCATTAGTTTTAGATAGTCAACTTACGGAATCTATAGTTAGTCTTTCCTTGAAATCTGAAAATGATATTTAACGAAGTCTTCAATTTATTTAAAAAAATTCACTTCCAGTTATGATTAATCAAACTACTCCTTATCATTAAAACAAAAATATATCATTTAATTCAAATGTAGGTTAATGGGTTTAAAAAAATGGTTGTGACATCCTTGCCCTCTTCGAAAGTGCATCATCCCTAATGCCTTATGTTGAAGTTTAAATAAAACCATACTCTATTAACAAGTTTTAACTAAAAACATTGACACCCAAATAATACAATCACTTGAGCAAGAGTAAACGAAATAAAACTAATAGTACTATTCTTACTATTTTAACCAAACATTCACTTACAAAATAAGTCAAGAAACTTATAAGATTTCAAAATAATTTAAGTGGCGTGTTCTTGCAACCATTTTTCTGATCTTGTACACACTAGATTGTGCACTTCTCTAGGTCATTACTTCCAAGGGAATTCATGAATGGGAAACCTTGAGAAAGCGACCTAGAGCTCCCTAGGCATGGAGTCACAAGGATGTTTGATAGTGCTCTTAGCTAGAGCTATTGAAGCATGCAACCTTGCTAGTAAACCACACAATGGGAGATTCAATGAGACAAGGGCAAGAATGCCAATATCCTCAAGAATCTTGAATGAGAAATGCAATGCAACTATACTAAGAATGAAGATGCAAGTAAGCTATGGAAATGAAAGTATTACAAATCCTTACTAATTAAGCTATTTGAGCTAATCTAGAGCTTGAAAAGAAATCTAAACTAAGAAAGCATAAAAATGAAGATATGATGCAAGAATGAAAGCTAAATGCATGAAGATCTCCAAAGCTCCAAAGTCTCCAAGAAATCATGCAGCATAAGATTAGTATTCAAAATTGGGATCCTAGAATGAAAAAAGAGCTCTCCTTTTAAAGGAAATTGAAAAGGAATGGACCATGCAGATTAAGAGGCAAAATATTTAATCAAGAGTGGAGCTTGAAAGAGGAGCAATCCATGTGCACAAATCTCCTCCAATGAGAAAATAAGAGTTGACTTTTGTGTCCATATGAGACAAAAAAAACATTTTCTTCTTTTTATAAAATAAGAATAATGCTTTATTTGTGCAACTTACGATAAGAGGAAAAGTGGGGGCTTTTTATTTAATAAAAGGGGAGGGAATTCCTTTTAAATAAATAAAGACTTAGAATAAAATGGTTAATCCATAGTATATAATCGAATAAATGATATAATAGGATTTGATCAAGGAAATTGATATAATTTGAAAAATGTTAATTTTTTGAAAATATTGATTTGGGGATTTGATAAATTGCTAAATGGGGGTCCAAAGTCTAGGCAACCATTTTAGGGTGCATATATTTGCCCCTCTTTGACTAATGTGAGGTCGATTTGGGATCACATGTGGTCAAAGAATGGAATTGAAATGTGAGATCAATTTGGGATCACAAAATAACCCAGATGTGTGTTCGATGGATGGGAACACATCAAGACAAAGATAAGATGATAAAGATAAGCTAAAAGACAAGACCATCATACCTATAAATAGGAGATTGTCAAGTCTCAAATAAGAGATAAGAATCTCAAGCAAGGTTTGATTGATAAAGCTGAATCAAAGATTGAAGCTGATAGGTACTGCCCCCTAAGAATCAAAACCAAGTAGAGGAGAAATAGTAAATTAATAAATCTGATCAAATCACTAGAAATCATAATCGAAGATGAAAGATGATAGAATAACCATCAAGTAGTGAAGACATGCCCCAGTTTGACTAGGTCAGATTGAGAAAGATATAGGATAAAAATGAAGTCAAACCTCAGAGAGATGAATCAAAAGAAAATGAATCAAAGACTAGAAGGTTGAAAGAGATGGGGGTGAAGAAATGAAGATGCCCCAACGAAGATCGAAGGATCAGGCCTCAAAAGGTCAGCCAACTATGTAGAAGAAGGGGAAAGTTTTGAAATGCAATTTTGACTATCAAGATGAACTCGGATTTCAATTTCAATCCCAAAAATGGATCCAGGATGTCGAAATTACCCAGGGGTGCAATTTTTGTAAAATTTCAAGATGTTTTGAAAATTAGGTCAAAAAGTCAAAATGCTATATAAGGGGAAAAAAGGATCATTTTCAAAATCATTTGTCTTATTGTGATTTGGGAATTTTTAGAGCTCAGAGAGAGATTATGGCCTAGCAAGTAGCAATTCTGGTCCACATACATCGATTCAAGCATGGTCGGTTGCATAATTGGCGTCCTCACTATGGTGCCCCGGTAAGTTTTTAGAAAAACTTGCTTTTTGAGTCATTTATGAGCATTTAATGCATTTAAACACATGTTTTTAATTTTTTGAAATATTTCAAATTTTATGAATGCGAAATGTCATGTGGTACTTTTAAAGTATCGCACACCAGTTATACATTGTATCATGCGATACTGTGTAAGCTAAGAAAATATCACACGACCTTTCAAGAAAGCATCGTACGATGCTTGACAAAATGTCGTGTGATATTGGGTGAACTATCACATTGGGAAAAAGTATCACATCACTATGTAACAAAGTATCGCATGATACAATATCAAAAAGAAGTATCGCACCAATATAATATGAAGTATTGCATAGCATTAATTTGAACAATATAACATGGGTCTAGACAATTTTTGCGTTTGTTACGACTTGTACTAATTTTAATCATCCATCATGATATGTTCTGACATCTGGCTTGGGGGTTTATGGCTTGTAGAAGGCTTTCCAAGCACTGATCATTAGAGTGCCGAGAGTAGTGGGATTGCACTGCGTCTGAGATCTTGATGATCCGAGATGAGCAGACTTGCGGGATATGGGTTTCAGATACTTGTTGCATATGCCTGATATTTGGGCAAACCATGGTTTGCTGACAACTTTGGCTAAGAGATGGCATAGTGAGCATAATACCTTTCACTTGCCGACTAGAGAGGCGTCCATTACACTGGAGGACGTCTATCAAATTCTGTGGGTACCTAGCCACGGGGATCTTGTGAGTATAATCATGTCTATAAATGATCTTTTAGTATAATGTTTCCAGATGATGAAAACTGGCATGATTGTTTGTTGGCATAGGAATATTATGATCAGACCCCGATAGAGGGATGACAAGCCATCTAGGACCTATTCCAGGATGTCACTATTATTGACAGGCATCTCAGCTGGGATCGGTTAGTTGAGGAATTCAATAGGGATTTATCAGTTCCGTCCATTGTATGTTCTATAGTAGCACATGCCCTTATCACTGAGAGGAGCTAGAGAGGATTTCCACTGGGTTGGGGCAAATTGGTTGCAGATCTGGTAGCACATCCGATGTAGATGGCATGGGGCCCGACTTTCTTAGTAGACATGTACCATGAGCTACATGAGATAGTGTACAGCGAGAGTAGGACTTGGGCATGTGGGGCCGTTCTCACTCAGATATGGTCATGGGAGCACATTGCTATAGTGCAACCATGAGTGCAGCCGTGGGAGCGGAGACACCCCTATATCTACAAATATATAGATTTTATTTCACAGCCCCATTGCGGCGATGTGACATACTACAGGAGGCTACTAGATGAGCTCACAACCTTTGAGTGGAGACCATACAGGGCCTGTGAGCAGTGGGATGATTGAGATCAGTAGCTAGGGTATATGTTATATAGTCGGCCACTAGTTGGTTGGCATTCAAAGATTGTGGAGTGGTTTGTGATCTCTCAGGTGTGGAGGTAGTTTGGTCACCAGCAGCGGATATCCATGGAGATGACCACATATGCCAGATGCAGGGAGGATGATGGATTAAGGTGGTTATCGATGTTCGACTACCAACAAGTGGTACAAGAGATGATGGGTCTACACAAGGAGCCCTGGGACTATCTAGCTAATGTGGGGGATGCCGAAGTTGATGCAACCTATAGGACAGAGCAGCAGAGGCAGCCATTCCCTAGATTCACGATGCCATATGTAGATCCACAAGTATAGGGTGGAGACAGGGATGACATAGATGATGGGGGAGATGGAGGATGGGGGAGAGGAGAGAGGGGACATAGCTCTAGATCAGGTGGCTGGCGACAATCACAGAGACATAGATCAATGACCCTAGAGGATGAGGCGAGACTAGTTCAGCGATGGGTAGATGTAGGATAGGATCAGCCTGCAGGGGGAGGGGAGGATCTCAGAGCTAGGATCCAAGTTTTGGAGATTGAGATGCAGCAGCTCAAAACTACCATTGTTGTGTGAGATCAGAAGTTAGCAGACACACGAGATGAGATAGATTGGTAAGAGAGAGTATCATAGGATGACGCTGCAGAGATCCAAAGAGAGGCAGTACGAGCTGCATATTATCATGGTCTCTACATATAGGTCATACCTATAGCACAACGAGTACCACTCTACTCTGAGAGGGCTAGGAGATTTGACATGGTACCAGACAGAGTAGCACCACCACCTCCACCACCACCACATGATGGAGGGAGTCAGACTTAGGTCTAGGGTGTTAGATGTATAGAGACATATCCTGGGACATTATCCAAATTTTGGATCCCACATTGTATTTTGTATCATGACATTCATATATATATGAGATTTACTGGTTTTACAATATATCTTGTGTATTTATCCCACTTGTGATGGATGTTTCAATTTTATATTGTCTTCTGATATTGCTCAAAATGTATGATGTATGATTATATATGCTCATGTATAATCTCTCTCATAGATGTATGTTTAGTTCTCATGTTTATGATATAGACTCATGTTTCTAGAAATGATCTCTTTGTTGATATAGATATGATGATAAGATTAACCCCTTGTGATCACAGGAAAAGGATGTGATGTAAAAGATAAGGAGTGAAAGATATGATCAAAAAAAAGAAAAAGTTGAGCGTAGTTGACTGACAAGTCCATGAAAGATGAAAGGAGAGCTCTCTCCATATGCAGAATGAAAAACTAAACTAGCATGAACCTAAAGATGCAAGCTACTATGAAAAGTGGTTTACTTGCAAGGTCACAAATCTTTTAGACTCTAATATTCATCATCAAGTGTTATTGGTAGCATCACAAGATCATACAATACACACTAGTATAACTATGTGAATTTGAATATGATCTATATCAGATAGATATGTGGGAATCCCACCTAAGCATCAAAGATATATAGGTCAAGATGACTAGTACAGTGAGATTTCCTAAGTTTGATATGGAAAGATTATACTCACATCGAGACACATGGAAATTCAAGATGACTATAAGTATGCACTTACAAAAATAGTCAAGGATAATACCTTGTAGACCCCAATGTCAAGTGGAACAAGCATAAATTCAATTGACAGTTAGGAGCTACAAAATATACCCACAAGTAGAAAGATAAATAAAACATTTCCACATGCCCCCAGTCTTCTAGCTCACCATCATCAAAAACTATTAGGGAGAGAACACTCATCAAAGAAATCATCATAGACAGCACACAAAGAAATAAAGTCAACCAAATCTCAGCGAGTCAAGTGTTTAAGTGTGTGTGTGTAGGTCATAGAGTCAAACTTTGAGTATCACATCTACCAATGAGAGATATCATATCATGCTAGACTACAGGTAAGATATCTGATAAGTGTTGAGAAACACTTGACGCTAGGGTAGTGTTGAAAAACATAGTTGGGTTGGTGTTGAAAAACACCGTTTGCAAGATGTCCTAAAGACCAACGCATCCTAGAGACCAAAGCTAACATAGTTATGCCCCCTAGACAAAGTCGAAGACCAATCCTAGACCAAGGCAACAAGGTCAAGGCATGATGGAGAAAGGCTAAGGGTTGAGGACGCATGTGAAGAAACAAGGGTGCAAAGGCCTCAAGTAGCGCCTGTTTCTAGGTTTTCACCACTTGGAGATTTTTTTTTTTTCATTTTTTTTGTATTTTTGCTACCAAGGTGCCTGTTTCCAAGTTTTCACCAAGGCACTTTTTCTATTTTTTTGAATTTTTTGCAATTTTTTATTTTTTTGTATTTTTTCAAGACTTTATATGCTTTTTAGGATTTTTTCAGCATCATATATGAATTTTTTTTGGAATTTTTTAAAGATCAATAAATATGTACAAAGGATGCCCCCAGACAAAATAGGCATCATGGATAGAACTTCTTGAGGTGAAAAACATTAATAGGCTCAGGGAGCTTCTCTCCCTCTTCAGTAGACAACAAGTAAGCACATGTCCCAAAAGCAATAGTAATGATGTATGGTCCAAGCCAATTAGGTTTGAATTTTCCCTTTTCCTCTCTATGTTGTTGGTTCTTAGGGTTTTCTCATAAGAAAAGATCTCCCACTTGAAATTCTCTAGGGTGAACCTTCTTGTTGAATGTTTTGGACATACGCTTTTGGTAGACCCTCATGTGATCAAATGATGCTTTACACTTTTCATCTAGAAGTTCTAGCTCTTGGAGTCTCATGGCACAGTAGTCTTCATTTGTCACTAGACCTTTAAGGGAAACTCTAAGTGAAGGAATCTCCACCTCTAAAGGTAACACTACTTCAACACCATAAGTGAGGGAAAAAGGAGTAGCCCCTATTGGAGTACAAATACTCATTCTCTAAGCCCATAAGGCTGGATTTATCTGTAGATGCCAATCTCTACCATTTTTGTGAACTATTCTATGGAGAATCTCGAGAATGGTTTTATTCGAAGCCTCTACTTGTCCATTTCCTTGTGGGAAGTAAATGGAGGACCAATGATGTTTTATCTTAAACTTCTTGCAGATTTGTTTAAGGTCCTTATTTTTGAACTGACCTCCATTGTCAGTGATTATTTTAGAAGGCACTCCATATCAAAAAATGATATGGTTCAAAATAAATAGAGAAACTGTCTTGCCCGAGGCAACAAAAAGTGGGACAGCTTCTACCCATTTGGTAAAGTAGTCAGTAGCAGTGATGATGAATTTGTGTCCACCTGATGAGTTGGGATGAATCTACCCAACAAGATCAAAGGCCCAACACTCAAATGGCCAATGAGAAATAAAAGGAATAAGCTCCCTACCTGGAGCATGTATCAGGTTACCATGTTTCTGACACTTTTTACATGATTTATAAAAAGCTACTGCATTTGTCTACATGGTAGGCCAATAGTACCCAGCCCTAAGCAACCTTTGGGCCATGACAAGACCATTGGAATGCCCTCCACAAATGCCCTCCACAAATGCCCTCCTAAATGTCAGCTAATGCTTGGTCGGACTCATCCTTTTCCAAGAACCTAAGAAGTGTCCCATCTAAACCCCTCCTATACAGATCACCAGAGATAAGGGTGTGGCAAGAGGCATTTTGGGTTAAGTTTCTTTGTTCAAAATGGGTGAAGGTTTCGGGGATAATGCCATCATGGAGATATGAGTAAATGGCACCATAGCGGGATGAATTGTGGCCAACAAGGGTACAAACAACTTGGCTTTCATGGGAGTCATATTGTTGGTACACGTCTAGACCCTGGTAATAAAAATTTTAGTGTAGGGTTTTAAACCTCTTTAAACTAAGTTCAAAGAAGTCCCAAGTGGTTCAATTTTCTAAAGAAGATTCATAGGTTCAGAGTTTCAGAGATTTGGAATTTAGTTAGAAGGCTTGACAAGTTTAGTATTATAGGTGACCTTGGTGATTTCAAAGTGTAGCATTCAAATTCTAGATTTTGTCCAGTACTTTTGGTTCAATTGATACAAAGATTTTCATGGGTTCAAGTGTTCAATTCAAGTTAGGATTCAAGAAAACCAATAAGGGCTCAAAAATTTGAAGATTCATAATGCATGGTCCAAGTTCAATTTAGAGCTGCAGTTCACATGTTTTTCAGTTCAGCATGGTTCACAGTAGTCTGAGATTTCAAGAAGGTTCAATAATCTCAATTGGTTTGCATAGTTCGAATAGATTCAAAGGCGGTCTCACATATTTGTTTTGGGTAAAAGGCATAAAGTGTCACAAAGTCTTTAGTAAGCTTGATAAATTATGGTGTTTGTCATGTTCATTGATAGCAGAATTTAGTTTATATGATGAATATAGCTTGAATCATTATCTAAAGTGACCATGTGCTATACAATCAATAAATAATCATAATCATAATGGGACCTATGTTCTTTGATGTCGTAGTTGTGGTCTTCACATAAATATTTCTAGACCTGTCATCTTCAGAATTCGTAACTGTAAATTTTTTGAGCATAAAAAAATTAGTCATATTGCGGAGGCCATAACTCGCAATTCCACTGTTGGATCAAGATAATTTTCAAATATGTTTGGGAAAACCTAGTTCTCCAAATTTTCACTAGAGAGATCATAGAAATTATCCCTTTTTCACAAGATATGGATGACTGAGTTAAGTAGTTTCAAAACTGTCAATAACAGTCACGAAATAATGACAGCATTGCATCACGAGCATATGCCACTTGTGCAAAATGCACATGCTCTTAATTTGATAGGTCTCATTTTTCCTATCATTATAAATATAATTTTTATGAAACACTATAATTAAATCATATAGGAAGGGAAATGTGACATCCAACACTAGTGGTGAATGGGCTCTTGTTGCATTGTGGGACTGTTGATGATTCCATCCAGTAGAATATTGGAATTGTTGGATTTGATGAAAGATCTCTAATAAGGCATTTATGGGAAGAATATACTATGATGGAGAGAAAAGAATCCCCAAATGCAAAACAATGAGTCATTGGTGGGCCTAGATTCAAAATTATTAAGCCAAGATGATCTTAAAATTAATAATTCTCATCCAATGATTTATTTAAATGGGAATTGCTTCCAATAGCCTATGTTTTGTGGGGAAAAGTTATAGAATTATTCAGCTCTTTATTTGTCAAAAGAATCAGTTATGAAGGGAAATAATCATTGGGAAGAAGATAGAAGACAAAAATAAAAGATTAATTAGTAAATCTTTTCCAGAAACAATTATAGGAACAGAAATTAGAAAGTGATGGAAAAAAAAGAAATTTTGTTTTCTTCATGTTTCTATAAAAGAAAGAATTTTTTGGGCAGATGGGGCTTCTATTTCGAAGAGATTTTGTGCTATAGGAGGAGTTCTTCCTCACAGTAGACATTTTGCTTAGGGAGGGATAGAAATTTTATTCTGATTGTAATGCAGGGAAAGAGGGATTTTGTTTTTAGATAGTGATTAGTGTACAGGAACAACAAAATATTTTTTATTTTGTTGTGTTCAAAGAAGGAAAATATTAGCATACTAAAACTTTGAGTTTAGATGCTCATTTTTTTATTACTATTCATCTTGGAGTGATATTGGTTTTCTTTGAATGTGTATCTGTTACATCTGATCATCGACATGATCATCTTTAGACTTTGTGCTCTAGTTTTTCATGTATTTGGAAAGAACAGTCAGTCTTTCTCTCTTAGTTTCATTCTGTAATGCAATGTTTGGATAAATGGACTTTGTGTCATTTATTTTCTATTTCTTTCAGTTAGTCATTTCCTTCACATCTATTTCATGTTTACGGATAGATGTTTGTAAACCTTTATTGCTTTCAGGTTAAAAGCATTATCCATTATATTTTAGTTGATTCATTGTAAATCCTACACGGGGAGTTGTACCTGATAAAATTTAGAGGAAGGTTATCAATTCAATGATAACCTATCCAATTGTTAGCCAGGATTGCACTTTCATTTGGGCATGGGGAGTTATTTCATTCTAAAGTGCAAATCTGTTCACTAACACATATATAGGATAGCGTAGCTCTTCCACCAAGAATTCAAATCTGGACTCATGTTGCTCTAGCTAAAGAAGTGAAGCCAATGTAGCCATAGCATCAGCTACTTTATTCTCTGTTCTAGGGATTTTTGAAATGTAACAAAGGTGAAATATCATCTCAATGAATCAACCATTTTCTTGTAGGCTACCAGTTTTTCATCCTTTGTTTGGTATTCTTCATTAACTTGGTTGATTATTAATTGTGAATCCCAATAGATATACAACTCTATGATTCTCCATTCTATAGCCATTTTGAGTCCATTTGTCAAAGCCTCATACTCAGCAATGTTATTTGTACATGGGAACAATAGTTTGTAGGACTTAGGAATTATGTACCAATGAGGAGAAACAAATAACACTCCAGCTCCTGAACCATTTTGCATGAAAGAGCCATCAAAGAACATCTTCCATGTTCTTGCAGTCATGTACATTATGTGCTCATCTGGAAATTCAACTTGAATTGGTGCTTTATCTCGAATTGGGAAATCAGCCAATTGGTCTACAAAAGCTTGTCCTTTTATAGCTTTACGCTCAACATACTCTATGTCAAATTCTGATAAGATCATCATCCACTTAGAAAGTCTACTTGTGAGAGTAGCCTTACTAAGAAAATATTTGAGAGGATCAATCTTTGCTATGAGGTGTATTGTATGTGCAAGCATGTAATGTCACAACTTTTGGGAAGCAAACACCACTGTAAGGCAAGATTTTTCAATACTAGTGTAATTAACCTCATATGACACAAGAGTACGACTGATGTAGTATATAGCTCTTTCTTTTCCAATGTCATCAAGTTGAGCCAATAATGCCCCCAGGGAAGATTATGTTGTTGAAACATACAAAATGAGTCATTTTCCTGGGATAGGAGGCATTAAAATAGGAGGATTGGCCAAGTATTGCTTGATTTGGTCCATGCTTTTCTGACAATCCTCATTCCAAACACATTTAACCCCCTTATGCAAAGTCTTATTAAAGGGTTGAGCTCTATCAGCTAGTTGTGAAATGAACCTCCTTATAGATTGAAGACATCCCTGGAGACTCCTCATTTGGCTGATGTTTTTGGGAGGTGGCATATCCAAGATTGCTTGAACTTTCTCTGGGTCCACCTCTATTCCTTTGGCTAAAATGATAAACCCTAGAAGTTTTCTAGAGGTGACTCCAAATGCACACTTTTTTGGATTTAATCTCAGTTGAAACTACTCCATGCGATCTAGAATGACTTCCAAATCACCTAAGTGTGTATTTCTTTTTTTAGATTTTTCCAAGGTGTCATCCACATAATCCTCCATGTTCTTATGCATCATGTCATGAAAGATAGTTGTCATAGCTCTTTGATAAGTAGCTCCTACATTTTTTAATCCAAATGGCATAACATTCTAGCAATAGGTTTCCCATGTGCAAGTGAATGCAGTCTTTTCCTGGTCTTTAGGAGCTATTTTGATTTGATTATACCCAGAAAAACCATCCATTAATGAATAGATCTTATAACCCGCAGTCATGTCCACTATCATGTTTATGTTTGGAAGTGGAAAATCATCCTTTGGGCATGCTTTATTAAGATCCCTAAAATCTCTGTAGATGCAAATGGATTTTTCATGTTTTAAAACTGGTACAATAGTAGATATCCATTTGGCATAATCAATGGCTCTTATAAATCCTGCACTGAGGAGTTTTTCTAATTCAGCTTTGACAAGAAGAGCTATGTGAGGATGCATTTTCCTCAATTTATGTTTTACTGGTTTTATACTTGGAGCTATGGACAAGTGATGCATAATGAGATTAGTGTCCAACCTTGGCATGTTTGAGTAAGTCCAAGGAAAATTAATCTTCTTGCTCTATAGGAACTTGGTATATGCTTCTTTTTCCTGTGTTGATAGAGATTGATCCAAATGCACTATTTGTGGAGCCTCTTCTATACCCAAATTAACTGGCTGTGTAGGCTCAACAAGCACTACAGATCTGTCTTGAAAGTAACTTGGGAGATGATCAAGTACCTCATCTTTAGGTGCCTCAGAGAGGTTTTCACCCTTGGATATGTCCTTTATTTTTACCTTTTTAGGTTTTGACACCGCCACACAGTGGTTTTAACCATCAGAACTCTTATTCTTTTTTTCTTTTCTTTTCATTTTGTGACTAAGGTACTTGATATCTTGTTCTGTCATGCTTGTAGTTGGTTCACTAGTGGAAGAGACTATGGGCTCAAGGGAATTTAGGTAACATGCTATCTCATAGTCATTTTCAAAAGATAAGAGCTGAGGCTCTTGATAGCATTGAGACCAATCAATTAGATGGGGATTGGCAAGGAGTAGGTCAATGATGGGTTCAATATTGTGGATATGAATGGTATCATCTCTGGTGATTGCAGAGTTAGGGTCTGTCAAGTATCCCTCTAAGGTACCCAAATTAGGATTTATCCTACCAAGCAAAGCATCATCCACTAAAGAGACTTGCAGATTCGAATCCACTAATCCTACACTAGAATTATTAGCTACCTTAGGTTGGTAATGGACAACATCAACATCCATGTCAACTGTAGAAGAATCAGAGAGAGATTTGCACTCATACTCATGTGAGTCTGTATCTAAATCCTATCTGGGATGTTTACAACAAGCATATTTACGACGTCTAGATGTGGAAGCTCTAATGTCACCAAGGGAAACACCTTCTTGAATGCCATTCATGTATTGATGTTCTTGAATAGGATCCTCAACATGATCTTCAACAGTGGATTCTTCTTGTTCTAGGCTTGAAACTGTTGGGTTGGCAACTGGAGTATCTAAATCTCCCCAAAGGAGATTAGTGGAAGGGACCCAATCTTCACACATGTCCTGCTTATTTGTCAAATTGGGTATGTAGTTTGATTCATCATCACTATCCATCACAGCAAGGATAGGAGCAGTTTTCTTGTCATGACTTTCAAAACCTAGGCCAACCATTTTTTTAGACCTCCATCTAAAAAGAGCATGATTGAGTGGTTCAGCTCTAGCATCTAATCTGTGACTAAGAGGACCATGTCCTAGATAGCCCATACTTTTGACAAGAGTGTACCCTCTTCCACATGCCTTAGGAGAGGGAGAGAAGTTCTTGTTATGCATGTATTTGTCTTCTCTATAGATCTAGTCCTTGATAGCCACCTCTTCTTTTTCATCCTGGATGGGCACTGAGGACTCTACAAATGTACCAAACAAAGTCATGGCTGAAGATGAAGGATGCATCTCTTGTGAGGGTTTTCCATAAGATCTAGGGGAGACTGGTAGTTTTGTAAAGGAGTCAAGTTGATACCCCCCCATACCAAGGTCTATGGACTTCAACTTATTCTTGCACTATTCTAGGGTTGCATCAAAATCCTTTGCTTCTCTATTGAGAGGAACATGAGTCCTTGCTGAAATTGCATTTATAGATAATGTGATATCCCCTGGTATATATACTTTTACTCCATTATAGGGGAGCTTAACACATTGGTGATAGGTGGATGGCACTACTTGCATGTCATGGATCCATGGTCTACCAAGTAGGATATTATATGCTAGAGGACCAACATCGACAATTTGGAACAAAATATCCTTTTCAATAGGGCCAATCCTGACAGGAAGGATGGCCAACCCTTTAGAACTCCTCTCTGCCTCATCATAGGTTTTAATGGTAATTTTCTTCTGGGTATCAATAACTTACTCAGTATAACCTAGTATCTTCAACAGGCTGAAAGAACAAATGTTGAGCCCAGCACCCCCATCAATCAACACACACCTAACATGGGTCTTGTGAATCATGACTTCAATATGAAGGGCAAGATTATGTGGATGGCTCAAAGCTTTATCATCTTCTTCTGAGAATGTTAGGTAATGAGGGCTGGCAAGGTGGTTAACCATGTTCTAGAATTGGTCAACATCTATATTGTTAAGAACATTTTCTACATGCAAAGCATCCTCAAGCATACACTTATGTCTTGGAGACAATTCCAAGAGTTCAAAGATTGAGATTTGAGCTGGTGTTCTTTGTAACTAGTCAACAAGATTATAGCTCATTTCAGGGTTGACTACTGATTTGATGGTGACATTCTTAGATGTCACTTGCTTGGGTTTGCTAGACTGGTTGGAACTAGGACCTCTAATAACCACATGACCTTGGCTTTGACATCTTGTAACAGCGTTAAGAGCTTGGGATGACCTTTGAGAGTGAGGACCCCTAAGCACCACCACAGGTTCTTCATCAAATATAGGAGGAGAGCCCACATCATAACCATAAGGATATTTGTCTCTCATCATGTTGACACTTTCATCCACAACCTCAAGCATATTGACCACGTTTTCTTCACCTGTGTAGGTATAGTTGAATTTGGCCTTGCCAATCTTGGATTTAGAGGTTTCCCCCTTCTCATATTTGGGAAAAGGCTCCTTGAATGCCTTGTGGTCTGAATTGGTGTTCAACCCATCAATCTAAATTTTTCCACTCTTAATAAGATCCTGAATAATGTGCTTTAGTTTCCAGCAATGTTCGATGTCATGTCCAATGCCATTGTGGAATTTGCAAAAAGATTTTTCATTCCACTAATGTGGCTTAACATCAGGTATGTAGAAATTTGCTGGATCTTGGGGTTGTGCAAGGTTATTGGCAATAAGTGTCTTGAAAACATCCTCATATGAGTCACCAAGCTTAGAAAATCATCGCCTTTCTTTCTTAGGCTTTTCTTGATACTTTGGTTTATGCTTTTGTTGGTTGGAGGATGCGTTGAGCTTCATAGCTTGAACTACACTAGACAAATGGAGGACTCCTTGATCCTTGGGTTGACAAGAGTCCATGATTCCATCATTGACTACTTGTTTGTTCTTGTTCCAGTGTGAGTTCTTGCCTTTGTCCTTATTAGCATTGTGGTTGTTTTGACCATTGTTGTTATTGCTATGTTTGGTCAAAATGCCTTGCTCTTTCAAGACATCCTCAATTTGACATGCAGTTTCGACCATAGTGTCAAAGGAATCAAAGACCATCTTCTAAACCTCATACCACATTTCAGGCACCAAGTTGCTAACAATGATATCAATCCTTTAATGCTCAGGGATAGTCCTAGAATAGCAAGAGAAAAATCATCTCCACCTTTGTAAGAAGGTAACAAAGGATTCCCCTTGGTTCTGCTTCAAATTGCACAAGTCTAACATAATGACTAATCTTGACAAGTTGTATGCAAAATGTTGAACAAACTTGTGGACAAGTTCTTTGAAAGTTTTGATAGGAGGGGTTATGTTGGTAAACCACTCCATGGCTTGGCCCTTGAGACTCCTCAGAAATAATCTCATAAGATAGGAGTCATCTTGGTGAAATTCAAAACTCATGATGTAGAACTGATGCACATGATCATGTGGGTTGCCATTGCCGTCATACTTGTTGTATTAGGGGATTTCAACTTTTCTAGGAAAATCCTTCATACTCACACTTTTGTCGAAAGGATTGGGACAAATAGAGTTAAGTGAAAAGGAACTTTTAGGTGCCAACACCTTTTCCATCATATGCTTGAGTTTCTTGATCTCCTCTTCTTGAGAGGGTCCTTGTTTCTTGATTCTTCTATCCACATCAAAGTTGTAAGGGACTCTAGAACCCTTGTTAATCAATATCTCTAGGAACCTATCCTTGTTTTGATCTAGATACTTCTCCACATATTGTTGGAATAGTGGCTCTTGTTGCATCCTCATAAAATCTTGATCATCAAAACTTGCACTACTTCCTCCATGTTGAGAGCCATGATGAGCTCATTGGGAGGGTTGTCTCAAGTTCCTAGGAGGTTTTTGTCTCCTATGTTGTGAAATCCTTCTTCCTCTAGGAATAGGGGATCTTAAAGGGGTTCTTGACCGCCTTCTACTTTTTGGGGTTCTTGAGGGAGTAGATGGTGGAGAGTTGTTTCCACTGTTGGTACCCCTATTGTTGAATTGGTCATTGAGTTGTTGGGCTAAAAGCCTATCTTGTTCTTCTTGGAATGCCTTTCTTTTCAATTCTAACAAGGCTTGTTGCTCCACCTCTAGGAGTCTAAACCTTTCTTCTTTAGTGGCTTGTTCATCCAGAAAGGCTTTCTTTTTGCACTCAATTCTTTTAAGCCTTTCATTCACATACCTTGAGATTGTTTTGAGTGGAGAGTTGGGCCTTGAATGTTTGAACAAGTCATTAGTAAATGCTGCATTCACATGAGCATCAGAAGATTCATTTTTTTGGTCTTTGTGTTGTGATCGTGCATCTTGGTGAGATCATCCATAATGTCTTTTAGCTCTTTGATCACTGTCTAAATATCTTGAGTTGATAGGGGGTGATTCGGGTTGATTGTCATCACCAAATAGCATGTTATCCCTATGTCTTTGGAAAATGTCATCAAGATTTTGATCCATGTCTTCTCTCTCCTTTCTAGTCATGGTGTAACTCATGTCCATATCTGATTGAGAAGGTGCTAAAGAGGTACTCAACTCACTAGGATTTCTCTTTGGGTCAAACCAAGCTTCAGACTCACTCCTAGGGGATTGATCAAAGATGGGCTCTTTTCCCTTTTGCTTTTGACAAGTTTGGACTAAGGGTAACTGATCAAAGATAACTTGAGGTCATTTTCCTTGACTAACTTGGTACCTTGTCGTAACTGAGATGAAAGAAAAAGACCCTTGGTGATAGGAGGACCCTACGAGACATCAATACCAAACTAGGATAGTAAAAGTGTTCAATTGTCCAAAAAGAGATGGTGAGATAGAAAGTTGTAAAAGGTGTAAACCAACACTGCCACAAAGGTGTATAATAAAAGGATAAGTATCCTAACGCATATGGATCAGGAGGATGGATTTAACCAAATTATATTTGAAATTGAAATTGAATTTTTATGGAAGTGAATTTGGACAAAAGACTACTAAGACTCTCCAAGTGTGTTACCAAAGAATCTAAAGGTTTACTTTTTAAACAAGGATGATTCCTAACTTATCAATTCCAAGCAAGATTACTTTGTAAAATCAAAGAATACTAATTCAAGATGCCTAAATATAGGAACCTGAGGTACAAATAGGCTTCTAATGATAGAGTAAGTCACCTACTAAAATCTAGATCAACCAAAGAAAGACTAAAAATGGCATAAATCAGACAGACAGCAAAAAGACTCTGTGTGACAGTTTCTAGGCTAACAGAATGACATAATCTTTCAAGATGATATTTTGCATGAAGTAGTGCGATAGTTTCCAAGCAGCCCGTGCGATAAAATCCAAGAAAGTTGTGCGATAGTTGTGCAACAATGAACTATTGCATGATAAATCTCAGAATAGTGTGCGATGGTATTTCAGGATCGTACGACTCTTGACTAATGAGTGTCTAAATTTCAATTTTAAAGGCAATTTGGTCAAAGTTTCAGTCTGATGGTTGGATTTTTCTATTTCAAACATAGTACTAGCTATAATCAGATAATTTTGCAAATAGTAGGTGATCAAACATGTCATAAAACACTTGCACAAGGGCAAAAGAAACCTTGCCAAGACAAGCAATTGTAATATCAAAGAAAGAAAATCCTATGAATGCTACCGTGATGTTTGATGTTTGATGTTTGAGAATGTTTGCACAGGTAGATCACAGCAAAAACACTTCAAGCACTTACTAGCCTAAAAATACAATGGCTCAATACTTGACAACTTGGCCCACACTTGATGCCCCATCACCTCACACAAAGTGGTTACCCACAATAAATATTGGCTTTGTCGTGGAAGTGTCAATGACATAACCAAAGGAACACAGATGGTGAGTAATCTTGGGTTGATCCGGGTTAGTCCACTAGGATCAATCTTTGCACCAAGAAGCTAAGCGGAAAAATAGGGTGGCTTCTATCTATGGTTCTTAGTAAGGGCTTCCATTCATAATACCCCTCTTGCTCCCCAAAGGGACTCCTTACCTTGCGGCAAGTAACGGACCTCGCAGCCACAAGAGTACCTTAAGTATTCTTGCTCAACATTTTCCTCATGGTCACAATCCCACAAGTACTCACATCAAGTGAAGAGAAGTACTACGTCTACCAAGGTTTTGTGTCCTTGATAGCCTTGAGTTTATAGTGGGTTGGAATAGCCGGTGAAAAGCTTGTCCCCACTTGGGTCGTTCCTCTTGATTGCTCAAGAGCAGGCCTGCTAAAGGATTCTAAAACTAAACAAAGAGTGGATCAACCTTTGAGTTTCAAGATTTTTGGTTCACCTCAAGGGTGAAGAGCATATTCTCCTAGCTCAAAAATTTCTCCCAAACATGCCAAGCAAAGGTTCAATTACCCTCTTGCTTTCAAAATCCAAAGATGAGTCAAGATTTTTGTTTCACCACAAGGGTCAAGAGCATACTCTCCCTCCACCAAAAGATTCCTACAACAAGATATTAAGTGCATATGAAAAGAAACAACTCGTATATGCCGCACTCAAAATGAAAGTAATTAAACAAGCACTTGATTGGTTTTTATGCTTTGGGCAGCCCTGCAAAAAAAGGATTAGTAGCCCTTGTGCATTTGGAGCTTTGACATGCATTCTTTTAAGAAAATATTGAAGCAATGAGAGCACCTACAAGAACAACTTGTTAGCCCTAAAAAGGTTAGCACATCAAAATCAAGTAAAATCTGCAAATCAAACTCTATTCTACCACATCAAATCAGAAATCCGAAGCAAATAAATCAAATCTTGCAAAGAAATGTCCCAAAATTACTCACTACCAGGCCTATGCAATAGTTTTGTCAGAGAAAAAATTGTATGATACTTCTCAGTATACTGGTGTGACAATTTGTCTCTGTGCAATACTTCGTGATACATGCATGCGACAGAGTATAAAATACTGATGCCACAGAGTCCTGTGTAACCGAATGATACTTTTACTGGAAAAGTACTGCATGGGCATGTAATAAAATATTGCACGATACTGGAAAACTATCGCACAATAATCTGTCAGAAAAATAGAAAAATAGAGCCGAAACAACAAGCAAAAATGATGACAAAAAATTGATAGAAATGTATAAAAAGGACAAAACAAGAGTGTTCTGCCCCACCGTGGGTGCCAAAAATGTACACACTAGATTGTGCACTTCTCTAAGTCATTACTTCCGAGGGAATCCATGAATGGGAAACCTTGAAAAAGTGACCTAGAGCTCCCTAGGCATGGAGTCACAAGGATGTTTGATAGTGCTCTTAGCTAGAGCTATTGAAGCATGCAACCTTGCTAGTAAACCACACAATGGGAGATTCAATGAGACAAGGGAAAGAATGCCAATATCCTCAAGAATCTTGAATGAGAAATGCAATGCAACTATACTAAGAATGAAGATGCAAGTAAGCTATGGAAATGAAAGTATTACAAATCCTTACTAATTAAGCTATGTGAGCTAATCTAGAGCTTGAAAGGAAATCTAAACTAAGAAAGCATAAACATGGAGCTATGATGCAAGAATGAAAGCTAAATGCATGAAGATCTCCAAAGCTCCAAAGTCTCCAAGAAATCCTACAACATAAGATTAGTATTCAAAATTGGGATCCTAGAATGAGAAAAGAGCTCTCCTTTTAAAGGAATTGAAAAGGAATGGACCATGGAGATTAAGAGGCAAAAGATTTAATCAAGTGTGGAGCTTGAAAGAGGAGCAATCCATGTGCACAAATATCCTCCAATGAGAAAATAAGAGTTGAATATTGTGTCCATATGAGACAAAAAGGGTATTTTCTTCTTTTTATAAACTAAGAATAATGCTTTATTTGTGCAACTTAGGATAAGAGGAAAAGTGGGGGCTTTTTATTTAATAAAAGGGGAGGGAATTCCTTTTAAATAAATAAAGGCTTCAAATAAAATGGTTAATCCATAGAATATAATCAAATAAATGATATAATAGGATTTGATCAAGGAAATTGATATAATTTGAAAAATGTTGATTTTTGAAAATATTGATTCAGGGATTTGATAAATTGTTGACCGGGGGGCCAAAGTCTAGGTGACCATTTTAGGGTGCATACAGATCTCACCCCTATCGAGAAGATAAAAACACTCTACCTCAATCATATTTCTGCCTTCATCTCCTGTCATGCATGCTCAAACTCAATAGATCATCAGTAGGTTAGTCTCATTAAACCCATAATCGAATTTAAATTTCATAACATATTCATCATTTTGATTCATCATAAGAAATTATTCATAATGAAGGTAAAATTATACATATAACATCATACTTTTTACTTCATTTAAACATTTCATCATAAATGCATGAGAAAAAACATATTAAAAGTATGTGCATATCATGTATTTAAATACGACTTGGATCGACAAACCTTCGACCAAGCCAACATAAGTCAAAAACCAAAAGTAAAACAATCACACAAATAGTTCCTAAAACTAAGAGCATCAAATCAAGTTATAACATAGGCTCGATGTCTTATGGAAACATAACAAGTAGTTCACTATAGGGCTAGCAGCATAAACATAATAGAAAATAAATCTAAAAAAATAACTGGGGAAAAGATCTATGCATGTCTTTTGTGTCTTCCCAAGTAGCACTATTAATAGAGAATTGGTCTCATTGGACCTTATACTACAACACATCTTTGTCATGCACCTTGATGGTACATTGATCAATGAGGCAGGTAGGCTGCACCGACACCACCCCTCGATCTTGAACCTATAAGGCATGCCAATCAAGAATATGAGATGCATCAGGATGATAGGGTTTCAACAATGAAATATGAAAGACATTATGGTTTCGGGAAAGAGTTGGGGGTAGAGAAAGTCTGTAGGCAATGGGGTTGATGACCTCTAAAACATCAAAAGGACCCACATATCTTTGTGCAAGCTTTGAAGACTTGCAAAAAGAGATTGAGCTTTTATGTGGTCTGACATGAAGAAACACATTATCACCTTCCTAAAACTATCTAAAAGTGTGGTTCATGTCTGCATAACTCTTCTATCTATCTGCTGCTTCCTTTAGCCAAGTACAAATCAGAGTCATATGTTCTTCCATCTCTCTCAACATTCCAGGACCAATGATTATCATGTCCTCTACTCTATCCCAACTAATAGGAGTATGACACTTCCATCTATAAAGTGCCTCAAATGGTGTCATTCCCAAAGAAGCATGGTAAGAGTTATTGTAGGAAAACTCCACCAATGGAAGGTACTCTTCCCATTTATACTATTGATCCATACAATACATCTAGAGAAAATCTTCAATCACTTGATTCACTCTCTCAGTCTTTCCATCTGTCTAACGATGATAAGCGGTACTAAAATTCAACCTAGTTCCTAAAGATGCATTCAAGGTTATCCAAAACCTTAACATCATCCTAGTATCCATGTCTGATATATGATAGTCTCAGGTACCATGTGCAATCTGAAAATTTCCTAGAAAAACTTTTTGGCCAAAGCCAAAGATCCATCTCTCAAGCTCCCTGAAATAAAGTGAGCTACCTTGGTTAGTTTATCAACCACAACCAAGATTACATCATGTCTACATCACATCATGGGTAAATCTGGGATAAAATACATATTGATGACTTTCCATTTATACTCTGGTATATCATGTGGGTACAAAAGTCTTGTTGGATGGACATGTTCTGCCTTAACTTGCTAACATTCCAAACAATGGGCTACAAAATCTATCACATCTCGCTTTAGCCCTGGCAAAAAATAAAATGGCCTCATATCAGAAATCATCTTGTTTACCTCTGGATGTCCTAAAAAAGGAGTACAATGCACTTCCTCTAAAACCACTTTCCTCAAATCTGCTCAGTCAAGAATTTACATCCTATCTTGGTATCTCATGATACCATCATCCTCAAAAATGTATCCATCAAAATGGTGATCCAATGGATCTATAAGTAAAGTTGTCTTAACCATTTCATAATGGTCATCCCCTGAAATATTTTCTAACACATGTTCCCTCAACCAAATTCTAGAAGTAGATATAGCAGAAATGTTTCTTCTCCTGCTTAGAGCATCTTCTACTTTATTCTCTTTTGCCTTGATATACTCAATACCAAAATCATACTCACTCAGAAACTCCATCCATTGTCTCTGTCTAGAATTGAGATTAGGTTGTGTTAAAATGTACTTAAGTCCCATGTGATCTATCTTTAACTCAAATGGTTTACCTACAAGGTAATGTCTCCACATCACTAAAGCATGAACAATTTCTACCAATTCCTAGTCATGAGGTGCATAGTTAACCTCATACTGTTTCAGTTTTCATGACTCATAAGCCACTAATTTTCCACCTTGCATGAGAACAACACCAAGACCTTCTCCTGAAGCATTAGTGATAACTGTAAAGTGTCCATTAGGATCTGGTATGATCAAAATAGGAGCGAATGTGAGATTTTTTTTCAATATATGGAATGCTCTCTCACATACATCAATCCACTTGTATCTTTTCCCTTTCCTCTGAAGAGAAGTGATAGGTGCTGCAATCTTAGAGAATCCCTCCACAAATTTTCTATAGTATCCTACAAGTCCTATAAAAATTATCACTTCACTCACATTTTGAGGAGTTGGCCACTCAAGAATAGCTTTGATCTTTTCTGGATACACTACAATTCCATCTACAAAAATATATGACCCAAATAGTGAATCTCCTTCTTATAGAAAGAACACTTTGATAGTTTCCCAAACAACTTCTTGTCTCTCAGGTACTGTAAAACTATCCGCAAATGTTCTTCATGTTCATCCATATTCTTGGAGTAAATCAAAATGTCATCAATGAATATCTCAACAAACTTACCAAGACAATCCCTGAATACACTATTTATTAGGTTCATAAAAGTTGTAGGCACATTTGTCAATCCAAAAGGTAAGACTAAAAATTTGTAGTGCCTGTACCTTGTCCTGAAAGATATTTTGGATATATCCTCCTCTTTGATCTAGGGTTGATGATATCTAGATCTCAAATCAATCTTGGAGAACACAGTTTCTCCCTTCATTTGATCAAAAAGTTCATCTATCCTTGGAAGAGGGTATATGTTCTTTATAGCAACCTTATTGAGCAATCAGTAGTCTCTGCACAATTGTAAGGTACCATCTTTCTTCTTCAAAAAGATTACAAGAGCACCCCATGGTGAAACACTAGGGTGAATAAACCCTTTATCCAAGAGTTCTTGCAACTATAGCTTCAACTCATACAATTCAATAGTGGTCATTCGATATGGTGCCTTGGATTGAGGTTTAGCTCTAGGCATCACCTTAATTGAGAAATCAAACTCTCTCTTTGGAGGTAACTCAGTTAAATCTTCAGGAAAAAATCCTTGAATTCCGACAAGATAGGGAAATCTTCTAGGCTAGGCAGTGTGTCCAGATCTTTGATATAAGCCACATACATCATACACCCCTTTCTCTTTTTATTTTTCAATTGCATGGTAAAAATTTGTCTAAGTTCAAGAGACCTTTTCACACCATAGAGTATTACATGATTACCTTCATCATCAAGGCATTCTATTGTTTTATCCTTCCAGTTCACTATGGTTTTATGTTCTATTAACCAATCTATGCCCAAAATGACATCATAGGAACCTAAAGGTGCAACGTACAAGTTTACTTGCATTTGAAAATTAGGAAGTTCAATCTCTCTACAAGATAAACATTGCTCAACCTTATGCTCTGCCTTATTTCCATATTCTACCATCCATAGTTCTAACATATATCCTACTCTAATTGGCAATTTAGAAACAACACTAGGATCTATGAAACATTCAGTAGCTCCAATATCAATCAAAATAGAAATATCATGGCCAAGAAGCATACCAGCCATTTGAATGGGTGTTCCCTAAAAATCAGCTTGTCTATTATTCACAGCTGCATGAATCTGGTGCTAAGTCTGAGGTCCTTTCCCATCTCTATGGGCTGATCTATGAGGACAAACACTAGCATAGTAGTCACCTCCACAAGTGTAGCAACCATCTCGTGGTCCCTGTTTACCATCAGGTTTATTCCTCCTTTTATCATTCCTATTGTTGCCCCTATTCTGGTTACCATTGTTGTTCCTTCCAGCATTACCTCTATCTTTGCCTCTCATATTTTGCACCTATTTCCAACCAGTGTCCTTTGGTTTATTATCTTGAAACTTCCTCTTATATCCCTAAGGTGCACTAGTCCTTTGACTCACTCTAATTGAAGGTACCTTCTTCAGTTTCTATTCTTGTGTCAAAGCCTTTCTAAAAGAAAAATCCATAGTCTCAGGCTCGTGCATATCAACTTTTGATCCTATCTCTGGACGTAATCCGAGAATAAACTCGTGGGTTCTAAACCTCTCATCCTGTTGATATTGAGGTAAATATTTTACCAAATGGTAAAATATCTCATGGTATTCTATGACAGTCAAAACTCCCTAAATCAAGTTCTAGAATTCAGCCACTTTCCTATCATAATATAGCTGAGGTAACCACTTCTTATGGAAAAGTACTAGGAATTATTCCCAAGAGATCTCACCAAGGTGCATCCTCTTTTTGGCCATCTCATTGTCCCACCAAGTACCAACCTCACCAACCAAGTGAAAAGCACCCCACATAACTCTAGATTCAATTGAAACATTATGAACACATAAATACTTTTCCATGGATACTATCCATGCCTCAACAGCATCACCGATGACCTTACCATCAAATGTAGGAGGTATGACCTTGTTGAGGTCCTTACTTAGTTCCTTTGCTATTATTTCTCTATTATTAGGTATGTTTACTACCCTTTGATCTTCATTTTGGTTACGCTGCTCTTCATTCCTCCTATCCTCTTCTTCCTTTCTCAGTGCTTCCAAACACTAATCCTCTTCCTATTTTTGTTGAGCTTCAAGTCTCTGATCCTCTTCCCTCTTTCTTCTTTCCTCTTCATTCTGTCTACCTCTTGCATCATGTTCTAGTTGATCCATATGGTTATTTTGTTGGTGTAAGAGATTCCTCTATTATGTCAAGAGGTTAAGGATTTTATCCATTCTTGGTTTGTGTTCCTCATTGACCCATCCATTGTGGGATCCTCCCTTATTACTGTTTCTAGTTTGCATGGTGTTAAATCACTTCCTGCACCAAGCATGAGTACACAACATAGCAATATAGGACCAAGGTCCAAGTGTATAAATACAGCTCTAATACCAAATGTAAGAACCAAAACTAGCACTTAAGAGATAGGTAAGCTCTAGATCAGAAGAACTTGGAAAGTTAAAAACATAACAAGTATGAATGTAAATAAAAACTTTTCCAGGACATAAATTTTATATACATTTAAAGAGATTACATCCTTATGAAATAAAGTCAAATATCCTTTCTATACTATATAAAGGTTTGACCAAACTGTCGAAATACACCACAAGAGTAAAATAATAGGAGTATATCAACCATGTTGTCGAACATAAAATGTCAAAGTATGTATATACACATTCAATAGGGAACACGACCTTAAGGTCAAAGTACAAGATATCCAAATACATGTCATCAAACTGTTAGTCATCCATCTACATGTTCACGTCCCCTATGCCATCAGACAATCTATCGTCCATCTACAAAAATTGATACAAAAATGTGATCCAGGTGTTTATTCCACCCAACCACGAAGTGGTTAGCTCTTTCGGGGCTCATCCTAAAATAAAAAGCTCTCCGAACCTATGTGAGTGATCTATCAACTTGACACAAATGGGTCAAAAAGGAATGTGGTACAAGCTGTGAGCTAACTACTTTATCACATAGAAAGTAGAACTAACATAGATATGGAAGAGAGAAAGTACATAACCAACATAAATTCATTTATGTGTTTACAAGCTTAGGCCTAAGCATAAAAGACCAGATTTCTACTGGTAGGTAAAATAAACTACATTTTACCCTTCTCTATTACCCAAATTTGGCACCCTTTCCCAAGATATCTTACTCATAATAAATGAACATACACAAATATACACAGTAATTTTGTAGTATGAAACACACTCATTAAATCAGAATAATATTGTAGAAAAAATAATGCACCTAACACAAAAGATTAATAGATTCTCCTAACACCAAAAAAGATTTCAAATTGCACACTCAACAATCACATAAATTCTTAGAAAATATATAAAATGTAAATAAATACAATGTTCTCTGTCAATAGCAGTACTTCCTGAAGAAGGAAAAAAAATAACAGGGTCATTATTGCAAGACAAGTTGAGAAGAAATGACACAGGGGAGAAGTCTAAAACTCTTATTGCCTCGTAAGAAAAGGACCTAACAATCATTGATGATGAAAGTTCTTCAAAGAAGAAATAAATTAAAATGTCACTAATGAACAAAGGAAGGTTACTATCTAATGTAACTGGCGTTCCCTCACTGGCATATCCAGTTTTTGTTTTTCTATTGTGAGTTAGTTTTGTTGTGTCTCTTTTCTATGTGGGGACTCTGGTGTTCTCCTTTATATAGGAGGTGAAAGCTCTATTTTAGGTAGGTATTAAGAGGCTCTCAAAGGAAGATGAGCATCTTCAATGTGATTTATAATTGGTTCATCTGCGTCATCTTCTTTGAACCATCACAAAATCACACCATGGGTTGGTGATCTGTACTCGTACACGTGTATTAGGCCATAATTGGAGTTGTCACCTCATGTTTGAATTGAAGCCTTTTAATGGGTATTAGTTGGGGAGATGAGCCAATATATTAGCACTATCAAAGCCTCCCCTATTCTACAACTCTACTCCAGAGTCTTCAATTGCTTCCACATTTGAGTATCGATTGATCATACACACATAGAAAGAAGCAAGTATAGCAGCACTTTCAGGGCATAACCTGCTCTGCAAATCCACTTCCATCTTCACTTGTCTCCATATTTGTGACACTTGACAAAAGTGATCTTAGACCCATCGAATGTAATAGCCTTCAAATTGGGTCGACCAATGAGCAGCTCAGCAATGTAGGAAAGCAGAACAAGGTCTCCAAAAGATTGAGAAAATGACAAGGCTGAGATTACTGATCCGAGTAGGAAGGATGGAAAAATTGGTAGCGGGGAAGATAAATGTTTGAAAGAAGACATTTCCTACACCGAATCATTTCCATTCAAGCTTCAAAGGTTGACACATTTATTGGAGCAAGAATTTGTAGGAACAATTATAGTTTAGCAAAGCAACAAAGGATGCATGACAAATGACTTTTGCATAGCTCACAGAAAATAACAGAATAATTTAAAACAAACAATTTTAACCACTAATGTAGCATCATTTTAAGAAACTATTTAAAAAGAAAGGAACCTGAAATTAAACGATGAATTCTACAAATAGATGCCTTCTCGAGCATTTGGCACAGTCCTCTTCCAAATTTCCTCTATCTTTCTCCCATTGACTTCCTGCGTAAAACTCCTCTGTTTCCTATCTTGTGTGCACTCTCCAATCTCCTATGATCTTTTTTTCACTTGTTGCAAAAAAATCCCCTACTCAAGGCGCACGTTCCCTTCTTAATTACCCACCACTCTCTGATGCATTAAAAACACTCCTAGATGTGTCACCCATGGAGATAGAACCTCCAATTTTAGATAGTCAGCTTACGGAATCTATACTTAGTCTTTCCTTGAAATCCAAAAATGGTAGTTAACAAAGTCTTTGATTTATTAAAATAAAATTCACTTCCAGTTATGATTAATCAAAACTACTCCCTATTATTAAAACAAAAATATTTTACTTAATTTTTCTGTAGATTAAGGGGTTTAAACAAAATGGTTGTGACAAATACACCATATGACTACAAAAAAGGCATCCATATATAACACAGGCCATTGATTTAGAAGATCAACTTATGAATTTGGAAGTGGGACAAACCAACCAAATCTCTTTGTGAGCCATTCCCAATAAGATTGAGCAAAAGGGCATTGAAGCAGTAGGTGATTCGTAGTATCAGGTTGTTGATTGCATATCAGAGGTAAAATTTTGGGTGATCCCAAGCATTGCCAAATGATAAGCAGAAATAATTCTATCATTTATGGCCAGCCATGAAAAATTATCATTTAATAAACAAAATGAATGACATTCATGTTATTTATTTAAATAGTTCAATATCGAATTAATTTATATATTATTCTAAGACATTGTATTCATAAAATAGGTCCAAAATATAGAGTTTCTCATCATATCTAGGTACAATAAAACTTCAAGTAAGATGAATTTATTATGTACAGGAATCAAATTAAAGAATTTGGTGTTTCATATCCCTATTGCACGGGGAGTAAACATATGACTATAATCCACAAGTAGTTGGGCATTTGAGGTTTTAATATTTGCAATGCCTTCGACATTTGAATACCAAAGCATTGTCTGATCACATGTTAATTCTTGGAAGTTGCTTCTCCAGCCCACTTCTTGATTAAGCAAAAACACAAATATTATTTTTTTAATTGACTGCTTTCTATTATTCTTATTATTCTTATTCTTTTACAAAATTATGTACATTATTTTTATTTTTAAAGAATAGATCTTTGATTAATGAATTTATTTAAGACTTAAATAGGTTCATAATCTAATTCCAATTATGTTTACTTCAACAAAAAGATTTTATATATCTATGGATAACTTTATAATCTATTTTTAGTATTACCTTATTGCTCTATGCACTTACCATAGCTTATGTAAATATTTTCAATTTTTATTTTTTTAAACTTATATAAATGAAGTTCATGGTGGCTTTGAAGTGGTGTTGAATGTGTAGGAGGTAGAGTTGGGGGAGGACAAAGCTGATGGAAGTAGGAATGGTGGGTGGACAAGAGGAAACGGTGCTGATTGGGGGGTGGTAGGTTGGTGCCTAGGAGCTTCATTTGACTTTTCTTTAATGGAGAGTTGGTATTTGGATGGATTCAATCCAAAATGGATCCTATTGAGGAAGAGCCTTTTCCTATTATGGTGGAGCCTTCTCCTATTGTGGTGGAACTTGCTGCTATTGAGGAGATCACTTTATAAGAACTGAACATTTTTAGAGGCAATTAAAAATCAGGTTAATCCAAGATTTGTTGAGCCCACATGGTTTCATACACTTACAAAGGAACCTCCAATCTACTTTATCATATGCCTTCTTAATGTCTAACTTGATTAGCATACTGGGTTCTTTTTTTTTTGGTGTATGTATAGCTTCCTAACTATAATAACCCCATAAAAAAATGATTTTTGTGGGACAAAACCTATTTTATTTTTCTGATATTATGAATGGTAAAATGTTCTCAACACTATTTTCTAAAGCTTTAGCCAAAACTTTATAAATTGTATTACATAAAGATATGGGACCGAATTCATCTAGCAATTGAGCCTTTTCCTTTTTTGGTATTAGACCAATAAATGTATTATTAATTTTTTTCAAAAATATTATTACATTCATTGTTGCTTCTAATACTTCTATCAATTATGCTCTTATAATTTGCCAACATTTATAGAAAAAAGTTGTTGGAAAACCATTTGGGCCATGTGCTTTATCTAGATGAAGTTGATTAAAAGTTGTCTTTATTTCGTCATCATTAAATGTAGCATTGAGGTATTTTATATGTTATTTTATTACTATCTTAGGATTTCCTTCTAGCATCTATTTTTTCATTCAAAGTTTGATCCTTCTAACTTGTTGAAAGATTTTCATGAATAACAAAACAATTTTTTGTATTATTTCCTCAAGATCTTCTATTACATTACCATTTCCATCACTTATTAAATGAATTTTGTTTTCACTATTTAGTGTTATTATGAAAGAATTTGTGTCTCTATCTCCTTCTAGCTATGTTGATCTCGACTTTTGTCTCCTAAAAAATTCTTCTTTTGCTAATATTTATTCCTATTCTTTTAATATGTCATTTTCTCTCATAATATATTTGAATCCATGTCATGCTACATGACTTCCTCATTTAGTTATTTAATGTTATTTTCAATATTTTCTTTCACAACAAAATATACTTGAATTTCTCTTTGTTCCATTTAAGTAGATCTTTTTTCACTAGTTTTAGCTTGGGTACAAAGAAAATTAATTTGTATCCCTCAACTCGGGCTTCTAACCACCATTTGGATACCATATCCTAAATTCTTCATTTTTCAGCCACATACTCTCAAATTTGAAGGGCTAGTGCACATGCTTATTTTTGTCTAAGAGCTCAAGTTGAACAGGAAAGTGTTTCCATCTATAAATTGTAACTATTGTAGATTTAAAATTAAATGGGAATTATCTCAAATCATCTTTTAGAAAAAAATTGTCCAATTTCTCTCCTATATGACTAAACTCCAACCTTCTATTATTTTAAATATTTACTCTATTTTCTATCTCTATATCCAAAATATTATTAATCATGTGACCGAATGTTGAAAATATACTTGTGGTTGTAATTATTTTTAAATTCTTTCTCTCTTTTCTAAAAGATGTATAATTGCATTGATGTATCCTCCTAGAATAATAACCCTCCAAGTGCTAATTCAAACTATCTCCTAATTCATGAAATGTGGCCCAATTTAAATTCCAAATCATAGTCACTCTTCTTGAATGCCCTATGGTCTCAACTGATTCTCTCCTATAAGATCCTCATTTCTACTTGAATTTATTCCAATGATTTTATTGAAATTTTGTTTCTTGCAACATAAAAATCAGCTTTAATAGAAAAGAAATGTAGCATTTTATCACACTACTTGTTAGGGGCATTCATGCCCCCTAACATTCTATGATATTATCTTCATATTCCCTTGGGAAGGAACTTCCCTTTCCTTGTTTTCCAATATTTTGTAATTTTTATCTCATTAGGATCTTTTCCATCCAGTATCCTAAGTTTTGAATAAGTTTTTCTCCCCTTCTCTTTGAAGGAAATACCATAGTCTAGTTTCATTTTTGCTAAATCTATTTTCCATAAACTAAGCATATTCTATTTTGACTTTGGTGAATTTTCTTTATCTTCATCTATAATCTCTTCATATGCAATCTTCAAATCTTCTTCTTGTTTCATAATATCCATTTCTAGTATCTCCTTAATGAAATACTTTTTATCCTCCATGATTTCCTTCCTCTCTTTCTTTTACTAGTTTGTGAGACCAAAAAGATCATTTACAACCTTTAATTCTATTGGGATATTGATATCCTCCTCATCGCTATAGATGCTTGTTTCACTACTTGAAATTGTATCCTTTTTCGCTAATCATTACCCCACACTTTTATTCAAAAGGATAATACCTCATTTAACTACTCCCTCTGACATGTCTTCTTTGTCCAAGATTCCATCATCCAAATTTTGTTTGCATATTATCTTTGTATTCTTCCATATAAATACTCATATCTTCTCCTTTACTCTTTGTCAGTGGTACCACTTTTGAAGCTTTAGTGTTTAATTTTTCCATTAATCTTACTAATTTTCTGAATAAAAAATTTGAGCTTTTATTTTATGGTGAAATGAAGATTTTGGATATTGAATTATCCTACTTTCCTTTCTTCCTTAAGATACCTATAGGCCTTCCCCTCTTTCATTTAACTAGGGTTGCCTCAGAATTCCTCCCTCCTTCATTTTTCTTATTTGTTGGGATTTTGAATTAGGAGTCCTCTAATACAACTTGATATATACCATTAGTTTTAATTGTTCTTCTCAATACAACGTACCACAAAGATTTCCATTTCTTTTCAAGGAATATTTTTCAGGAGGAGCTAAGTAGATTGATTTGATTATCTTCTTTTATGTCTTGATCTCAAATTTCCTCATGGGGAGAAGAATTTCCATTTCCACTAGTTGAATAAGAATGTAAAATTATGTAAATTTTGAAACCTTCAATATTGAATTGATATCTAATCTCATTCACTTATAATCAACTTGTAATTTCCTCTTTTTTCTTATTTGTGGTATGCATGATTTTTCCATGATTTTAAGACTTAAAATTTGTTTGATCTTATTTAACTATCATACTTTTACTACCCAATTATCCATAATCCTTCTTTCCCCTTGAGGCATAACCATGGTTTCTAATGCAGTTCCTATAGCTTGTAAGGGCCTACCCAAATTCTTGAAAAAAATCACTCTAGATTTATACTACCCCTTGTTTTGTTATTGTCTAGATTTATTGGTTTACAACTGAGGCCTTTTTAATATTTCCCATCATAATTAAAAAATAATTGAAATAACTAGAAAGACATAATTTGTGGAACAAAAATAGGGAACAACCATTGAGACTATTTCGAGTTTGAAAATTTCTATATTGAGCCTTAGTAGTGAACATGTAGACAAGCCTCTAAATGGGGATGCAAGCTAGAAATGATTCAAACATTTGACTATACATGAAAAAGAGAAAGTTGTATGTGGTAACTAATATGTAAAGTGGACAAAAATGTTCACAAGAGAAGTATTATGAAAATTCCTATACCTAAGTTCAACATAAAGTAAATCTAAACTTCTTTCTTGGTGTATGGATAAAATTATTGAAAACATTTTTTAACATAGTGTGAAGGGGAAAACTAAATACCACTTCCAATTCCATACTCATACCGAATTTCAGTTGAATTTTTCTCCATACTTATGTGGTTGGCATTCGAATAAAATGCAATGGCATAATTTATTTCATAGACTCCCTTATTGAGTTGTTTATAAAGAAAATGGACAATTCCCATCATAAAAAGAAAGTTTAGACCCACTAGAACCAACCAGAAAGCTTGTGGCTATAGACATGAATATGAAACATGTGAAATGATTCTTGCACAACTAAGAAAATGATTTAAAAAAACACCTATAACCAAGGAGTAGATGACTACACCGTTACAAAGTACTTGCATGGAAATGAACAAGATGGGACAAACCTCTATTAGTTGTTGATAATTGATGTTGCGTATGAACCTCCTAGAAAACAAGGATTTATTAGATAGATAGTTTATTTATTTATTTATACACAAATAAAGCATGTCCATATCCATTCATAGGGTAGTATTTGTTTTATTAAATAGCATTTCTTTTTTTTCAGCTTCAATTTCTATCTATGCAAAACTTTGTATTTCATTTTGTGTAGATCAATAAGATATATTTTTAGTATATTTTCTGACATTAAACTGAGCTCTCTATTTTTCTATATCTAAAATATGATTATTTTCTTGTTTTATCTCAATATAATTGAGTATCCATCGCTATTATTTCTCTTTTTATGATTGATTGAGTTTATCATCTGGCTATTAAACATCGGGGTTCATTTTTTTAATCTACAATTGGTATCAGAGAAGGTATTTCTATTGGGTCAGAGTTTGTTTTCTATTAGAATTTTGCTGAAGTTAATCATGTCGAATTCTAACAACTTTCCCTTTCCTAGTTTAATAGAAATGAATATAATTATTGGTGCATAAAAATGATTATATTTTTTGTAGGAAAAGATATGGGGGAGATTTTTGAAGCATGTTATAAGGATCAAGATGAATAGAACTCCCTCACAAACAATGATTTAAAAACCAAGAAAGAGGCCAAGAAGAAGAATGCTCAAGAATTGTTTCACATTCAAATAGCTTTGGATAAGAGATTATTTCCTATAATTTTAGATGAAGATACAACCTCCTAGAAGAATCTAAAATAATCTTATGAAGGCAAATATCAATTGAATCTTGTAAAGTTACACACATTAGAGAGACAATTTGTGAATTTAAAGATGAAAGAGATGGAAAGTGTGAGTGACCATTGTGTTAGAGTTAAAGATTAGGTCTTGAAAAGATGGCCACACTTAAAGAAATTGTGAATCATGTTTCCTTTATCATTGAAGAAACCAAATATTTGAAAAACCTTGAGTTTGATAATTTGGTTGTAGATCTTATGTCTCATGAAGGGAGACTGAAAGATTTATTTGGAGAAAGTGATGTGAAAGCCTTTTCATCCAAATTGAAAATCACAAAGAATGAGGACGCCACTAGAAGCACAAAGTTCAATCAAAGTCAAGGTAGAGGGAAACATCAAAATCATACACAAGGAACTAAATGCAAAGGTAGCTCAAGAGGAAGAGGTGGTTTTAGAGGACAAGATATAGGAAGTTTTGATAAGATAAATGTTTAGTGTTACCATTGTAACAAGTATGGCCACTTTTAAAGAGAATGCATATTAAAAAAAGGTAAAAACATTGATCATGCTAAGGAAAGGGATGAAATGATCCTAATAATTTATTTTTATATTACTCTAAAGGTGAAACTAGTGGTACAAATGTTTTCTATTTGGATTATGGATGCTCTAACCATATGTTAGGGAATGAGAATTTGTTTTCAATAAAGGATGAGCATTTCAAGTCCAAGATTCAGATTGGTGATGATAAATCATTGGAGGTTGTTGCAAAAGGATCTATGGAACTCTAGAGAAAATAAGATATAAAGAGTTTCAATTATATTTATTACACTCCGCAGTTATTCTTATTCCATAGTTAAAGAATAATTTGTTTTGTCTTAGATATCTATGTCAGAAGAACTATAGAGTTATTTTTAGATTAAAAGTGTATAATTTATGATAAGAATCAGGGAAATAGGGTTGTGATTTTTGTGCCTATGAAAAAAATATAATGTTACCTTGAAGTTTGATAAACATAATAGTAGCCTTTCTAATATAGCATGGTAGGATACTAGTTGGTTATGGAATCTTAGGTATGAACATTTAAATTTTCATAATTTGAAGATTCTGACATCACATGCATTAGTTTCTGGTTTACCCAAGGTTAAAGAGAAAAAAGAGGTTTGTGAAAGTTGTGTTAAAGGAAAGAATGCAAGGGATAAATTTCCAAAAGAAAATGCATGGGGGGTCCATCACCCATTTCATTCAAAAATTTGTGATCCTATGAAAACAAAGAGTCTGGATGACTCATCATGATATTTTATCACTTTTTATTGATGATCACTCTCAAAAATGTTGGGTGTATTTTTTGTAGGAAAAAGATGAATCCCTTGATACATTCAAGAGATTTAAATCATGTGTTGAAAATGGGAAGGGGTGTGCACAATCAATTGTTTAATGAATGATCATAGAGGTGAGTTCTATTCAAGAGCTCTCCAAGATTATTGTAAGGTGAATGACATCGGGAGGCAACTCACCACTACATATAGACCTCAACAAAATGGATTAGCTAAATGAAAAAAATTGTACAATCATATAAATGGTGAGGAGCATGTCACAAACCAAGAAATTGAGCAATACATTTTGGAGAGACATGCTTGATTTAATAATATATATTCTCAATCAAAGTCCCACTAGTGCACTTGACAATATGACTTCTTGTGAAGCATGGTATGAGAAAAATCATAATATTAATCATTTTCAAGTTTTTAGTTGTTTGGCTCATGTTTGTGTACCTGATCAAAATATACAAACGTTGGATGCAAAAAGTGAGTCATGTATTTTTTTTTGGTATAGTGAGGAAAGAAAGGCTTATAGGGGTTATAATTCTCACCCTAATAAGCTTATTATCTCAAGAGATGTATTTTTTATGAAAGGGGATTTTATGGTCATAAAAAAGACCATGTTGAAAAGCCAAAATCCATTTTGAATGATGCTATCATAGATGATGTTGATCATGGGAAAACCACTAATGTTCCTATTTCAAGTGACTCAAATCCACCAAGTAGCCCCTTATCTGGTTCTTTAGTTCCAAGTACAACTCTAACTTCAATTCCAAGACCTACAAGAAAGGTAATAAGATTGAGTGACATGTATCAAAAGTGTACAAATGAAGAACATGAAGAAGCTCGAATAGGTAAGACAGTAAATTATGTTTTACTTGCCAAGGCTGATTTTGAACCATCATGTTTTGAAGATGCATCTACTAATGAGATTTGTATGAAAGAAATGAAAGAATAAATTGATTCTATTCACATGAATGAAACTTTGGAGCTTACAGAGCTTCCACATGACAAGAAGAAGATTGACACCAAATGGGTCAATAAGCTTAAGTATAATAGTGATGAGAGTATTGAAAGTCATAAAACAAGATTGGTTGGTAAAGCCTTTACCCAAAAGTATGGAACTGATTATGAAGAGACATTTACACCATTATCAAGATAAGAGACCATTAGAATGTTGATTTCATTAGCATCTCAGAAGAATTGGAACATGAAACATATAGATGTGAAAATTGCCTTCTTGAATGGGTACTTAGAAGAAGAAGTATATGTGGAATAACAATAAGGTTTTTAAGTGGAAAAGAAAGAACACCATGTCTAAAAATTGAAAAGGATTTGTATGGAATAAAACAAGCATCAAGAGCATGGTATTCTAGGAGTGATGGATAGTTTCGAGGGAATGGATTCAAGAGAAATAAGAGTGAACCTACCCTTTATTACAAGAAAGGAGGTAATGATATTCTTACTATAAGTTTGCATGTTGATGGTCTATTGTATATGGATAGTAGTTCTTAGATGATGGATGATTTCAAATATTCTATGATGAATAAATTTGAGAAGAAACATTTAGGTCTCATGGAATACTTTCTAGGAATGGAGGTTTATCAAAGTAAGGATAAATTTTTTATTTATGAAACAAAGTATGCAAAGGATATGATAGAAAAATATGATATGGTTAATTGTAATCCATCATCCACTCCAAGAAATCATGGAGGTGTTTTGTGTGGAGATGATGGTATTGAATTAGTTGATGAGATAGATTACATAAGTATTATTGGAAGTTTAATGTTTCTACCCCACACAAGGCTTGATATTGCTTATTCAGTTTTACTTATTTCAAGGTACATGATAAATCCATCGGAGATACACATGAAGGAAGCCAAGAGAATTATGAGGTATGTGAAAGACACTATAAATTTTTGTATTCATTACCACTCTTCAAAGAAGTTCAATCATGTTGCCTTTAATGATTGAGATTTGGGAGGTAATTTTGATGACCATACGTCTACATATGGAAATTATTTCTCTTTTCATTCTAGTTTGATTACTTAAAGTTTAAAGAAGAAAATTATTGTTTATCTCTCATCCAAAGAAGGTGAGTATGTTCTTGTCCTTTCACTAGGTACAAAATCTCTTTGTAGTAGAAAATGTTTGGAAGAAATTGGAGAGAAGATGATTCATCCTACAGTAATTTTTTTTTGACAACATGAGTGCATTAAGCTAGCAAAGAATGTAGTTCATCATAGAAGGACAAAGAATTTTGATTTGAATTATCTTTTCATTCGTGACTTGGTACAGAAGAAGGAAGTTGAATTGAAGCACATAAACACTCAAGATTAGCTAGTAGATATCTTCACCAAGTCAGTTGCAAAAAAATTAGTTTTTGGCACTTTGTGATCAAATTGTGAGAACTCTCAACATCAAGGGGAGTATGTTGATAATTTATATTGTGTATGTAGCTCCTAAAAAATAGGGATTTCTTAGATAGTTATTTTTTAATTTTATTTATATGAAAATAAAGCATGTACATATACATGCATGGGGTAGTTTTACTAAACAACATTTTTTTTGTGTTTTCTACATCTGCAAAAAATGCTTCATATTTTTCTCTAAGAAATGCTACCCACATCATTCTAGTGAAATCATCAACATGAATCATAAAATAAATTTCACCATAGACTTCTCTTGTCTTTGTAGGAACACTCAAATTTGTGTGCACAATCTTCAATTTCGTTCAAGTAGTAAAATTCTTGCTTGGAAATGAACTTTTCTTCTGTTTTGCCATTACACATTCCTTACATACCATGTTAGTAGGTTTCACAATCTTAGGCAAGTCTATAACTGCAAATGTAGTACTAATCTTCACATTGTTATCAAAGTTGATATGACAAACTCTATTATGACATAACCAACTATCATCAACTTTAGCAACTAAACATGTCATCAAGTAGCACATGTTAATTGAAAAAATTTACCTTTAGATCTTATACATGTTCTAATTAGGTTACCATATTTTCCTTTGATAGTGCAATTGTTCTCCTCGAAATATACTCTATATTCTTTTTCCATAAGTTGTCCAACACTCAAAATATTATGTTTCAAACCATCAGCAAACTAAACATCATCAGTGCTAGTCTTTCCATCAATGTAATAGATCCTTTTCCTTTTATATAATAAGTTGCATTTTTTTCAACTCTAACTATTCCTCCATCATAACTTTTTAATTCAATAAATTTATTCATATCTCCAGTCTTGTGATGGAAAGAACCAATGTCTATAATCCAATCAGATTTATTTTCAACTTCTGATACTAATTCTTTTTCTTTTCTAACTTCTTCTTTTTCAGGATTTTCTTCCTTAATAGAAACAAATCCTATTTCATCATCACTTCCACTCATGGATTCTTTAGTATCATATTCTTCATTATTTGCAAAAAGACAATCCTTAGGTATTGTATATTTGTAGTGTTTTCTAGTCTTTCTTACTCTCTTATGACATTTAGAAGTGTAATGGCCATATTCATTACAAGTCCAACATTTAAATATTTTGTTACCTTTAGGCTCTCTTTTCATAAGCATGGAAAGTCCTTCATCAATCTTCTCTTCTTCTTCAACTCTTGTTTAGCTGCAACTAGAAGAGTCTCCACTTGTACTTGTACTCCTTTTAAATGTAGTTTCAACACTTAGTACGCTGAAAGTAGTCTCTATTCTACAAAATTATCCACTTTGTCTCATCCACATTTTTGCTGACTGTAATCTTTCAAAAATAATCTCTTTAGTGAAATCATGCATGCAGAGAATAACTTGTTCAATAATTCATGTTGTTTGTTTAAATGCAGGTGTCAAGGTCTTCAGTATCTTCCTTACAACTTCATCTTCATAGTTTTCTCCTCCACAAGTCTTGATTCCTATAGAAATCTCTGATATTCTACCAAAGTAACTTCTTACAAATTCATCTTCCATCATTGTAGTGCATCTTGAAATAAGAATATCCATTTCTGCAATCTAACCTTTCTAGCAAGATTATCACCTTCAAATATATTTTTCAAAGCAATCCAAACTTCATGAGCAAGCCTTCAATTTTTTCCTTGAGAAAATTCAACTTCTAGAAGAGTTGGTAATAGTGCTTCTCTAGCAATCATATTGAACATGAATACATCTTTCTGACTTTCATCACACTTCAACTTTGTCTTCTTCAATTACATCCTTTTTCTTTGTAGTGATATTCAACCAGTTATCTTGCACCCATGCATAACAAGTGTGTATTCATCTTTTCTTTCCAAGTGTCATAGTTAACTTTATCAAACTTTTGAATTTCTTTCCTAAAATGTGCCATAGATCTCCTTAAGTTGTTAAGATTTTTCTTCAAGGACCCAATGCTCTAATACCAATTATTAGAAAGTAGAGTTCACCAAGATAACTGAGAGGGGGGGGGTGAATTAGTTATGCAATTAAAACCATTCTCATTATATTTATTCTCTCTGAAACATGTAAGAAATAAGATCACTAACCAAAGAAAGATAAACATACACAATAACACTATATTTTGTTGACTATGGAAACCCTTGATCAAAGGGAAAATCCTGGTGGAAATGACGCCCACAAGATGATATACTAATATAAATATTCCTTGTGAGAGGGTGGACCTTTTTATAAGTCAATTAAATGCATTTAGTACATATGATTCCCTATTAGGAGACTTTGAATCTCTATTAGGAGATTTCAACCCTTTTCAAAGTTGAGAAAGAAGACATAAAGACCCATTGTCCAAACAGTCTTAGTATTATCCTCACTGAATAATACAAGTAACCAGAACAACTATCAACAATAGATTATTTTCCAAATATAGTTCTTTGTAAGTTCATTGTGCCTCACTCGCACAAATCTATTATTTTATCCAAAGATATTTTCTTTTAGGTTCACTAGATCTCATACATAAGTTTGCATCTTCCATAATGCAAAGATATAACCATATATCACACATACCATCCAAGGAATAATCTTTCCTTTATACCAAGTCCTATAATAATTTATTGATTTTTCCTTGAGTATTTTCTAATTTACAATTATAATATAGGACCATTTTAAAATATTACTTTACATGTTACACTACATTATATTATTTTTTTCATAATTATAATCAAGCTATCAGCTCACACTCTTTATAACTTTAAATATGCTTCTCATATGACTTAGATCATTTAACCATGTCATCTCTGACTTGTATTCATCCTATGATCAAGTCCACTTAATTAGATTCCATATCTTTTAGGAGATAAAATCCAAACATTAGAAGCCACTCTTTGAAAATGTTGCCTAAACATAGTCTTCCGTAAAACCTTCATATATCTATCCAAAATTGATAATTTTGTATGCACTCTAAACTATAATATCAAGGCATACTCTAGATCACACTACCAAGTGTGCATAGGCTTATCTTTAATCCTTGAACTTAGTGAAGCCAAACTCTATTTTCTACATTGCCAATATGCCCAGAATAACTAGTATGTTGGCATCAATGAAAAACTATGTCATGAATGCAACACATAATCATTGTAACATGTGTCCAACATTGCTAGGATACTCCCCCACAAGAATACCATCAGAAATCATGCTAAAAAATTGATTATCTAATGATGAAGATTGACCAAGATCAGGAGAATACTAGAGAGTAGAAAAGTTAGATTAGTTATTGTCTTGTCATTGATGTCAAGAAATTAATTTTTTGTTTATATTATGTTGGCATATCATTCGATAATGATATAAGATGAATGAGCTAAGGAGAATAAGAAATAAGATTTTTTGAACTTTAAGAACTTAAATGGGTAACTGATATAGATCGGACAATGTTAAGATCATGTTGATATAATTATTTTCTATCGAACATATGATTATGTTAAGTCGGTAAAGAATGATAATGAAAATTTTTCAAGTCGGTAAGTTAAATTGTTTTATCTACCAAGAAAGAAAATTCACTTGGTAAGGTAAAAGGTAAAATGTAGTTTACTTGAGGTTAAGTGAGAGGAACCAAAGGCACCAAACAACAAAGAAAGGTTTAGGCATTGAGAAAAGGTAACTGAAATACTAATGAAGGACACTGAACAAGGAACAAAAATTCAATAAGGATTGAATCGACATTTAATGATTAGCTACGATGAGTTGGAGGATCACGATGATAAGGAAAGTTAATTACAAAGATATAAGGTTATCAAAATTTAAGGAGAAGATCTACAACAAGATCTAAGTGGAAAAAATAGAAGGAACAAGTTCCTAGAAAAGTCAAAGTTTTGAGGTGAAAAGAGAATGTGTTACCGAGATCTAGATTCAAGGTATAGTGAATTGAATGGTTAAGATTGATTAAAGGAAAATGTCATAGATGAGATTAAGAGGCAAAAATTATATATAAAGGATTAATTTGTATGAAAAAATGACTATCAAATTGATGAAAAGGAGAGTCACTAAATGTAGTGAAGAAGGAAAAGAGAGACTCTGAGTGGGAAAGAAGGATTTGATGAAGTATTCAAGCTAGTGGCTAATGAATAATTGAAGTGAAGATTGAAGAGTGCACAAAGGATCTAATTATGTAAGCCAGTGGATAATGAATAATTGAAGTGAAGATTGAAGAGTGCGCAAAGGATCATATTATGCAAAGTTAGTTTCATATCTACAGCTCAATTTATTTACTGTTGCTTACTAGCATTTGTAACAGAGAAATCTATGAATAGATTGGAATTAACAGTCTTATTGTAAAATCCATGAAAAAGGTAACATTCTAAAGAGTGTTTTAAGCCCTCTAATAAGGCCACTCCTAACAGGGTGAAGATCATAACAAATCTGAGGTAAATCCCTTTATCAGGTCACACATAATAGTGTGTATTATAATCTTTAACTAGATTGGCTCTTAACTGGGCATACTTCAAAAGAGTATTTTCTTTTTGGGTGAAAATTCACATAGTGGTTTTTCTGAAAGTAGGGTTTCCATGTTAAATATTGGTGTTGCATGTTGTGAATGATTATTGTGAATGATTTACTGATTGTTAAATTTTATTTACTATTGTTAGTAAATAGTAAAGTGTTTATAACCAAGCTATGACCAAGTTAATCAGAGAAAATTATTATAGGTATTTTGGATCAGGGATTACTAATTCACCCCTCCTCTTTATAATCCAATAGAGCTAAGACTAAAGATCAAGGATTATGGAATTGATAAAAAGAATGTAGAGTTAATCTATAATTTGTTGGCTAAGTTTCCATTAGTGTATGCATATTTTATCTCTAGCTTCTATACCCATAAGTTGACATTAGGTTCTTCATACAACATGGCTTCATTTGATGCCCTCATTGAGATGTTGATTGTAGAGAAATCAAATTTGATGAGCATGTGGATTCTCAAGTCTTCATAGACTAAGGTGTTCATGGCTAATCAAGGCAATGAAGGGCATCGAAGTCAAAGTTCTCAAAAGAAGAAGAATAATTGGAAGCCTAAGTCTCAAAAAGAAAGTGCGCAAACAAATTCCAAACAAAAAAGAACTTCTACATCATCTGAAAAGGGTAAATTTTCAAAGAAGGAGAAGTAATTTTGTGCATATTGCAAAAAGGATGGACATGAAGAACATTATTTTTATAAGGACATTTATGAATTGAAGAAGATTCTTGTAAAGAATAAGATCAATTTTCCCTCTAGGATGTCTACCTCAACTATTTCTTCACAAAATTCATAAAAAAATATAAAGGAAAGGGTCACATATTTGTCACACAAAAAGGACAAGATTTATATTCTTCTTTAAGTCATGATTCAGGGTAATGTCTTCTAGATTCAGGGGATTCTCATCATATGAATTCTTCATAGTCCATGTTTTCATCATGCGAGCCTTGGAAAGGTCAACCTATTTTGATGGGAAATCACACTTACATGATTGTGATTAGGAATGGAAGTATTGATGTTTGGGAGTGTATCATCTTAAAATGGAAGCACTTCCATCTTGATAGGTTTAGCACCCTCTTTTAGTGTATTTATCATGATAGATTTGCATGTAGGATGCATTTACACTTGATTTCTTCATTCTAGGTGAAATTAGGGTTATGATACCAAGGATCCTCCTTTATTTCCATTCTCTATGGCTCTATTTTCTAGGTAGGATCTAGGAATAGGTCCTCTTAGCCTCCATCATAGGATTTTGTGTCCTTTTCTGGCCCTCTAACCTATTCTGTCATCATTTCCAAGTCTCTGGGCATCCCTGGGACTTCCAGTTCTAACCACTAACTGGATCTGGACCCCTAGGTCAAGGTTGAGGTCAAATTTGACCTAGGTCAAAGTCAAGGTCTTCCTTGACCTTTGTCAGGATTTGATCCCCGTTTTCAAATTTTGGTCCCGGAGGACCTCGAAATCAATGTTGGGATTCCAGATCCAACATTGCGGAAGGGTTTTAATTTGAAATTAATTTAATTCTTTTCCCTCCTTAGTTGGTTATTGTGATTGGACCATAATTCGAGGTGAAATTTGAATTATGGGCCATTACATTGCCTGAGGAACCTCACCTTGAAACCTCTATATAAACACTCTCTTTTACCTTTATTTTCACCAAGTATCAATCAAGTGGAGACATAATCAATTGAAGCAATTAGAGAAGATCAAGCCATTATTGATATCAAGCATTTTTGTGAACACACCATTGTGGACATTCATTTGGAGCAAGAGAGACCCCTTCTTCCTTGATCCATCATTTTCAACATTCAAGCATTCAAAGATACAATCATTGGATAGCAATTACAGATTGTGAGTTTGGTAAGAGTAATTTAGCTTTGGGGGCTTCCTATGCTTTCTTATCATATTCAAATCTATGCATTGCTTTCTCATAACAATTCATGCTAGGGTTTCAATCTAGAGGATTAGATCTTGGCATTACACATTCAATTCACACACATATTCTATTACATCCGACTATTCGTGGAGGTGGAGATCACCAAAATGGGGGTTTGACTAAAGAAAAACCCTATATAGCCACCCCAAAACACCATTTTCAGATATCTACAATCGATGTTTTGGGAGTTGCAGAGCAGATCTAAGTACCCTTTTCATCAAACTTATGGAATCCGCAAACAGAATTTTTGTCAGAGCAGTGCAATTCAAGGATGACTTTTAGGGGTAAGATTGTACCCTAGGGTAAGAACTTACCCCGGTCCTTGGGTCAAGGATGACCTACCTTAGAATTGGAAAATTTTTATGGGTTTTCTCTATCTTTGTTTTCCTGTCGCAGATCCAGTTGTAGAATTTCTCAAAATTAAACACAGAGATCAGAAAATAGGTATTTTTAGATTAGTTTTATTATAAGGTATGTATTTCACCTTATCTAATTTCAATTATTTCTATATTCGGCATTACTTATCATTATCAATTCATATGTACTATAGAGAATGTGGGTTTAGGATCTCTATTAGGTACATTGTAGAAAACCTACCTACTTATGCTCACATTTTGCACATTACATTTTTGGGAGCTCGTTTACGACAACTCTTTCTTTTTGGTGTTATATTTGCATCTTGTGTTAGATCTTTCATGCTTATAAAAGTAGATTTCTTTTATGCTCTTGCTCTTATATTTCAAAAATACAAAAAAATTGCAAAATCTCTTTAAAATTATAAAAACATTTACATTTTCATGCTTTTAGTATTACTTTGTATTCAACATGTATGATTCTTGTTTTGAATACTTTGATGAGGATTTTATTGATAGATCCCTTAATGAGGTACATGGAAGTGTGGATGAAAATTGTTCGAATGAGATCTCGATTGATCCTATTCCTATTTCACTCTCCTCCACAACCTCTTCAATCAACCTTAACCATAGGGTGTGTGCATGGTTGCCTTCATGTTCCACTATTTGCAACATTGATAAACCTAAAATGATATATCCTAGAAACTTTTGTTGATGGTAAAAGGATGTCCTCGAATAATGATTAAGGGTAAACCTAGAGATCCTTTGGATTTCTTTGATAACACAAATTCTTTTTCACATGCTTATTGCACATGGAATAACCCTCAGCTTACTGTTTCAATTTCTTTACCGCCTTCTCAACCTATGCTTCCTCAAGCTCCTAGGTTTCCTTCTACTTTTAAGGAGTATGATATAGTTGACAAATTACATTCTAATCCTTCTAAGTTACTTTATGGAAATTTCTTCAAACCTCCCTGACATATCACAAGGCATTGTAAAAGGCTTTATCTATCTACTCTTCCTTCTTCACCTCCTAATCAGGACAACATTCATTCTATTTTGGAGTACATGCATACTATGCCTTCTATACCTCCTATTGTGTTTTTTGATGATGATTTACCTTCTCCTAAGGTACATAATCAATATGATGCTCTTATGGTTGATGTTTCTATTAATCAGAGTATCATTTGAAGAACATTAATTGATAATGGATTTGGGCTTAATGTTTGTAGCATGGATATGCTTAAGGAAATTAAGGCTGATCTTACAGCTATTCAACCTGATATTGTCCCTATTCATAGATTTGACAATATTGCAAAGATAACTTTGGACATTATAACCTTACCTATTAAAGTTGGTCTAGTTATTCTAAACACACCTATTGACCTTATGTCTGGACCTCTCAATTATAACCTTCTTTTAGGAAGACCTTGGTTACATACTATGCATGTAGTTCCTTCTACTCCTCATCACAAGGTTAGGTTCATTTATAAAAACTTAATGTATACATTACATGTCTATGATGCGCTGAATCCTTGTCTAAATGCTGAATATGTTAAAATTTATGAGCCTCTTCAACCAAGCAAAGACATTGAAAAACAACCTAAGATTAAGAAACCTGAAGGTCCATCATCTTTTTGGAATGAGGATGATTGGGGAACATTGGACTTTAATCCTACATTCATTGGTGAATATAAGGTCTCTGATTTGGAATTTATGAAACAACAAAGTGAATTTGAAAACCAATTTTTTACTCCTTCCCTACTTTCTGAGGAATTAAAAAGTAACTTTGTTGCTGCCTCGATTGATGAAATAATTGAAACAATAAAACTTGATTGCTATGATATTGTGACATACTTTTCTCCTTGGACTCCATCTGATATGGATGATCGATATGGTTTGGGTTATCATATTTTTAAGAAGTCAGGATTTAACAGGAAAGGATGTGGTAAATATGAACAAGGTATACAAGTGTCTTTGGATAATGAAATTTATCATCATACATATGGATTGGGATTGAATCATTACAGAAAACCATTGGCTTTTCCTCTCAATGTTAATCATATATGTGGTGGATAGTTGATGTTGGTTAACCCACTCCTCCTTGACATTAATCAGAGACCTACTTTGGATATCTTTCTTGAAGATGAAGCCTTAGCAAATTTTTTAGGGGTTTATGAGGACTTACCTAAGTTTTATCACAAATGACATAAGCCTTATTGATTAAGTACATATGCTTACTTTGGAGAACATGATAAACAAAATATTTCTCCTTTACCAATGGATTCTTTGATACAAATTAATTTTCTAATAACTGAAACTGTTGATATTCAAATGGATAAATATGACTCTGAGAAGATGATAACAATTGGGAAATGTTTGAATCATGATGAACATGATTAGTTGGTTTCCCTTTTACTTTAATTTAAGGAATTTTTTTCTTGGACATATTCTGATATGGCGAGTATAGATTCTAAGATTGTTACTCACAATATTTTTCTCAAACCAAATGTGAAACCTATGAAGAAGAAAATTTGAAAGATGAATCCACGAATTGCTTTATTAGTTAAGTCTCAAATTGAAGATTATTGGACACTGGATTTATTTGCTCTATTGATTACTCAGACTGGATAAATCAAACATTGTGCTTGTTTTAAAAGGAGAAAATAAGATAAGGATGTGTACTGATGTTAGAGATTTAAATATAGAATCTTTAAAAGATGATTTCCCATTACCTAATATTGATATGATTATGGATTCAACAACAGGACACGTTTTGTTATCTTCTATGGATGGCTTTTCTAGCTATAATCAAATCTTTATTCATCTTGAAGATCAATTTGAGACTACATTTATAATACCTTGGGGACCATTTTGTTGCCTAGTCATGATGCCTTTTGGATTAAAAAATACAGGAGCAACTTATCAACAAGCTATGAACTTTATTTTTCATGATTACATTCATAGGATTCTTGAGGATTATGTGGATGATATCCTAGAGAAGTCTATACAAAGAGAAGATCATGTTAGCATTTTACAACAGATATTTGAAAGGATTAGAAGTTACAATATGAGATTGAATCCTAAGAAATGTGTCTTTGGAGTTGATTCTTGTAAATTGTTAGGGTTTATAATCTCTAAGCAAGGCATAGAAGTAGATACTGGAAATATTGAAGCTATTTTTAATATGCCTCCTCCTAAGATTATTTCTCAATTGTAGAGTTTACAAGGAAAAATTCAATTTATTCGTCGCTTTGTTTCCAACTTAGCTAATAGAGTTGTTCCTTTTACTTCCTTACTTAGAAAGGATACCACTTTCTCTTGGAATGATGAATGCAAACAATCCTTTGGGAAATTTAAGGAGTATCTCACCAACCCTCCAAACTTGCAACCAACTAAATTTGATAAAACCCTTTCACTTGTATACTTTAGCCACTCTGAAAGTGGTGAGTGTGTTGTTAGCTCAGTATGACAGTAAAGCTAAGGAAAGACCTATGTATTACATTAGTCAAACTTTACTTGACTATGAAACAAGATACACAGATTTGGAAACATAATGCTTAGCTATAGTTTATGCTTTCGAAAAACTCAGGCATTATGTTTTGAATATTGAAGTCAATGTGATAGTTAAATTTGATCATTTGAAACATCTTTTATGAAAAACTAATCTCTCTGGTCGTTTGGAAATGTGGGTGATGTTACTTACATAATTTGATCTTAATTTCATTTCTCAGAAGTCAATTAAGGGACAAGATTTAATAGATTATTTGGCTAAAGCTCCTTGTCCTCATTATGATACATTTTTTACTTCAATAGAATTCCCTGATGAAAATATTCTAACTATTCAACAGGATGATGTTTGGGAATTATATTTTGATGGGTCTAGATGTAAGATAGGTTCTGGTGTCGATATTATCTTGATCCCTCCTACAAAAAAAACAATTCCTTTATCATACAAATTAACCTTTCCTTGTACTAATAACATTGCGAAGTATGAAGCTCTTATAGATGGTTTGAGAGTAGCTTCATCCCTTAACATAAAACACTTGTAAATATATGGAGCTTCACAATTGATTGTTGAACAAATTAAAGGAGGTTATCAGAATAAGAATGATAAAATGACACAATATAGAGATTTGTCTCTTGATGTGCTTTCACAATTCTCTTCTTACACAATTCAAAGTTTACCTAGGAAAGATAATCGACATACAGACACCATGGAAAACACAACTTCTTTGGTTTGTCTTGAGAACAACGTTGAAAATTTTCAATTTACTATACAAAATCTTAAAAACCCTACAATTTCTAATAAGGTTACCTCTAATTGCTTCAATTTTTATTTAAATGAATGGTATTCTCATATCTTTCATTTCCTGAAAAATGGTACTTTTCTATAATCAGAAACAAGGAATACATGTAATCATATTATGAGGCTTGCAGTGTGTTGTGTCATTTTAGGAGACACACTTTACAAACATTCTTATGAGGCTTTACTATTAAGATGTCTTAATAGAATTAAAATTTCAGTAGCTTTGGTAGAAGCTCATTCTGCTTCTTGTGGGGGACATTTTGGTGGAAAATCTCTAGTTAATAAACTTCTTAGAATGGGATATTATTGGCAAACAATAAAAAAATATTCTTTCATGTTTGTTAAGAAATGTCCTCAATGTCAACAACATAGTAATTTGATTCATTCTCCTCCTTGTGAGCTTCGTAATCAAGTTTCTCCATGGCCTTTTAGTATTTGGTGTTTTCACCTTATTGGAAAAATATTTCCAGCTTCTTCTCAATGACATACGTACATACTGACTGCTACAGATTACTTCACAAAGTGGGAGGAAGTTGTCCCTCTTCATTCAACAATCGCAGATGTTATTTGTGATTTCATCCTTAACAATATCATAACACAATTTGGTATCCCTTCGATGATAGTTTTGAATAAAGGTACCTCTTTTAAGAACAAAGAAGTTGTGAAATTCTTGGAGAAATATTGAATTCAACATAGATTTTCAACTCCTTATTATCCTTAATCGAATGGTCAAGATGAAGCATCAAATAAAATCATTGAACAAATTTTGAGAAAAAAAGTTAACAAGTATTGAAAGATTGGCATACCCAACTAACCTATGCTTTATGGGCTTATAGGAATAGTATTCGTACTACTACAAGTGCTTCTCCTTACAATATTGTCTACGGTACTGACGCTATTATACCTTTGGAATTAGAAATACCTTCTCTACGTGTTTCATTTCATGGGATAATCAACAAAGATACATTTCAAGAACAACGCTTACAAGAATTGGAAATGTTGGATGAACAATGAATACATGCTTTGAAACATATAAAAGCTTATCATAAATATCTTTAGAGAGAATATGATCATAAGGTAATTTAATGACCATTTTCAGTTGGTGATTTAGTATTATATGAGAACCAACGAAATGTGAATGCTTTACCTGGCAAAAAAGGAAAGTTTAGCCCTAATTGGCTTGGACCTTTTGTTGTAATTGAAAACTTTGGTTCAAGTGCTTATAAACTTGCTGATATGGATAGTATTTCTTTTAAGGAACCTATCAATATTATGCATCTAAAATGTTATTATCCTTAATTTCTTTCTTTCTTTCCATGTGCATTTATGTATTCCTTATAAAATAATTATGTTTGTTTTATAGGTTATGTAGTTTTAAGCAAATTATATTTGAATACATTTATGCACCTTCTTTCTTTATGTTAAGTTTTATATTGATGAAAATATAGTAATCAAACATAGAACTAATTAGTAGAGATTTCCATTTTTAAAATCTTTTTAGTTATGATACATATGTGGCCCATGGCCCTATTTATCACCACGTCTATCTCTATGTTCTGATGGTCAATGACTCCTAGATCTCTCTAGTCTATGATAGGAAGATGTATATATGTGTGTCTGTGAGTGGCTCCTTGATATGCTCATATCACACATGCACTCCTGGGCCCTCTGTAAGTCATCTATCAGTTTCTCTTCTCTCTCTCTACACACAACCTCAGCTCTCGCTGGACACACGCAAAGATATTGACATGCCTACCGGGATCTCTATGGCTAATAGAAGACTCTCGCTCACCAGCTAGCATTCAGTAGGATATACATGTATCCTTCAGAGCCTTGGATACAAAGCTCCTCCACTCCGCTATGCTAGCTACTGAATAAAAAAACATTTATCAATCTAGTGATCTTTCCTCATAAATTAAACTAAATTTTCAAATCAATTTTATATTCCATACCTGGATCTCCCTCATGGCCATCACCAAAGGATCTAGATGGTGGGGGAATGGATTGACTACTCTCTCCATGCTCACTATGTCTAGGTATCAACAATGGTGTCTTTGTGTGGGCGCGTGGAGGTCTTTGTGATCTTAGTGGTGATGCGTGAAAAATGTGCACATTCACACCAATATCACCAGTTGGGGGAATCTCCTCTACTCTCTCCTCCTACATGGGTCTCCCTCAGAGATGGGCTCCTCCTCTGCTATGCCTCTATCCTGGTGTGTCCTCTCTGAAAGGCCTAGATCACATGTGGGATAATCCTCAGGGAGGATGGGGTGGGTTCCCTTCAAACTCCAGTACCTGATGTAGTCTCAACTCATGCCTTAATAGGATACATCTACTCGTACCTCTATATCCTCTATCTCATCTACATCACTATCTATTATCTCTACTACTGATGCATCACTATCTACTATCTATTACCTCTCTAGGGACTCCCTGTAAAAGCCCAAACTATCTCATTAATCGATCATAGTAGTATGACATCATTGTGTGGATCTGATGACCCTCTAGCAGCTTGCACTGCTGAGAATGTCTCATCTTATGTTGTGTATTTGGCCACTTTGTCATCTAGCAGTAGTGTCTCCATATCACATCTATGCTTGGAATATGGTCTAGACATAAACTCCAATAGAGGATATCTCTGAACTGCCAGACATCTCTCAGAGGATAAGAAAAAGCTCTCGGTGTGCTAGAATATACCATCACTGGATCACCCTGTTGCCGTGTACATGCAAAATTCTCAAACAATGAAATCTACAAAAGCATGTACACATACTGAGAGACTCTCTCTCTAATATCTCACTAGCTGACATAGCTCATGGTATAGCTAGACTAACATGCTGTGACCCCACAAGAAAACAATCCTATCACTCTCCATCCTCCGTACAAGATGGGTGAAAAGTGCAGAAAAGACTATACCCTTTGTTTTGGGTATCACAACCAGGGACAGTATATAAAGAATCACTCTCTGTACCAAAGGTGTAGGGCCTACCAGTATAGATGATAAAGTGATCTGATCAACCTAGGTTGACAATTGTGGAACCCATCCCAAACAATATTGTGCATTTTCATGGATCTCCTCAAGACCTCATTGTTCTCCCAGTCTAACAGGATCACCTAGAACTAGAAGCCATCAGATTCTATAGACATCCTCCAATGTCACAGTGATCTCACCTAAGGGAAGATGAAAGGAGCATGTATCCTCATGCCACCTCCATATCAGATCTGATAACATGGCTTGGTGAAGTATGATCTATGATAGGACTATCACCTAGTACATCCCTACATCTCTTAGCAACTGGATCTCATCCTCACTCAGCTCAGATAGATTCTCTCTGATATCCACTAGTAACCCTCCAAAGGGATGCTCTCAGAGATGAACCAGGTCATATTAGCACAAAGAAACATCATATCAGTATTCTAAATCATCAAATCTATAAATCCAACTTGACTAGGTCAAGGTTGACCTTAGTTAGGTCAAGGATGACCTTCTTGGGTCAAGGTCAACTTTACTAGGTCAAGGCCAACCTTTTTGGGTCAAGGTCGACCTCACCCCAGATAAGGTGGAGACCTTCTAGTTCATGTCGACCTTTATGGGTCAAGGTCGACATAATTGGGTCAAGGTCGACCTTTCCTACAAAAATTAGGAATTTGCAAAATACAGGAATCAATAACAACAAAACTCACCTCAGGAAGTGGTTGTCCGGTAGCTAGACATTGTCTCAGGAGCTCCATGTGTGTTGCTCAAAGTTGTTCTCTCCTTGGCATCTTTCTTTCTCTCTTCAAATCTACAAATAGTAACAATGAGTAAGTATGACTTCTTTTTCCTTATTTATAGTCAAAATTAGGGTTTTTTTAGGGTTTTTCTTAGGGTTTACTCATGTTAAATTCAAATTTTCCTTTTATATGCATTGAGATAGACATTCACTCTTTTCATCATAACTTGAGTTCGCTAACTCAATTTTCAGTGTTGTTAGTGGTGTTGGAATCATGATTCAGATACCTAAGCCCTTGAAACAATTTAGGAAGGGTAGGGATCATTCTAATTAATTTAGGAAAGGATTTTTCAATAAACTACATATCCAGTGTATAAGGTTATCCTTATCACCCTGGTTTACCCTTTAAAAGTAGAAAGCCGAAACGGGGGGGCATAAGGGGATTTATGCACTTCTTAGTTTTCATTTAGTAAGCTCTAGGTGATTTATGAGTTTTTTATTAAACTTGTGTGTTGCAGGTTCTAACAGTTTTTTTTAGGATCTCTACATCGAGGACTTGCCTATATCCTTTTTATTTACTATTATGTTTTCTTACTTTAGCTTGCATATTCAAGTAGTGTCATATCTAAGATAAAGTGGGGGATAAATTTATTATCTTAAAATGGAATCACTTCCATCTTGATAGGTTTATCACCCTCTTTTAGTGCATTTATCATGATAGATTTTCATATAGGATGCATTTGCACTTGATTTCTTCATTCTAGCTAAAATTAGGGTTAGAATCCCAAGGATCCTCCTTGATTTCCCTTCTCTATGGCTCTATTTTATAGGTAGGATCTATGTATAGGTCCTCCTAGACTTCATCATGTTCATCATATGCCTTTGTGTCCTTTTCTGGTGCTCTGACCTATTTTGTCATCATTTCCAAGTCTCTGGGCATCCCCGGGACTTGTTGTTCTCAAGATTGACTGGATCTGGACCCCTAGATCAAGGTCAAGGTTGAATTTTACCTAGGTCAAGGTTGAGGTCAAATTTTACCTAGGTCAAAGTCAAGGTCATCCTTGACCTTTTTCAGGATTTGATCACCCTTTTCAAATTTTGGTCTTGGATGACCCCGAAATCAATGTTGGGCTTCTCGATCTGAATGCATAAGGGTTTTAATTTGAAGTTCATTTAATTATTTTCCCTCCTTATTTTATTATTGTTATTGGACCATAATTCAAGGTGAAATTTGAATTATGGGCCCTTACATTTCCAGAGGAGCCTCACCTTGAAACCTCTATATAAACACTCTCTTTTGCCTTCATTTTTGCCAAGTATCAATCAAGTGGAGACATAATCGATTGAAGAAAACAATTGATGGTGAAGTGAAGATGCAAGATTGCAAGAGGATGATATAGAAGATCAAGCCATTATTGATATCAAGAATTTTTGTGAACACACCATTGTGGACATTCATTTGGACCAAGAGAGATCCCTTCTTCCTTGATCCATCATTTTCAACATTCAATCATTCAAAGATACAATCATGGGGAAGCAATTACGGATTGTAAGTTTGGTAATAGTACTTTAGCCTTGGGGGCTTGGTTTGATTTCTTATCATATTCAAATCTATGCATTTATTTCTCATAACAATTCATGTTAGGATTTCAATCTAGAGGATTAGATGTTGGCATTAAACATTCAATTCACACATATATTCTATTACATCCAGCTATTCATGGAGGTGGAGATCACCAAAAAGGGGGATTGACTAAGGAAAAACCCTATATAGCCACCCCAAAACACCATTTTCGGATATCTACAGTTGTTGTTTTGGGAGTTGCAAAGCATATCTAAGTACCTTTTCATCAAACTTTCAAGATCTGTGAACAGAATTTCCGTTGGAGCAGTACAGGTCAAGGACAACTTTTAGGGGTAAGATTATACCCCAAGATAAGATCTTACCCAGGTCCTTGGGTCAAGGATGACCTGCCATAGAATTGGAAATTTTTTTTGGGTTTTCTCCATCTTTATTTTCCTATCCAAGATGCGGTTGCAGAATTTTCCAAAATTGAACATAGACATCAGAAAACAAGTATTTTCAGATCATTTTTATTATGAGATATTTATTTCATCTTATCTAATTTCAAGTATTTCTAGATTCAACATTACTTATCATTATCAATTCATATGTATTGTAGAGAATGTGGGTTTAGGATCTCTATTAGGTACATTGTAATAAACCTACCTGCCTATGCTCACATTTTCTATATTATAGGGAGGGACACTTCAATGATGTGTTGTGTGTTCCACACTTGACCAATAACCTTCATTTTATGTATCAAATCATAAATGGTGCTACAAAGAAGACTGTGGAATTTACACCTGATTTATTTTTCCTCAAGGACTTGGAGAGTGGAGGATTTATTGCTACTGGGATGGTGGATCAATCTTCTTAGTTGTACTCCTTTGTATAATTTTTTCCTCTTGATGACATTAATTCTTCAACATTTGATCACACTTACAGTGACAATTTAGATATTGAGGAGATTTTTGGCTACTTTAAATTTTGTATTCTCTCTCTCATGATCAAGTTCTTGAGCCTTCCATTTCATCATCTCCTATTGAGACTTCTTCTACTCTTTCTCGTATCTGATGCTTACATTCATATGGTCATGGGTTCAACTAATTTAGTGCAGCAAGATATTCATTATCTTCTAAAGTCATTTCAATGGGATGACTACTTCACAGACGATGTAGGTTTATTTTTGGATTCATACATTTAATTTTTGGAGTTCTATTGATGAAATTCATCTTCTCTTTTGTGAAGATGGTCCTTCTTCATTTGTTGCGAGGGAGCATGCTGACCTCATCTTCAATCTCTAATTAATAATTCTTTCCAGGGTGACATGATCGTGGATACTTTGATACAACAGTTGGAGGAGGTCACTTTATCTTCAGAGGATACGCTTGGTTCTTTGACACATGTTCCACATGTATCCTAAGTTGATCTTGATTTTTATTTTTCAATAGTGTCTTAGTACACATGATTTGGAGGCACCCTTTAGCATTGACATGGGGACACTTGAGCATGTTTCAAAGATTCCATTCATTTTCAGGTTTCTTCTTATAGATTGGGGAGGAGGCTGCATACACACACCTTTGGTCTTGTTTCTTCCTAAGGCCAGGAATGTTATTCTACACTCCTGGAGAAGTTTCTATATCGATCTATCACATCTACCATTGGTGTTCATTATACATTGAGGAGGGGCTACTTGGTCTCTCTTCTACTTATTCTCTCTTATTGGGGGTATTTTCCTCACATGAGGTTTTCTCTCCAATATTATATTATTGTATTCATCTCTCTTTTGGGGGGAGGGTTTCCCATGAGGTTTTCCCTTTTTCTCTGCTTTATGAGAGATTGCATTGCACATCTTTTGCACTTTCATATTGTAAATGGGTACCTAAAATGGCCTAGTAGCCAAGATCTATCATGCATTGTCATCTAGCATTGTGAGCTTAAGTGCATTCTCCGAAGTTGCACTTAAGGGGAGGTGTTGGTGTAATTAAGTATTTACTAATTATACTTTACTTAAGTTTAGTTAGGATAATGCATTTTGTACTAGTTATCATTGAGACACATAGGATTTTCTATTTTATTTAGCACAAGGTTAGGAGAACTTCCACTTTAGGTGGTGATAGTTTTCATATCATACGTTGTTGTGTATGAGATCCACCTTTAGTGCTCTTATCACATTATCATCCTCTTATTGTTGCACATGTTGCACATACTTTAATGTACAATGGAGGATGATTCGCCTTTGTTGGACATGTGATTATGTACCTAGTGTGATTGAAAGCTTATAATATCCTTATCATGTAGTCATATCGCATTTCCTATATATTCAAGCACTCCTACATTGTATGTAATCAATCTATTATTTAGTATCATTTGATTATTGATAGTTATTGAGTTATTCATTTCATCATATCATATTTTTCTCTCTTATCCTATCAATTGAGATTCTAGATCTTGGCTTTTTCATTCTTTGCCTTAGCAAAATTCGTATGGTTTATATAGTATAGACATTTTGACCAACCCCAATCTAACTCTAATCTTCCTGATCTTGTTATCTTTTTTCTTCTCTAGGTGTAGGTTGAGATATGAAGTAGAAGGCAATGGTATATGTAATGGCTGCAACCATGAAACTCAATTCATTGAACCGCTAGATGGGCTTTGATATGTGCTAATTTTAGATTTGAGGATTAAAGAAGTCTCCCAATACAAGCACTAACTAGTCATACATGTCATCAAAAAGATTTTGAGCTTTAATTTCCTCTGTATCAACCACCACAATAGAGTTTATTTTGACATTTTTTCTCAGTTTGTCGATAGAATTCTAGTTGCAAGAGAGCAGAAGTTGTTTGTAGAAGAACTTTGTAGAAGACCCTTTGAATAAAAATATCTCATGGGTGAGCATGATGAAATAATCAACATTGATGAAGATTTCACTATCCCACTCTCATTTGACTATGTTGTAGTGAGGAGGGTAAAGGGACTATTTCCAAGGATTTGCAATAGGTACAAAAGAAAATTTTATGGAGGCCCTCCTAGATGGTTTTTGTGCTTACGGGATGGGAATGAAAACACCAAGACCTTAAGAGAAGCATAATGGTTAGAAGTATTACATTCCTCAAAATATTTCTAGGTTTGTAAGATTTTTTGGAGGACCTAGTGGGAGATGGAATGGATGAGAATGAAAACCAGGTCATCAAATACAAATATGATGAAAAGTTGGATGGAATGGGCAGTGAGGACTCATTTGAGGGAGAATATCTCCAAGAAAATAAAATTGTAGTAAGAGTAGCTCCAATAGTAGTATATTTAGTTGGACCTTCTCTACCCTACAATTGATGGAAGACCAAAGTTATGGATTACCTTCTGCCCCTGGTATTTTGTAATTATGGTCTCTTTTTAGCTTTCTGGCTTTTTGGCTTTCAATTATCAGCCTAGATGAAAAATGTTATATCATGAACTTAAAAAAAATTGTATTTTTTGTTTTCCCAAACACTGATAGGACCATTAGATGACTCTAACTTCCTCTTTTGGTTTTCTACTATGCAATCTTAGCCTTAGCATGTTTTCTATAGAAAAAATAAAGAGACAGAAAAAATCATTAAATTCCCCAATGAAAATAAAAGATGAAATAAACCATTTATTATTGGCACATGGAAACTCAAGGAATATTATAATTGGATAATAACCTCAATAGGAAAAATCCAACAAAAAGAATATATGTATTAAGTTTATAGATTAATATCAAAGAGACATTAATTAACATAAGTATAATTAAACTTGATGTTACTTCAATAATAATTAACATGATTTAAATAATTAATAATATGGGATAAAATAAAAATGGTAAAGGCACTAAGTAAGGCTGCAGGAAAGATTAAAAAAACCATATAATAATTCATTATAGATTTGAAGTTTATGTCAGCCACTCAGCATACGGATAGGACATTGAAACCAGAATAACTTTACTAGTGATTTGTTGAAAAGAAGACTGGAATAGATAAAGTCTATACATCAGATAAACAAGTCTTAAATTATACCAAAAACACACAAAGCCTTATCCATTCTAATTATTTATAATACGAAAAGACAAGGAAAACATATTGACTTATTGGTAACATGCGTTATCAGATTACATACAACAGAAAATTTATATATTAGTGGAGGAAAAAATGTGCAACTAAGGAAAAACTAAAACTAGAAAAGACTCAGAACTAATAAACAAGATTACAAAGATAATGATGAATAAAAATGCTATCATCTTGATTTCTATGCACTTATGGAAAGAGAAAAAAAGAGCAGGAACCTGAAAACTAGATGTTGGGTTGAGATCTCTTGTTGTGCTACCATCTCTGCTTCCAAATTTTGTGTGCAGGTGCCTTTTTCTCCAATTTCTCTATGAATCTCCATACCTCTATTTATATCATTTTTTCAGTTGCATACGATAATTCTTTCATGTCATTCTTTCAGTATACCAAGATGAGTTGAATTCAAGTTTGTCTACGTTAACTCCTAGTTTAAATGCCCTCTTCACAATCGTGATAGATAGTGTAATGAAATTCAATTTTTCCATGCATTAAATAATTCCTGCTAAGATGGACTTATTCGTGGTAAGTTAAGGATTTAGAATTTGAATACTAAATTTAAGAAATATTTAAGAAGAAAATAGAAACTTAACAAAAATAATGTTTCTTTTTAATTTTATATTCTTTGAAAATATTAAACTTAGTAATATAGTTATGCAATTATACTTATCCAAAAGTTCGCGATGATATCCCCATTTGGGATGAACCACTAGATGATAATGTTGTCTTTTATCTCCCTTATGAAATAAATTTGTCTCAAGAAGATGATATAATGGTTGACATTTATTCTACTTCCTTTAAAGATGATACATTCATGCTTGATGTTTCTTCTTCTCCTAAGACATGCCCACTTTATGACAATAATTTAGAGAAAGAGGAGGATATTATAGATATCTTTATAAATATCACCTTGTCTTTATTTGACACTCTCTCTAGGGATAAAGCATCACAGGAAGCCCTTAATCCCTATTCCAAGGATATCTTGGAAGAAGTGGATAATATGGTTACTAATTTATTTAATGCTCTCTCTTCTAGTGATGAACCCATGAATGGTAAGGAGCTTGATTAAGTCAATATTACTATCCATTCTCAACCTAGGGTAATCAAAAAGCCTATGATAACTATCAAAGAATACACTCAATCAAATTCATTCCCAACATCAAAAAAATGTGTAGTTACTATTATGGGTAATCCTCAACATTCCTCTCAAACTTTCACTACACTTGCGATTATGGTTAAAGGATATAATCAACAAAGTTCTTTTCAAACTCTAAATAGGCCAATTATAACTATGAAAGGAAAATCTAGGAGTCCTTTGGAGCTTGTTAAGAATTATCATGAGATGGATCACACCTATTTCACAAGAAACAATCTTGAACCTACTAATCCAATTGTTCCCACTTCTCTCCCACCTTCTCAATGTGTGCATCCCCCACTCACTTTTCTTCAAAATTGTGGAAAGGAGTACAACTTAATAGAATAACTACATAATACCCCTACCATGATATCTCTTTGTGATCTTTTTCAACCTTCTCCTACATATCATGAAGCCTTGAAAAAATCTATAGCCACTCTTCCAACTCCACCAGCTAATCAAGACAACATCAATTCCTTTTTGCAATGCATGCATGCTACTCCTATCCCAATTATAATTGTTTTTACGTAAGATGATTTACCTTCTAAGGAATTTAAAGATCAAAATGATACCCTTTTGGTAGCTCTCCTTATCATTGGTAATCTCATTCATAAGACCTTAATTGTTAATGGGTTTAGACTAAATGTTTATATAGTATGGACATTTTGATCAACCCCAATCTAACTCATATCTTTCTGAGCTTGTTATCATTATTTTTTGTCTATTTGTAGATGGAGATATGAGGTAGAAGCCAGTGGTAGATTCAATGGACATAACCATCGAACTCAAATCATTGAACCGCTAGATGGAATTTTATACTTACTAATTTCAGAATTGAGGATTAAAGAAGTATCCCAATACAAGCATTAACTAGTCATACATGCCATCAAATAGATTTTGGTCTTTAACTTCCTCTTTACCAACCATCGCAATAGAGTTTAGATTTAGTGAAAATAGGGTTTGAAAGGACTCCAAACCTTGTACAAAATCATGGAAAGTTAGGGGAAAAAAAGACAGTAAAACAACTGTGATGCACAACCAAACAATCCAAAGGAACTAGCCATAGTTTCCACTAAGTGGAACAAAAACCAGCCAGCTAACGACAATGAAGGGCAATCAAGATTTACATTTCAGCCAATCCTTATGTTAATGTAAATACATATCAAAAGAAGGTTTGGAAAATTTAACTTTCTTTCCTTTAACTGTTGTCCCTCCATCCTCCACCTTCTCAACATCTTTCTGCCAATCCAAAGACAAACTAGAAGAGCCCACTAAAGGGCAGGTCGCATCAGCATCAACAGAGGAGACAGGGATAGCACCACTACCATTCCCCAAATCCCTCACAGGAGAAACATGGGAGAAAAGCCCATGGCACCAGTAGACAAGACAATTGATCTAGAAATAACATCAACACTCTGGTCAAGAATAATAGTAGCAGCACTTGAAGGGACAACATCAAAAGTTTGAACCAAAGTCATATCAGAGACAACATCAATAGCACAAACCAAAGCATGATCAGTCTAAGGAGGGAAAGCAACCAAACCCCTATCCGTACAAACTTTACGAACCGTATAATGGTGGTCAGAAGCCCCCAACCACCAAGAAGGTGATTTATTTGATTTAACCTTATCAGATAAGCACCGCACAACAAGATGGCTAGACTTGTGGTATTTCCTACATCCGAACGGAATACCCTCATAATCTAGATTCTGGGTCCATGAGCCCTTAGAAGAAGCCAAATTTATCTTCTCAGGGACACCCTTAGAAACATCAACCTCCACAATAATAAGAGCATACATCATCTTAAAGATATTAGAGGACTCTAAATCTACCATCTATAAATCCCCAATAGCCTCCCCCATAGATTCCAATACAAAATTTAGTGAAAGATGAAGGGGAAGATTCGAAAGTCTCACCCATAAGGGTATTTTATTAAAGGACTCAAAAAGAGGATCAAACCCTGGATACAAGGGTTTGGCCATTAGGGGAAAATTATCCTGCTAAGAGAAAAAATGATCACACAAAATAGTATTCCTATCTTCAATATTTCCAAACTTTGCAATAAAAAAACCATTTTCCACAGGGTTAAATTTGAACAGTATGAGTTAAGATGGGTTCCCAATGTTTAGAAATCCAAGAATGCAACTCTAAAAGAGAAGGCCAAAAATCCCTAAAATCAAAGATTGCAGTATTAGAGGAAACTTCCTCCACAATTTTGAAGACCTCATCAACTATATCAGTTTCAAGATTAACCACAATGGGGTCACTTACAGAGATAGGAAATGCAGAAGGAGTGGACCTAAAGCCCCCACTCCCAATAGAGGAAGGTCCATAGATACCCGCTTCAAAAGAGACCAGAGTTAATTAGGACATTTGTTTTGGGTTTGTCGATAGCATTCTAGTTGTAGTAGAGAAGAAGTTATTTGTAGAAGAACTTTACAAAAGACTCTTTGAAGAAAAGTATCTTGTGGGTTTGCATGATGCAATAATCAACATTCATGAAGATTTGACTATCCCATTCCCATTTGAATATATTGTAATAATGAGGGTCAAGGAAGTATTTCCAAGGCTTGGCAAGAGGAAGAGATAAAACTTTTATGGAGGCCCTTCCAGATCATTTTTTTTCTTATGGGATGGGAATGCAAACACCATGACCTTAGGAGAAGTATAATGGTCATAAGAATTACATTCCTCAAAATATTTCTACAATGTAAGATTGTTTGGAGGACCTAGTGGGCGATGAAATGGATGAGAATGAAGATTAGGTCATCAAATACAAGTACGATGAAAAGTTGGATGAAATGGGCAGTGAGGACTCATTTGAGGGACAAGATCTCCGAGAAGACCAATTTGTAGTAAGAGTAGCTCCAAGAGTAGCAGATTTAGCTGTACCTTCTTCACCCTACAATAGATGGAAGATCAAAGTTAAGGATTACCTCCTTCCCCTTGGTATTTTGTAGTTATGGTATCTTTTTATCTTTTTGCCTTTGATTTATTAACCTATGAAATTTTTTATATCGTGAACTATTGTATTTTTTATTTTTTCAAATACTGATAGAACCATTAGATGGCTCTAGCTTCCTCTTTTGGTTTTTTAATATGGTAGCTTACTCCTAGACTGTTTTCTATAGAAAAGTTTCAATGATGTAACTATGTAACTCTTTTAAGCTTTTTAGTTTTAAACAAACTCTCAACTTCTCCCTTTTCTTATTAAAAAAAAATAAAGAGACAAAGAAAATGATTCAATTCCCCAATCAAAATAAAAGATGAAATAAACTATTTATTATTGGCACATAGAAACTCAAAGAATATTATAATTGGATAATAACCTCAATGGAAAAAATCCACCAAAAAGATTATATGTATTAAGTTTATTAAGTAATATCAAAGAGATATTAATTAATATAATTATAATTAATCTTAATGTTTCTTTAATAATATTAACCTTACTTAAATAATTAAATTATATAAAAATAATATTAATATTATTAACCATATTTTGTGTTATTTTAACTCTATTTTAACCATCATGAAATTATCTTAGGACGATTAGAATAATTAATTAAATGTAATAATTAAGCATCATATCACAATAGAACAACAACATGAACTAAGTGAAAAGATGTTAAGAAAAAGTGTATCCCAATAAATCACTTATGTTTTTAAAGAAGTAAATAAGCCTAATGTTTTAGCTTAACATTTTGTAAATGCATAAAATCATACTTATCCTATTACTCTAACTAATTTTAATCATGAAAATATCAAGTAATAATATTAAATATCAATCATGTAAAAAAAGTTATATAAAACATCTTTTTATTTTAAATATTAGACCACTTATATTTAAATAAAATATGCTCATGTAATTATTATAATTATTATGTCATTGAAGAAGTTTCTAAATATTTTTTAATTTATATATATGGCTTCAGTTTTTAATGTTTTTATTGCTAAATATTGAATTAAGATATAAATGAGAGTCATATATAAACTAACATTTTTATAAAATGCCTTCACACTATTTTTTTTTGATCGATAAGGGGCCAAGGCTGAGATATATATTAAAATATTAAAATGTACAGGCATTAAAAGTTTAAAGCTCTCCGAGAGAGAAACAAAAAGCTTAAAAGCAAGAGAATCCTCACAATGAGAGCCATTAGTACTATACTGGAGTCAGAAGAGTCTAAAATATGAGCTTAGCTAAGAAAAACATATTAAAACTTCAACAAGAATAAGCTAGCATAGTTGAGATAGAAAAACCTTCGCATGACCTATTCCATCCTTAATCTGAAGCCAAGGAAGAGTCCTGATCAGGGGAGCTTGAAGGCTCCACATGAGATTCCTCTCCCCTGGATTCTGTAGGAGAATCCTGTTCCATATTGACTTCATCTTGATCTTGTTGTTCCTCTTCTTTCGACCCCTCCTCATGCATATTTCCATCAGCTCTTCTTCATAAACAAGGGTATCAAAAGCTATTTGCTCCACACTTGCAAAAAGTTTGATAGGGGAGTCCATTTTGTTAGAAGGAGCAATTGCAGAGCTAGCTAAAACACAAGAAAGGAGAGCTGAAAGCTAATAAAATAGTAGGGACCGATGACACTAATACCCTAATTCTAGCATAGCTTTATGTTTTATGATCAAGAGGCATCCAATTTACTGACATTGTTCATCTATGTGCGCAATGTCAGAAATAGAGAAGGAGCAAGATTTCTTGCTAAACTGGAGAAAGGGAGTGTTGATTTCCCAATGAAGAGAGGCAAGAATGTCTTGAAAAGGGAATAAGTTACCCTGCCGCCAAAAAACAAAATCACCAACTGCCATGTATTGAAAAGAGAGAGTACGAAAACTCCATGTGATTTTCCTTGAATCATCCGATCCATCAGGAGAGAGTAGAAATGAAGAGGTGAGGAGTGCCACCATTTACTTTACTAGCTGATGGGAAATCGGTGGTAGTGTCACTTCTTCCTTGCCAAACACTGCGACTTGACACTAAGGCATCAATGCTGGAAATCCAAGACTTCAAGTACGTAGCAAACAAATAGATTTTTGTACTTGAATGAGTCAGGGGGAGTAATTTTGATAATTTCATATCCATTGAGGCTAAAATTTCAAAAAATATTTTTTAAATGAGTCCCCTTGGATGCCATGTCAGCCAACTCATCTACCAGTGTGTTACCTTCTCGAAAAATGTGATTTAGAGTTATTGAGTCAAATCTACGGATTGATTGAAGGATGACATCTAGTAGTGCTTGAAGGCACCAATTTTGAGTTGTTGCTGATTTAGCAGTGTTAATCGTTATCATTGAGTCCCCTTCAATTTCCAATTTCCTTGCTCCAATTTCATGTGCTAAAGTAAGACCATGCAAGAGGGCCTTAAATTCAGCCATATTGTTAGTGTCTTGTTCCAATGGTTTTGCTAGCTTAGCTATTACCTTACCCTCTGAGGAATGAATTATACAACCTGCCCCCGAGGGACCTAGATTGCCTTTTGAAGCCCCGTCAAAGTTTAATTTGAACCAGCCCTGAGTAGGGGGTGGGCACATGCAAGATGCTCTCAAAGCTTGATTAATTTTTCATCCTCTACCCAAGGATAGGGGGATCTTGAGACTGAACCAAGACTTGAACATTTGATCATCCCAACTTGTATAAAATTTGTGTTAAGCTGATTGGATTTGAAGGTGAGAGTTCATCACCTCTACAATTCTAGCTTCAATCTTGTTGAGGATGGATGCCAATTCTATGGAATTATTTTCAAATAATCTTCTGTTCCTCTCCTTCCATAATTCCCATAATAAGATTGATGGGGATAGAGTCCAAAGGTTTCCACAGAGGCTGCTGACATATAGTTTAGGCCATGAAACTAACAATTGCAACAACTCCTTTGGCATCACTGACAGCCAGCCTAATTTAGAACATAACCAGTTCCAACATTATGTTGCAAAGGGACATGTTAAAAGAAAATGGTTCACATCCTCTTCATTACATTTGCACAAGGTGCATCTAGAGGGACCATGGTATCCCATTTTTATAAATTTTTCTGCTATTAGAATTCTACCCTGAGAAGTAGCCCAAGTGAAGATGCCTATTTTTGAGAGGCAAGCACTGTGCCAACATAACTGTAAGGGAATTTCTTCTTTATTGAGTTTGGAGCCTTCTAATAGGATAGTGTATCCGTCATTGACATTATAAGTCCCTGACTTAGCACCATTCCAGATGATTTCATCAAGGCCTTGTTTGATGAAGAATGATATGTCCTTAATCACCTCTAGTAATCTTGCCAATTCTGTCAGATCCGGGTTTAGAGTTGAAAAATCCTTCCATGACCATGAACCGTCCACTAGAAATGAGGGTGAAGGAATAATATAGTCTTTGAGGTATGGTCCCCATGCTGTAAGACAAATCTGACTAATCTCATTTTGGCCTATCACAGAGCTAATACTAGGAAGTCCTCCCTAGGAATCCTCCCAAAATGTACCAGCATTGCCTTCTTTAATATTCCAAGTGACGTTGTTATCAATCACATGCCTAGATTTCATGATAAAGTTCCAAATCCTAGAAACTCTTGGCAGATTTTACAAGCGAAACATTTCTGATTCTGAATAATTCCCAAGATATTTGCCTTTTAATATTCTGACCCACTTTAAGTTTTGGTTTTTCATAATCTTCCAATAGAGCTTTGCCCCAAGGGCTTGGTTTTGCCATAGCTGGTTCTTTATGCCTGTTCCCCCAGAAGTTTGTGATTTGCAGATCTTGTCCCAAGAGATAAGAGAAACTTTCTTATTAGTGTCAGTCCCTTGCCAAAAAATTTCCTTAGTCTCTTAACCATGTCCATGTAACCAATCGAAGACAGAGAAAGACAAGACATTAAATAAATGGGAATTGCTAACAAAGTTGCTTTGATCATTACTAGTCTTCCTACCCAAGAGAGCCATTTGGATTTCCATGACTCCATTTTTTTATCAAGTCTTTCATTTAATGATTTCCACAATTGAGAAGATCTCAAGGATTTGTCTATAGGGATGCCTAAATAAGAGTAGGGTAGGGATCCTGGTTTGAAATCCAAAGCTTTTGCAATTTGCTGCTGGAGTTTCATCTTTGTGTGAAAGAAGAATATAACTGATTTTTCTTTGTTTACACTTTGACCCGAAGCACTGGCATACTTTTGTAGTAGTAGCTGAATTTGTTTTGCCTCCTGAATACATCCCTTTCCCAGTAGGAGAGTGTCATCAGCAAACTACTGATGAGTTACTGCTGTGACAGAGGAAGTGATTGGTACACCCTTGAGAAGGTCCTATTCCTGCAATTTGATCAAACTCCTCCCTAGAGCTTCTGCCATAATGATGAAAAAGAAGGGAGACAGGGGATCTCCTTGTCTGATGCTGTTGGAACTTTCAAAAAACCCCTGAGGGGAACCATTCACTAAAACAGAGAATTTAGGAGTGGATATACAATAAAAAATCAAATTGATCCAAGCCTTAGCAAAACCAAATCTTTCCAAGAATTTGGAAAGAAATCTCCAATCTACTTTGTCATAGGCTTTTTTAATGTCTAATTTGATTAACATACTAGGCTATTTATTATGCTAAATGGAATGAATAGCTTCTTGAGCTATAATGACCCCATAAAAAATGGATCTTCCTAGAACAAAGCCAGTTTGCTCTTCCCCAATGATTTTAGGAAGGATAGACTTCATTCTATTCGCTAAGGCTTTGGAAAGTATCTTATATATTGTATTACATAAAGAAATGGGTCTAAATTCATCCATACAAGAGGCCTTTTCTTTCTTAGGGATTAAAGCAATAAAAGTGTTATTAATCTCTATTAGAAATCTACCTAATCTTCTGGCCGCCTCTAGAGCTTCCATGAGATCTTTGCCTAAGATGTCCCAGTAGTGAAGGAAGAAGCTTGGTAGAAAGCCATCCGGGGCTGGAGCTTTGTCCGAAGCCATCTGTTCTATGGTGCTGTGGATTTCATCTTCTAAAAATGCTAGTGAAAGCCTTTGATTGTCTGCTTCCATGATCAACAAGGGGATATTGTCCAATAAATCTTGTTGGCTTTTGAGTTGGGAGCAGTTAGAATGGTTCAATAGATTTGAGAAATAATTCAAATTTCCTTTTGAATTTCCTGATGCTCTACTAATATGGAGCCCGAAGAATCTTTGATTTCCATAATCTTGTTTATATTTCTGTGATTTTTTGTGCTAGCATGGAAGAATTTAGTGTTCTTGTCACCTTCTACCAGCCAGCATTCTCTTGATTTTTTACGCCAAAAAATTTCCTCTTTTGAGAGAATGTCTTCCAATACTCCGAGCAATACTTTCTCTTCTTCAAACCTATCCTTATCCATTCTATGCTGCATTATGGATTGATTCAAGTTTGCTAATTTCAGCTCAATATCTTCCTTTGATTTAAAAATATTCCTAAAGTGAGTTCTATTCCAGATTAAAAGATTTTTCTTAACAAACTTCAATCTAGCCACAAAATAGAATAATTTGGAGCCCTCCACTTTGAAGTCCCGCCACCAATCCTCAATTAAATCAGAGAAGGTTTCCTCTTTAAGCCACATATTTTTAAATTTAAAGGGACATCCTTGGTGTTTGTTACTCTCCAGAATATTCAAAAGGATTGGGAAATGATCAAAACCAGATGTGGGTGAGATTGTAGCTTTAAGGTCAAAGGGGAAGGATGTGATGTCCCCTTTGAAGAAGAATCTGTCCAATTTCTTTGAAATGCTGCAGATGCCTAACCTTCTGTTAGACCAAGTAAACAGACCATTCTCCAATTCAATTTCCATTAGGTTTTCTCTGTGTTGCCATTCTATGAAATATGTTTGGGATTGTGATACTCTTTGTGAGCCTCCCAGCTTATCTGAAGGGTGAGATATAGCATTGAAGTCCCCCCCCATCATACAAGGTTCTGTCTGCCAGTTTATGAACCAGTTGGAGATTTCCTCCCAAACTTCCAACTTCTTTTTATGAGAGGTAGGGCCATATACATTCATTATGTGAATGTTAGGATTTGAACGAGAGCTTGCTATATTCCCGCAGATCCAGTTTGAGCTGCAATCCAGGGGGATGAAGGAGTGGAGTCTTGTATTCCATAGGATTGCTAAGCCTCCAGATGACCCAATTGAATCCACTCCATAGGCTTGCCAATCTCCTAGAGAATTTGTGAAAGATTCTAGGAGATCCTTAGTCAACTTTGATTCTTGAATTAGTACAACTTCTGCTTTAGAAGCAAGTATGCAGCATTTGACCAACTGCTGCTTGTTAGGGGCATTAAGACCCCTAACATTCCATGAGATTATTCTCATTGGAACTTGGGAAGGAACTTCCCCTTCCCTACATTTAAATATGCTATGATTTTGGTCTGGTCAATTTCTTCCCCCACTTCTTGCCTAAGATGAACCGAAGATTTCCTGCCTTTGCCTTTTTTCCTTACCACTCCACAGTCAAGAACAGTAGCCTTGGAAGATATCGGGGTCTAGAGTTGATGTGGGGATATCCCTTGTTGATACTACTGGAGAGTTAATCCCTGCCCCTTGGGAAGCAAAGTCAATCATTCTCTCCTCTTCATCCATGAAGTCCTCCTCTAGAAGTCTTTCCACAAAGGCTGAATTATTATTGGACTCTGATCTTTCAGGAACAGGGGACCCAAACATGTCATAGACTGCCTGAAGTCTTGGGGAGATCTCATCCTCCAGTTGGGAATACTAATTGCCCAATGATGGGTCTGTTGTCTGTTCAGAAGATTGAGGCTATTACAAACCATCATTTATATCAATTGCAATTGTGTTTATTACTATAACTAATTTTAACAATGAAAATCTTATTTAGTAATGTTCTTGAATAAGGTAAAAACAGGTTTTGATGGCGCAAAACCCTATACAATCAATTATTTTTAATATTAAATATAGATCATTTATATTTAAAAATAGTAATTATTTTAATTATGACCTCCTTGAAAACACACTTTACAAAAAAAGTCTCATAAACATCTTGTATATCATGAACTATTGTATTTGTTGTTAATGAATGGTTGCTATATGTTTGTGATCGTTAGAATATCAATTCAACTGTTAAATATAGATTCATACTAATCATTTATCTTAAATACAAACCAGCTAAATTTAAATGGACCTAACATTATAAAAAATATAGTTTTAATTGAAAACATCTTATTGGTCAGATCTAGCAACTTTAATTAAACCGTCTTTAATTTATTGCAGTCTGTTATTTACCAAAATCCTTCTTGATATTTACTATAATTTAGTGTACAAAAAAAAAACAATGGGCTTCAGTTATCCACCATGAATCTGGTTTTGAAGGGTCTATATATATCTCCTTTCATCCATAGAGAGTGAGAATTGGGCGCTTTGATTTGAAGAAAAATATTAATTGTTTTTGCAGTGGGATTGTAACTGTGAACATGGAGTTGGGAATTAAACTTCTAGGGTGTTTTGTGGTGATGATTGCGCTCTCTTCGCTTTCTGTCTCCGGGCATCCATGTAAATTGACACACATTCACACTACATATAGTGTGTATAATAGCTATGCATATTTAGTAGAGTTGACTAATTCTTGTACATGTGATGCGGAGAAGGTTGTTTTGGAGTTGAGGGATGGTGAAACTGAAAGACCTGGAAGGGCGACCAAGCGCTTGGATGTTAAGAATGGAGAAATTGTTAAAGCAGAAGAACATATCCGAATCTTCGTTAATAATCCATTTCGTGGAAGTCTTGAAAAATTTGAGGTGGTGGCATTGTCTGCTGAATATATCGACTGCAATTGATGGAAATCAGTTTATCTGACTTGTTAGCAGATGTAATTTGAATATAAGAAACGGGAGTCACAAATAAAGAATTGTTATTGGATAGCAAGTACTAATAATAACTTTATTTTCTATTATTTTGATGATATTGTTTTGTGAAGGATAAGCTTAATATCAAGGACAAGTTAATATCTTTTAAGATATTTAGTATGATTTTAATGGTAAAACTTATAATAATTAGTTTTTCTTAATATTTAATGTCTATCAACAGAAATTTATGATGGTTTTCTATAGTGAAATTTGGTAGAAGATAGTCAGTTCTTCAAGTATTATATTTTTAACATATGTCTGAGTATTAATTCAACATAATTTTAACATTTTTGTATGTATCATAAATAGAATGTGAAAAGCTTATACTGAACAAAATATTTAAATTTTTAATATTTATCTATAAATAACAGATATGTTCAATACTCTTTGTCTTATTCAATAAACTTTTGAACTCTAATTTTTTTTTGATATTTAAATACTTAGTGCATGTCATATTTGTAATGTTAATCTTAAATTCCTTTCATAAGTGCTTATATATTTCAATCATAAGAACGATCATGGTGAATCATACAATAATTCTTTTTTTTTAAAGACAATGACAATGACTTGCATCGTAAAATTTGTATGAACATAGATAGTTTTTGAAATATTGTATTTTAGCATATGTCAAAGGTATTAGTTCAAAATAATTTTAGTATTTTGATCTATCATGAATAAAAAATGAGAAGATGCATATACAAAAGAATTAAACATTTGTTATTTAGCTAAAAAATAACATAAATATTCAACATTGTTGAATGCATATAAAACATATAGATTACAAATACTTTTCATTATTTAAATATTTAAATATTATGTGCATGTCATATTTGCACTATTGAACTTGTTCTAATTAAACCTTGTGAACAAAGATTATAGGGATTTATTAACTCTAGAACTGTAAACCCTTACATTTTCGGAATTAATGGATATTTCAATCTGCTCCCAAAATTTGTGCACTGAAGAAACCTATTGCCTGAACATTCTTTTATTCCTTGCCTACCACAAACTACATGCTAGAATAATGGGAGAAATACGCCAGATGACTGCAAAAAAGGCATCGTTATGTAACACGGGCCATTGATTTAGAAGATCAACTTATGAATTTTGAAGCGAACCAAACCAACCAAATTTTTTTCTGAGCCATTCACAGCAAGATTGAGCAAACGGGAATTGAACCAGTAGGTGATTCGTTGTTGATTGTATAACAGACAGGTAAAAGTTTGGGTGATCGCAGGCATTGCCAAACAATAAGCAGAAAGAATTGTATCATTTATGGCCAGCCATGAAAAAATATCATTTCACAAACAAAATGATTGACATTTATGTTATTTATCTAAATAGTTCAATGTCGATTTAATTTATATATTGTTCTATGACATTGTATTCATAAAATGGATCCAAAATATAGAGTTTCTCAAAATATCTAAGCAGAGTCAAACTTCAAGTAACATGAATTATTTATGCTCAGGAATCAAATTAAAGAATATGTGGTTCTAGTAGAATTGAATTGCTCTTTGATGATAATGATATCCCTGTTGCATGGGGAGTAAACATATGACTATAATCCACGACGACTTGGGCGTTTGAGGTTTTTATATTTGCAATGCCTTTGACATTTGAAAACCAAAGCATTGTCTGATCATAAGTTAAGTCTTGGAAGTTGATTCTCAAGCCCACCTTTTCATTAAGCAAAAACATACATATTGTTTTTTTAATCTATTATTCTTATTCTTTTACAAAACTAAGTACATTATCTTTAATTTTTACGAATAGACCTTTGATCAATGAATTTATTTAAGACTTAAATAGGTACATAATCTAATTCCAATTATGTTTTCTTAAATAAAAACATTTTTCCTTGTCTTTAAATTTCTTTAATTTGGAGAATACCATTTAAAAATATTATTAGCAATAGTCATATCCAAAATTTGAATCTAGCTTCATTGTAGCCAAATTATCATGTAATAGAAATTAGACTATTGTTATTTTGATTTATCTAGGGTAAAAGATCATGTAACTTTAAGTTGTATGGTAAGGGGTATGAATATCTTTTGCTCTCTGATTTTCATACATGATTTTTGGTTCTTTGTTTTGGATCTAAATCTAATTGTCTTGACCTTAGTCAGATTAGGTTTAGTTTATGGTTCTTGGTTAAAGATCTCTACTTGTGTTTTCATTAAGACATTTATCATCCTGACTATCTTGAGGACCCTAGAATGTATCTTTGCTTATCTCATGATCAGGGTTTTTAAGTGTTTTCTCGATTTCTTCTTCACAAGTCTTTTATAGAGGTGGAAAGTATTAAAAATTTTACAAGTTTAATCTGCCAACTTTTCATTGTTAGAATAACTGAGAGGGGGGTGAATCAGTTATCCATAGTCCCAATTCCAAAATGTATAACCAAAAATAATTTACTTAAACTTCTGCAGCTTGGTAACATAAAATACTATTATGTATGTGCTTTTACTGAATACCAGTCAATAACTTAAAGTAATTACCGATTAAATCCAATATGCAATATGTAAAGTATGACAATCAAACAATCACCACAATGAACACATAACGCAAGGGATTTAACGTGGAAACTTTGTTAAGGGAAAAACCACCTGGGACCGACAACCCAAAAATTGTTCACTCTTTTGAAGTGAGGTCGGTGAAGACCCAACCCTGTTAAAGGTTACAAAAAACACTATGAGGTGTGATCTTGTTAGAGGATTTTAGACCAACCGTTATCGTCCAACTAGCATTCACTATGGGGTTGACATGATAATAAATGTACATTCTATGAATGACATTACAAGACTTTCTAGTCCACTCGGTTAAGATATTTTATTTGATTACAATGGTTAAACTATAACAGTAAGTGATCTAATTACAATACAACTTCTATTGCAGATGTTCAGATCTATATTATGCTCATTCAAATCCTCTGATCAATATATCAATTATGTTTCAACAATAATCAATAATTTACTATCTCTCGTTTATAGCTTTTTGATGCTCGGTAATCTCTGCAAATTAGTTCTCCTTAACTAGTTTGATCAGGCATGCATGAATCTTGTTCATGCGATAGTTCTGCAGTCTACTTCTTCCGACATAAGTTTCATAATGAAACCCTAGTCTTTTAAATAGACATGTAAACCGTTTTCTTCCCATCCATCAGATTTTGCCTCTTATTCTCCTTCATCCATTTTGCCACTTAAACCTTCCTTGATTAATGTGTCAGTAACAGGTTTTGTTTCCTTCCTCTAGATCTTCCTTAAATTTTGTTTGTCGTTGATCTTTGTAACAAACTTTATCTCCAGCTCTGATTCTGAGGTACTTTACAACTCATCAACTTCCATCAGCTAAACTGATCATTTAGTTCTTTTGCTTTAGTTCAGTTAACAAAGAAATACGTCAGTAAACACAAGCTCAGTTTATATTGTGCTCAGTATACACTACACTTCTCGGTATATACTGAAATGCTTCATCAACCAACCACACTGCCTTGTGTCATTTTTCTCTTTTCCTCATCATAGATGAATCCAACATAATCAAGTCAATAACATAAGGTCATAGACTCATCAATAAGTTACTTAATGTATTCCTTATCCTCATCTATCATATCCATCTTCCTCAATGTAGATATATCTATTCTTCATCTATTTTTCTCCTTTCTACAGATATTTAGGTATTGTAACTTACAAGATAAGTGTTGTCAAAACTAGTTGACATCAATGACAACATATTACTTGTTCAATCATCTTACATATCTAATCAAAAACTTAGTGATCTTAAATCATAGATCTTCAATTAGGTTCTAAATCAATTGTATTTCATCAATCTCTCCCTTTGGCATTGATGGCAACAAAATAAATATGAAAATGTTCTATACACATACCAAACATATATTCTACAACTCTGTGAACAAATGTTGTGACTCGGTGTAAGCTCTCCCTAGCTTAATATGTTCAATCATTACATTACTTAACAACATTTCAAGTGCAGACTATCTTCTGCAGATGTGATCTTTTTAGCTTTCAAATTCTTTCTTCTGATCTTCAATGCTCTCCCTTACTTTCAGATCTCTCCCTTGGATAGATCATATCCTCATCTATTCCTTATCCTCATCCTTAAAAAAGAAATGTATTCCTTATCCTCATCTATCATATCCATCTTCCTCAATGTAGATATATCTATTCTTCATCTCTTTTTCTCCTTTCTACAGATATTTAGGTATTGTAAATTACAAGATAAGTGTTGTCAAAACTAGTTGACATCAATGACAACATATTAATTATTCAATCATCTTACATATCTAATCAGCAACTTAGTGATCTTAAATCACAAATCTTCAATTAGGTTCTAAATCAGTTGTATTTCATCAATCTCTCCTTTGGCATTGATGACAACAAAAGAAATATGAAAATATTCCATACACATACCAAACATATATTATAAAACTCTGTGAACAAATGTTGTGACTCGGTGTAAGCTCTCCCTAGCTTAATATGTTTAATCATTATGTTACTTAACAACATTTCAAGTGCAGACTATCTTCTGCAGATGTGATCTTTTCAGCTCTCAAATTATTTCTTCTGATCTTCAATGCTCTCCCTTACTTTCAGATCTATCCCTTAGATAGATGTTTCAGTCTTCTCCTGGGTTCCATATTATTTCATATTGTTTATCTCTCCCTTTGAAAACAATGCCAAAGAAACACATAAACATACAACTATGTAGTAGCCATGCAACTCTTTGTTGTCTAGTGCATTCTCTGTATCTCTGTATACTGATATACCAATCTGTTCTAGTTCGTCAAACCTTTCACAAATTTAGAGAGGATTCAAAGTGTGAATTATGTTGCATCAACATGAATGATCTTCTTATAAGATTAGGCTAATGCAATATCCAGATCACATTAGTGACTGGTAGATAGGGGATGAACCCCAAGTCTAGTCCTCAAGTTTTCAAAAGTTTCCTTCATTAGAGGCTTGGTAAATATGTTTGCAAGTTGTTCTTTAGATATAACAAATTCTAATCTGACTTTCTTCTCCTGTACTTGTTCTCTTAAGTAGTGATACTTAATAGATATGTGCTTTGTTTTAGAGTGCATCACTGGATTCTTTAAAATATTAATTGTTCTAGTGTTGTCACAATATATAATCACTGGCTCAATGATTACCTCATTCATACCTTCCAACACTTGCTTGATATATGCAATATTTGAATAGTTAGTAGCAGCATCAACATACTCTTCTTCGACTATAGACTAAGAAATGCAAGATTGTTTCTTACTTGTCCATGTAATAAGTCTTTCACCAAAGAAGGATGCTCCTCTGGTGGTACTCTTTCTATCATCCACATTTCCAGCCCAATCAGCATCAGTGTAGACTTTAAGTTCAAATTTTCCTTCTTTGGGATACCATAATACATAGTCCTCTATTTTCTTTAGGTATCTTAGGATTCTCTTGGTAGCAACCATGTGTGACTCCCTAAGACTTGCAAAAAATCTAGCAACTATCCCAACAACATCTCCTATATCTGGTCTACTATGAACTACATACATTAACTAGCCAATCATGGATCGGTACAGCATCTAGTTTACCTCGGTAGTTCCATCTTCCTTAGTCATTTTACATCCAGTATCCATTGGTGTTCCAATAGGTTTAGCATCTTCCATGCCAAATGTTCTTAGTACTTCCTTGATATATTTGGATTGTGTGATGAATATACCATCATTCTCCTGAATCACTTGTAAGTCTAGAAAGACCTTAATCTCTCCAAACATAGACATTTCAAACTCTTTTCTCATTTCATCAACAAATGATTTACACATATGATCTTGTCCTCCAAATATTATGTCATCCACAAATATCTCAGCAATCAAGATAGTATCATCTGAATTTCCTTTCATATACAAATTGCTATTCTCACTAGTTAATTCTAACAAATCCAATACTCACCAAATAGTTATGCAACCTCGCATACCGGGCTCTCAGTGCTTTCTTTAAACCATATAAAAGCTTTAAATGTAATCTACATACCATATCTTTCTTGCCTGGATCAATGAACCCTTCTGGTTGTTCTATGTAGACTTCTTCTTCAAGTATGCCATTCAAAAAAGTTGACTTAACATCCATTTGGTAAACCTTGAAATTTTTGTGTGTAGCATATGCAAGTAACATTATAACTCCTTCTAATGTAGCAATAGGTGCAAAAGTCTCACCATAATCTATTCCTTCCTCTTGTGCATATCCCTTGGATACCAATCTAGCTTTATTCTTGTTACCTCTCCATTTTCATTCTGCTTATTTTTGAATATCTACTTAGTACCGATAACATTCTTATCTTTAGGTCTGGGTACTAAACTCCAGGTTTTGTTCTTCTCTATCTGTTCTATTTTTTCTTTCATTGCATTAACTCATTCTTCATTTTCTAATGCAACTTTTACATTCTTTGGTTCATATTCACAAACTAAACATGTACCTTGTCTTGTCTTACTCCTTGTCATCATGCCAGCTTATCTGTCTCCAATGATCTGTGTCTCAGAATGATTTCTCCTGACAAATCTTACAAGTACTTGATCTCTTCTTTGTTGTTCATCCTGTGCAGGTTCATTTGCTTTCTTCATAGGTCCTTCCCACTCATCGATTTCTCTTTCCTATTCCTCGGTATCATTTTCCTATTGACCGGTTGTCACAGTCTATGACTTCGGTAGATACTCTGGTTGTTCAATGTAAGTGAATCTACAGTAGTTTTTTAGTTCCTTTGTGCTTTCTTCTACTTTCTTATCATCAAACTCATCAACCCGAACATTATTACTTTCAATCATTTTATTAGTAACTCTATTTAGACACTTGTATTCTTTGCTTTTACTGGAATATCCAAGAAATATCCCTTCATCACCTTTTGAGTGAAACTTCCCATTTCTTTCATCTTTTAGAATAAAATATTTACTTCCAAAAATCCTGAAATAACTTACAGTGGGTTTGTGTCCAAACCATAACTCATAGGGTGTTTTTTTAGTGTCCTTCATTTGTACTCAGTTCAAAACATAAATAGCTGTGCTGATAGCCTCTCTCTAGTATGTCTGAGCTACATTCTTTTATATCATCAATGTCCTTGTGATGTCAACAATTGACCCATTCTTCCTTTTAGCAATGCCATTCTATTGAGGTGTCCTCAGTGCAGAGACATGTCTTTTAATACAATGCTCATTACAAAATTTAGTAAATTCATCAGAGATAAATTCACCTCCTCTATCAGATGTTAAGCATTTCAATGCTTTACCAGTCTCTTTCTCTACTTTTGCTTTATACCACTTGAACATCTTAATTGCCTTGATTTTTGCTTCAAGAACATGACTGTCATTAATCTAGTTTAATCATCAATAAAAAGAATGAAATATCTATCTCCATAATAACTTTGAGTTCTCATAGGACCACATAGGTTGGTATGAACCAACTCAAGTATATTCTTTATTGACTAATCTTTTCTTTTGAAACTAGATTTTGTCATTTTACCTTTCTGACATTCATGACACATAACATGATCAAGCTTAGTTAAGTTAGGCAGACCTCTCACCTTTTTATTTTTACTGATCTTAATCATTTTATCAAAATTCACATGACATAGCCTTTTATGCCACAACCAAGCATCTTCACTTTTCATAATTAAGCAAGAAGACTCATCATTGTTAAGATAAAATAGATTACCTTTCATTTGTGCTCCTATTCCAACAAGTCTTCCTCCATCATCAAATATTTTTACTTTCTTTCTCTCAAATTAACTCAGTGTTCTAAATTGTTCAGTTGTGCCACACTTAGCAAGTTATAGTTTAGTCCTTCAATCCAATAAGCATTTTCACATTTAATTCTATCATTTATCATCAAGGATCCTTTACCTCTAACCATACAAGGTGTATCATTACCCATTTTAACAGATCTTCCATTGTATTTCTCAAGAGGATCAAATTTTTTAGCATCACCAGCTATGTAATGTTTACAACCATTATCTATGATCCATGTGTCATTTTTATTAACTTTAGAAATCAATGTTGTTTTTGCATATTTTTCTTCTTCTTTAGAATCATCCTTCATAGCAACAAATACTACTTCTATATCATCATCTTAATCAGTGTTAGTATCATATTCTTCAATAATGTAACATACCTTTTTACCTTTATCACTGTTGTCTCGGTTGTCTCTATTGTAGTGTCGGTAACTTTTTCTATTCCTTCTCCCATAGCTTCCTTCACTAGATCAGTCTTTGTTTCTGTCATCTTCTTTCCTATTTGGACATCTAAGAGCAATATGACCAACTTCTTTATAGTTAAAACATGCTAAAGGTAACTTACCCTTATATCTACCTTTACCTTTAGGTAATCTTCTATCCATTATAGCTTCAAGCTCATCAAGCTCATCATCATCATTATCATCATGTTTATGACTAGACTTACCAATCTTCAGAGAAGTCATGAAAGCAGACTCAATAGTCGGTACAACACTATTATCATAATTGTTAAGATCAAATGTAGTAAGTTTACCAATCAGATTGTCAAGAGTGAGAGTATTACCATGTGCAGATCTCATTTCATAGATTGTCAATATTCTGATTGCATAAACTAGTAATATGGTTCTAAGAATTTTGCTTACCATAGTGTCTTCATCAATAACACCATCAGATCCTCTTATTGCATTAACAACTTCCTTTTTCTGATTTGTGTACTGCACTATATTTTCACCTTCTTTCATCTTCATATCATCGAATTTTCCTCTTAAACTTTCAACTCAGGCTCTTTTGACATTACATAACCACTATAAACTTGAGCAAGTTTATCCCACATATCCTTAGCAATAGTACATCCTTTGATATCTTCAAATTCAGCATCTATCAGAGCAACAACAATCTCCATCATAGTGACATTATGCTCATGCCTATCTCTTAACTGACCAAGGGTCAAAGGTCCTATGGGCAGGGCAATGAGCCATTCTCCATTAGAGTGAGAGCAGAATTCCCAATTCTAGATCTATGCATCATCATCCTACTTTGCCATATTGCTAAGTTATCCTTGTTTATCTTTGGCACTTCCCTCTTATACAATTTGAGATCTTTGTGTTGAAGTCCTTAAAACTCTGTTCCAAGAAAGCAACGTAGCTTGTATCAAGAAACCAATGCTCTCATACCAATTGTTAGAATAACTAAGAAGGGGGTGAATCATTTATCCACAGTCCCAATTCCAAAATGTATAACCAAAATAACTTACTTAAACTTTTGCAGCTTGGTAATATAAAATACTATTCTATCTTTTCTTTTACCGATTACTAGTCAATAACTTAAATTAATTACCGATTGAATCCAATATGCAATATGTAAAGTATGAATTTAAATAATCACCACAATGAACACATAACACAAGAGATTTAACATGGAAACACTGTTAAGGGAAAAACCACATTGGACAGGCAACCCAAAAATTGTTCACTCTTCTGAAGTGAGGTTGATGAAGACCCAACCCTATTAAAGGTTACAAAACACACTATGAGGTGTGACCTTCTTAGAGGATTTTAGACCAACCGTTATCATCCAACCAACATTCACTATGGGGTTGATAGGATAACACATGTACATTCTATGAATGACATTACAAAACTTTCTAGTCCACTCAATTAAGAGATTTTATCTGATTACAATGGTTAAAGTATAATAGTAGGTGATTTGATTACAATACAACTTCTATTGCAGATGTTTAGATCTATATTATGCTCATTCAAATCCTCTGATCAATATATCAATTCTTTTTCAACAATAATCAATAGCTTACTGTCTCTCGGTTCTAGCTCTCTAATGCTCAGTAATCTCTATAGTTCAGTTCTCCTTAACCAGTCTGATCAGGCATGCATGAAGTTTGTTCACGTGATAGTTCTATAGTATCCTTCTTCTGGCATAAGTTTCATAATGAAACCGTAGTCTCTTAAATAGAAATGTAAATCATTTTCTTCTCATCTATCATATTTTTTTTCTTATTCTCCTTCGTCCATTTTTCCGCATAAACCTTCCTCAGTCAATGTGTCAGCAACACATTTTCTTTCCTTCCTTTAGATCTTCCTTGAATTTTGTTAGCCTTTGATCTTTGTAACAAACTTTACCTCCAACTCTGATTCTAAGGTACTTTACAGCTCATCAAATTCCATCAGCTAAACTGATCATTTAGTTCTAGCTCAGTTAACAAAGAAATGCATCAGTGAACACAAGCTCAGTTTATATTGTGCTCGGTATACACTACATTTCTCGGTGTATACTGAAATTCTTCATCAACCGACCACACTTCCTTATGTCATTTTTCTCTTTTCCTCATCATAGATGAATGCAACATAATCAAGTCAATAACATAAGGTCATAGATTCATCAATAAATCACCCAATGTATTCCTTATCCTCATCTATCATATCCTTCTTCCTCAATGTAGATATATTTGTTCTTCATCTATTTTTCTCCTTTCTACACATGTTTAGCTATTGTAACTTACAAGATAAGTTCTGTCAAAACTAGTTGATGTATGTGACTGAATGTGACCTCTAAATCAGGCACAACACAACATGGTCATTATTCACTTGATAGAATTTGGGAGAGAGTATGAAGAACTCAATCCAATTCCATGGTGAGGTGACCTGTTGCCTCCTATGTGAATGGGGTGTTTGAATACTCTCAGAACGAGAGCCAACAGCTGGGAGACCAATTCAACAATGGAGGATTTGAAAGCAAATATGAGCAAAATGAAACTAAGCTAAGAATGAATGCAATTAATCTAGAAAACTTTGAAAGAAATATGAAATGCAGATTTTTATTTGATTTTGAAATAAAGATGATACTAGACTAAGAACAAGTAAGCAAATTTAATCTAAATGTGAAATGCAATTACACTAATATGAGAAATTAAACTAGATAATGCAATAAAAGAGCTTTGAAAATAATAAAATATGAGACTAAAAAATGCTATAGTGTAGATGCTCTCAAAAATTGCTCTTTTTGAATGAGAAAAAGAGGTTCATTAAATAGAAAAGCCCGGGAGAGGGATGAAGAGTTTCTTGATTCGAAACGGTGGACTCTTCATTCCTAATTGAGACAAAAAGACAATGAATTATTTAATTAAAAGAATGGAATTTGCCGCATGTGGGAGGTGACCTTTCGAGTAATTTGAATTATTAAATTCAAATAAAGAGGTGTCCATTCAATTTAACTAAATATTTATTAATTCCTTTCAAGGGTATTTAGCTAAAGGGGGTGGAGTTTAATTTAATTAAAAGTACTTAGGACTTCATAATTAAATTAACTTATCATAGAGATTATTTAGCCAAATAAAGTCTAGGACTTAGGAATTATTTTAGCATTTGATTATTGCAATTTATGGTCTTTGCAATTGACATCAAGTCAAGTTAAGTCAGATATGAGAGAGAAAATTGCCTAGGGAACTAGGACTTTGGTGATGTAAAATCGAGATAATGCACCAAAATTGATGAAATTAAATAGGTGCCAATTTTGGGGTATTACATTTGCCCCTCTTTGAATTGATGTGCGAACAGCGCGTTGATTCAAAGAATAGTCTGAAGTGACAGATGAAAGCAGATCAAAGCATGAATTTTTTGAAGTCTAAGTTAGATTGCAAAGACAACGATCTTAAAAGAGAACCGGAATCGGGGTTAGATTGCCCCAATACCAATTGATGAATATGCAGAGTTAGGACTATCTCCGAATTGGGGTTAGATTGCCCCAATACGAAGCTTAGTCCTCCGAGACCCAGGTTAGATTGCCCAGATAATGGTCTAAAAGAGATTTCGAGAGTCATCTCCAGAACGAAGCTTGACTCCCAGGAATTAGGGTTAGATTGCCCCAATACCCAAAAGATTTCAAGAACCATCTCCAGAATGAAGTTTGGTCCTTGAGGATCCGAGTTAGATTGCTCAGATACCTAAAAATGGATGATAAGATAACAAGATGCGAGGCACCAAGATGCCCCTAGCGATGAGAACTGATGATTCAAATCAGACTGATTCAAGAATAGATTCGACAAGATTCAAATGATGTAATCATCCTGCCCCCTCGGGAGCGAAATTGAAAGATGACATGTCAGAAGGATGATAAACAACAAGAGATTGCAGAGCAAAAGCAATTAGACTAGATTCGCAAAGCTACAGAAGTGAAATGGAGCAAAGTAGAGGTCCTGTTGACCAAGTTTGACCATAGTTGACCATGGTTGACCAAATTTGACTTGAGTTGACTTGATGAAAAGAAGCAAAGATTTGAGAACATGATGCAAAGATGAGGATCTGGCAGGAAGATGACACCAGAAGGCTGACTGCACAAGCATCCGATCCAGAAGGAGTCCAATATTTAAAATGCAATTTCGAGCTATCTAGAGATGTCAGATTTTGATTTTGATCCCGAAAATGGATGCAGCCAAGATGAGACTAGGACAAAAGATGAGAACCTTTGATGAGCAGATCTAGAAGAAAGCAATCAAGAGAGCAGCAAGAAAGCGCTCCAAATGCAAGCCTAGAATGAAAGATGCAAGTCTAAATGCAGGCCTAGGATGAACAAATGCAATCCTCTGGACTTGGCTGTTGGACTCATCGTATTATCATCATAGAGTTCATTTAAGCACGGGACAATCGCAAGATGCCATACAATTCTCCCCAACATGAGAATATGAATATGACATAAGTCTTAAATTTTTCAGAATGAGGTGTAAGCATTAAGGCACAAGAAGCTAGAATGACCTGAACACCTATTCCTTTTAATTTAGCAAGTTAACATAAGCATCAAAGCACATTTGCTAGAATGACCTGAATGTCTCTTGTGAACAAACACACCAAACACATGAGAGATCTTTCTTTTGCCAAAGATTGCTCACAATGACCCTTACATTCACTTAACAGGATGAGCATTTACAATTTGACCATAAGCAGAAAGAAGTCACTCAAAAGACAAGGAGAAGAACCAACCTCACCAAAGCATCCATATAAAAGGAGTCAAGGTACGCATGGCCATCCAATATGAGATGAAGGCTCTTACAGATGGACACCCATCTTATGTAGATTCTTTGGATCATTGGAACTAAACCAACAAGCAGAAAGCAAAAGGAAAGCAAAGCAAACAAACAAGCACTCAAAGAAAACAAAGCTCAACATGCCTCAAAGGAACATACAATTAGTTTTAGTTTCAGTTTAAGTTCATGTTCAAGTGGATTGAAGACAATTCGAAAAGATAACATTCAAAGTCTCAATGAGATAATGACAGTAGGCAGACGTAATGAGAATCACCGATGATTGATAAAAGGGAGAAATCCTGAAGAAGAGAGATCGAACGAAAGCTAGGTATCCGCAGGCAGGCATAGTGAGAACCACTGGCGACCAATGCTCAAAAGAGTTTTCGAAAGTGATAAGACAATGCCCCCTAGACCAGGAAGGTGCCCCCAAGTGTGAACCAGTTCCAATCCATGAAGAGTCGAGCAAAATCTCAAAGACACTGAAAGCAAGGCATGAGCTAGCAAACCAAAGCAGGAAAGCGGGAAAACAAACTAAAGCAGGAAAGGAAGGAAACTAAAGCAGGAAACTAAGAGCCAAGCGATGCTGAGATGAGATGTTACTTCAGGAAAACAAGAGGTGCCTATTTACTAGGTTTTCACCATCTTGGCAGAGATTCTATTTTTGCTACCATGATGCCTATTTACCAGGTTTTCATCAATGGCACATTTTTCTCTTTTTCAATTTTTTTGTACTTTTCTCTTTTTTTGCTTTTTTTGTATTTTTTGAATATCTCATTTTTTTGTATTTTTTGATCTTTTCATTTTTTTTGTATTTTTGAAATTTTTCATTTTTTTTGTATTTTTGATCTTTTCATTTTTTTTGTATTTTTTCAAATTTTTTATTTTTTTCTATTTTTTCAAAATTTTCATTTTTTTTGGTATTATCAAGGCGCCTATTTACCAGGTTTTCACCAGGATAATAGATACATCAAAGCACCTGTTTGCCAGGTTTTCACTAAGATGATCATTTTTTCAGGACATTTTGCAATTTTTAGGATTTTTTGCAATATATCAATTTTTAGGATTTTTTCAGGACCAATAAGTATGTACATGAGCACACTGAGAATGTCAGCTATAGAACTTCTTAGATGAAGAGTGTTGATGGGCTCTTTGAGTTTCTCTCCTTTAGTAGGAATCTTTGAGAACATAGTATTTTGTAGTAGTAGCCAGCTGAGAAGTTGTAGAATTAGAACCAGATGTTGTAGCAGTAACAAGAGATCCAACCAGTAGTGTCCAACTATCAAGAGATCCATATTCAAGGAAAGACCGCTTAAGTGAGACCCACAAATATCCTCATGGACACACCTTAACTCTTTGTCAGATTTCCCACGCTCTAAACGCTTAGGGAGAGTACATTCTAGATTTCTCTTAGTCATGTCATTAGTAATAAGGAGATACTGATATGCACTTTGGGAAAAGGCAAGATGGAGTGAAGAGGGTAAATTATGAGAGGCAAGGGTGATGGAATGGAGGGAAGCATGAGAATTTTGGAAGCTCGAATGACAACTTTGATTTTTTCTTTCTTTGGAATCCACATAGCTTTTGAATTTTTTCTTCTTTACTTTGAGGTGCTTTTGATGACAATGCCTATAGAATGGATTTCGAGATCCATTTTTTATTTTATTTTTTGGCTTTTGATTGTCTTCTTCTTTTTGAGGACCTTTGCAGTCTTTTGAACACCTTTGTTTCTTTCCTTTCTTCGTAGTCACATGTCGATTAGATGGGACATGGTGACCTTGAGATATAAGTAGATTCTTATTATTTTTGTTTTTATGTTGTACATCCAAGTTACTTCCAAAAGACTCAGGAATGGTGGATGAAAGGGGCTTATATGACTGGTTCAGGTGGAGAGGTGGAAATGAAAGTGGACGGGCCACTTTTCTAGGAGATGAAGAGGGAAGAGAAATCGATGGGATGGGCTCAAGTGAAAATATATTAGTATCATCCTCATCATTCATGAATGCATCAGGTAGATCAAGAAAGTAATCTTCCATAGAGCATTGTTGATTGTGAGTCATCTTAGAAGAGTCAGATAAGTTTGGAGGAATATTATGTGAGCCTAACCAAGATGGTCTATTCCAAGAGTCAGGTCCCCTTTCTGGTGGTAAGAGTGCACGAATAGGAACCATTTCAATTTTGGATCTTCCAATATTCCATGAAGCTGTAAAAGAATGGGGTCTTAGATACCCATGATTTGTTGGAGCAGTAGGAGTATAGCTTGGAGTAGATGGCCTAGGAGCCATACGAATGATCTCCATAGGAGGGTGGAAATGGATCATCATCAATAGCTTGATCTGGAGGATCATAACTTTCACCTCTTTTTGAGTTGTTAAGACTAGCATATAGGTGCATAGCATCAACTGGTATTTCCATAGTAGCATCTGATATGGAGTCCCATTCAGCTAGAGACATAGTTGGAGGCATATTTTCTTCATTGTTGTCATCTAACATAGGAAGTGTTTCTTCAACAGTAGGATCTTGTTCAGTAGTAGAAGCAGCAGAGTAATCTGGAATAGGCATATCTTGAGGCATACCCAAGAGAAGAGAAGCATCCAATAGTTTCTCCCAGTCAGTATGTGTGCCATTGGAGTTGGCAATAGTAGGAGTTTGTTCAATAGCCGAAGTGGTGGAACAATCTAGAATAGGCATACCCAAGATAAGCGAAGCATCCAACAGTTGCTCCCAATCAGTATGTGTATCATTGGAATTGACAGTAGTAGGATTTTGTTCAACAGTAGAAGTGGTAGAACAATCTAGAATAGGCATACCTTGAGGCATACCAAAGATAAGGGAAGCATCCAACAATTGCTCCCAATCAGTATGTGTGCCATTAGAGGTAGTGTCATATTTAGTAGTAGCTGCAGTAGTAGAAATCTGTTCAGTAGAGTGTATAAAATCCTCCTGGTGAGGACCAAAATCATGTTCCTGAAGCACTTGAGAAGGTAGATAAGACTCTTTCTGGTAGTCTGAATCAAAATTTTGAACATTCAAAGATCTTTCATGTGTCATAGGCTAAATCTGTGTTTCTTCATTATCTGAATCCTTGCATGAGTGAAAGCTATAGCTAGGTTGGTCAAGCTCATCGCTCTGATAGCTAATACCAAATCTATCTTCAGAAGGTTCCTCATAGGAACGTGGAGATAGAGGGAGAGTTGTCAATGACAAGACAGACTCAATCTGATATTCCCCCATGCCAATATCTTTGATCTTCAAGGTCTTTTCTATTTCTTTTAGCTTAGCATCATAGAACTCAATGGACTCTCTATTGGCAGGAACAAAGCGGTCTATTGTTTGGGTAAGCATCTTAGCAGAGCAAGTATTTTGGTTAGCACTATTTTCAACGAGGATGCGGGGGATATGCTTGGGGCCTATCATAGCTTCAGTGCGCAGGAGAGCATTATGCGGGTGTCTCAACACATGATCATCTTCTTCAGAGAAGGATAAATAATGAGGTGAGGTCAAATGACCTACCATAGATTGAAACTGGTTGAGATTGAGATCTTTGGGGACATTTGCCTTGGTGAGGGCTTTATCCATAGATAGTTTTGGTCTGGATGTCAAAGGTTTGAGACCTTTGAGAACAATCTTTGCATGAGATCGAGGGATAGCATTCACACAAGCTAGAGATTTTGTGTAGTTATAAGAGGGAGGTGCAGGGCCTCGCAAGATAAAGGGAGTTTTGGGTTTAGGAGTATCCTCGCTCCTTGGAGCAATGATCATGTCACAATGAGGGATCCAAGGTTTGTTTCTAGAAAATCTAGAAGGCGGTTGAGCTTCTGTTGTAGCCTTCTCAGTGGCTTTGACTGTTTGCATGCTAGAGCTAAGATTAAAGACAGACTTTGAGGGTTTTGGCATGTTAGAGCTGAGATTGAAAACCAACTTTGAAGGTTTTGGCATGTTAGAGCTGAGATTGAAAACCAACTTTGAAGGTTTTGGATCTCCCATCTTGTTGGTAGTATTATGAGAGATTGTGAAAGAGTTGATAGGTTCAAAAGGATCAATAGGTTTAATTTTAGAAAGTGACCCTTCAGAGTCTTGCTGGTCTTCAAACAATGAGTTATAATATTCTTGAAATAGTAAGTCAGACTGTATCTGAAACAATGGATTGTAATGCTCTTGGAATGAGGAGGAATGTGAGAATCTCTCACAAAGTTCAGATTTCACAACAGATTTGGGATGACCTATGTCTTGATTACGAGATTCGCTTTGATCTTGATCAGTGTTTTGAATGGGATAAGTCTTACCACTTTGAGTCGTGACAGTCATAGACAAAGATGTGATGAGAAAAGATTTAGGATAAAGCTAGACTCTATCTCTAAGATAATGAAAAAGAGATAAATGGCTAGAACAGCCAAGATGCAAGATGAACCTAGTACGAATTGTCAAAAAGAGATGGCTAGAACAGCCGAGATAAGACAATCGCAATGCAAGGTACAAGAGCACAACGAGATAAGGTAGACTAATGAGAGACAATAGGAGTCAAAGCAAAGATCGATCGATTCCTAACTCAAGACAACTAGTTTCTGACGGTGAACGATAAGAAAATAGAAAAATAGATCATGGACAAAAAGGAAAATCAGATTTATGTCATTGATCAAGCACATAAGACAGCAATCAAGGAGTTCAAGCAAACAGTCTTCAAGCAATGGGCAAGGGACAAAGCAACCTTGCGCATGAACATGAATAGTGACTTAGTATTTCTACTCCCTAAGGACTCTACTTGTGTATGTTCTTGAGAATGTTTTAGCAGACACCTAAAACACAACAACATCCTAGAAAGTTATCTACAAGGATATACATGGCTTTTCTAAAGGGAGTCCTCGATATACACAAGGTACGTGAGGCCCAAATCCGTAGATGAGAAGAATTTGAAATCACACAGCCAGGGGGAGATGGTAACCCAAATCTCCTCCTTCACTTCTCAAAGGTATAAAGTTCTTTGAGGCTTAGCCAAGAGTGAAATCTAACTCATTCCCAAGAGAGGTGTCTTTGGATTCACCTCCCAATATTTATACTCCGCCGGAACACGGGAGTTAAGGTCGTCCCTTGAGGTGATGAAATCCCCAAGCAGGCCTTCTAAAAAAAATAAAAAGTAAATAATTCTCTATCAAAAAGTATTGAAAAGCACTAAAGGTGGAACACTTAACCCTTCAAGTAAATGTGAGGTGAGTCCACAAAGTGGTGCATTTAACTCCTCACACAAACTCAAAGTGAGTCCACACCCTAGAAAACAAGTGAGTTCCAAAAAGCACAAAAGGGTTGCCAAGTGGAACAATTAATGCTTCTTTCCTATAGACCCCTCCCCTTTAATGTGGCACTGGGATTGCAACCACAGGGTGGAAATGAGGGGCTGGCGGATTAGTGAGTCCAATAACCCAAGATAGAAATCTAGATCAATCACAAGTAATCTAAGACTGCTAATCAATACTACTTATAAGTGCAAGAGGGTTTGAATCATGGAATATTTAACTTTCCAAGTAAACATGAAGTGAGTCCACAAAGTGGTGCATTTAACTCTTCATGTAAACAAGGAATGAATCCATGCCCTCAATTACTCAATGAGATATTTGATATTTGAAACCAAAAATTAATTAAGGTGTAAACACAAGCATTCACTTACATAAACTTTTATGAAAGAAAATCTATGTTTATTCATTTCCCATTAAGAGCATCAATTGAAATGTGTTCTATGAAAGCATGTAAACACTCAAGCCAAACACATGAGAGATTAATTTTAATCCCAAAGTCTAAATGTTTTAGAGATTTTAAGAACTCACCTTATGTCCAAAGATCTTCAATCCAGCATTTAGCACACATCCGAAAGTATAGAATCAAGACAAATCAATGACAAACCGTAAGATATGTAACATTGCTGTCTTCAAGACAGTCTTTAAAGATTGATTTATTTGACCCATAAAATCACAATATTAAAATTTTTGGAAACAATGAATTTTTTAGCTAACATCAAGAACTACCATTTCCAAAGATTACAAGGTCTTATGATTCCATTTGGTTCCTCAACCAATAATTTTTTTAGACTGCAATTCTTCTGTCATAAATCAAATTTAAAACATCAAACCCTGCCTAGGGAATCACATATCTTTCTCAAAAAGAATCAAAATAAAACCAAACCAATTTTACAGTAAATATTAATGAATCTATTTTCCAAATATATAAGCCATTTATTTTTCTCATTCATAAATCATTTTCTAAGAATAAATCATTACCTGCAACTCCAATGCAGATTGTTAAAAACCAGTTTTCACTCAAATGCCCATAACTTTCACAAATCTACATAAAAATGACTCAAATCAAAAGGAAATAAAATATAATTCATTTATCTTTCCAATGAATATTATTATAGATCCTGATTCTTCATAATTTGTCTGTACCAGACATTTCAATCTGACTATATTCAGAGAATCTCAAATCTGCAAATACCCACTTTCACCAAAATGATCATAACTTATTCATTTCTCAATAAAAATCAACCAAACCAAAAGAATGAGAAATAAGATTAATCATTATATCCATCCATTACTATATTATAGGATTTTAAGACTGTAAATTGCCGTACAAAACCTGAAACCAACACTAAAACTGAAAAATTAATCAAGAATGAGGCCAGAAATTGATCTTTTTCTGCCCCACGGTGGGCACCAAAATGTATGTGACTGAATGTGACCTCTAAATCAGGCACAACACAACATGGTCATTATTCACTTGATAGAATTTGGGAGAGAGTATGAAGAACTCAATCCAATTCCATGGTGAGGCGACCTGTTGCCTCCTATGTGAATGGGGTGTTTGAATACTCTCAGAACGAGAGCCAACAGCCGGGAGACCAATTCAACAATGGAGGATTTGAAAGCAAATATGAGCAAAATGAAACTAAGCTAAGAATGAATGCAATTAATCTAGAAAACTTTGAAAGAAATATGAAATGCAGATTTTTATTTGATTTTGAAATAAAGATGATACTAGACTAAGAACAAGTAAGCAAATTTAATCTAAATGTGAAATGCAATTACACTAATATGAGAAATTAAACTAGATAATGCAATAAAAGAGCTTTGAAAATAATAAAATATGAGACTAAAAAATGCTATAGTGTAGATGCTCTCAAAAATTGCTCTTTTTGAATGAGAAAAAGAGGTTCATTAAATAGAAAAGCCCGGGAGAGGGATGAAGAGTTTCTTGATTCGAAACGGTGGACTCTTCATTCCTAATTGAGACAAAAAGACAATGAATTATTTAATTAAAAGAATGGAATTTGCCGCATGTGGGAGGTGACCTTTCGAGTAATTTGAATTATTAAATTCAAATAAAGAGGTGTCCATTCAATTTAACTAAATATTTATTAATTCCTTTCAAGGGTATTTAGCTAAAGGGGGTGGAGTTTAATTTAATTAAAAGTACTTAGGACTTCATAATTAAATTAACTTATCATAGAGATTATTTAGCCAAATAAAGTCTAGGACTTAGGAATTATTTTAGCATTTGATTATTGCAATTTATGGTCTTTGCAATTGACATCAAGTCAAGTTAAGTTAGATATGAGAGAGAAAATTGCCTAGGGAACTAGGACTTTGGTGATGTAAAATCGAGATAATGCACCAAAATTGATGAAATTAAATAGGTGCCAATTTTGGGGTATTACAGTTGACATCAATGATAACATATTATTGATTCAATCATCTTACATATCTAATCAACAACTCAATGATCTTAAATCACAGATCTTCAATTAGGTTCTAAATCAGTTGTAGTTCATCATTCATTTCTCCTCTAGCATGTCCTATTGAGGTGGATGCCTCTTCCATAGAGTTGGAGAGGGGTTCCTTGGGACAAGTATTTTTTTGTTTTAAGGGGGATGAATGTGCCCTTGGTTGTCTTATAAAAGAAACTTTTATTTTTTGTTATATGGGAGCCTGTGAAAACCCTTCCTTGTTTGAGGGAGCCTTTTAAAACCTTGTGTAATTCTTGGGGCTTAGACCTCTTGTAGGTGTAGCTTAATATTCTTCTTGTCATTAATTTTAAGCTACTGATATTTTCTTGGGTTAGAGATGTTGATGAGTGATTCCTTTCTCTTTGCAACTATCTCAATGTGAGTTCTAAATCTTATAAAAGTCTACTTGTAATCTAAATCACATACAAAATTTTAATTAATACCTTAGAATGATTACAATTTGGCTACAATCATGATAATTTCTACACATGAAAATATCTGAATGAATGTAATGTCTATAATTAGCACTACTAATATGAACCTTTTCTTAACAAGGAGTCAAATATGATATATGATGCAGTTATGAATGAAGCCTCTACTTGATAATTTATTATTATATACACTAACTCTTATTTAAATATTATCATGCTCTCTTTTTGTAATCTTTAAGTTCATTGATGCATAAATGAACTTGTAAAATCTGATTTTATTATCATTATAAAAAAATGAATATTTATATTTAATATGACTCAGTAATATTTAAACTTACATGGTCTTAATTTTATTATATTTAAAATAAGTATGTTTGAAGTCATGTTGATAAGACAATAATATCATAGTTACACAAGATTTTTTATATATGTGGATAAATTTATAATTTATTTTTAGCATTACCTTATTACTATATCCACTTCCCATAGCTTAGGTAAATATTTTCAAATTTATACATTAAAAAAAACATATAAATGAGGTTCATGGTGGCTTTGAAGTGGTGTTGAATGTGGAGGAGGTATAGTTGGGGGAGCGAAAACATGGTGGAACTGGGAATGGTGGGTGGAGGGGAGGAAAGGTGGTGATTGGGAGGTAGCAGTTTGGTGCCTAGGAGCTTCATTTGTATTTTCTTTAATGGGGAGTTGGTATTTGGATGAATTCAATCCAAATGACTCCTATTGTCGTGGAACCTACTCCTATTGAGGTGGGTTATTTGTGTGGTTACAATCCAATTGTGTTTCATTCTTCCTTTGTTGGTATCGTAGGCCTTTATCTAAAGGAATGCCTAAATATAAGAAGGGTAATTTGGCTTCCTTTAAACCCAAAATGTCTATAAATTTCCTTTTATTTCTATCTTTAATTGAGAAGAGAAAAATATTTTATTTATCCTCATTTATGCTATATCCAGATTCCCTTGAATAATTTTTTAATAGTCTCTTGATTTCTCTAGCTTCCCACCTATCTCCTTTTCCAAAGAGGACAATATCATTTATAGATTTTTGACAAACTACAATTGAGATTGTACTAGTAATCTTTTTACATTTTAATCATTCTATTATTTTGTAGTCTTGTTAAAGATCTATCAAGTGCTTCCACCATTATAATGAATAAGAGAGGGAAAGTGGGTCACCTTGGAAAATTACTCTCAAACTTTCAATGATCTAGTTTGAGAGTAATTTTCCAAGGTGATTTTATTTTACTAGTTTGTGAGACCAAAAATATCATTTAAAACCTCTAATTTCATTAGGATATTGATATCCTCCTCATCCCTATGGATGCTTGTTTCACTACTAGAAATTGTACTCTTTTTGGCTAATCATTTTCCTACATTTTAATTCAAAGAGATAATACTTGGGTAAAAGCACAAAGTTGTGTCACGTTTCGGGCTAACTTATCAAAAAATCAATGTTTCAATAACTCCTACTCTTTTTAATGATATTTTTAAAAAAATATAAAAATACCCTTTTTTAGATTTTAGAGTCAAGATTATCATCATATAAGTTTTATGGTATTTTTATTATATCTAATATATGATAATTTTAAAATATTGCAAGTAGGTAATTTAATATTTGAGAAGAAGCTGCTTAAAAAATAGAAACAAAAAATAGTAAATCATATCAGAAAAATTTAAAAATTTTATTTAACACTAGAGGAGAGAGTCTTCTTCAAGAATGTATAATTTATTTTCTAAATATTGTAGATTTGATAGGGGAAATTTGGTGGTGGATGAAAACTTTCATTTCGGATAAGTTCAACTTTGAGTAGTTATAACGGAGAAAGTATACATTAGAAACCAATTTTTCTTCTTTTTTGTACTACCTATACATGTCATCAATAACATATTTTGAAATCAAAGGAAAAAAATATTATTTTCATATACTTTTTTGGTGGGAACAAGACCCTAGTTTTTCATCATTTTTCAATAGTTAAAAAATAGACTTCAAAAATTAAAAAACTGTGTATTCTATTCTTTCCTAGAAATACTTATATCTTCTCCTTTACTCCTTGTTGGTGGTACCAATTGAGAGGATTTAGTGTTTATTTTTCCATTAATCTTACTAATTTTCTCCATCACAAATAAATAAAATTTTATTTTATGGTGAAATGAAGATTTTAGATATTGAATTATCCTACTTTCCTTTCTTACTTAAGATACCTAAAGGCCTTCCCCTCTTGCATTTAAATGGGGTTGCTTAAAAATTTCTTTCTCCTTCATTTTTCTAGTTTGTTGGGATTTTTAATTGGGAGTCGTCTAATAAAACTAGATCTATTATCTCTTCCATTAGTTTTAATTCTTCTTCTCAACACAATGTTGCACATCCATTTCTTTCAAAGGAATGTTTTTTCTAGGAGGAGCTAAGTATGTTGATTTCATTATCCTCTTTTATGTCTTGTTCTAAAATTTCCTCATGGGGAGAAGGGTTTTAATTTCTAGTATTTGAATAAGAATTTAAAATTATGTTAATTTTAAAATCTTCAATACCATTGAAATGTAATCTCATTCACATATAATCAACTTGTAAATTCCTCTTTTCTCTTTCTAGTATTAATGATTTTTCCATGATTTTCTAAAAGGAAAGACGTAAAATTTGTTTGATCTTTTTAACTATCATACTTTGACTACCCCAGTTATCCATAATCCTTCTTTCCCCTTGAGGCATAACTGTATTTTTTAATTCATTTCCTACATCTTGTAAGGGCCTACCCAAAATCTTGAAAAGATTACTCTAGATTTATATTACCCCTTGTTTTGTTATTATCTAGATTAATTGGTTTACAACTGAGGCCTTTTTAACATTTACCATCATGATTGAAAAATAGTTGAAATAACCAGAAAGACACAATTTGTAGGACACAAACAAGTGACAAAAATGAGTTTGAAAATTTCCATAGTTAGCATAGAAGTGAACATGTAGACAAACCTCCAAATGGGGATGCAAGCTAGAAATAATCCAAATATTTGACTGTAAGTGAAAAAGAGAAATTCATATATGGTAACTAATCTGTAAAGTGGACAAAACTACTCACAAGAGAATTATTATAAAAATTCCTATACCTAATTTCAAAAGAAAGGAAATCTGAACTTCTTGCTTGTTACATGGATATTATTATTGAAAGCATTTTTTAACATAGTGTGAAGGCTCAAACTAAATACCACTTCTAATTTTCATACTCATACCAAATCTGAGTTGACTTTTTCTCCATACTTATGTCAGTGACATTCAAACATAGTGTAGTAGAATGATTTATTTCATAGACTTCGTTATTGAGTTGTTTATATTAAAAAAATGGATAATGCCCATCATAACAAGAAGGTTTAGAGCCACTACAACCAACTAGAAATATTGTGGCTATAGACATGAATATGAAACATGTGAAACGATTCGTGCACAACTAAGAAAAGGATAAAAATACCTATAACCAAGGAGGATATGACTACACCATTACAAAGTACTTACACAAAAATGAACAAGATGGAACAAACCTCTATTAGTTGTTGATAATTCATGTTGCATATAAAACTCCTAAAACATAAGGATTTATTATCTATAGTTTGTTTCTTGTTTTATTCATATGTAAATAAAGCATGTCTATAGCCGTGCGTAGGGTAGTCTAATTAAATAATTTTTTTCTTTACATATTTTTTTTAGGACTTCAAGTTCTATATATGTAGAGCTTTCTATTTCATTTTGTGTGGAACAATAAGAAATATATTTAGTATAATTTTTGAGACAAAATAGAGTGCTCTATTTTGTGTACCTAGAATATGATTATTTTCTTTTTTTATCTGATTATAGGTGACTTTCTATTGATATTATTTATGTTCTTTATGATTTTTTGAGTTTATCATCCATCTATTAGACACGATGATTCATCTTTTAATCTACAATTGGTGGGTATTTGCAAGATCATGGTATGCCAAAAAGTGGCGATGTGAAAAAGAATTCCTAATTGATAGACTCTTTGAGAAACAACTATAACTTTCAAACAGTATAATATTTTTGAAACCTGAAATATACATCATATTCAATGCTTCACCTAATACAATAATAATAAAAAATTATTTAAATTTGATTAAGTTTCGACTAAGTTAAGGTGGTCAGACATGAGAGTTTTTATCTTTAGGAAAATTTGTAGCATAAAAATCATAATTAATTATTTACTTAGAAATATATTTATGTGTGTGTGTGTGTGTGTGTGTGTGTGTGTGTGTGTGTGTGTGTGTGTGTGTGTGTGTGTGTGTGTGTGTGTGTGTGTGTATATATATATATATATATATATAGCACATACAGACACGAGTCTTCTACTTTCATCTAGAATCTTATAAAAAAATATTATCATTTGATTTAGTTTAATGTGGTCAGACATACACCTACTTGTTATCTTTCTAGTCCTGATTGATAGACTTATTGAAAAATATCTATAACTTTCAAACTGCATAACATTTTTGGAGTCCAAAACATGTGTCACATTCTATGATTTTCCTACTACAAGAAAAAAAAAAAAAAAAATTTCAATTTGATAAATTTTAGACTCAGACACGAGAGTTTTTGTATTCTAGAAAAGTTGTAGAAGAAAAATCATAATTAATTATTTACTTAGAAAAAAATAACAAAAAAATGTGTGTCACATCTGGACTTGAGTCTACTACTTATATCTAGAATCTTGTAAAAAAAATTATCATTTGATTTTGTTTAAGGTGGCCAGACATACACCTACTTCTTATTTCTTTTCTGAAATTTTCACATTACTATATTGAAATTTGAAATTTTCAACATATAGAATAATTGTTTTTCAAAAAAGGCCTAGTATCTTAGAAACTAATTTAAATTTTCTATAGATTCTCTTCTTACATATTTTTGATATAATATTTATAACTTGTTCAAATTTTTATGTCAACTTGCCTAAACCTAATTTTCTGAATTTTCATTTCCACTTAAGGGCGTAGTTTGGCATACTATGATCCTGCACATACCCTGGTATTAAAGAAGGTATTTATATTGGGTTAAAGTTTTTTTTTCTGTTAGAATATTGTCAAAGTTAATCATGTCGAATTCTAAAAACTTTCCCATTCCTAAATTTAATATAAATGAATATAATTATTTGTGCATAAAAATTATTACATTTTTGGTAGGAAAAGATATGTGGGATATTTTTGAAACAAGTTACAATAAGCCAAATGATTGGAACTCCCTCACAGAGTATGATTTAAAAGACAAGAAATAGGCGAAGAAGAATAATTCTCAAGCATTGTTCCACATTCAAATAGCTCTTCATCAGAGCTTATTTCCTAGAATTTCAGATGCAAAGACAACCGAAGATTCCTTGAAGACTCTAAAAGAATATCACAAAGGTAGTCATCAAGTGAAGGTTGTATAGTTATAGACGTTGGAGAGAGAATTTGAGAATTTAAAGATGCAATAGATGGAATGTGTGAGTGAGTATTATGTCAGAGTTAAAGATTTGGTCAACAAGATGGCCACACTTGAAGAAATTGTGAACAATGAGGTTCTAGTTAAAAAGGTGTTAAGGACTCTCACCCCAATGTGGAATCATATTTTCTTTATCATTGAACAAAGAAAATATTTGCAAACCCTACAATTTGATCATTTGGTTGTATCTCTTATGTCTCATGAAGAGATATCTCGAAAGATTCATTTAGAGAAAGTGATGTAAAAGCCTTTTCATCTAAATTGAAAATCACAAAGAAAGAGAATGCTACCTATAGTACCAAGTTTAGTCAAAGTCAGAGTAGAGGAAAATATCATAATCATGGAAAGGGAAATAGAGGCATAGGTGGATCAAGAGGAAGAGGTAGTTTTTGAGGACAAGGTAGAAGCATTTTTTATAAGATAAATGTTCAGTGTTACCATTGTAATAAGTATGGCCTCTTTGAAAGAGAATATAGATTAAAAGAAGGTAAAAGTATTAATTATGCTAAAGTTAGTGATGAAAATTCTCCTAGTCATTTATTTTTATCTTACTCTAAAGGTGACACCAATGGTGCATATGTTTTGTATTTGGATTCTAGATGCTCTAACCATATGTCAGAGAATGAGAGCTTGTTTTCAACAAAGGATGAGCATTTCAAGTTCAACATTCTAATTGGTGATGATAAATCATTGGAGGTTATTGCAAAAGGAGCTAGGAAATTCCACACAAAAGAAGTTATAAAGAGTGACAACTTAATATTTATTACACTTGACAGTTAAAGAATAATTTTTTTAGAATTGGATAGCTATGTGAGAAGAACTATAGAGCTATTTTTGAGAATAAAAAGTGTATAATTTATAATAAGAATAATGAAAATAGAATTGTGATTGTTGTTCCTATGAAAATGAATATAATGTTCCCTTTCAAGTTTGATGAAAATAATAGAAGCCTTGACAATATGGCATATGAGGATATCAGTTAGTTATGCTATCTCAGATATGGATATTTAAATTTTCATAGTTTGAAGATTCTCACATCACATGCATTAGTTTCTAGTTTACCCAAGGTTGAAGAGAACAAATAGGTTTGAGAAGTTTTAGTTAAATGAAAGCATGCAATGGATAAATTTTTGAAATGAAATGCATGGAGGAGCCATTACCCACTTCATATTTTTCATTCAGATATTTGTGGTCCTATGTAAATAAAGAGTTTGGGTAATTCATCATATTTAATCACTTTGTTTGATGATTACTCTCAAAAATATTGGATGTATTTTTGAATTCCAAAGACAAGGCCCTTGATAAATTCAAGAGTTTTAAAGTATGTGTTGAAAATGGGAAGGAGTGCACAATCAAATGTTTAAAGAATGATCATAGAGGTGATTTCTATTTAAGAGATTTCCAAGATTATTGTGAGGTGAATGGAATTGAGAGGAAGCTTACCACTATATATACACCTTAACAAAATGGAGTAGCTTAAAGAAAAAATCCTACAATGGTAGAAATGGAAAGGAGCATGTTACAAACCAAGAAATTGAGTAATATTTTTTGGGTAGACATGGTTGCTAGAATAATTTATACTCTCAATCAAAGTCCCACTAGTGCACTTGACAATATGTCTCCTTATGAATCTTGGTATGATAAAAAGCCTAATATTAATCATTTAAAAGTTTTTGGTTGTTTGGCTTATGTTTGTGTGCTTGATCAAAATATAAAAAAATTGGATGCAAAAAGTGAGTCGTGTATTTTTCTTTTGTATAGTGAAGAAAGAAAGAATTACAGGCTTTATAATCCCCTCACTAATAATCTTATTGTCTAAAGGGATGCAATTGTCTATGAAGGGAGAGTTTATGATAATCAAAAAGACCATGTTGAAAAGACAAAATCTATTTTGAATGATACTATCATGGATGATGTTGATCATAAGAAGACCACTAATGTTCCTATTGCAAGTGCCTCAAATCTACCCAAGAAGCTCATGATCTAGTTCTTCAATTCAAGTACAAGCACAACTTCAAGTCCAAGGCCTACGAGAAAGGTAATAAGAGTGAGTGAAATCTATCAAAAGAGTACAAATAAACAGCATGAAGTGTTGGATTGTAGAGAGGGCAGGGGGGGGGTTACTCATTAATCCCTGATCAACAATACCTTAGAATACTTTTCACGAATTAACTTGGTAACAACTCTGTAACAACACAATTGAATTTTTACAAAAAATAGTAAATAAACTATAGAAATCAATAAAATATTCATACAAAACATTTAGAATATGTAACACCATTATTTAATGTGTAAACCTAGATTTGGGAAAATCCATTGTGGGAATTGTTGGTCACTAAGAGAAATAATCTTCTGAAGTATGCACAGTTAAGAGCCAATCCAGTTAAAGATTACAATACACATTGTAAGGTGTGACCCAATCAAGGGATTTACCTTAGATTGGTTAGGATATTCACTCTTTTAGGAGGGGACTTGTTATCAAGGACTTAAAACACTCTTTTGGAATGTCACCTTGTTAAAAGATTTACAATAAGACAATTAAGTCCACTCTGTTAGGATATTTTTCTGTTACTAATCCTAGTAAGAAAGAGAAATAAAAATGACCTATATTTTGAGCTATCTTTGCATATCAGATCCTATGTTCACTCTTCAATATTATCTTCAATTTCTCATCATCCAGTGGTATCAAAACTTCAACAAATCATTATTTTTCTACTCCGAATCTCTTTGTTCCTTGTCCTCTACAATAGTCGCTAACCCTTCAACTATTTAGTTTGCTAGTCATTTGTCCATAGAAGATCATCCTTTATATAGACAAATTTTTCCTCTTAATCTTATCTATTCCATTTTCTTGTATTTAATCTTAACCGTTCATTTCATTATACCTTGAACTCATATCTTGGTAAAATGTTTCATTTTCACCTAGGAACTTGAACTTTTCTTGTAACGTGTTCCATCTCTTTTTACCGCTTAGATTGCACCATAGATCTTCTTCTTGAATTTTTATAGCCATAGATGTTTTTAACTAACTTTCCTTATCATCAAGATCATCCATCTCATCATAGCTAATCATTAAATTTTGATTCCATCTATATTTAATAATTTTTTCTTGCTTGTTGTTCTTCCTTAGAATTTTAGTTAACTACTCTCAGTGCCTAAAACCTTCCTCATTATTCAGTGTCTTTAGTTCCTTTCCTTTTACAGAGTGACCTTTCCTTTTTCATTTTACCTTACTGAGTGACCTCACCTTCTCGATAGCCAAAAAAACTTATCTTACCAAGTTGTCAAATCTTGATTACCTTGCTTTACCGACTTGAAAAATCATATGTCAAATAAAAAAAAATTACATCAACATTCTCTTAATATTTTCCAATCTATATCAGTTACCCATTTATGTTCTCCAACTTCATAACATCTCTTTTCTTCTTCTCCTTAACTATTTCAACTTATAGAATTACAAAATTATATGGAAAAATAATATAAATAAAAAATCAATTGCTTTCCATCAATGACAATACAATAAATGATTTAACCTCTCTAATATCATCATGCATCCCTCTTAACTTGTTCGGTGTTCATCATTAGCTCCATCAAATACATTATTATTACTTAAGGTAACAATCTCCCTGTTTGGTATTGGTCGCAACACCAAAAATAATATTTAGTGTTCAATTGATAATGATACACATTATTGTCATTCAATTTCTATACTTCCTCTAAGTAATAACTTCTCACTTTTTTTTTCTCTCATCTGTCACATGCTTTTCTTTCTTTCAGTAACACTTTCCATTGTGATTCCAACTTGTATACTTCTCCTTCTAGAGTTAATCATCTCCTGCACTATAGTCATCTGATTTGTCTTTCTCACTGTATTCTTCTCCCTCTTTCTAAATACTCAATATTATCCCTCTTTTTCTCTTATGCTCTTATTATCTTATCCCTCTATCAATTGATTCCTCTTCATTTCTTCTCCCTCTATGTTCTTCTCCCCCTTTGACAACAATGCAAAAGAAACATAAGAATCTCAGATTAAACCTCAAGTATAGATTTTCCAATATAGTCACAAACATCTTTCATAGCTTTAGGGTTCACCTAAAGATTGAAATACTAGCATCAAATAATAAAATAGATATTCTACGGAGTTCCTAAATCGATGCAGCATGCATCTTTAATTAATGTACACTGGATAGGGGAAGAACCCCTAACTTACCTTGGAGATACTCAAAAGAATCCTTCAGTAATGGTTTAGTAAATATGTCAGCTATCAGCTCTTTAGAGTTCACATATTCCAATGTCACATGCTTATCTTGTACTTTCTCTCTCAAGTACTGATACTTGATAGATATGTTCTTTGTCTTGGAATGCATTACTGGATTCTTTGATATATTAACAACAAGTTGTTTTAATATTATCATAGTAGATTTTAATAGGATCAATAATCTCTTCATGCATACCTTCCAATAGTTGTTTGATCCATATAATGTTAGAATAGTTCATAGTTTCTGCTACATACTTAGCTTCAATAGTAGATTGTGAAATAAAACTTTGTTTCTTTCTTAGCCATGTGGCTAGCATTTCTCCTAAAAGGAAAGCTCTTCCACTAGTATTTTCTTGTCATCAATATATGCTACCCAATCAACATTAGTATATACATTAAGATCAAAATTTCCTCTTCTTGCGTATAATAGACCGAGATCCTTAGTCCCTTAAAAATTTATGTTCATATCCTCTTTGTTAGGAATGTGTTCTGAATATGTCCTATGGGGGAGTATTCAGAGTCATTCTGTAGCAGTTGTATGTTGCATTCATGACTATGATTCTCATTGATGTCAATACAGTGATCTACTGGACATTAGCAGTGAAGTAGACAATGTTTAAATTAGAGCACGTGGAGTATTGCAGATCAGTCTATGTGAATTTGAGGATTTATTATATAGTTTGTCCTGAGAGTGTGGTCAAGAGCACGTACAGAAATTCTATTATTCATGACAATTATGTATAATTTAGTAGAAGTAGTATTCAGATACTGTTCCTAAGAAGTGACTTGTTGTAACATGATTATATCTCCTAATCGGGTTAGAACCTTGGCACAAGAAGTTATACACTTGATGAATACATTTTGGTGGTGACTTGGATGTGACACCATGGTCAAAGGTCACACATGTGAAGAGTTATTTTGTTTTGAAGCTGACAATTTTTATGTAATTGTGGATAATTATGTAACATGTGAAGGTTTATATTTGGTATTTGGTTAAGCCTTGTTGGTTGACTCATTTGTAATTATTTGAGTGTGATATAAAGGAAGGATTTTTTTCTTGATTGTAATATATGAAATATGATGAGATTTAGATGTTGATTGATAAATTGAGCAATTTATGTTGTAAGAGGATTTGTGAATTGCATAGATCTGGTATTGAGATCTGGTGAAGCAGTTGGTGCGGTTTAGCACAGACAAAGGAGAAAAGATAAGTTGTTGAGATTAGTATTTATGTGTATTATTCTATTTGGATAATACAAAGATCAGTTGGATAGTGTGTTCAATGATCTTTCCTTTGAATTTGTTTGGACAGTGGGTCCTTCTATCTTCCATAACTCTTAACCGGGTTAGAATATTTTAATAGGGATTCAAAGTCTCCTAATATGGACTCATATGTACTGAATGTATTTCATAATGCTCCTATCAGAGTCCATCCTCTCACAAATGATTTTTAGATTAGTGCATCTTTTGTGGGCATCATTCCCATTGGGGTTTACTCTCTGATCAAGAGGTTCTCTAGTTAACATATATTGTGTTATTGTGTTGTTGTTTATGTTTATCTTTCTGTGGTTGTTTCTTATATTGATTACATGATTGAAATTTGATAATGGTAATAAAAGTTTTTATAATCTGATAGGTGATTCACTCCCCCCTCTCAGTTATCTTGGAGGACTTTTCTTTCTAACAATTGGTATCAAAGCAGTAGGTCCTTGAAGGAAAATTTTAACAACTTAAGGACATCTATGGTGACTCATTTTAGGAAAGAAAGCCCTAAATTTGATAGAGTAAACTATGATAGCTGGAAAGAAAAGATGAAGACATATTTGTTATGTTTAGGACCATGATACTGGTTGATAAAAAAGAATGAGAAGACTATCATTGAAGAAGACAAAATTGAAGAATTTACTATACAGAGACTGATCTATTGATGTGTAACATACTTTCTAGAGAAGCAGTTTGTCAATACTTACAGAAAATGAATATAGTCAGGTAAAAAATTTAAGGACATCTCATGAAATTTGGTTAGATTTACAATCTATTTTTGAAGGAGATATTCATGCAAAAAGAGTTAGATTGCAAAATTGGATATGTTCATTTGAAAGTATAAAAATGATGGAAGATGAGTCTGTTAGAAGTTATATTGGTAGGATATCAAAGATTGTTGCAGCTATCAAATCTTGTGAAGGAAACAAGAGTGAGGATGAAGTGATATGGAAGATCTTAAAAACATTGACCCCTATATTTAAGAAGACAACACAGATGATTGAACAAGTTATAACTTGTACTGAGAATTTTACCAGAGAAAATCTTGTTGGAATATTAGAAGCAAGAGAGATAGGCTTGAGATAGATATGAGATCTACCTAGAATTGAGACATCATTCAGTGCACTTAGTGTTCACCCTACTTTTTCAAGTAGTATTAGTGTCAGTCAAGATTATGCTACTTATAGCAGATCTAAGACTGAAGAAGATAGAAAGATTGAGGAAGGAATTGCCTTGCTTGTGAAAAGAGAACTAGAAGGTAAGAAAATCTTTAAATGTTGGACTTGTCAAGAATATGGTCATTTTGCATCTGAATACCCTAAGAGAGTAAATAAGTATAATAAAAAATTTAACCTAGAAGATCTAAAGAGTGTTACTATGCTAATGATCAAGAACCTGAAGCTAGTGTTGAGAAATTCTTAAGTGAAAGTGATAATGAGAATGATGATATAGGATTTGTAGCAATTTAAAGAAAAAAAAATTTGAAACTGAAGTTAGAGAAGAGAAAATTTTAGTTTCCCAAGGAGAAAAGAAAACTGATTGGATGATTGACAGTGGTTGTTCACATCATATGACTGGAGATATGAAGAAATTGTTGGAAATTGCAATTGAAACAATTGTTGTATTGTCATTGATGTCAAACCTTAATTGGTAAGACTGTTGCTACTTAGGAAAGTACTATATCTATTTGAGTGTTGCTAAGGGGCTAGCAAGGTTGGTAACAATAGCACCTAAGGGAAAGGTTGAGTTATCTTGATACTAAAAAGTGTACTTGACTATGTTGCACAATGATGAGATAATGTATTGTTTATCTTAGTAAGACTGAAGACTAAACTAGTAGGCTTAATCGAGCAAAGAATGGAAAAATCATGTTTAAGCTGAGTTATGCTAGTGTCGACTGAGTTAGTATATGCCGAGAAAATTTTTAGTGTCGATCGAGCATCAATAAATTGTCAAGGAAGACAGTGTAAGCTGAGGAAACAATTTTAGTAATGACCAAGATTTCTAATGAAGACTGAGTGGATGATCATAGTATTGACCGAGCATCAGCAATTTTATATTTGAATAGAATTTAATTTTGGAGCTGACATTGTTGTATTCTTGGATTATGTAAAATGTGTTGACTTTATTTATTGATTTTCTAAAAGCAGTAAATGCACCGTAAAATGTTTTATTGTAAATCTTTAAGAGATTTGAGATGATTCTAGAAAAGGACCCGAAGAACAATGAAGCGGGTAGATTCAATGAATTTGACCTAACCCTAAGATCTATGATTGAGATTGAGTGGCAAAAGAGGAGTTAACCTAATTGAAGAAAGAATACAATGATCTGAGCATTTAGATATGCAAGTGCATGGGTTAACAGAGAATGTTGGAAGAGTAAATTTTATTGACTAAACAAGCAGAAAAGGCTGAAGGAAATTGTGGTGGTTGCTTGAAGAAAAGTTCCGAGTAGATCAGAGATGGAGATGGAAAAGTTTCAAAGTCAGTAAACCAGTATTGGTGTATGGAAATGGATCTGATATTTGCAAAGTGAGTTGTATATTTTTAGATAAATATTGCTGCTACTTTCTAACCATTGTAACAGTCAAAATCCTTTTAACAGAGGTTGACCTAACAGTCATATGTTAAATCCTTTGAACAAGGTTGCATTCTAATGGAGTGTATGTAAGTCCTATGACTAGGCTCACTTTTAACAGGGTGATTGAAATTGTTTAACTAGGTCACACCTGATAGTGTGTATTGTAACCTTTGACCGGGTTGGCTTTTTACCGAGCTCACTTCAGAAGAGTGAAAATAATAGTAGCATGTTACAAAGTGGTTTTTCCCATATTGGGTTTCTACTATAAATCCTAGTGTTTATACTTGTGTGAATGTTTTGGTTTGAACATTTCCATGTTTTACAAGTTAAGTTACAGTTGGGTAGTGGACTGCATTGTTATATGTCTCTGTTATTGAATCAGTGATGATCGAGTTTGTTTTGGTTTTGGATCAAATTTAAGGAAAAGTTTTCAAGATTGTTTTATACATCAGGACCTGAGAACAACTAATTCACCCCCCCCCCCTCTCTTTTGTTCTAAATCATATTAACAATTGGTATCAGAGCTTTGTTGCTTACTATTAGTGTTTACAGAAATTAAGTTTAAAGGGGCTTGAAGAAAATGATCAGGATGTATAAGAACGAGGTACCGAAGCTGAACAAGAAGAACTTCCCTGCATGGAAAAGTTTGATGATGCTGCACCTAGCCGGTATTGGTGACTCGACAAAGTACTACATTGAGAATGCCTATGTCTCTCATGTCCTACCTTTGAATGGTGAAGAAATGAGAGCCAAGCAAGAACATAATCAGGCAATGCTGGAAATTGCATCTACCCTAAGCTATCCTGAATTTGAGGACATTAAGGATTTCACAACTACAAAGGATATGTGGGATACACTTGCAAGGATCTATGGTGGTGACCTAAATGTACTGAAAGCAAAGGCCAAGAGTCTTAGAGGTAAGTTTGATGAAATGAGAATGCAAGAAAGTGAAAACATTGCACAGAATTATGGTAGAATAAAAGAAATTGTGAATTCTATTAGAGGAGCTAATGGGGTTATTGATGTTGAAACTATAATTGGAAAAGTACTAAGAACCCTGCATCCTATGTATGCTATTAAGATCTCAACTATTTAGGAATCTAGATGTAACTCTAATAATGTGCTCACTTTGGAAAGTTTGGTTGGTAAGCTGACTTCTTTTGAACTCTCTAACTATGATAATTTCACTGTTGGAAGCATTAGTAATGTTGAATCTGCTTTCAAGTCACGGCTAGTTTTGAACAAGCCAAAGAAAGAAAAAGAAAGATGCATAAGTGAAAATGAAAGTGATAGTGATAGTGACACTTCTAATGAAGATCAAGAAGATCTAGAAGCTCTTATGGCTAGAAGATTGAGAAGGGGAAAAGGAAAATATAGAGGTAAACTCCCTATTATATGTTTTGCTTGTAATAAAGTTGGTCATATAGCTGCTAGAAGTCCTGATAGGAAGGATAAAGATGATGAAAGGAAAAGAAAACACAAAGAAAGAAGGGATGATAGAAGCTACCGATGGAGAAAAGACTACAAAGGAAAAGGTAAGAAATCTTGTTACATTGTTGAAAAAGAGACTGACACTGACAGTGATGATTTTCAAATTGAGGTAGTCTATGTTGCAATGAAAGATGAATCTGATGAGGATGAGAAAACTGCATTGATATCCTATGTGAACAAGAATGATAAATAGATTATTGACAGTGGTTGTTCACATCACATGACTAGTGATAAAAATAATTTTGAGACCTTACATCATTACAGAGGTAAAAGTGTAAAATTTGGTAATGATGCACCATGTCCTGTTAGAGGAAAAGGTTTGATTAAACTGACTGACAAGATATCTTGTGAAAATGCATACTGGGTTGAAGGTCTTAATTATAATTTGTTAAGTTTTTCTCAGCTTAACAAAACTAGTTACCAAGTGGAATTTCATCACAAACAAGCTAAAATATTTGATGCTACTAGAGAACTGATTGGAAGTGGAGATCAGACTAGAGGTAATTTGTTCTATCTTGACCTATCTGAAGAAACATGTTTAATTGTACAACTTGATGATATTTGGTTATGGCATAAAAGGCTATGTCATGTTAACTTTGATAATCTGGTACAAATAAGTAAGAAGAAAAAGGTAAGAGGTCTCCCTAGATTGAAGAAACCTGAGAATGTGATGTGCAAGGAATGCTAGTTAGGAAAAATGACAAAGTCAAGTTTCAAGAGCAAATCCTTTACTTCTGAAAACATTTTAGATTTGGTTCATACTGACCTTTGTGGACCTATGGGTGTACACAGTTACTATGGTGCTAGATACTTTATCTTATTTGTTGATGATCATACTAGGATGATGCATGTAATGTTTCTAAAAGAAAAAATTGAAGCTTTTCAACTCTTGAAGTGGTATTTGGCTAAGGTTGAAAAGGAGACAGGAAGGAACCTAAAATGTCTTAGATCTGACTGAGGTGGAGAATTTACATCAAATGAATTTAATCTATTTTGCAATGATAGAGGAATTAAAAAATAGATATCTGCACCTAGAACACCTCCACAAAATGGTATAGCAAAAAGGAGAAACTGATCTATTTTGGATTGTGCAAGGACACTGTTGATTGAAAAGAATGTGGCATAGAAATACTAGAAAGAAGCTATAAGCACTACTGTCTACACTCTTAACTGGGTACAAATCAAGAAAGGTAAAAATCTGACACCCTATGAATTATGGCATGGACATGCACTGAGTGTTAAATACTTTAGAATCTTTGGAAGTAAGTGCTATGTATTAAGAGATGCTAGGAATGGAAATTTTGATGCTAAGAGCGATGAAGGCATATTCCTAGGGTACTCCACAAAAAGTAAGGCTTATAAGTGTTTGAACTCTAACACTAACAAAATTGTGGAAAGTGTGAATGTAAAAATTGATGAGTATGTAGAAACAAATGAAGCTGATAGTAAAAGAGAACCAGAAGATTATAGATCTTTTGTGTACATTGAGGAAGAAGAAGGGGCAAGTAACAGACTTTCACTTGATTCCTAGTCTCAGGTAAGAAATGCTGAGCGATAGACAAATACTGTCGAGTGTCAGGAAAACAGTGCTAAGAGAGAACAAGAACATGTTGAGCTACAAGAAAATGCTATTGTATATCAAGAAGAGGTTGATGAGCATTCTGAAGTTGAATCTGAAAATCTTGTCAAGAAACATGATGAAATAGAGGAAAGAGGAGCTGAACCTATTTTGGAAAAATATGTAAGAGGACATCACAAGCCTGAACAGATAATTGGAGACAAAAATACTAGAATTCAGACCAGAAGTAAGACTAAGGATCCAACATGTCTACTTAGTGAATTTGAACCTAAGTCGACTAGAGAAGCATTAGAGAATGAAGACTGGATACAAGCAATGAATGAAGAGATTGACCAGATAGAGAAAAATGATATGTGGACTCTAGTGCCAAGATCTGAAAACAAAAATGTTATAGGCACAAAGTGGGTATTTTGGAATAAGATGAATGAAAATGGTGAAATCACTAGGAACAAAGCTAGGTTGGTATGCAAAGGCTATGCACAAGAAGAAGGAATAGATTATGGGGAAACATTTTCCCTTGTAGCTAGATTGGAAGGAGTAAGAACTTTGCTTGCATATGCTACTTATAAAGATTTCAAGGTATATCAAATAGATGTCAAGTCTACATTTTTTAATGGTATACTAGAAGAAGAAGTTTACATAGAACAACCAAAAGGTTTTATTGATCCAAACAGAAGACACATGGTGTGCAAATTGAATAAAGCACTATATGGATTGAAGCAAGCTCCCAAAGCATGGTATGAGAGGCTACACAACTACTTGATACAGATTGGATTTTCAAGAACAAATGACACAAGCAATCTATACATGAAGGATGAAGAAGGTAAAGGTATTTTGTTGGCAAAAAATTTTGTGGATGACATTATTTTTGGTGGACAAGATGCATTATGTAAAAGTTTTTCAAATGAAATGCAAACTGAATTTGAAATGAGTATGTTTGGTGAGATCAAATTCTTTGTTGGTTTACAAGTATATCAGAGGAAGAATGGAATTTTCATTACACAGTCTAAGTATGTTAATGAAATACTGAAATTTTTTGGGATGGAAGATGCTAAACCAGTAGGAACTCCTATGGTTACTAGACAAAAGTTATCTAAGAATGATGATGCTGCAGAAGTGAATCAAACTTTGTATAGATCTATGATTGGAAAATTACAATATGTTGTACATAGAAGACCATATATTGCATTAGCTGTTGGGATTGTGGCAAGATTCTCTGCCAATCCTAAGGAAACACACATGATGGCCATGAAAAGAATTATGAGATACTTGAAAGGAACTGCTGACTATGGTCTATATTATAAGAAGGATGACAAATTTGAACTTAGAGTTTATACAGATGTTGATTGGGTAGGAAATGTAGATGACAGAAAGAGAACTAGTGGTGGAGATTTCTTTCTTGGATAGAGATTAGTCTCCTGGACAAGCAAGAAACAAAATTGCATTTTCCAATCTACTGCCGAGGCTGAGTATGTTTCTACTGCAGTAAACTATTCAAATTTGGTATGGATAAAATAATTGTTGATAGGCATGAAAGAATAAATCACTAAACCTGTTGTTATTTTCTATGACAATACAAGTGCTATCAATATTTCTAAGAATCCCATGATGCACACTAAGACCAAGCACATTGCAATCAAGTATCACTACTTGAGAGAATTTGTACAAGATAAGGAAGTCTGAATGGAATATGTGAATACAAAAGAACAATTAGCTAATATATTCACTAAAGCTTTACCCAGAGAAGCTCATGAGTATTTGAGAAGTCAATTAGGGGTTCTTCCCCTAACTGAGGCTGCGTAGACAAGCTTGGAGCACTGCATCAAATGTGTTATAGTAGAACATTTGACAAATTGATGCAGAAGATTGTCACACTTTAGGGCTAGCCTAGAGTTGTGAAAGAGATGCAAAGATAAGGAATCAGTCATAAGCAAGATGATAGAGGAAGAAACATGGACCTGCATAGATATTCTCTACATCTGATGGATGTATGTTTTAGTTGCTGATTTGGAATTTTTGTCAAAGAGGGAGATGAATTGATATGATAACACATAATACTGAAAGGTAAGAGGGAGTCTGAAAGATAAGAGGAAGATGAACTGAAATGAAGGATCGGGATAGAGGGAGATCTGAATACTTCTGACGGTCACATAAGTGAGGCTTATAAGATTCTGAATCAGAATGAAGCTAATGATATTATAAATAATTCTTTGATGGATAGATAAGTTTTGGATTGGTTGGTAATCCATGTGTTATTTAGGTGATATCATATGGTTTTTCCATCAATGCCAAAGAGGGAGATTGTTGGAAACTACAATTGAAACAATTGTTGTATTGTCATTAATGTCAAACCTTGATTGGTAAGACTATTGCTACTTAGAAAAGTACTATATCTATTTGAGTGTTGCTAAGGGGCTAGCAAGGTTCATAACAATAGCACCTAAGGGAAAGGTTGAGTTATCTTGATACAAAAAAGTGTACTTGACTATGTTGCACAATGATGAGATAATGTATTCTTTATCTTAGTAAGATTGAAGACTAAATTGGTAGGCTTAACCAAGCAAAGAATGGAAAAATCATGTTTAAGCCGAGTTATGCTAGTGTCGACTGAGCATCAGTAAATTGCCGAGGAAGACAGTGTAAGCCGAGGAAATAGTTTTAGTAATGACCGAGCTTTCTAATGAAGATAGAGTGGATGATCATAGTATTGACCGAGCATCAACAATTTTATATTTGAAAAGAATTTGATTTTGGAGCCGACATTGTTGAATTCTTGGATTATCTAAAATGTGTTGACTTTATTTATTGATTGTCTAAAAGCATTAAATGCACCAAAAAACATTTTATTGTAAATTTTTAAGAGATTTGAGATGATTCTAGAAAAGGAGCTAAAGAACATGAAGCGGGTAGATTCAATGAATCTAACCTAACCCTAAGATCTATGATTGAGATTGAGCAGCAAAAGATGAGTTAACCTAATTGAAGAAAGAATATAAGGATCTAAGCATTTGGATATGAAAGTGCATGGGTGAACAGAGAATGCTGGAAGAGTAAATTTTATTGACTGAATAAGCAGAAAAGGCTGAAGGAAATTGTGGCGGTTGATTGAACAAAAGTTTTGAGCAGATCAGAGATGGAGATGGAAAAGTTTCAAAGTTAGTAAACTAGCATTAGTGTATGGAAACAGATCTAATATTTGTAAAGTGATTGTATATTTTTAGATAAATATTGCTGCTACTTTCTAACCATTGTAATAGTCAAAATCCTTTTAATAGAGGTTGACCTAACAGTCATATGTTAAATCCTTTGAACAAGGTTGCATTCTAATGGATTGTATGTAGGTCCTATGATGAGGCTCACTTTTAACAAGGTGATTGAAATCCTTTAACCGGGTCACACCTGATAGTGTGTATTGTAACCTTTGATCGGGTTGGCTTTTTACTAAGCTCACTTCAGAAGAGTGAAAATAATAGTAGCATGTTACAAAGTGGTTTTTCCCATATTGGGTTTCCACTATAAATCTTGGTGTTTGTACTTGTGTGAGTGTTTTGGTTTGAACATTTCTGTGTTTTACAAGTTAAGTTACAGCTGGGTAGTGGACTGCATTGTTATGTCTCTGTTATTGAATCAGTGATGACCGAGTTTGTTTTGGTTTTGGATTTGATTTAAGAAAAAAAATTTAAGATTGTTTTATACATCAGGACCTAACAACAACTGATTCAAACCCCCCCCCCCCCCCCGCCCCCCTCTCTATTGTTCTAAATCATATTGACAAAAATTTATAAAGTTTAACAAATATGATGGGGGAGTTGTTAGAGTTGGAAACAATGCACCTTGTCTGATAAAAGGAATAAGATCTATTACTCTTGATGGAAAGATTAATATTGATGATGTTTATTTTTTTGATGGATTGAAACATAATATTTTGAGTGTTGGATAGTTAGTTGATAAGGGATATCAAGTTTGGTTTACTGAGAAAACTTGTGTGATCAAGGATAAGGATGGTAATTTGATCGGAACTGGATCAAGAACCAGAGGTAATATATTTTAGTTGAATCCTACTGAGATGACATGTTTAATTACTAAAATTGATGATAGTTGGTTATGGCACACAAGGTTTTTTCATATTAACTTTGAAGGTATGTGCAGGATCATGGTATGCCAGACTAGGCCCTGAAGTGGCAATGAAAATTTAGAAAATCAGGTTTAGGCAAGCTGACATAAAAATTTGAACAAGTTATAAATATTATATCAAAAATATGTAAGAAGAGAATTTGTAGAAAATTGAATTTAGTTTCTAAGATACTAGGGCTTTTTTGAAAAATAATTATTCAATATGTTGAAAATTTCAAATTTCAATGTAGTAGTATGAAAATTTTAGGAAAAAATAAGAAGTAGGTGTATGTATAACCACCTTAAACAAAATCAAATGATAATATTTTTTTACAAGATTCTAGATATAAGTAGTAGACTCATATATGGATGTGACATATTTTTTTATAATTTTTTTCTAAGTCAATAATTAATTATGATGTTTATTCTACAACTTTTCCAGAATACAAAAATACTCTTGTTTGACTACATTAACTTAGTCTAAACTTTAGCAAATTGAAAACTTTTTTTATTTTTCTTCTAGTAGGAAAATCATAGAATGTGACACATGTTTTGGATTTCAAAAATGTTATGCAGTTTGAAAGTTATAGCTATTTTTCAATAAGTCAATCAATCAGGACTAGAATGATAACAAGTAGGTGTATATCTCACCATTGAACAAAATCAAATGATAATATTTTTTTATAAGATTCTATATAAAAATAGTAGACTTATGTACACATGTGATGTATATGTTTTTGTATTTTTTTCTATGTAAATAATTAATTATGATTTTTCTGCTACAATTTTTTATGAATGTAAAAACTCTTGTGTCTAACCACCTTAACTTAGTCTAAACTTCATCAAATTGAAATAATTATTTATTATTAATTTATTAGGTGAAGCATAGAATGTGATGTATATTTTAGATTTCAAAAATTTTATACTATTTGAAAGTTATAGTTGTTTTTCAAAGAGTCTATCAATCAGGACTTCTTTTTCAAATCGCCACTTTTTGGCATACCATGATCCTACACATACCCTTCATAATGTTGTGAAATTAAGTACTACTTTTGCAGTAAGATATTTTCTTAAGATTATGAAACCTACTGATTTCATTTACAAAGAATGTGTTATGGATAAATAGAAGAGTTCATTTTCTAGTAAGAAATTCACAACATAAGAGAAGTTGGAAATTATTCATACATATTTGAGTGGCCCCACAAGGACTAGAGGATTCTATGGTGAAAGGTATTTTATGATTCTTGTTGATGGTTTTACAAGAATGATGTGGATTGCATTTCTGAAAGAAAAATCTGAAGCATTTGATAAATTTAAATTGATTAAAAACAAAGTTGAGAATGAATATGGAATGAAGATTAAATGTTTAAGGTCTGATAGAGATGGATAATTTACTTCGATGAAATTTAATAGTTTTTGTGAAGTGAATGGTATTAAGAGACATCTTTCAGCCCCTAGAATGCCTAAACAAAATGGTATTACAAAAAGAAGGAACATATCTGTAACTAAAGTAGCAAGAGCTATGTTATTTGAGAATGATTTGGTGAAGACATTCTAGAGAGAAGCAGTGAATACAATAGTATATACAATGAATAAAGTACAAGTTAGAGCAGAAACAAACTAGACACCTTATGTATTATGGTTTGGACATGTGCCATCACTTAAGTATTTCTAAATTTTTGGAAGTAAGTGGTATATTAAAAGAGATGATGATATTGGTAAGTTTGATCCCAAAAGTGATGAAGGTATATTTCTTGTTTATTCATTGAAAATAAAAGCTTATAGATGTTTCAATAAAAGAACTAATACTACTGTTGAGAGTGCAAATGTTAAAGTTGATGAAAATTTCAAAATTCAGGAAAGAATGCTTGATTATGAATCAAATGAAGAAGTTCATCCTAGAATTTATCAAGAAAATGTTGAATTATTTTATGAAGCTGACAGTGATGTGAAGAATGAAAGTCACATTGAGGAGATAAGAGAAGAACCTAGAGAAGAACATGGAGTGAGACAATGACACCTAATAGGAATCTAGCAAGAAATCACCCTGTTGATTAGATTATTGGGAGCATAGAAAAAGGAGTTTTGATAAGGAATAAGGTACAAGAAGAACTATGTTTGGTTTATCAAAATGAACCTAAATCTACTGATGAAGCTTGTAAAGATGAAAATTAGATTAAAGCAATGAAAGAAGAACTAGATCAAATTGAAAAGAAAAAGACATGGGAGTTGGTCCCTAGACCTAAATATAAAAATTTTATAGGAACTACATGGGTATTCAGGAACAAGATGAATGAACAAGGAGAAGTTGTAAGGAAAAATGAAATACTAGTATGCAAATGATACTCACAACAAGAAGGAATTGATTATGAAGAGACTCTTGCACCTATTGCAAGAATTGAAGTGGTAAGAATGTTTTTAGCTTATGCAGCCTATAAGAAATTCAAAGTATATCAGATGGATGTGAATTCAGCATTTATGAATGGAGAATCAGAAGAAGAAGCCTAAATTGAGGAGCTTGAAGGTTTTCACTTGACTCATGAAGGAGATATGGTATGAAAATTGAACAAAGCTTTATATGGACTAAAACAAGCACCTAGAACATGGTATGCAAGATTAGATAAATATTTGATAAAATTGGGATTTGCTAAAGGCATAACAGATAGTAATTTACATCTGAAAGATATTGTGAATGGTTTGTTAATTATAGTTATCTTTTTTGATGATATTATCTTTGGTTGAGAAGATCAAGCTAGTGATAAATTTGTAGATGAAATGAAGACAAAATTTGAAATGACCATGATTGATGGGATGAAATATTTTTTAGGATTACAAATATCACAAAATAGTGATGGTATTTTCTAATGTTAAGAAAAGTATCTAAAAGACTAGTTGCAGAGATTTGGAATGGAAAATTGTAAGCCGGTTTGCACAGCTATGGTAATTGGTTATAAGTTATCTAGCACAGATGAAACTCCTACAATTGAAAAAAAGAAGTACAGATCTATGATTGGAGGATTGCAGTATTTAACTCATACAAGACTAGATATATCATATGTATTTAGAATTATTGCAAGATTTCAAGCTGATCCTAAAGAGTCACATTATGCAGTAGTAAAAAGAATATTTAGATATTTGAAAGGCACAATTGACTATGGGTTATGGTATGAAAAATATAATTACTTTACCCTATGTGCATATACAGATGCAAATTGGGGAGGTAGTGTTGATGAAAAAAAGAGTACAAGTGGTGGAGCATTTTTCCTTGGAGGAAGATTGGTTTCTTGGTTAAGTAAGAAATAGAATTGTATTTCACATAGCACAACAAAAGAATAATATGTAGCAGCATCAAGTAATTATAATTAGATAATATGGATGAGACAATTGTTGAAGGATATTGGAATTAAATTTGATGAGCCTTTTGTTATACACTATGATAATAATAGTATAGTAAGAATGTCAAAGAATCATGTGTTGTATTTTAAGACAAAGCATATAGAAATCAAGTATCATGTTGTAAGAGAGAATGTTGCAAAAAAAGAATTCAGACTTGATTATATAATTACAAAAGAGCAGATTACAAATATATTTACAAAACCCTTACCTAAAGATACATTTGAGTATTTGAGAGGTATGCTTAGGGTTATGCCCCAGCCAACTTTTGAGAAGTGATGTAGATTGTTCCATCAATCCACTAGTATATGAGCTCTATCTTTTCTAGACTCTATGTTGGTACTTTCTCTATGGGGGAGTATGTGTGTTTTGAGCTGAGTCATAAAGGACTCTTGCGAATGTATTTTCTGAAAAGTGTCTTTTGACATTGACTTTTTTTGTAATAGATTGACATTGTGATGCTCTATCTGTCATTGATGTTAATGGGGGAGAAGGATACATGAAAAAAAATATATTGGAGGAGATGAAGCAATATAAAATGGAAAAACCTGTAAGATTTCATTGATGAAGAGGATTTGAAAATATTTTAGAGCAGTAGTGTTGCAATTTGGTATTCATGGAACTTGGAAGTTTTTTATATATGTTGGCATCAATACCAATGGGGGATATTGTTAGGAATGTATGATAACTATGTCCTATGGGGGAGTATTTAGAGTCATTTTGTAGCATTTGTATGTTGCATTCATGACTATGATTGTCATTAATGTCAATAGAGTGATATACTAGAGATTAGCAGTCAAGAAGACAATGTTTGAATTAGCGCACCTCGAGTATTGCAGATCAAGCTATGTGAATTTGATGATTTATTCTAAATTGTGTCCTAAGAGTGTTGTCAAGAGAACATATAGAAATTCTATTATTTATGAAAGTCATGTATAATTTAGTAGAAGCATTATTCAGACAGTGTTCCTGAGAACCGGCTTGTGGTAACTGGATTATATCTCCTAATCAGGATAGAATCTAGACATATGAATTTATATAGCTGATGAAGACCTTTTGATGGTTACCCAGATGTGATGACATGGTCATTGGTTGCATGTGTGAAGAGTTTTTGTTTTTTTTAATCCAACAATTTTTATGTAATTTTGGATAATTATGTAACGTGTGAAGGTTTATATTTTGTATTTGGTTAAGCCTTGTTGGCCAACTCATTTGTAATTATTTGAGTGTGATCTAAAGGGAGGATTGTTTTCCTTTATTGTAATATATGGAATATGATGAGATATAGATGTGAATTATGAAATTGAGCAATATATGTTGTAAGAGGATATGCGAATTGCAGAGATGTGGTATTGAGATCTCGTGAAGCAGTTGGTATGGTTTGGCAGAGAAAGAGGAGAAAAGATAAGTTGCTGAGATTAGTATTTATTGGTATTATTCTATTTGGATAATACAAAGATTAGTTGGATAGTGTGTTCAGCGATCTTGTCCTTGAAGCTGTTTGGAAAGTGGGTCCTTCTATCTTCCATAACTCTTAACCAAGTTAGAATATTTTAACAGGGATTCAAAGTCTCCTAATAGGGACTCATATGTACTAAATGTATTTTATAAGGCTCCTAATAGAGTCCATCCTCTCACAAGGAATTTTCATATTAGTGCATCTTTTGTGGGAATCATTCCCACCGACGTTTACTCTCTGAGAAAGAGGTTCCCTAGTTAACATATCTTGTGTTATTGTGTTGTGTATTTTTATCTTTCTATGGTTGTTGCATATATTGATTACATGGTTGAAATCTTATAATGGTAATAAAATATGTTATTAACTAATAACTGATTCACCCCCATCTCATTTATCTTGGTGGACTTTACTTTCTAACTCTTTTCACTGTAGAAAAATGTATTTCCTTGGGGTTGGCAAAAAACCTTGCGAAAGTACCCATTAAATGTGATATATATGGTTGGTTGTGTACAACATATTATAGTTTACCAATCATAGATCACTAAAGATTTTCATTCACTTCCTTTGTATCATCTTCTTTTGAAAATTTACAACTAGTAGCAATAGTCGGTGTTCCAACTGGATTTGGGTCTTCCATATTGAATGTTTTCAAGATCTCTTTAATATACTTTGATTGAGTGATGTAGATATCATCCTTGTTAAATTTGAAGTCAAAAAAAGAATTTAATATCTCCAATCATATACATCTCAAATTCCTTTCTCATTTCCTCACCAAATGACTTATACATTATCCCATTACCACCAAATATAATGTCATCAAAAAATATCTTAGCAATCAAAATTTCATCAGAACTTTCAAATTTCAAATATAAATTGCTTTTATCACTAGCTCTTTCAAATCCAATCTTTACTAGGTAGGAGGGTAGCCCTTCAAACCATGATTGGGGAGCCTACTTCAATCCATATAAAGGTCAATGTAATTTACAGACCATGTTCTTATTATTCTTGTCAAAAAATCAACCAGGTTGTTCAATATAGACTTCCTCTTCAAGAATTCCATTCAGAAATGAAGATTTAACATCCTTTTGATAAATTTTGAGTCATTTGTAGGTAGCATATGCAAGCAATATTCGTACACCTTCCAATCTTGAAAAAATAGAAACTATTTCACCATAATAAACACCTTATTCTTGTGCATATCCTTTGCATACCAATATTTCTTTTTTTCTTATCACATCTCCTTTATCATTGAGTTTATTTTTGAAAATACATTTAGTTCCAATTACATTATTTTCCTTAGGTTTTGGTACTAGTGACCATATGTTTTTGAAATTAGAAGTAGCAAAAGGGTGTTGGTCCATGGAACATAAAAGGCTAACCAAGAAAATTAATAGAGAAAAAATCAAACTTAGAGAGCAGGAGTAGTAACAGTTTGGAACACATAGCTTCTACCTCTAGATCAAAAACATAAATGAAAAATTCAATCCACCAAAGCCACAGAGTATCAAACAATCACGAAATAGTCTTGGTAAAATCCAGCAGTAAAATGAAAATATGCCACACAAGGCTAAAAATATTACTTAAAGTTTTAAACATAAAGAAATTAACAAAGCCCATCCAATAAAAAGGCCTAGAAACAACCCCAATCTCCATCATCTCGTACTCATCCAGCTGTAGAGTCATTTATCATCCCATAAGAGCTTAGATAGTAACAAGTCAATGCACTGCTCATTCAAAAATTTGAAGAGTTCACGGTTTCCTTCAATAGACTCCTTCCCCTCCAAAGCCTTCTCATTGAGAAGGAAGAGCATGGTAGTAGATGCGTGCATCACCTTGAGAGAAAATTTACTAACATCTGCTAGTCTTTTGTTCATGTTATCAAGGTCTAGGGTAAGCTTAGCCATAATATTTTCTAGGGACACAAATTGGTATTTGATTCTTCCCATCAGACCACTACTTGTAGTCTCTTTACCAGCAATGTGGTCCTTTTCTAGCTTGTCCTCCTCATCCATGATAGTTTGGATGTCTTCCTCCACCTTTTTATCCACCTGATCAGAGCTATTTTCTGAGCCATCTCTATTGGGAGAGCCCACAAAGGGATCCTCCTAGCTCATGAGCTCCCTGATAGCTTTTTTGCCTTGCTCTTTGGCAAGACGAGAGGAGCGACAGGTAGAGCTAGGTTGGGGATCAGTATTTGGAGGGAACTCCATGTTAATGATGATTTTCTTTTTTTTTTTCGGAGGGATCAGAGAGAAATCTCTAGAGATAAGGGCATTTTTGTGGCCCATCCTCGAAATAGGACTGGGTTGGGTTTCAGAGAATTTAGGGCTAGCAGCAGGGGTCGAGCACCCTTTAGACTCAAAGGGCATGGGAAGGCTCTAGTTAAGGGAATCCAAAGGCACCAAAGGTTGCTAGACAAAGTGGGTAACTTGCATAGTAGGGGGGCCAGAGGGTGCAATGGAAATTGTACAGTCTGAGGATTAGGAATTGGTGGAGGTAGATAGGCTTCTTCTCAAATGAAATACCCTCATTAAAATCATTAACATTAGAATCAAAAGAGTGTAATAGGTAAAAAGGTAAGGAAATCAAAACTTTATTTTGAAATGATTCAAAAAAGGAAGATGGTAGTTGTAGAAAGTACCATAGTAGCTCTCTAGGGTGAAATACTTGATCACTAGCTTACACATCTTAGGCTAGAATTCTAGGAGGTCAGAGACACTGTAGCCCCCATTTTTAGAAACTTAGATGTCATCATTCTTTAAAAAATGAATAAACTTCATCTTCACTTGGGCTTTAGTAGTTTTCTTCCATTTTCTGCCAATAGTCGACATCCCGGTGTCTTGGCCAATGACCTCCTCATTTATTTCAAAGGTGATACCATTGATGGTAACCTTCCTTTAATTCTAGGTTTTAACAAATTGCATGGATATCATTTCGTCATGACTCGTGAGGGTTTCCATAAAATAAAGAATACCTCCCTCCTTACAGAAATACATGACCATGGGGTCTGAGAAGAACTCTTCCTCAATCTTGTTTGGCTTAATCCTCTTCTCATCACCTCCTATCTTAGTCCTCAAATGCTAGTCACTCAACACCCCACAAAACATAGGATAGCAGTCACCTTTGAGATCAGGGGGTTTGAAACCAGAATGGCGAACCACAAAAATGCTAAAACCAGACTTAGAGCCTAATTTTTTTGCAAGGTAGGAGTTGGGAATGATGAATTGATGGCCAAAGATAGAAATTAAGGTCATGTCATGCTACGAGTATTAATTAGGGTAATAATTATCTTGGGGCTCATGAAACCTTGCCAGAGAGGCCACCAAGTTTAACACATGGGGATGGCATGTTAAAACACAATTAGAATCAATTAAATTCACTCTGTATCTCCTATAATCCTCCGTAGATTATATTTTATTTAGAAACCATTCAGAGTAATGGTGCCCCATAAAAGGAAGCCTTGTGTTGATTTTCCATGTCAAACCCCTTTTGCAACCTATAGGCCCTCCAAAATAATCCATGTGGCATTTGAAAGTAGTATAAGAAGGGGTGGTGAAAATGTGATAGCACCCAGCTCCACTAGTAAGCGACCAAACCAAGCTCCAATTTTTAAACTTCATGGGACGTGAATTCAGCTTCACTCATTTCTCACCTAAGCAGGTCTTGAGTAGTCTAGGGAAGTTGGTTGACTGATCTCCAACACCGAAGCCTGTCGAGATGCATATCAGTAGCATCCATGGCATTATCCATAGAGTTTCCTTCTCTATAGGTGTGCATGATAGAAGACCTATGAATGTGCTCTATTAAACCATGAACTTCAGATAAAATACTATCATATTTCCAACTAGTGCTCAAGTTTCCTCTAGTAATATCAATGATAACTTTGGAATCCCCTTCAATAGAAATTTTGGTACATCCCAGGGTAATGGAAAAATATAGGCCCCAAAGGAGAGCCATACCCTCATCCTAATTGACAGTATGATTTTGGAGGGGGCTAGCATAGGCAACCACCAATCATCCCCTGTGATAACGAATAACACTACCTCCATCTTGGAGACCATTGTGAACCAAGCCATCAAAATTGAGTTTGTTCTAGGTAGCCTAGGGAGGAGGCCAAACAGTGGCCTTACGAGTTGAAAGGTTGGTGCTATTAAAATTGGTGAATCCCTTATCAATACCCCAAATCTTGGCAATTTTATGGTCCCAATTAGAAGGGGGAGACTTGCAATCTTCCATTGGGAGATGAGTAAACTATCTTGTAACACTTTGAGACCTAGATGGAACATCATTGTAGCATTAAGCTCAATCTCCCTAAAAATCCTATTATTACATTCCTTCCAGAGGATCTAGTAGAAGATGGGAAGGGCTTGATTCTAGAGGAGTTTTATCAGGGGGTGATGGGAAGGTGACAACCAATCTTGAAACCAGTCATGGATATCCCTATTAGGAGACCACCAAATGCAGAGTCAGGTTAGAATTTTCTACCAAATCTTGGTGGCAAAATCATAGTGAAGGAAGATGTGATTTATACTTTCCTCCTCCCTTTTTCATAAACAACACCTATTAGCAAGACTAAATCCCCTTTTACTGAGGTTTTCAAGAGTGAAAATTTTGTCGTGGAGCACTATCCACCAAAATAAGTTCACTTTAGGAACCAATTAGGGCTGCCACACTTTCTTCCAGCATGTGGTGTTAGCAATTTCTATGATTAGTAGATTGTAAGCCATTTTAACACTGAAACCACTATTTTGGGTGTGTCACCATAAAATTCTATCTGGCTAATCAATCCTAGAAATGCAAATAGACTGGAGTAACTCCTTGAGTTTGGTAGCAAGATTGACAAGATTCATTGTATCCCTCAGGATAGGAATGATATCAATCCACTTACCATTGGTGATAAAGTTAGAGACAAGGTTTTCGACACCATGAGTGAGGATGTTCCTTAATTGGGAAAAGTGGGAGGAAGCTAGAATAAAATTTGGTAGCCAAGGATCCTCCCAAAACTGGATGTCCCTGCCATTGCCCAATTTCCAAAAGGCCCCTTTTTCCAAACTACTTCTTCTCTTAAGAATGTTGTTCCAAATTTTTTATCCTCTCAGGTGGCCTAGTTCCATGAAGAGCTTACAAGAATATCCTCCATCTAGGTACTTGGCTTCCATAATTTTGCACCAGTCAGTAGATCCCATGACCATAGTCCAAACCATCTTGGATAGCAGGGCCCTATTGAGATTGTGAATTCTCCTCAGCCTTAGAACCCCTAAGTGTTTAGGAAGGCAAACCTTGTCCCAACTAACCAAAGATAGCCTTCTCTTTTTCATAGACCCCAACCAAAGGAAGTTGCATTGTATATTTTCTATTTTATCATCCATGAAACCAGAGATATTGAAAATGGAAAGGAAATAGACAGGTATAGCTTGAAGATAAACATTAAGAAGTTGGAGCTTACCAGCACTACTGAGGAGCTTACCTTTTCATGTCACCAGCTTCCTTTGGGTTCATTCCAAAATGGAGTTCCAAAATTCTTGCTTCACTTTTTTGATAGTTAGGGGTAGCCCAAGGTAAGTAGCTAGAAGAGAATTAGCCTGGCAACCCAGGATTTTTAGGATTTTAGTTTGAATGACAGGTTTAGTGTTGAAGAAGAACATTCAAATTTTGTGATAGTTGATATGTTGGCCTAGAGCAGTAGCATACCTATCCAACATCAGTTTCTACATCCTAGCCTCCTTGACCGTGGAGGTGCCACAAAAGAAGGTATCATCCATAAACTATTGTAGGACCATTGGGGGTAGTCTGGTAGCTGGTTTAATACCCATAATTTCCTTGGTGTGTGCCATTTGTATCATATTACAACCCAAAACCTTAGCAAGAAGGATGAAGAGGTAGGGGGAGAGGGGGTCCCCTTGGCATAGACCCTTGCTAGGAGAAAACTTGGTGCCCGATATTCCATTGAACAACATACAAAATCTAACCATTTTAGCACAAGCTTTGACAAAGCATATGAAGTGTTGAGAGAACCCAAAAGAAGTTAGGACCTTGTAAAGGAAGGTCTAGTTGAATTTTTTATACAATTTTGAAATGTCAAGTTTGAGGGCCATTCCAATAGCCTTACTATGGTCTATGGAGTGCACAATTTCATGGGTGGTAATGGTTGCATCCATAATTTATCTTCCTAGCACAAAACCTTTCTGATTAGGGTTAATGATCTTGCTAAGAAGAGGTTTGATTTAGTTGACCATGATATTGGAGAAGACTTTTTAGAGTGTATTACAAAGACTGATGGGTCTGAAGTCCTCAATTATTCTAGGCTTTAGACACTTTGGGACAAGAACTATATAGGTTTCATTGAGCTACTTAAGGATTTTCTTAGTTCTGAAGAAGTATCCGGCTACATGAGTCACATCATAGCCAACAATATCCCAAAATTCATAGAAAAAGTTAGGGGGAACCCATGGGGGCCTGAGGATTTGAAAGGTCCCATAGAAAACACTGCTTTATGAACTTCCTCATTAGTGACCTTGGAGAGGAGGGAGTTGTTATCCATATTTGTGACAACCTTAAGGAGATGGGAAGTGAGCTGGTTTTGGAGGTTGTGTGAGTTCCAACATTGATCTCAGTAAAGGCATTGATAAAATAATTTGTGGCCAAATTTCCCACCATTTTAGCGTCAGAAATCTAATTACCTAGATTATTAGTTAGAGTGTTGATGGAATTACATCTCTTATGCTTGCAATCTGATTGATGGAAAAAGGAAGTGTTGTGGTCCCCCTCTTTGAGTCTTAGAACCTTGGATCTTTATTTCCAAAAGACTTGCTCATTACCAGCATGTCCTTCCAACTTTTTTGATCATTTTCTTCCTCAATGTGTAGGTCAGATGATATGTTTTTAGTAGCCATCTTCCCTTGGAGGGTTTCCAGCTTCTCAGCCAAATCTTTTTTTTTGTGAAAGATGTCCCCAAAAGTAGTTTTTCTCCAACCTTTGACAACTCCTCTTATAAGTTTTAGTTTAGAGGCCACCCTAAACATGGTTGTACCTCCTATAGGTGTATACCACCATTATAGGATCATGTCCCTAAAGTTAAGGTGAGAAGCCCACATAATTTCATACCTGAAGGGAGCAGGGTAGGGGTGCTTCCCATCCAACCATTTGAGTAGAAGGGGATTGTGATCATAAGTGGTTCTGGGGAGAGCAGTCAGGGAGCAGATCTATCCCACAACTAAGGGGGAAGATGAGAGGACCCTATTAATCCACACTTGGATGAGGTGGTTTCCCCTTCTATTGTTATTCCAAGTGTATGGGTTTCCCTTAAGATCAACATCATAGAGGCCATTCAAGATGACAAAGCTAGATGCTTCCCCCATGTTGTCAATGTAATCCATAATGCCACCACATTTTTTAGAAGGGTACAGAGGAGAGTTTAAGTCCTATGCCACTAGAAAATTGGAGTCTTGCAAGGGGAGAAAGGAGGTCGTTAACTCCTCCCAAACCTCTTTTCTCCCTCGGTGAGAGTTAGGAGCATAAATTTTGAAATAGTGCTAGAGAGCCATGGAGGACGTGAAGGAAACAACAAGGTGATACTAGGAGAAGCTGAGTGCATCCCCCCAAACCTTATATGGATTCTAGACGGTAGAAATACCTCCAGAAGCCCCATGAGCTTCATAACAAAAGAACTTGGCCCTAGGCTAGAGTCTCCCCACAAGAGAATCAAAATTAATATAAGACATTTTAACTTCCTGGATTAATAGAATATCAGCTCTATAGTCACTAATGTACTGCTTGACAATAAGCTCTTTTTGGGATTATTTAGACCCCGAATGTTCTAGGAGAAGACAATCATTTCTTACCTTTTTGTGTTAGTTCAAGGGTCAATTGCCTTCCAGCAATGATCTCCTTTTTTGTGCTCCTTTGTCTTCTGTCCCTATTAGATGTGCATCCTATTTTTGTGTCCACTCCAACATCGATTTCTTTTTATTCTTTTCAATTTGGTCAATTTCTTCTTTCATAGCATTCATCAATTCTTCATTCTCTAGTGCATCTTTGACTAGTCTAGGATCAAATTAAGAAATAAAACATGTATTATCTTTCAACTTACTTCTTTTCATTATTCCTACATTCTTATCTCCAATAATTTTTCTCGGTGAGTGGTGTCTCCTCACATATTTTTCTAACACAAGTTTGAAAAACCGATCAATTTCATCTCTCATTGGAGGCTCTTCTTGCTCATTGTTTCATTCTTGTTGCTTTTTGGTTGGATCAGATTAATTACCATCTTGCACATAAATAAATATGTTATAATCCTTAGGTTCCTTTTTTCTATCCTCTTCATTCCTTTTTGCAAACCAATCAATTATCACATTTGCACTTTCAACAATTTTGTTAGCACTTCATTGATCAAACATTTATATGCTTTAATTTTTGGTGAATAACCAAGAAATATTCCTTCATCACCTTTGGAATCAAATGTTCCATTTCTAGCATCTTTCAGTATATAACACTTACTTCCAAAAATTTTGAAGTGACTTACATTCATTGTATTTCCAAACCATAATTCATAGGTTGTTTTGTCTGTACGTTTCTTCAACTATATTCATTTGAGAGTATAGACTAGAGTACTTATAGCTTCTCTCCAAAAATTTTGTACAACCTTATTATCAATCAACAAAGTTCTAGCACAATCAACAATAGATCTGTTTCTTCTTCCAACTATCCTATTCTACTATGGAGTCCTTAGTGCAGACACTTGTCTCCATGCTCATTGCAGAAGACAATAAATTCATTAGAGATAAATTCACCTCCTCTATCAAACCTCAAACACTTTATTTATTTACCTATTTATTTTTTAACTCTAGGCTTATACCACTTAAAATTTTGAAATAGATCAAATTATTCTTTTAGAAACATAATAGTCATCATTCTTGAATAATCATCAACAAAAACTAAAGTATCGATCTCCATAATAGCTTTTAACTTTCATAGCTCCACAAAGGTCAATGTGAACCAATTCTAATATACCATTTATAGAATAATATTTTTGTAGAAAGATGGACATATTTATCTTACCAAATTGACATTCTTTACACAATACATGATCAGATTCACTCACTTTTGGTAGAACTCTTACTCTTCTTTTCTTACTCACTTTGATCAAGTAATCAAAATTTACATGACACAATATCTAATTCCATAACTACACATCTTTAGTTTTGACAAAGAATCAACTCTTTGCATCAGTATGAAGATGAACTAAATTACCTCTTGATTGTCCCCCAGTTCCAATTATGTCTGTATCAGCACCATAAATCTTCACCTTTCTATTCTCAAATTGCATTTGGTGGCCAATATTGTTCAGTTTTACAATACTCAATAGATTATAGTTCAATCCTCTAACCCAATATGCATAATTTCATTTCATCTTCTCATTCAACACAATAGATCCTTTACCTTTCACAGGTGATAGATAATCTTTGCCAAATCTAAAAAATCCTCCATCATATTCTTCTAGGTTCTCAATTTTTTCAATTTCACTAGTCATGTGGTGTGAACAACCACTATCAATAATCCAAGGATTTGTTTATTTACATGAGGCAAAAGTTCTTTCTCATCTTCAAATTTTTCTTCATCTAAGTCTTATTTTACTCCAACAAAGATAACTTCATATTCTTTATCGATATCGTCAGATTCATCATGAGTTACACCTTCCTCGACTAGGTAGAAATACTTCTTTCCTTTATCCTTAAAATCTCTGAATCTTCAGTTTATTTTGTCTATTTTATCATTCTTATCATTTTTGTCATTTTTAGGATATCTAGATGTAATATGTCCAATCTTATTACAACTATAATATTTGAATGGTAGCCTACCTTTTTACTTTCCTTTTCCTCTATGTATTTGGTTAGCGAGTAATGCTTCTAACTCTTCTTGTCCTCTTTCTTTGGAAAACATATTATCATGCTCTTTTCCATGTGAATTTTTTTGAATCTCTCTTTCTGTTCTTGATGTTCCAATGCTCAAAGATGACTTGAAGGAATTCTCAATGGTTGGTAGACTATTATCATAGTTACAAAGCTCAAATGTAGTCAAATTAATGATTAGGGCTTCAGGAGTAACAAATTTGTTTGGTATAGATCTCAATTCTTGAATTGAAGATACTCTAATAGCATACTTAGAAGACAAAGTTATCAATATTTTTCTTACCAATTCTTCATTGGTAAAGGATCATCCAACACCTATGATGGAATTCACAACTACTTTGATTCTTCTACTATACTATTTGATGTTCTCCTCATCTTTCATTCTCATTTAATCACATTTTCCTCTAAGATTATCAACCTTATCTTTTTTAACATGTTGATCTCCTCCATAGATAAGAGTATTTATCTCCCAAATCTATTTTGAATTTGTACAGTCTTTGATATCACTGAATTCAACATTGGAGAGTTAAGAAGAAATGTCTATCATAATTGATTTGTGTTCCTACTTTTCTTTCATCTCATCAATTATCAAGGGTCCGGTGGTTTGTGGAGTGTAGTCATTTTCTAGCAAGTTCAAGGCATGTTCTCCAATTCTAGATAGATACAATTTCATTCTTCTTTTCCATGTTGAGAAACTTTCCTTATTCAACTTAGGTACCTCTCTCTTATACATATTCAAATATTTTACTCAATTCTTTAAACCTATTTATTTAGAGTACTTAGCTCTTATACCAATTATTGGATTACAAAGAGGGGGTGTGAATTAGTAATCCCTTATCCAAAATAACTTAAAATACTTTTACCTGATTAACTCAGTAGAAGCTTGGTAGCAACATAGTTCACTATTTATCAACAACAGTAAATAAACTATAGAAATAAGTAAAACATTCATACATATAATCCACAACATGTAACACCAATATTTAGCAAGGAAACCCAGCTTTGGGAAAAACTACTTTTGTAATTGTCACCCACGAAGAAAAATACTCTTTTGAAGTACATCCAGTTAAGAGCCAGTCTCGTTAAAGATTAAAATACACACTCTTAGGTGTGACCTAGTCAATGGATTTACCTTAGATCTGTTAGGATGTTCACCCTGTTAGGAGAGGCCTTGTTAGAGGGCTTAAAACACTCTTTTGGAATATCACTTTGTTAAAGGATTTACAATAAGATTGTTAAGTCCACTCTTTTAAGAGATTTTTCTTTTACAAATGATAGTAAGAAATAGTAATAAAAATGACTTGTAGATTTTCTACTATCTTTTCATATCCGATAATATGTTTTCTCTTCAATCTTATCTTCAATTCTTCATCATCCACTGGCATCAACACTTCAACAAATCACTATTTTCCCACTCAGAATGTCATTGTTCCTTCTCCTCTCCAATAGTCGGTAACCCTTCAACTATTTAGTTTGCTAGTCATTTGTCCATACAAGATCATCCTTTATATAGACAAATTTTTCCTCTTAATCTTATGTATTACATTTTCCTATAGTCAATCTTACCCATTCATTTCATCATACCTTGAAATCAAATCTCGGTAACATGTTTCCTTTTCACCTAGGAACTTGAACTTTTTTGTAACTTGTTCCATCTATTTTTGGCACTTAGATCTCACCAAAGATCTTCTTCTGGACTTTTTAAAATCATAGATCTTTGTAACTATCTTTTCTCATTAGCATGATCATCTAGCTCATCATAGCTAATCATTAAATGTCGATTCCATCCATATTTAATAGCTATTCCTTGCTCGGTGTTCTTCCTTAGAATTTCAATTAACTACTCTCGGTACCTAAAATGTTCCTCATTTTTTAGTGTCTTTAGTTCCTTTCCTTTTAGTGAGTGACCTTTCCTTTTTCCTTATACCTTACCGAGTGACCTTACCTATTCGGTAGCCAAAAAAACCTATCTTACCAAATTCTCAAATCTTCATTACCATGCTTTACTGACTTGACAAAATAATATTTCAAGTAAAAGAACAATTACATCAGCATTCTCTTAATATTTTCAGATATGTATCAATTGACCATTTATGTTCTCTAGCTTCATAATATCCTTTTTATTCTTCTCCTTAACTCTTTCAACTTATAGCATCACCGAATGATATGGGAGCATAATATAAATCAAAAATCAATTTCTCGACATCAATGACAAGACAATAATTGATATAACCTTTCTACTATCATCATTTAGTCCTCTTAACTTGGTCATTCTTCATCATCAACTCCACCAAATACATTATTAGCAGTTAAATGGTAACATTAATAAGCTCCAATAAGTGAGATAGTAAATTTTACTTTACTTGCCAAGGCTGATTTTGAAACATCATATTTTAAAGATCATGCATGTACTAATAAGATTTGTATGCAAGAATCAAAATAAGAAACTAGCTTACAGAGCTTCCACATGATAAGAAGAAGATTGGCACCAAATGGGTATATAAGATTAAACTTATAATAGTGATAAGATTAATGAAAGGCATAAGACAAGATTTATTGCTAAAGGTTTTACCCAAAAGTATGGAATTTATTACGAAGAGACATTTGCACTAGTAGAAAGATAAGAGACCATTAGAATTATGATTTGATTAGCATCTCAAAAGAATTGGAGCATATAACATATGAATGTGAAAATTTCCTTAATGAATCAACACTTAGAAGAAGTATATGTTGAATAGTGATGAAGGGTGCTCCCCTTAATACCACAAACACATAATAGAAACAGAGAACAACAACAATTTGTAAGAACAAAAAATGGGCTTCTTATTATCTCCACAAATGTGGAATTATGAATTTTGAGAATTACAATATGCAAAGCCACATGGGCATTTCCCTTACAATATTTTGTAGTACAAAGCCTTGAATCATTACCCAGAACTACCCTAGACAACACTACGAGCCTTCTTTATATAGGCAATTTACACCACCCGAGAAGGTTATAGAAATTTAGCCCTTAAGGTCGACCAACCTTAGAATTATTTTATTTTTCATTTTATTACATCATATTCAGCTCAAAATAAATTTTGAAACCCAAACAAAAATTTTGAAGGAAAATTATTTTCTGCCATTTTAGGTGGCCCAAATTCTGGAGACCATAAGTCATCACCCGTTGACCCAATTGACTATTATGACCTCAATTTTGAAAGGGTGTGAGGTCCTCTATAGTGCTTGACTCATGCAAGCTCCATTCAGCCAAAGTTTTGACCTCATTCGGGGCCTCTAAAGCCTTCAAAACTGAGTTCAAAGTTTTTATACCCTGCTATCAATGCCGAAAATTTTCAATATCTTCAAAACTAGACGTGATCTAGCAATGAAACTTTACTGGTAGGATGATATGACTAAGATGAACCTTCACATGTGAAATCAAAACATTCCAAAATCATATGACCAACTTATAAAAAATAGTAAGTTTTCATAAATAGCAGCTCTGCACAAGATAGCCCTTATTGAAAAGAAACCAGAAATATTTTTGGGTGATGCAAGATTGCTCATACACCCAGGATGCTCCTGCATCAAATAGCCACAAGGTTTTGAAGTGGAAAGGAAAGAACATCATATCTAAAAATCAAAGAATGATTTGTATGGCCTAAAAAAAGAATTGAGAGCATGGTATGTTAGGATTTATGCATACTTTAAGGAGAATGTATTCAAGAAAAATAAGAGTGAAGCTACCCTTTACTACAAGAAATGAGGTAATGACCTATTCTTATTATAATTCTATATGTTGATGATCTATTTTACATGTGTAGTAGTTATAAGATGAAGGATGAGTTCAAATATTCTACCACGAATGAATTTGCGATGAAAGATTTAGGTCTCATGGAATACTTTCTAGCAATGGAGGTTTATCAAAGTAAGGATAAAATTTTCATCTATCAAACAAAGTAATTAAACGACATGATAGAAAAATTTGATATGGATAATTTTAATCCATCCTCCACTCTAATTTCTCATGGAGTTCTATTGTGTAGAGATGATGGTGTTGAATTATTTTATGAGATAGATTACATAAGTATTAGTGGGAGTTTAATGTTTCAAACCCACACAAGGCCTGATATTGCTTATTCAATTTTACTTAATTCAAGGTACATGAAAAATCCATCAAAGATACACATGAAGGAAACAAAGAGAATTCTGAGTTATATGAAAGGAACTATAAATTTTGGTATTCATTACCACTCTTGTAAAAAGTTCAATCTTGTTGGCTATAGTGATTTTTATATTAGAGGTAATTTGGATGACAATAAGTCTACATCTAGATTATTGTTTCTCTTTTGGTTTTAGTTTGATTACTTGGAGTTTAAAAAATAAAAATATTATTTCACTCGTATTCAAAGAAGACAAGTATGTCATTGTCACTTCAATAGGTACACAAGCTCTTTGGCTTAGAAAATTTTTGAAAGAAATTGGATAGAAGTTGATTCAACCTACAATAATTTTTGGTTACAACATGAGTGTCATTAAGTTGGTAAAGAATACAGTTCATCATAGAAGGACAAAGCATTTTGATTTGAAGTATGTTTTAATTCATGATTTGGTACATAAGAAGGAAGCTGAATTGAAGCACATAAACACTCAAGAAAAAATAGCAGATATCTTCACCCAATCAGTTGAAAAAAAAATCTGCCTCTTCGAGATCATATTGCAAGCTCTCTGAGGATCAAGGGGGAGCATATTGATAATTTATGTTGCATATGTAGCTCCTAAAAAATAGGGATTTCTTAGATAGTTAGTTTTTTGTTTGATTCATATACAAATAAATCATGTACATATACATGTGTAGGGTAGTTTTACTAAACAAGAGTTTTTATTTAGCGTTTTAATTTTATTTTTTCTGAATTTGCAAATTCTATATATGTAGAATATTGTATTTTATTTTGTGTGGAACAATAAGATATATTATTAGTATATTTTTTGAGAAAAAACAAAGTTCTTTGTTTCTCTATATCTAGAATATGATTATTTTCTTAGTTTATCTAAATATACCTTAATATCTAGATTGTTGTTATTTCTTTTCATTATGATTGATTAAGTTTATCATATCTCGTTGTTAGACACAAGGGTTCAATTTTTAATCTAAAAAAATTGTATGAGGAATGTGAGAGAAGCACGCCTACCATAAGAAATTTGATCCACTAGAAATGATGCCAAAACATGGGAAAATAAATTGGACCAATAGAGTAGATTAAATGGTCAAAATAAATTATCGATAATTAAAAATAGTTACATATAACAACACACTTAAACGTAATTTTCTTGACAAAAGAGGCAGAGAAGATTAATTTTAAATTCATAAAGTAATGTGCCAAGTAATGATTAAAATCCAAATCCATACCCAATCCATCAAAATAAATAAATGATTGAATGAATTCTAGATAGTGAACATAGATCGAAAGATCAATTTCCCAAACTCCTACATATCTAATGTAATCTCCACATAATTCCTTCCCAAAATGAAAACTCAAGTATGTCGAAATGGTTGAGAAAGAATATCTTCATTTCCAAGAACACAAAAATGAAGAGGAAAACAAAACTATTCAATTCCATTATAAAATAAAAGAGAAATATTCCATTTATTACTCACCCATGGAAACTTAAATAATATCATATTGGAGAATAACTTCAATAGGAAAATCCATCCAAGAAACATGTGTATTAAATTTATTAATTAATATAAAAGAGATATTAAATGACATAATTTTAATTAACTGATAATGTTACTCACATAATAATTAACATGATTTAAATAATTAAATTATATTAAGATAACATTACGCATGATTTAAATAATTAAATTATATTAAGATAAATAATTAAATTAGCATGATGCCCCTAAAGTCAGCCCGGGCCCTTTCAGATTTGAAATCATGTGGTGTTCTCACCCATCCTTTAGAGATCAAGTGAAATTCTGGTGGAAGACTAACATCAAGGGCACTGCCATGTTCAGAATCGCCCAAAAGCATGAAATTATCAGAAGGGAGGCTAAAGGTTGGAGAAAACATAATTTTGGAGACTTCCATAAAGAGAAAAAGGAACTGTCTAAAACCTTAGAATCCCTCTAGGCCCAATTGGCTTCTGGAAGCTACCCGCTCCAGATTCAGGTGGAGGAGGAGTTGACTAGACAGAAGTGGTAGGAAACCCTAGAAAAAGAAGAAATATACTAGAAGCAGAGATCCAGAATCTAGCGGCTTGCTGAAGGGGACAGGAACATGACCTTCTTCCATAGGTCTACCAGTAACCATAAAAGAATAAATACCATCACTACTATTAAGGATGAGGGAGGGAATGAAGTCAAGGAGAAGGATAAAATCAATCAGGTTGCAATTAACTACTTTAAGAAGTTGTACTCTAATGAGGGTCCTATATGCCTGAACAACATTGAAAATCAACTCCTGGACCACATCCAAATTGCTATAACTCTTAGGGATAATGACATGCTTATGAAGTGGGTCTCTGATGAGGAGGTCAAGAATGTGGTCTTCGCTATGGGAGCTTACAAAGCCCCTAGGCTGGATGGATTTCCTTCGGCGTTCTTTCAAAAATATTGGGACATTGTGGGGACTAATGTTACCCATGTTGCAAGAGACTTCTTTAGGACTGGGTGCCTCCTCAGACAACATAATAAAACCTACATTGTGCTTGTCCCAAAACATGACAATCCTACCTCTATGTTGGATTTCAGTCCCATCAACCTTTGTAATACCTTCTACAAGATCCTTACCAAGATCCTGGTTGGCAGAATCAAACCTCTTCTGGACAAGATTATCTATGCTACTCAAAAAGGTTTTGTTTTAGGAAGACAGATCCTGGATGCGTCCATAGCCACCAATGAAATCATCCACTCTATGGATAGAAGCAAGGTCCCAGGTATGGCCTTTAAACTAGATATCTCTAAAGATTATGACAAAGTTAATTGGTCATTTTTGCTTAAAATTCTAGCTAAAATGGGCTTTAATGAGAAGGTTATTTAGATTATACAAGAATGTACCCAAACTGTTAGCTTTTCTGTGCTTGTCAATGACACTCTTGGTGGCTTCTTCAAACCTGAGAAGGGTCTTAGACAGGGAGACCCTCTCTCCCCCTACCTCTTTATTATGGTGGCTAATGTTCTTAGTAGGAATCTAAGTATGCTATCTACTACAAGAAGAATAAAAGGCATCAAACCTGCTTCCACCCTCCCTCAGGTGGTGTTAGAATAGTTTGTGGATGACACCTTCCTTTTTGGGTATTCTTCAATGATTGAGGCCAGACAGTGGAAACAAATCCTTGAAAGTTATGCCTGGGCTTCTGGACAATGTATTAACTATCAAAAGAGTTGGTTGTTCTTCTTCAATACCTGATGGAGTTACAAAACAAGGTGCTCCAAATCCTGGGTTATCTGGTGGCTTCGCTCCTCTCTACCTACCTTGGCCTCCCCCTTACGGTTAAAGAGGTGTCCCAGGATTTTTGGAATTCCATCCTTGAGAGAACCCAAAGGAAACTTACTAGTTGGAAGGGGAAGATTTTAAGCAATTCTGGTAAACTTCAGCTCTTGGCCTCCACTCTCCAAGGGATCCCTATTTACTTTCTATCCCTCTTTAAGAACAGAAGAAACATGGTAGACAAACTTGAAATAATTTAGAGAACCTTTATGTGGGTGGGGTCTAAAGAAAAGAAGAGGATGTCTCTTGTCAATTGGGACACTGTCTACCTCCCAAAAAGAATGGGTGGTCTGGGACTAAGAAAAATTGGTTTGATGAATAAAGCCATTACCATGAAAGTGGCATGGAAAATCATAGAAGGAAAGGTGGACTGGTGTAGAATAATGGAAGCCAAGTACCTCCAAGGACATCCCTATGGGAGGATGTACCACAATAGTGACCTCCCAAGTGGATCCAAAATCTAGATGAACATTTGTAAATGAAATACCCTTTTGTCTTAAGGATCTTTTTGGCAAATTGGAAATGGGAGATCCGTCAGATTTTGGAATGACCACTAGATCCTGAACCAACCTAACATAGGTTGTAGATTCAAACCTCTTATGGACTACCTCAAACCTATCCTGGTTAATAGAGCCTCCAACTACATCACTGGTAGGGACTAGAAGGATATACCTAATCAGTTAAGGGAAAGACCAAACCTTCAACAATTGGCTAACGAACTCATAGAAAACTTGACTAATATCAAAATATCGGGGCTTGATGACTCCATTATCTGGGCCCCCACCCAGGCTGGCACTTTCTCTATTAAATCTATTTATAATCTTCTTCTGAAGGAGGAGAGTAACCTAAGGGACTGGAAGAAGGTGTACATCCCTCAACTCATGCTGAAAATCATTTTTTTCTGGTGGACTCTTATGCATGGTAATGTCCTAACCCAGGATAATCTTATAAAGAGGGGCTTCTCCATGGTGAACAGATGTGTTTTATGTAAGAAGGAGGAGGAAATGGTGAACCAACTATTCATCCACTATGATTATGCCACCAACATTTGGCAAGAGGTTATCAGAAAATTGGGTATCTCATGGGCCCTGGACAGAGAAGTGCATCAATTTAATAACTAGAGATCTCCCTCCAATCACCCCCTCCTCCAACTCCTTTGATGTATGCTACCCCCTCACATCTACTGGACCATTTGGAAGGAAAGGAACAACAAGATTTTTAGGGAGGATAGTAATCAGTCTGAGACTTGTCTCCATATTGGAACTAAGTTCCTGTGTGAGAATGTCAGGGTGGCTAAGTGCAAGCTTCCCTCTTTTCCTCCAGCTGCCTGCGAGGTTAGAATTACTGACAGATGGAATCTCCTATTTGGATTCTCCAAATTTGACAATGTTAAAAGGATAGCAAGAAAAGCTACCAGATGGACCGCCCCTCTTAGAGGATGGACAAAATTAAACTTTGATGGGTCTGCAAATAATCTTGGCCAAGGTGGGGGTGGTGTTCTGAGAGATCACAAAGGCACTTTCTTGCTAGCCTATGCTAGGCCGCTCAATAACTGCACTGTCACCCAAGCAGAGGGAATGGCCCTTCTTTAGGGATTAAAATCACAACCCAAATGAACATTAGGCTACTAGAAATTGAGGGGGATTCCAAAGTGGTTGTTGAGGCTGTAAAAAGTGGACCTAGTGTGGGGTGGCAGGTTAGATCTATTATGCTAGAGATCTCTGAGCTGCTCAACAGCTTCCAGTGCATGACTATTGGTCACACATACAGAGAGGGGAATTTGGTTGCTGAATCGATGGTAGAAATAGGCCTAAATAAAATCAAACTTAATAGCTAGAGGGTGGTTAGTGATTTACCTATGGTGACTCAGCAACTCATCAAAGGAGAAATGAATATCACAATTTAAATGAGCCAAGCTATCATATTCATTACGAATCCTTCATGGATCATGTGCTAGCGTGGTCTGGTGATTTTTGTGACTATAAAAAGGAGAACCCAAAAACCCATAAAGAATCATCATTACCTTTCAAATGTGTGGAGAGAGAGTTGTCTAAATTAGAGGGCTTACTTGGCTAATAAGGACAGCAAGTGCGTCCCTGGAATTATTGCTATTAATGGCACCTAGAGATCCATTAGATCTGGCTATATGGAGCCCATCTCCCAAAATTTTACCCAAGGCCTGCATTTTAAAAATAATCTTTCCTCGAAAAGGCCACACAAAAATAAGTGGTTTTTTATGATATACAAAAAAGCTCAACTCTTAGGTTTTTAGGATATTCTGGCATAGGAGGGGCAGAGCTTTGAAATGGGAGGCAACACTCTTCACATTGAACCTGACAAGATCGATGAGGCTTTCACCTCTGATACGTTGGTGACTCATTACTGCAAAGAAAGTGGCATATGGGGTTTTATGGAGCGAATGAAAGGTGGGCATGATGAGTGAATTTCCAAACAATTCATCTCGTCCTGGAACAATAGGAGTATCTTGGTTGGGGGCATCCACTTCCAGATTAATGAAGAGGTCATTGCAAAGGTGACGGGGCTCTCTATGGAAGGGAGGAAATACAAAAAGACTAGTTGGACTCCCGACCCTACCAGCCTCAACTAGTTTTTCAAAGATGGTGAGTAGCCGATGAAGAAGCAAGGGGGTTATAACAGGAAAGAGCTGCTAGACTTCTGGCTGAAAATTTTCCTCATTGTGATGAAATATTTTACGCTGGAAAGTAAGTTCACTGTGTTTTACTACTACCACTTACTATTCCTGAATCATGTTATAAATAAGGATTTAATTTCCATACCCTTCTATCTTTTGCATTTCATAGAGAGTAATATCCTGGATATTAAGGACAACCCTGATAAATCAATCCCTATCCTCCATCAGGGCCTCCTTCTCTACATTTACCACTTTCACAAAGCTATCTTCTTGGTGCCCCAACCCCCCACCCCCCTGATTATCCAAGAGATGACCCAAGAGGAGTCCCCGACCAAAATTGAAAAGCTCACCCATTCCACCTCCCAGTCCATCCAGGTTATCCAGGAGTTTGAGCTAGGTGCTAAAGAGGATAGAACCCACAAAAAATGTGTTAAAAACCCTTTCAATAGGAAGGAGGGTCAAGAGGAGTCTCATGTCTTTGAGTTTATGGAGAAAAAATATTGGAAAGAGTCAGACAATACTCCTGAGGCTGAATGAAGGCCTAAAAAATAGATAATGATGGAGAGCCAGGTTAATCTAGAGGTGGACTTAAGTGGCTCGGGTCACCGGAGGTCCAATAGAATTGCCAAGGAATAGTGTAAAACCAGGATGATGGAAGCGGCCTCTCGAGAGCAATCATTGTCTGAAAAAGACTCTCACACCACTGAGTCCATGAAAGGTTCCTTGGATGATCATATGAGTCCCCTTAGGACTAGTAACACTCCCCTGCCCAACCTCCTGCAAACCATGGAAATCTCTAGTAACCCTACCTCACCCCTGAGTCCTTTTCATGATCCCTAGGATAAGCCCCCCACCTCTGATTACAATACTGGGGTTCTGGCTAACAAAAATAAATTTAAAGGCACTCTCAAGAGGAGGTTCTTTGATATGGACAAGAAAATTGCAGACATCAAAAAGCATATGCAGGAACTAAAGAACCAATGGATGATGACCAATATATTTTCCCTGAAGGTCATGCATGCTTTGGCTATGACCCTCTATAATGTGCAGGAAAAGCTGGCAGGTAGCAGTCTGGAAGAGGACAAGGATAATAAGGATCTTTTCTTGTTCCTGCAGGAGGAGTGGGCTAGGACCCTGTTGTCTAAGCATATGGGTGGGAAGAACTCACTGCTGGTGTTCATGTGTTGGTTAATTTTGACTAGGCATGGCCCTCGAATCCCCTATTTTGCATTCGGGGTTAATGTTAGTTTTTATAGCTTTTGGTTCAACCCTATGTGGCTTATGACTGTTATTTTAACTGCTACTCTTCATTTTAAGTACTCTGGTTTAATCCTTTTGATTAGTACTTTGATTTATATTTTTGATAGGGGCAGATTAGACTTGGTGATTCTGTTGTTAAATTATTTTATCTGCTTTGACTAGTGCCATTAATGTGCTTCTAGTCCCTTTGTTCCATGGGCCAACACCCTCTTGCTTCTTTATCTATCAAAAACATTAATATTAGCTAGCCATATTTTTAACTCCATTTTAACTACCATACAATTACATTAAGATAACTAAAATAATTAACTAAATCTAATTATGTATCACAATAGGACATAACATGGATGACAAAGAGGACATGTATTGCAATAAATCACTTATATTTAAAGAAGTAAATAACAATAATATATAAGTTTAACATTTTTTAAATGTATTCTGACCATTATAAACCATCTTCTATAAAAATTCTATTTATATTTTTTTATTAAGATAATAAACCAAACAAGGGGTTTGTTCCTTACAAAGCCACAATCATAATGTTGTACAGATATTAACAAAATAAATTAATGTGTAGGATTTTACAACAACAGGCCACTAACAACACATAATAGAAAAACATATAGGTCAAGATTAAACTAATGCTATCACTATAATTATTTTTAATCATTAGAATATTAAGTAATAATACTAAATATCAATCATGTAAAGAAGATATGCTAAATAGAAATCATCTTTTTATCTTAAATGTAGACCACTTACATTTAAAGAAAAGATATACCTATAATTATTTTAATTATCAAAAAATATCATCAAAACAAGTTTCTAACCATTTTTAAATTCTTATATGTGAGCTCACTTTTTTATATTTTTATTACTAATATTGAATTAAGATATAAATGGTAGTCATATATAAGCTAACATATTTTAGTTCCTGCCTAGAACTATAGGCATCGAACTAAAATTCTACCTCCATTAAGTTTTACTTTGTGGGCCTTTTTTATTATTATTATTATTACAAAAAAGAATAAGCATGACTTGATTTGTTCGAAAGCATTTCTAGTTGGAGGAAATTAATTTGTAGGTGAGGTTATGTGGGTTATACTGAGTTGGGTTATTTATTTATGATCTTCTTCACTTTGGAACGGATTTGAATTTGGTTGTTTATGTATTTTTTAATATTTGGTAGGCTTGTGGATAGTATTTGATGTTGGAAAACTTGAGGATATTTGAACTTGAGTTTCTTTTAATCTTTTTCTATGGTTTAAATCTTTGATAGGGTTGGAGAGTGTATGTTTCTATTTTCATTTTTCACCACTCTTCATTTTTTTCCCACACTCTTTTTTAAGATTTCTTCTATAATTTTTCACGCTCTCCCTTTCCTTCTCAAATTTTTTCTGTAGACACGCCATTTCTTCTGGAGATAATATTTATGATCTATTAATCATAGAATATGAAGTGAAAATTTCCCAAAGAGCACAAAGAAGACAAAATGCAAACGTCCTAGTACACTCGGTGTCTAGATAGTATCAATTACAATACTAATTACTGAAACTATCAATTATTTTTCATGGGTTAAGCAAGAGGAATTGTTTTTGTGATTTTCTTGGCCTTGCATATTTTTCCTATATTGGTATGTGCAGGATCATGGTATGCCAAAATGTGGTGATGTGAAAAAGAAGTCCTGATTAATAGACTCTTTGAAAAACAACTATAACTTTCAAACAATATAACATTTTTGAAATATGAAATATACATCACATTATATGCTTCACCTATTATAATAATAATAAACAATTCTTTCAATTCTTTATTTAATGTGGTCAGACATACACCTACTTGTTATCTTTCTAGTCTTGATTGATAGACTTATTGAAAAATAGCTATAACTTTTAAACTGTATAACATTTTTTAAATCCAAAATATGTGTCACATTATATGCTTTTTCTACTACAAGAAAAAAAAATGAAAAAATAATTTGATAAATTTTAAACTAAGTTAACGTGGTCAGACATGAGAGTTTTTGTATTCTGGAAAAGTTGTAGAAGAAAAATCATAATTAATTATTTACTTAGAAAAAAATTACAAACAAATATGTGTCACACTCAAAATGAGTCTAATACTTATATCTAGAATATTGTAAAAAAAATTATCATTTGATTGTGTTTAAGGTCGTTAGACATACATCTACTTCTTATTTTTTCCTGAAATTTCTGTACTACTACATTGAAATTTAAAATTTTCAACATATAGAATAATTTTATTTTTCAAAAAAGGCCTAGTATCTTAGAAAATAAATTCAATTTTCTATAGATTCTCTTCTTAAATATTTTCGATATAATATTTATAACTTGTTCAAATGTTTATGTCAACTTTCCTATACCTCATTTTCTAAATTTTTATTGCCACTTAAGAGCCTAGGTTGGCATACCCTAATCCTATAGATACCCATATATAATGGGTTATTACAGAACTGGAGGTGTTGTCATAGCTTCATTTTGTTGATCTAATGCTCTTTACATTTTGATTAGGTTTTATTCCTAATTTTATTTATATTAGAATTAAAAATTATGATTGCTGATGAGGTCAATGTTGTGTGAATAATGATTAAAAATTTATAGTAGGATTGTATTGGATTGGAACATTAAGAAATCACACAGGTGTGTAAACTTTGTGGTCAAATAATTTGTGTAAGCTTTCTAGTTTTCAAGCTCATTAAGTTTAGATCATTTGTAATATTCATTCAAATTTGAAGACCACAGAAATAGCTACAACATTAGGTACCCCAATTTCTTAACATTGTTAAAATATTTTTTGACACTAGGTTTGTGATTTCTTCTAGATAGTTGAGGTATATATTAACACCAATTTTGTTTTTATAAAACGTAATCTGACAATTGATACACATAGTTTGTGTAAGATATAGTCATTTTTTATTTGTGGCTCACATATTTTTAGAACTATTGTCATATTTTCATAAGGTTATTATTAGATAACTGAGAGAGGGGAGTGAATCAATTATGTCCAGTTATCTTATAGTCCCCAAATTCTTCCCTAGATGTATAACAAGTCAACTTCAAAAAATAAACTAAACAACTTTGTAATAACTTGTTTGTGCCTTACTTCCTTAATTAACTAATTTTCATATAAATCATTTAATATATATTGATCCAACTTGTTAATGTAATGTATAAGGTTAAATATCAAAACATCACATGCATACACATTTAACACTTGGTTTTTAATGTGAAAACCTTGTTAAGGGAAAAACCACCTGGGACCGGTAACCCAAAATATTTTCACTCTTCTGAAGTGGCCTCGATTAAGAGCCTACCCTGTTAAAGGTTACAAACACACTATAAGGCATGACCTTGTTAGAGGATTTATCACTAATAGTTCTTTGTGACCATACATTCTCTATTACTCGGTTAGGTTTACAAAATCACTCAATTCTTTCTTCAACTTGTTTGACCAGCTTTGCATCTATATAATATTTTCTTCATAAGAACATAACTCTTTTAATTTATTATATCCTTAAATAGACATGATAAACCATTTTCTTCTTAGCCATAGATTTTACCTCTTAATCTCCATTATCCATTTTCCCGATTTAACCTTCCTAATAACTTGTTCCAAAAAATATTTTCAATCTTCATCATCCAATCATCCTTGAATTTTTTTAGTCATTGATCTTCATAAAAAAAATTATCTTTATCCTTTGAATCTTCTAGATTCGTCCAGCTCATCATCACATGTCAACAATCACATATTCTACATTATTTCTCCTACTCTATCAATGCCATGATATGTCAATTTCTTCCTACTCGATTAATAGCGCACTTGGTGTACTCTATATCTTCTCGATGTTCTCTATATCTTCTTGTTGTACACTAATTCTCCATATGCCAACCAAAGTAACTTGTACATTCTTGATCTTCAACACTTAATAGAATCATGTAATAAAATCAAATCACTATCATACTATCATAGACTTGTCAATAAGTTAACCAATGAATACCATATTCATAACTTACTCATTCATCTCATCTTCATGCTAATATCTTCTTTTTTTCACCAGTATTACCTTCTTCAAATGTTTGAAACTATCATGATAAGCATGTAGTCAAAACTAGTTGACATCAATGACAATATAAAAATTGATCTAATGTATCACATATACCTTAGCAACTCGGTAATCATCAACACATTCTCCCATTCTATTCTCTAAGTAGTTCATCATTTTTAGTCTAACAATCTCTCCCTTTGGCATTGATGGAAATACAATATGAAATATCTCATAGAATACTAATCATCTTAAGTTTCCGCAACTCGTTCTTTATGTTGTGACTTGGTATCTCTCCCTTAGCTTATGTCTTAATATGTTTAATCACTACATAACATTTGGATCTTTTCTATTCAATTCATATTCTCTCCCTTTTGGTTAGCTTCTTTGCTAACTAATATTTCATGCATAGTTCTCTCCCTTTGACAAAAATTCCAAAAAATAAGCTCTTTAATAGTCAAATGAGTTTCTTTTTAGTTCCTTAGCGGATTCTTATACCTTGCATGTACATATGCTCCCTAGTTTAGCTTGTCTTTTCACTTTCTTCACAACCTTAGGAACACCAAAGTGCACGAATATCATGAATAAACATAATTAGATCTTCTGGTAAGAATAGGTTGATGCAACCCCATATCACCATAGTGACTATTAGACAAGGGATGGAACCCTAGTCTTCTTCTCAAGTATTCTAATGTTTCCTTTAGTAAGGGTTTTGTGAATGTATAAGCAAGTTTCTCTTGTGACTTCACATATTCCAATGTGACCTATTTATCTTGAACTTGATCCCTTAAGTAGTGATACTTAATGGATATATGTGTTGTCTTTGCATGCATCATTGGATTCTTTAAAATATTAATAGCACTTGTGTTCTCAAATTATATTATCATTGGATCATTTATTTCTTCATTCATACCTTCTAACAATTATTTTATCCATGCAATATTAGAATAATTAGCAACAACAACTATATATTCAACTTCAACAATGGAATGAGAAATACAACCTTATTTATTTCTTATCCATGTTACTAGTCTTTTTCCTAAGAAAAAAGCTCCTCTAGTAGTGATTTTTCTATCATCAATATTTCCAGCCCAATCAACATCTGTATAAACTTTAAGTTTAAAATTTCTTTCTTTCTTATACTACAATCCATAATTCTCTATTTTCTTCAAATATCTCAAGATTCATTTTATAGCAGTCATATGTGTCTCTTTAGGATTAGCAGAGAATCTAGCCATAATTCTAACAACATGTGCAATATATGGTCTATTGTGCACAACATACATCAATTTTCCACATAGGTTTGTATAAGGTTTGATTTACCTCAATTGACTTGTCATCCTTGGTTATCTTGTATTCGGTTACCATAGGTATACTGACTAGTTTTGAGTCATCCATACTAAATATCATCATGATTTCTTTTATGTATTTAGATTGCTTAATGTATATGCCTTCCTTAAGTTGTTGTATTTGAAAACCAATAAAGAATTTGATATCTCCAAACATTGACATTTCAAACTCCTTTCTCATTTCATCGGCAAAAGATTTACATAAAGTATCATGACCTCCACATATGATATCATCAACAAAAATTTCAGCAATATGAACTTTATCATCAGTTTCACCTTTCAAATATAAATTGTTGTTATCACTTGTTCTAACAAATCCAATTCTTATAAAATAAGAATGCAATCTTTCATAGCATGCTCTCAGTGCTTTCGCCAATCCATAAAGTGTCTTATGCAGCTTAAAAACCATGTTCTTTTGTGTTTGATCTAAAAAACCATAAGGTTTTTTAATGTATACCTCTTCTTCAAGTATCCCATTTAGAAATCAAAATTTAACATCCATATGATATACCTTAAATCCTTTGTAAGAATCATATACAAGTAGTACTCTCACTCCATCAATTCTAGGAACGAGTGCAAAATTTTCACCATAGTCCATTCCTTCTTCTTGTGCATAACCTTTCTAGACTAATCTTGCTTTATTCCTTGTAAAATCTCCATTCTCATTCAATTTTTTTCTAAAAAATTATTTCGCATCAATCACTTTTTTATCTTTACACCTTGGTACTAATGTCCATGTCTTGTTCTTTTGTATTTGCTCAATCTCTTTATTCATTTCTTTAATCCAATCATCATTTGCCAATGCATATTTAACAATTCTAGGTTCAAATTCACAAACCAAACATGTATTTTCCCTCAACTTACTTCTTGTCATCAATCCTTCTCCTTTGTCTCAAATTGTGTGATCCTCTGGATGGTTCCTTCTCACATATTTTTCTAGTACATGCTCAAACCTTTTTTCCTCAATATTTTCTCCACTCAATGTGTGAACATCATTTTCCCCCGTAACTATTTTTTGTTGTTCGGTAGTGGTATTCTATTTCTTAGTGATACCAGGCTATTTCTCAGGTAGAGTATCAAGATCTTCACTTTGAATGTAAACAAATATTTTGTAGTCTTCTGCTTCCTTCTTTCTTTCTTCATCATTATTTTCTAAAAACTCATCAACTCTCACATTTGCACTTTCAATCATTTTATTAGTAGTCTTGTTCAAACATTTGTAATCCTTACTTCTAGTAGAGTAACCTAAAAATATGCCCTCATCTCCTTTTGAATCAAAATTTCCATTTCTCATCTTTTAGAATGTAACATCTACTTCCAAATATTCTGAAATAGCTCACATTAGGTGTATAACCATACCATATCTCATAAAGTGTCTTGTTTGTCTCTTTTTTTAGTTGTACTCGATTCAGTGTATAGATAGCAGTGCTAACAACCTCTCTCCATTAAATTTGTGCAACTTCTTTTTCAATCAAAAATGTGTTAGCACAATCAACAATTGATTTATTTCATCCTTGAACAATCCCATTCTAATGTGGAGTCCTCGGTGTTGATACCTATTTCTTGATTCCATGCTCAATACAAAAGTTAGTAAAATCATGAGAAATTAATTCACCACCTCTATGTGATCTCAAGAATTTTAGTTTCTTGCTAGTTTCTTTCTCTACTTTTTTATTTATACCACTTAAACATATGATAAGCATCTGATTTTTCTTTTAAAAACATAACAGGCATCATCCTAGAAAATTCATCAAGAAATAAGATGAATATCTATCTCCATAATAGATTTGAACTTTCATTAGACCACACAAGTTAGTATGAGCTAAATCCAAAATAGCACTAGATGAATAATTTTCTCTCTTGAAGCTAGACTTTGTCATTTTATCTATTTGAGATTGTTTGCACATCGCATGGTAAGGCTTGGATATACTTGGTAAACCTCTAACTCTCTTTTTCTTACTGATCTTAACCATGTCTTCAAAGTACACATGATATAACCATTTGTGCCATAACCAAACATCATCATTCTTATCCATCAAACATGAAGTTTCAACATTCTCTAGATAAAATAGGTTACCTATTGATTGTTCATCAGTACCAATTAGTCTTCCAACATCATCATAGACCTTTACCTTTCTATTCTCAAATACAAATTGGTGACCTATATTATTCAAATATGCTACACACAATAGGTTATAGTTATTTCCTTTCACCCAATATACATTTTCACACCTCATCTTATTACTCAACAATATTGATCCTTTACCTTTTCCTTGACACGATATATCATTTCCCATTTTCATAGATCCTCCATTATAATCCTCAAGATATTCAAAATTCTCTTCATCACCAGTCATATGATGTCTGTAGCCACTATCAATAATCCAAGTATCATTTATACTTACTTTAGAAATAAGTGCCTTTTTCTACATACCTTTCTCCTTCCTCAAAATCTTCCTTAAATATGACAAACACCACTTATATTTCTTCATCAGTTTAAGACTTGACATCATCATGTTCATCAACTAAGAAGAATTCATTTTTCCTTTATCTTTGTAATCTTGGTTGTCTCTATTTTATCTCTATCATTTACCTGTGTGATCTTGTTAATCTCTTCTATCATACTTTCTTTCACTTCATCTTTCACTTGTATTTTCATCATCTTTCGTATGAGGACAACTTGCAGCAATATGACCAATCTCTTTAAATTTGAAACATAATAAAGGTAGCTTACTTTTATATTTTCCTTTTCCTTTTGGTAACCTTATATCCATTAATGCTTCAAGTTCTTGATCAAGCTCATCTTTTTCAGCTTCATGATCACTTCCATTTATTATCTGATATCTACTGCTTGATCTTCCAATACTTAGAGATGACAAAAATGAAGATTCTACCTTTGGTACAACACTATTATCAAATATTTTAAGCTCAAATATAGTCAATCTACCGATTAGACTATCAAGTGAAACATCATTACCAGGTAATTATCTCATTTCATGTATTGCAAAAACTCTAATAGCATACACTGGCACCAATGTGCCTAGAATTTTACATACCATAGTTTATTCTTCCATAGATCCACCCACTCCTCAGATAGCATTCACAACTTCCTTAACTTGATTGTTGTACTAAGTAATGTTTTCACCTTCTTTCATCTTCATATCATCAAATTTTCCTCTTAAGCTTTATGCCTTATCCCTAAGCACATTTTGATCTCCACCATGAACTAGTGTCAATTTTCTCAACATTTCTTTTATAGTTGTATGGTTCTTAATCTCTTCAAATTCAACATCTGATAGAGAAGAATCAATCTAAGTCATCATTGCATTATGATCTTGTCTCTCTTTCATATGGTTTATGGTCAAAGGACTAGTAGGTGTTATAAATTCATTTGTTAAATAGTATAGTGTAGAATCTCCAATGCCTGAAAGATACAACTTCATCCTACTTTTCCATGTTGAAAGATTATCTTTTTTTAGCTTTGATACCTCTTTCTTATACATCTTGTGATCTTTAACTTAAATCCTTCAAACTTTTTCCTTCAAGTACTCTAAGACCAGATACTAATTGTTAGATAAGTGAGATGGGGCATGAATCATTTATGTCCAGTTATCCTAAAGTCCCAAAATTATTCCCTAGATTTATAATATCAACTTCAACAAATAAACTAAATAGCTCAATAATAACTTGTATGTGCCTTACTTCCTTATTTAACCAATTTTTAGATAAATCATATAATATATGCCAATCAAACTTGTTAATGCAATGTGTTTAAAGTAAAATATCAAAACATCACATGCATACACATTTAACACTTGATTTTTAACATGGAAACCCTATTAAGGGAAAAACCACTTGGGACCAGTAACCCAAAATATTTTCAACTTTATGAAGTGAGATGAGTTAAGAGCCTACCCTGTTAAAGGTTACAAACACACTGTAGGGTGTGACATTGTTAGAGGATTTATCACTAAAATTTCTCTTTGACCATACATTCACTTGGGTCACCAAGTAAACAAGAAACTTTCATTGAATGTCATTAAAAATAGAAAAAGAAGGTTAAGTCTTCACTCGGTTATGATATCTTAACTGTAGCAATGGTTATAATGCAAAAATATATGACCTAACTCAAATGCAACTTCATTTTTTTATTTTTAGATCGATGCTAATCTTAATATAACTCTTGTCATCATAAACTCTTCAATCTCCTTCTTTCTCCAACTCTGTTATGCTTGGTTAACTCCTTCCTGTTACTCAGTTAGGTCTACAAAATCACTCAGTTCTTTCTTCAATCTATCTGACCAGCTTCACATGTATATACTCTTTTCTTCACATGCCCATAACTCTTGGAAATTCTTATCTCCTTAAATAGACATGATAAACCATTTTTTATCAACCATAGATTTTTCCTCTTAATCTCCATCGTCAATTTTTCCACTTTAACCTTCATTAAAACTTGTCCACAAAACATTTTCAATCTTCTTGTCGAATCATCCTTGAATTTTGTCAAACGTAGATCTTCATAAAAAACCTTATCTTTATCCTTGAAATCTTCTAAATTCATCTAGCTCATCATCACATGTCGACAATCACATGTTCCACCTTATTTCTCCTTCTTGGTCAATATCATGATATGTTGGTTTATTCCTGCTCAGTTAATAACACACTTGATGTACACTATATCTTCTCGGCATTCTCTATATCTACTCGGTATACACTAAGTTATTCATATGATGACCAAAGTAACTTGTACATTCTTGATCTTCAACACTTATTATAATCATCTAATACAATCAAATCACTATCATACTATCATAGACTCGTCAATAAGTTTCCCAAGGAATATCATATTCATTAATTACTCATTCATCTCCTCTTCATGCTAATATATTCTTTTCTCCACCAGTATTACCTTCTTCATATGTCTGTAACTATCATGATAAGTACATTCAAAACTAGTTGACATCAATGACAATATAACAACTGATGTAATGTCTCACATATACCTTAGTAGCTTGATGATCATCTTCACATTCTCCCATCCTATTCTCCAAGTAGTTCATCAGATGTAGTTTAACAATTAGGTACCCTAATTTTTTTACATCATTAAACTATTTTAGTTTCTAGGTTTTTTATTTCTTCCAGATAGTTGACATATCGATTAAAAACAATTTTATTTTTTATAAATATTAATCTTAGAATTGACATGCATATTTTAGGTTAGATACATTCATTCTTTTTTGTAGTTCACATGTTTTCAAGACTATTATTAAATTTTATCTTCTTGAACTGATAAATGTCTCTATTTGACATGTGTGTAGAAATTGGGAATAGATTCACATATGAATTTTCTATAGATTTCTTAAAACAAATTGTGTTTATTTTCTTTACATCATCTTTAATAATTCTTTGTCTTTTTTTTCACAACTTTTCTCTACTATGGTTATATAGCATCATTCTTGAAGAATAATTATGTAGTGCATGTTGTTTGTCCTAACAATAAACTAAGTTATCTATTCTGTATACAATTATCATAGTTAAGACTACCGCTATGTCATGCACCACTACCACTATGTTTACTTTAGAATAATGTCTATTATTCTTACTGTCATTCCCAAAGGACATATTGTTAGAAACAATAGATACTAAGAGGGGGGTGAATCAGTACTTATAAAACTTTTGAAACTATTTCTGATTCATTTAAACAAAAATAAATAAATTTCCATAAAGTTAATCATATGACTGAAAGGGTCAAATAAAATTATAATAACACCAATGATATCACATGAACAAATATAACACAACTATTTTTGTATCATAGGAACCCTTGGTTAGAGGGAAAAATGTCGCAAGGATGACACCCACAACTCTCACTATAGTAAAAATGTTTTTTGAAGTTAAGAGATACAAATGTCACTTCCTAGGTGACTCACCCCATTAGGAGTGACTGATACATTTTCATATGTATCTTAAAGTCCTTTTAGAGACTATCGTGTTAAGGATTTTATCACACTATTACAGTGTTCACCCAGTTAAGGGATTTACAATAAATTCATGTCAAAGACTACCATGTTAGAGGATTTTGAACTTGCTGAAAACTATTAGAAATACAAAAAGAACTTTTGACATGTACTTTACACTCTTGCAATGCTTAATCAGATCATTTAAGCTTTGTATCTATTCCTTCAATCCTTCTATATCATCTCTCTATCATATTCTATAACTGTGCCTTCAATCTTTCAACATCAACTTTAACTTTTTTTATAATAATTCTATGTCACTCTCTCTACTTGTTACTTAATGTCCGCCACCAGATGTAAAACATTTTTGGGTACTTAATCCCACAAGTGTAAAATTATAATCGTATAAAACCTAAATCCTTCATCATTTTGGTTCGGTAGACATTAATGCTTGTCATTTCCAATGCCCAAAATTCCTTTGTTCCTATTCATTAAAAATACCTTGAAATCATACTCAAATCTATGCACACGTACCAATACATTTCTTCAATCATCTCCTTGAACCTTGTACTATGTTTTTTATTTTGTCCAGGTTTAGTGAATCTTTTGCTAAGATGACTGATTTGATCAATTAAGTAGGAATCTATATTGTCCTTTGTCCTTTACCTATTTGTCTTATTGTTTGGTCAAATGGCTCATATATATACCTATATACCCATATTATTGTATACCAATGAAATTTCCTATTCATAGACTATATACATTTTCCTTTATACCACTTTTCTTCTCCTATTTTTTGATAAAACTTTACCTGTTGGGTATCTTTGTTTACCGGTTAATTTAACTTATCATCCTTGGCACCAATACTTTCACTAGTGTGATGGTTTTATAGAAATAACAACTATACCTTAAAAAATCATCATCAATAACCTCTTTATGATTTCCCAATAAACATTCTCCCCCTTTGGCATTGATGGAAAAAAATGAAAATGTCAAAATTTGGTTAGAAAATACTAACTCCCCTAAATCGGTTCTCCTACAGTTTTATAACTCTACATATCTTTAAGCTTATCACTTTACTCCAACTTATTAATTCTCCTTACTTTACTTCCCATTTTATTGAACTACTCCCCTTTTTTAACAATCAATGTCAAAAACTATAACCAAACTGATATGTACAAGTGGGCTTACTACTCATAGTTTGTCAAAGACAAATTTGAACTTGACTTTTTCACATTCTAGTAAATGTTCCCATGATTTTGTTAAATCTTTTAGTGCAATAGACCAACCATGTAAGTCAGATGAAAATTCCTCCATACTATCCATGCCTCTCATCTCTGATGTGGCAATCAATTCTTTAGCCTTCTTCAAATATGCTTGCATTATGTCCATATGAGGGGTTAGAATACCTTGTAACTCAAGTAATTTCATGCTAATTCCATCATCCTTTTCCTTGATTTCTCTTTCTCTAAATGACATTTCCCTTATTTTGGGTGAATACTCCATCCTGGATGAGTTCGGTAGGTCCAAATTACTCACAAGTGTGGCAAATTCACTTTAAAGTTGTCCTAACTTGACTTTTATTTCTGCAGTGAAATGTGTAGGAGTGTAAATATTTCCAAGTCTTATTTGTAATGTTAAGCTTATTATTTTCTTAGGTGCTTATATATTTCAATCATCAGATTGATCATGGTTAATCCTACAATAATTCCTTTTTTTTAAAGAAAATCATAATGACTTGCATAGTGAAATTTGTATGAACATAGATAATTTTCAAAGTATTGTGTTTTTGGCATATGTCAAAGGCATTGGTTCAAAATAATTTTAGCATTTGTATCTTTCATTAATAAAAAGTGAGAAGTATATAGAAAATAATTAAACATTTGGTGTTTCTCTAAAAAATAACATAGACATTCAACAATGCAAATAAAACATGTAGATTACAAGTACTCTTAATTATTTAAATATTATGTATATGTCATATTTACACTTTTGAACTTATTCTAAATAGCAGAAAAATGAGAACACACGTGATAAGAACCCTATCATCATAACTTGTGAACAAAGATGACAGGAATTTATTAACTCTACAATTGTAAACCCTTACATTTTCAGAATTAATAGATATTTCAATCTTCTCACAAAAGTTGTGAGTTGAAGAAACCTATTTCCTAAATATTTTTTTATTCCTTTCCAACCACAAACTCCATTCTAGAATAATGACTGCCAAAAAGGCATCCTTATATAACAAGGCATCCTTATATAACATAGTGTTATCTAGAATGATTTTGAACAATAGACAGGGGGGGGGGGGGTAAATCAGTTGTTCTCAGTTCCAGATGTACCCATTGAACTTTCTAGCACTTCAAAAATCTTAGATCAAATCAACAATTCAACTTGGTCTCTATAGCATATATCAGAAATATATAACATGCAATCCACTGTCCAAAAGTAATTAACTTGCAAAATATAAAGTTTTCAAAAATATCCACATCAAAATCATTCACACAAGTATAACACCAGGATTTATAGTGGAAACCCAATTTGGGAAAAACCACTTTATAACATGCTACTGATTTTCACTCTTCTGAAGTGACCTCTATGAAAAGCCAACCCTGTTAAAGGTTTACATACATACTATTAGGTGTGGCCCTATTAAATGATTTAAAACACTCTGTCAAAAGTGGCCTGGTTAGAGTACTTGAGAACATTCCATTAGAATGTCAACTTGATTAAAGGATTTATACAATGACTATTAGCTCAACCTTGATTAAAGGATTTAGACTGATACAATGGTGAGAAGGTAACAATAGCTTCTGATCTTAAAAATATACAACTCACTTTGTAAATATAGATCCACTTTGCACATATATGTTGATTTACTAATTGATCTCTATTTCCATTTCCATCTCTGATCTGCTCAGAATTCGCTTCAAACAATCACAACTTTGTTCAGCTCCTTCACAATTTCACCTTCATTCTTCTTCTTAGACTTATCATTCAATAACATCAACCTCTTCTTCATACTCTATAACCTCACAATTAGGTTTCCTTTATACCTCTTTGATCAGGTGGATCAATCTTTTCTCGCTTAATCTCCTCCGTAGATCTTAGGTTTAGGTTAGATTCATCGAATCCTTCCATCATTATGTTCTTCATCTTTTCCTTCTAGATACATCTCCAAACTTCTCTTTGAATATATAAGAAAAAGATTTACCATGCATTAAATGTTGCATGCAATTCATTAATAATGTTAACACATTTTACATATCCCACAAATTCAAATATGTCGACTGAGATTCTCAATTCTTTTTTTAAATGTAAATTAATGACACTCAGTCAATACTATGTTCATCTCCTCGGTCATCACTACAAACTGTCTTCCTCAACAAACATTGTCTTTTCTTGGTAATTTCTTGTCACTCGTAAATTACTAATATTCAGTCAATACTAGATTTACTCGACATATACTAGCGCTCAGTCGACACTAACATCACTCGACTTAAACTAGATTTCTTCACTTTTGCTTGGTTAAGCCTACATCTCTAGTCTTTCTTCTTACATAGATAGACAACTCATTGCCTTTTCAATGTGCCAACTCATCAAGTACCCATTGAAGTATCACATAACTCAACCTTTCCTTAGGTCCTATTGTTATCTCCTCTTTTCAAATCATCTTCATCAATCAAAAGATATGGTACTATCCTAGATATCAACTATCTTACCATTTAAGGTTTGACATCAATGACAATATAACAACTATTTCAATTGCAGTTTCCAAAAATCTCCCTCTTTGGCATTGATGGAAACACCACATGAATAAAACATGATTTACCAAACAATCTAAAAATCTACGTGCATTAGATTCTTATTAATATCCTTAGCTTCATTATGATTTAAAACTTTTGCCTTGCTTGACCGCTTTCTCAATTATTCCCTCTAAATCTTTTATGTATCTCTCCCTCAGGTTTCATTGAGTCTTCTCCCTCAGTGTTGTATCACTTCATTTATTTTCATGGAATCTTCTCTCTCTTTGACAATAATGTTAAAGCTTGTATCTATCACTTACATCTCTACTATGTAGGTGTCATCATTTCAGTTGTGTATGATGTATACTCCCCCTGTCATCTTTCTTATGATTGATTAATATCTATGCTTTACTTCTTACAACTCTAAGGAACTCCTAAAGTGTGACCTTTTCTACATCAGTTTGTCAAATATTCTGATTAGCACATTTGATGCAGTGCTCCTATTTTACTAGGTAGCCTCAGTTAGGGGAATCACCCCTAGTTTACCTCCAATATAGTCGTGAAGATCCTTAGGTAAACATTTTGTGAATATATCTTCTAATTGTTCCTTTGTATTCACATACTCTAATCTCACTTCTTTGTCTTGAATTGCCTCTCTCATGTAATGATACTTGATAAAAATATTCTTATTCTTAGTGAGCATCATTGGATTATTTGATATATTAATAGCACTTGTATTATCATAGAAAAATAACAACTAGCTCGGTTATTTCCTCCTTCATACCTTTTAACAATTGCTTGATCCACACTAAATTTAAACAATTCACTGTTGCTACTACATACTCAGCTTCTGCTAGAGATTGGGAAATGCAGTTCTATTTCTTGCTTGTCTAGGAGACTAATCTCTTTCCTAGAAAGAATGCACCACCAATTGTACTTTTTTTGTCATCAACATTTGCAGCCCAATCTGTATCAATGTAAAATCTCAGTTCAAACTTGTCATTCTTCTTGTAATATGATCCATAATCCTTGGTACCTTTTAGATATCTCAGTATTCTTTTCACTTCCATCATATGATTTTCATTAGGATTAGTAGAAAATCTTGCCACAATCCCAAATTCTTGGGCAATGTCCAGTCTATTGTGAACAACATATTGTATCTTTCCAATCATAGATCTATACAAGGTTTGATTCACTTCAGTAGTATCATTTGCTTTAGATAGTTTATGTCCAATAGCCATAGGTGTACTTACTGGTCTGGAGTCTTCCATACCAAAATTTTTTAGTATCTCCTTGAGATATTTAGATTGAGTAATGTAGATACCTTTCTTCATCTGATAGACTTCCAAACCAAAAAATAATTTTATCTCACCAAACATAGACATTTCAAATTCTTTTTGCATCTCATTTGAAAATTTCATACATAGGGCATCTTTTCCTAAAAATATGATATCAGCAACAAAGATTTCAACTAACAAAATCCATTTACCTTTCTTAGTCTTCATATATAGATTATTGTTGTCATTTTTCCTTGCAAATCCAATCTTTATCAAATAATTATGCACTATCTCATACCATGTTCTGAGGGCTTGTTTCAATCCATATAGCTCCTTGTGCAACTTGAAAACCATATTCTTCTTATTTGGGTCAATAAATCCTTCAGGTTATTTAATGTATATTTCTTCTTCTAATTTCTCATTCAAAAATCTAGATTTGGCATCCATCTGATATACTTTGAATCCTTTATAAGCTACATATGCAAGTATAGTCTTTACTCCTAATTTTTCTACAGGGGTAAATGTTTCCCCATAGTCAATTCCTTCTTCTTGTGCATACCCCTTACATGCTAATCTATCCTTGTTTCTTGTGACTTCACCATGTTCATTTAGCTTATTTCTAAATACCCATTTTATTCCAATAACATTCTTGTCTTCGGGTCTCGGCACTAGAGTCCAGGAATTATTCTTTTCTATCTTCTCTATTTCTTCATTCATGGCTTGTATCCAATCATCCTTCTCTAAAGCATCTTTTACTATTTTAGGCTCAAACTCACATAATAATCATGTGTGATCTTTCAACTTCTTGTCATGATTCCATATTTTTTATCTCCAATGATTTGTTTAGGCTTGTGATGTCTTCTTACATACTTTGCCAATGTAGGTTCACATTTACTTTCTCCTTGTTATTGATCTTTAGGTTCATCATGCAAATTATATGCTTCTTCTTTTTCTTGCTCAATAACATCTTCCTAATGCTTGACATTACCTATCACTGACTCTACATCTGGTTCAGGTATATTACTTGCCTCTCCTTATTCCATGTATACAAAAGACCTATAAGTGTTATGTTCTTGCTTGCACTCTAATTCATTCTTTCATGTATATTCATCAACTCTAACATTTTCACTTTCCACAACTTTGTTAGTGTTACAAATCAAACACTTATAAGCTTTTCTCTTAGTGGAATATCTTAGGAATATGACTTCATCACTTTTTGTATCAAAATTTCCATTGCTATTATCTTTCAATATATAGAATTTACTCCCAAAGACTCTAAAATACTTCACATTAGGTGTATATCCATTCCATAACTCAAAAGGTGTAGCATTTGTACCTTTTTTTATTTGTACTTAGTTTAAGGTATAAACAGTTGTACTTATAGCTTCTCTAAAGAACTTTTGTGCAAAATTCATTTATATCATTAGTGTTCTAGCACAATCCATGACTGACCTATTTCTTCTTTTTGCTACACCATTCTATCAAGTTGTTCTGGGTGAAGACATTTGTCTATTGATTCATTTATTATTGCAGAACAAATTGAACTCATTTGATATAAAATCTCCACCTCTATCAAATCTCAAACATTTCAAACTTCTACTTGTTTCTTTTTCAACCTTTTCCAAATACCACGTAAACAACTAAAATGCATCAGATTTCTCTTTCAAAAATATTACAGTCATCATCCTAGAATAGTCATCAACAAACAGAATGAAATACTTATCACCACAATAACTTTGTACACCCATAGGTCCACCAAGGTTAGTATGAACTAATTCCAAGATATTTTGAGAAGTATATGTCTTTCTCTTAAAACTAGACTTTGTCATTTTTCCCAATTGACACTATTTGCACATCACATTATCAGGTTTCTTCAATCTCAACAAACCTCCAACTTTCTTCTTTTTACTAATGGTTACTAGATTGTCAAAATTCACATGACACAACCTTTGATGTCATAACCATACATTATAAAATTGTGCAAACAAATATGTTTCTTCAGATAAGTCTAGATAGGACAAGTTACCTCTTGTCTATTCTCAGCTTCCAATTAGTTCACTAGTGGCATCAAATATTTTAACCTTCTTGTGATGGAATTCCACTTGCTAGCTAGTGTTTTTCAACTTTGCAACACTCAACAAGTTATAGTTACGACCTTCAACCCAATAAGAATTTTCACATGTGATCTTTTGAGTCAATATAATTGATCCTTTTCCTCTCACAAGACATGGTGCATCATTACCAAACTAAACACTTCTACCTTTGTAATGATCTAGGGTTTCAAACTTACTTTCATCACTAGTCATATGATGTGAGAACCCACTATCAATAATCCATTTATCACCTTTAGTCACATAAGAAATAAGTGCATTTTTCTCATCTTCATCAGAATTATCTTTCATAGAAACATAAACAACTTCTATATCAAATTCATCAGATTCACTAGTGTATCTATCAATTTCTTCTTGAGTAATATAGCAGGATTTCTTACCTTTATCTTTGTAGTCTTTGTACCTTCGGTGATCTCTTTCATTTTTCTTGTCTTTGTACTTTCTTTCCCTTCTCTCATCCTTGTTAGTCCTATCAGGACATCTTGTTGCAATATGGCAACCTTTGTTACATGAAAAATAGATTATAGGAATTTTACCTTTGTATTTCCCTTTCCTCTTTTTAGCCTTCTATCCATAAGTGCCTCAAGATAATCTAGGTCCTCATCAGAAGGGTCACTATCAATGTCACTATCACTATCACTTTTCACACACTTTTCTTTTTCCTTTTTATACTTATACAGAACCATTTTTTACTTGAATGCATATTCAACATTGGGAACAATGTAGTTATCATAGTTAGACATCTCAAAAGCAGTAAGCTTACCAACAAGACTTTCCAGAGTAAGAACATTACTAGGGTTACATCTTTATTCTTGTATTGAAAAAATTATGATAGCATAGATAGGAAGAAAAGTTCTCAACACTTTACCAATAACAGTTTCATCATCAATGTTTCCATTAGCTCCTTTGATATCATTCACTAGTTCCTTTATTCTACCACAATATTGAGCAATATTTTCACCTTCTTCAATTTTTATTTCATCAAACTTACCTCTCAGGCTTTCATATTTGGCTCTCAGCACATTTTTATCTCCACCATAGATAATTGGAAGAGTGTCCCACATTTCTTTACATTTGTGCAGTCCTAGATGTCTTAAAATTAAAGATACCTTAGGGCAGATGCAATCTCCAACATTTCTTGATTATGTTCTTGTTTTTCTTTCATGTCCTTGGCAGTCAAAGGTGCAGCGGGTATTGTATGCACCCTAAAATGGTCGCCTAGACTTTGGGCCCCCATTTAGCAATTTATCAATTTCCTGAATTAGCATTTTCAATTTAATATCAATTTCCTTGATCAAATCCTAATTCTATTATTTATTCGATTATATTCTATGGACTAACCATTTTATTCTAAGTCCTTATTTAATTAAAAGGAATTTCCTCCACTTTTATTAAATACAAAAGCCTCACTTTTCCTCTTATCCTAAGTTGCACAAATAAAGCATTATTCTTATTTTATAAAAAGAATAAAGGGTCTTTTTGTCTCACATGGGGAACAAAAGTCAACTCTTATTTTCTCATTGGAGGAGATTTGTGCACAAGGATTGATCCCTCTTTCAAGCTCCACCCTTGATTAAATTTTTTGCCTCTTAATCTCCATGGTCCACTTATCTTTAAAAGGAGAGCTCTCTCCTGATTCTAGAGGTTCCACTTTTCAATACTAATCTTATGCTATAGGTTTTCTTGGAGACATTGGAGCTTTGGAGATCTTGTTGCATTTAGATTTCATTCTTGCATTCTTAGCTTAGCTTTCATGACTTCTAGCTTAGTTTCTTTTATGCTCTAGATTAGCTCACATAGCTTAATTAGCAAGGCTTGTAATCCTTTCATTTTCTATAGCTTAGTTGCATACTTGCATCTTCATTCTTAGCATAGTTGCATTGCACTTCCATTGTTGATTCTTGAAGATATTGGCATTCTTGCCCTTGTCTCTTTGAATCTCCCATTGTGTGCTTTACTGGCAAGGTTGCATGCTTCATAGCTCTAGCTGAGAGCACTATACACATCCTTGTGAATCCATGCTTAGGGAGCTCTAGGTCACTTTCTCAAGGTTTCAAATCCATGGATACCCTTGGAAGTAATGACTTAGAGAAGTACACAATTTGAGTGTACATTTTTGGCACCCACCGTGAGGCAAAACACTCTTGTTTTGTCCTTCTTGTCATGCATTTCCATCAATTTTTTGTCATTATTTTGCTTTTTGTTTCGGCTCTATTTTTTTGATAGATTATTGTGTGATAGTCTTCCAGTATCATGTGATATTTTATTATATACCCGTGCGATACTTTTCTAGTAAAAGTATCATTCGGCCATACAGGTTTCTGTCGCACGGCCATATAGAACTTCATCATCTTGACACAGTACAATCTTTCACACAGAGAGAAAGCATCGAACTCCTATATTGTGAAGTAATGTGCGATCTCTTTTTGATAGCAGACTATCACCTAGACCTGTAGGTGACTATTTGGTTCTTTTGGTTTTGAAGATTTGAATTTTTAGCTCTCTGGTTTGAATTGTTGTAGCTAAACAAAGTTTTTACTTACAAATTATTTGATTTTTGATGTGCTAACCATTGTGGGGCTAACAAGTTGTGCTTGTAGGTGCCTTCATTACTTGAAATATTTTCTTAAAAGAACACACATCAAACCTTCAAATGCACAAGGGCTACTAATTGTTTTTGCAGGGCTACCCAATGCATAAAAACAAATCAAGTGCTTGTTCATTGCTTTCATTTTAAGTGTGGCATATACTAGTTGATTCTTTTCTTAGGCACTTAATATCTTGTTGTAGGAGTCTTTTGGTGGTAGGAAAGTATGCTCTTCACCCTTGTGGTGAACCAGAAATCTTGACCCATCTTTAAATTTTGAAAGCAAGAGGGTAATTGAACTTTTCTTGGTGTGTTTGGGAAAGATTTTTGAGATAGGAGAGTATGCTCTTCACCCTTGAGGTGAACTAGAAATATTGACCCTCAAAGATTAATCCACTCTTTGTTTAGTTTAGAGTCCTTTAGCAGGCCTACTCTTGAGCAATCAAGAGGAGTGACCCAAGTGGGGACAAGCTAATACTGAGCTATTCTAATCCACTATAAAATCAAGGCTATCAAGGACACAAAACCTTGGTAGACATAGTACTTATCTTCATTTGGTGTGAGTACTTGTGGGATTGTGACCATGAGGAAAATGCTAGGCAAGAATGCTTATGGTACTCTTGTGGCCACGAGGTTCGTTACTTGCTGCAAGGTAAGGAGTCCCTTTGGGGAGCAATAGGGGTATTACGAATGGAAGCCCTTACTAAGAACCATAGATAGAAGCTAGCCAATTTTTATGCTTAGCATCTTGGTGCAAGGATTGATCCTAGTGGACTAACTTGGATCACCCCAAGACTACTCACCATTTGTGTTCCTTTGGTTGTGTCATTGGCACTTCCACGACAAAGCCAACATCTATTGTGGGTAACCACTTTGTGTGAGGTGATGGGACATCAAGTGTGGGCCAAGTTGTTAAGTATTGAGCCTTTGTCTTCTTAGGCTAGCAAGTGCTTGAAGTGTTCTCACTGTGATCCACCTATGTAAATGTTCTCAAACATCAAACATCACGGTAGCATTCATAAGATCTTTTTGCTTTGATATCACAAGTGTTTGTCTTGGCAAGGTTTCTTTTGCCCTTGTGCAAGTGTTCTATGACATGTTTGATCACATACTGTTTGCAAACTTGTCTGATTACTGCTAGTACTATGTTTGAAATCAAGAAATCTAACCATCAAATTACAACTTTGACCAAATTACCCTCAAAAATAGAGATTTAAACACTCACTGGTCAAGAGTTGTATGATCCTAAAAAATCATCGCACACTGTTTTGAGTTTTATTGTGCAATAATTTGTTGCTGCACAACTATCACATAGCTTGCCTGGATTTTATCGCACTAGCTGCTTTGAAATTGTCGCATAACTTCTATAAGAAATATCGCCTAGCCAGATTATATTGTCCCAGTACCCTGTGAACTATTATATAGAGTAATTTTGTTGTCTTTCTGATTGGTTTTGTTTTTAGTCTTCCTTGGTTGGTCCAAGTCAAATATTAGGTGATATGACATGTTGCTCAACATCCAAATGAACTTAAATGGTATCAAGTTGCACAAAATGACTCTTCATCTTCTTTCTTCCATATTTCCTATGTTTTTCTAGTCTTCCATCCCCATGGGAAGCTCCTCATGTCTTCTTGATTCTTTTCCTCTTATTATCTAGTCTTACCTTCTTCTATTCATCTCTTCTTTCATTTCCATGCTTGATTCCCCCTCTTCTAGAACCATGAATCTTGACTATCTTGTTATGGAACCTCTCTTGAAAATATATGATCTTGAACTATTGCTCAACTCAAATAATTTTATTCCTCCAGTAGTCCTTCTAGATATGGCATGGGTGATAAACTTAAGACAAAAATAAAAGAAAAGATGAATGAATCAGATGCCTTTGCTAGGATCATAGACATGATCATGTCATGACCTCCTTCTTCCAAACATTCTTCATCATCTATGTCTTCTCATTCTTCTTCATCTTCCAAGTCTCATCATGACTCTTCCAAGTCTTACCATGAATCTGCTAGACATTATTCACATTCCTCTTCATCCAAGTCTTCTTCCCCCACTAGGTCTTCATTTTCCTCTTCTTTACGATCTTGTTCCTCTTCTACTTCTCCCAAGATTCTTACTTCTCTTCTCAAGACATACCATGATGAGTAATATGATAGCCCTTGTGATACCTCTTTCACGAAGAGTGACACACCCACCTTTGATGACTATGATGACTATGATGATGAAAAAATAGTGATACCTATGCCACCTCTATTCCTAAGAGTCCTCCTCATCATGTGCTTGTGCTTACTGGAAATGGGTCGTCACATTAGATAGATCGTGATGGTGATCCATATAACTCTGATTTTGAAAGAGACTTTGATGATATCTGTGAACAATACCTAGATGATACATCCACTTCACTTGAGGAAGAGAAAGCTTTCCATGCTGATCTAAAATGTAAATACTATAAGAATCTCTCCTCTAAGAACTCTCATGCTGAAGATAAAGATTACACTCTCAAGCAAGATTATGTTAATGTTGAGCCTTTGTCTTATGATGGTTCCCTTCCATCTCCTACTTCCTTTGATACCCATACATCTCTTAAAGCTTCCAAGTCTTTCAAATCTTTCACAAATCCTTCATCCAACAAAGATCCTAATACTTTTCATGCAGCTCCCTATAGTTATCCTTAACAGCTACCTCTTAAAGAAACTCAAGTTAACCTTCACTTGGCTACAAATACTTTCAATAATGCTAAACCTAAAAATCCTAAGCCTTTATATGCTATAATTCCTACTTCAGCTAATCCTTCACCATGTCTTCCAAAGTCTTACAAATCCAACATGCTTCCTTGTCCTTAGAAGTGGCTCCATGTCAAGAGGACTCTAAAAATGATAAAGAAAAGAACATAAACAAAGATCAAGATCAAGAACCCTCCATGTCCTCCAATTCTTTTCATGATGTCTCTTATCCATTCCATGGTTCTTTTGATCCTCTATGCCCTTTCTCATTCATTCCACCATGTCTTAAGTCTTCTCCTAAGCAAGATCAAGCTACTACTTACACCATTGAGCTTATTGACAATCAAAATAACCTTACTACACTTGCACTTTCCAAAGATGATACTTCCATTAAGGTTATTAAAAATAGTGTTGTTACTTCCAATGTTAAGCCTATTGAAAATCAAGAGAAAAATTATGCGATTATGCTATCCAAAGCAACTTGTCAAGATCAAAATCTTCCATCTTCTTGTTCTACCACTCCATGTTCACTTCCACTTTCTACTCTTCCTAAGTTTTTTCAAGCTCCGAACAATCCTATCAAAGAAGTTTCTCCTATTCAAGATGTTCATGATCCTATTGCAAATCCTAATGCTCCCTCTAGAGATGTTGATGTCCTTGGTTTTCATATAGATGTTGATGAACTTATTGATTATCCTTTCGCATCTTCCACGCCCATCCTTGGACCTCCTCCACCAATACTAAGGGCTTCACATCTTCCTTCCATCTTTTTCCCTTATGTTCCTTCACTTCCCCCTCCTAACTCTCCCAATTTGTCATCTATCTTGGGTCCGTACATTCCTCCATCTCCTATCTTTCCTCAAGATCAACATAGATACATACCCCTGAATCCTTTTCATCCACCCACCCATATAAACCATTCATATCCTCCTTCTTCTTCCACAAGTCCCAAGTCTTTTGGAAGTCACTTGAATGTTCAATACAAGAAAAAGAATCAATACAAGAATCTATCAAAAAAAGAAGATCACCATGTCTCCTCTAATCGACATGGAGGCATAAAATCAAAAGAGATATCTAAGAAGAAAACTACAAGACAAGTATGGTTTCCAAAATCCATCATTGAAGATATTCTCTCTAAATCATCAAAAAGAAATGAAAATCCTATAGCTATATGGATTCCAAAGTCTCTCTTGAAAGATTTTGTTGTTGAGAAAAAAGTGAAGTTCACATTCAAGCTTCCAAAGGCTTCCACTTCATCTTCTTCCAAAAATAATCTTCCATTCCATGCACCTAAACTGCAACCTCTGCTATCCATTCACCATATTCCTTCATTCACATTTCCTCCATCCTCTTGCCACCCTTCAAGGTGTGTGTTGGTGTTGATCTTGCCTTCCATTCCATCTCTCCTTTCACAATCCTTCCATTCATTATCCTTCTACCTTCTATCCTTTTTCCTCATTTTCCTATTCCTCCTATCTTCCAACCTCACTCACTTTACATAAAATGTTATCCTCCATTTTTTTCTTTTCCATCTTCCTTTCCCTATCAGCATCTTTGAAAAAATTAAAAAAATAAAAAATGTGCCTTGGTGGAAACCTGGAAATAGGTGCCTTGGTAGAAAAAGTAAAGAAAAGTAAATTCATCCTATGCTGAAAACCACTCCCTTGTGGTGCTTTGGATAAGTACCATGATGAAAACCTAGCAATCAGACATCATGTGTAGTTCTTCTACATATTTTATCCACTCTGTCTTCTCTCTTTTATCTTGACAATGTTGACCTATACATGAACATTTGGCTATCTTGTGAGCTATCTTACGATGATCTTTCTTTCATTCCATTCATGTTTAGCCTTCATATTTATTTTACTCCATTCATTCTAGCCTTTTGCTATCCTTTTCCCCTTTGGTCTTGATCTAATAAAAAAGAGTAAAGCACAATGCTATGAAGCCTCTTGACATGTCTACTCCTTTAGACTGCATCCTTTCCTTCTTTTTCATTACGCCTTTGTGACTTATCCTATGCTGGCCTTTCAGTGCTTGTCCAAATGTGCCTTACATGACAATTTTTTCCCTAGCTTGGATACTCTTGAGGAGTTTTCCCTTGAGGATTTCTTCCCTTCATTCTCCTTCATTCTATTGTCTTCTGTCTCTTTCACTAGCTTTCTAATCCCTCTTGTCCTCCACCTTGCTAGACATTGGCACTACATGATGTGATCTTTCTTGGGAGTTTGATGCCTATTTTGTCTAGGGGCATCCTTTGTACATATTTATTGATCATGAAAAAATTCTTAAAAAATTTCATATATGATGCTGAAAAAATCCTAAAAAGCATATAAAGTCTTGAAAAAAATACAAAAAATTTAAAAAATTCAAAAATTCAAAAAAATATAGAAAAAGTGCCTTAGTGAAAACCTAGAAATAGGCACCTTGGTAACAAAAAATACAAAAAAATGAAAAATAAAAAAATCTCTCCAAGTGGTGAAAACTTGGAAACAGGCGCTACTTGAGGCCTTTGCACCCTTTTTTCTTAGCATGTGTCCTCAACACTTAACCTTTTCCCATCATGCCTTGACCTTGTTGCCTTGGTTTGGAATTGGTCTTTGTCTTTGTCTAGGGGGCATAACTATGTTAGCTTCAGTCTCTTGGATGTGTTAGTCTTTAAGATACCTTGCAAATGGTGTTTTTCAAACACCACCCCAAACTGTGTTTTTCAAACACCACCCCAAACTGTGTTTTTCAACACCACCCGAACTATGTTTTTCAACACTACCCTAGCATCTAGTGTTTCTCAATACTTATCAGATGTCTCACCCGTAGTCTAGAATGATACGATATTTTCTACTGGTAGATGTGATAATCAAATTTTGACTCTATGACCTACACACATGCACTTAAACACTTGACTCGCTGAGACTTGTTTGACTTTATTTCTTTGTGTGTTGTCTATGATGATTTCTTTGATGAGTGTTCTCTCCCTAAAATAGTTTTCGATGATGCATAGCTAGAAGTCTGGGGGCATGAGGACATGTTTTATTTATTTTTTGCTTGTGGGTATATTTTGTTGGTCCTAACTATCATTAGCATTTATGCTTGTTCCACTTGACACTAGGATATACAAAGTATTATCCTTGACTATTTTTTGCAAGTGCATGCTTATAGTCATCTTGACTTTCTTGTCTCTTGATGTGAGCATAATCTTTTTATACCAAACTTAGGGAACTTCATTGCACTAGTCATCTTGACTTACAAGTCTTTGATGCTTAGGTGGGATTCTCACATATCTATCTGACACAGATCATATTCATATACCCATAGTCATACTAGTATGTATTGTATGATCTTGTGATGCTATCAATAAAGCTCGATGATGATTATTAGAGTCTAATAGCTTTGTAACCTTGCAATTAAACCACTTTTCATGTAGCTTGCATTGTTAGACTTATGTATCATCTTAAAATGGAAGCACTTCCATGTTAAGAGCATTTAGCCCTCTGAGTAAGTGGTTTGGGGTCATATCGGATGCCTTGAATTGATCTTTTCTTTGATTTATCTTTCTCCCCACTTTCCACCTTGTTGCCCTAAATTTCTCTCTTCTATGGCTCTATTTTCTAGGTAGGACTTAGAAATAGGTCCTCCTAGCCTTCATCATAATCATCATAGGATTTTATGCTTATCCCTGGCATTCTGTCATGTTTTGGTATCATTTCTAGGTCTCTGGGCATCCCCGGGACCTTCTGTAATGATTCTGACTAGATCTGGGACCAGGGTCAAATTCGAGGTTGAACCTGACTAGGTCAGGATCTAGCTTGAACATGACTAGATTAGGATTGAGCTCAAACTTGACCAGGTCAGTCCCAACCTTGATTTTTCCCCCTTCCTTCAAATCTTCAAAATCCTTGATTTCTAGGTATCGGGCTTTCGGGATATTTGTTTTCCCGCCTTCAGGTTGGCCATTTTGGGTTTTGAAATGGTAAATCCTTCAATTGCATTTAATCTAGGTATATTTTCTAAAGGTTAGGACTAATTTGGATTTAATTCTCCAAGGTGGCCCCTCTAGAGGATTGTGCCCTAGTTCACTATAAAAGGAGGCCTTCCTCTCTCATTTTTACCATCCACTTTCATGATCAAGACACCAAGCTCTCAAGATTTTTTCAATTTCAAGCAAGCATCCATTCAGACATTCAAGTCCTCTTCTCCATCCAAGTTCTCCATTGAAGATCAAGGATTCAAGAATTCAAGCTATTGTAGGGATTTGGTTCAAGCATTCAAGATTCATCATTTAAACCCTAGATCTAGCCATCATGATGGTGTGATCTTCCTTCAAGATCCTTTGGTTAATTTTCAAGATCTATTCATTCTTCTCTCAAGGTGGATTCCAAGCATACAATCATGGAGGTTTGATTTACATTTATTGATGTTATGTGCAAGCTTTCATATCAATATACTTGTTTATATTAAAAATACAATTACATATCTATCAAATTGCATAGCTTCATTGTTAGATCCATTTCTACTACTTGCTAGCATTCCTATTTCAATTTCAATATTAAGGTTGATTCCAAACCGTGGTTTGACCAAACCAAAGCCCCCAAACAAACAACAAAAACCCCCATTTTCTTGCAGGTACAGGTGCAGGATTTTGGATCTGAGAGAGAATTTTGATACCCTTTTTGGAAAACTTTTGAGATCTACGAACAAAGACAGAATCGACCTTCAAATAAAGAATCTAGCCTTTGACCTTTTATGAGGGTCAAAGTTGACCTAAGCTCATCTTGGAGAAAGATTTATGGGTTTTCTTTCTCTCAACAGTTTCAGTATGGAACAAGTTGCAGAATTGCCCGAAAGTACACATAGACATCAGAGAATGAAATTTTCCAGATCTACCCTAATTTAAGGTTAGTATTTACATTTCAATTATTTTAGATTTCAAGCTTAATCCAACTATAGGGAAGTATAGGGTTTCTCTCTCTCTCTCTCTCTTTCATATTCTTCATAGATTGATTTGATTGTGCATTAACCTTTTGGTTGATCAAATTGGATCTCTCCTTTGGGAATTTGGATTTAGGAGTGAATCTCATATTTCCCCCACACACTTACACATATAGAGGTGATTCTATAAAGATCTATATTTCCATCAAAGGAAAATCGTAACCCAAGTATAAAAAATGCTCAAATCGACCAAATAAAACTGATAGATTACCATAACATAATCTCTTTTTCAACCATAAGTGTCATTACATAATAAAATCAAAGTTTTACATCTTAATACATTCAACCATTCGGTCATCAAGTACAAACTTAAAAACTAAAATAATACATCTTTATTACAAAGTTTTGACCTTTTGTCAAAATTCACATATATATATTTAAATCAAAGGTAATATTCTTTTTCCCAGACTGTCATAGAATAGTAACTAGGCACCACACTATAACAGTCCATGTCTCCTAAGCCTCTAGACTGCATGTACACCTACAAATCCTGAGATGGGAGTGTGGCCTAGGTGCTTTTTCCGCCCAACCATGGAGTGGTTAGCTCCCCCGGGGCTTACACTGATATGGAAGTGCACCGACCCTGCTCAAGAAGACTAGCAACTCAGCACTAAAGAGCCAGAAGAATATGAAGCAACTGTGATTCTATCTACTACAACAATCTTTAGTTTGAAATAGAAATCCTAATCACATAATGGCAGAGAGAACATACAACACTAACCAAGCATATTCATGAAACATATGCAAAAGTAATCTTTGGCCAAAGAATCTTTTTTTTAAAATTAGTAAAAATTGATAGGTAATACAATACAATTACCCTTCTCTATCTTAATCTGAATTACACATCAATTCAAATACATACTTTAAACAAACACTTGATTTGACAAAATTTCTTTGTTGTTTCCTTTTTATTTCAAAACCACTCGATAGAGAAAAATACAGAAAAATAAAAGCGAACAAATGGTGATCTCAGAGGATTATTCTAATTATAATATTAAGAGAAAATGAATAACAGTTACCCCAAAATTCCATAGTCAATCACTTTGTTATTCTCCTACCTTTAATGAATAATTTCCAATTTTCATAAATCAGTACAACAAAATAACTGTATAGTGGGTAAAAGCATGATCAAGTGTCACCTTTTTGGCTAACTGAAATCACTCAGCCCAGTTTGACTCGGCTAAGTTAGACTCAACCGAGTCTAACTGGGCCGAGTACATGTAGGTGCCACACGGCACTAAATGGCATCTACGTGGCCCAGTAGACTGGGCCAGGTGGTACTCGGCCAAGTCTAAATGATATTTTTAATATAAAAAAACTTCCCAAGCCCCTAATTTTCACACTATTTGGTTGTTTGTGTGGGGGGGGGCCGACCCCTAGGGGACTCAACCCAGTCAGGCTCGGCCGAGTCTACCTAGGTGGCATGCCATGTTGGCAGCCATACCTCAAAAAATACCAAAAAACTAGAATTTTGCACTTCTGCCATTCCTTTCTCTAATCAAAATAGAAAATCTTAAAAAAATAAAAGTACCCTTTTCTAGATCTCAAAAGTACAATGCTGGACATATAAATTTTATATTGTTTCAACTACAAAATGTTAAACAAATTTGCTAAAAACTACATGTAGGTATATTAAACTTCGAGAAGACATTGATTTGGAAAATATAGAAAAATGCTAAATGAATTCAAAAAAATTTTAAAATCATATACGACACTAGAAGAGAGAGTCCTCTTCAAGAATATGTAATTTATTTAGTTTTTGGCATAGATTTGATAGGCGAAAAGTGACGGGAGAAAAAAATAGTTGATTTCAGGTAAGTTCAACTTTGAATACATATAATGGGTAAACTATAGATCAAAAACACTTCTTTCCTTTTTCCTGCACTAGATATACATGTCATCTAAAACATATTCTGAAATTGGAGGGAAAAACAATGTTTTACTTATAATGATTTGACGGGAAGTAAATTCCATGATTTGTATTATTTTTCAAGACATGAAAATAGGCCTTAAAAAATAAAAAAATATATTAATTTTTGCTCAAATTAATTTTTAAAAATTATAGGCATAAAATTCATCCTATTTTACACATTTCATCAGTTTACATCATCTTCAAATTCTCTACAGAAATGTAACTTTTATGCCCTTGAAGTTTTTCAGTTTTGGTGTTGTTAGCCTCTTCCTTTGTAAAAGGGTGACAACTTATTGTGCTTTTACCCTAGTTCCCTTGCATTTTATAATAATTTTAAGTGTGTGATTCTTTTTTTTTTCTTCAAGATTGTACAACATTTTATCTCACTGGGCCTAAAATGGTAATTGTAAAATTTTCAAGTTTTAAGAACAACTAACTTCTAGAACAAGGATTCCTAAACGAAGCTAGCATTTGACTTGATCTATTTGTTTTGATGCCCTAATGAGAATTACTTTAGTTTTGAAGAAAATAAAATATTGACTTAAAAAGAAAATATAGAGAAGAGAAAAGTTTTAAAAATTAAACTTTAAGGATTCAGATTCTTTTAAGAAAACATATATTCCATTTTTTGTTACAAGCAAAGACTCAAGGATCTCTTGGGTCTATTTCCCAATTCGTAGTTTTTCATTTCAGATTTAATATGAATAAATGAAATCACAAAATATAGTTTCTTCATTTGCAGGACAGGGCTGAACCATGAACAGGGGTTTATCGACTGTTAATTTCAAACATAACACTAAATCCTACGCTGAATCATTATTTTCTGCCTAAACATTACATCTGGATTGCTTATAGACCATAAAAGAACACCAATACCATCCCCTAAAATTGACTCAAATCTATTATAATATAGGGATTTTGCGTGAGAGAAAAAAATAAAAGGCAAAGCATGATACTATTTACGAAAAAGATGAATGACAAAGCAGGTGTTAACTCAATATCCCAAACCACTGTGGAAGTAATTAAGGACTGAATAAAACAAAAGCAAATAGACAATCGCTAGGGACTCCTGGACCAAGTAGCTTCATGTTTGAAATGAAATTAAATCATTCTTTTAAAATAAAATAAAAATGTTTCAAATGCATTCATATATTAAAAAAACATCTGCCTACGGTCCAATTCAAAATTGTCAGACTTGCGCATATAAATAATGACCACCCCTACACATCACTATCCAATTGAATAAATAGTCTCTAGGAAAGATAATCGTAACTAGCTCCATATGGCTCATGTCCAAACTCGATCACATCAGGGGTGTTGCAAGTGCTACAAAAAAACTAAGGCACAAAGCTAAATGGTGAAGGTAGTGTGAGAAGCAAGGACATAGCAGGTAAAGATTGGAATAAGGATGAGGGTATAGCATAGAGAAAGGTTGTAATCAAATAAGGAGGCTACTACGCATAGAATCCAGGACAAGCGTATACAAAATCACAATTTAATCCTATAGCACTCTCACACAATACAATAAAATCTGGTAACAAGGACTCGAAAAGATGCTAAGGAGAAAAATGATGCCATCATTATTTTATAATATCCCAAAAAATAAAAATAAAGAAAGGAACCCTTTTTTTTGTTAAACGTTGCAGATGAATTGAGTTGGCCTCCCTTGCCTTCTATTGTGCTCTCCCTTGTATCATCTACTCTCATTTCAACCAATTCTCTGTTTTCTATTTCCTCCCTTCTCCTCCTCCTTCTCCCTATTCTAAAATTCCCTTAAATCAATTCCAAAAACTCCCTCTTAAACTATGAAACTTCCTTTCTCGGTGTCCATCATGCCTAGGAAAATGGCCCTAACTCCCACTCAACTCTAAATCAACTAAAAGATAAAAAAGAAAACTCCTCTCCTACGCACATTGATGCCTAAATTAACACTAAGAAAGAGGGAAGACTTTCCACTTCCTCCTCCCATCGTGCCAGCATGACAAGAATAAGCCAAAAGCTCAAAAGAAATTATAGAAACATTCCACTTCTTCAACTCATTAACTTAAAGTAATTATTAATTCTCAAGCACTATTAAAACTTAAATAAATAAACAAAAATGAACAAACATTACAGCATACTAACACAAGATTACATTTTATTTATTTAACACTAATTCATATATAAATAATTCACATTATTAATTTTTTTTTTTTATAATCAGAACAAGAATAACTAGTGATGTGTGCATGTAAACATATAATTCTAGACTCAACCATACCGAGGAGCTAGGCTCCCCTACCTCGACCACACCCCCGTCTTCAGATCCTATCAATAGATGACCACTCAAATTTTGATGAGTAGGTTAGTCCAAAAATATATAACCAATTCAACGTGTAAATCTTTCATTTTAAGCATGCATAATCATATCAAGAATAAAATGATATATTTATCAACTTATAGAACACATTTAATCATTTTCGATTTCCAATTATCATTTTTAACAATTAACAAATTTTAACTTTAATAATTTTTAGCAAAGAATCTTCAATTAAATTTATTCTTCTAAGGTCGCCAAAACTCGACTAAGTCAAAAAGTCCACACTAGTCGCAAAAACTATTAAAAAATCATAGGTCTACAAAATTGGTTATGACATCCTTCCCCTCTAAGAGAAGACATTGTCCCGATGTCTTATGAAAATACAACATAAGTTCTCAAACTATAAACTAATTAAAAACATAAATCAAAATAGCATATATAAGTCTATGGAAGTAAATGTGGAAATAATCTAATCATGTCATCTGCATCCTCCCAAGTAGCACTGTCAACAGAGAATTGGTCCCATTGGACCTTATACTGCAAGATCTCTCTGTCACGCACCTTGATGGTATGCTGGTCAATGATACTGGATGGTCCCCTAACACCACTCCCGAATCCTGTACCTGTAAAGCACACCAATCAAGGATATGAGAAGCATCTAGATGTTAAGGTTTCAACAAAGATACATGGAACACATTATGAATACGGGCAAGGGCATGTGGCAAGGCTAGTCTATATGCAACAGGATTGATAATCTCTAGAATATCAAAGGGCCCGACATATCTAGGTGTGAGCTTAGAAGCTTTGCCAAAAGATAAGAAACTCTTATGTGGCCTCACATGAAGAAAAACTTTGTCCCCTACTATGAACTTCCTGAAGGTATGGTTTTTATCTGCATAACTCTTCTACCTATCTGCGGCTTCCTTCAACTGTTCTCTAATAAGAGACATCTGCTCTTCCATTTCCCTCAACAATTCAGGACCCACAATGATGTTGTCCTCTACCCTGTCCTAACTGATCTGTGTCAGAAACTTCCTTCCATATAGAGCTTCAAAAGGAGCCATACCTAATGATGAATGATAAGAATTATTATAAGCAAATTCAACCAAAGGAAAGTACTCTTCCCATTTGTACTGTTGATCCATGCAATACATTCTCAGTAAGTCCTCAAGAACTTGGTTAACCCTCTTTGTTTGACCATCTGTCTGAGGATGATATGTTGTACTGAAGTTCAACCTTGTTCCCAAAGAAGAATTTAAGGTTGTCCAAAACCTTAATGTCATTCTCATATCTCTATTAGATATTATGGTTTTGTTGGGACTCAAAATTCAGTTTTAAGGTACCATGTAAAACGCTTGCTAAAGTGCTCCTTTTGGTCCAAAATGCACATGTGAAAAGGGTGTTTTCAAGTCATGTAATGAGTGGAGAATGATTTGATACCTTTCATATATCCCTTTGAGTCATTTTGAGTCCTTAGCCCACATCTTGAAATGGGTTTTTCTCCGTTCATTCCTAGGAGGTCCTAAATGCAGAATTTGCTAGGTGTGAAGGTCACTGGGAAGAGGTAATTTGTCAGCTTGTAAAATGCACCCTGAAGAGCATCATGAAAATCTGAGCCAAACATCTTGTTGTACACATTGCATACTCTCTATGTATCAGGTTTTAGGCCTCTGTGATAAGTTTTGAACCCATTTATTCATCCCCTTCCGGAGGTGTTTTCAAGTTTCTGCACTTGGCCGTTTTCACAGTTTTGTCGGAGGCCCTGTTTGTGATCTTATAAGTTACATTTTGTGATCGTTCATGAGAAATGAGTCATTGCCCTACATTGTAGACAAGTTTTACTTTGTCCTTGTCAGTTTGCAGCTCATGACGAATCCATTGGATGAGTTTCCCAATGTGATTACATTTGCAGTTTCTGTTGTTTGCAAAGATTGTGAAGTGCACCAGTTTGCCGGAGGTCAACTTTACCAGCAAATAACTTCTACCCGGTATTACCTATCAATGAAATTCTTTTTGCATTGCATTATGGACATAGGGTTCTTTCTCCAGTTTCAATTAGGACTTTTTGCCAATCCAGTTGGTATGTTTTCAAAGTCGAATCCAGATGCAACTTTTCACAGTTCTGTGCATGTTCTGAGTCTATCTTTGCAAGTACCAATTTTCACAGGGCTATATCTTTTTCCCAATTTACTCCCAGATCAGGATGATGATTGAATCATGATGTTTACATCTCAATGAACATATGTGCCAGTTTGTGGCTTCCTAGGGATCTGTTTGGTATTTTTGCCAGGGTGATTTCAAATGCAGTTTGTGTAGATTTCCAGTACGAAACAGAATAAGTTTTCAGAATCGTCAAGTTCGGTCGCTGACAACTTTTGCCTAATTCCAAATGATCCTGAATCATTTTATATGCTGGTTCTTTGTGCTTCATTGATTACATGTCCCTGAGGGCAATCTCCCAATGACAAATGTGATACTTTACAAGGGATTGTTTAAGTGGATTTCTAGAAAAGTTGAAGTATGCCCATTTGCAGAAGTGAGAAAATGCCCAACTTCAAAGATCGGAAAATATTTTTCTCCTGCATCATAATGCAGATCCAGTTTACAGGATGAGTGTTTGTGTGTCAAACTATATCCTTGCCACTTGCAAAAGTCATGTGGGGTCATCTGGTTAGTTTTCTAGGGTGGTCCTAGAGGCTAGTTGCAATAAATGAGGTCAAGTTGTAGAAATTATAAAAAGCTAATTGATGAGGATTCTTATTTAATTCTTCATGATCTATTTTCATCACAAGTTATATCAAGAGATTTATGGAAAGACATGGAAACCCTCCAGAAAATGTAGTGGCAATAATATCTTTCTATACATGGTGTCTCGGTTTGGTGTTGCACTTTTGTCAGATAATGGGAGATTTTGGTCAGTCAGAACACACTACCAAGAAGTCATAAATCAAATATGGGGTCTCACAGTTTATCATAATAGCAAGGGATAACAAGGAAGTGCCAGTGCAAGGGGGTTTGTGAGAGGAAGAGAAGGTTCACTTTTTGAACCAATGCAAATGGCCTGTCTTCACGCGCTTAGTAAGTGAGCACTTGTGTTAAAACATGAGACCAATTTGGAGGCACTTTGATTTATCTTCTGCGTAGAGCATAATCAATTTTCTAGTACACCTTGAGTAGGAACCAGCGTTGAATATCATGAAGGAGTTGTGTGTGTGTATGCTACCTGCAAAATAGGAGGGAGGCTCATGTTTTTAGTAAATGCCCAGCATAACCGAATGCAATCTGAAAATGAGGATTGCCTATATATTAAAGAACCAATGCAATGAGAGACTCATGTAGCAAACTGAAGGATGCCACACATGTAAAATACATGTTGGCCTGCGCAGGTAGAGGAGCCTGGCATTTGTAGTGAGGACCAGCGTAAGTATATGTTACACATTGCCAGCGTAAGATGAAATAGGGATGCCAGCGTGAGAGCCCAAGCAACTGCCTACTTCACGCTATGTGGAAAGAAGGAATGGTAAGATGCATCACATGGAGAAATGCATGAGGCATGAAGGTGGAGACTTTGCACCAACAAAGAAACAAGACCCATGCATTGAGAGGAGTTCAGGCACATGAAAGGCGTAAATAGGTTTTATCCCACATGCATGGGTTTTTTCCTATTTTGGTGTTTATATACTAAAACACATGCAACATGATTTGAAATAAGATGCTAGGAGCACTTGGTGGGCCCGCCTATGTGGTTGAGGGCTTAGTGCGCAATGGGACCTCAATTTTGGCACCCGGTTTAAGAGGAGTTTCTAAAACTCTCAGGTATTTATCCCACATGCATGCTGCAGAGGGCATTTGAAGAATATATATACAGTTCCACAAACAAAAAATGTAAATCAAATGGAAAAGGCTCTCTACATGCGTAACTCCTCATGCGCCTACCTCAGTTTCCGTGCCTGCACCCAAGAAATTTTGCAGTGATGCACGCACTGAATAGTCAAGATGGACACATGTCAACCTGTCGCATGTTCACAAGGGCTGAAGTTGGCCCTTGTGATCATGCGACAAGGTGACACGTGGTAGTTGGTGATGAGTGTAATGTCCCTTGTTTGGGACTAAGAACTATAACTATCAATTTGTAATGTTTTGATGCTGCTATGATAGAAAATAGATTTACATTGCTGATATGATCATTAGTTATATGTAATTGCAAATTGATATATTGCTTATAGCAATGATATTGTTGTTTTGGATATGATCTTTCTACTCTTGTAATGACTGGTATATGAATATCATTTAATAGCAGTATAGTTGCTATCTCAAATTATGAATTATAATCTTGCAGTGATTGCTAGGTTGCCATGTATGATATATATGATCTCTCTCTACAATTGAAAGTGTTGTCACTGATATAACTTATGTGCTTCCATCCGACAAGGCAATTGCTCGATATTAGCAGATCCCCATGAACTACTAGTAAAGGTTATTGATTCTTCTCCTTTTTTTTCTTTTTAGAAGTGGTTTATGCCCCTTAAATACGTCTAGAAGATGTGGCAACCAAAAGGTCACACCTCTTTGTCACTCACACTGTTTCCTAATTACTAATTAGTTCCTAATTAAAGCTATTGTTTATCCCATAGTAAGCAACGGAACCATAACTAGATTATTATTCGGAGTAACTCAGAGGTTTCCTTTGTGCTTCCTTATAGTTTCTCCATATATATTTCTATTAAAGGATATTGGACTATTTGTCAATTTCAAATGTTAGTAGACGAACACTACTTGCTTGACATAGGAGTCCAACGATTTCTTAATCCCTGATTACATCTGTATTCAGAGCTCGTGTAGAATAATGACGATGCCACCTGATTTGATATGTCTGTTTACAGATAGGATCGTCTTCCTATTAACACTGGAAACTTCCATCACCTCTAAAAGGTCCTACAATCACTTGGTGTCTATCATCTTTCTTGCTCATGTACGATTGGATTTGGAGTTAAGTATTGCAAGAAATGGCGGAAGAGGTAATGTTTGACTATGAAGTCATTGTTGTAGGGATAGGCCTCCATGGGATATCACCAAAATCGATGATCCCCTCGATAGTCTCTCCAAACGCAAGGGCAACATATACGTCGGTAAATATGTGAGAACCTCTGCCAAAATATGGCAAACTATATTGGCATTCCCTTATTACGATACTTCGTCTCAAGCAACCATCAAAGATAGGTATTTCTTAGTTCGCTATTATATTAATCTCGCTCATTTATAATAATTTATCTAGACCAATCGAAGTTTTCTATATATATATATATATATATATATATATATATATATATATATATATATATATATATATGTATGTATGTATGTATGTATGTATGTATGTATGTATGTATGTATGTATATATATATACATACATATATATATATATATACATATATATATACATATATATACATATATTATATATATATATATATGTATATATATATATATGTATATATATATATATATGTATATATATATATATATGTATATATATATATATATATATATATGTATATATATGTATATATATATGTATATATATATATATGTATGTATATATATATATATATGTATATATATATACATATATATTATATAATATACAAATCAAAATATAATAAATCATATCGATAACATTATAATATATATGTATATATGTATATATATATATATATATATATATATATATATATATATATATATATATATATATATATATATATATATATATATATATATATATATATATATATATATATTATGTTATCGATATGATTTATTATATTTTGATGTGTATATTATATAATATATATGTAGGTATTATTATAATATTTGATAATATATATTGTATTGATGTATATTATTTATTATTTATTTTATATTTTAATACTATAAGATATTATTATTAATTGTTATTAAATCTCTTTTAAGTTTGGTATATATATGTATATATATATCAATCAATATATATTAATTTAATTTTATCAATATAATTATAATTATATATATTTAATTATAATTTTATTTATTTATTTATTTATTTAATCTTATATTTTAACATTATTAAATTCCATTTCAGGGAGGGGACATTACAATGAGGTGGTGGTCAGTTCAGTGACATGGCAGTGTGATGTAGAGTGGACAGAGGTGGCGGTGACTAGTCAGAAGTGGACACGTGTCAAGTGGTCGCAAGATCGCAAGGGCCAACTTCAGCCCTTGCGAACATGCGACAGGTTGACATGTGGCAGCCCGATGAGGTGGCGAGGAGGTTGAAGGTGGATGCATAGGTAGTGGCTTACTCATGAGCACAAATATCAAGGTGTTTGTTTCGTGATGAGTTGGTGATGACAAAGCAACGAGCCCCATGAAAAGGTAACTAAATTTTGATGAAGTATACAAATGGTGGATCCAACAGCTTTGGGATTTGTGGGACCATCAATGGTGGTCACATGATTGCATGGGCCATTTCTGGCCCATGTGATAATGCGCCAGGCCGACACGTGGTAGTTGGCTAGTGAGGTGGCACCCAGGTCAGCGATGCAGGAATTAGGTGCTGACATGTGGCATGTGGGGTCCACACAAGCTTGTGCTTGAAAGTGATTTAAAATATCAAATTTTTAAAGGATTAATGTGCAACTATATCAAAATTTTGAAATATGTAAAATACTGCACGAGAATGTTTGAAGGTTTCAGGGCTGAGTTTTTATCAAAAATATAATGTGTTATATACCGTTGGAATCGGGAGAAGCTGAGGAATCCATTTTTTGGATTAGTTTATTGAAAGAAGAATGTCAGTGAAAGAAGTAACAAGAAACAACAACTCAGATCAAATCATATTTTGGTTTTGGAGAGAATCAATTCAGTTGAAGAGATGATTGTAGTTCAAAGGCAATTGTAGAGGAAGGGGATATTTTGGGAAATTGACAGGTGTCTGTTGTTAGAAACTGGCTTTCCCCTTTCCTCCTATATCTTGTATTTTCTCTCATTTTGAAGAGATGTTGAAATTAATGCTGGAGAGCAGCTTCCAGGCTTTAGTTTTTGTTCTCCTGTGTTTCTTTGTTTTAGAAATGTATAGTTCCAGATGATTTTAATGAAAATAAAGGAATCCTAATTCAATTTTTTATTTGACGTCTTTATGTTCATAATCTGAGTTCTTGTGTATTGGTTTGTAAGGCATGTCAGTACACTAGTTACAAGGTATCTGTGGATTTGAGTTTGAGCTTTCTTCAAGGAGGGAATAAGTCTTAACTTCAAATTTTGAGAATTCTAGATTGGTATACGAATTTGATGTCCAGGAACTGGAGTGAAAAGAATGGTTTGTAAGGCATCCCATTTGGGTTTTTGAGTTTAGAGTTATAGTTTTCTGGGAATGCATGTTTGTATGACTTTGTTGCCCAATGAACAAGGCACTGATCCTGGTTTTCTTTGTAGTTTTCATCATCAGATCTTTAAATCAAATTCATCTTTAATTTCATGTTTCAGAAGTATTCATGTTTATGACTTGTGTTTTTTGAATACAAGTATTGTTAGTGATTCTTTGAAGAAATGAATCCATGGGTTAACCTTCCCGAGTTCAAAGCTCAAAGAGAAGGAGTTTATCCTTGTTGTCACGTTGGCCATTTTCCTAGTTCTTAGTAGATAATACAGGTGGGATCCTATATAAGACTGGTTGAGTTGAACTCCCATGTTTTATAAGTCTGAGAACTATCCATTGATTTTCACATCTGCATAAAGGGTTTTAGCTAGTAAGTTATACATATGCGGATCTTATCATGTTTTAGGTGCACCCACCTGTGTGGAACTCGAAGCAGAAGGAGGATAAAATCCTCATTAATTAGTCTTTTCTTGCCCCTTAGTTTGCATGAACAAGTAGATTTATGTTACTAGACGAAGATCCCCGGGTCTGGTTTTCATATTTCTCTTTTAGAGGTGAGGGATACAAGAAAAGAAGCTAACAAAATGGTGACTCTTCTGGGGAAGAAAAGTATTGCAGTTGCATAAGCAGTGAGGATACATTTGGTTTCCTTATTGTTTTTAGTTGAACCCATGAGTCTGGCCAATGTTCATATGGGAAGGAGTTTTCAATGTTTTAGAATTTTGAAAATCATTTTCAGATCTATATATACCTGGATTTGTTATTGTGAAAGTTTAAATATATGCGGCTCTACTATTGTGTGAAGTGCCTAGAATCTAAACATTTTGAGAGCGAAGATCAGTAAAATAAAAAAAATTATTTCCTCTGAGAAGAGGTGGCGACTCTGTGTCAAGATGAACCCAAAATTTGAAGGTGTTCTTTAGATTTTAAATCAAAAAGTGAAGTTACAGCAGCAGCAAAAAATCCTTCCAGGTTTTTCCCCATTCAAATTTTCTTCTATGGCATGTGATCCTTATTCAGTGATGTAGTCACTAAGTCAAGGAAATTTGTTGTAAGTTTCACATACTTCTTTGCTATGAATTTCTATAGTAAAAATGTTGTGAGAAGTATGTTATTTATGAAGTTGTGACTGCATAAGTTGTAGAAGAGAAAATATGCACTGTCAAGAAGTTATGTCGTCTGAAACAACAAATTATGTAAATCTAGATGTTATTCCTAGATCTTCTTTTCCTTTGTTTGGTTTTAAAGAAGATGAAAATAATCTTGCAATGATTAAGCATGAAATTTGGGAAAAGGAAATTGAGTTCCTCAAAATGGAAGTAGGGATAAGGAAAGATGAATCAGTGTGTCTGTTTTATGAAAGGTTTGTTGTAGCATTCAATCAGCTTCAAGTTTATGATGTATTTCAGGAACTTTATCGTATTGATTTGTTTCTAGAACTATGTGTTCCTAAATCAGTTCACTGGGATGCGAGAACAAAAGTGAAGTATATTGTGTGGGTAGAAGGATCTCAGTTTGAACATGAATGTGAAAGTATTGCGGTCAAAGCTAAGAACAAGTGTGATCCTCAATCTGAAAAGGAAATTTATGAGGACAAATTTCTTTCTCCTATTGCATTCAAAAGTGAAGTATCTCAGTTTTTAGATTACCTGATGAATGTAATGATGATGCTGATGATGAATGTCAGAGTGATAGGGGTGAATCTATTGATGGTGACTTCTATGACTCTAAAAAGGATAATGATTCTCAGTCCAGAAATGAATGCAGTTCAGAATATGATTACCCGAATGAAGATGGTGTAAGTGAAGATAGTAGTTCTCTCATTGATGAATGTGTTGGTGTTTTGGATTCAAAGTTAATTGATTCAGATTTAGATTTTTATTATGTTGTAAGTATCCATGATAGTAAATCTGAAAATGAGTTTAATGATTTTTCTAATCCTTTGTTCAATGAGAAGATTGATTGTGATCAACCAGCACTATGTACGAACTTCTATGATTCACATTTTCATTTGGTTTCTAACCCGCTGTTTGAAGAGTTTGTTGAAGATCCAGTCCATGTTGAAGCTAATACAGTACATTCATTTGATGATGAATTTGGATATGAATGTGAATCTCGGGTCTCATCTCAGCCGGATGAGAAACAGGTAATATATGAGGAGCCTCCCGATTGTTTGCTGCCTTTGCATGAGTGTGAGTATCAAAATTTTATTTTTGACCTGCAAAAATGTGATGAAAATAATGATAAATCTAAGGTTTACAATCAGCAAGTTCGTGTGCTCCCATTTTGTGAAAATCAGTCCCGTATTAGTTTTTTGGATGTGGTGGATAGTGTTTCTTTTTCTTTTGTGCAAACTAATCATATCAGTGAATGTGACTAGCACATTTATGAGAATGATCAGTATGTTCAAATTGAGTTTGATTCTCAGGCATTGGATGGATATGAATATATAGATTATATGTTTCCTAATGTGCTTGTGAAGAGTTTTCATGTTTTCAGCCAAGCGGGTGCAAGTGAGAATTTCAGTTTGATTCTGATGCATGGTGGAAAAGAGAATCATGTTTTTGATTGGGGTAAGTGGAGTTTCCAGCCATGAGTTCATTTGTAAGAAGTTTGTGTATATTTGTATAGTTGCTTTGCTTTCAGTAGTAGTGTAGTTTGCTTGAAATAAAGGAGCCTCATAACCGAATAATGGATTGGAGGAATAAGAAGATGAAGTTGTTTTTGGAGTGATAAGAAGATAAAGTTGTTTTTGGAGTGTTAAGAAGATGAAGTTGTTTTTGGAGTGATAAGAAGATGAAGTTGTTTTTGGAGTGATAAGAAGAGAAGCTATTTTTTTGGGGTGGTCTGCTCTTCCAGGAGATTCTGATATTCTTATGCTGATCTTACGCTCAACCATCCATAGTCAGAGCCACTGTTGGGACTCAAATTTCAGTTTTGAGGTACCATGTAAAATGCTTGCTAAAGTGCTCCTTTTGGTCCAAAATGCACATGTGAAAAGAGTGTTTCCAAGTCATGTAATGAGTGGAGAATGATTTGATACCTTTCATAATCCCTTTGAGTCATTTTGAGTCCTTATCTCGCATCTTGAAATGGGTTTTTGTCCGTTCGTTCCTAGGAGGTCCTGAATGTAGAATTTGTTGTGTGAAGTTCACTGGGAAGGGGTACTTTGTCAGCTTGTAAAATGCACCCTGAAGAGCATCATGAAAATATAAGCCTAAAATCTTGTTGTACACATTGTATACTCTCTATGTATCAGGTTTTAGGCCTCTGTGATAAGTTTTGACCCCATTTATTCATTCCCTTCCGGAGGTGTTTTCTAGTTTCTGCACTTGGCCCTTTTCACAGTTTTGTCAGAGGCCCTGTTTGTGATCTTATAAGTTACATTTTGTGATTGGTCATCAGAAATGAGTCATTGCCCTCAACTGTAGAAAAGTTTTACTTTGTCCTTGTCAGTTTGCAACTCATGATGAATCCATTCGATGAGTTTCCCAATGCGATTCCATCTACAGTTTCTGTTGTTTGCAAAGTGTGAAGTGCACCAGTTTGCTGGAGGTCAACTTTACCAACAAATAACTTTTACCCAGTATTACCTATCAATGAAATTATTTTTGCATTACATTATGGACATAGGGTTCTTTCTCCAGTTTCAGTTAGGGCTTTCTGCCAATCCAGTTGGTATGTTTTCAAAGTCGATTCCAAATGCAACTTTTCACAGTTTTGTGCATGTTCTGAGTCTATCTTTTCAAGTACCAGTTTTCACAGGGCTCTATCTTTTTCCCAATTTAATCCCAGATCAGGATGATGATTGAATCATGATGTTTACATCTCAATGAACTTATGTGCCAGTTTGTGGCTTCCTAGGGATCTATTTGGTATTTTTGCCAGGGTGATTTCAAATGCAGTTTGTGCAGATTTCCAATACGGGACAGAATAAGTTTTCAGAATGGTCAAGTTCGGTCGCTGACAACTTTTACCTAATTCCAAATGATCCTGAATCCTTTTATATACTAGTTCTTTGTGCTTCATTGATTACATGTCCCTGAGGGAAATCTCCCAATGACAAATGTGATACTTTAGAAGGGATTGTTTAAGTGGATTTCCAAAAAAGTTACAGTATGCCCATTTGCAGAAGTGAGAAAATGCCCAACTTCAGAGATCAAAAAATATTTTTCTCCGACATCATAATGTGGATCCAGTTTATAGGATGAGTGTTTGTGTGTCAAACTATATCCTTGCCAGTTGCAAAAGTCATGTGGGGTCATCTGGTTAGTTTTCCAGGGTGGTCCTAGAGGCTAGTTGCAATAAATGAGGTCAAGTTGCAGAAATTATAAAAAGCTAATTGATGAGGATTCTTATTTAATTCTTCATGATTTGTTTTCATCACAAGTTATATCAAGATATTTATGGAAAGACATGGAAACCCTCCAGAAAATGTAGTGGCAATAATATCTTTCTATACATGGTGTCTCGGTTTGGTGTTGCACTTTTGTCAGATAATGGGGGATTTTGGTCAGTCAGACCACACTACCAAGAAGTCATAAATCAAATATGGGGTCTCACATTTTATCATAATAGCAAGGGATAACAAGGAAGTGCCAGCGCAAGGGGGTTTGTGAGAGGAAGAGAAGGTTCACTTTTTGAACCAATGCAAATGGCCTGTCTTCATGCGCTTAGTAAGTGAGCACTTATGTTAAAACATGAGACCAATTTGGAGGCACTTTTCTTTATCTTCTGCGTAGAGCATAATTAGTTTTCTAGTACACCTTGAGGAGGAACTAGCGTTGAATATCATGAAGGAGTTGTGTGTGTGTATGCTGCCTGCGAAATAGGAGGGAGGCTCACATTTTTAGTAAATGCCCAGCATAATCGAATGCAATCTGAAAATGAGGATTGCCTATATATTAAAGAACCAATGCAATGATAGACTCATGTAGCAAACTAAAGGATGCCACACATGTAAAATACATGTTGGCCTGCGCAGGTAGAGGAGCCTAGGATTTGTAGTGAGGACCAGCGTAAGTATATGTTACGTATTGCCAGCGTAAGATGAAATAGGGATGCCAACGTGAGAGCCCAAGCAACTGCCTACTTCATGCTATGTGGAAGGAAGGCATGGTAAGATGCATCACATGGAGAAATGTGTGAGGCATGATGGTGGAGACTCTACGCCAACAAAGAAACAAGACCCACGCATTGAGAGGAGTTCAGGCACATGAAAGGCGTAAACTGGTTTTATCCCACATGCATGGGGTTTTTGCTATTTTGGTGTTTATATACTAAAACACATGCAACATGATTTGAAGTAAGATGCTAGGAGTGCTTGGTGGGCCCACCTATGTGGTTGAGGGCTTAGTGCGCAGTGGGACCTCAATTTTGGCACCCGATTTAAGAGGAGTTTCTAAAACTCTTAGGTATTTATCCCACATGCATGCTGCAGAGGGCATTTGAAGAATATATATACAGTTCCACAAATAAAAAATGTAAATCAAATGGAAAAGGCTCTCTACATGCGTAAATCCTCATGCACTTGCCTTGGTTTCCATGCCTGCACCCAAGAAATTTTGCAGTGATGCACGCGCTAAATAGTTAAGATGGACACATGTCAACCTGTTGCATGTTCGCAAGGGCTGAAGTTGGCCCTTGCGATCATGGGACAAGGTGACATGTGGCAACTGGTGATGAGGTGGTGGTCAATTTAGTGACATGGCAGTGTGATGTAGAGTGGATAGAGGTGGCCGTGACTGGTCAGAAGTGGACACGTGTCAAGTGGTCGCATGATCACAAGGGCCAACTTCAACCCTTGCAAACATGTGATAGGTTGACATGTGGCAGCCTGATGAGTTGGTGAGGAGGTTGAAGGTGGATGCACAGGCAATGGCTTACTCATGAGCATGAATATCAAGGCATTTTTTTGGTGATGAGTTGGTGATGACAGAGCAGCGGGCCCCATGAAAAGGTAACTAAACTTTGATGAAGTATACAAATGGTGGATCCGACGATGTTGGGATTTGTGGGACCATCAATGGTGGTCACATGATCGCATGGGCCATTTCTGGCCCATGCAATTATGCACCAGGCCGACACATGGCAGCTGGCCAGTGAGGTGGCACCCAGGGCAGCGATGCGAGAATTAGGTGCTGACATGTGGCACATGGGGTCCACTCAAGCTTGTGCTTGAAAGTGATTCAAAATATCAAATTTTTAAAGGATTAATGTGCAACTATAGTCAAAATTTTGAAATATGTAAAATACTGCACGAGAATGTTTGAAGGTTTTAGGGCTGAGTTTTTATCAAAAATATAATGTGTTATATACCGTTGGAATCGAGAGAAGTTGAGGAATCCATTTTTTGGATTAGTTTATTGAAAGAAGAATGTCAGGGAAAGTAGTAACAAGAAACAACAACTCAAATCAAATCATATTTTGGTTTTGGAGAGAATCAATTCAGTTGAAGAGATGATTGTAGTTCAAAGGCAATTGTAGAGGAAGGGGATATTTTGGGAAATTGACAGGTGTCTGTTGTTAGAAACTGACTTTCCCCTTTCCTCCTATATCTTGTATTTTCTCTCATTTTGAAGAGATGTTGAAATTAATGCTGGAGAGAAGCTTCTAGGCTTTAGTTTTTGTTCTCCTATGTTTCTTTGTTTTAGAAATGTATAGTTTCAGATGATTTTAATGAAAATAAAGGAATCCTGATTTAGTTTTTTATTTGACGTCTTTGTGTTCATAATCTGAGTTCTTGTGTATTGGTTTTTAAGGCATGTCAGTACACTAGTTACAAATTATCTATGGGTTTGAGTTGGAGCTTTCTTCAAGGAGGGAATAAGTCTTAACTTCAAATTCTGAGAATTCTAGATTGGTATACAAATTTGATGTCCAGGAACTGGAGTGAAAAGAATGGTTTGTAAGGCATCCCATTCAGGTTTTTGAGTTTAGAGTTATAGTTTTATGGGAATGCATGTTTGTATGACTTTGTTGACCAATGAACAAGGCACTGATCCTGGTTTGCTTTGCAATTTTCATCATCAGATCTTTAAATCAAATTCATCTTTAATTTCATGTTTAAGAAGCATTCATGTTTATGACTTGTGTTTCTTGAATACAAGTATTGTTAGTGATTCTTTGAAGAAATGAATCCATGGGTTAACTTTCTCGAGTTCAAAGCTTGAAGAGAAGAAGGAGTTTATCCCTGTTGTCACGTTGGCCATTTTCCTAGTTCTTAGTAGATCATATAGGTGGGATCTTGTATAAGACTGGTTGAGTTGAACTCCCATGTTTTATAAGTCTGAGAACTATCCACTGATTTTCACATCTGCATAAAGGGTTTTAGCTAGTAAGTTTTATGTATGTGGATCTTATCATGTTTTAGGTGCACCCACTTGAGTGTGTGGAACTCGAAGTAGGAGGATAAAATCCTCATTAATTAGTCTTTTCTTGCCCTTTAGTTTGCATGAACAAGTAGATTTATGTTACTAGATGAATATCCCCGGGTCTGGTTTTAATATTTCTCTTTTACAGGTGAAGGATACAAGAAAAGAAGCTAACAGGTTTCATGTACTCCATGAAGTCTAAAAATCTCTTGGACAAATTTCTTGGCCAAAACCAAAGATCCATCCCTCAAATTGCCTAGTATGAAATGTGCAACCTTGGTTAGTTTATCAACTACAACCAAGATTACATCATGTTTGCACTTAGTCATAGGCAAACCTTGAACAAAATCCATAGTAATAACCTTCCACTTGTATTCAGGTATCTCATGAGGATACAAAAGTCCAGCTGGATGGACATGCCCAGCTTTAACTCGCTGGCATTCTAGACACTGGGCTATAGATGCTACAACATCTCTTTTGAGTTCGGGCCAAAAATATAATGGCTACATATCAGCAAGCATTTTATTAACTCCTGGATGTCCTAAATATGGAGTGCAATGCATCTCCTCAAAAACCAATTTCCTCAAACCATCCTGGTTAGTTATATACATCCTCCCTTGGTATCTCAAAATACCATCCTCATCAAAAGAGTATCCATCAAAATGGTGGTCTGTCGGATCATTCTACAATGCTGATTGGACCAACTCATAATGGTCATCTCCTTGGAGATTCTACAACACCTACTCCTTCAGTCGAGTTCTGGTAGTAGAAATAGCTGCAATGTGTCTCCTTCTACTCAAAGCATCAGCTATCCCATTTTCCTTCCCTTTGATATATTCTATACCAAAGTCATACTCACTCAAGAGTTATATCCATCACCTTTGTCTAGCATTTAGATTGGGTTGAGTGAAGATGTACCTCAAACCCATGTGGTCGGTTTTCAATTCGAAGGGCTTACCTAAAAGGTAATGTCTCCACATCACAAGAGCATGAGCTATGGCAGCAAGTTCTAAATCATGAGGTGCATAATTATCCTCATACTGCTTCAACTTCTGTGACTCATAAGCCCCTACTTTATCATTCTGCATAAGTACCCCTCCTAAACCTTCACCTGAAGCATCAGTGATTACAATAAAATGGCCATTAGGATCCGGTATAACTAGGATAGGTGCAGATGTGATTTTTTGTTTCAATGACTGGAATGCCTTCTCACAAACCTCTATCCACTCATACCTCTTTCCTTTCCTCTATAAGGATGTAATAGGTGCTGCTATTTTGGAGAATCCTTCCACAAATTTTTGATAATATCCTACAAGTCCCATAAAACTTCTAACTTCACTTACGTTCTGAGGTGTTGGCCATTCAAGTATAGCTTGGATCTTTGCTGGATCCACTACAATGCCCTTAGCAGAAATAATATGCCCCAAGTAGTGTATCTCTTCCTGAAAGAATGAACACTTGGAAAGTTTTCCATACAATTTCCTATCCCTAAGGTGCTGCAAAACTATACGCAAGTGTTCTTCATGTTCTTCAAGATTCTTGGAATAAATCAATATATCATCTATAAAAATTTCTACAAATTTATCCAAACAATCTCAGAACACACTATTCATCAAGTTCATGAATGCAACAGGGGCATTAGTCAATCTAAAAGGTAACACTACAAATTCATAATGCCCATACCTTGTTCTGAAAGCTGTCTTTGCTATATCCTCATCCCTGATCCAGAGCTGATGATACCTAGATCTTAACTCAATCTTTGAGAACATTGTTGCTCCTTTCATTTGATCAAAGAGTTCATCAATTCTAGGAAGAAGATATCTATTCTTAATAGTCACCTTGTTAAGCATTTGGTAATCTATACATAACCTCAAAGTGCCATCCTTCTTCTTTACGAAGATCACAGGTGCTCCCCATGGTGACACACTGGTTCGTATGAATCCTTTGTCTAAAAGTTCCTGCAACTAAGTTTTCAAATCATACATCTCTATGGTTTTCATCCTATATGGAGCCTTAGATTGAGGTTTGGTTCCTAGCAACACATCTATAGAGAAGTCAAATTCTCTCTTAGGAGGCAATTCTGGTAATTCTTCTGGAAACACATCTTGGAATTCTTGCAAGATAGGATATTCATTCAAACTAGAAGGAGTATCTAAGTCTTTTGTATAAGCTACATAGATCGCACACCCCTTCTTCTGGGCTTTCTTCATTTGCATAGTAGATATAAGCCTTGGTTCCAAAGGTTTCTAAATACCCTTAACAACTGTAGGCATACCTGAATCATCTAAGCATTGAATTGACTTGTCCTTACAATTCACAATGGCCCTATGCTCAATTAGCCAATTTATGCCCAAAATAACATCATAATATCCTAAAGGAGTGACATAAAGGTTAACTTGTGTTTGAAAATTTGGAAATTCCAAATTGCTGCATACTAGACACTGCTCAACCCTACGCTCCATCCTATTATCGTATTCAACCATCCATGGTTTAGATAAATAACCAACTCTAATAGATAACTTTGAAACAAACTTAGGATCTATAAAACATTCAGTAGCTCCAGTATCAATTAAAAAAGAAACATCATGTCCATAGAGCTTACCAGCTATCTGAATCAGAGCTACCTGAAAATCTGCTTGGCGATGCTCAACTGCTGCATGAAACTGTTGCTACACTTGAGGAGCTTTACCCTCTCTGTGTGTCATATTCTGAGGACAATATGCAACATAATGACTACCCCCACAATTAAAACACCCATTTCTCAGTCCTTGCCTATTTCCAGCTCTGTTCCTCCAGTTGTTTCCATTTTTGTTATTTCCATTCCTGTTATTGTTTCTATTCTAATTTTGATTTTGAGGATTATTATTATTTCTGCCTCCATTTCCTTTTCCTTTACCTCTCAGGTTATGCACTTGATGACATCCATTATTCCTTGACTTATCAATGTCATACTTCCTCTTGAATCCTTGTGAACCATTATTTCATTAAGAGACTTGAATTGTTGGTACCCTTTTTAGTTTCTCTTCCTGTAGCAGTGCCTTCGCATAAATGAACTCCATGGTTTCAGGTTCATGCATCTCAACTTCAGATCCAATCTCTAGATGCAAACCCAAAATGAACTTACGTGTCTAAAAATGTTCATCCTACAGATATTGAGGAACATATTTCACCAAATAACTAAACTTCTCATGGTAATCAGTTACTGATAGAACCCCCTAGATCAGATTTTGGAACTCAGATACTTTCCTATCATAATACAGCTGTGGCAACCATCATTTTCTAAAGCAGACAAGGAAATCATCCCAAGAGATCTGTCTAGGTCGTAACTTCTTTTCAACCATTTCATTATTCCACCAAGTAGCTGCTTCTCCAATTAGCTAGAAAGCTCCCCATAATGCCCTTGATTGTCTTGAAAGATTCCAAACATGGAAGTACTTTTCCATGGATATAATCCATGCCTCAGCATCATCCCCTATAGTCTTTCCATCAAAGGTAGGTGGCGTGACCTTTTTAAGGTCCTTGCTCAATTCCTCAGCAATCTGGTCATTGTTCATATTTCCATCATTTGCCCCTATATTAGCATCTCTCTTACGATGTTCCTCATTCATCTTATCCTCTTCTTCTTTTCGAAGAGCCTCCTACCTCTGATCTTCTACCAGTTTCCTTCGAGCTTCATCACCCTGATTACCCTCATTTTGTTGGCCCCTCAAGTCATTTAGAAAGATATTCATTCGATCATTTTGCTGCTGCAAAATGTTCCTCTGTTTACCTAGGAGGGCTACAATCTCATCAAGCCTTTGATAAGGAATATCATTGTGTTCATTATTGTTTGCAGCTCGGCCACTATTTTAGGTCTGCATGATGATAGTCTATTCCTATTCCATTCACAAACACAACTTCAACATAGAAGACCCAAGACCTAGGTTTTAAACTTCGCTCCGATACCACATGTAAAGACCCATATTTCCATCAAAGTAAAATCATAACCCAAGTATAAAAAATGCTCAAATCGACCAAATAAGACTGATAGATTACCATAATATAATCTCTTTTTTGACCATAAGTGTCGTTACATAATAAAATCAAAGTTTTACATCTTAATGCATTCGACCATTCAGTCATCAAGTACAAACTTAAAAACTAAAATAATACATCTTTATTACAAAGTTTCGACCTTCTGTCAAAATTCACATATATATATTTAAATCAAAGGTAATATTCTTTTTCCCAAACTATCATAGAACAGTAACTAGGCACCACACTATAATAGTCCCTGTCTCCTAAGCCTCAAGACCACACATCCACCTACAAATCCTGAGATGGGAGTGTGGCCTAGGAACCTTTTCCGCCCAACCATGGAGTGGCTAGCTCCCCCGGGGCTTACCCTGATATGGAAGCACACCGACCCTGCTCGAGAAGACTAGCAACTTGGCACTGAAGAGCTGGAAGAATATGAAGCAACTGTGATTCTATCTACTACAACAATCTTTAGTTTGAAATAGAAATCCTAATCACAGAATGGCAGAGAGAACATACAACACTAACCAAGCATATTCATGAAACATATGTGAAAGTAATCTTTGGACAAAGAATCTTTTTTTAAAATTAGTAAAAACTGACAGGTAATACTACATAATTACTCTTCTCTGTCTTAATCCAAATTACACTTCAATTCAAATACATACTTTAAACAAACACTTGATTTGACAAAATTTCTTTGTTGTTTCCTCTTTATTTCAAAACCACTCGACAAAGAAAAATATAGAAAAATAAAAGTGAACAAATGGTTATCTCAAAGGATTGTTCTAATTATAATATTAAGAGAAAACGAATAACAGTTACCCCAAAATTCCATAGTCAATCACTTTGTTATTCTCCTACCTTTAACGAATAATGTACAATTTTCATAAATTAGTACAACAAAATAACTGTTTAGTTCCCCTACATTTCATACTAATTTTAAGTGTGTGATTCTTTTTTTTTTTTTCTTCAAGATTGTACAACATTTTATCTCACCAGGCCTAAAATGGTAACTGTAAAATTTTCAAGTTTTATGAACAACTAACTTCTAGAACAAGGACTCCTAAACAAAGGTAGCGTTTGACTTGATCTATTTGTTTTGATGCCCTAATGAGAATTACTTTAGTTCTAAAGAAAATAAAATACTGACTAAAAAAGAAAATACAGAGAAGAGAAAAGTTTTCAAAAATAAACTTTAAGGATTTAGATTCTTTTAAGAAAACATATATTCCATTTTCTGTTACAAGCAAAGACTCAAGGATCTCTTGGGTCTATTTCCCAATTTGTAGTTTTCCATTCCAAATTTAATATGAATAAATGAAACAATAAAATATAGTTTCTTCATTTGCAAGATAGGGTTGAACCATGAACAGGAGTTTATCGATTGTTAATTTCAAACATAACACTAAATCCTACACTGAATCATTATTTTATGCCTAAACATTACCTCTGGATTTCTTATAGACCATAAAAGAACACCAATATTGTCCCCTAAAATTGACTCAAATCTATTATAATACAGGGATTTTGTGTGTGAGAAAAAAATAAAAGGCAAAGCATGATACTATTTACGAAAAAGATGAATGACAAAGCAGGTGTTAACTCAATATCCCAAACCACTACGGAAGTAATTAAGGACTGAATAAAATAAAAGAAAATAAGCAGTCATTGGGGACTCCTAGACCAAGCAGCTTCCTATTTGAAATGCAATTAAACCATTCTTTTAAAATAAAATAAAAATGTTTCAAATGCATTCATATATTAAAGAAAAATCCGCCTACAATCCAATTCAAAATTGCCAGACTTGCGCATATAAATAATGACCACCCCTATGCATCACTATCCAATTGAATAAACAGTCTCTAGGAAAGATAATCGTAACTAGCTCCATGTGGTTCATTTCCAAACTCGATCACACCAGGGGTGCTGGAAGTGCTACAAAAAAACTAAGACACAAAGCTAAATGGTGAAGGTAGCATGAGAAGCAAGGACATAGGAAGTAAAGATTGGAATAAGGATGAGGGTACAGCATAGAGAAAGGTTGTAATCAAATAAGGAGGCTGCTACACATAGAATCCAAGACAAGCGTATACAAAATCACAATTTAATCCTACAACACTCTCACACAATACAATAAAATCTGGTAACAAGGACTCCAAAAGATGCTAAGGAGAAAAATGATTCCATCATTATTTTATAATATCCCCCAAAAAAAACTAAAGAAAGGAACCTATTTTTTTGTTAAATGTTGCAGATGAATTGAGTTGGCCTCCCTTGCCTGCTATTGGGCTCTCCCCTATATCCTCTGCTCTCCTTCTTTCAACCAATTCTCCATTTTCTATTTCTTCCCTTCTCCTCCTCCTTCTCCCAATTCTAAGATTCCCTTAAATCAATTCTGAAAACTCCCTCTTCTACTGCACAAATTCCTTTCTCAGTGTCCATCATGCCTAGGAAAAAAGCCCTAACTCCCAGTCAACTCTAAATCAATTGAAAGATAAAAAAGAAAAATCCTATCCCTTGCACATTGATGCCTAAATTAACACCGAGAAAGAGGGAAGACTCTCCACTTCCTCCTCCCATCGTGCCAGCATGACAAGAATAAGCCAAAAGCTCAAAAGAAATTACAAAAACATTCCACTTCTTCAACTCATTAACTGAAAGTAATTATTAATTCTCAAGCAATATTAAAACTTAAATAAATAAACAAAAATGAACAAACACTACAACATACTAACACAAGATTACATTTTATTTATTTAACACTAATTCATATATAAATAATTCACATTATTAAAATTTTTTTTTTATAATCAGAACAAGAATAACTAGTGGTGTGTGCATGTAAACATATAATTCCAGACTCAACCATATCGAGGAGCTAGGCTCCCCTACCTCGACCACACCCCCATCTTCAGATCCTATCAATAGATGACCACTCAAATTTTGATCAGTAGGTTAGTCCAAAAATATATAACCAATTCAACTTGTAAATCTTTCATTTTAAGCATGCATAATCATATCAAGAATAAAATGATATATTGATCAACATATAGAACACATTTAATCATTTTCGATTTCCAATTATCATTTTTAACAATTAACAAATTTTAACTTTAATAATTTTTAGCAAAGCATCTTCAATTAAATTTATTCTTCTAAGGTCACCAAAACTAGACCAAGTCAAAAAGTCCACACTAGTTGCAAAAACCATTAAAAATTCATAGGTCTACAAAATCGGTTATGATAGATTCCAAATTACCTCTATTCATTTTTGTGAACCCGACATACTTACTCTCCTTTTCTTTTGTGGAATTAGATTCCCTATTGTGTTAGATTTTAGATCCTTTCTTGGATTTAGATTAGATCTAATTTATGCTCTTGCATTTTAAATTCAAAAATACAAAAAAAAAAAATATTCAATAAAATACAAAAACATTTCTTGCATTTCATTTATTGTGGAGATTGTTAAGATGTTTTGGTGCATGGTCATGTTCTTTATTACTCTTCTTTTAGCATCTCTTTATAATACCTATGATGATGAGAGTATCATTCACTTCAATATGTTGATGACCCTTCACTTTTCTCTTGCCTATGTTTTTGTGAAATTGACCGATACTAGTCTGCCTACATTTAAAACTTTTCTTAGGGATTTATGTGGTAGTATTATTCATCTTTTGGATTATGTGAAGAATTTTGTAGATGATACACCATCTCCTAATCTTCCTAATCCTATTAATCCTAATCCTAATCCTATCAATCTCAATCCTATTCCTATCAATCCTAATCTGATACCTAATTCTCCATCTGTTCATCCTCGCTCTTCTCATACCTATGATGGAATTCAAGCTATAGCTCAGGATGTAGATGTGCAAGATTTATTTGATTTACCTTCTCCTCTGATTCATGATGATATTAAAGGATAGGGTAAAGAAACTTCTTCAAATCCTACTATCCCACCTTATACAACCTTTACTCATGAATATGATAATCAATCACCTCCTGCAGAAACTTTACATTATATGTATACTACCGGATATAACATGGTGACTAAACAAGGTTATAAAGGTTTAGGGCTAGGAGTAAATGAGCATGGTATTAGGTTTCCAGTTCATATACCCCCTAAACCAGATATGTGTGGTGCTGGATGTTCAAAATCTCAAGTCAAGTTAAGTGGTGTTGATCATCATCCTCCTCTTCACATTCTTCTCCCTACACCTATATTAGAGAGCCCTAATACTTGTCAAGAAGTCCCTAAGAAGGTATATGTTGAGCTAATTAATTCCAAGAAATAAATCTTTAGACCTATGCCGATAGATGCTTTATACAAATACAAATGTCCTTTTCATTATAGTAACAAGCATTTACTTGTCGATTGTAAACATTTCAAGTTATATGTTAGAGAAAGGGCTGCTTTAGGAATTATATCTCATTCTTGTGTAGTTTTACAATTCCTTCATCATTTTGATATAGGGGATTCCCCTCCATTAGATATAATGTAAATTTTCTTCCCCTCTTGTCTCATGACTGGGGGGCAAGAGGTGTATTTTCATCTAGTCTCCTAGGATCCATTAGGTATTTTATTGGGGCTTATTTGGTATTCTTTCTTTCTTATTTTTCTATGGCTTTGCATTCTATTTTATTTTCCAGATATCTTTCCTAGGATGTGTTTTGTGAAGGTATCCCTTGTCTCTATTCTTAGGGGGCAAGGTACCTCTTTCTTTCTCTTTGTCTAGGGAACTACTTTCCTTAGCCTAGTGGTATTTGTTTACATTGCAATATTATTTCAAACATATTGATAGATGTTTTGACTATGGATAACCTTCTTATATGAGAATTTGTTATCCTAGGTCATCACTTCTTCTCCATTTTGCAAATTATGTTCTTTATAAACTCTCATCCTGGCTTTGATGTTAGAGTTCCTTCACTCATTACAAAGATTCCTCTTCCTCTTGATTGCAGGGGTCTTGATGATTGAATCTTTGTTCCCTCATTTTTGAAAGTTGATATTTTATCTAAAAACACTCCTCTTTGGTGGCGGTCTTATTGACTAGATATCTTTCTTTGAGGATCCTTTTCCATGAGTGACATATCCTTTTCACAATTATCTATACTCTTGGATGTAGGGGTCAATATCCCTCACTAAGGATATAGTATACATTGTTGTAAATAGGATATCCCCTTGCTTTGTGAAGTAGGTATCCTCTTCCATCTATGTTCCTACACTTGGGGGGCAAGGATGCCATCTCCTTCTTTTCTATCTTTCCGGGATTCACCCCTTTCCATGGTTAAGAATTATTTATCTATTATGTAACATCCAATCATATATGAAAATTTTGGTTTGCATTGAGGACCTATGTCCTTGATAACAACCTCTTTTTTTGTTTGACATTAGGTTTCCATGGTTGATATATCTCTCACCTTGGAAACTGAATAGTGTGCTATCCCTCATAAGGGTTACTTTCTCTTCACTTCTTGCATGATATCTCTTTACATTCGTCCCTTCCATGACCTCATAGGAGTTGTGACCTTCTTTGCTAGGACTAGGTGTTTATTGAGGATATTGTCTTGATGTTGAAGAAGGCTTTATCCTTGTTCTTTTCTTTCCTTAACATGTCAACATAGTATGTTTTTGCCATATTAAGGAGGGGGGCATATAGATGGTCTTCCTTGTACTATATTTTTTTTTTTTAATATGCTAAATATTCTAAAGGTAACGCACATAAGTTGCTAAATCTTGAGGAGACACGCATTTTTCAAAATTTTCAAATTTTCTAAATCTTGGAAGGTAACACACATAAGTTGCTAAATCCTAAAAAGACACACATTTATATGCTAAATCTTCTGAAGGTAACGAGCATAAGTTACTAAATCCTAAGGAGACACGCATTTTTCAAGTTTTTCAATATGCTAAATCCTCTAAAGGTAACACACATAAGTTGCTAAATCCTGAAGGGACATGCATTTCCAATTTCAAATATGCTAAATCTTGGAAGGTAATGCACATAAGTTTCTAAATCCTGAAAAGACACACATTTATATGCTAAATCTTCTTAAGGTAATGCACATAAGTTGCTAAATCCTGAGGAAACACACATTTTATATTCATAGTGATACAAGAAGGTGGATCTATGACTATTCTAGAAGCCGTTAGAAGACGCATTATAATTGCAAGCATAGTTTATGGGTGAACCTATTGGGCTCTCCCTCTAGGGTGATTCATGGTAAGGTGGGCATCTTACTAGGTGGGGTAATCACTCTTTTCCCTTTCTCTCTTTTCTCTTTCATACTAGTAGGATTGGCTCATGGAGATATGTTATTTATAGTGTTGTTCTTTTCTTTCTTATGTAAACATTTATGCTTTTATAATAGTTTTCCAAATATGATATTAGTATAAGAAATATTTCTTAGCAAGGTTTCTTATGCTAGTTGATTTAGGGTTTGTTTTAGTACTAACCCCTTTTTTGTGTCCTTTTGTCTATCGCACCCTCGTGCATGTATGTTGAGTTAGAATCCTTGGTCTGGGAGCTAGTGTTCCTGACTAAGTGTCATTCTATCTCATTTTGAATCCACTGGGATCTCTTCTTCCTTCTCCTTTACCAAGAGTTTGCATGGAGTCCATAACCTTGCTAAAGTGGGGGCTTAATGTATCATCTTAAAATGGAAGCACTTCCATGTTAATAGTGTTTATCCCTCTGAGTAAGTGGTTTGGGGTCATATTGGATGCCTTGAATTGATCTTTTCTTTGATCTAGCTTTCTCCCCTCTTTCCACTTCTGTTATGCTTCATTCTAGGTGAAATTAGGGTTAGGATCTTAAGGATTCTCTTGAATTTCCCTCTTCCATGGCTCTATTTTCTAGGTAGGACTTAGAAATAGGTCCTCCTAGCCTTCATCACAACCATCATAGGATTTTATGCTTATCCCTGGCATTTTTTCTTGTTCTGGTATCATTTCTAGGTCCCTGGGCATCCCTGGGGCCTTTTGTCCTGATTCTGACTGGATTTGGGACCAGGGTTAGATTCGAGGTCGAACCTGACTAGGTCAAGATCGAGATCAAACTTGAATAGGTTAGGATTGAGCTTGAACCTGACCAGGTCAGTCCCAACCTCAATTTTTCCCCCTTCCTTCAAATCTTCAAAATCCTTGATTTTTGGGTATTGGGCTTTCGAGATATTTGTTTTCCCACCTCCAGGTCAGCCATTTCGGGTTTCAAAATGGTAAATCCTTCAATTTCATTTAATCTAGGTATATTTTCTAAAGGTTAGGATCTAATTGGGATTTAATTCTCCAAGGTGGCCCCTCTAGAGGATTGTGCCCTAGTTCACTATAAAAGGAGGCCTTCCTCTCTCATTTTCACCATCCATTTTCATGTTCAAGACACAGAGCTCTCAAGATTTTCTCAAGTTCAAGCAAGCATCCTTTAAAACATTCAAGTCCTCTTCTCCATCCAAGTTCTCCATTGAAGATCAAGGATTTAAGCATTCAAGCTATTGAAGGGATTTGGTTCAAGCATTCAACATCCATCATTTAAACCCTAGATCTAGCCATCATGATGGTGTGCTCTTCCTTCAAGATCCTTTGGTTAATCTTCAAGATCCATTGATTCTTCTCTCAAGGTGGATTCCAAGCATATAATCATGGAGGTTTGATTTACATTTATTGATGTTATGTGCAAGCTTTTGTATCAATATACTTGTTTACATTCAAAATATAATTACATATCTATCAAATTGCATAGCTTGATTATTAGATCCATTTCTACTACTTGCTAGCATTCTTATTTCAATTTCAATATTAAGGTTGATTCCAAACCATGGTTTGACCAAGGCAAAACCCCCAAACAAACAACAAAAACCCCCCATTTTCTTGCAGGTACAGGTGCAGGATTTTGGATCTGAGAGTGAATTTGGATACCCTTTTTGGTGAACTTCCGAGATCTACAAATAGAGACAGAATCAACCTTCAAATAAAGAATCTAGCCTTTGACCTTTTATGAGGGTCAAAGTCAACCTAAGCTCATCTTCGAGAAAGATTTTTGGGTTTTCTTTGTCTCGACATTTCCAGTCTGAAATAGGTTGCAAAATTGCCTGAAAGTACACACAAACATCAGAAAATGACATTGTGCAGATCTTCCCTAATTTAAAGTTTGTATTTTCATTTCAATTATTTCAGATTTCAAGCTTAATCCAACTATGGGGAAGTATAGTGTTTCTCTCTCTCTCTTTCATATTCTTCATAGATTGATTTGATTGTGCATTAACCTTTTGGTTGATCAAATTGGATCTCTCCTTTGGGAATTTGGATTTAGGAGTTAATCTCATATTTCCCCCACACACTTACACATATAGAGGTGATTTCAAATTACCTCTATTCAACTTCATGTTAATTTGCATTTTTAGGCTGCACTATGTGTTTAACAGGGTTTCCTTCATCTTTCTTTTTGGACTTTTAATCAACTGTGGTCACGCTTTGATCTTCATTTCCTTATCTTCTTTCATGATCTCAATTAAAATTTTCTATCTTAACCAGTTGATTGATTTTGAGGCATCCTCTTTCTTGAGGCAAATTATCTTTCTTCTCTCCATTTATTTTCACCTCTTCCAAACTTGTATCTTCCATTCGCTTTCACCCCACTTCTTTTCTTCTAATTCAACCTTGGAGTATAATCTTTCTTGCTTGATCTACCTTGGTTCTATGATCCTTATATCTTTCATCTTACATCAAGAACCATTTGTTTAGTTTAATTTGATCAATTTATCAATTTGTTGTTTCTCCCATTTTGATTTTGATCATGAGGGGGCAGTACCCTTCAATCTTCAAACTTTGATTCAGCTTTTTCAATCAAACCTTGCTTGAGATTATTATCTCTTATTTGAGACTTGACAAAATCCTATTTACATGTATGTTTGTCTTGTCTTTCAGCTTATCTTTGTCCTGATGTGTTCCCATCCATCAAACACATGTCTAAGTTATTTTGTGATCCCAAATCGATCTCACATTTCAATTCCATTCTTTGACCACATGTGATCCCAAATCGATCTCACATTAGTCAAAGAGGGGCAAATGTATGCACCCTAAAATGGTCGCCTAGACTTTGGACCCCCATTTAGCAATTTATCAATTTCCTGAATCAGCATTTTCAATTTAAGATCAATTTCCTTGATCAAATCCTAATTCTATTATTTATTCGATTATATTCTATGGACTAACCATTTTATTCTAAGTTTTTATTTAATTAAAAGGAATTTCCTCCCCTTTTATTAAATAAAAAATCCCCACTTTTCCTCTTATCCTAAGTTGCACAAATAAAGCATTATTCTTATTTTATAAAAAGAAGAAAAGGCATTTTTGTCTCACATGGGGCACAAAAGTCAACTCTTATTTTCTCATTAGAGGAGATTTGTGCACAAGGATTGATCCCTCTTTCAAGATCCATTTTTGATTAAATATTTTTCCTCTTAATCTCCATGGTCCACTTATCTTTAAAAGGAGAGCTCTCTCCTCATTCTAGAGGTTCCACTTTTAGATCCACTTTTCAATACTAATCTTATGCTGCAGGTTTTCTTGGAGACATTGGAGCTTTGGAGATCTTGTTTCATTTAGCTTTCATTCTTGCATTCTTAGCTTAGCTTTCATGGCATCTAGCTTAGTTTCTTTTATGTTCTAGATTAGCTCACATAGCTTAATTAGCAAGGCTTGTGATCCTTTGATTTTCTATAGCTTAGTTGCATACTTACATCTTCATTCTTAGCATAGTTGCATTGCATTTCTATTGTTGATTCTTGAAGATATTAGTATTCTTTCCCTTGTCTCTTTGAATCTCCCATTGTGTGGTTTACTAGCAAGGTTGCATGCTTCATAGCTCTAGCTGAGAGCACTATACACATCCTTGTGACTCCCTTCTTAGGGAGCTCTAGGTCACTTTCTCAAGGTTTTCAATCCAGGGATACCCTTGGAAGTAATGAATTAGAGAAGTGCACAATTTGAGTGTACAGGTATAACAAAATTATTTTTCACATAGTACTTCGTCAATCACCAATACCAACTAAATATATTTTCATAAAACTCCTCCATGTAGAGAAGTTCTCTTTGTTCAACTTCAGTAACTCCTTTTTTTACATCTTGATCATTAGCTTCAAGTACCTTTAAACTTCTCTCTGTAAGCACCAACTTCTCTGATACCAATTGTTAGAATGATTTATAACAACAAAGAGAGGGGGGGTGAATCAGTTGTTCTCAGGTCTAGATTTACCAATTGAACTTTCTAGAACTTCAATAATTTCAGATCTAATCAATAATTTAACTCGGTCTCTATAGCATATATCAAAAACATATAACATGCTTTCCACTGTCCAAAAGTAATTAACTCATAGAATATAATTATTTCAACAACATCCACATCAAAATCATTCACACAAGTATAACACCAAGATTTATAGTGGAAACCCAATTTGGGAAAAACCACTTTGTAACATGCTACTGATTTTCACTCTTCTGAAGTGGGCTCTATAAAAAGCCAACCCTATTAAAGGTTTACATCCACACTATTAGGTGTGGCCCTATTAAAGAATTTAAAAAATTGTGTCAAACGTGGCCCCATTAGAGGACTTGAGAATATTCCATTAGACTGTCACATTGATTTAAGGATTTATACAATGAATGTTAGGTTAAACTTGATGAAAATATTTATACTTATACAATGGTTAGAAGGTAACATTAGTTTGTGATCTAAAAAACATACAACTCACTTTGAAAATATAGATCAACTTCTCACATATATGTTGATTTATTGAATGATCTCCATTTCCATTTCCATCTTTGATCTTCTCAAAATTCACTTCAAGGAATCATAACTCTATTCATCTCCTTCACAATTTCACCTTCATCCTTCTCCTTAGACTTCTCAGTCAATAACGTCAACCTCTTCTTCATACTCTATAACCTCACAATTAGGTTTCCTTTATACCTCTTTGATAGGGTAGATCAATCTTTTGCCACTTAATCTCCTTTGTAGATCTTAGGTTTAGGTTAGATTCATCAAATCCTTCCATCATTATGGTATTCATCTTTTCCTTCTAGATACATCTCCAAAATTCTCTTTAAATTAGTAAGAAAATGATTTACCATGCATTAAATTCTCCATACAATTCATTAATAATGTCAACACGTTTTACATATCCTAAAAATTCAACTATATCAGCTGGGATTCTCAATTCTTTCTTCAAATGTAAATTACTGACACTCAATACCATGTTCATCTCCTCAGTCATCACTCTGCATCTTGGTTATCACTACAAACTGTCTTCCTTAGAAAGAATTGTCTTTACTTGGTAGTTTTATGTCACTCAGCAACTAATGATGTTCAGTCAACACTAGATTTACTTGGCATATACTAGTGCTCAGATGACACTAATATCACTCAACTTAAACTATATTTTTTCACTTTTTCTCGATTAAGCCTACATTTCTAGTCTTTCTTCTTACTTAGATAAACAACTCATTACCTTGTCAACGTACCAACTGATCAAGTACCTAATGCAGTATTGCATAACTCAACCTTTCCTTAGGTCCTATTGTTATCTCCTCTTTTCCAATCCTCTTCATCAATCAAAAGCTATGGTACTATCCTAGATAGAAACTATCTTACCAGTTAAGGTTTGACATCAATGACATTATAAAAACTATTGCAGTTATAGTTTCCAACACATAGGCGATTGATTAAGAAGATCAATATATGAATTTGGAGGTGTCCAAACCAACTAATTTTTTTTGTGAGCCATTCCTAGTAAGATTGAGAAAAAGTACAGTGAAGCAATAGGTGATTTGTAATATTAGGTTGTTGATTGCATAATAGCTAGGTAAATTTTTGGGTGATCCAAAGCATTGCCAAATGATAAGTAGAAAGAATTCTATCATTTCTGGCCAACCATGAAAAATTATCATTTAATAAACAAAATAAATGACATTTATGTTATTTAATTAATAGATCAATGTCAATTTAATTTATATACTATTATATGACATTGTATTCATAAAATGGGTCCAAAATATAGAGTTTATCATCATATCTAGGTAGAATAAAACTTCAATTACATGAATTTATTATCCATAGGACTCAAATTAAGGAATGTGGTGGTTCTAGTAGAATTTAATTTCACTTTGATCATAATGATATTCCTATTGCATGGGGAGTAAACGTATGAATATAATCCACGAGTGGTTGGGTAATTGAGGTTTTTATATTTTCATTGCCTTTGACATTTGAATACCAAAGTATTGTTTGATCACAAGTTAACTCTTGCAAGTTGCTTGTCAAGCCCACTTTTTTATTAAGTAAAAACCTAAATATTATCATTTTAATTAATTTCTTTCTATTGTTCTTTTACTTTTACAAAACTAAGTATAATATCTTTAGTTTTAAAGAATAGACCTTTGATTAATGAATTTATTTAAGACTTCAATGGGTACATAATCCAATTCCAATTAATTTTCATGCAAAAAAAATATTTTTCCTTGTTTGGAAATTTCTTTAGCTTGGAGAATACCATTTAAAAATATTATTAGCAATATTCATATCCAAAATTTGAATCCAATTTCATTGTAGCCAAATTATCATAAGGGAAATTAGATTATTGTTACATTAATTTATCTAGGGTAAAAGATCATTTCACATTAAGTTTCATTGTGAGGCATATGAATATCTTTTTCTCTCTGGTTTCCTACATGATTTTTATTTCTCTATTTTAGATCTAAATCTTTTTCTATTCACTTTGTTTTTTATAGATAGAAGTAGCAAGAGGGTGTTGGCCCGTGGTACAGAAGGACTAGAAGCACATTAACAGCATATTAACAGCCCTAGTCTAGAGTATTTCATCAATAGTTTATTAGCAGAAAGAACAAAGTCTAATCTACCTCTATCAAAAACAAAAAAAATTTAAGTTCTTTTCAAAAAGATCGAACTAGAGGATCTTAAGAAAGTAGTATAAATTAAAATAATAGTATCATGCCATGCAAGGCTAGACCACGAACTATGAGAATTAACCTTAAAATTGGAAACCAGCATATGGAACTTAGGGCCATGCCAAATCAAAAATAAAAACCTCATGACAGTAGCAGCAATAGCTACTAGGATCTCCCACCGAGATGCTTGGACATCAGGATCATGGCCCACTCTTCTTGTAGGAATAGGAAAAGATATTTATTGTCTTCGTCAGCCTCCAGTTTTCCACTAGCCATTTTTCCTACACAGTATAGAGGGTCATAGCCGAAGCATGCATGACCTTAAAATAAAACTTGTTAGTCATCATAATGCGGTGCTTGAGTTCCTGCATGTCTTGTTTGATGACAACTATCTCATTGTCCAAATCAGAGACCTTCAGCTTAAGGGTGCCCTTAAACCTCTCATTGCTATTGAGAGGCACAAAGTTGTGCTCAGTAGTGGGGGACTTGGTTTGATGATTAGGAGGGGAGGCCAGGGCTGGGGTAGTGGTACGGGGAGTCTCCATGGTTTTCTAAGGGTTGAGAGAGGGAGTGGTGCCAGTCCTGTTCAAATGTAGGTGATCATCAGAAGAGCCCTCAATTGATTCAGTGGTATGGGAGTCTTTTTTTAACAAGAACTTCTCCTTCGAAGCCATTTCCTTGATTCTAGTTTTGCACTGCTCCTTAGGAATTCTATTAGACTAGCGACAACCAGTGCCCCCTAAGTCCACCTCAAACTTGACCTGGCTATCCAAGATCCTCTATTTTTTGGGCTTTCTTTTAGTTTCAGGGGTGCTATCAGACTCCTTCAAATCTTTAGTATCTAAGAAAATAGAGACATGGGATTCCTCAAGCCCCTCCCCCCATTTGAAAGGGTTTTTCACACATCTTTTGTGGCTTTTACCATCTTTAGCGACAAGATCCATCTCCTAGATAACTTGGATAGAGTGGGAGGTGGAATGAGTGGGATTATCATTTTTTGAAGGGGAATCCTCCTAGATGACCTCTTGGATAACTGGGGGAGGTTGGGTTGGAGGGAAGATAGCCTTATGGAAGTGATAGAGATAGAGTAGGAGACCCTGATAGAGAATAGGGATCTATTTTTTAGGTTTTTCCCTAATATCCAAGATATTGCTTTCAATGGAATGAAGGAGGTAAAAGGGAATGGATATGAGGTCCCTATTTCTGATGTGACTGAAAAAAGATAAATGGTAATAGTAGAACACCATAAATTTACCTTCTAGGGTGAAATACTTCATCACAATGAGACACAGCTTGGGCCAGAATTCCGGCAGCTCCTCGCGATTGAAACCCGCTGACTTCTTCATAGGTTTCTCCCCCACTCTGAAGAATTGGCTGAGACTAGTAGGGTCCGGCATCCTACTAGTTTTTTTTATAGTTTCTTCCTTCCAAAGAGAGCCTCATCACCTTAGCAATCACCTCCTCATTAATCTGGAAGTGAATGCCCCCAACAAAGACTTTCCTATTGTTCTAGGACAAGATGACCTACTTGGATATTTGATCAGCGTGTCCTCCCGTCATGGGCTCCATGAAACCCCAGATATTGCTCTCTTTACAGTAGTGGGTCACCCGAGGGTTGGAGGTGAAATCCTCATCAATCTTATCTGGTTCAATGCATAAAGTATTGCCTCCCATGTCAATAATCTCCTTATCCTATGCCAGAATTTCCTAAGAATCGAAGGACCAAGCTTCGTGAAAAAGAGCATAAAACTAGTTGTTGTGAATTAGGCATATCAAGAGAAAATTATACTCAAAAGCCTAGCCTTGGGTGGTTTTTTGGGAGCCAGGATTCGTACAACGATATCTATCAGATATCTAGGTGCCATAATTAGTAGTTTTGCTAGAGATGCACTTAGTGTCCTTGTTAGCCAAGAAAACCTACTGATGCAGATAGCTATCTTTCCACACGTATTCGTATGAAAGGAAATTATGATCCTTTATGGGGTTTTGGGAATTCTTATTCATAATCACAAAATCCATCAACTTATGCGAATACATAATCAAGGTAGGGCCTTTAGCAAGGATGACAACTTGGCTCATTTTAAATATTAGTGGTATCATTTTTTCCCCCTCCGATCAGTTGTTGAGTCACCTTAGGTAGTTCAGTGACCACTTTCCAATTATTTAGTTTGGTTTTCTTGAGACCAATAGAAGCCATCAAATCCACCACTGCATTTCCCTCTCTGTATGTGCGACATATAGTCATGCATTAAAGACTGTTGAGAAGCTCCTAGATTTCCAGAATAATGAACTTAACATGCCACCACACATTAGCTCTTCTTTTTATAGCCTCCACCACCACTTTGGAATCCCCCTCAATTTCTAGTAGTCTAATGTTCATTTGGATGGCAACTTTAATCCCCCATAGAAGAGCCATGCCTTTGGTCTGATTGAGAGTGCAATTATTGAGCGGCCTCGCATAAGCCAAGAGGCAAGTTCCATTATGGTCTCTTAGCACACCTCCCCCACCATGGGAGAGATTATTAGCCACCCCATCAAAGTTTAATTTAGTCCAGCCTCTAAGCAGGGTAGCCCATCTGGTAGCTTTTCTAGCCATCAGCTTGGAGTTGTCAAACTTGGAGAAGCTAGTCAATAGGTTCCATTTATCAACCATTTTGATTTCCTAGGAAAAGGGAGGTGTTGAGGGGAGTTTCCACTTAGCCACACTGGCATTCTCATAAAGGAGCTTGGTCCCAAGTTAGAGGCAAGTCTCAGGTGGATTACTAGACTCCCTGGAAAACCTGTTGTTCCTTTCTTTCCAAATAGTCCAACAAATGTGAGGAGGCAAAATTCACCAAAGGAGCTAGAGGAGGGGATGATTGGAGGCAGACCTCTAGTTGGTGAATTGGAGGACATCATTACCCAAAGCCCATGAGATTCATAACTTGTCAATGACTTCCTACCAAATGTTAGCAGCGTAATCATAGTGTATGAATATGTGAATAGGACACATCTGCTTACCATGGAAAAGCCCCTTTTTAGAAGGTTTTCCTAAGTTAAGACTATACCATGCATAAGGGTCCACCAGAAGAAATTGATTTTCAGTGTGACCTGAGGAATCCACACCTTCGTCTAGTCCCCTAGATTATTCTCTTCCTTCAGAAGCAGGTTGTAAGTCATTTTGATTGAGAAGGTACCAGCTTGGGTAGGGGCCCAAATGATGGAATCTTGGCCACCAAGTCTTGGGATTCTGACATTCATCAAGATTTCTATGAGCTCATTAGCTAAGTATTGAAGTTTTGGCCTGTCTTTAATAAGATTAGATATATCCCTCCAATTCCCTCCAACGATGTAGTTGTAAGTTCTATTGTCAAGGTTAGGCCTGAGGTATTCCATGAGGGGGTTGAATCTACTACCAAGGTTAGGGAAGTTCAAAATCCAATAGTCATTTCAGAATCTAATGGATTTCCCATTTCCAAGCTGCTAGAAAGCACCTTTAGATAGCAAATTTTTGCATTTCTAGATGTTCGCCCAAAGTTTGGAGCCACTAGGGAGGTCATTGTCATGGTACATCATCCTGTAGGGATTTCCTTGAAGGTACTTATCTTCCATTATCTTTCACCAATCGACTTTCCTTTCTATGAGTTTCCAGGCCACTTTCGTGGTATGGGCTCTATTCATCAAGCCAATTTTCATCAGGCCCAAGCCACCTAGAATTTTTAGGAGATAGACAATATCCCAATTGACCAAGGACATCCTCTTTTTTTCTTTAGATCTAGCCCATAAGAAAGTTCTCTAAATTTTTTCTGATCTGTCCACCATGTTGTTTTTGATCTTGAAGAGAGACATAAAGTAGACCGGGATTCCCTGGAGAGTGGAAGCCACCAGTTGAAGTTTACGATTGTTTCCTAGGATCTTCCCTTTCCATCCAGCAAGTTTCCTCTAGGTTCTTTCCAGGATGGAGTTCCAGAATTCCTAGGACACCTCTTTAATTATGAGGGGGGGCCCAGGTAGGTAGAAGGAAATGAAGTTGACTGACAACCTAGAATTTGAAGCACTCTATTTTTTATCTCCATGGGAGTATTGAAGAAGAACATTCAACTTTTTTAATAGTTAATGCACTATTCAGAAGCCTAGGCATAATTTTCAAGAATTTTTTTCCGTTGTCTGGCCTCAATCATCGAAGAATAACCAAAGAGGAAGGTGTCATCAACAAATTGTTCCAACACAACCTGATGAATAGTGGAAGTAGGTTTGACACCTTTTATTCTCCTCATGGAGGATAGCATAGTTAGACTCCTATTGAGGACTTTAACCACCATTATAAATAGGTAGGGGGAGAGAGGATCTCCCTGCTTAAGCCCCTTTTTGGGTTTAAAGAAACTACCAGGGGTGTCATTGATTAAGATAGAGAAGCTGATAGTTTGAGTACATTCTTGAATAATGTGGATAACCTTTTCATTAAATCCCATCCTAACAAGGATTTTTAACAAGAATGACCAATTAACTTTATCATAGGCTTTAGAGATATCGAGTTTGAAGGCCATACCTAGAACATTTCTCCTATCCATATAGTGGATGATTTCATGATTGGATATGGCCGCATCAAGGATCTACCTTCCCAGAACAAAAACTTTCTAAGTAGTGCTAATAATCTTATCTAGTAGGGGCTTCATTTTGTTGACCAAGATCTTTGTGAGAATCTTGTAGAACATATTACAAAGGCTGATGGACCTGAAATCCAACATAGATGTGGGGTTGTCATGCTTAGGGACTAGTATAATATAGGTTTTATTATGTTGTCTTAGGAGGTGCCCCATTCTGAAGAAATCTATGGTAGCACGGGTAACATCAAGTCCCACAATATCCCAATATTCCTGAAAGAAGGCCGGGGGGGATCCATCAGGTCCTAGGGCTTTGTAGGCTCCCATAGTGAAAACCGCAGTCTTAACCTCCTCATCAGACACATGTTTTGTGAGTTGGTCATTGTCACTGTGAGTTATAGTGCTTTGGATGTGGTCCGAGAGTTGATTTTGGGTGTTGACTAGGCACATTTGTCCCTCATTTGAGTACAATCCCTTAAAATAGTTTGCCGCTACCTGATTGATTTTGTCCTTCTCTGTAACTTCACTCCCTCCCTCATCCCTAATAACATTGATGGTGTTTCTTCTTTTGTGATTGTTGGCTGCCCTATGGAAGAAGGTCATGTTTCTACCCCCTTCAACAAGCCACTATATTATGGATCATTTCTTCCAGTAGATTTCCTCTTTTCTCATATTTTCCTACCAATTGTATTGAGTTAATTCCTCTTCCACCTGTATCTAGGGTAGGGGGCTTCCTATAGCCAACTGGGCCTGGAGGGACTCTAAGGTTTTAGTCAACTCATTTTTCTCTTTATGGAAATCACCAAAGTTATGTTTACTCCAGCCCTTGACCTCTCTTTTGATAATTTCCAATTTTTGGGAAATCCTAAACATGGCAGTGCCTTTGATGTTAGTGGCCCACTAGGATTTCACTTGATCTCTAAAGGAGGGGTGAGAGCACCACATAATTTTGAATCTAAAAGGGTTTGGGCCAAACCTAGGGGAGTCACACCAATAGAGAAGGGGGGGGTTATGATCAGAAGTAGTTTTTGGGAGGGACGACAAGGTGGAGGTCAAGCACAGGTCCCATGAAGAGGTGGCAAGGAAACGGTCAAGCTACACCTGGATGAGATGGGATCCTTTCCTACTATTGGTCCAAGTGAAGGGATTTCCTTTCAGAGAAATATCTAGAAGGTTGGTGAAGGAGATAAAATATGCTAGGTCCCCCACACTATCAGAGTAATCCATTAATCCACCACATTTTTCCAATGGGTAAAGAGGGGTGTTAAAGTTGCCAGCCAACAAGTAAGTAATTAGCATAAATGTCCTAGTCTATCCAAAGAGACAGGTCATTCCAAAGGGAAGCCCTGTCAAGCTGAGTATTAGGGGCATAAATATTGAATAGGAGCCACTCAAGCACATGCTTATTGAAAGTAATAGCAAGGAAGTTCAGAGAGGAGGTGAGCTAATGGCCAGTGACAATATTGGGGTTCCAGAGTGTAGCAATGCCCTCAGAAGCCCTAGAAGCTTCAAAGTAAAGAAACATAGCTCCCGGCCTGAGATTGGAAGACAAGGTGGCAAAATTATTGGAAAACATCTTAACTTCTTGGATGAGCAGAATATCCAACTTATGATAAAAAATGTAATGTTTAACACTTTTCTTAAGGGAGCTATTTAAACCCCTAACATTCCAAGAAAGACAAATCATTTCTTTATTTTAAAGCTTTTTTCTAGGGTTTGCTACCTACCTATTGCAACATCCCTTGTAGTCCCTCTCAATCTCTTTCTTTTCATTTTCCATTCCCTGTCATCTTCCTCCACAAAGCAGTCTGCATCGAGAGAGAGTTGGAAAAAGAAGGGTAGTTCTTTTTCTCTAGTTGTTGGGGAGTTTTTGAATCATATTTGGGGGATTTTAGCTCAAGGGAAACCAAAATGGAAGGTTGTTCAAACATAGTATGGCTAATCTCACTCATCTTTGGGGAGGCTACCGGGGGGTTCTCCAAAGGCTCTACCATTGGCAGGGGTTTTGGCTCCTCTGTTGGAAGAGGTTTCAGAGAACCAAGTTCAGGGTGCACCACTTCATTCTCTAGAGGGGAAACTATCTCACCCTCTTCTAACACCTAGTTTTCCCGCTTTGGGTTTTCCATCGCATTAGCCACTAGTGGAGTGTGGGTCTTCTCCTTTTCCTCTCCTTCTGTCAAGGGTGGATCCTCAGCGGTTCCTTTATCCTTATTTCCTTTTTTAGTTCCCAGCTGGGAGGCCTTGCAAGTATCACTAGAATGACCTCTGGTATCACATTTGTGGTAGAAGAGAGTGGCATTTTCATACACAAACACTTAGGTCCATCTGCCCAGTTTGGATTTCAAAATGACAAAGTTGAGTAGGGTTTTGTTTAGGGTGACATTCACATAGAACCTCACAAACACCAGCCTAGATTTAGAGTGACTTACCTAGTTTGCAGTGATAAACGTGCCAAAAGAGTCACCTATCCATCAGAACACTTTCTCATCCCAATATTATAATGGGAGACTAGGGAGATGAACCCAAACCAGGGCCATTCTGGTTAGTTTTGTTGCCGGGTTGAACCTGGGTTTCCATTTTTCTAGGGTCAAGAAGTGCTTCCCATAGACCCATGACCTTGACATTACAAAAGCTAGGTCCTCTAGAGTGGTGAACTTGAACAAGAATAGCCCACCTGGCATAGAAGAAACAAGGACACATCCTTTAAGCTTCCATTGGGTAGACACCCATTTTCTAACCATTTTGATGGCAGGTCGAAAGTTAAAGAATTGGCCTAGAAGAACCAACTAGAAATTTGCCATCGTTCTATTCACCATAGAATCTGGGAGAGAAATTTCAGTGCCTTCCTTGGTCTGAATGAAGGCCACCAGGAGAGCCTCCAGAGAATGTTGGGCTTCACCAAAAAGGGCCCCTTTCTAGCTGGATTTTTTGGGGGATGAAGGGGCATCAAGAGAAGAGGATGCCTTTTCGATTCTTGTCGTTGACACTTTCATTAGGTCTGTGACAAAGGTATTCACTTTGTTAAGATTATTTTTAGTTTCTAGTTCTTTGTTAATGATCTCTATTATTGTTTTTGTTGAGACATTTATCATGAAAACTATCTTAAGGACCGTGGAATGTATCTTTGCTTATCTCATGATTAGGGTTTTTTAGTGTTTTCTCAATTTTTTCTTCACAAGTATTTTATAGCAGTAGGGAGTGTTAAGATTTGTGTGGGTTTAATTTTTCAACTTTTTGTTTCTTCTCTAGATGTAAAGACTAAATCTACCACACAAATGTCACATAACCACAATAACAAAAAAATCAGAAAAGTAAAAAAACCATACTCATAGTCAGTCAATCGCTAAGACTATTCCACATAATTTATTCCTTTTCCAAAATAATATAATTATAATATTCTAACCATCTCGTTGAATAACATCAAAGTACAATAAATGGAAATTGGTCATGCTAAGAGTACATGATAATCCAAATCAATACAAGTGAAATAAATACATCAAATACATCGACCAATATATCATGCATTATACATCATGAATATGCAAAGGTACAAAAATAAATTAAATGACTCATAGGTCAAAATGGAACAAGATATAAATGTATGGCATCATACTATAGATCATCTATCTACATGCTTTGGTCTCCTAAGACATCAGACAAATGTCCATCCACATATCTCAAGAGGAAAATATCATCCAGATGTTTTTTATTCCCAACCACAAAGTTTTTAGCTCCCCCAGGGCTCATCCTAATATGAGAGCGCACTCACCCTTCACAAGAAGCCTAGCAATTCGACACTCATGGATTCAAAAGAATCTAGTGCAAGATGTGAACTATCTACTTTGGTCATACATCTAAGTAGAACTATTACAGATATGGTGGATGAACCCACATTAGTGGGTTACAAGTTTTTGCAATAATGAATTCATCCCGAAAATCATGAAAGCACAGATTTACTCACATACTTTCGATAGAAACTACTTTCTATCGAAACTAGATACTTTTGATAGAAAGTACTTTCTATCGAAAGTACTTTCTAGTGAAATTAATATATATAAAAATTCCACATTTAAGGACAATTTCTATAGTTTTATGTAAAGTACTTTCAATAGAAATTACTTTCTATCAAAACTAGGAACTTTCAATCGAAAGTGCTTTCTATTGAAAGTCCCAGAGTAAGGGCAATTTACAAAGTTTGATAAAATTATGAACATTTCATGGTTTCAAGGCTCAAGCGTAGGGGTCAAATGGAACAATAAGGAGACATCCTTTTTCATAGAAGAAGTGCTTAGAACGATCTTTCTAACAATTATAGATTTTGCAGTTTTTGATTTTATTATGTATATATTTTTTTACGTTAGTGAAATGTAGGTTTTTAATCAAATATAAACCTCTGAGTTTGACGTTCAATGAAAAATAGTAGAAAAGATTAAAAAAAAATTTGAAAAATATAAGTGCATTCCATCTTCGAATATACTTTCTATCAAAATAGAAAAAAATGAAATTCGATAAATACACAACAAGTTATAAGCTATGTAGTCAAGATATGTTAAAATTATAGTTTAGTCAACTTCAAACATTAATAAAATATACAATAATCATGATATTATCATGGAACTAATTGCATACCCTTCATATGAATGTTACAAAACTAAATTCAAAAGAATCACATTGATATCTATTTTAGAAAAAAAGTTATGCTCTATGAAAAAAAATGTAACTCTTTGAAAATAACATTTTCAATAACATACTAGTATTCGTGGGAGAAACAAAAAACCATTCAAATCAATTAAAAAATTAAAAAATATATGTATATTTAGAATCTACATGGAAAATCCTATAAGACTCTAATTTACTTCATCTTCCTATTTCAAATGGTTTAATGACAATATGCATTAGAATATGAAAGTCTTTTTTCAAAATGTAGAGTTCAATGTCCGTTCAGGCAACAAAGTGTAACCCACTATTGTGGGTTCACCCTGATAGAGGGAAAGAACATAATCAACACATTTGAGAAAATATGTATTTCCAAAGCTTAAGCACAAGCATTTAATTACCAGACTTCTATTGGCAGGTAGATGAAGAAAATTATCTACCATTCTTTTAATTTTCCATATTCAGCACCCCTTCAAACATATCTTTCTCATAACAAGATTAGAAAAATACATCTTTACAAAATGAAATGAAAAATATTTATTTGTAAAATGAAAGATAAGAAAGGTGCTACATTTTCTAGATTCAACATAAACACAAGCTTTAATATTTTCATACATAAACTCATACAATTAAGAAGATAGTCATTTCTTTCATGAAGCACTCTCTTTTCAATTGGTTATTAAAAAAAAAAAAACTTTCACTGGACTACATTTCATTTAGTTGTTTTTATATAAAGAATATAGGTTCCTTTTTCATATAATATTTGTCAATGAAGATCTAATTACTTTTAAGTTCAACAAATAAAAATGTGATCTAAAAATACACTCAGTGGAACCTGTATATCTATTTAAAATTGTGTTCAAAATTTGTGAAAGAAAATTTATAATTCTGAACAACTAAAGGTGTGATATCCTTAGATATAACTTCTAATAGGGTACCCATATTGAAAAAAAGGATATGTACATAAATACAAATAACACCTTATTCTCCATAATTTTCCTACTGCGACATTTATATCCAAGAAAATAAGCAAATTTAAGTCTGAGTTCGATACAACTACAACTGAGTTTCTCATTAATAATATGGTATAAAAGAAAAATGGTAAAGGCACTAAGTAAGGTTGGAGGAAAGATTAAAAGAAAAAACATATAATAAATTATTACAGATTTGAAGTTTATGTCTCACTCAGCATACTGACATGACATCAACTAGAATAACTTTACTAGTGATTTGTTGAAAAAAAGAATGGAATAGATAAAGTTGATACAATAGATAAACAATTCTTGACTTATATAAAAAATACATAAAGCCTTATCCATCCTAAGAATTTATAATACTAAAAGACTGTTAGGATAGGTTATCCTATACATAAAAGACAATCTACAGACATCTTCCAAAATAGACATAATCAACACGAGAAGCTATATTGCAATGAGCTAATTTGGTGTTTACACAGGTACAAAGGCTCTGCTTAAATAGGAAAGAGCAGATAGGTAGAGTGGAGAAGCTTGAGACAAGTGTCTCAACCTGGAGGAAGTAGAGTTCTGGTAGAACTCTACAATAGCCTCTTAAGATGAGTTAGAGTCGAAAAAGGACTCAATGATATCCATCTACCTAATAAATGTATTGTTCTAAGTATACTTAATTAAAGAGTAAATAGTAACAACCATTTACTCTAACACCCCCCCTTAAGTGCAACTTAGGGAGTACAAAAATGCAATCAAAAATTTTTATGGGTCTCAGCAACAAGGCCATATTAGGTACCCATGTACAACTACAATGCACTCTCTCATAACAATAGAAAAGGAGAAAATCTAGTGGGAGAAAAATTCTCTCCAAAAGAGAGAACAAGAAGATTTGAAAAGCCTTCAAAAATATGTCCTAAAATAATGAACATGAACACCATTGAATCATAAATTTTTTGTAGACAACTGTTGATGAGTGATATGGTATTATAGCTGATGATCTCCTCTAAAGAAGATGATGATCATGAAGATGAAAATCTATTTGAGTTCTCCAAGTGGCACTTCTCAAACATTGATCAGATGGAAACAATGGCAATAACATCTATTGATTGAAGATATAGATGACACATGAATCTACATGTGTGACCTTCACTACATAACCAATGACATTGTTTGAGTGATACCATTATCACTTCTCAAATTTTATGAAAATGAAGGTGCAATAGTCTTAAAGAAATCCAAGAGTGTTTCAACACACTTCAAGTGAAACCAAGGAACTCTCACTAAAAAGGAATACAAGAGTGTTTGAATGCACTTCAAGGGAAGCCAAGGAAGAATTAGAATGAACAATAGGATACCCCGCATAATGTTTACATGGGTGAGGTTTAATAGATCCACTAGAATGATTCATCACCATGTTATGCATAAGGGACCAAAAGTATCTGCAACTGAGAAAAGGGTGTGTGTGGTCAAACTACACACTCACATGAGGAAAGAATATCGATGATTTTTCTATTTTCGTGGAGGAACTCTCACTTTGACAAAGATTTGGATGGAAAAAAAAGGCTCAACATAACCCCCTATGACACTTTATAATTTATGGCGAGCATAAATAGTTTTATAGAACATCATGTATGAAAATACCCAAAAGACATGGATCGAGACTGGATCTAATGTGTCTACACAATAGTACTTAGATAGGATGCTCAATTGATCCAAAGGAAAACTCAAGAAAAAACTTGAAAATAAATTGCACCAAGGAATAGTGCATGCAATCACCTTTGCAATGATGCTTCATTTTCCAAAACTAAACTCTGGATGTCCACATTATGGTTATTTGAAGAAAAATGCCTATTAGGACCGAAAGGTGAAAAAATGACCCACCCCTCTTAAGTACACAAGGGCATGGGTTTGGTCCTCCATGCGATCATCATATCATCATGTTATAAAATAGTTCTCCTTCCCCATTATGAAAAGGGCCCAAGAAGAGGTGATTGGGTGGCTGGACTTGATCGTGACTCTACATGCCAACTTCCATAACTACCAGGACCATCAAAGACAACAAGAAAATATTACCAGACATGATGCACATCCACATCCACACACAAGTGGATATAGAGAGGGCCATTGTAGATAAAGAAAACAAAATCTTACCTAAGAAAGTAATGGTAGCTACCTTGGATAATGTGCACCACATAGGGAGAAAGAACCAGTCTGAAGTCCCTTTCAAAAAAATAACATTGGTTTGTACTTAGCTACTACCATTAAATGAAGAGACCGCAACCATGAAGAAGTTGATCTAACTATACAAAAATAAAATTTTGGCCCCTAGCTATTAAGTTAAATAGATAAACTCTCCACGCACATGCACAAATCATGAGCCAAGTGCCAATAAAGAAGAATCTATGAGAGGGGAAAAGCTATCAACTAAGCTATAAAGGCAACCAATGTCCACTTTCTCAAGTGCCTTACCCTAAGCACTAGTCTTCTCTCTCTGAACTTAATGGAAGCCTTCATATAACTATCTATTCTCCTTCAAAGCTAGCAATCACCAATCAGCCTCATAATTGTCTTTGAGTGGCATGGAATCAATTATTGGGTTCACTGTTTAGTAGTGTGGCCAAGATAAGGATCCACCACATACAAAGTGGAGAGGAAAAACATCAAATTTTATGTAGATGTGACCAATAGAGATTTTGAAAAGTAGTAAATCTTGAATGCTTTTAAAGAAGCATGATCTCTTCTCATAAATAAACATGATCTCTTATTGACAATTGAGTGAATGTTACAGTCACTTTCTTAAATGTTTCTCAAAGAAATGAATCTGCCTCTAGATTGGGCAAGGCATTAAACTTAATGTTCCTTAATGGCATTTCCCTCTATTGATCATATCTGTAGAAGAATCCCTTAATGAGCCTTCACAAGCCAACCACAAACTATAGAGACCACCAGCTTCAATAAAGGCACCAATATCTTTCACGTGCCAATAAATTTTTGTCATGTGGTCTTCGAAGTTTACGCCAACAAATCAGAAGTGTTGGCATGAAAGAAGATGGGAATTTCAAGCTATTCCAATACCTATATATTGACAAAGATGCCTCCAAAGATCAATGTTTCCTCTAGCTTGAAAAAGGTTGTGTGGCTTACCAAAGGTAAGACCACCCACCAAAAATGAGCTCCACATCGGCCTATCAAGTAGTGTGATGAGAAAGAAATTTAATGAAATCAACCATTATGACTGTGATCACATTAACTCAACCCAACACGACAACATGGAAAAATGATCTGTGATAGCTTGCTGATAAGGTCTCCTCTAAGTTGGTGTGCCAATAAAAAAAACTTAAATGTGAGCCTCTTTGCAATGAAAAGATAACTCTATTAGAAAAATAGCCAGTGCTCCCCTTGTGATTCATGGCATGGATTTACTGCCTCTTGTGTCTTCTATAATTCTAATGGTTGTATCAGGCATTAAGAGATCGATCTTTCCATGCAACGACAACCAATACTTGTAACAAGTGGTATCAAAGCTTGGTCATAGGTTAGAATCTCTTGGGTAATGCTGAGTGGGAAATTATTGGCAAAATAGTCAATGCTTCCCTTAGGATTTTTAAAATGTCTTAGCCATCTCTTTTGTCTTCTAGAAGTCTAGTGGTTGTATTGGGAATTAACAGGCCAATATTTTGGTGCAACAACAACCACTAGTAACAAACTCCAAACTAGGAAAAAGGAGGATCTGATTTTTCACATTGACCAATACAAGGAAAATGGCCACATCATGGAGGATGCAAAGCTCATCAACTCTATGCTCAATGTTTAAAACATTCAGACACAGAGCTTTTGTCAAAGATGCTTCAAAAGAAAACATGAGCCTCTCCTGTGTTTAACAAAAAATGAGATCTGATCAAATTGAAGGTGGACCAATACTGGGCAAAGGGCCATGTGTCTTATTCTCTCTCTTAGAGGTCACTTGGTAGTAGTGATCCAGTAGATCTCCTTGCAAGCACCACACGATCAGAAAATGTAGGAGTGGGGCGTCATGAGGCTCTTAGTTTCTCTATGTGACCAAAAAAGGTACTAACGACTCTTTCAAAATGAAATTCATCCTCGTAAGTATTTCCCTAATGTTGTTGCACCCAAAAATGGGAAATCATCTGCAATAAGCAATTATTGGTCAATGATGAATGTAGGCCATACATAGAAAGAATATGATCGCACCAATAGCTTGAATATGCTACTTTACAAAGAAAGTGCTACCTTTAGATGACTTCGAGGACCAATAATGAAGAAAGCCTTAGAAAATAGACCTCCAAACAGAAGGGAGTAGATTGAGACACTAAATAAAGTAGTTGCATTGGTATAGCCACACAATAAATATACATCCTATATGCATCTCATGAGGCTTTAGCCAACAAAGACTAAAGCAGGAAGAATATGCCAATCAAGGAGAAACTACTAGTTGATCCTAAAAATAATATCCTCATGAATACAAATCACCTCAGAGAGGGTAGATATTAGTGGAACCCATCAATCATTGCAGTAGCCAAGTGAATAAAATCAAACAATAAAATATTTCTCAAGAAAATCCACACATATAATAGAGATGATAATTTGGTGAAACATTAAGACAACATATTTGTTATGGAAAACCATAGGCAAAATTACAGAATGATGACTCCTTAAGACTGATTAAAAAACCAAATTGACAATAGGCCAAGACAAAAATGACATAGATCTGCAAAAACTCTAATTTATTAAAAAGAAAAACTAAAGACCTCAAATCTAAAAAAAATAAACTCTCCAGAACTTAAAGGAGCTACAAGACTGTGGGCTCTAATACCATGTTAGGATAATACCTAGGAGATAGTCTACAAACATACTTCAGAATAGAGAGAATCAACACAAGAAGCTATAATCTTTATAATCTTAAACTTGAGAACTATATTTATATAATTAGACTTCTCCTAAATTTTATGATGATATCCCCATTTGGGATAAACCACTAGGTGATAATATTAGCTATTCTCTCCCTCATGAAATAACTTTGGTCCAAGAAAATGATATCATGGTTGACATTTCTTCTACTTCCTCAAATGATGATACATTCATGCTTGATTTTTCTTCTTCTTCTACATCCTGCCCCCTTTATGAGAGTATTTTAGAGAAAGAGGAGGACATTATAGATATTATTTGAATATCACATTGTCTTGATTTGACACTCCCTCTAAACGAGATAAAACATAAAAAGAAGTCCCTAATCCTCATTCTAAGGACATCTTGGAAGAAGATGATAATATCATTACTAATTTTCTTAATGCTCTCCTTTCTAGTGATGAACCCATGAATGGTAAGGAGCTTGATCAATTCAATATTACTGTTCATGATCAATCTAGGAGCTTGATCAAGTCACTACACCTACAATTATGATTAAAAGATATAATCAACAAAGTTCTTTTCAAACTCTAAATAAGCCAATTATAACTGTGAAAGGAAAATCTAGGAGTCCTTTGGATTTTGTTAAGGATTATCATGCGGTGGCTCACACCTATTGCACGAGAAACAATCTTCAACCTACTCATCCAATTATTCCTACTTCTCTCCCACCTTCTAAACCTGTGCTTCCTCCTCCACTCCATTTTCTTCAAAATCATGGAAAGGAGTACAACTTATTAGAATAACTCCATAATACTCCTACCATGATATCTCTTTGCGATCTTCTTCAACCTTCTCCTACATATCATGAAGCCTTGCAAAAATATTTAACCACTCTTTCAACTCCACCACCTAATCAAGACAACATCAATTCCTTTTTGCAATACATGCATGCTACTCCTACTCAAGTTCAATTTTTGTTTACATAAGATGATTTACCTTCTAAATAAGTTCAAGATCAAAATGATACCCTTATGATAGCTCTCCTTATCAATGGTAATCTCATTCATAGGAACCTAATTGATAATGGGTTTAGACTAAATATTTATATAGTATGGACATTTTGATCAACCCCAATCTTTAACTCATATCGTCCTGGGCTTGATATCTTTATTTTTTGTCTAGAGTTGTAGGTGGAGATATGAAGTAGAATGCAATGGTGGATGCAATGGACACAACCATCAAACTCAGAACTGCTAGATAGTCTTCGATACGTGCTAATTTCAGATTTGAGGATTAAAGAAGTCTCCCAATACAAGAACTAGCTAGTCATACATGTCATCAAATAGATTTTGGGCGTTAACTTCCTCTTTATCAACCACCGCAATAGAGTGAATTCTAACATATGTTCTGGGTTTTTCGATAGCATTCTAGTTGCAGGAGAGAAAAATTTGGCAGGATAGAAAAATTTGTTTGTAGAAGAACTTTGTAGAAGATTCTTTGAAGAAAAATATAGTGCGGGTCTGCATGATGCAATAATAAACATCATTGAATATTTGACTACACATTCCCAGTCGACTATGTTGTAGTAATAAGGTTCAAGGGAGTATTTCCAAGGCTTTACAACAAGTAGAGGAGAAATTTTTATGGAGGCCCCCCAGATGGTTTTTGTGCTTATGGGATGGGAATGCAAACACCAGGACCTGAGGAGAAGCATAATGGTTATAAGTATTACATTCCTAAAAAGATTTCTAGAATGTAAGATTGTTTGGAGGACCCACTGGGACATAGAATGAATGAGAACGAAGACTAGGTCATCAAATACAAATATGATGAAAAGTTGAATGCAATGGGCAGTGAGGACTCTTTTGAGGGAGAAGATCTCCAAGAAGACCAATTTGCAGTAAGAGTATCTCCAATAGTAGCAGATTTAGATGGACCTTCTTTACCCTACAATTGGTGGAAAGCAAAAGTTAAGGATTACCTTTTGTCCCTTGGTATTTTGTAGTTATAGTCTCTTTTTAGCTTTTTGGATTTTGGCTTTGAATTATTAGCCAATGAAAATTGTTATATCATGAACTTCTTAAGAAAGATTGTATTTGTTGTTTTCCCAAACACTGATATGACCATTAGATGGCTCTAAATTCCTATTCTAGTTGATTACAATGACAGCTTATTCTTAGCATGTTTCTAGTGAGAAGTTGTAATGATGTAATTATGTAGCTATTTTAAGATTTTTAATTTAATACAAACTCTCATCTTTGTCCCCTTATAAGAAAAATAAAGAGACAAATAAAATCATTCAATTCCCCAATGAAAGTAAAAGATGAAACAAACCATTTAGTACTGGCATATAGAAATTCAAAGAATATTGTAATTGGATAATAACCTCAATAGGAAAAATCTAACAAAAAGAATATATGTAATAAGTTTATTAATTAATATCAAAGAGACATTAGTTAACATAATTCTAATTAATCTTAATGTTACTTCAAGGATAATTAACATGATTTAAATAATTAAATTATATTAAAATAACATTAACATTAGTTAACTATATTTTGTGTTATCTTTAAGTCTATTTTAACCATCATGAAAATATATTAAGACAATTAGAATAATTAATTAAATCTAATAATTAATAATCATATCACAATAGAATAACACAAACTAAGTGAAATGATGCCAAGAAAAAGTATATCACAATAAATCACTTATGTTTAAAGAAGTAAATAACCTTAATATTTGGGTTTAACATTTTGTAAATGCATTCTCACCATTATAAACCATCTTTTATAATAATCATACTTATGTTATTACTCTAATTAACTTTAATCATGAAAATATCAAATAATAATAGTAAATATCAATCATGTAAAAAAGATATATCAAACATATTTTTATCTTAAATATTAGACCACTTATATTTAAAGAAAATAAGCTCATAATTATTAGAACTTTTATGTCATTGAAGAAATTTGTAAATATTTTTTAAATTTTATATATAGCCTCATTTTTTAATAGTTTTATTACTAAATATTTAATTAACATATAAATGACAGTCATATATAAGCTAACATTTTTATAAAATGCCTCCATACTATTATAAACGATCATTTATAGAAATTACAATTATGTTTATTACCATAACAATTTTAACAATAGAAATCTCATTTAGTAATGTTATATATCAATCAGTTATATTTTAAAAATATAGATCATTTATATTTAAAAAATTATTATTATTGAAATATAAATGATTTATATATAAAACATAATTATTGAAGAAAATTAAGACCTCCTTGAAGAAGAAAATTAAGACTATTGTAGTTAATAACATCCCCAGAGTACACGCCTCTTGTCAAATGACACTTTGCTAAAAAAAGTCTCATGAAAATTTTCCACAAACATATAGCAACTATTGATGAAGATTTCTATACAAAAATTAAATATAAATTAATTTTTTTTAAATTTCAACTATAAATTAATTATACTTTTAGAAATATATCATTATAATAACTATCAAGCAAATTTATTACTCAAAATTATAAGAATTCAAAACACCTTAAAAAAATAATTGTGATTGTTAGAATATTAATTCAACTGTTAAATATAGACTAATCCTTTTATCTTAAATATAAACTAGCTAAATTTAAATGCACCTAAAATTATCAAAAATATAGTTTTAATAGAAAACATCTTATTAGCCGGATCTAGCAACTTTAATTAAACCGTCTTTAATTTATTGCACTTTGTTATTTACCAAAATCTTTCTTGATTTTTACTATATACAATTTAGTGTACCAAAAAAAAAATACAATGGGCTTCAGTTATCCACTATGAAACTAGTTTTGAAGGGTCTATATATTTCCTTTCATCCATACAGAGTGAGCATTCGGTGCTTTGATTTGATGGAAAATATTAAGTGTTTTTGCAGTGGGATTGTAATTGTGAACATGGAGGTGGGCATCAAAGTTCTAGTGTGTTTTGTGGTGATGATTGGGTTCTCTTTGCTTTCTGTCTCCGGGCATCCATTTCAGTTAACACACATTCACACTACATATAGTCAATATTCTACCTATGCATATTTAGTAGAGTTGATTAATATTTGTAAATGTGATACGGGGAAGGTTGTTTTGGAGTTGAGGGATGGTGAAATTGAAAGACCTAGAAGGGGGACCAAGAGCATTGTAGTTAAGAATGGAGAAATTGTTAAAGCAGATAATCCTAATCAGAGTTAATGATCCATTTCGTGGAAGTCTGTAGATTTAAAGAATTTGAATTAAAACTAGAAAAATAGAATTAAGAGTAGAATACACAGAACACAATTTATCATGGTTCACCACAATAGTGGCTACGTCCACACTAAGAGCAGAAGAATATATTAATCTCCAAAATAGAATGTTTACAAATGACCACAAAGAGTCTTATTTATAAGCTCAATCTAAGCAACTGAAAAGACAAGGCACAACAGACAAATGTCCGTTGGCCTTCCAATTCCAACAAACTCCCACCAGAAGTCAATGGATAATCTAGCTGATCAGGCATTCCCCTGCTCTACATGCTAATCTACTTTAGCTTAACAAGTCCAAGAGAAGTTCTTGCACATTCGAACTTCTCTTTGGTTACAACTTTAGTGAATATATCTACCGGATTGATTTTAGTATCAATCTTTTCAACCTTTAACCTACCCTCTTCAACCATGTGCCGAACAAAGTGAGCATGGATGTCAATATGTTTTGAATGTCACTAAGAAGTATGATTATGAGCCATAAATATGGCGTTGTGACTGTCACTGAAAAGAACATAATCCTTTTGTTGATACTTCATTTCACCAAGTAATTGTTGCAACCAGATCATTTCCCAAGCACCTTCAAAAAGTGCCAAATACTCAGCTTCAGCGGAAGAAAGAGAAATAGAATGTTGCAGCCTTGAGGCCCAACTGATAGTAGCTCCAACAAACATGAATGTGTAACCGGTAGTAGATCTACACTTATCCAAATCTCCGGCAAGATCTGAATCTGTGAATCCCCACAACTGTTCATTGTTGCTACCAAAACATAATACCAAATCTGAAGTGCCCTTAAGGTATCTTAATATCCATTTGACAGCCTCCCAATGAGTCTTCCTGATATTTCTCATGAATCTACTTACAACTCCCACCGCATGAGCAATTTCGGGATGTGTTGAAACCATAGCATACATAATGCTACCAACTGTAGATTTGTAAGGAATGTCCTCCATATATTCCTTGTCCTCTTGTGTTTGTGGACATGAATTAACTGATAACTAAAAATGTGAACCAAGTGGAGTGGAAACACTATGCGCATCAGCCATACCAAATCTCTGAATTACTTTGTCAATATATTCTTTTTGTGACAATGTGATCACTTTCTTCTTCCTATCCTAGGTGATGGTCATACCAAGAATCTTCTTGGCTGCCCCTAAATCCTCATGGAAAATGTGCATGCCAATTTAGTTTTCAGCTCACTAACAATTTTAGAGCTTGTTCCCGCTACTAACATGTCATCAACATAGAGAAGAAGAATAAGAAATTCACCATTTGGGAGTACCTTGTGGTAAATGCACAGATCAGATTCACACCTGATAAAATTATGTTCAAGCATGAAGGAGTCAAACTTGACGTACCACTATCTCGGGGCTTGCTTGAGCCCATACAAACTACGCTTCAGCTGGCAATAGAGATGTTCCTACCCCTTTTTCACAAAACCTTCAGGCTAATGCATATACAACTCCTCATTAATGTCTCCATGTAAAAATATTGTCTTAACATCTAACTGTTCCAATTCAAGATCCCAAATGGCTGCTAATCCCAAAACTGTTCAGATGGATGTCATCTTCACAACCGGAGAGAATATTTTAGCGAAAGCAATTCCCTATTTTTGAGCATATCCTTTTACTACCAACTGAGCTTTGAACCATTTATGACCTCCTCCTTTGTCTTTCAATTTATAGACCCACTTGTTCTTGAGTGGTTTTCGATTTGGTGGAAGAGAAACCAAATCCCAGATGTCATTTGCTTCAAGTGAACTCATTTCATCTGTCATAGCAACAAACCAATTGTTTTTGTCATTGCTTATACATGCCTCTTTAAAGCTTGCAGGTTCAATATGCTCAGAAATTAATAGCTCTGGCTCTACCTCTTCAGCAAATAATAGCTGATAATCAGAGAATTTTGAAGGAAATTTCCTTTGTCTTGAGGATCTTCTCAAATTAGGATGATCTGGTTCATGAGAATGAATTCTCTTTAACTGATTATCATCATTTTCTCCAGGTGAAGGATCTATTCTATTGGTATTTGATTCATTGAGTAATTCATGAGGATTGCCTTTGAAAATGGGAAAGGAGCATGTCCTCTTTATACCCAAATTATTTTGATATACTTGTCCTGTTAAAACTCATTCTTAATGGACATTATCTCTGCCAAGAGATGTGCTTATTGTTTCCTCCATAATGTGTCCACGTTGGTCCCCAAAAATGGACTGTTTCATACCCTTATGCTAAGAGTGGTCTTCACTATCATTTGAATTACTGAGAGAGTGATCTTCATGACTGGCATGAGATCTCTCTACCCGGGAGTTGCTATGGAGAGTAGCAGTCTGCAGGGGAGACTCAAAAATGTGAAGGGAAGCACTGTGCAGGTTAGGAACTGCAAAACCATGAGTGCGCAGGATAGAATTTACAAAGCTCCTGTCATGAGTGTCACGTGAGAAGGGATGAATGTCTTTCAAGGGAGGAGAATGTTGACTGTTGTGAGTCATTCCAAACCTGTCATTGTCTTCTCCTCTATTGTGAGTGTCTTCAAGACTGTCATGGGATATTCCAAACCTGTCATGAATGCTATCTCCTCTACCGTGAGTGGTCTGCAAACTAGCGTGAGGTTGAAAATTGTCGTGAACAATGATATCCCTGTTGTGAGCTATTTCACAATAGCCAGGAGCTATCTATTTCCTATTGTGTGGAGACTGCACATTGCCGTGAGTTGGCAATGGATATTCAAAGCTGCGCAGTGGATCTTCAAAGCTATCATATGTTTCATGAAGCCTGTCATGGAGAGGGGAAGGGAAGAGCATAGCCTCTCCCCTATTTTCAAAGAAACTTTGACTATCATCAGTCAAATTTCTCTATTCTTCATTGAACAGATTATGTGAATAATCATCCTCACTTGATGAGGATTGAAAAGGAGGATTTAGAATAGAGGTTGGAGTCACCTGAAGGGAACTTCTTCTCTGTTGAGTAGAATCAATACCATTTGAAGGTATTCTGAAGGAAATGTAATCCTTTTTAGACTTATCAATGTCTACAAGAGCTGGAAATTTGTGCTCATTAAAAATGACATCATGACTTCGAATGATTCTCTCTTCAACCGGATCCCAAACTCTGTAACCAAATTGATCTTCACCATAGCCAACAAAAATGCCCTTTTGTGATTTGAAATCTAGCTTTGTCCTCTTTTCTTTTGGGACATGAACATGAGCTTCACAACCAAAAACTTTGATGTGTGAATATGAAATCCTTTTTCCCAGCCATTCCTCTTCCGGAATGCCAAACTCTAGACAAGATGAAGGAGTCCTATTGATCAAATAGACTGATGTATTACAGGCTTCTGCCCAAAATTCTTTGCCCAAACTGGCATTGGAAAGCATACACTGTGCTTTCTCAAGAATGGTTCTATTTAACTATTCTGCTGCCCCATTTTTGTGAGGTGAATAAGGAACAACCTTAATTCGTCTTATACCATGATCTGCACAAAATTTATCAAACTCCAACGAACATAATTCACCTCCATTATCCATTTTTAAACACTTAATTTTATGACCACTCTGATTTTCCACAAGAGCTTTAAAAATTTTGAATTTAGAGAATACCTCTGATTTTCTAGAAAGCATATAAACCCATACCTTTTGGGTGCTATCATCAAGAAAGGTGACAAAATATTGTGTACCTCCATAAGAGGTTACCTCTGTAGGTCTGAAGACATCTAAATGCACTAATTCCAAATGTGTAGTCCTTTTATCATGTCCATCCTTCAAGAAACTGACCCGCTTTTGTTTCCCATGAAGACAATGCTCACAAAATTCTAAATTTGCAAATTTGAGACCTGGTAGTTGATCACAATTCAGCATTACCTCAAGGCCTTTCTTGCTCATATGGCCAAGCCTTTGATGCCAAAGTGCAGCATCGTAGTCCACAAATGTCAAAGCAGCTCCCACCTTATCAATGGATTTCAAAATATAGAGACTACCGGTTTTGTCTCCTTTAGCAATAGCCAATGATGCTTTGACTATTTTCCATGTATTCGTGAGTTCATTTTTGAATCCTTGGGTGTATAATTGACTAACAGAAATTAGATTCCTCTTTAATTGAGGAAAATGTCTAACATCTTTGAGAAGTAATTTTGCTCCTCCTTCAAGATGCAAGACAACATCTCCTTTCCCAACAATTTTACATGCTTTATTATCACCCAAATATACCTCTCCGAATTCACCATCTTGATAATTTTTAAATGCATCCATGAGAGAGGAAGCATGAAAGGAAGCTCCTGAATCAATTACCCACGAATCAACTTTTGTATCACCTATTGACAAAATTAGGATGCCTGGATCCTTTTCACAAACTGTGTTTGCTTAGCTGTCCAATACTTGTTCTTGTGCCTTCTTATATTTTATGCAATCCTTTTTAACATGCCCACCCTTCCCACAAAACCAACAACCATTTTTTCTCCCTCTTGATTGTGATCTTCTTGTAGATTGGGACCTCTGATTGTTGTTAAATCTACCTCTATATTGGCTTCTTCCTCTATTTTCGGTGCTCACCATTGTGAGAGCATTACCAGATGAGGACTCATCATTCTTTCTCCTCAAATCTTCGAAGAGTAGGGTGGCTAAAACTTCATCAAAAACCAACTTCTTGGTAGTTGATGCTGAACTGCTGATGGTTGTCACAAGTCCATCCCAGCTATTAGGAAGAGAACACAGCAATAGAACAGCCTTATTCTCATCATCTTGTGTCATGCTAACTGAAGTTGCTTGGCTAATCAAGGTGTTGGATTCATTGAGGTGATTTGTCATGACTTCACCTTCCCTCATCTTAAGTTTATATAATTTCTTCATGATGAAGACTTTGTTCACAGCGGATGCTTGTGCATATGTAGAAGCTAATTTATCCCATACGTCTTTGGCTGCATTTTTGTCTGAAACATTATACATCACATTATCACCTAATACAAGAAAGATTGTTGCCATGGCTTTCTCATCAAGCTTTCCCCAATCTTCATCTAACATGGCTGTGGGTTTCTTCGCTTTTCCTTCAAGTGCCAGCAAAAGCTCTTTGTTCACTAACAGAGACTTCATCTGAATCTTCCATATTCCATAATTCTTCCCAGAAAATTTATGTACTCTTACTTCTTCCATAATTTTGAAACCGAAAAACTTAACCAGCGATTAACCTCGCTCTGATACCAATTGTAGATTTAAAGAATTTGAATTAAAACCAGAAAAATAGAATTAAGAGCATAATACATAGAACACACAATTTATCATAGTTCACCACAATAGTGGCTACATCCACACTGAGAGCAAAAGAATATATTAATCTCCAAAATAGAATGTTTACAAATGACCACAAAGAGTCTTATTTATAAGCTCAATCTAAGCAGCTGAAAAGACAAGGCACAATAGACAAATGTTCGTTGGCCTTCCAATCCCAACAAAGTCTTAAAAAAATTGAGGTGGTGACATTCTATGCTGAATTTATCGACTGCAATTGATGGAAATCAGTTTATTTGACTTGTTATCAGATGTAATTTCAATATCAGAAACGGGAGTCACAAATAAAGAATTGTTATTGGATGGCAAGTACTAATAATAACTTTCTTTTCTATTATTTTGATGATATTGCTTTGCGAAGGATAACCTTAATATCAAGGACAAGTTAATATCTTTTAAGATATTTAGTATGGTTTTAATGGTAAAACTTATAATAATTTGTTTTTTCTTAATATTTAATGTCTATTAACAAAAATTGATGATGGTTTTTAATAGTAAAATTTTGGTGAAGATGGTGAGTTCTTCAAGTATTATATTTTCAATATATGTCTAAGTATTAATTCAACATAATTTTAACATTTTGTATGTATCATAAATAGAAAGTGAAAAGCATATACTCAAACAAAATATTTAAAATTTTAATATTTATCTATAAAATAACAGATATGTTCAATACTCTTTGTATGATTCAATAAACTGTTAGACTTCAAAAAAAAATTAATACTTAAATATTTAGTGCGGGTCATATTTGTAATGTTAAGCTTCAATTCTTTTCTTAAGTGCTTATATATTTCAATCATAAGATTGATCATGGTGAATCATACAATAATTCTTTTTTTACAGAAAATGACAATGGCTTGCATAATAAAATTTGTATGGAGATAGATAATAAATTATTTGTATGAAAATAATTTTAGTATTTTGATCTATCATGAATAAATAGTGAGAAGATGCATATACAAAAGAATTAAACATTTGTTGTTTAGCTAAAAAATAACATAGACATTCAACATTGTTGAATGCATATAAAACATGTAGATTACAAATACTCTTCATTATTTAAATATTTAAATATTATGTGCATGTCATATTTGCACTATTGAACGTGTTCTAATTAAACATCCCCTAAACAGGAGCCAAACAAAATATTTAAATATTATGTGCATATCATATTTGCACTATTGAACTATTGAAAAGCATATAGCTAAAAAAATATTTAAATTTTTAATATTTATCTATAAAATAACAGATATGTTCAATACTCTTTGTATGATTCAATAAACTTTTGGACTCCAATTTTTTTTTAATATTTAAATATTTAGTGCATGTCATATTTGTAATGTTAAGCTTAAATTCCTTTCATAAGTGCTTATATATTTCAATCATAAGATTGATCATGGTGAATCATACAATAGTTTTTTGTGTTTTTAAAGAAAATGACAATAACTTGCATAGGAAATTTGTATGAACATAGATAATTTTTAAAGAATTGTGTTTTTGCACATTTCAAAGGTATTGGTTCAAAATAATTTTAGTATTTTGATCTATTATGAATAAAAAGTGAGAAGATGCATATACAAAAGAATTAAACATTTGATTTTTAGCTAAAAAATAACATAGATATTCAACATTGTTGAATGCATATAAAACATGTAGATTACAAATACTCTTCATTATTTAAATATTATGTGCATGTCATATTTGCACTATTGAACTTATTCTAATTAAACTTCCCCTAAACAGAAGCCAAATGAGAAGACAAGTAGTAAGAACCTATAATTTGTGAACAAAGATGACAAGGATTTATTAATTCTACGAGTGTAAATCCTTGCATTTTCAGAATTAATGGATATTTCAATCTGCTCACAAACTTTGTGCACTGAAGAACCCTGCTTCCTGAAGATTCTTTTATTACTTTCCCAACACAAACTCCATGCTAGAATAATGGGGGAAATGCGTCATATGACTGCAAAAAAGGCATCCATATATAACACAAGCCATTGATTTAGAAGATCAACTTATGAATTTGGAAGTGGGCCAAACCAACCAAATCTTTTTGTGAGCCATTCCCAGCAAGATTGAGCAAAAGTGCATTGAACCAGTAGGTGATTCGTAGTATCAGGTTGTTGATTGCATAACAGAGGAAAAATTTTGGGTGATCCCAAGCATTGCCAAACGATAAGCAGAAAGAATTCTATCGTTTATGGCCAGCCATGAAAAATTATCATTTAATAAACACAATGAATGACATTCATGTTATTTATTTAAATAGTTCAAAGTCGATTTAATTTATATATTGTTCTAAGACATTGTATTCATAAAATGGGTCCAAAATATAGAGTTTCTTATCATATCTAGGTACAGTCGAACTTCAAGCAAGATGAATTTATTATGTACAGGAATCAAATTGAAGAATTTGGTGGTTCTAGTAGAATTGAATTGCCCTTTGATGATAATGATATCCCTATTGCATGGGGAGTAAACCTATGACTATAATCCACGAGTAGTTGGGCATTTGAGGTTTTAATATTTGCAATGCCTTCGACATTTGAATACCAAAGCATTGTCTGATCACATGTTAACTCTTGGAAGTTGCTTCTCCAGCCCACTTCTTGATTAAGCAAAAACATAAATATTGTTTTTTTAATTAATTGATATCTATTATTGTTATTATTCTTATATATTTACAAAATTAAGCACATTATCTTTAGTTTTAAAGAATAGACCTTTGGTTAATGAATTTATTTCAGACTTAAATAGGTACATAATCTAATTTCAATTATGTTTACTTTGATAGAAAGATTTTATATATCTGTAGATAACTTTATAATTTATTTTTAGTATAACCTTATTGCTCTATGCACTTCCCATAGCTTACGTAAATATTTGCAAAAAAATTTTTATAAAAAAACTTATATAAATGAAGTTCATGGTGGCTTTGAAGTGGTGTTGAATGTGAAGGAGGTAAAGTTGGGGGAGGATAGAGGTGACAGAAGTAGGAATGGTGGGTGGAGGGGAGGAAACGGTGGTGATTGGGGGGTGGCAGGTTAGTGCCTAGGAGCTTCATTTGACTTTTCTTCAATAGGGAGTTGGTATTTGGATGGATTCAATCCAAAATGGATCCTATTAAGGAAGAGCCTTCTCCTATTGTGGTGGAACCTACTCCTATTGTGGTAGAACTTGGTCCTATTAAGGGGATCTCTTTATAAGAACTGAACATTTTTAGAGGCAATTAAAAATCAGATTAATCCAAGCTTTGTTGAGCCCACATGGTTCCATACACTTACAAATGAACCTCCAATCTACTTTATCATATGCCTTCTTAATGTATGAATAGCTTTCTAAGCTATAATAACCCCATAAAAAATTATCTTTGTGGGACAAAACTTATTTTATTCTTCTGATATTATGAATGGTAAAATGTTCTTAAGACTATTTTCTAAAGCTTTAGCCAAAACTTTATAAATTGTATTACATAAAGATATGAGACTGAATTCATCTAGCAATTGAGCCTTTTCCTTTTTTGGTATTAGGCCAATAAATATATTATTAATTTTTTTCAAAAATATTATTACATTCCTTGTTGCTTCTGATACTTCTATCAATTATGCTCTTATAATTTGCCAATTTTTAAGAAAAAACTTGTTGGAAAACCATTTGGGCCATGTGCCTTATTTAGATGAAGTTGATTAAAAGTTGTCTTTATTTCTTCATCATTAAACTTAGCATTGAGGTATTTTTATGTTATTTTATTACTATTTTAGGATTTCCTTCTAGCATCTATTTTGTGATTCAAAGTTTGATCCTTCTAAATTGTTCAAATATTTTCATGAATAACAAAACTATTTTTGTATTATTTCCTCAAGATCTTCTATTACATTACCATTTCCATCACTTATTAAATGAATTTTGTTTTGACTATTTAGTGTTATTGTGAAAGAATTTGTGTCTCTGTCTCCTTCTAGCTATGCAGATCTCGACTTCTGTCTCCTAAAAATTTCTTTTTTTGCTAATATTTATTCCTATTCTTTTAATATATCATTTTCTCTCATAATATATTTGAATCCATGTTATGCTACATGACTTCATGTCATTCCCCACAAGGGAACCGAGGAAGAGAACAAAGATTCTCTTTGTAAAAGAAAACCTAAGTAATGATTCATGAAAATTTTTGAACTTTTAAAATAATTATGTGAACAAAACTTAAACTTAGATTCCTCCCAAGGTTCCCTTCTAATTTAACGTACAATTCATTTATTCCTTTAAGTAAGCTAACAACAAGATTTACTTCTCAAAGCAAACTACATCATATGATTATAAGATTCTTTATTAAGAAATACCAAGTACTTTCATTTCAATTTTCTATTTAAATCCATCCATATTCCTAAGTAACCTTTATGATCAATACAACATTTAAACTTTAGAATCATCTAAACATTTGATACATTGCAAATATACTACATTTGTTTCACTAACTTTTCCTTAAATCATCAATAATGAAAATCATACTACTTAACTTGAAATCTTACAAAATCCTTTTCCTTTCCAACATAGATCATATACATAAAGTTCATGCTTTCCCCTTTTCCTTTTTCCTAAGTCTACCCATTCCAAATACATCATTTGAAATACATTAATGATTACATTGCATTCATCTCCTCTTGGGAGGTAACATTAAATTTTACACCATGAAAGATAATTACAAAGCCTTCATTCTTCAAACACTGGTACATAAGCAAGCATGAATCTTCAAACATTGCATCCGCAAAAGATACCTTGATAAAAATATTTACCACCCAACCACATGGATACCAAAAGGCCCACTCCCTCGTGCTAGGAGATAAACACCAAGGTCCACAAAGAATGGATAGCTAGGCCATACCTAGGGTTGGGTAAACTTTCCCAAATAGAAAATGAAAAGAAGATCAAAGTATAAATCTTTTCCCAAAAGGTTCTAAGGCTTGGTAGAAAATCTAAGCAATAGGATAAGTGAGTGTCATCACATAGCCCTCACCCCTTGGGTTGTCCCTCACCCCTTGGGTTGTCCTGGTACTAGCCACTCTGGGCCCTGACCCCCAAGTAGGCACATGTGGGATCGAATGTCTTTCATACAAACAAGTGCCATTCGATCATACCTACGCATAGGTACCTTCTCCCACTCCCATCCATAGCCTTTACTAGCACTAATGGCATGGACGAGGCATACATTAATCTTATTAGTGTTTGAACCCATTCCCATAATTTTAATTAACTTCTCACTTGTTAAATAACTCTTCAATCGATTATCCTGGTTCTAGCCACTTAGGGCCCCAGCCCTGCACTGAGAGCCACTCACTTAGTGTTCTTAGATTTTCTACCCTTAACCCACACATCACAAATACATCATACAAATAGTAAAACACATCATATACACATTTGAGAACCGCATCAAAGAATAGAAAATAATGAGATAGTTTAGGGATGTTTAAGAAAATTAAGAATGGTTAGGGAGGCCTAGAAAGGTCCTGATCCTCCTAGATAATCCTAAACCCTAAATTGCTTCCTACACACATCCTAACCCTATTAAGGCATCTAAATGCACTAGATATAACCTCCGCTAAACATGTAATGAACATATTTAAGGTTTACAAAAAATTCCATATGCCAAAAGATAATGCTCCATAAATTTCAATCTAAGTCTAAAATTTGACTAAGTCTAATTTTTATTAAAATCTAAAATCTAGAAGTTGTAGCTTAACTCCTAGGAATCTGAAACCTATTCCAATCAATCTGAAAGGTACCTAATCCCTTTATACAAGTATAACTTAAAGTATAAGAAATTAAAGTATCAAACTTATAAAGTGAAAACCTAATTATTATACTAGTTCAACTTCAACCCTAATACAAATGCAACATCTAAAAATGCAGAAACAACATAGGTAATAACAATTAACTCGGCCAAATGATAGAGGTCAAAACATAGCCAAATGATAGATATCAAAATACGGCCAACTGACAGAGATTAAAACTTAACTTGGCCAAATGACAGAGGTCAAAACACAGCCAAATGACAAAGATCAAAATACGGCCAATTGACAAAAATCAAAACACGAGAATAAAACAATGTTATACTGGGGATTCTATAAACTTGTATAAACAGCTAGCTGACATAATAAAATGATAGAATATTATAAACGGCTGGCATAATACAAATAAAATAAAAATGACTTACATAATAACATTTCTATTCTATAAACGACACAAAATAAATTCATATTTAAATGACAAAATAATACAATAATATAGCATTCGTATAATGTATAGACGACTAGCAAAATAATACAATAATATATACATGATCAACAATAATATAATAATGTGTCACATTCTGCAATAATACAATAATGTATCAACATTCTATAATAATACATTATTACATAATACATTAATGTATCAACCTTCTGCAATAATACATTATTACAGAATACATTAATGTATCAACCTTCTGCAATAATACATTATTACATAATACATTAATGTATCAACATTCTATAATAATAATACACAACATAATAATAATACAATAGTGCACAAACATTCTACTATAATAATACAAAATACTGAAACATTCAAACAAATCTAAAAACAACATTCATACTATAAAAGAGATTTATTTCTCGGGATGGATTCCAACCTGGAGTCTTGCGAAGATCAATTGATGAAGAATAAATCAAGCTTCTAAATCTCTTCTAGCACTCCTTCGAATTCCTCCTACAGGCAAGCTCCAACTCCTTCCGGAACCAATCTCCTTCACTTCCTCTCAGAGAAAAATCAATTCTCTCTCTTCTCTAAAACTATAGCAATATACTATCAAAGATAAAACCTCTCCTCTAATAAAATTTCCTATGCCAACCCCCCACACACAGGAAAGTCTTCTTGTAAATAGAATGGAGGAGGTGGTTGCACGGGTAATCCAACTGATGCAACCATCTCAACTATCCATCCATTATTAGTTAATGAGATGGTTTGCAAAACCATTCCCGTGAAGGGATAAATAAATTTTAATAAAACTATAATCTATGTCTCCTAAATTTGAGGATGACACAATAGAGAATTTTAACCTTAATAATAATTTTCTAATTTATTTAGCTATGGTAATAGAATTTACTAATCCTTTTTACCGCTTTTTAGAATAACATAGATTTATATTTATCTAAAATAATTTTCCTTTTCACAATAGTTATATAATAATAATATATATCTATATATATATATATATGTGTGTGTGTGTGTGTGTGTGTTCATAGGCATATGTGTGCACCCATATGCTTATGGTACATATACCATAGTAAGACACCTTATTACAAATATTAAATATTAAGAATAACATTATTATAAAACATATAATTTATTCATACACTAATCTACATTCTAAAATATATATTAGGTAGCTACTAACATAAGTTAGATTTTACCACTATTATTTAAAACATTTATTATTAATATTTCCATAGACACTTTGTTATTATGAGTGTTATAAAATAATACCATAAAATTATTCATTATTATTGATATTAAAATCACATGATTTAATCACATACCAACTCGTTCCTAGCGAGATATGCTAGTATAATAGAAGCTACTACTAAAGATAAATTACTAAATCATACCTTCAAATGAGCGATAATTCACATCAATACTCTACTAACAAAATTGAGCATACCATGAAGACAGTTAAAACTACCATACTCAAAGCCTCATTCTCAATGAATACCGAAAGACAAGAAACTAGCTACAAGATCCACAAAACCAATAAACTGAGAGATCACATAATACATCCACACAAGGGATTGACTCAGGAACTCCCACCTAAGGATAAAAGGATCAGAGGTGGAGTTTCTTCCTGTGGAACCTGGTGATATCTTTGTAAGAACAAAAATGATCAGGGATTTTGAGGGATCACTCAGACCTGTGAAGCTAGGTGGAGACGATACTCGATACCTACAATCCCGCATCACCAAGAAGAGATACATATATATACATATGGATATACATACAAATCAGATATATGCAAACAGATGACCAGGACCAATACATCATGTGGACCTCAACTAAGTGAGTAACTACAACTTCATCCCGAGTCAAGAAAACACATCAGACACATATCCATGAAACATAAAACATCATGATAATGGTTAGATTCAAATCCTTGGGTTAGATCCATAAAACATATAAAAATAGAGGGCTTTCTAATCTCATGAACATATAAATAATAACCACAAATGAGCATATCAATCATATCATCATCCAAAAAACATAAATGTAAATGTATAGTTCTAACCATCATAATAGAATGTCCAAATTAAAAAAGTCTAAGTATCACCATAGGAGAGGGTATTACACTTCCTCATTTAGTTATTTACTGTTATTTTCAATATTTTCTTTCACAACAAAATTTCCTTGAATTTCTCTTGGTTCTATTTAAGCAAATCTCTTTTCACTAGTTTTAGCTTCGATATAAAAGAAAAATAATTTATATCCCTCAACTTGGGCTTCTAACCACCATTTGTATACCATATCTGGAATTCTTCATTTGTTAGCCAGACACTTTCAAATTTGAAGGGCTAGTACACATGCTTATTTTCTTCTAAGAACTCAAGTTGAACAGGAAAATGATTCCATCTATAAATTTGCACTATTATAGATTTAAAATTAAATGGGAATTGTCTCAAATCATCTTTTAGAAAAAAATTGTCCAGCTTCTCTACTATATGACTAAACTCCAGCCATTTATTATTTTAAATATATACTCTATTTTTTATCTCTATCTCCAAAAGATTATTAATCATGTGACCAAATGTTGAAAATCTACTGGTGGTTGCAATTATTTTTGAATTCTTTCTCTCTAAAAGATGTATAATTGCATTGAAGTATTGTCCTAGAATAATAACTCGCCAAGTACCAATTTAAACTATCTCCCAATTCATGAAATGTGGCCCAATTTAAATTCCAAATCATAGCCACTCCTCTTGAATTCCTTATGGTCTCAACTGATTCTCTCCTATAAGATCCTAATTTCTACTTGAATTTATTCCAATGATCTTATTGAAATTTTGTTTCTTGCAACACAAAAAACTGCTTTAATAGAAAATAAATGTAGCATTTTATCACACTGCTTGTTAGGGGCATTCATGCCCCCCTAACATTATAAGATATTATCTTCATATTCCCTTGGGAAGGAACTTTCCTTTCCTAGTTTTCCAATATTTTGTAATTTTTATCTGATTAGGGTCTTTTCCATCCAATATCCTGAGTTTAGAATAAGTTTTTATCCCCTTCTCTTTGAAGGAATTACCATAGTCTAGTTTCATTTTTGCTAAATCTATTTTCCATAAGCTAAGAGTATTCTATTTTGACTCTAGTAAATTTTCTTTGTCTTCATCTATAACCTCTTCATATGCAATCTTCAAATCTTCTTTTTGTTCCATAATATACATTTCTAGTATCTCCTTAATGAAAGACTTTTTTATCCTCCATGATTTCCTTTCTTTCTTTCTTTTACGAGTTTGTGAGACCAAAAAGATCATTTACAACCTCTATTTCCATTGGGATATTGATATCCTCCTCATCGCTATAAATGCTTATTTCACTACTGGAAATTGTATCCTTTTTGGCTAATCATTGTCCCCACATTTATATTCAAAGGGATAATACCTCATTTAACTACTCTCTCTGACATGTCTTCTTTATCCAAGATTCCATCATCCAAATTCTCTTTGCATATTATCTTTTTATTATTTACAAGAAAAAAAAGTATCATCTTCTTTACTCCTTGTCAGTGGTACCAATTACTCCCTCTGACATGTCTTCTTTGACCAAGGTTCCATCATCCAAATTCGCTTTTCATATTATCTTTGTATTATTCCCTATAAATACTAGTATCTTCTCCTTTACTCCTTGTCAGTAGTACCAATTTGGTGGCTTTAGTGTTTAATTTTTCCATTAATCTTACTAATTTTCTGCATCACAAATTTGAACTTTTATTTTATGGTTAAATGAAGATTTTGGATATTGAATTATCCTACTTTCCTTTCTTCCTTAAGATACCTATAGGCCTTCCCCTCTTGCATTTAACCAAGGTTGCTTCAGAATTCCTCCCTCCTTTTTTCTTATTTGTTGGGATTTTCAATTAGGAGTCCTCTAATAAAACTTGATCTATACCATTAGTTTTAATTGTTCTTCTCAATACAGCGTTGCATAAAGATTTCCATTTATTTTGAAGGAATGTTTTTTTAGGAGGAGCTAAGTAGATTGATTTGATTATCCTCTTTTATGTCTTATTCTAAAATTTCCTCATGGGGAGAAGAATTTCCATTTCCATTTGTTTGGATAAGAATGTAGAATTATGTAAATTTTGAAACATTCAACATTGAATTGACGTCTAATCTCATTCACTTATAATCAACTTGTAAATTCATCTTTTCTCTTATTTCTGGTATGAATGATTTTTCCATGATTTTAAGACTTAGAATTAGTTTGATCTTATTTAACTATCATACTTTTACTACCCAATTATCCATAATCCTTCTTTCCCCTTGAGGCATAACCATGGTTTCTAATGCAGTTCATGTAGCTTGTGAAGGCCTACCCAAATTCTTGAAAAACATCACTCTAGATTTATAGTACCCCTTGTTTTATTATTATCTAGATTAATTATTTTACAACTGAGGCCTTTTTAACATTTCCCATCATAATTAAAAAAATAATTGAAATAACCAGAAAGACACAATTTGTAGAACAAAAACAAGTGACAAAAATGAATTTGAAAATCTCTATAGTGAGCGTAGTAGTGAACATGTAGACAAGCCTCCAAATGGGGATGCAAGCTAGAAATGATCCAAACATTTGACTATACGTGAAAAAGAGAAAGTTCTACGTGGTAACTAATATGTAAAGTGGACAAAAATGTTCACAAGAGAAGCATTATCAAAATTCCTATACCTAAGTTCAAAACAAAGGAAATCTAAACTTCTTTCTTGTTATATGGATAAAATTATTAAAAACATTTTTTAACATAGTGTGAAAAGGAAAATTAAATACCACTTCCAATTTAATACTCATACCGTATATGAGTTGAGTTTTTCTCCATACTTATGTGGTTGGCATTCAAATACAGTGCACTGGAATAATTTATTTCATAGACTCCCTTATTGAGTTGGTTATACAGAAAAATGGACAATTCCCATCTTAACAAGAAAGTTTAGACCCACTACAACCAACTAGAAAGCTCCTAGTTGTAGGCATGAATATGAAACATGTGAAATGATTCTTGCACAACTAAGAAAATGATAAAAACACCTATAACCAAGGAGTAGATGACTACACCGTTACGAAATACTTACATGGAAATGAACAAGATGAACCAAACCTCTATTATTTGTTGATAATTAACGTTGCATATGAACCTCCTAGAAAACAAGGATTTCTTAGATAGTTAGTTTTTTTAAAATTTATATGCAAATAAAGCATGTCCATATCCATGCATAGGGTAGTATTTGTTTTATTAAATAGCATATTTTTTGTTTTTTTTGTGGCTTCAAATTCTATCTATGCAAAACTTTGTATTTCATTCTGTGTAGATCAATTAGATATATTTTTAGTATATTTTCTGAGATAAAACAGAGTTCTCTATTTTTCTATATCTAAAATATGATTATTTTCTTATTTTATCTGAATATAGTTCGTATCTATTGCTATTATTTCTCTTTTTATGACTGATAGAGTTTATCATCTAGCCATTAGACACCAGGGTTTGTTTTTTAATCTACAATTGGTATCAAAGAAGGTATTTTTATTGGGTCAAAGTTTGTTTTCTGTTATAATTTTGCCAAAGTTAATCATGTCAAATTCTAACAACTTTCCCTTTTGTAATTTAATAGAGATGAATATAATTATTGGTGCATAAAAATGATTACATTTGTTGTAGGACAAGATATGTGGGAGATTGTTGAAACATGTTATAAGGAGCTAGATGAATGGAACTCCCTCACAAACAATGATTTAAAAACCAAGAAAGAGGCCAAGAAGAAGAATGGTCAAGAATTGTTTCACATTCAAATAGCTCTTGATAACAGCTTATTTCCTAGAATTTCAGATGCAGAGACAACCTTCTAGAAGAATTTAAAATAATATTATGAAGGCAATGATCAAGTGAAGCTTGTAAAGTTACACACATTGGAGAGACAATTTGAGAATTTAAAGATGAAAGGGATGGAATGTGTAAGTGACCATTGTGTTAGATTTAAAGATCTGGTCTTGACAAGATGGCCACACTTGAAGAAATTGTGAATCATGTTTCCTTTATCATTGAAGAAACAAAATATTTTAAAACCATTGAGTTTGATAATTTGATTGCATATCATATGTCTCATGAAGAGAGGCTAAAAGATTCATAAGGAGAAAGTGATGTGAAAGCCTTTTCATCCAAATTAAAAATCACAAAGAATGAGGATGCCACTAGTAGTACAAAATTCAATCAAAGTCAAGGTGGAGGGAAACATCAAAATCATGCAAAATGAATTAGATGCAGAGGTGGCTCAAGAGGAAGAGGTGGTTTTAGAGGACAAGATATAGGCAGTTTTGATAAGAGAAATGTTTAGTGTTACCATTGTAATAAGTATGGCCACTTTGAAAAAGAATGCAGATTAAAAGAAGGTAAAGGCATTAATCATGCTAAATAAAGTGATGAAAATGCTCGTAATCATTTATTTTTATCTTACTCTAAAGGTGAAACTAGTGGTACAAATTTTTGGTAGTTGGATTCTGGATGCTCTAACCATATGTCAGGGAATGAGAAGTTATTTTCGACAAAGGATGGGCATTTCAAGTCCAAGATTCAGATTGGTGATGATAAATAATTGGAGGTTGTTGCAAAAGGATCTATGGAAGTCCACAGAAAAGAAGATATAAAGAGTTTCAATTATATTTATTACACTCCAAAGTTATTCTTATTCTATAGTTAAAGAATAATTTGTTTAGTCTTAGATATCTATGCGAGAAGAATTATAGAGTTATTTTTAAGAATAAAAGTATATAATTTATGATAAGAATTGAGAAAATAGGGTTGTGATTTTTGTGCCTATGAAAAGAAATATAATGTTCCCTTAGAATTTTGATAAACATAATAGTAGCCTTGCCAATATGGCATATGAGGATATCAGTTGGGTATGGAATCTCAGGTATGAACATTTAAATTTTCATAATTTCAAGATTCTGACATCAAATGCATTCGTTTCTGGTTTACCCAAGGTTGAAGAGAACAAAGAGGATTGTGAAAGTTGTGTTAAAGTAAAGCATGCAAGGGATAAATTTCCAAAAGAAAATGCATGGAGGGCCCATCACCCATTTCATTCAGATATTTGTGGTCCTATGAAAATAAAGAGTCTGGATGAGTCATCATATTTTATCACTTTTATTGATGATCACTCTCAAAAATGTTGGATGTATTTTTTAAAGGCCAAAGATGAATCCCTTGATACATTCAAGATATTTAAATCACATGTTGAAAATGGGAAGAGGTGCACAATCAATTGCTTAAGGAATGATCATAGAGGCAAGTTATATTCAAGAGCTCACTGAGACTATTGTGAGGAGAATAACATTGGGAGGCAGCTCACTACTGTACACACTAAATAGTGCACTTCTCTAAGTCATTACTTCCAAGAGAATCCATGGATGGGAAACGTTTAGAAAGCGACCTAGAGCTCCCTAGGCATGGAGTCACAAGGATGTTGATGGTGCTCTCAGCTAGAGCTATTGAAGCATGCAACCTTGCTAGTAAACCACACAATGGGAGATTCAAAGAGACAAGGGCAAGAATGTGAATATCTTCAAGAATCAAGAATGGAAATGCAATGCAACTATGCTAAGAATGAAAATGCAAGCTAGGCTATGGAAATGAAAGTATTAAAAACCCTTGCTAATTAAGCTATGTGAGCTAATCTAGAGTATAAATAAAAGTAAGCTAGAAAGCATAAACATGAAGCTATGATGCAAGAATGATCTCCAAAGCTCCAAAGTCTCCAAGAAATCCTCTAGCATAATATTAGTATTCAAAGTTGGGATCCTAGAATGAGATTAAGAGGCAAAAGATCTAATCAAGGGTGGAGCTTGAAAGAGGAGCAATCCATGTGCAAAAATATCCTCCAATGAGAAAATAAGAGTTGACTTTTGTGCCCCATATGAGACAAAAAAGTATTTTTCTTTTTTTTATAAAATAAGAATAATGCTTTATTTGTGCAACTTAGGATAAGAGGAAAAGTGGAGGCTTTTATTTAATAAAAGGGGAGGAAATTCCTTTTAAAAATAAATAAAGACTTAAGATAAAATAGTTAGCCCATAGAATATAATAAAAAATGATAAAATAGGATTTGATCAAGGAAATTGATATAATTGAAAAATGCTGATTTTTGAAAATATTGATTCAGGGATTTGATAAATTGTTGAATGGGGGCCCAAAGTCTAGGTGACCATTTTAGGGTGCATACATTTTGATGCAAGAGCATCCTGGGTGTAAGAGCAATCTTGCATCACCCAAAAATATTTATATTTTTGTATTCAATAAATGCTAACTTGTGCAGAGTTGCTATTTATGGGAACTTGTTGTTTTTAGTAAGTTGGTCATAAATCTCGGAATACATGTGGAGGTTCATCTTAGTCATATCAGTCTGCCAGTAAAGTTTCATGGCTAGATCAGGTCTAGTTTTGAAGATATTGAAGATTTTTGATATTGGCAGCAGGGTATAAAAACTTTGAACTCAGTTTTGAAGGCTTTAGAGGCCCCGGATGAGGTCAAAAATTTGGGTGACAGGTGCTTGCACAGGGAAAACCTATAGAGCACTTCATGGCATTTTCAAAATGGGGTTATAATAGTCAATCGGGTCAACTAGTGATGACTTATGGTCTCTGGAAGTCGAGCCACCTGAAATGGCAGAAAATAATTTTCCTTCAAAATTTCTGTTCGGGTTTCAAAAGTTATTTTGAGCTGACTTTGATGTAATAAATTGAAAAATAAAATAATTCTAAGTTTGGTCGGCCCTTAGGGCTAAATTTATAGAACCTTCTTAGGCGGTGGAAAATGCCTATATAAAGAAGGCCCGTAGTGTTGTCTAGGAGAGTTCTGGGTAGTAGATCTAGGTATTGATTCGAGGCTTTGTCCTACTAAATATTGTAAGGGAATGCCCATGTGGCTTTGCATATTGTAATTCTAAAAAATTTTAATTCCACATTTGTGGAGATAATAAGAAGCCAATTTTCTGTTCTTGCATATTGTTGTTATTTCTCTGTTTCTATTATATGTTTTTGGTATTAAGGGGAGCACCCTTCATCAAGTGGTATCAGAGAAAGAGTTCCTGAGTATGTAAATAGATTGACGACTATGAGGTAGTTTGCACCAAGACCGTGGTTAGGGTTTTAGCGTGCATTGCGAAAATGCCTCCATGAAGGGAATGTGGTGGAAGAGCTGGTGTTGTAACACCCAAGGTTAGAGCGCTCCAAAGACAAGTGCGAGCATTGCAAGAGGAGATTCATAAAGGAATGAATCTTAATGTCAAAGATGAAAGTGAGGATGAAGCCAAAGAAGAAGATCAAGAAGGAGAAGTTGAAGTTGTGAACCAGGAGGAAGAATGACTTTTTTGGGCCATTTCCAAGATCAGAAAAAGACTTAAGATTGAGGTTCCTGCATTTTCAGGAAATCTTAACCCAAAGAAGTTGATCGACTGGATCAATGAATGTGAAGAATAGTTTGAGTATGAAGATATTGAGGATCCTGATAGGGTCAAATTCGTGAAGGCTAGACTGAAAGGTCATGTGAAGATCTGGTGGCAAGAGATTCAATTCGAGTGAAATAGAAGAGGGAAAGATAAAATCACAAGATGGGATCGAATGGTGGATAAATTGAAGTGGTAGTTCATTCCTATTGATTATGAGATTGACCTACTAAAGAAGATGCAAAGTTTGAAGTAGGCAGGAAGATCTATTAAGGAGTATATAGAGGAGTTCTATTGAATCCTCATTAGAACAGGCCATGCAGAAGCTGACAAGGAGAAAGTTCCTCATTACCTTAATGGGTTTAGGCCGACCATTCAAGAGGAGCTGAATCTGGTTCAAATGAATAGTATTGAAGAGGCATATTAGTTTTCCCTAAAAGTAGAGGAAAAGTTGAACAAGAAGTTTGAGAGAAGACAAAATGGAAGGGTCGCGGTGGACGATCTAGTGGACGGTCATATGGAGGCTGAAATGAAGATCCAAAAAAGAAGGATGAGGCTAGTAGCAATCAAAATCAGAGAGGAAACAATTCCAATCATTTCCAAGATTAGAATAATAGAGATCAGAGAGGAAGAGGAAGAGGACAAGGTTCAGGAAGAGGAGGCTTCCATGGAACATGCTTTCACTATGGAGAAGAAGTTCATAGAGCATTTGAATGTTCTTAACGCCAAGGAAGGATGGATAGGAGGAATGAAGGCCAGACTAGAGTTGTACATGTAGATGAAGATGCTAGATCTTCAAATTCTGAAGATGCTGAAAGAGGAGAAACATTGATTAACAAAAGAGTCATGTTGAGTGGTGAGAATGAACCTGAACAAAGGAGGAGCTTGTTTCACACTAGATGCAAGTGTGAGAGTAAATGTTGTGATGTGATTATTGATAATGAAAGCACTGACAATTTGGTGTTAGAAGAGATGGTGACAAAGTTGAAGCTCAAGAGACAAAAACACCCACATCCATGTCGGATTGCCTGGGTGCAGGATGACCACAAGGTCATGGTCAGTGAACAGTGCCTAGTAAAGTTCAAGATTGGCGGGTACCATGATGAGGTACTATGTGATATCATACCTATGGATGCATGTCACATGTTGTTGGGTAGGCCGTGACAGTTTGATAGATGTGTTGTACATGATGGTCATGTGAATACTTATTCCCTGACAAAGGATGGAGTGCGACATAAGCTAAAGCCATTGAAGGAGACCGAAGAAAAGGTATGTGGTAATGGAAGAATAACATTTGTTGATGGAATAAAATTCCTAGATGGTATGAGGCATGAACATGTATGTTTTGCTTTAATTCCAAAAGCTGGTAAAGAAGAAGTAGATGATGTACCTATAGAGGTTGCAGATTTGTTGAATGAGTTTCAGGATATTGTATCTGATAATGTACCTGATGGATTACCATCGGTAAGGAAGATCATTCATCAGATAGATTTGATTTCAGGAGCCAGTTTGCCAAATAAGGCAGCACACAAAATGACACCAGTAGAAAGTGAAGACTTGAACAGACAAGTACATGAGTTATTGCAAAAGGGGTTGATTCGAGAGAGTCTGAGTCCCTGGGTTGTACTAGCGGTATTAGCACCAAAGAAGAATGGAGAATGGAGGATGTGTATAGATTCCAGAGCAATAAACAAGATCACAATCAAGTATAGGTTTCCATTACCACGAATGGATGATATTATGGATTGTTTGAGTGGAGCTGTGTATTTTTCAAAGATAGATCTAAAGTGTGGATATCACCAGATTCGGATCAGAGAAGGAGATGAATGGAAGACTACCTTCAAGACAAAGGAAGGACTGTATGAGTGGTTAGTCATGCCTTTTGGGCTAACCAATGCACCGAGCACTTTCATGCAGCTCATGAACGAGGTTCTGAAAGAATTTCTGGGTAAGTTTTTCATTGTGTACCTAGATGATATTTTGATCTTTAGTAAGACATTGGAAGAGCATATGATGCATATTCGTATGGTGTTTGAGAAGTTAAGAGATGAGAAATTGTTGATTAATTTGAAGAAGTGTAGTTTTGTGAAGAAACAATTAGTGTATTTGAGATTTGTAGTTTCAGCAGAAAGTCTAAAAATGGACCCAGAGAAATTACAGGCTATCCTTGAATGGCCTACTCCAAGGAGTGCTACAGAGGTAAGATCTTTTCATGGTCTAGCTAGTTTTTACAGAAAGTTTATCAGAAATTTTAGCAGTTTTTGTGGTCCCTTGACTGAGACAATGAGAGGGGATAGAAAAGAGTTTAAGTGGACTAATGGGGCAAAAAAGATTTTTCAATTGTTGAAACAAAAAGTTACAGAACAACCTATTTTAGCACTTCCAGATTTAAATAAGGTGTTTCAAGTAGACTGTGATGCTAGTGGTACTGCAATAGGAGCTATTATGAGTCAAGAAGGTAAACATATTGCTTATTTTAGTAGAAGTTGATTGATGCCAAGAGGAAATATTTTGTTTATGATCAGGAATTTTATACTATAGTTCAGGCATTGAAGAAGTGGAGACACTATCTGCTTCCTAAGGAGTTTGTTTTGTATACTGATCATTAAGCTTTGCAATATTTGAATAGTCAAGGAAAGTTGAATCAAAGGTATTTGAAATGGGTTGAGTTTTTGCAGAGTTACACATTTGTTTTGATACACAGGAGTGGAAAGTCTAAAAGGGTTGTAGATGCTCTTAGCAGAAGGCAACTATTGCTGACAAAGATGCAGATTGAGGTGGTTGGGTTCAAGGAACTCAAGAATTTGTATCTAGAGGATCTTGATTTTGGTGAAGTTTGGAAAGTAGTAAAGAACCTGTTACTCTAGATAGGAGGAAGTGGTTGGATTTCATCATTCAAGATGATATGCTATTCAGAGGGAGTCAGTTGTGCATTCTAAGAAGTTCTATGAGGGAGAATCTCATCAAGGAGAAGCATAGAGGAGGATTGGCTAGACATTTTGGTCGAGATAAAACCCTTGCTTTGGTTAGTGAAAATTATTTTTTGGCCACAGTTGTAGCAAGATGTCAAGAAGTTTGTACAGAGTGGCAGATTATGTCAGATGGTGAAAGAAGTGAAGTAGAATACGGGGTTGTATCAACCATTACCTATACTAGAGAAGCTTTGGGAGGATATCAGTATGGACTTTGTTCTTGGTTTACTAAGGACATAGCGGGGACATGATTCAATTTTTGTGGTAGTTGATAGATTTTCAAAGATGACACATTTTATTCCTTGCAAGAAGACTAATGATGTTGTTCATGTAGTAGAATTATTTTTCAGAGAAGTGGTGAGACTACATGGTTTGCCAAAGAGTATAGTTTCAGATAGGGACACTAAGTTTGTTGGATATTTATGGCGTACATTGTGGAAGAAGTTGAAGATAGATTTGAAGTTTAGTTCATCACATCATCCACAGACTGATGGACAGATAGAGGTGGTGAATAGGAGTTTGGGAAATTTTCTAAGATTTTTGGTTGGAGATAAGCCAACAAGATGGGATTTGATTTTACCACAGGCAGAATTTGCATATAATAATTCTGTCAATAGGAGCACTGGTAAATCACCATTCCAGATTGTATATGGAAGTAGTCCAAGAAATGTATCTGAGTTGAGAAACATAGATAAAGGAGAAATAAGTAGTGCTGAAGCTAAGGATTTTGTAGAACATTTGAAGAACATCCATGAGGAGGTGAGGAAGCATATTACCAAGATGAATGCGCAGTATAAGGCTAAGGTAGATGAGAAAAGGAGGCATAAGGAATTTCAGGTTGGAGATGAAGTCATGGTTCATTTGCAGAAGGAGCAATTTCTGGTTGGTACATATAACAAGTTGAAAATGAAGAAGTTTGGGCCATGTAAGATACTGAAGAAGCATGATTCAGGAAATGCATATGAGGTAGAATTGCCTACTAAGCTGAATATTTCACCAGTGTTTAACATTTCAGATTTGACAAAGTATCATGAAGGAGGTGTTGAAGATGAGGTTACAGCAACACATTGGAGTATTCTAGCAACCAGTTCAGATATCAAGGAGATTGAAGACATACTGGATAGTCGTGTTGGCAGAAGCACAAGGAATAGGACATATGAAGAGTATTTGGTCAAATGGAAATGACGACCTATTGAAGATTCATCATGGCTAACAAAGGAGGAGGTTAACCATCTTGGTTTTCCTCTACACACCTGAGTCATGATGGGGTCACTTCTCAAATCACTCCTGGTGTCTGATGCAGGAGCATCCTAGGTGTAAGATCAATCTTGCATCACCCAAAAATATTTTTGTTTTTGTATTCAATAAGGGTTATCTTGTGCAGAGTTGCTATTTATGGAAACTTGTTATTTTTAGTAAGTTGGTCATAAATCTCAAAATGTTCTGATTTTACATGTGGAGGTTCATCTCAGTCATATCAGTCTGCCAGTAAAGTTTCATGGCTAGATCGGGTCTAGTTTTGAAGATATTGAAGATTTTCGATATTGGCAGCAGGGTACAAAAACTTTGAACTAAGTTTTGAAGGCTTTAGAGGCCCCAAATGAGGTCAAAAATTTGGGTGACGGGTGCTTGCACAAGTCAAGCTTGTAGAGCACTTCATGGCATTTCTAAAATGGGGTTATAATAGTCAATTGGGTCAACTAGTGATGACTTATAGTCTCCGAAAGTCGAGCCACCTGAAATGGCAGAAAATAATTTTCTTTCAAAATTTATGTTCGGGTTTCAAAATTTATTTTGAGCCGACTTTGATGTAATAAATTGAAAAATAAAATAATTCTAAGTTTGGTTGGCCCTTAGGGCTAAATTTCTGGAACCTTCTCAGGCGGTGGAAAATGCCTATATAAAGAAGGCCCGTAGTGTTGTCTAGGAGAGTTATGGGTAGTAGATCTGGGTATTGATTCGAGGCTTTGTCCTACTAAATATTTTAAGGGAATGCCCATGTGGCTTTGCATATTGTAATTTTGAAAGTTTGTAATTCCACATTTGTGGAGATAATAAGAAGCCAATTTTCTATTCTTGCATATTGTTGTTGTTTCTCTATTTCTGTTATATGTTTTTGGTATTAAGGGGAGCACCCTTCATCAAGTGGTATCAAGCACCCTTCATCACATTTTCCCCTCTTTGACCAATGTGAGATTGATTTGGGATCACATGCAGTCAAAGAATGTAATTGAAATGTGAGATCGATTTGGGATCACAAAACAATCCAAACATGTGTTCGACAGATGGGAACATATCAAGACAATGGTAAGCATAAGCTGACAAAGATAAGCTGAAAGACAAGACCAACACACCTATGAATAGGAAATTGTCAAGTCCCAAATAAGAGATATGAATATCAAGCAAGGTTTGATTGATAAGCTGAATCAAGGATTGAGGCTGATAGGTACTGCCCCCTCGGAATCGAAATCAAAATTAGGTAGAGGAGAACAACAAATTGATAAATCTAATCAAATCACTAGAAATCATAATCGAAGATGAAAGATGATAGGATAATCATCAAGCACTAAAGACATGTCCCAGTTTGACTAGGTTTGACTAAGAAAGATATAGGATTAAAATGAAGTCAAACCTCAAGGAGATGAATCGAATGAAAATGAATGAAAGACTAGAAGGTTGAAAGAGATGGGGATGAAGAAATGAAGATGCCCCAACAAAGATCAAAGGTTCAGGCCTCAAATGGTCAGCCAATTGCGCAAAAGAAGGGGAAAGTTTCAAAATGTAATTTTGACTATCAAGATGAACTCAAATTTTGATTTTGATCTTGAAAATGGATCCAAAACGTCAAAATTAGCTAGGGGTACAATTTTCACACAATTCTGAGGTGTTTTGAAAATTGGTTAAAAAGTCAAAATGCTATAAAAGGGGGGAAAAAGGTCATTTTCAAAATCATTTATCTTTTGAGATTTGAGATCTTTTAGAGCTTAGAGAGAGAAAATGGCCCAGCAAGCAGTGATTCTAGTACACAAGCATCAATTCAAGCACGCCCGGTTGCACAACCGGCCTCCTCAGTATGGTGCCCCAGTAAGTTTTCAGAAAAACACACCCTTTTGAGTCATTAATGAGCATTTATGTCATTTTAAACATGTTTTTAATTATTTTTTAATATTTCAAATTTTACTCATGTGAAAGTTTGTATGATAGTTATTAAGTATCGCACCCCTTTGATAATAGTCATCATGCGATAGTTCGCAAACCCACATAGTGTCGCACAAGTGTTCAATCCAGTATCACACGATACCAAATGAAACATTGTGTGATCCTATGCAAACTATCATATTTGAAGATATTATCGCACTGCTATTGAAAAAAATATCGCACAATACTTCATCAAAAAATAGTATCACACTAGTGTAAGAAATATGACATGTTTTAAATTTTGAGCACTTTGACATGGGTCCAGACAATGTTTTCTTTTAAAATGTTTTGTACTAATTTTATACATTCATCATGATATGTTCTAACATTTGGTTTGGGGTTGTGGCTTGCAGGAGAACTTTTTAGCGCTCCTCATTAGAGCACTGAGAGTGACTATGCTACGATGTGTCTGAGATCTTGATGATCTAGGACAAGTAGACTTGGGAGAGATGGGCTTCAGGTACTTGTTATAGATGCCCCATGGGCAGATCATGGGTTATTGATAGCATTGGCTAAGAGGTGGCACAGTGAGCATAACATCTTTCAATTGCCGACTAGAGAGGCCATGATTACCTTGGAGGATGTCTATCAAATCCTCCAAGTGCCTAGCCATAGAGATCCAGTGAGTATAATCATGTTTATAGATATTCATAGATGTAAAGTTTCCATATGATAGAAATTGACATGATTATTTGTTGGCACATGTATACTATGATCAGGATCCGACTGAGGGATGACAGATCATGCAGGACATGTTCCAGGATGTCACCTTTATTGATAGACACCTTAGCTAGGATCATTTGATGGAGGAGTTCAGCAAGGATTTCCCAGTTCCATGTATAGTGTGCTCTATAGTAGCACAGGCATTGATTACCAACAGGAGCCAAAGAGGGTTCCCATTGGGCTGGGGCAGGTTGGTTGCAGATCTGATCGCACACCCACGATGGATGGCATGGGGCCCAGCCATCTTAGCTAACATGTACCATGAGCTCCATGAGATTATTTACAGGGAGAGCAATACATGGGATTGTGATGCTGTCTTAGCACATGTATGGGCGTGGGAGTACATCGTTGTTGTGCACCCACATGTGCAACCGAGGGAGTGGAGATGCCCCTACATCTATAGATACATAGGATTCATGTCACAGCTACATAGCGGGGATGTGACATATTACCGTAGGTTACTAGATGAGCTCACATCATTTCAATGGAGACCATACAGGGCTTGTGAGCAATGGGGTGATCGGGAGTGGAACTAGGTTATATGTTATGCAGCCGACCACTAGTAGGTCGGCACTCTGAGATAGTAGAGTGCTTCGTGATCACCTAGGTCTGGAGATAGTTTGGGTGACAGTAGAGGGTTCCCACAGAGACTACTACCTATGCTTGGGTTAGAGATGAGGAGGGACAAGGATGGCTTCCAATGCTAAACTACCAGTAGGTAGTATAGGACACCATGGCTATATGTAGGGAGCCATGGGACTATCTCCCAGATATGGCAGATGTAGGTGTAGATGCAGCCTATAGGGTAGAGAGGTGGAGGTTTCCATTCCCTTGGTTTACTGTACCTAATGCACAACTGGCAACACAGGGTGGTGATGGAAATGATGGAGATGGAGGGGATGGAGGAGGTGGAGGGAGAGTTAGGGAGATAGGACAGGGGTCTTGATCAAGTGGCTAGAAATGGTCACAGAGACAGGGTTCCAAGGATGAGGGGGATGATGCAGTGAGACCATCTCACCAATAGGTGGATGCTATGTAGGATCAGCCTATAGGGGGAGGAGGAGAGGATCTCAAGGTGAGGATCTAGGTTTTGGAGATGGAGATGCAGTAGTTGCAGATTACTATAGTCGTGAGAGATCAGCAGCTAACTGATTTGCGAGTCGAGATAGATCGGTGAGAGAGGGCAGTTCAAGAAAATGTAACAGAGATTCAGAGGGAGGAAACACAAGCTACTTACTATCATGGTCTCTACATACAGGTTGTTCCTAAGGGACAAAGAGCACCACTCTACTTCAAGAGGGCTGGGAGATCTGACATGGTACTTGATAGAGCGACACCACCACCTCCACCACCACCATGTGATGGAGGGAGTCAGACTTAGGTCTAGGGTGATAGATGTATAGAGACATATCCTGGGACATTATCTATATTTTGGATCCCACATTGTATTTTGTATCATAACATTTATATATATGAGATTTACTGGATGTTTGATATATCTTGTGTATGCATCCCACTTGTGATGGATGTTTCAGTTTTATATTATCTTGTGATATTGCTCAAAATGTATGTTATATATGCTCATGTAAAATCTCTCTCATAGATGTATGTTTATTTCTCATGTTTATGATATAGACTCATGTTTATGAAAATGATCTCTTTGATATAGATATGATGATAAGATTAACCCCTTGTGATGACAGGAAAAGGATGTGATGTGAAAGACAAGGAGCGAAAGACATGATCGAGAAAAGGAAAGGTGAGCCCAGTTGATTGATAAGTCCATGAAAGATGAAAGGAGAGCTCTCTCCATATGCAAGATGCAAGACTAATCTAACATGAATCTAAAAATGCAAGCTACTATGAAAAGTGGTTTACTTGCAAGGTCACAAAGCTTTTAGACTCTAATATTCATCATCGAGTGTTATTGGTAGCGTCGCAAGATCATGCAATGCACACTAGTATGACTATGTGAATCTGAATATGATCTATATCAGATAGATATGTGGGAAGCTCACCTAGGCACCAAAGACATGTAGGTCAAGATGACTAGTGCAGTGAGGTTCCCTAAGTTTAATATAGCAAGATTATACTCACATCGAGACACAAGGAAAATCAAGATGGCTATAAGTATGCACTTGCAAAAATAGTCAAGGATAATACCTTGTAAACCCCAATGTCAAGTGGAACAAGCATAAATGCTAATGACAGTTAGGACTAACAAAATATACCCACAAGAAAAAAAAAAAAAAAAAGCAATAAAACATGTCCTCATGCCCCCAGTCTTCTAGCTCGGCATCATCGAAAACTATTAGGGAGAGAGCACTCATCAAAGAAATCATCATGGACAACACACAAAGAAATAAAGTCAAACAGGTATCAGTGAGTCGTGTGTTTAAGTGCATGTGTGTAGGTCATAGAGTCAAACTTTGAGTATCACACCTGCCAATGAGAAATATCATATCATGCTAGAAAGTGGGTAAGATATTTGATAAGTGTTGAGAAACACTTGACGCTAGGGTAGTGTTGAAAAGCACAGTTTGGGGTGGTGTTGAAAAACACCGTTTGCAAGATGTCCTAAAGACCACACATCCTAGAGACCAAAGCTAACAAAGTTATGCCCCCTAGACAAAGACAAAGACCAATTCCAAACCAAGGCAACAAGGTCAAGGCATGATGGAGAAAAGCTAAGTGTCGAGGACACATGCTAAGAAACAAGGGTGCAAAGGCCTCAAGTAGCGTTTGTTTCCAAGTTTTCACCACTTGGAGATTTTTTCAAATTTTTCAATTTTTTTGTATTTTTGCTACCAAGGCACCTGTTTCCAGGTTTTCACCAAGGCACTTTTTCTATTTTCTTTTTTTGATTTTTTTTTAATTTTTTGATTTTTTTTGTATTTTTTGGAATATATAATTTTTTTGGAGATACATCAAAGCGCCTATTGCTAGGTTTTCACTAGGATGCTCATTTTTTTAGTACTTCTTATGCTTTTTAGGATTTTTTCAGCATCATATATGAATTTTTTTGAATTTTTTTAGGATCAATAAAAATATGTACAAAGGATGCCCCCAGACAGAATAGGCATCATGGATAGAACTTCTTCAGGTGCAAGACATTGATAGGATTAGGGAGCTACTCTCCCTCTTCAATAGACAAAAAATAAGAACCTGTTCCAAAAGTAGCAGTAATAATGTATGGTTCAAGCCAATTAGGTTTGAATTTTCCCTTTTTCTCTTTATGTTGTTGGTTCTTAGGGTTTTCTCATAAGACAAGATCTCCCACTTGAAATTCTCTAGGGAAAACCTTTTTGTTGAATGCTTTGGACATACGCTTTTGGTAGACTCTCATGTGATCAAATGATGCTTTACACTTTTCATCTAGAAGTTCTAGTTCTTGGAGTCTTATGGCATGGTAGTCTTCATCTGTCACTAGACCTTTGAGGGAAACTCTAAGTGAAGGGATCTCCACCTCTAAAGGTAACACTGCTTCAACACCATAAGTGAGGGAGAAAGGAGTAGCCCTAGTTGGAGTATGAATACTTGTTCTATAGGCCCACAAGGCCGGATTTATATGTAGATGCCAATCTCTACCATTCTTGTGAACTGTTCTATGGAGAATTTTGAGAATGGTCTTATTGGAAGCCTCTGATTGTCCATTTCCTTGCAGGAAGTAAATGGAGGACCAATGCTATTTTATCTTGAATTTCTTACAGAGATGTTTAAGGTCCTTGTTTTTAAACTGACCTCCATTGTTAGTGATTATTTCATAAGGCACTCCATACTGACAAATGATATGGTTCAAAATAAACAAAGAAACTGTCTTGCCCAAGGCAATAGAAAGTGGGACACCTTCTACCCATTTGGTAAAGTAATCAGTAGCAGTGATAATGAATGTGTCCACCTAATGAGTTGGGATGAATCTACCCAACAAGGTCAAAGGCCCAGCACTGAAATGGCCAATGAGAAATAGAAGGAATAAGCTCCCTGCTTGGAGCATGTATCAGGTTACCGTGTTTCTGACACTTTTCTCATGATTTAGCAAAAGCTACTGCATCTGTCTGCATGGTAGGCCAATAGTACCCCACCCTAAGTAACCTTCAGGCCATGGAAAGACCATTGGAATGTCCTCCACAAATGCCCTCGTGAATGTCAGCTAATGCTTGGTTGGACTCATCCTTTTCCAAGCACCTAAGAAGTGTCCCATCTAAAACCCTCCTATAAAGATCACTAGAGATAAGGGTGTGGCAAGAGGCATTTCTGGTGAGGTTTCTTCATTCAAAATGGTTGAAGGTTTCAGGGATAATGCCATCACAAAGATATGAGTAAATGGCACCATAGCGGGATGACTCATGGCCAACAAGGGTACAAACAACTTCGCTTTCTTGGGAGTCATAGATAGGGTAGTGTAGCTCTTCCACCAGGAATTCAAATCTGGACTCATGTTGTTCTAGTTGAAGGAGTGAAGCCAATGTAGCCATAGCATCAGCTACTTTATTCTCTACTCTAGGGATTTGCTAAAATGTAACAAAGGTGAAATATCATCTCAATGAATCAACCATTTTCTTGTAGGGTGCATGTTTTTCATCCTTTGTTTGGTATTCTTCATTAACTTGGTTAACGATTAATTGTGAATCCCCATAGATATGCAGCTCTGTAATTGTCCACTCTATAGCCATTTTTAGTCCATTTGTCAAGGCCTCATACTCAACAATGTTATTTGTACATGGGAACAATAGTTTGTAGGATTTACGAATCATGTACCCATGAGGAGAAACAAATAACACTCCTGCTCCTGAACCATTTTGCATGAAAGAGCCATCAAAAAACATCTTCCATGTTCTTGTAGTCATGTACATTATGTGCTCATCTGGAAATTCAACTTGGATTGGCGCTTTATCTCGAATTAGAAAATCAGCCAATTGGTTAGCTATGTCTTGTCCTTTTATAGCTTTACACTCAACATACTCTATGTCAAATTCTGATAAGACCATCATCCACTTAGCAAGTCTACCTGTGAGAGAAACCTTACCAAGCAAATATTTGAGAGGATCAATCTTTGCAATGAGGTGTATTGTATGTGCAAGCATGTAATGTCACAACTTTTGGTAAACAAACACCACTGCAAGGCAAGCTTTTTCAATACTAGTGTAATTAACCTCATATGACATAAGAGTACGACTGCTGTAATATATAGCTCTTTCTTTTCTAGTATCATCAAGTTGAGCCAATAACACCCCCAAGGAAGATTTTGTTGCTGACACATACAATATGAGTGGTTTTCCTGTGATAGGAGGCATTAAGATTGGAGGATTGGCCAAGTATTTCTTGATTTGGTCCATGCTTTGCTAACAATCTTCATTCTAGACACATTTAACCCCTTTGTGTGAAGTCTTATTAAAGGGTTGAGCTCTATCAGCCAGTTGTGAAATAAACCTCCTTATAGATTGAAGGCATCCCTGGAGACTCCTCATTTGGCTGATGTTTTTGGGAGGTGGCATATCCAATATTTCTTGAACTTTTTCTAGGTCCACCTCTATTCCTTTGGTTGAAATGATAAATCCTAGGAGTTTTCCCGAGCTGACTCCAAATGCACACTTTTTGGGATTTAACCTTAATTGAAATTGTTCCATACGATCTAGAATGACTTTGAAATCCCCTAGGTGTGTATCCCTTTTTTTAGATTTGACCAAGGTGTCATCCACATAATCTTCCATATTTTTATGCATCATGTCATGGAAGATAGTTGTCATAGCTCTTTGATAAGTAGCTCCTACATTTTTTAATCCAAATGGCATGATGTTCCAGCAATAAGTTCCCCATGCGCAAGTGAATGCAATCTTTTCCTAGTCATCAGGAGCTATTTTGATTTGATTATACCTAGAAAAACCATCCATCAATGAATAGATCTCATAACCCATGGTCATGTCCACTATCATGTCTATGTTTGGAAGTGGAAAATCATCCTTTGGGCATGCTTTATTAAGATCTCTAAAATTTGTGCAGACGTGAATGGACTTGTCATGTTTTGAAACTAGAACAATATTGGATATCCATTTGGCATAATCAATGGCTCTTATAAATCTTGCACTAAGGAGTTTTTCTAGTTCAGCTTTGACAAGAAGAGCTATGTGAGGATGCATTTTCCTCAACTTTTGTTTTACTAGTTTTATACCTAGAGCTATGGACAAGTGATGCATAATGAGATTAGTGTCCAACCCTGGCATGTCTGAGTAAGTCCGAGCAAAATTAATCTTCTTTCTCTGTAGGAACTTGGTATATGCTTCTTTTTCCTGTGTTGATAGAGATTGAGCTAAATGCACTATTTGTGGAACCTCTTGTGTACCCAAGTTAACTAGTTGTGTAGGCTCAAAAAGCACTGAACACCTATCCTGAAAGTAACTTGGGAGATGATCAAGTACCTCATCCTTAGGTACCTCAGAGAGGTTTTCACCCTCGGATACATCCTTTATTTTTACTTTTTTAGGTTCTGACACCGCCACATAATGGTTTTCACCATCAGAACTCTTATTATTTTTTTCTTTTCTTTTCATTTTGCGACTAAGGTACTTGATATCTGGTTTTATCATGCTTCTAGTTGGTTCACTAGTGGAAGAGACTACTGGCTCAAGGGAATTTAGGTAACATGCTATCTCATAGTCATTTTGGAAAGTTAAAAGCTGAGGCTCTTGATAGCATTGAGACCAATCAATTAGGTGAGGATTATCAAGGGGTAGGTCAATGATGGGTTCAAGGTTGTGTATGTGAATGGTATCATCTCTGGTGATTACATAGTTAGGGTCTGTCAAGTATCCCTCTAAGGTACCCAAATTAGGACTTATCCTATCAAGCAAAGCATCATCCACTAAAGTGACTTGCAGATTCGAATCCACTAATCCTACACTAGACTCATTAGCTACCTCAGATTGGGCACCAAAAATGTACACACTAAATAGTGCACTTCTCTAAGTCATTACTTCCGAGAGAATCCATGGATGAAAAACTTTGAGAAAGCAACCTAGAGCTCCCTATCCATGTAGTCACAAGGATGTTGATGGTGCTCTCAGCTAGAGCTATTGAAGCATGCAACCTTGCTAGTAAACTACACAATGGGAGATTCAAAGAGACAAAGGCAAGAATGTCAATATCTTCAAGAATCAAGAATGGAAATGCAATGCAACTATGCTAAGAATGAAAATTCAATCTAGGCTATGGAAATTAAATTATTACAAACCCTTTCTAATTAAGCTATGTGAGCTAATCTAGAGCATAAAGAAAACTAAGCTAGAAAGCATAAACATGAAGCTATGATGCAAGAATGAAACTAGAATGAAAGAATGATCTCCAAAGCTCCAAAGTCTCCAAGAAATCCTTCAGCATAAGATTAGTATTCAAATTTGGGATCCTAGAATGAGAAAAGAGCTCTCCTTTTAAAGGAATTGAAAAGGAATGGACCATGGAGATTAAGAGGCAAAAGATCTAATCAAGAGTGGAGCTTGAAAGAGGAGCAATCCATGTGCACAAATATCCTCCAATGAGAAAATAAAAGTTGACTTTTGTGCCCCATATGAGACAAAAAGTGTTTTTCTTCTTTTTATAAATTAAGAATAATGCTTTATTTGTGCAACTTAGGATAAGAGGAAAAGTGGGGGCTTTTATTTAATAAAAGGGGAGGAAATTACTTTTAAATAAATAAAGACTTAGGATAAAATGGTTAGCCCATAGAATATAATAAAAAATGATAAAATAGGATTTGATCAAGGAAATTGATATAATTGAAAAATGCTAATTTTTGAAAATATTGATTCAGGGATTTGATAAATTATTGAATGGGGGCCCAAAGTCTAGGCGACCATTTTAGGGTGCATACAACTACTGCATATACACCTCAAAAAATGTATTAGTGGAAAAAGAAAAACATTACAACTGTAGAAATGGCAAGGAGCATGTTACAAACCAAGAAATTGAGCAATATATTTTTTTCAGACATGCTTGCTACAATAATATGTTGGAAATATAGTTGGGAAATGTGATACTGAGAGGGGGGTTGAATCAAATATTACCTACTAATCCATTTTAACATTGTATAAAACCTTTGTATAGCATGAACAAAACTTCATCAAAACAAAGTAACTAATATACTAAGCATCATTCAAGAAAGTACTCATAACACAGTAATTTTGGTTACCCATAAACCCTTGAAAGGTAAAACTAGGGTGGGGATGACAGCCACAAGTCTTCACTATTGCAGTATAAAGTTTGCATGTTAGAGCTACAAAATTTGATCAAAATATGATCTACCCTGTAAGGGGTCTGCCCTGTTAGGAGCTAAAAGACTTGTACATTCTACCTTGCTAAAGGATTTAAAACTTACAAAAAAGTAAGCACTCAGTTAAGAGATTACAATAGGTCTGTTAAAACCACTAGGTTAAGAGATTTACCCTGACACACTTTTTAGAATGTCTCAGTACTTGATCCTTTGGTTTGCACTGCATGTTGATTACAGATTTTTTCTTTACAGTATTATTTTGATCTCTTCTATCAAGTTTATCTTTGTTCTATCCTTCATTGCTTAACTCAGTCACCGAACTCTATCTGAATGCTTCACTTATTTGAATGTGCCCTCTTCTCATTCCTTCATACCCTTCACATTCTCTCACACACACTCTGACATATTTCAGAGTTTAGATTTTCTCTTATAGAAACAACTAAACTTCTTCAAGATTCAAAATCTACGATCCAGATTTATTCTTTTTGCCACTTAAGCTTTACTAATTTATGATTGGCTCTAGGTGTTACACAGGGATCAATGATTATAATGTAGGAGCATAATCACCTCCGCGATTTCCTCAACAAACAAAATACAAAACATGAATGTCAGCCAAAACATTTTACCTCAATCAATGTGCCATAACAAACTCATATGTCGATTCTTGCTAACTCAGCAATTGATGTCCCTAGTATTCGGCAGTAACTGTACTTAGCATATGCTAATATCTCTGTCGCTCGGCAATCATTAATTACATAGCTCTAAAAAAAACTTAACTTAGCTAATACAAAAATACATAGTGACCATTGATTTACTCAGCAGTACAACTACTCAGTAAGTATACATTACATGACTTGGCTTATATGATGACTTGATCACAGTGATGACTGACCATCATTGCCTAGATAATGACTAATTGTGAGTCACTAATAGTCAACAAAACTATAGAGATCTACAATCTCCCCCTTTGAAATTAGTGGTAAAAACACTTTTTCATGACATTGTACATTTGTATTTACAAAAGTACTTAGTATTAGTAGAATACTCCCCCTAAGATATATATACATACAAAATTTTGTTACCTTCCCTTTGTGCCTGAATATGTTATGTCACTTTATTTCCCCCTTGTTTTTGGCACGCGTGATTTCTTATAGAGTTGGGAGGGTGATGTATTTCTCCAAAAATGGTTTATGAAGCATCATAACCATATGTAATGTAGTTTCCCATCCTGTTGTAGCAACGTTCAAAAGTTCTGACTGTACTTTTAGCTCGATAGCTAGATTGACTAGGCTCTTGGCTATAGACAAATTTGGATCTTTATGTGTTAAGTCCTTAGCCTTGGCTAGCTCTCATTGAATGGCCTCCAAATGAGGTTTCAATATGGTTTTCATAGAGAGTAGATGAGCCTGTACCTTACCATCATTAGCCATCAACGCAGCTATCCTTCCTTGTGAATATGTAATCTTGGCATAATGTCTTGAACTTGATTCGACATCCAAGCTTAAGGATTGAGCAGTAGACATGATTTCTTGCTATAGTTTGTCTACTAGCCCCTGCTTATCTTGTGTGAATTGTTCTACATTGCATAGTTTGGTAATAAAAGATTGTGCATTCACAACTACTTCTGATTCTATTACCAAAGTAGAAAGTACTACCTTTTTTACTGCAATCTCAGTAGATACCTTGTTCAACATGTTGGTCTCAAAATTTCTTTCTAACCACTACAACAACTTATCACTAGCTTCACTTTCTTCATTAGTCACTTTCTTGACTATATGTACAAGTTATTCCAGTATGGGAGCATAACTATTTACATCAGACAACTCAAAAGTATCAAGAAATATTTCTTTTATCTCATATAAAACTTGCTTTTGCTAATGTTCTCTTCTGAGTTCTTCTTGCCTGCTTTTCATCTTCAATAGATCTTGTAGTATTTGCATCTACTCATAAGATAAGTTATCAAAATCTCATTTTTGAATAACAACTTCATCAATAGTTACCTCCAATGAAGAGACTTTTATCTTCTTTTTAAGTGCCTTCTTTGGTGTGCTCCCTCTCACCATCTGTACAAGAGCTTGTATTGCCTCTTGTTTCTTCAGCTCTTCAACATCCATAGCTTTGTCCTTCTCTTCTTTTTCCTTATTCTCCACATGAGGACTTACATCTTTTGATGCAAACTACTCTCCTTTATCTTGTTGTGATTCCTCAGCATATGTAGGCTGACTTGTTGTTGACTGATCTTATTCATCGATAGTGCTCATACTGGCTAGCATGTCAATTGTAACAACAGTAAAAATTGTAGATCTCTATAGTTTGGTTGATTATTAGTGACTCACACTTAGTCATTATCTAGGCAATGATGGTCAGTCATCTCTATGACTGAGTCGTCATATAGGCTGAGTTATGTAATGTATGCTTTCTGAGTAGCAGTATTGTCGAGTAAATCAATGGTCACTATGTATTTTTGTATTAGCTGAGTTAAGTTTTTTGTCGAGCTATGTAAGTAATGATTGCCAAGTGATAGAGATATTAGCATATGCCGAATATAGTGAATGTCGAATACCAAGGACATCAATTGCCAAGTTAGCCAGAATTGACATATGAGTTTGTTATGGCACAATGATCGAGGTAAAATGTTTTGGCCAAAATTCATGTTTTGTATTTTATTTATTGAGGAAATCATGGAGGTGATTACGTTCCTACTTTATAACCATTGATCCTTATGCAACACCTAGAGCCAATCATAAATTAGTAAAGCTTAAGCCGCAAAAAGAATAAATCTGGATCATAGATTTTGAATCTTGAAGAAGTTTAGTTGTTTATATAAGAGAAAATCTAAACCCTAAAATGAGTCAGAGTGTGTGTGAGAGAATGTGAAGGGTATGAAGGAATGAGCAGAGGGCACATTCAGATAAGTGAAGCATTCAGATAGAGTTTAGTGGTTGAGTTAAGTAGTGAAGGACATAACAAAGATAAACTTGATAGAAGAGATCAAAATAATATTGTAAAGAGAAGATCTGTAATCTACATACAGTGCAAACCGAAGGATCAGGTACTGAGACATTCTAACAAGTGTTTCAAGGTAAATCTCATAACCAAGTGGTTTTAACAGACCTATTATAATCTCTTAACCGAGTGCTTACTTTGTTGTAAGTTTTAAATCCTTTTGATAGGTAGATTGTACAAGTATTTTAGCTCGTAACAAGGGAAGCCCCTTACAGGGTAGATCATATTTTGATCAAATTTTGTAGCCCTAATAGGCAAACTTTATACTATAGTAGTGAAGATTTTTGGGTGTCATCCCCACCCCAGTTTTACCTTTCAAGGGTTTATGGGTAACTAAAATTACTATGTTATGAGTACTTTCTTGAATGATGCTTAGTATATTAGTTACTTTGTTTTGTTGAAATTTTGTTGATGCTATGCAAAAGTTTTATACAATGTTAAAATGGATTAGCAGATGATATTTGATTCACCCCCCCTCTCATTATCACATTTCCCAACTATATTTCCAGCAATTGGTATCAGATCATCAAGGTTTCTCATAGAAAGTCTAACCACTCGAGGAAAAAGATCTTGAGATGGAAGTTTATAAGCTAGGAAAGGTTATAGAGAATCAGAAGATTGATGTACAGTTGGCATTACAACAACTAGAAGCAGCCAAAGGTGAACTGAAGAAATCCTTGAGCAAGAGAAGAGAAATTGCTATTCAACAAAATGATTCACAATATCAAGAAGATACTACTGGACTATTTTATAATGGGAACTCTCCAAAAATTGAAGAGGCCATAAAAGAGCTATTGGAGAAGAACACCATACTAAATGATGACATCATAAATCTTAAGAGAGAACATGAAATTCAATCTGTTAGACTCTATGAAGTAGTTGAATAGAAAAAGAAAGCTGAAGAAGATAAGACAATGGCTGAAGAAGACAAAAGAAAAATATCAATGAGACTAGATGAAAGGACAAGTGATATGCAAAGGTTGACTAACAATCAACTAGACATGGTAAATCAATTGTTGCTGGTTAATCAAGAATTGGGTAGGAAAGATATGGAAATCAACAATTTAAGATCTAAAAATGATCAACTTAGGAATGAACTAAGATCTAAAAAGGAAATCAATGAAAGGATGAACAAACCAAATGAAGCTACAAAATACTTTGAAGAGTTGTTAAGGTCACCTAGAAGATCTAGTGATAGATCTGGACTTGGACTAAATGATAATTCATCATCCACTGAAGAATGAGAATCATCAAAAGGTAGAGGGATAAAGAATGCAAAACCTAAGAACAACAAGCCCACATGGCATCACTGTGGAAAGCTAGGACATATAACCAACATATGCAGAAGAAAACATGGTAAGCCTGAACCTAACCCTAAATTTAATGGGAATTTCTTTAACTATAAGAAATATGGACATCAGGCACATGAATGAAGTTCTAAGGTTAGTAGTCCACCTACCTCACCAAAATTTCAAGGGCACTATTTCAATTGTCAGAAGTAGGGGCATAGAGCATTGGAATGTAGATCTAAACCTAAAAGGTCATCAAATGAACAGATTAAGTCACCTGTGGAGACTAACTCATACAATTGGGATTCTAACACTTGGTATAGTTGCCATTACTGTGGAAAAGATGGACACATTGGAGAAAATTGTATGAAGACTCATTTTAGAGGTAAATCTAAAATTTGGATGAATGGAAGCATGGTATGTTTCAAATGTCACAAGATAGGCCACCTAAAGAAAGATTGTAGATCTCCTATACCAAGAAATGATCAAAACAGAATGAAGATATCTGTGAGAAATTTAGAAATCAAATGAATAAGACATAGAAGAAGAAAGAAGAAGAAAGCACAAGTGAAGCTAGCACATCTGAGGTCACCAATCCAATGGATCAGGTGATCACACTTCTTCGAACTAAGAAAAGAAGGTATGTTTGGAACTAAGTCTTACAATGCTTTATCTTACATCAGTTCCTAACATTAGTTGAGTAAAAGTCCATATCTGCATAGATGAAGATGCATCAAGACATATCTAAGCAATATAGAGAAATTCATTTTTTTTATGTCAAGGATCAGTGTTTTGACCAAGTTGTCAATGTATGTCGAGTACTTATGGTAGCCAAGATGTGATGTACACCGAGCTATGTCTAAATAGTTATATCACCTGAGCTTTTGTTAGCCGAGTTTAACATAGGTTTACTGAGATAGTTGTATTCCACTTAAAATTTTGTACGGAGTATTTATGAGGCCCTAATTAGACTTTTTAGAATCTATAAAGTGGAAAGTTTCCATTCATTTCATTTCACCAAGAGAATTGAGATTTCTTTGAGCGATTCAGAGAACGAGTAACCAGTTTATCAAGGGCGATTCAAAATCTTTTCAGCATGCCATTAACGAATCATCTGCAGAACACTTACGAGAAAAGGTACCCTACTGAGCAATATTTCTTTTTGGAAATTTTAAGTTAAAAATGGCATCATCATCAACTGCTGCAATGAAGAAACAAGGGATGGAGGTTTTCAATGCACAGTTCGTAAGGAACGAAGTGTAAGATTTCACAAATGTGCAAATCCACAAAAAACCAAGATCACCTGCAAGCAAAATACCAGAAGCTGGAGCGAAAACCTAAGAGAGAGAGAGAGCAAGGGTTTTGAGAATCTCAGCGGAGTGAGAGCAAAATTGTATTTCCCAAAAGTATGAACAATAATTACAAAAAGTGGCTTATAAGGTGAGAAACCCTAAAGCCGGAGAAAGCTAGGTTTGTGCATTTAATAATTAATAAACATATTAATTATTATGCACCTAAATGACAAGCTTAAGTGAAAAAAGAATAATAGTGACCTTTAATAATTAAATCAGATAGACTTAATTATAAAGGTAAAAATACTATTACTCTAACACCCCCCCTTAAGCGAAGCTCAGGAGGAAGCTAACCTAGCACAACTAAGAAAGCAGGAAAATGGGTCCCGGCAACAAGGCCTGATCAGGTACCCAACAACAAAGAAATCTCTGTGAACCGGGGAAATAGAGAAAACCCAGTGGGAAAAACCCTACCCCAAAAGGAGATACAACAACATGCTGAAAAGAAACATGAAGGAAGGAAGGACTCAACAAGACCCCCCAAGGACAACTTCCGTCACCCCAAGCATAGAACGCAACTGAAGATAGCGCGGAGATGCAAAGGGTTTGGTGAAGATGTCAGCAACCTGCGCGTCAGTGGGAATGTACTCCAAAGTGAGAACACCATCCTGAATCTGCTGACGGATGAAGTGCATATGAAGCTCAATGTGTTTAGTGCGCTGATGCTCCACCGGGTTGCGGGAAATGTGAATAGCACTCTGATTATCGCACCACAGAACAGTGGGACGATCAGGAGGAAAACCAAACTCAGTCATCAACTACCGAAGCCATAAAATCTCCTGACTAGCATGAACTGCCGCTCTGTACTCAGCCTCTGTAGATGAAAGTGCTCGAGCGTTCTGCTTCTTGCACGACCATGTGATAGGACCAGAGCCAAGACAAAAAACAAAGCCAGAAGTAGACTTCCGATCATCAACATCACCAGCCCAATCTGAGTCAGTGTAGCCAACAATGTGAGGAGCCCCTGATGTGTAGTGAATGCCATACATAAGTGTGCCCTGAATGTATCTCAAAATACGCTTGGCAGCTTGCCAATGACTCTCATGAGGCTCATGTGAGAACCGAGAGACTAGACCAACTGCAAAGGAGAGATCAGGACGAGTGTGTGTCAGGTATAACAAACTGCCAACCAACTGCCGATACAAAGTAGCATCCATTGAAGGCGTAGTGCAAGAGGTAGACAAAGTAACACCCGACTGAAAAGGTGTGGGAGCAGGCTTGCAATCAAGCATATCAAAGCGCTGAAGCATGTCAAGAGCATACTTCTGCTGGTAAACAAAGATCCCAGTAGGTGACTGCACAATCTGTAGACCCAGAAAGAAGTGTAAAAGACCAAGGTCTGTCATCTCAAACTGCACCATCAATGCGCACTGAACATCCTGAATCATAGAAGATGAGCTACCTGTGATGAGAAGATCATCAACATATAGCACAAGTATCAAAATCTCATCCTCAAGATGCTGAATGTAGACTGTAGGATCGGAATGACAGCATGTGAATCCTGTAGAAAGCAAAAAAGAGTCCATCTTCTCATACCAAGCCCGAGGGGCCTGTTTGAGACCATATAAAGAACGCCGAAGTCTGCAAACCAAGGAGGAATCCTGCACAAATCCTTGAGGCTGCTCCATGTAAATCTCCTCACTAAGATCACCGTGCAAGAAAGCACTCTTCACATCCATCTGAAAAATGGGCCATCCCTGAGAGGCTGCGAGGGATAAGACAAGGCGAATAGAGTTCATCTTGGCGACAGGGGCAAATGTCTCAGTGTAATCAATACCCTCAACCTGTGAAAAACCCTTCGCAACAAGACATGCCTTGTACTTATCAATAGAACCATCAGCAGCAAACTTAGTACGATACAACCACTTGCATCGCACTAACTTTCTTCCCTTAGGAAGCGAACAAAGATCCCAAGTATGATTCTTCATCAAAGAAGAATACTCCTCCTCCATAGCACTGTCCCACTCAGTATGTCCTGTCGCTGCCCCAAATGTCTGAGGATCACCACAAATAGCATGACTCAGAAGACTGGAACCTGCAATATGGGACCGGGTGCGACGAGAGGTGGAAGGGTCACCAGCCAGAGATCCTGCAGCATCAACTGTAACACGAGCCCATCTAGGCATCTGTGGAGGATCCTGTGGTGGAGGTAAATGGGGATCACCAAGATCTTCATCCTCATCATCCTAAAACACAACTGGAAGAGAGGAGGGAGTAGTGGTGAGTGAAGTGGACTCTGGAAGCGGAGTATCTACTGCAGGAAGGCGCTCATCAAACTGGACATCCCGTCGAAACAGGACCTCTCTGGAATCAGGATCAAACAACCTATATGCCTTAACATCCTCGCAGTAGCCAACAAAAATGAGGTGTCGGCTCTTCCGCTCCATCGCTTTCCTCTGAGCGTCAGGCACAAATGCCCATGCTTCACTGCCAAAAACTCGAAATGAAGATACATCAGGCTTGACATGAGACCAAGCCTCCTCAGGAGTCATATGTCGAACTGCCTTGTGAGGCATCCGATTCTGAATATAGTTGGCACAATTGACTGCCTCTGCCCAAAAGGACGAATCCATGGACCTGGACTGTATCATACAATTAGCCATCTCCCGAAGTGTTCTGTTCTTTCTCTCTGCCACACCATTTTGCTGAGGGGCGTAGGGCACTGAAAACTGATGCTGAAGACCATGTTCAGAGCAAAAATCTCGGAAAGCCTGGTTCACATACTCCCCCCCATTATCTGTGCGTATCCGGCGAATAGAAAGACCCGATTGCTTCTCCACAAATGTCTTAAAGACTCGAAATGAATCAAAGACATCAGACTTGTACTTCAAAAAGTACACCCATGTGCGCCTGGAGAAGTCATCAATGAATGTGAGCACATATCTGGCACCAGAAAAAGAAGGAGTAGGAAAGGACATGAGGTCACTATGAATCAACTCCAATGGTGCCAAAGCACGAGTAGCTCGTCCCTGAGGAAAAGGATCCCTATGTTGTTTGCCAAGAACACAACCCTGACAAACCCCATCAGTGCAAGTAATCTGTGGAAGCCCAAGAACAAGTGCCTGTGTGCTCATCTGCTGAAGATATCTGTAATTGACATGGCCCAAACGCTCATGCCAAAGTCTACTCACTGAATCTGCATGTGCTATAAGACAGGAACCTGTGCCAATAGAAGACTCAAATCCATCAAATCTGTATAGGCGGGATGCAGTGTCAACACTCCCAGTAGCCACAATCATCTCAGTATCATGTAAGTCCCGAATAACCACATCATGTGGTGAGAACTCAACTGTCTTACTAGAGCCAGAGTGGCAAATCTGATAGATAGACAGAAGGTTCGTCGAAATGTCGGGGACAAAAAGAACATCCTGAAGAGAACCCCCAGCTAATGCAACTGAACCAGAACCCAAAACCGAAAGATGAGATGAGTTCCCAACAGCAATCTGCGAAGTAGGGCAAGGAGCAATTGAGGTGACCAACTGCTGAGTGTGAGTCATGTGGTGAGAAGCACCGGAATCAAGAATCCAGGTGGGCCCAGAAGTCATAGCCCGTGCAGTAAGAGCATGACCTTTCCCTGCAGGGGAGGAGGTGGACTGGGGAGCTGAAATGTGATGCTCCTGCATGGCTTCCTCTAAAGCCTCCAAACGTTTCCAACACCTGGAAACGGGATGTCCATCCTTGCCACAAAAGCTACAGGTCTCAACTGATTTCTTCTTAGTCTTGGAGGTAGACTCAGTAGACTTCGAAGAAGATTTACCCTTAGAAGGGTTTGCTGGAGGTTTGGAATCATTTTTCTGTGCAGGTTTGGAGGAAGACTCATTGCCTGCGGAATCTTTCTTCGGTTTGCCTTTCGGTTTTGGTTTCCCCTGTGAAGACTGAGCAACCAACGCTTGGCTAGAAGAGCCAGAAGCATCCATCTGTTGGATCTTTGCTTGTTCCCGTGTCAACCGATCACAGAATGTCTCAAAAGAAGGCATGGTGTGCCTAGCACCCAAAGCATCCATGGTGGAGTAGAAAGTGGAAGAAAAGATCTGATACTGTCCTCGCAACTTTGAGAGTATTAAGAAGATACACTCATCATCTGTCTTTGTTTTCCCACATCCCTGCAAAACTGAACGCAGAGACTTGAACTTCATCAAGAAGTCCTCAATGGTGGGAAAGCTGGTAGGAGTCAAAGTAGTCAACTCTGCATCAAGCTGAAGTGCCCTGAACTCATTAACTGTGCCAAACAAATCTGAAAACTTGCCCCAAATGGCCCTAGGAGTGGTCAAACCTTCCAAGTGAAAGAGGAGACTGTCGGAGATGTTCAGTGCAATCAAGCCCATGGCTTCATCCATCTTATTCCTGTGCTGAAGAATCTCAAAGGGACGTTGCAGGACAGGTTGGTTCTCATCCAGACATGACCATAAGCCACGTGACATAAGACGTCTGGTCATGTGTGCTTTCCAGGTATGATAATTATGCGGTGTCAGCCGGGTCACAGAGGGATCCGACATTGAGAGAAGAAGAAGACAGAAGTAGAAGGGTCTTTTCTGAAGTAAATTACAGAAAGGAAAAACACCCCCCCCCCACAATGTATAAATCAAACCCCCGTACAGCAAATAACTGAAAGCACAAAAAAAATGAGGAGAAAACCTGGACTCCAGAAGCAGAGAAGGAGGAAAGGAGAAGCCTTGACTTTGACGCTGAAAAAGAGAGCTCAAATGGCTGAATCAGCAAACCAAACCAGCATCATTGCGTCCGTCTCGGAAAGACCTTTCCGGTGATATATCATATGTCGATTTTCGAGTCCGTATGAACCCTGTAGGAGCAAAAACGCCCAAGTACCCCCAAATGATAGCTCTCTGGAAAAAACCAGGGACGGCAAAAAATTTGACGGCCGTATGACCGTCACTGGGCCGTCGCTGACGTCAGCATGACGTCAGAACCGTACCGTCGGAAAAAAATTTTACAACCGCCGGAAAAAAAATTTTCAACCGCCGGAAAAGTTTTTCAACCGCCGGAAAAAATTTTCGGCAGGGGACGTCGGATGACGTCACCTGTGGCTGCCGCGGGTGGCGGGCCGGTGGCCGGGAAGCGGCTCCACCGGCAGCGGTGGCGCCCGGGCGGAGCGCGGGTGGCGGCCGGGCGGTGGGCGCGGCGGCGGCTGGGCGCGGCGGCGCGGCGGGGGCGCGCTGGCGGCGCACTGGCCGGCAGCCGCTGCGGGCGGCGCGCTGGCGGTGCGCTGGGGGCGCGCTGGCGGCGCGCCGAAATTTGATTAAAAAAACTTTTTTAAACGCGTTTTTCGAGAATTTTTTCTCGATTTTCGAGCCGTACGGCCCTGGTAGGGCAAATTTTTCTCCTGAGGTCACGGAGGCCAAACTGGGTCGTGTTTTATATGATTTCGACTCTCCCAGACCTTCTGAACGCAATGGCGGAGTCTGTTTCTGCTCAATCTGCTCCAAAAGATCGTGCCTCCCTCAAAGTGACAGAAAACCCCAGAAACAAGCTGTGGCTGTCATCTTCGAATCCAGGCTTCAAGAACTTCAACCTCGGCAGCGGCAGGGAGGCTCTGATACCATGTAAGATTTCACAAATGTGCAAATCCACAAAAAACCAAGATCACCTGCAAGCAAAATACCAGAAGCTGGAGTGAAAACCTAAGAGAGAGAGAGAGCAAGGGTTTTGAGAATCTCAGCGGAGTGAGAGCAAAATTGTATTTTCCAAAAGTATGAACAATAATTACAAAAAGCGGCTTATAAGGTGAGAAACCCTAAAGCCGGAGAAAGCTAGGTTTGTGCATTTAATAATTAATAAACATATTAATTATTATGCACCTAAATGACAAGCTTAAGTGAAAAAAGAATAATAGTGACCTTTAATAATTAAATCAGATAGACTTAATTATAAAGGTAAAAATACTATTACTCTAACACGAAGTTTGTAAGCCACAAAATTTTAAGGCAATTCTAGAGAATGCGATCAAAGGGGATCTTACTGGTGCTCTATCCTCGATTCCAAAGAATGTGTTAGTAATGAATGATATTAGGACTTGTTATATGTGCAAAATAGGAGAAATTGGAGATTATGAGATCAGGGAGGCATATGATAAATTGTGTGATAATGGTGTGTTGAAGCCGAAATATAAATCTATTGCCGAGAAAGGGTTAGTATATGCCCTAGATTTTCTGTAGAATTTTAGAGTAGAATGGATAAAAATTGTATTAAGTCGAGTGCACGATATGCAATTATGGCTGCAAGATGGACCGGTGAAGATAACAAAGGAAATGTTTCACTGGGTAACTAGATACCCTACAATTTCGAGAAACAGAACAATGAAATGTTCAAGTAAGAAAGACATTCAGGAGAACACTCGGGCTATTTGGAACAATCATGGAATGACAATTTCCACCATCACTAATTTGGAGACTGATTTTGTAGTTAGGGTTAAATCTCACACAAATTCTACCAATCTAGTCAGTTGGACAACGTCTTGCATATGGCATTGGACCAGGCATGGAAAATTATCAAGAAGGGACACACTTATGATCTTACCAAGCTCCAATTGACTCAGCTTGCCGAGAACCTATCCTAAATTCGAAAAGAAAAGAATTCCATGTGTAAGTTTAGTTCTTTGCTCGTTTGTCTATTCTTTTATATTAAGAAGTGTTTTCCTAATGTTGGAGGTGTGATATGGGCTAAGAAGAAACCTATTACAATTCAAATTAATGATTTCATAAGTCAGATAGGAGAAATTTTTAATGGTGTAATGGAGAATTATTTCATTGAGTTTAAAAAGAAAATGAGGAAGAGGCATAGGATCCCTGTGTCATTAGTTGAGAAGTACAACCAAGATATATTTTTTCTAGTTGATACAGACTTCACTTATGTACAAGCTATTTTACTGAGGGTTTCATGGCTAATTCCATTACCTTATGAGGTAAACATTGATGAGACTACAACTTCTATTACAACACTTTTAGCTGAAGAATTTGATAATAAGGCTCCTTATTTTGGAACATATGAAGAAGCCAAATCCAAAATAATTATGGGATTGATGGATGCAACTATAGAGAGAAAGAGGAAGAAACTTGTGAATAATATAGTTAAAATGATGGGAGAAACAAAGGAGGATGCACCTCTTGAATTAACACAAGCACTAGGAGAAGATGAATCAAGTGATTCCAGTGAGAGTGATGAAGTAGAAGAAGTCGAAGTAGAGAAGAAGAAATGAAAGAAGACAATACTTGCCAAGCCCATAACCAAAAAGATGCAAAAACCTAAAGTGACATCGACACCTATGCTTAGGCCTAGAACAATGGCAGTCTCTTCAACTACCAAGACAAAAGAAATCCCCTGCATCATGAAAAAGAAAAGTTGTTCAGCCTAAGGCAGTGTCGAGCAAGGAAAACAAAAGACCTAGGAGAGAAATTATTTTAGAAAAAGAAGATGATGAGGAAATGGAAAGTGATGAACAGGTGAAGAAGAAGATTGCATTATAGAGTGTAACACCAAATGTGGATGAAATATGCCACACTATCAGGAGCTCTGCTGGACTTGAAGATCTAAAGGAACTAAAATTTGGGAGCACGAGTATAGGAGATAAACAAAAAGTTGAAGATGCTATTCTTGAAATGCTTTGCATCTTCAAGATGTTACCTATACAGTTGGAAAAATAAATTCCTACAAAGTTGAGCAATAGAGTTGCACAGAAATAGGAATATGCTCTTAATACCGAGAAACAAATAAGAGAGAGCACGTTAGCTCAAGTCTCACCAGATCTCGCCCCTGCAAATATCAAGCAAATTGTGGAACAATACCGAAATAAATTTGTTCCCAAACTAAGAGCTTATCTTATCCTTCAACACAAGGTTCACGATGTTGTACAGGAAAGTCTAAAGATTTGGAAACTAATTTTGGGGTTGATAATTGACAAAGATGCTAGTACATCTAAGGATGTTGAGCTAGACAATATACAAAATACTCTGGAGATAATTGAGTTACCAATTCAGGAGACAAAAGCTCCTAAGGAAGAGGAAAGTCAGATGGTATCAAAAGTAAGAATTTTTGACATAACAGAGGATACTCCAATAGATACTCAGGTATTGGCACAGGTAGACATACAAGTTGAGGAAGAAAAAGACACATATTTGCCAGGTAGCAATATTTTGCTCTTACAAGTAAAAGATTATCTAAAAATTGATGATACAACAACTGTCAACACTACCTCCTCTCAGTAGCACATTTCCCAACTATATTTCCAACATAATATATATTGTCAATCAAAGTCCCACTAGTGCATTTGACAATATGACTCCTTGTGAAGCATAGTATGAGAAAAATCATAATATTAATCCTTTTAAAGTTTTTGGTTGTTTGGCTTATGTTTGTGTACCTGATCAAAATATACAAAAGTTGGATGCAAAAAGTGAGTCATGTATTTTTTGGGGTATAGTGAGGAAAGAAAGGCTTATAGGCATTATAATTCTCTCACTAATAAGCTTATTATCTCAAGAGATGTAATTTTTTATGAAACGAGATTTTATGGTCATAAAAAAGACCATGTTGAAAAGCCAAAATCCATTTTAAATGATGCTATCACAAATGATGTTGATCATGGGAAGACCACTAATGTTCCTATTTAAGTTACTCAAATCTACCAATTATCCCCTCATCTATTTCTTTAGTTCCAAGTACAAGTCCAACTTCAAGTCCAAGACCTACAAGATAGGTAATAAGATTGAGTGACATGTATCAAAAGAGTACAAATCAAGAACATGAAGAAACTGCAATAGGTGAGACAGTAAATTACGTTTTACTTGCCAGAGATGATTTTGAACCATCATCTTTTGAAGATGCATCTACTAATGAGATTTGTATGAAACAAATGAAAGAAGAAATTGATTCTATTTGCATGAATGAAACTTGGGAGCTTACAGAGGTTCCATGTGACAAGAAGAAGATTGACACCAAATGGGTCAATAAGGTTAAGTATAATAGTGATGGGAGTATTGAAAGTCGTAAGACAAGATTGGATGGTAAAGCCTTTACCAAAAGTATGGAATTGATTATGAAGAGACATTTGCACCAATAGAAAGATAAGAGACCATTATAATGTTGATTTCATTAGCATCTCAAAAGAATTGGAACATACAACATATGGATGTGAAAATTGTCTTCTTGAATGGGTACTTAGAAGAAGAAGTATATGTGGAATAACAACAAGGTTTTTAAGTGGAAAAGAAATAACACCATGTCTAAAAATTGAAGAAGGATTTGCATGGCCTAAAACAAGCATCAAGAGCATGGTATCCTAGGATTGATGGATAATTTATGGAGAATGGATTCAAGAGAGATAATAGTGAACCTACCCTTTATTACAAAAAATGAGGTAATGATATTCTTATTATAATTTTGTATGTTGATGGTCTATTGTATATGGGTAGTAGTTATAAGATGATGGATGATTTCAAATATTCTATGATGAATAAATTTGAGAAGAAACATTTGGGTCTCATGGAATACTTTCTAGGAATGGAGGTTTATCAAAGTAAGGATAAAATTTTCATTTGTCAAACAAAGTATGCAAAGGATATGATAGAAAAGTATGATGTGGTTAATTGTAATCCATCATCCACTCCAAGTGCTCATGGAGTTGTGTTGTGTAGAGATGATGGTGTTGAGTTAGTTGATGAGATAGATTACATAAGCATTATTGAAATTTTAATGTTTCTAGCCCACACAAGGCCTGATATTGCTTATTCAGTTTTACTTATTTCAAGGTACATGATAAATCCATCAGAGATAAACATGAAGGAAGCCAAGAGAATACTGAGTTATGTGAAAGATACTATAAATTTTGGTATTCATTACCACTCTAAGAAGAAATTCAATCATGTTGCCTTTAATGATTGAGAGCAGGGAGGTAATTTGGATGACCATAAGTCTACATATGGAAATTGGTTCTCTTTTCATTCTAGTTTTATTACTTAGAGTTTAAAGAGAAAATTATTGTTTATCTCTCATCCAAAGAAGCCAAGTATGTTGTTGGCCTTTCACTAGGTGGATAATATGAAATAGTAGTTTACCAAAATGAATGGGATAATTATTTGAATAGTGGTAGATAAGATAATATGATATGCAAAGGGGAATATAAGACCTATCCTTAATCCAAATTCCCAAAAGGAAAGATCCAAATGGATTAATCACCAAGAAATGATCAATGCACAATTGAATCAAATAATGGAGAACATGAAGAAAGGAGAAAATCCTATAATCCACTATAGAAAGTATGTACTTTAAATTTCAAATGAATGGAAGGAAAATACTAACCTCAAAATAGGATAAATCTAAAAAATACTGATTTTTTATGTCTATGTACAATATTGGAAAATTTTGCAACCTGTTCCGGACTAGAAATGTCGAGACAAAGAAAACCTAGAAAAATTTTGTCTTTCTGAAAGCAGGTCATCCTTGACCCAAATAGCGGGGCAAGGTCTTACCCTGGGGTAGGATCCTACCCATTAGAGCTTCGATGGAAATTATGTTCATGGATCTCAGAAGTTCACCGAAAAGAGTATCCAGATCTAAACTTTAATTCACTATCTTGTACTTATACCTGCAAGAAAAATGGTCTTGTTTTTTTGGATGGGGGGTTTGCCTTGGTCAAACCCCAATTTAGGAATTAACCTTGAAATTGAATTGAAATAGTAATATGCATAAACAAAGTAAATGGAACTATTCAACTTTCTTATGTTGAAATCCTTGTAGGGGATTCAAATCCTTGAATCCACAAACAGGGATGCTCCAAATGAATGTAGAAGTATGTAGCATGTCTGAAATCAATGGCATTAGATTTTCAACACTAATCTTGAATGTATCTTTGCATAGGAAGAGGTTTGGATTAATGTGGATGCACTAGTACAAAAACAACAATATATGACTAAATAAACTACTAAAAATTGTAGATAAATGACTAATTTTGGTCACGTGACCGGTAGTAGTTTACTGCCGATCATTTATGTCGTGACCAAATTTATAACTAAACTATTTTAGTCATTGATTTGATCATTTATTTGGTCATTTATTTGATCATTGATTTGGTCATTTATTTAGTCATTGATTTGATCATTTATTTAGTCGTTTATTTAGTCATTGATTTGGTCATTTATTTAGTCATATATTTAGTCATATTAAGACACGATGGAATTGAACCACCATCCTCCTACTTGTAAAGTAGGTGCTCTTCCATTGAGCTAGTACCCTTTAAAGAATAATCATACCATTTATACTAGTATTTTCCATTAAACATGATTTCAAATTTTTCCATCTATAGTTCAAAAGTTATGATAGTAAATGGTTATGACAATCATTCAAAAAAAAGTATGTCAAAGACTGTTATGAGAAAAAATTTTGGAAGTTTATAAGTAACAAATAACTTTGAATGCCAAGTAGAATCAAATTTGACTGTCATTACACAACAAGACTGCAAGTTCCAATAATATCTTCATTGTCCACCTTGATGAGTCATTTTCCTTTGTCAAGACAAATCCACAAGGCCATAGCACATTCAATGAACTGATCATAAGTTCAATATAAATATATATGGTGACAATCTTCAAGTAATTAATGAAAAAATTCCACTATGTTTGTCACACTTTTAAGATAGTTTTTGACAAAAGATTGAGCAATGAACATTAAATCTAATATAGAAACTTTAGCGAAGAGGTAGTATAATGCAATGTAACAAAAAAATTCTGGTGAACGCAATCAATCAATATCTCTATTTATTTTTGTGTAACATGGATATAATAAATAGAATAAAGTAAACAATAAATAAAGTTTGATATATTAGTCAGTTTCTAGTCAATACAAAAATACTATGGTTACATGGCAATTAGTTTCATGAAGTTGTTTTGGGCAGTTTTATACAACAATATATCTGGTTTTATAGAGCCATAATGCAATGTAACAAAAAAATTCTGGTGAATGCAATCAATCAATATCTCTATTTATTTTTGTGCAACAAGGGTGTAATAAATATGGTTTGCATTGGCTCTACCATTTCAATCATGGCATTAGAGAATTCATGATGTTAGGCTTACGAAGAAGCTGCTTGCAAAAAATATCATATGCTGATATACTGTTTTATTTTTAAAATGGCATCTTGTTACATCAATCTAACACAATTCTAGTAAATCTACAATATCTTTTTCCAGTAATTCCAGTAAATTGTTAGAATTTTGTGAGCAGTTTGAAGCAAACTACAGTGGCATGATAGTCCATTTTTGAGAAAAATTACAAATGCATTAAAAGATTATGCTTTTTTCAATTAGTGTTCAATGACATCTATGGGCACATATTCATGAAGAAGGTTATAGACTTACATTTCAGTTTAGACTAGTGAAACGCAAGCATAGAGAGAAGAAATTTTTGTTTGTAATGAAGTCTAATGAGCACATGGTTTAGAATAATGGATGGATGAATAAAAGAAGTAGAATATTCTGCCAAGGAGAAATACCCTGTGTGCAGTTGTTACCATTTTTATAGTCAGTGCTAACAGCCGATGAAAATATTGTAACAACTTCATACAAATGTGAAGCTTGGATGGTCTAATTTGAGGGGTTTTTATTGTTTCTTAAGTTGATTGCAATGGGCCAGTGTTTCTGTTTGCATTGTTCTCTATGTTATTGACTGACATCTATTGCTCACATTGATTAATATGTAGAAGATCATTTACTACAACCTAGAATATAAGCAAAGGCCAGTACATTGGTGATTCACTGCTATAGAATTAAGATTTTGGAGAGAAAGGAGCACATGAACAAGAAAAGTGTAGGCATATCATATAATATGTATGGAAAAGTTTCATGAAGTGTGTGATTTGGTGTTACTCTTCTCTGCAAGAATAGATTGATGTAGTCTAGCGTTTATCACAAATCTTCGTCATAAAGTCTGTTATTGATACATATAATTTACAGAGATATCAAAGCAAGGAAGGGCATAAGAAAGTGTAAGGATGTGAAATCTAGGTATATAAGTTATGAATGATAGTACAAATAGTTTATAACGTGGAATGTCCTACTAATTAACATTGTCTACAACAATCTAATGCATAAGATACTTATTACAATAAAGAAGATAATAATGAGAATTGCATTATAGAAATGAAATATCAATTAATGGAACCCTTATGAATAGTTATCTAATCTAAACGAAAGTGTCCATTCATAATTGAGTAGATTTTGAGCCTAGAACTAAATAATTACATAGATTAACCTTTAACGTAGGGTAGATAAATAAACAAGTCAGTTATCGTCAATTAAGATTCTCATACCCCTATCTAAGAGTGCTATAACATGTAAGAAATCAAGAAATTTGATGTTTCATTTATCCATTTTATTTATGATAGAAGATGTTTTGTGGGTATTTAGGTTGTGTAAATTTAAAAGTTTCATGGTACTGAATTTTGATAAATAGTTGAAAAATTATATGATTTCCTGTACAAAAAAGTGTTCATTTTCCTATACTTATTTATGTAGATCTAAATGTCTGCATATGTTGTAGATTAGAAGATTAAATGTGAAAAGAGTATATATAAATGTAGTGCCTGTAGATGTCTCTTAATGTGAGCTAAAGTAAGATCCTTGATACTCATCAGCTCCAACACTGACTTGCAGGTGTCCCCTGCCAATAAATACCCAAGGTTTAATATCCTGATCTTAAAAGAATGACACACAACTTCATGGCTACTTAGAATATTTATTGATTTTGATTAATACATAGTCCAAAAAGTTTCATCACTTTTTTTTGAGTAACAGTCTTCCCATAAACATATCCAAACCAAACAAAATAGATTCTATTATAGCCTATATTTTTATTTGTTTAAGAGTCTTACTATAGGCATATTTAAGCTCAATCTATAGAGGGAAATAATAACTAGGTTATGTCAATCATGTAGTGTGATCTAAAATATCAACTCAAATAGTGTACATGTATAGTTTGTTTCAAAACATCAATTCAAAAAGTGTATATATGTGGTGTGATCCAAAACATTGATTCAAAAAGTGTATATATATGTAGTGTGATCGAAAATATTGACTCAAAAAAAGTATACATAGTGTGATCCAAAACATCGGCTCAAAAAATGCATACATGTAATGTGATTTAAAACATCGATTCAAAAAGTATATGCGATTGATTTGAAAAAAAAAAATCGCTTGAATGAAAATAAAAACTACTATCAACTAATAGAATATTATATTTTCATGATCAACTGCACCATATCTGGGTACAAGGTTAGGCCTACTATATATGCATGAAAGCAAAACAATGAATTGTTGTAGCCCCTGTAGATATAGCCTATAGTTTATCTCCATTCCCCTTGCATTAGAAAATGCAGTACTTAGTAATTAGTAGTTAGGAACTAACAATTATTGACCTACATGCAGACAGTAAAAACTTCAACCAATTTTTTACATCTCCATAGTCTAAATCAATCTCAGAGACTCAAAATGTTACTAGTTTTCTCTGCCATTAAAACTATAGCTACCTGGATGAATAATGGATTTACAGCCAGAAGAACTCCCTAGATGCAAGAAAAAAAACATATGTGCCAGACAATAAGAGGACACTAAAAAAATGAAAAACATCTTGAAAACCAAAAAAATACAAAACTCCTTTACCCTCTACTTTAATAAACTTAAAATTGACATCACTACTTGCCCCACAAATTAAAATATTCTACATAAAAACTAAAAGTTAATTGCCACAAGAAGATCAATCTGGTAGATTAAAGAGTTTCTAATTATTTAAAGTTACATCAAAATGAAAATTTGCTTTTCGTATAGATAGATCGATCTATTCGGAGAGGCAATAGAAGTTGAAAATGAAGCTAACAAAAATAAAGAGCAACTTTTTTAAAGATTGATTTGATTTCTATATAGTAGTTTCAATTTTATTTGAACTACGTGTAGGAAGTTGACCAACAAGGACAAAACTTTTATTACCCATTCCAGTAATTACCATTAATATTTACTTCAATTATTGGCATAAAAAATATCATCAACCATATGTTTATAACATTCAATTTCAATGGATAGACATCCTGATTTCAAGCTTACCCCACCACATTTTGATTATTGGGAGGAATAATAGCAATATAGAGAGATGACAAACTATATGTACAGCCAACAAAAAGAGAGTACTCTTTAGGGAATTAAGGTCTTCCCGCTCATGAAGGAAAGCCAAAAAAGAGAGAAATGCTTATATGGATTTTAAGTCCTTCAATGTAGATGGTAAGGCCAAGGCCCAAAACAAAGATGACCCGCTTGAAAGAAAATATAAGCAACCATTCTAGTAGATACATATTAATAATTATGAAGAACATGCAACCTAGTTAGGTTAGATCTTTTAAAACTACCACCAAAGGGAATAATTTCCAGGTCTAATGAAGTTCATCACTATCTAGTACTACGTCTAAAGCCCAAAGGGAAAGTCTCTATGATAGAAATGCTTACCACTTTTTTGAAAAGCTAAGACTAAGACCTTCACCCTAGAATGTTCTATGAGTATCTCTTGATCTTCTATGCAAAGTGAAATAGTTTTATTTGACTCCTTGTCACCAATGTGGAACTTGTATACTCAAAATGACATCCAACTTGGGACAGTGGGACATAGTTTTTCACTTTGACTCATTGAGCTCCATTCCTGAGACACAGTATACATTGAGTTAGATTAGATATTTCTTTGGAGAGTTTACCTAACATCTAAGAACTATTATAAGACACAAGTCCTTCCACACTCCGAGGGGACCCAATTGACTACTTGAGCCTAGAGATGCAAAAATAGAATCTGAGGGTATCTATACAAATACTAGAAGGAATAAATTCCTATCCAGGAATCCTCTGGGTCTATATTTGTGAAGTTCATTTGCAAATAGTCAACTGTGTTGGGCATCCTATCCAGGTTCTTTCATCTATTTTAAATTGGGAAATGTCTTTCATAGTCTTCTTTCTAACATTCCCTATAACAATCAAGGGAATTCTAGAATTACATCAAAAGAAGTTGTTTTCAATACACCTGAATACTATAGGATGGCCAGGATCAATTTTACATCACAATTAAGATACCTCATTTATAGACTCCACTATTTGGGAGAGACTTCATGCTCATGAAGCTATACCAATCTAGAGGATTAAACACTATGGCATTGGAAATAGAGAAGAACAAATTGGCAAATTTAGAAAAGGTAGGGAAAATGCTGCCAATGTTTGTGGAGTCTGACTTTACTCCTGCTGGTTGCATTTTATTGAATAATTTTAAATCATTTTAAATAAAATCATCTAGTTTTGAGTAGATCGTACAATCATTGTAGTCCACGACACCATACTTCTATCAGGCATTCTGTAAAACAATTCACATGCCTTGTCTATGCTGCTACATTCTGAATACATGTCTTCCAGGATAACTGCGGCTATAACATCTAACGGAAATCCCCTTACCTCTAAATTTTGATGGATTTTCATGCTCTGGTCTGAAGCCCCATTTTAGTACAGGTAGGGAGAAAATTGGCAAAGATTAGGAGTTAGCATTTACACTTAACTTTTGCATTTGCTTGAAAGTTTGTAAATGCACCAAAATCATTACATTGCAAATATCGGATAATTCAAGTGCTCTATGAATGATTTCATATAATTTATATACCTTCGAGAAAGCATTTCCAACTATAATGTATTCACTAGAATATGACATCAAATCTTTTCAATAGCATCAAGCAGACTTATTGAATCTAGAAATTTCCTATCACTTTCATTTGCTAAGTCAAATCATTAATTTTTAAATATTTCCCAAAAAACTAAATCTCCCTATGCCTCTGTTATTTTTAAGTTTTTATGATTTGGAAAAATAGGAAGAATGGATGGAATGTCATAGAATTCAGCACAAGCTTGCTGAGTGCATTTGCTTCGAAGTTCTTAAGTCTCTGAGAAAATAAATTTGTGCAAACCCATGCTAATGGAATTCATGAGAATGTATCTTTGATAGAATGATGAAAAAATTTTAATACAGAGTAGTGTTGTGCAATCATGGTATTTTGTAATTTCTATCATCCCAAGACAATGATAGCAGCACTAAAGAAAGCCACAGTGTTAAACGCTTCTGTGACTATTCCCAAGGAGATATTTTGCTATTTCTGAAAGAGATTTTTGACTTTTCTTCAAGGTTGAGACTTAGCTGTTACAAGTTTTTATCCATCACTTGAAAGATGTTTTCTATGTTGTCCCTTGATTCCCAATGGAGGTGATTATTCCTTAGAGATTTATGACTGTCAAATAGAACGGTGGATACAAATATCAGAGCAACAATATATCAATGAGGGTAATGCTGATATAAAAAGGGAAAAGTTTAAAGCATGTCTTGAGAGCAATTGCCACTATGTCCACTGGAAAAGGAAATTGAAGGAAATGCTTTTTTGGTGAGATGCAAGGGAGATATAAGAATATTGTCAAATCAACTAGCAAAAATAAGTAGGAGATATTACTTTTAAAGAGTTCTCAGATTTTTTTTTAAAAAGCTTGATTAAAAAAAATGTGTGAGGAAATAAATAAAATTTTTGTAAGCTCTTTTGCTTAGACTAGCATATACCTCACAAATCCCCACCGTAGCTGAAATAATAATAAATAACAATGTTTTCTAAACTCCATGTTTTATGTCTAGTACACAGTGGTACCATAGAAGTGATTGCTGTGGAAGATTAAAGTTCAATGCAAAATTTAAAGACGTACTTCTACAAAATAGCTCTCTTTCTCTCTCTCTCAGAGACAATCTAAAAAATCTATGTTAGTAATACATTTACACTTGCTACCAAAAATCAGCATACTTGTTTACAATTATCCAACAAATTCAATTGCTAATTTTTATCTATTAATTCCCATCTAGTAGTGTCTGCATGCCAATGAAAAATAAAGTGCAGAAAAAGATCCATACCTTTGCAAGTCATCCAAAGTTCATTGGCAAGACTTCAGATGATGCCTCTTTGCTCTGATCAGGTGTTAAAGTCACAAAAGCATCCATCTCTAGCACAATGACCTGCAAAATATAGGAACCAGGGATATTTCAATATGAAAATCAAGCCATACATACCAGATTTCAAGTTTTCATTTGATCATTTTTGTATTCATGCAGGAGGAAGAGTTGTGATTGATGAACTTGAAAAAAATCTGCAACTCTTGCCAATACATGTAGAGGCTTGTAGGATGACTTTGCATTGGTTTGGTAACACTTCTTCAAGCTCAATCTAGTACGAGCTCAGTTACATCAAAGCAAAGGGTAGATGCGTAAGGGAAATTTAATCTAGCAAAATGCTTTTGGAAGTGGGTTCAAGTGCAACAGTGTTGTTTGGAAAACACTGCATACCATAAAATCATCAACTAAGAGCTCTTGGGCTGACTGCATTGATCAGTATCCAGTGAAAAGTATCTGAATTTATTTCTTTACTACTGCAAGATCAGCATCATGTTTGCACGTAACTTCTCAACTCACATTCATTTTTTAGTGTTACCATCTCTTACTCTTCTTTGGTCCCTATGTCCAGGCTTCCTACATGTTCAAGCTTTGCATGTTCTTTTTTTTGCACATTCAAATGTTGCATCTTTAAGCTCTACATCAGGATTTGGGATTACAAATGGTGCCATCTTCTAAGAGATTTTGAGCACTTTTCATTTTCAAATATTGCTCATTCAGAATTTATAGGTTAGAGAGGCAACATTAGAAACCATTTTTAACATTATCTATATAAATATGCTTCTCAGATTGGTTCTTCAGACAATTTCAGTAATTGCTGCATATTTATCTTTCGAACATCATTCTTGGCACCTTTATTGATATCTATAGCTGTTAAATTGACATAATCAAGGAGTTCATTATGGACACATCCTGTTTTGAACTGGGTTTAACTCTATTCTTCTAATTGTGTGATTGCCATTCTACAATTTTATTGAATTCCATTCTAGAATGCAATCTTGTTATGAAATATTACTGTCAGCAAATTGAATTAGAAAGTTTTTAGTTTTTATTTTTAAGGATCTTTTTTATTTTCAAGAACAAGCTCATTTAATACTGTGAAGGAAAAATCTTCTGCGCAATGTTTTGACATTTAATCATTTAAATTATAAATCAATTTTAACTCTACCAAATCAAGTAACGATCATTTGACATTTTTAGGGGTTCCCTGTAATCCTCTCTCTGAAAGACTAATTATTTATAGGTCAAACCGAGCAAGCACATTGACAATCTAAAAAATCTATGTCAACCGAGCAAGCACATCGACCTATTAATTATTTAAGCTAAGCATCCCCAAGCAAGCACGTCAACTGAGTATCACAAGCATCGCTAAGTACAGGTTCTGCCGAGCGCTAGAAGTTTACCGAGTTCCCTTCAGCGATCGAGCTCTTCAATAACCGAACTCTTCAATGACCGAGCCCCCGGTGAAAACTGCAACCGAGTAACACATAAACACTCCAACACACCAACATGCAAGATTGCCAACTACCCTAGGATGCTCCTGCATCATGAATCCAAAGGTAACATTCATGTGTATGAAATAGAATAACCAGATCAAGAAGAAACAAAATTTGTGCAACTTCAAAAAAAAAAATAGCCCAAGTACCATGATGCTATCATAGTCAATAGCCCAGCATCATATGCTCAGGCAATGTCCTGTAATCACAATTCAACCAGAATCTGAAGCCAAGCTACGAAATGGTTTGTTGTGATTATCTTTGTAACATTTTAAAATCCAAAGTGTAATCTTTCTTCATTAAAATCAAAATTATAGTATTAAAAGAGTATCCAATGTAAAGTTTAGATTTTTCATTCTTGTTCTTCTTTTGGCCACTAATGCAAGATTATATATTTGAACAATGACAAGAAACAGAGAAAAGAGTGGTTGGGTGAGGCATTAAATGGAGGTTGGAAGTGAAAAGGGATACATTTGGGAAGAGTGAAGAAAGAAACCTGCCATCCGTTGTATTCACCCAGGAGGTGCCAGAATCCTGAGAAGTTCTTGGAGGTGCTTTTCCATTCCAGATGAAGGAAGGAAGAAATGGTCAAACATCAAGAAAGCAACTTGCAGTCACAAGTGAGCAATCACAGTAGATCTCAGATAAATTTGATGGGTTAAGTCTACCATCAACTTACATGAATCGCAGTAGTTAATTTCATCCACAGATTCCACATTGTGCACACAAGGGAACGTACAGGGCCTGTAAGAATGAATGGTTTGAAAAATGACTTGTTCAATCAAATAACAATCAATTGGCTTCAATTGGAAGGAAAATCGTTGAGCTGTTGTGGACCAAAAATGCTTCAGACAGTGATACTGATGACTTTAATATGATGATTGCATAAATGCAACAATTCTGAGACACAATAGTATGAGTGGAGGACCTGAAATAAGGGGGCTGGAAGATGCACCTGATCTGGAGTGCGTTCTTCTACTTGCTGGGAATATTAGTTCAGAGAAGAATGTGTTGATGAAAATAACGTTGCAATACAAGGTGCAGGCCTTATCCTGAATGTTGAATGATAGTGAAGAAGAGTAATCTCAGCAACAGGTTTGGATTGGCCAGCCAGTTGTTCGTTCCTTAGCAGAGTAGCCCTGGCAGGATAGCAGGGCTCTCTAGCTAGGCTCTTGACCAAGGGAACCAGTGAATCTTGATCCCCTCTCCTCTAAGGCCAACATCTCATTCAGAATCCAATATCCGATTACATAATTCCCTCTACTCTAATTCCTCACCATCCATTTTTCTCTCTCCATCCACCCTTGGGGCTTCATCAACACCATTATTCTATTGAACTGGCAGGGAGCCTTTAGTAGGTTGGTTCAAGAGCTTGAGGGGTTGAAGGAATACAAGGTAGAGGGCTTATCATGAATGTTGAAATGACAGTGAAGAAGAGTAATCTCATCAACAAGGTTTGCAATGGATTGGACAATTATTGTTAACAGTTTTTTCAATATGTATGCATTTGTGGTCCTTTCCTGAATTTAGCAGGGTACCTGAAAAGAAAGATGAAGATGGCGCTTAAAGTTGAAGACTGATTAAATTTGTTGTAGTCGACATATACCAATTGAACAATAGATTGATTAAGTTTGTTTTAGTCGACATATACCAATTGAACAAAGTTTTTATTTTGTTGGAAAATTTCAGATGGAACAGGGGCAGGAATATTGTTGGAGATATATTAAATTTGTTTTTGCCGAAATATACTCATTGAACACTATTTCATTTTGTAACTTTGTTCAAAAATTTCATATGGAAGAGGGGCAGGAAAGTGACCTCAACAAATCAAGAAACAAAAATTAAATTTCATCCACAAGATCTTAAAGTCTTTCAAACTTTTGGAACAATTTTCTGCTTTCATTAAATCAAAGTTCAAACCAAAACAATTAGAATAGTCAATTTTCTAATTTGCTTCAGCATCATGCTGACCTATTTCATCCATAGGATCTTAAAGTCTTTCAAAATTTTGGAACAATTGTCTCCTTTCATTAAATCAAAGTTCAGACCAAGACAATTAGAATAGTCAATTTTCTAATTTGCTTCAGCATCATACTGACCTATCTGTCCAAAAATCTTGTCTGCTCTCAAGTGTCTTGTATCTGCTTATCTTCTTGTATTGACAATGATCCATACATCCTTCTTATTAATAATAAACAACAAAACTCTAAAGGGTTCTTGCTTTAGGAAATATAAAAACAATCCACCTCTAAGATCAGTTCTAAATTTAACGAAGTGCTACACATATTTTTAGGTCTTTGTAATATCAGTTTTCCCACAACTTTTTGATATATTAGGTTATAGTGTCCTTTGGTCTATCTTCCAATTAGGATTATCAATTTTCTACTTTGCTTCAGCATTGTACTGAGCTGGGTATTTCTCCCAAAAATCTCCTCTCTTTGCTCTCACTATCTTCTATATGCTTATTTTCTCCACACGTTCTTGCTTTAGTTGACATAAAAAACAATTCAATTGCCTATTTTTATCCGTTTAAATTTCTTTTTTCTTTCAATTTTTAATCATCTATTGCTCCTATTTTTCTCTTCCTAATTTGAAATTTTACTATCTGCTGCACATATTTTTAACCCTGTTTTATATCAGTTTTTCCCACAGTTTTTTGATATATTAGGTATATCTAGATGTGAAACCACATATAGTATGCATGGTCATGGAATTCAATGACGATTAGTCTGTACATCCACACAACAGAATTGCATCATCCTCCCATCTGAGGATTAGTCTGTACATATTGACATTGACAATATGACTAATCTTAAACAAGGCAAAAAGTAGAAATCCAAAATAATTAAAAAGAGCTTAACACAACAGACAATTGGTTTTGTACTTGGAATCTTAAGAAAACTATCGGCAGCTTTGGAATAATTTTATCATCCAAAATATCCCCATAATACTGCCAATACAGGTCCCTTCCCGAGTTTAGCAGCAGAACCCACAAGAAAGATAAAGCTGGCCTTCAGAATTGAAGATTCATTAAATTTGTGTCTGTTACTGTACTTGTTGAGCAATGTTTCTTTTATGATGGATTAGGTTGGGGTGAACACCGACGGCCTAATGAAGCCAAACAATGCACAAGAATTAAACAAAAGCAGACAGCTAAAGTTGGGTACCAAGAATAAAAACCAGAAAGCTATAGACAAAAGATGGGATAACCAACTATTATTGATATATTCAAAATGAAGGGAAAACATCTAGAATATGTATTTTAATAATATCAAAAAGCTACTTTATTTATTTAACAATTAGTTTATGGAAGAGACTCACCAAAAAAAATTCCATAAGTTTTTCCTATTCTAAAATTTGCCTCTCTTCTAAGTTTTGTCTGTTCTCATTTCTAAAAGGAAGGAGAACTATTTTCTAGTATAGTGGATGAGACAGAATATAACAGCTCTGAAAAAGGCCATGTGGCTAAACTCCGCAAAGAGTGGGCTATAAAACAAATGCAAATTAGGAAAACTCTGTTCCACCAAAAATTTTCGTGATGCAAATTAACAATTCCTTTGATGAGGATTAATATGTATGTTTGAAATGGTGGTGGAAAGATATTGTTCTGAGCCCTAACTCTGTGTTTTGAAACTCTATTTGGATTGTCTCCTAAAACAAAATCCAGCATCTGAAGTAAGACTTAATTGCTTGCAGGAGGAAATCAGCCTCTCTATATGTGCCAGTTTCTTTAAGGTAACAAAAAATGAAAGGATTCAATAAAAAATCATACAAGTTTACAACTACAGAGAAGAAAATAACATTGTTCATTACAAAGAAAAACTAGAATATTTTCTAAGCAATGACAAAAGTGCTCCTACTTTTGATTGTTGAAGTTTGTCACACAAAGATGAGATGATCATATGACCCATTAAAGACAACAGCCTAGATGATGATTCCTCTCATCTTTTTTGCAAAGATTTTTTATACTTTTCTGCTCATGACCTTATCTACAAATATACAAGCATTCTGTTGTTTCTAGTTCCATATCCATGACTGTGATAGATAATAGACAGAGAAGCAGAAAAATTTTCATATGGGCTGAAAAGATGTAAAATAAAGACTAGAAATGACAATCAAAAGGGGGTTTAATGAGAGTGATAAAGATCACAACAATCATAGGAATTTGTGGCAGTCACTGCCACAAGAAAAAACTTTATGACCAAGAAAAAATAGCTCATAAATTTGATTCTTTTTTCCAAAATAAATTAATCCAAAACCCGATCTGTCTACTCAAGAATATTGTCAAGGACAGCTACAATCATTTTGGGGGGGAATAAAGTGCTAACTTTTGTTTGTATGCAGATAGAATATAATTTTTGGGGCACATTATTTTGGACACGGCTATCCTTCCGACAAAATGCACTATTGACCAGATTTGACAAATCTGAAAACACAACAGATTTTTGCAAAAATTTCAGGATCTGTTCTTCATGATCTGCATATTTTGAATCAAAAACAACAACAAAAAATTCAAAAAAAAATGACTGTTTTTGTAGATCTGGAAAAAAAAATTGTCTCTTGTGCGTTCGGGAGGATAGCCAGTGCCCATTATTTTCAGATAGAGTCCCAAATGCAAACTCCAAATTATGACATTATCAGAAGCTTTATAGGTATCAAAACAGCTGTGTATAAATTCTAGACATTTTCCTTTATATGCACCACTCTATAATCCATGGACTCTTATAATTACCAATAAATTTAAAATAAAAGAAGTTATTGAATAATTTATTTACAAAAATAATATTGATTAAAAAGAAGAAGAACGTATTTTACTAGCAGCAAAAGCAGAAGATGCCTTGACTAATAACAAGAGCATGTATATGTATTACTTCACCATTTGCACTTGTATTGTCAAGTTTCTATCTAAACTCCAAAATAATTACTTTTAATAGTTCATTGGTAGTGATGTAAAATTTCAATGAAAAAAAAATGAATGGCCTTTTACATAGCTGCGATGAAACCTGCTAAGCTTCAGACAATGCTCAATTTGGAGTTCGCACTTGGACTCCAAATGAGGTATGAATATTTACAACAGATTTCATTGATTGATCTAAAAGAAAATTTCATTACAAAATAGAAGCGATAGCATAAGTTCAATAAGACCAATACCTTAACAATCTTTTGAGTTCATGCCATAATAAAACTAGCTATAATCTCCAAACATTCTCATGACATCCATGAAATCTTCACAAATTTTGTTAAAAAAATATTGCCTTACCTAGTCCTCTGTGACACGGGAAGCAACATGAGATACCCTTTGCCAGCGATTCAAATCAACCTCAATTCTGATGTACTAATCAATAACCCTACAAAGACAACATTATGTACACCTGAAACCCTTCAAATCAAAAGATATTTATCACATAGATTGATTGTGTTTACTTTGCTTGAAGGAATGAGGAAAAGGATTTGGCATTAAGCGCTAAAAGAAAATAGCAACACCATCGACTGTATTTGTCTCTGCTTGAAAGATCAAGGAAAAGGGTTTGGCATTAACTTGTACAAAAAAACAACAATGCCAAAAATAAAATAAAAAGACATGCGTCCCGCCATTTTTCTTTGCCGCCTATTGAAAATGCATGAAGCTTTTCTGTTTTAATTTTTAATTTAATATAATTAAAATAATTTTAATTTTTAATGTAAGATAATTAAAATAATAATTTAATGTTTAGCACAATATATTAATTTTGTCTTAAAATTTGGTTAAACGTCTTTTTTATGTAGTGGTGATAGTAACAAGTAAATCAAAGAATATATTATTTTACAATCTATAAGAATGACTTGAGATACATATAGAATAAAATCTCTATATTAAATTTAAAGTAAATGAAAACTATGTATGCATGAGTCTTATCAGAATATCTAGCACATAATTTAATATTTTAAAAAGCAGTCTTTAATGCATGACCATGATCATGAGATAACTACACTATAACTAGCTATGAGAGAATCTCGTTAGATATGCAATAATACGTGTGCACATTCTTGTGCATTTCTCTTAAACTCAATGGACTCCAATGTTAGAAGCCAAAGTTCTACAATTTCTTCTTGCATGGCAAAACGTTGGTTGAAGTTTCAATTATGTTGAATCAAATTATTATTTGTGTCATTAAAGTACTTCAAGCTTGATGAAAACTTATAATAAAATAAGAAATATCATGTTGAGAAATACTATGCTCAATCATGGACCAAAACAACAAGATTAATCATATGTAATCAACACTTATTTTCTATTACTAAAATAGTCAAATGAGTTGGGAATGAAAGAGAGCTGGTCCTATCTTAGTAAGCTAAGCTTATAATTCTCCATGTTTGAATTAGGACTTGTGGAGAGACCTTTTTGTCACTATGGCTAATTCTATAATATCATAAACATGTAGAGTAACTTGTTCCATATCACAATTTCTTCTTGTAAAGAGAGGTTCTACAGATGCCCTCACGGAGTCTATAGGAGTATTAATCATTCATTTAGTCATTTTTATTAGGGTAACTAATTATTTAGTCATTTTAGTTGTGATTTTACTCGATGACCAAATTGGTCATTTATTTAGTCATTTATATTTGTAGAACATGATCAGTTTTAGTCACATGACTAAAAAAATGGTACAACATGATCAGTTTTAGTCATGTGACTAAAAGTTTTAGTCACCTAGTCATTTATTTCCCAAATTCTACTAGTGATGGAGAAATCTTCAAGGGGGCTTCAAAGAAATTGAATCCTTCAATGGCTAATAATGGATCTCCTTGATGAATGTTTGAATGCTTGGCTTGAAGATAAATGAATGCTTTCTTTCTTTCCTTCTCCTTCCTTCTTGCTACTTGATTGCGAAAGCTTATGAAAATTAGATGCAATTGCTTGATTGTGGATTGTGAACATGAGAGAGGAAGGCTTCCATTTATAGTGATCTAAGGCACAAACCTCTAGAGAAGGCCAACATTGGAGAATTAAATCTCAATTAACCTTAACCCCTAGAAATGGACCTATATTAAATGCAATTTAAGGATTCACCATTCTGAAATCTGAAACAGCCGACTCAAAAGCAGGAAAATAAAGTTTTCTAAAACCTGACATCCCCAAACTTACGAAAACTAAAATTTGGAACAGGGGTCAGGGATGAGGTGGTCTCTTCCCTAGGTCAGGGACGAGGTCATCTTTGACCTAGGTCAGGGAATAGGTCATCCGTGACCCTCCAGGTTGTCCTTGACCCTCTAGGTCATCCTTGACCCAGGAGGTCAAAAACTCCAGGTTCTCAGAGGAAGTTTCCAAAAAATAGGTTGGAAACAGGAAGAGAGAAGTAGAATAGGGGGAAACAACTAGATCCATGAAAAGACTCAATCAAGGTGCTTAACATGACCCCGAACCACTTACTCAGAGGGCTAAATGATCTTATCATGGAAGTGCTTCCATTTTAAGATGATACACTAAGCCCTCACTTTAGCAAGAATATGGACTCGATGCAAACTCTTGGTAAAGGAAATCATAATGAAAAGATAATCTTATCTTAATCAAAGGGACAAAGAGAAACCTCAAGCCCCCAGGGACTCAGGTCTTCACCAACTCCAAGATCACAATAAGAGAGACATCTCTAGAGAGAGAAAAAAAGAGAGTGTGTGATTATCTTTCCCAATGAGAACTTATGTCCCATTGTGAACCATACAAGGAAATAACACAACTAGAAGATGGAATTGAACCGCCTAGTGAATGTGGCTACTCAGTAGTCAACCCATCAAGGATTTACCCTTAGGAATATTCTATTCCATAAGAGTAAAACCAAAAACAAAAGACATCTAGTCTTAAGGACACCTTTGACCTTAAGGGATCAAAAAAATTTGAAACTGGAGGGATCAAGAGATCCTAAAATATAAATCCACGCTTTAAGGATTAGTCACTAATCCAAAAAGGGAGAAAAGATATCTTGAAAAATAATATATGTATACCAAAAAAGTGTGTGTGTGCAATAGGTGAGCAAAGCATATGCCCCCAAGTTAAAGTCATTGCTAACACTTTAATAGGAGCAATGGCTTTAACAGAAACATAAACAACTCTATTGATTATGTTTCCACTATGAGATGCCCCTAGACGAAGATAAATCAAGGGGAATACTACATAAACATACCGAGAACACATAAGGGAACTACCTACCATGGACTCAATATGATCATAAGATAATATATATATATAATACTATTGCAAATGAATTGACATCATTCCCAAAAGAAAGTAGAACTACAATCACAAAGGAGAAAAGATCACATAAGATATACAAAGAAGAATCTTTTCAGACCATGCCTTGGAGACCAAAAAGAATTAGTGCTACCAAGTCGGAGATCCAAGAAAATTACACAAGGAAACATTTATGAATAATAGCACATTTACAACATAACATGAAACAACATATAGAAGAATAGAGATACATATAGAGGAACTTTTACAACAAGTTCAATTCCATTATCACCTTGCACCAACAAAATAACAAGGGTCGTATAAAAGAATCTAACAACATTTAGCAAACACATCACAGGAGAAGCACAGTACAATAGGAAAACAGATAAAAAGGCTACCACAAAGGACAAGTCGATCAAGCATGTCACCTACTCTCCCCATCTCATTCTATATCATTTAGGGAAGGTGGGTAACTCGCAAGAGGGACTATATCCAAAACAGTAGGAATGATAGCCAGTTCCAAACAAGGATCCTCTTGAGAATCACAATGTTTGATACCACCTGTGTAAGTGTTAATTGTGATGAAAGCATATTAGGTAAATCAATGTCAATGTCAATAGTCTTATATTTATTATCAACATCATCAAGAGTATCTTCTTCATTCAAATTAATCAAAATAGGATCTAAGATATGAAAAGGATCATCATAATCATGTATTTTAACATCATTATTAGTAACAACATTATTCATAGGCTTATCATAAGAAAGTAAAGAATTTTGAAGAATAGAATTACTAGCTTTAGCTTGAGCACGATGTTTCTTATGATGTTCATTAGCAGATCAATTACATTTTTCTTTACTTGAAATATGATGAGAACTAGGAGGAACAATCACAAGATCCTTCACAGGTTCATTAGGAAGATTAATAGGATTATTAATAGTCAGACGATCAACAACAGGAACTTGATTAACAGATGTAGAAGCCATGGATAAAGGAGGTATAGAAGGTGTAGGAAAAAGACCATGATTAAGATCCATCAGAGGTACACTTAATTTGATAATCTTACGATGCTTATAGGCTTGATATGAGCGGAAAATATTATTAGGTCGAGAAGGACATGAATTAAGTAATGAATGCCAAAAGAACTCAACAGTAGCACAATCTATGGGCCTAGAAGGTTGATATAAACGATGATTAACCATCTTCACTTCTTCATCATGAACAAATTTAAGACATTTATGGATAGGTGAAGAAACAATATGCATGACATTCAACCAAGGCAAACCTAGCTTAACTTTAAATTAATTAGAAGTAGGAACAACAACAAAGGTAGTGTTCATAATTTTACCACAAAGTTCAGCCGAAAAGTTAATAGAACCAAATGATGGATAAAGAAAACCATTACAAGTTTGAATCCACACATTAGATGTATCATAAGAATTGCGTTAAAAAAATTTCATAAAAAGATTTTCTTCAGTAATAACATTGACTAAGGATGTAGGATCAACAAGAAAACCAAGAGTAGGTATCCATGAAATCCTAACATTAATGTAAAGGGGACCATTAGGAGCTTTAATAGTCTCAAAATCATCAAAGGTAATCAAAAGTTCACAAGGTCTTTTATTCTTAGGTTGTTGTCGAGGTTTAGGTTGAGTTTTCAATTTTGGCTTAGGTTTTGGTTGATATTGAGATGGAGATATAGATTGAACAACATGGTCCACTTGATTAACAATGTGATTAAGATCATCCATATTTGAATCATACACAATTTCCATAGAAGATGGCTGAGCAATGGTATTAGCATCATGTGCAGGTAAAGGATTCTTGTAGATTTGAAGATTTTGATTAGGAGGAGAGAAAGATTTGTTCCCACTACCATCAAGATTATCAACATATAAGGCATTAGAGTTAATTAAGTATCGAACCTTATGTTTTAAATAATAAAATTTCTCAGTATCATGACCATTCTGACGATGGTATTGACAAAAAGCTCTAGGATCAAAAGATTTAGATGCAATCATAGTAGGTAAAAGAGGTCGAATAGGAGGTAAAGTAATCATATTAGTAGTTAACAACCTATTCATAATAGAATGTAAAGATTCAGAAAGAGGAATATATGTATGATTTAATCGAAAAGAAGTGGATGCAAAAGTGGCATTGTGAGATACAACAACAACTTGATCAACAACTGCATTTGCTTGTTTATTTATCTTGACATAGTTGTTAAATTTTTGAAATTTGTTTGGATTAGGATTAGCATCAATTTTATCAACTAGAAGAGGAGCCATTGGAGTGGTGCTCTCAAATTGACTCACTTGTAATTGATAATGATGAAGTGTTTCACTAAGTTGTTGAAAAGAGGTAAATTCAGTAAGCAGAATCTTATCTCTAATATCCTTTTGTAAATTTTAAATAAACATACGTTGAATATCAATTTCAGGAAAATGATAGGAAATTTGAGCATGTAAATGCTGAAATCTACCAATGAATTTAGTCAATTGTTCCTTAGCACTTTGTTTACAATGCATCGAATCAGTCAAAGACACTTGTGGGCCATTGTTGTTTTGAAATTGTTGAATAAAAGCATTAGCAAATTTTGGAAAAGAGTTAATAGAATAAGGAGGCAAAGAACAATACCATTTTAAGGCCTTGTCATGAAAAGTTCTAGAAAAGTTCTAACCAAATTGATCATTGTTGAATCATTAGAGGAAATATGAGGAGTAGCAACATTAGAGACACTAGGTGAAGTGTAAGAAGCTGCAAGGATGGTAAACACAATAGGAGGAACACTTGGAACTATAGTTGGAAGAGGATTAGATTAGGTAAAAGGAACATTATGATAAGAGGGTTGTGATGTAGGAAGGGAGACAGGAGGAACACTCATAGGAACAGAGGGAACCTTCACAGTCACCAAAGAAGGAATATAGGTAAGAATACTAGGTAAAGGAAGAGAAGAAGGTTCTACACTAGTGACAGGAGGAATCAACCCTAAATCTTGAGCTTCTTGAGCTAAAGTTTTAACATTTGAATGCACGAGGTGAGTAATACCACACAAGAGGTTAACACCTTGATCACTATCATGAAGAACTTTCTTAAGAGCCTCTATAGCTTAACTAGAATCTTGAATATGGTTTTCTTGAATAAGCCAATTACCCATTTTATCAAGTTTAGTTGCAATTTTTTTGACTTGTTTAGGAGAAAATCTTAAAGAATCATCCTCATCATGAGATGAGTGAGAAGATTTTTTCTCCATAATAGGATTGGAATCATGAAGAATCAAATTATCATCTGGGATCCTAAGGAGAGGAGAGGAAGATTTTAGATCAAAGGTACCCATGAGTCTACAACTTCATCTAATCGGGATGTTATAAGAAGGGGACTAGTAGTAGTAAAGGTCATAAACCAATGCAATCCAAATGAACTAAACTAAGAAAACATAAAACATGAATATTTTTGTATTTTGAAAGAGATTTTGTAATTTTTTTATATTTTTGAAATATAGAAGCAAGAAATCTAATTAGTGTGCAAGATTTAAAATAAAAGGCAAATCTAACATCAACAAGATAATATAAAGGGAAATCTAACACCATAAAACACAATAGGAAATCTAATTCCACAAGAGAAAAGAGGGTAACTATGTTGAGCTCACCAAAATGAATGATATGAAATAGTAGTTTACCAAAATGAATGGGATAATTATGTGTATAGGGTTGAATAGTGGTAGATAAGATAATATGATATGCAAAGGGAGATTATAAGACCTATCCTTAATCCAAATTTCCAAAAGCAAAGATCCAAATGGATTAATCACCAAGAAATGATCAATGCACAATTGAATCAAACAATGGAGAACATGAAGAATGGAGAAAATCCTATAATCCACTATAGCAAGTGTGTACTTGAAATTTAAAATGAATGGAAGGAAAATACTAACCTCAAAATAGGTCAAATCTAGAAAATACTGATTTCTGATGTCTGTGTACAACATCAGGAAATTCTACAACATGTTCTGAACTGGAAATGCCGAGACAGAGAAAACCCATAAAAATTTTGTCTTTCTAGAAGTAGGTCATCCTTGACCTAGATAGCAGGGCAAGGTCTTACCCTGGGGCAGGATCCTACCCCTCAGAGCTCTGATGGAAATTTTGTTTGTGAATCTTAGAAGTTCATCAAAAAGGGTATCCAGATCTAAACTTAAATTCACTATCTTGTACATGTACCTGCAAGAAAAATTGTTTTGTTTGTTTGGATGGGGGGTTTGCCTTGGTCAAACCCCAATTTAGGAATTAACCTTGAAATTGAATTGAAATAGTAATATGCATAAACAAAGTAAATGGAACTATTCACCTTGCTTATGTTGAAGTCCTTATAGGGGATTCTAATCCTTGAATCCACAAGTAGGGATGCTCCAAATGAATGTAGAAGTATGTTAGATGTCTCAAATCAATGGCATTAGATCTTCAACACCAAACTTGAATGTATATTTGCATAGGAAGAGGCTTGGATGAATGTTGATAGAGATATCTTCAAGGGGGCTCAAAAGAGATTGAATCCTTCAATAGCTAACAATGGATATCCTTGATAAATGCTTGAATTCTTGAATGCTTGGCTTGAAGATGAATTAATGCTTGCTTTCTTTCCTTCTCCTTCTTTCTTGCTACTTGATTGTGAAAGCTTATGAAAATCAAATGCAATTGCTTGATTGTGGATTGTGAAAATGAGAGAGGAAGGCTTCCTTTTATAGTGATCTAGGGCACAAACCTCTAGAGAAGAACGACATTGGAGAATTAAATCCCAATTAACCTTAACCCCTAGAAATGGACCTAGATTAAATGCAATTTATGGATTTACCATTCCAAAATTCAAAACAACTGACCCGAAAGCAGAAAAATAAAGTTTTCTGAAACCCAACATCCTGAAACTTCCAGAAACTAAAATTTGGAATAGGGGTCAGAGATGAGGTAGTCTCTACCCTAGGTCAAGGACAAGGTTGTCTCTGACCTAGGTTAGGGACCAGGTCATCCTTGACCCTCCAGGTCGTCCTTGACCGAGGAGGTAAAAAACTTTAGGTTCTCAGAGGAAGTTGTTAGAAAATAGGTTGGAAATAGGGAGAGAGAAGAAGAACAAGGGGAAACAACTAGATCCATACAAAGACCCAATCAAGGCACTTGACATGACCCCAGACCACTTACTTGGAGGGCTAAGCACTCTTATCATGGAAGTGCTTCCATTTTAAGATGATAGACTAGGTACAAAATCTCTTTGGATTAGAATTTGTTTGGAAGAAATTGAAGAGAAGATGAAGAAATTGGAGAGAAGATGATTCAGACTACAGTATTTTTTTTTAACAAAATGAGTGCCATTAAGCTAGCAAAGAATGTAGTTCATCATAGAAAGACAAATCATTTTGGTTTGAATTATCTTTTCATTTGTGATTTGGTACAGAAGAAGTAAGTTTAATTGGAGCACATAAACACTCAAGATTAGCTAGTAGATATCTTCACCAAGTCAGTTGCAAAAAAATTAGTTTTTGGCACTTTGTGATTAGATTGTGAGCACTCTCAACATCAAGGGGAGTATGTTAATAATCTATGTTGCGTATGTAGCTCCTAAAAAATAGGGATTTCTCAGATAGTTATTTTTTTATTTTATTTATATGCAAAAAATGCATGTACATATACATGCATAGGGTAGTTTTAGTAAACAACAATTTTTTTTGTGTTTTTTTTCTTATTTTTTATATGTCTGCAAAAAATGCTTCATATTTTTCTCTAAGAAATGCTACCCACACCATTCTAGTGAAATTATCAACATGAACCATAAAATAACTTTCACCATAGAATGCTCTTGTCTTTGTAGGAACACTCAAATCTGTGTGCACAATCTCCAATTTCGCTGAATTAGTAAAATTATTGCTTGGAAATGAACTTTTCTTCTATTTTACCATTACACATTCCTTACTAACCATGTTAGTAGGTTTCACAATCTTAGGAAAGTCTATAAGTACAAATGTGGTACTATTATTCACATTTTATCAAAGTTGATATGATAAAATCTCTTATGCCATAACCAACTATCATCCACTTTAGCAACTAAACATTTGATCTTAGTACATGTTAATTGAAAAACATTACCTTTGATCTTATACATGTTCTAATTATGGTACCATATTTATCTTTGATAGTGCAACTGTTCTCCTTGATATGTACTCTGTATTCTTTTTCCAGAAGTTGTCCAACACTTAAAATATTATGTTTCAAACCATCAGAAAACTAAACATCATTGATGCTAGTCTTTCCATCAAAATCATTTTCCTTTTATATAACAAGCTGCATTGTTTTCAACTCTAACTATTCCCCCATCATAACTTTTTAATTCAATAAATTTATTCATATCTCCAGTCATGTGATGGGAACAAACAATGTCTATAATCCAATCAGATTTATTTTCAACTTCTTATACTAATGCTTTCTCTTCTCTAACTTCTTCTTTTTTAGGATTTTCTTCCTTAATAGAAACAAATCCCATTTCATCATCACTTTCACCCATGGATTTTGGGTATGTGCAGGATCATGATATGCCAAAAAGTGGTGATGTGAAAAGAAGTCATGTTTGATAGACTCTTTTAAAAATAACTATAACTTTCAAAAAATATAACATTTTTGAAATCTAAAATATACATCACATTCAATGCTTCACCTAATACAATAATAATAAACAATTCTTTCAATTTGGTGAAGTTTAGACTAAGTTAAGGTGGTCAGACACGAGAGTTTTTATAGTCAAGAAAATTTATAGCAAAAAAATCATAATTAATTATTTAGTTGAAAAAATAATACACAAAAATATATATCACATCTAGACAAGAGTCTACTACTTTTATCTATAATTTTATAAAAATAAATTATCATTTGATTTTGTTTAATGTGGTCAGACATACACCTACTTGTTATCTTTCTAGTCCTGATTGATAGACATTAAAAAATAACTATAAATTTCAAACTATATAACATTTTTGAAATAAAAAATGTGTCACATTCTATGATTTTCCTACTACAATAAAAATAAAAATCAATTTGATAAAGTTTAGACTAAGTTAACGTGGTCATACATGAGAGTTTCAGTATTCTGGAAAAGTTGTAGAATAAAAATCATAATTAATTATTTACTTGGAAAGAAAGTACAAAAAAATATGTGTCACATCCAGACATGATTTTACTACTTATATCTAGAATCTTGTAAAAAAAATTATCATTTGATTGTGTTTAAGGTGGTCAGACATACACCTAATTCTTATTTTTTTCTTGAAATTTTTGTACTTCTACATTAAAATTTGAAATTTTTAACATACAGAATAATTATTTTTAAACAAAGGCCTAGTATATTAGAAACTAAATTCAATTTTCTACAGATTCTTTTGTTACATATTTTTGATATAATATTTATAACTTGTTCAAATTTTTATGTCAACTTTCCTAAACCTAATTTTCTAAATTTTCATTGCCACTTAAGGGCCTAGTTTGACATACCATGATCCTACACATACCCTTCTTTATTATCATATTATTTATTATTTGCAAAAAGACAATCCTTAGGTATTGTATATTTGTAGTCTTTTCTAGTCTTTCTTACTCTCATGACTTTTAGAATAATAATGGCCATATCCATTACAAGTCCAACATTTAAATATTTTTTTACCTTTAGGATCTCTTTTCATAAGCAGGGAAAGTCCTTCCTCAATCTTCTTTTCTTCTTCAACTTTTTCTCTGCTGCAACTAGAAGAGTCTTCACTTGTACTTGTACTTCTTGTAAACATAGTTTGAACACTTAGTGCGCTAAAAGCAGTCTCTATTCTAGGAAATTCTCCACTTTGTCTCATCCCCATTTTTGCTAACTGTAATCTTCCAATAAGATTCTCTTTAGTGAAATCATGTGTGCAGAGAATAACTTGTTCAATAATTTATGTTTTTTGTTTAAATGTAGGTGTTAAGGTCTTCACTAGATCCTCCATACAACTTCATCTTCATATTTTTCTCCTCCACAAGTCTTAATTCCTATAACAATCTATGATATTCTACCAAAGTAAATTCTTACAGATTCATCTTCGATCATTGTAGAATCTTGAAATAAGCATAGCCAATTCAGTAATCTAACCTTTCTAGCAAGATTATCACCTTCAAATTTATTTTGCAAAGCAATCCAAGCTTCATGAGAAAGCCTTAAATTTTTTCCTTGAGAAAATTCAACTTCTAGAAGAACTGGTAATAGTGCTTCTCTAGCAATCATATTGAACATGAATACGTCTTCCTAACTTTCATCACACTCTTCAAGTTTGTCTTCTTCAATCCCATCCTTTCTATTTGTAGTGATCAACCAGTATCCTGTGGCCATGCATAACAAGTGTGTATTCATATTTTCTTTCCAATTGTCATAGTTAACTCCATCAAACTTCTGAATTACTTTCCTAAAATGTGCCATAGATCTCCTTAAGTTGTTAAGATTTTTCTTCAAGGACCTAATGCTCTAATACCAGTTGTTAGAAAGTAAAGTCCACCATGATAACTGAGAGGGGGGGGGGGTGAATCAGTTATGCAATTAAAACCATTCTCATTATATTTATTCGATCGAAAACATGTAAGCAATAAGATCACCAACCAAAGAAAGATAAACATACACAATAACCCTTGATCAAAGGGAAAACCTTGGTGGAAATGATGCCCACAAGATGATGTACTAATATAAATATTCCTTGTGAGAGGGTGGACCTTGTTAGAAGTCAATGAACTACATTTCATGGGACACTTGTACAAAGAGTCCTCATGAGGAAAAGGTCTCTCTCCCTTTCTCTCTTTGGTCTTTGTGAGACACTTGACATGTGTCTTTCCCTTCCACTTTCTTCTCCTCCATGTCAATGTGAGAGGAACATCATCCCTATTCTTCCTCTCACATTCCAACTACATCCCCCTTTCTCTCAACTCCTTCAACTAAGTCAATTCTAGCCCTAGGATCTTCCACCTTTCATTCTCAACCATAGGATCGTGCCACCTAGGCCTAGATCCTCCAAAACTCTATAAAAGGAGCCTCATTTGCCCTTTGTGGGCTAATAGAAAATAGGGATTTTTGAGAACAAGCATTCAAGCATACAAGCATACAAGCATTCAAGCATCCAAGCAATCAAGCAAACAAGCATTTTCATTATCATCCCCATCATTTGCATTCTATTCATTAGATTTGCATAAGCTATTGTGTATCCATTTCACTCAATCTCCACACTTTGGAAACATCTTGGGAAAAGGGCTTCATTTGGAAATCTAAGAGCTCAACATCTTCAAGAAATCAAGGTTAGGAGGGCAATGGAGACAAGCTGCATTTGTAGGTGAAGGTAAAATTGTTATTTTGGCTTCATTGTTTATTGCATTCTTCATTGTAGTTTGCTTATTAGATAGATTTGTTAGCTTCTTTTAGTTAATTCATCATTTAGAATAGTATCCAACTAATTTATAAAAAATAAATTCCTATTCTAATCTATCATTTGATCTACCCTAAACATGTTCTAAATCTAATCTAACATGCATCAAATCATAATAATACAGAGCAGGATCGAGTCACCTATCGGTTCACCCGAATCGGGTGGTCGCTGGAAGCGTCTGACTCTCTCGCAGCGGTGATCTAACAAGGGAAAAGGCATCCTGGCGGCTCTGCTCTTCTCTCTCTCATGCTCTAATCTCCAAATGACAAGTGTGCACAATGAGCCTATTGTGGACCCCTTGGCCATATTTATAGCTTGTGGACCCGATGTGCTTGGTGTGGATCCTACCTACTGTTTTTCTTCTATTCTACCCCGTTTTCATCCATATTTCTTCCCATTCTTTCATGAGATTGATTGGACAACCCCATAAAATCATAAATAAATTAAAAAAAATCTTTTTACAAACTTCAAATAATCTTTTTTTTTTTAGTCAATCTCTCGAGGGGGCATCCATAGGTCATTTGAGACATTGTCTGGGGCAGGGGCAAAAATGCTTGATTTTTTTCTTTGAAACAGTGTGACCAGCACATTATTTCAAAGAGGGGCAAAATGTATACACCTAAAAATAGCTTCATTAATTAATTAAATATTTATTATTTAATTATTATTGACTTGATAAATTAATTAAATATTTATTATTTAATTAATATTTGTTTCCTCTATTTATTAAGTAAATTATTCAATTTATTTAATAAATTCACTATAGTCTAATTCTATATCCTAAGTCTTCTAAATAGTCTATTAAAAGTGATTTTATTAAATACACAATCACCTAAATATGACTAAATCCCCTAGTCCACTTCATCCACCTAGTCACCTGACACATCACCTTGGCTAAGATAAATAATTATTATTAATTATTTATTCATAATTATCCTCACCCACACATGTCCTATTCTTAAGGGCTATGTGGCCTCATAGGACTTGGTCTCATGACCACATGTCCTCTCAACAACCAAGTCAATAGACCTTCCCTATTCCTAAGGGGCTTCTCAAGCCACCTCTAAGGGTCAAAGGTGACTCATGGGACACTTGTACAAAGAGTCCTCATGAGGAAAAGGTCTCTCCCCCTTTCTCTCTTTGGTCTTTGTGAGACACTTGACATGTGTCTTTCCCTTCCACTTTCTTCTCCTCCGTGTCAATGTGAGAGGAACATCATCCCTATTCTTCCTCTCACATTCCAACTACATCCCCCTTTCTCTCAACTCCTTCAACTAAGTCAATTCTAGCCCTAGGATCTTCCACCTTTCATTCTCAACCGTAGGATCGTGCCACCTAGGCCTAGATCCTCCAAAACTCTATAAAAGGAGCCTCATTTGCCCTTTGTGGGCTAATAGAAAATAGGGATTTTTGAGAACAAGCATTCAAGCATACAAGCATACAAGCATTCAAGCATCCAAGCAATCAAGCAAACAAGCATTTTCATTATCATCCCCATCATTTGCATTCCATTCATTAGATTTGCATAAGCTATTGTGCATCCATTTCACTCAATCTCCACACTTTGGAAACATCTTGGGAAAAGGGCTTCATTTGGAAATCTGATAGCTCAACATCTTTAAGAAATCAAGGTTAGGAGGGCAATGGAGACAAGCTGCATTTGTAGGTGAAGGTAAAATTGTTATTTTGGCTTCATTGTTTATTGCATTCTTCATTGTAGTTTGCTTATTAGATAGATTTGTTAGCTTCTTTTAGTTAATTCATCATTTAGAATAGTATCCAACTAATTTGCATACATTGTTGGTGCTAGAATACATTTGCATACTAATTTGCATACATTAGTATACATTTTTGGATACTATTCTAAATGATGAATTAACTAAAAGAAGCTAACAAATCTATCTAATAAGCAAACTACAATGAAGAATGCAATAAACAATGAAGCCAAAATAACAATTTTACCTTCACCTTCAAATGCAGCTTGTCTCCATTGCCCTCCTAACCTTGATTTCTTGAAGATGTTGAGCTCTTAGATTTCCAAATGAAGCCCTTTTCCCAAGATGTTTCCAAAGTGTGGAGATTGAGTGAAATGGATGCACAATAGCTTATGCAAATCTAATGAATGGAATGCAAATGATGGGGATGATAATGAAAATGCTTGTTTGCTTGATTGCTTGGATGCTTGAATGCTTGTTCTCAAAAATCCCTATTTTCTATTAGCCCACAAAGGGCAAATGAGGCTCCTTTTATAGAGTTTTGGAGGATCTAGGCCTAGGTGGCACGATCCTATGGTTGAGAATGAAAGGTGGAAGATCCTAGGGCTAGAATTGACTTAGTTGAAGGAGTTGAGAGAAAGGGGGATGTAGTTGGAATGTGAGAGGAAGAATAGGGATGATGTTCCTCTCACATTGACACGGAGGAGAAGAAAGTGGAAGGGAAAGACACATGTCAAGTGTCTCACAAAGACCAAAGAGAGAAAGGGGGAGAGACCTTTTCCTCATGAGGACTCTTTGTACAAGTGTCCCATGAGTCACCTTTGACCCTTAGAGGTGGCTTGAGAAGCCCCTTAGGAATAGGGAAGGTCTCTTGACTTGGTTGTTGAGAGGACATGTGGTCATGAGACCAAGTCCTATGACGCCACATAGCCCTTAAGAATAGGACATGTGTGGGTGAGGATAATTATGAATAAATAATTAATAATAATTATTTATCTTAGCCAAGGTGATGTGTCAGGTGACTAGGTGGATGAAGTGGACTAGGGGATTTAGTCATATTTAGGTGATTGTGTATTTAATAAAATCACTTTTAATAGACTATTTAGAAGACTTAGGATATAGAATTAGACTATAGTGAATTTATTAAATAAATTGAATAATTTACTTAATAAATAGAGGAAACAAATATTAATTAAATAATAAATATTTAATTAATTTATCAAGTCAATAATAATTAAATAATAAATATTTAATTAATTAATGAAGCCATTTTTAGGTGTATACAAGTACATATGATTCTTTGTTAGGAGACTTTGAATCTCTTCTAGGAGATTCCAACCCTTTTAGGAGTTGAGAAAGAAGACATAAAGACCCACTATCCAAACAGTCTTAGTATTATCCTCACCGAGTAATACAACTGACCAGAACAACTATCAACAACAGATTATTTTCCAAATATAGTTCTTTGTAAGTTCATTTTGCCTCACTCACACCAATATCTGCTTTGATCCAAAGATATTTCCTTTTAGGTTCGCTAGATCTCATACATAAGTTTTGCATCTTCCATAATGCAAAGATATAACCATATATCGCACATACACACACACACACACCATCCAAGGAATAATCTTTCCTTTATAAAAAGTCCAATAATAATTTATTGATTTTTCCTTGAGTATTTCCTAATTTATAATTATAATATAGGACCATTTTAAGATATTACTTTACATGTTACATTACAATATTTTTATTTTTTTTTACAATTACAGTCAAACCGTCAGCTCACACTCTCTATAACTTTACATACACTTCTCATCTGACTTAGCTCCTTTAACCATGTCATCTCTGAATTGTCTTCATCCTATGATCAAGTCCACTTAATCAAATTCCATATATATTAGGAGATAAAATCTAGATATCAGAAGCCACTCTTTGCAAACACTACCTAAACACGGTCTTGAGTAAAACCATCATATATCTATCCAGAATTGATAATTTTGTATGCGCTGTAAACTCTATTATCAAGGTATACTCTGGATCATACTATCAAGTGCGCATAGGCTTATCTTCAATGCTTGAACTAAGTGAAGACAAACTCTGTTTGCTACATTGCCAATATTCATAGAATAACTAGTATGTTGACACCAATGAAAAATTGTCGTGAATGCAACACACAATCATTGTAACATGTCTCCAACATCGCTAGGATACTCCTCCATAAGAATACCATAAGAAATCACACTAAAATATTGATTATATGATGATGAAGACTGACCAAGATCAGGAGAATACAAGAGAGTAGAAAAGTTAGATTAGTTATTGTCTTGTCATTGTTGTCAAGCAATTAATTTTCAGTTTATATTATTTTGGCATATCATTCAGTAATGATATAGGATGAATGAGTTAAGGAGAAGAATAATTGAGATTTTGTGAACTTAGAGAGCTTAAATGGGCAATTGATACAGATCAGACAATGTTAAGATCATGTTGATATGATTATTTTCTACCAAACATATGATTATGTTAAGTTGGTAAATCATGATAATAAAGTTTTTTCAAGTCGGTAAGTTAAATTATTTTGGCTACCAAGCAAGAAAAGTCACTTGGTAAGGTAAAAGGTAAAACAAAGTTCACTCAAGGTAAAGCGAGAGGAACCGAAGGTACCGAAGAACAATGAAAGGTTTAGGCATCGAAAAATGGTAACCAAAATACTAATGAAGTACACCGAACAAGGAAGAAAAATTAAATAAGGATTGAATCAACATTTAATGATTAGCTATCATGAGTTGGATTATCATGATGATAAGGAAAGTTAATTACAAAGATATAAGGTTATGAAAATTCAAGGAGAAGATCTACGACAAGATCTAAGAGGAAAAAATAGGAGGAAATTCTTAGAAAAGTCCGTATTTCAAGGTGAAAAGAGGATGTGTTATCGAGATCCAGATTCAAGGTATAGTGAATTGAATGGCTAAGATTGATTAAAGAAAAATGTCATAGATGAGATTAAGAGGAAAATATTGTATATATAAAGGATTAATTTGTATGAACAAATGACTATCAAATTGAAGAAAATGAGAGTCACTAAATGAAGCAGTGAAGAAGGAACATAGATATTGCGAGTGGGAAAGAAGGATTTGATGAAGTATTGAAGCTAGTGGATAATGAATAATTGAAGAGTGTACAAAGGATCTGATTATGAAAGCTAGTGGATAATGAATAATTGAAGTGAAGATTGAAGAGTGCACAAAGGATCTAATTATGCAAAGTTGGTTGCATATATATAGCTCAATTTATTTACTATTTCTTACTAGCATTTGTAGCAGAGAAATATCTTAATAGAGTGGAATTAACAGTCTAATTGTAAAGTCCATGAAAAAGGTAACATTCTAAAGAGTGTTTGAAGCCCTCTAACAAGGCCACTCCTAACAGGGTGAAGATCATAACAAATTTGGTAAATCCCTTTATCAGGTCACACATGATAGTGTGTAATATAATCTTTAACTAGATTGTCTCTGCACTAGGCGTACTTCAAAAGAGTATTTTATTAGTGGGTGAAAATTCCCATTGTGGTTTTTTTAAAAAGCTAGGTTTCCATGTTAAATATTGATGTTACATGTTGTGAATGATTTTTGTGAATGATTTACTGACTGTAAAAAATTATTTACTATTGTCAGTAAATAGTGTAGTGTGTTTAACCCAACTACGACCATGTTAATTAGAGAAAATTATTTTAGGTATGTGGGATTAGGGATTACTGGTTCACCCCCCCTCTCTATAATCCAATAGAGCTAAGACAAAAGATCAAGGATTATGGAATTGATAAAAAGAATGTAGAGTTAATCTATAATTTGTTGGCTAAGCTTCCTTTAGCGTATGCATATTTTATCTCTAGCTTCTATACCCATAAGTTGTCATTAGGTTCTTCATACAACATGGCTTCATTTAATGCCTTCATTGAGATGTTGATGGTAGAGAAATCAAATTTGATGAGCATGTGGATTCTCAAGTATTCACATTCTAAGGTGTATGTGGATAATCAAGGTAATGAAGGGCATCAAAGTCAAATTTCTCAAAAGAAGAAGAAGAATTGGAAGCCTAAGTCTCAAAAAGAAAGTGTGCAAACAAATTCCAAACAACAAAGCACTTCTAGATCATCTCAAAAGGGTAAATTTTCAAAGAAGGAGAAGCGATTTTGTGCATATTGCAAAAAGGATGGACATGAAGAACATTTTTTTTATAAGGACATTTATGAATTAAAGAATATTCTTTTAAAGAATAAGATCAATTTTCCCTCTAGGATGTCTACATCAACTACTTCTTCACAAAATTCATAAAAAGATGAAGGAAAGGGTTGCAAATTTTTCACATAAAAAAGGACAAGATTTATATTCTTCTTTAAGTCATGATTCAGGGAGATGTCTTCTAGATTCGGGGGATTCTTATCATATCACTTCTTCACAGTCCACATTTTTATCATGTGATCCTTGCAAAGGTCAACCTATTTTGATGTGAAATTACACTTACGTGATTGTGATTGGGAAAGGAAGTATTGATGTTTGGGAGGGACACTTCAATGATGTGTTGTGTGTTCCACACTTGACCAGTAACCTTATTTTTATCTATCAAATAATAAATAGTGCTACAAAGAAGACTATGGAATTTACATCTGATTTATTTTTCCTCCAGGACTTGGAGAATAGAGGATTTATTGCTACTGGGATGGTGGATCACTCTTCTTAGTTGTACTCCTTTGTAGAATGTATTCCTCTTGATGAAATTAATTATTTAGCATATGATCACACTTACAGTGATGATTCAGATATTGATGAGATTTTTTGCAACTTGAAGTTGGGTATTCTCACTCGTGATCAAGTTCTTGAGCCTTCCATTTCATCTCCATGTATTGAGACTTCTTCGAATCTTTCTCATGATGATTCTTACATTCATACAAGCATGGGTTTAGGTAATTCAATGTAGCAAGATATTCATTGTCTTCTAGAATCATTTCCATGGGATGGCTACTTCATAGATGTTGTAGGTTTATTTGTGGAGTCCTACATTTTAGTTTTGGATCTACACTATTCATGAAATTAGTCTTCCATTTGGTGAAGATGATCCTTCTTCATTTTTTGCGAGGGAGCATGTTGACCCTCATCTTAATTCTCTACTTAATCATTCTTTCGAGGCTGGCATGATTGTGGATACTTTGATACAATAGTTGGAGGAGTTCACTTTATCTTCAAAGGAGACACTTGGTTCTTTGACACATGTTCTACATTTATCATTAATTGATCTTGATTTTTATTTTTTAGCAGAGTGTCTTAGTACATATGATTTGGAGGAGGCACCCTTTAGCATTGACATAGGCACACTTGAGCATGTTTCAGAGATTCTATTCATTTTGAGGTTTCTTCTTATAGATTGGGGAGGAGGCTACATACATACACCTTTGGTCTTGTTTCTTCCTAAGGGGAGGAAAGTTTTTCTACACTCCTGGAGAAGTTTCTATATCAATCCTAGTGCATCTACCATTTGTGTTCATTATACATTAAGGGGGGGCTACTTGGTCACTCTTCTACTTCTTCTCTCTTATGTTGGGGGGGGGGAGATTTTCCTCACATAAGGTTTTCTCTCCAATATTATATTATTGTATTTATCTCTCTTTTTTGAGGAGGCTTTCCCATGAGTTTTTCCCTCTTTCTCCACATTATGTGAGATTGCATTGCACATCTTTTGCAATTCCATATTGTACATGGGTACCTGAAATGGCCTAGTAGCCAAAACCTATCATGAATTTTCATCTAGCATTGTGAGCTTAAGTGCATTCCCTAAAGTTGCACTTAAGGGGAGGTGTTGGTGTAATTAAGTATTTACTAATTACACTTTACTTAAGTTTACTTAGGATAATTCATTTGTGTATTAATTATCATTGAGACACCTAGGAGTTTGTATTTCATTTTAGCACATGGTTAGGAGAAATTCCACTTTAGGTGGTGATAGTTGTCATCTCATACCTCTTTGTGTGTGAGATCCACCTTTAGTGCTCTTATCACATTATCATCCTCTCATTGTTCCACATGTTTCATATACTTTAATGTATAATGGAAGGTGATTCACCCTTGGTGGACATCTGATTATGTACCTAGTGTGATTGAAAACTTATAATCTCCTTATCATGTAGTCTTATCACATTGCCTATATATTCAAGCACTCCTACATTATATGTAATCAATCTATTATTTAGTATCATTTGATTATTGATCATTATTGAGTTATTCATTTCATCATATCATATTTTTCTCTCTTGTGCTATCAATTGAGATTCTAGATCTTCACATTTTCATTCTTTGCCTTAGGAAAATTCTTACAGTTTATATAGTATGGAAATTTTGACCAACCCTAATCTAACTCTAATATTTCTGAGCTTGTTATCTTTTTTCTTGTCTAGTTGTAGGTTGAGATATGAAGTAGAAGGCAATGGTAGATGCAATGGATACCACTATGAAATTCAATTCATTGAACCAGTAGATAACCTTCGATATGTGCTAATTTTAGATTTGAGGATTAAAGAAGTCTCATAATACAAGCACTAACTAGTCATACATGTCATCAAAAAGATTTCGAGATTTAACTTCATCTTTATCAACCACTGTGTTAGCCCATTTTCATGACATTCCAAAAAATCCAGAGCAAATGGCCTTGTCCTGTGAAAATATTAAGAAGTTGCTATGTCCTACTGAAAACTAGTTTTGGCTAGCAAAGAAGATGTATGATGTTTTATGACATGTGCGCTTAGCTATAGATAGTTCAGGATGACATCAAGTTTCAGTCAAGAGTGCATGTGTTGAATTGCAAAAACCAAAAAGATATGACTGCTTGAAGGTCTGAGAAATAGGGTTTATTACATGCCTAAGAGTTTCAAAAATTTATCTAAGTCCACAAAAACCCTACCCTTATTCTAATTTCTCATTACCTTTTCAGGTCACTTAATGTCCCCTTTCTGTACATGTTCTATTTCCTTGCCTAGGTAGGTAAAATTCTATTCAGTGACTCCGCGACTGAGGCATTCTCCTAATCTCCAGGTTCCTGTGTGGTTAGTCATTTCATTTGGTGATTCAAAAATTGCAGTGTTCATGTATTCTCCAAGTCTTGGTAGTTAGTCGCTTAACCTTCAACAATTCGGTGGGCAATTATGTTTTCCTTCAGATTCTCATTCTCTAGATATCTAATCAAGGCATGAAGCTTTCAGAGATTAAATGTGAATCATAGATACATATTAGGATTGCGGTGGGTGCTCATTCTCTGAATGATGCTTAGAGTTAAGTATTTATATAGCAATTTAGAGATTACCTTTGTCACCTATTCTCGTTATACAAGCCCAGTTAAGTAATGTGTTCAGTGACTAGGAGATTTATTTGTTCATTAAATCACTGGATGAGATGAGTTAAGATAAGAGGTTTATGGTTTTCAGTGAATCATTGTGGACCGTTGGATGAAGATAAGATCATTGGTTGATGCTTATTCTATGAATCAAACCAAGGGTTAGCCAAATGTTTAGCGACCGCAAGATTTCCTTCGTCATGTAATCTCTGAATCTAATCACAGTTAGGGGCAAGTCAACATTTTCTCTTTGTCGTTGAATCACTTGATTAAAGGTGAGTTAAGTTTAAGTCTTGGTGATTCAACGATATCCATTGATATGGGACATAATTGACAATAAATGTTTAGTATCATGATTCAACCTAGGGTTAGTGAAATATTCAGCAATTCAAAGATAGTCTTCAGTCATGCATTCTCTAGATACAACATGGGTTAAGTTGAAAATCATGCGAGCTAGAGATTGCCTCAGTCACTTAATCACTGGATAGAGGTTGGATTAAGGATAAAGAGCATTCTAAGAATGATTATGAGTCATTGATGATAAATAGATCGGGTGGTGGTCATGTGATCTCCCAATCAAACCATGAGTCAAGAAAATATCAAGCGATCACGTGAATACTTTGTTTGCATGATCTCCAAACCAGACCGTGATTAATAAAAGTATTCCGAGATCAAGAGAACTCCTCCAGTCGCTAGTTCATTGAATGACTTAGGGTTAGGAAATCTTGTCGAGGTCAAAGTGGGTCCATTGCAAGGTGTAGCGAATGTGTTCTATTCTAATTGGTTGTGGATAATTATGATGTGGCTAGATAATTTTAAAATTTTAATTGACTATTCTACCAAATTTTGTGGAGCATTTGATGTGTCAGGAAAGGAAGAGAGATTAATGATCTTGTTTTAAACTTGTTTGATTGATCAATGCAACCAGAAATTTGAATCATTTAAAGGTTTTCTACGAGTAAAAGGACTGGTTATTAAATGCATGGGTGACTGATTTAATCAATTTGATCTTGTACATTGTTACAATATGGTCTAGAAGTGATGCTTGTCTGCGGAGGATGTCCATGCTATGGAAGATAGGTGAAGAAGTCACTAAATTTATTATACAGATGAAGTAAACAGGGAGATAAAATGATGAAATTTCAAGTCTCTAGTGTACCAGTTGAGATTTTGGCCATAAATGAAGATCAATTTGGACATGATTGCTCTCGATTGCTTGGCATGTCATTTCTCAAGTAAATTTCTTGATTATCTAGTTGGTATAGTTGTTGGAAACCCTAACCATATCCTAGTCATCCATAGCTTGTTGCATCATGATTTTCAAGGATCCCAAGATGACTAGTGACTACTTAAAGTAGCTTGTATTTTTCAAAGGATAGTGAAATTGGTAACTGAATAGAGAGATCTTGGAGCTAGGGTTTGGTTCTAGCATTTTTATCATTTTCAATGTATTGATACTAGAAATTTTAATGACAATACACTTGAATTCCTTCTCAGATTTATGAATGTCTTCTTATTTTGATCTTGGATTCTTATATGTTAATGTTGCAAAGCAGGTTAATATATGGTTCACAAAGTAAATTATGAACTTTGTTCTCAAGTTCCTTTAAGGAAGGATTAAATCATTAAGGATAGATTCAGAGAATTGATAGTTCTTATGAGAATATGATGTTTGAATGTGAGAGTGAGAGGAATAATAGGCAAAGCACTTATTCTAGATTTGGGTGTTTTTTAGTTAAGTTTTCTGTTGAGATATATTACATATTTGATTCTTTTCCCTATGGTAAGACACTAGTATGTTCTCAAGAAGTAGTTCTTCATCATCAATCAACCTATAAATGATAAAATATTTAAATCAATGTGTCAATGACATTAATGCTTACTATTTACTGATTCCTTTAAGAAGTGAATCCAAGGTACACCCACCTGAGAATTAAGGCTCAAAGTGTAGGATGACTAATATCCCACTCCTTGTTAATTGGCCATTTTTCTTCTCAAATTTGGAGTGGGTTCCAAGATCCTGAGACATATGTTTGTCAATCATATTGGAAATCTTCAAGTAGAAAGAAAAGGAACCAACAAAATGGAGACTCCGCTAGGGAAAAAATAAGGTTAATATTGAGAGTATCCCAGAGTCTTTCTATATTCAGTTTTGGGAAGAGTCTCATAAGTGTAATAATCTCAAAAAAAAATTTAGATTTGAAAGTGTATTGCCTAGAATTCGTTGTTGATTAAAATTAAAAATATATATGTGACTTTGTTGTGAGGAATGCCTAGAATCTGGTGATGTTTCAGTAGATGATCAATGAGTGAATTTGTATCCTCTGTAAGGAGGTGGACACTCTGTGTTAGAATGAACTTGAGGTGTGATGCTCTGTTTCAAATTTCAGTCAGATATGAAGTGAACAACAACATCCAGCAAAGACATTCCAGGTATTCTCCATTTAGTATTTTGTGTTTGCATGGTCCTTAGCAAAAGGTTTTGTCATTAAAACAAGGACAAATGAGTGAAGTTACATACTTCTAGATTAAATTTTGAGTTGAATCATATATATGTGAAGTATGTCAGAATAATTGAGTGATAAGAGAGGGTTATTTACAAATGCATCGATTTCATGTTACTGGTTTTGAAAAATATCAAGTGTATATGCACAAAGGTTGCAACTAGTGATGGATGTTCATGGGAGTTATTTTATCAAAAGATATGTGTCATTTTCTTATGATGGCATCCCTATTTTCCCTAATGAGATCCTCGATAAAACCAGAGGATATTGGCCAAATTTTGATAGGAACTAATCTCAATCAGAAAAAAAGCATGTGCGGGTTTTTGCTGATTTGATGTGCAATTTTGATATCCACCATGAAAATCTGTGGATGAGGTTGTTTGTGCAGACTCTCAAAGGAGATGAAAGAGATTGGTTCTCATTTTTGCCTGCAACTTTGATTTCTTCATGGAATGAATTAATTTTATCTTTCATTGAGCAATTTGATGGGCGGGTAGATGTAAAATTAATGTTAGATAGATTGATTGAGATTCAGATTGAAGAAGGTGAGTTAATTCCAAATTTTAATAGTGGATTTACTAGTAGATTGATGGATATCCCTGAAAATTGTAGGCCCCATGATTAGATATGTGTGATTATTTATTTGGGCACATTGGGCCAAAAGATGGGTTTCTTACTAAGGGATAAACAACCACAAAGTCTATATCAGGCTTTTAAAATTGCAATGGATATTGAGTGCAATCTAAAATATGGAACTATAAGTAGGCATGCTTCTACCAATTTGTATTTTTAGAATAGAATGAATGATCAAGAAAAAGGTGAGCAACATCAATACTTTCATTCCCTTGCTAATTGCATTGATCAAAATGTTGTATGTGAAAGTAGAAATAATGTTGCTGCTAAAGATATAACTGATGAAGAGATGGAATCTTTTCCAGCTAATGAAGGAAATGACCATTTCCAAATTACTAGAAATGCATCCTTCCCTTTGCATGATTTACACAAGTACAATGATGATAATTATGAAAATAAATTCCCACCAGTTAGTGTTGATATAAATGTTGTGAGAAATGGTGATTGTGATGAATTTTTGGATGAGGAACATCTGTCACTACTATTGCACTTGCAACAGAAAGTTTGTGAAAACATGGATAGAGTTGAGGGTGAATTTATTTCTGATGCCCTATCACAAGGTTTCTCTCATGCTGCAGATGTTCATTCTTCTCAGTCTTCTATGTATCCCAATGGTAACGTAGCTGGATGTAAAGTCTTGAAGACTGAAGAGAAGTGGTGGAGTTCATTATTTGACACTTGTGAAGATAATATGATTTCTTGTGTTACTGATTTTTCATGTGATGATACAAGATGTGGTGAGTAATAATTTGACTTAGATTCTAAATTTTCTCTTTCTGTTGAAGATGTATATGAGAATGGATGTGATGATATGTTTGATGAGATTACTAATGCACTATTTGATGAAGACATTGATTTGAACCAGATGACTCTTTGTTTAAATGATTATGAGAAATAATTCCATGTAGTTTCTAATCCATTGTTTGAAGAATGTGCCCAAGAAATGGAATTTTTTGAGGATAGCTCATTTTATGAAATTGATATTTTAAATATGGTTGATCTTGAATTTCCATCCCCAATCTAGTCAGTTGGAGGAAATGTAATGAAAGGTGACTATTTTTTATTTGATGAGGGTCCATTACATAATGATGGTTTAATTATTTTACCACCAAGCATTGAGGATAGTGAAGATGATTTGATTTATGGCTTGGATTGTGCTAATCATCTCACTGTGGATAAAAGTGTGATTTATCAAGAGAAGTCAAATTTGATGAATCTAAATGGTTTGATGCATGAGCATATTTTAGTTTCCTTGCCTGAACTCAATGAACGTGAATACAATTGCTTTTATTTTGATATGCAAGTGTGCACTGAAGATGAGCCAGATGTTTACAGCCAAGAAGAGAAGGTATCATTTGTTTGTCCCCTTTCATATCTTTTAGTTTATGATGATTTTGATGTTACGTGTATTTTGAAAAGTGAGTTTATGGGGAGACAAAAAGGGGAAGGCGTAGGTGACTTTGAATTTGAAGTTATCCTACAACTTATGCTCAATGGTGTTTTCTATCATCATGTGTATAATGGTTGCTTCAGATTGCTGTTTGAGTTTGAAAATAGAAACCCAATTTTTGACAGAGGTAAATTTTAGGGTTTCTTAATTGTTTTGAAACTGCTTGTGTATTTTATGTATGTCTTGTACAATGGTGTTTTCAATAAGGAACCAATTTTTTGGAAAAGTTTAGAGTAATAAGGAGGATAATATTGGTTGGTTTGCTTCCTCTAGTAGTTCTAAATCCTTGTCATGCCTACAAGAGGCATATATCTCCAGACAGAGCCACTGTTAGCCCATTTTCATGACATTGCAAAAAATCCAGAGAAAATGGCCTTATCCTGTGAAAATCTTAAGAAGTTTTATGTCCTACTAAAAACTAGTTTTGGATAGTGAAGAAGATGTATGATGTTTTATGACTAGCACACTTGCTATAGATAGTTTAGGGTACCATCAAGTTTTAGTCAAGAGCGCATGTGCTGAATTGCAAAAGCCAAAAAGACATGACTTCTTAAAGGTCTGAGAAATAGGGTTTATTCCATGCCTAAGGGTTTGAAAATTTTATCTAAGTCCACAAAAACCCTACCCTTATTCTATTTTCTCATTACCTTTTTGGGTCACTTAAATTCCCCTTTCTGGACATGTTCTATTTCCTTTCCTAGGAAGGTAAAATTCTATTCAGTGACTCTGCGACTGAGGGGTTATCCTAATCTCCGATTTCTTGGGTGGTTAGTCATTTCAATTGGAGATTCGACGACTATATTTTTCATGTATTCTCCAAGTCCTAGCAGTTAGTGGCTTAACCTTCAATGATTTAGTGGGCGGTTATGTTTTCCTTTAGTCGCTCATTCTCAAGATATCTGGTCAAGGCAGGAAGCTTTCAGAGATTAAATGTGAACTGTAGATGCAAATCAAGATTGATAGTGGGTGCTCATTTTTTGAATGAAGCTTAGGGTTAAGTATTTATCCAACAATTCGAAGATCACCTTTGTCACCTATTCTTGTGATACAACCCCAGTTAAGTAATGTGTTCAACGACTGGGATATTTCTTTGTTCTCTAAATCGCTAGATGAGATGAGTTAAGACAAGAGGTTTATGGTTTTCAGAGAATCATTGTGGACTGTTGGATGAAGATAAGATCAGTTGGTGACACTTATTCTCTAAATCAAACCAAGGGTTAGCCAAATGTTTAGTGATTGCAAGATTTTCTTGGTCGCATAATCTTTGAATCTAATCATAGTTAGGGGCAAGTCAACATTTTCTCTTTGTCACTGAATCACATGATTAAAGGTGAGTTAAGTTTAAGTCTTGGTGATTCAATGATAGCCATTGATATGAGACATGATTGATGACTAGTGTTTAATCTCATGATTCAACCCAAGGTTAGTGAAATATTTAGCAATTCAGAGATAGACTTTAGTTACACATTCTCTAGATACAACATAGGTTAAGTTAAAAATCATGCGATCTAGAGATTTCCTCAGTCGCTTAATTGTTGGATAGAGGCTAGGTTAAGGATAAAGAGCTTTTTGAGAATGATTATGAGTCGTTGATGATAAATAGATCAGGCAGTGGTCGTGTGATCTCCCAATAAAACCACGAGTCAAGAAAATATCAAGCAATCACGTGAATGCTTTGTATGCGTGATCTCCAAACCAAAACATAGTTAAGAAAAGTGTTTTGAGATCAGGAGAACTCCTATAGTCACCAATTCACTGAATGACTTAGGGTTAAGGAAGCTTGTTGAGGTCAAAGTGGGTCCATTTCCAGGTGTAGCTGATGTGTTATATTGTAATTTGTTGCAGATAATGATGATTGGCTAGATAATTTTAAAATTTTAATTTAGTGTTTTGCCAAATTTTGTGGACCATCTGATGTGACGGGAAAGGAAGAGAGATCAATGAACTTGTTTTAATCTTGTCTGATTGACCATTGCCACCAAAAATTTGAATTATTCAAAGGTTTTATGCAAGTAAAAGGACTAGTTATTAAATGCATGGGCAGTTGATCTACTCGATTTGATCTTGTACACTGTCACGGTATGGTCCAAAAGTGATGCTTGTCTGCAGAGGATGTCCATATTGTGGAAGATAGGTGAAGCACACACTAAATTTATTATGCAGATGAAGTAAAGAAGGATCTAAAATGATGAAATTTCTAGTCTCTAGTGTACCAGTGAGGATTTTGGCCATAAATGAAGATGAATTTGAACCAGATTGCTCTGAATTTCCTTGCATGTCATTTCTACAGTAACTTTCTTGATTATCTAGTTGGTATGGTTGTTGTAAACCCTAACTTTGTCCTAGTCATCCGTAGCTTGTTGCATCCTGATTTTCAGGGATCCCAAGATGACTAGTGACTACTGATAGTAGCTTATTGTATTTTTCAAAGGATGGTGAAATTGCTAACTAAATAGAGAGAGCTTGGACCTAGAGTTTGTTTCTAGCATTTTTATCATTTTTAATGTATTGACACTTGAAATTTTAATAAGAATACACTTGAATTCCATCTCAAGTTTGTGAATGTCTTCTTGTTTTGATCTTGGATTCTTATATATTAATCTTGCAAAGCAGGTTAATATATGGTTTGCAAAGTAAATTGTGAAGTTTGTTCTTGAGTTCCTTCAAGGAAGGATTAAATTCTTAAGGATAGATTCAAATAATTCATAGTTCTTGTGAGAATATGATGTTTGAATGTGAGAATGAGAGGAATAATAGGCAAAACACTTATTCTAGATTTGGGTTTGTTTGAGTTAAGTTTTCTGTTGAGGTATATTGTAATTGATTCTTTTCCCTATGATAAGACACTGGTCTTTTCTTAGGAAGCAGTTCTTCATCATCAATCAACCTATAAATGATAAAATATTTAAATCAATGGGTCAAGGACATTAATGCTTAATATTTTATGATTCATTTAAGAAGTGAATCCAAGCTACACCTGCTTGAGCATTAAGGCTCAAAGTGTAGGAGGACTAATATCCTAGTCCTTGTTAATTGGCCCTTTTTCTTGTCAGATTTGGAGTGGGTTACAAGAGTTAGAGACATTTTTTTGTCAATCATATTGTAAATCTACAAGTAGAAATAAAAGGAACTAACACACTGTAGTAGAGTTAATTTTGACATTTTTTCTAGGTTTGTCGATAGAATTCTAGTTGTAGGAGAGGAGAAGTTATTTGTAAAAGAACTTTGTAGACGACCCTTTGAAGAAAAATATCTCGTGGGTCTACATGATGAAATAATCAACATCGATAAAGATTTCACTATCCCACTCTCATTTGACTATGTTGTAGTGATGAGGGTCGAGGGACTCTTTCCAAGGATTTGCAATAGGTAGAGAATAAAATTTTATGGAGGCTATCCTAGATGGGTTTTTTCTTATGGGACAGGAATGCAAACAACAAGACCTCAAGAGAAGCATAATGGGTAGAAGTATTAAATTCCTCAATATATTCTAGGAATGTAAGTTTTTTGGAGGACCTAGTGGGAGATGGAATGGATAAGAATGAAGACTAGGTCATCAAATACAAATATGATGAAAAGTTGGATGGAATGGGAAGTGAGGACTCATTTGAGTGAGAATATCTCCAAGAAGATAGAATTCTAGTAAGAGTAACTCCAATAGTAGTATATTTAGCTTGACCTTCTCTACCCTACAATAGATGGAATTAAAAAGTTATGGATTACCTTCTGCCCCTGGTATTTTGCAATTATGGTCTCTTTTTGGCTTTCTGGCTTTTTGGATTTCACTTATTAGCCTATGAAAAATGTTATATCATGAACTTCTTAAGGAAGATTGTATTTTTTGTTTTGCCAAACACTGATAGGACCATTAGATGGCTCTAACTTCCTCTTTTGGTTTTTTACTATGGCATCTGAGCCTTAGCATGTCTTCTATAGAAAAAATAAAGAGACAATGAAAATCATTAAATTCTGCAATGAAAATAAAAGATGAAACAAACCATTTATTATTCGCACATAAAAACTCAAGGAGTATTATAATTGGATAATAACCTCAATAGGAAAAATCTAACAAAAAGAATATATGTATTATGTTTATAAATTAATATCAAAGAGACATTAATTAACATAATTATAATTAATCTTAATGTTACTTCAAGAATAATTAACATGAATTAAATAATTAATAATATGGGATAAAAGAAAAATGGTAAAGGCAGTAAGTAAGGCTGGAGGAAAGGTAAAAAGAAAAACCATATAATAATTCATTATAGATTTAAAGTTTATGTCAGCCACTCAGTATACTGACAGGACATTGAAACCATAATAACTTTACTAGTGATTTGTAGAAAAGAAGATAGGAATAGATAAAGTCGATACAACAGATAAACAAGTCTTGACTTATAACAAAAACACACAAAGCCTTATCCATTCTAAGTATTTATAATACTAAAAGAAAAGGAAAAATATTGACTTATTGGTACCATGCGATATCAAATTACATACAATAGTATTAAAGATTCAAATCTCTCCAGGTAGCATCAAAGGATAAAATTTATATATTAGTGGAGGAAAACATATTAATGTCCAAAGTTAAATGTTGATCAAAGACATACTTCAAATTTAAGAATGTAATGACCTTTAGGCCCCATTTGTTTGTGGGAATTGGAATTTGAGACAAAACCTGATTATCTCAAAATCAGGTTTTGAAATTTTGGTTTTGTGTATTCGGAAGATAGTTTGGACCGTTTGGTTCACCCGGAAGATGGCTGAGACAATCCATATTTTGCATTTGGTTGCCATTTTTGAAATTGGAATTGGAAGTGACAAATTCCTATTTATGTGTTTGGTTTGCAATTTCAAATTCGAATTGGAATTACATTATCTAGTTTTTGTGTTTGGTTCTACATTTTCAATTGGAATTATATTTTGAGAAGAAAATTTAAGTTTTTATAATTATTATATAATGTTTTAATTTAATATTTTATTTTTTTTGTCCATTTTTTATTTATATATTTTTTTAATTAATTTATATTTTATATAGAAAATCATAAACAAAATTAAATATATTTTTTCCAATATTGTGAAGAGTAAACTTAACTTTTTTTAATAATTTTATACAATATCATAAACAATATTATAACAAGAAAGTAATTATAGCATTGCTCGATATCACATCAAAATATAAATAAGTCATCTAGTCCACATATATATCTATTTCTGCATAATGACCCAACAAATGACCAAACTAAATAGTACAATTGTTGCACAAAGTAAACATCGTAAAAACATGACATCAGCTTTATACGTAGCCTTGACTTTTGCAAAATCTTTTTCAAGCACTTTGCAAGACTTATACTCGTCATCCACAATAGGTATATGTGGAGAATGTGCAGATGACGTAGACAGTGATGGGGTGTCATTGGCCCACCAAAAGTACTGACATCCACTACCATCTTACAATACAAATCTAAGTTAGTCTCACTATAATGACTAATATTTATTCTTTGTAAACATTTAAATATTGTGCAATTAACAACCTTTTTCTTATTTTTGCAACTCCAAAATTTATGATCTGGATTATCCCGCGTGTGTGACGTCTTCAACACACGGCGCGATCCATCACCACACTCACACATAGGGACATTTACCATAGCCATCAACACTGTATCAAGCAAATTTTTGTTCATTCATATATAACAACATGACTATATTCTATGAGTACAAATTGAAAAAGTTTCATTTATGTTGATATTACAAATTTATAGAAAAAATATAATGACACAACTATAGCATCATATAGAAGTTCTGGGGAAGAACAATATCCATGAACTAAATGGTGGTGTGAAAACACGCCGTTAAATAAGAAAATGCAAGAAAATCCACCCTCTACACCCTTATGCCCCACATTCAATGAGCAACCATCTCATATCCCGCTCATTATTCCCATTACTTTTTGTATTGTTAGATGGTCAATCCTGCATCTACAAAGTAAACATGATAGAAAAACTAAAACATGTCTTTTTAAATGGAATACACCAAGGAGTACCATCAGAAATATTGACCGTTTACAAACATGAATAGTAAACAATCATCAGATAGCTCATTTTTTATCATCATATGTGGATATTTTTGGCATCAATGTTTCAAATAGCTTCTGGATTCGATTGTGTAGATAGTTATGGATCACACTATGTGATCCATCATCAGGATGAAAGAGACCAAAATGATTGCAACAAACCAAAATGATGGACTTTTCTTTCAATCATTTTTCTCTCTTCCATCCTGATGAAGGATCACAAAGTGCGATCGTAAATGTTGATGCCAAAAATATCTACAAAATCAAATCCAGAAGCTATTTCAAACATATTTAATGTTAGCATATATGTAGTCTCACTTTATCATCATATGTGTAGTATCAAAACTATCCATTTCTATTTCTGTACCTATCACATGGTTTTTAAAAATGAATGAAAAATGAAAAGAATATGTGGTCTCCACAACTACCTGTCATCATCAATTCTACGGTCAACCAATAATCAATTCTACCATCATCAATTCTACGGTCAACCAATAATATGATAAGGATAAAAATCCATACAAGAAATTTGTAACAACACAACAATTACATTGAAGAATGGATCAAAATGTTCATTCCCACTAATTTCAGGAGGAGTGTTTGGACTAGGTGGTAGAAAGAAATCCTTATGGAGTCCTAAGATAGCCCTCAACGCCTTGTGGAAGTATCAGTGATTGTCTCTCCTAAGTGCCCAAAGTTGTGGGCAATCTTGCAGTTCCTCAGATTATGGCCAACGGTGTGGAGGAACATCACAAGTTGTTCTTCTAACATCAAGTGTATCATAGTTGTCAAGGTTCCTTTCAGCCTTAGGATAGTAGCAAGATGAAAGAAGGCTTCCCTACTCATGCAAATCTGATCATGACAATCCACATCATTGGAATGAATAACCATTCTATAAAAATAATTTCCTTTTCTTTTTCATTTACTCATTTGTGCACTGCCCTCTTGGGCCACCACCACTGTGGCTACGACAACACAAGCAATAAGAGCTATGAGAAGATGAGAATATGTGCTCTCCATAACTACCCATCCTAGAAAGTCAATATTCTTAATAGGATCCATCAATGGCCTAAAATGTGGACAAACAAAACAATTTGAGCAAGGAAATGTGGACATAATCACCAAGATATGCATTCATCCATCACATAAAGCACAAAAATGTTTACTTTCCTTAATTTGTTTACAAATATTGTGGCTTTTCCAATTTTGTATCCTCAAATCTGAACAAGTATGGGTTGGAGAAACAAAAAGAGCCTTGTTTGTATTATTGGTTTAAATTTGTTTCTTGTTTGTAGTTCAGTCTTCTTATCTAGACGAGTGGCTTCCTGAATGCTTTAGTTTCAGAGTGAATGCTCTTCAAAGGAATGTTGAATATCTGGTAAATAGGAAGAAAGATTCTTGAGACTTCTTGTGATTTTTTTTTTCATCAGACCATGTCTTTGGTGACAATGTTATGGTGATACTTGATATTCAGACTGTGTTTGTGATATTTTGATGTTGTTACTTGGTTTGGTGCTGTTATGTTGTTGATGTGGACTATTTTTATTTATAGTCATTTAGAGCTGATACTAGCTATTCTATTTTTCAAAGCTTGAATTTTTGAATGTTCTTTTTGAATTTTTGAATTTTCCAGTGGCTATGATTCCAAAAAAGAGATATCTAGTCTAATTACAAAAGAGTGAGGCTACTGATGGGAAATTAGTGTTACCAGCTAATCACCATGTAGTTTTTGTTAGTGTATACATATCATATTTATCTCTAGTACATTTAAGTAGGCATTTGAGTTTTATAACTCCTTGATAGAAGATTAGTTCAGTAAGCAGGTGGTGACATTTAGGTTGTAGAGGTAGCTTCCTAGAAATGAATTTCATTCTGGTGACATTCAGGTAGTGGAGCTAGCTTCCAAGAAAGGAATTTCATTCTTTCCAATTTACATGCATTCAAGTGTTTGTAAATAATATTTTTTAATCTCAATCATTTTTAGCATTCTAGCAAATCTGATAAGATTTTATATCCTTCTTTCTCCTATGGCACATTTCCCTTGATATCCAAGCCTTGTCTTTGCAGGCCATCCCATTATCCATAAGGTTCTGAATTGCATTTTATAGAAATGCATTGGTTTTAGAAAACTTGTTAATCTACCCTAATTTGATGTTTAAGAACCCAAATCCACACTTGCAAAGTTACAAGTTGCAATATGAGTTGAAGCAATCTCTCTGAGCTACATTCTTTAGGTCAAGATTGTAAAAAATGATTAATGTGCTAACAATAAATGTTTTGCATGGATTGCCACTCTCTGTAAATGGAGGGTGGGTAGCACTGTGATAGAGACGTTGAAGTGTACTTGAAGGGTTATAGTTCAGCTACCAACTAGTTTATGGTTTTCTCACATGTTATCAGAGCTTAAGTGGGTTAGCTCAAACTGATGTCTTTCTTGAGGTGGGTTGTTGAATGTACATTCCAACACTATTAGCTCTCAATATTAAGGGGACCCAGTAGCTTAGGAGGTTCACCAGGGGGGTCCTAGGTTTGAGCCCTAGTTGACCCATGGTTCCTTAAGATAGCCAACTTCCTATGAAAGCACATTGTTCAATATTGAAATACTTGACACATCCTCCCTAAAGCAAGGTTTGAACTTTAAAATACTTGATACCTTCTCTTTAAGAAGACCATGGTACCTCTGCCTTTGCTATCTTTATTTTTCAATTGATAGTTGATGGCCATTGCTCATAGCTAAATGTAGCCATATCAACTATACCAGCCCTATGTTGATCTCCAAAATCTTCACATAGAGTTTCTATAAGTGGAAATTCATGGTGCCTCTATCTGAGACAAAGACATATTAAATAATCAATTTTCAAGGCAGTTTCAAGAAGTTTGAGATCATTATTTTAACATAATTAACAATCATTGAGAATTTTTTTGTTACTCATTGTGAAGTATGTCTTCCAGATAATGATAAATGATGTTGAACATTATTGATTCGTAAGGATCCAATTAGGAATGGATTGCCCCACTTTGTCTCCTTCCACAAAACAAGACAAAACAATCCATAGACCGCCCTTCATGACTGATGACCTTTCATGTCTCCCACATGACTTATTACATTCCTCCATAACTTCAAATGTCCTACACAAGTCCATTCATTTCTCAAAGCAAGAAAACATATTCAATAACATATATAAGACAAATTAGAGTGTTGGTAGGCATTCCATAGTGAATGTTTCATCAACAGAGTCAATTTGGAGCTTTTCAATGACTAGCAAAAGAAGAATTAAGAGTGAAGTGGCAGTTGATAGTAAGAGCAAGTAGAAGTTGCATCTCTCCTTATTGAAATCATTTTTTTTGAGCAGTCAATTAGATAGATGAGCGATTGCTGATGTCAACTGGTTTTTCCCTAACTAGTGATTTTCCAAGATTAGCATCTTGAGTATTATTATAAACTTTCTTTGTTTTGTAGTTCTTATTTCTTGTCTAAACAACATTTCAATCCTCCTATTAACTAACATTTGAGATTTTAAATTACCCATAGTATTATAAATATGTGTTTTGTTAATTTATGCTATTAGTTACAAAATTGTAGATCAATTTGCTATTCAGAGGCATGTTTGTTCTGAGAGAGCATCTAATTCAGGGAATTCCTAAAGTTGCAAATTTTGTGGGACAGATATCATCAACCAAATAGAAATTTCCCTAATCACACAAATCTGTAAAAATTTTAGTATAATGTCAGCCTTACTTCCAGGACAAAGGATCTTAACAAAGTTTTAAACAAATCATTTGAAAATATGACAAACCAAAATGAAAATATGAGATATACTAGGATGAAAGTCAAGAAAAAGTGTACTGAGAAGATGGGCAGCTATCGAGAATCAGACTAGGGTTTTAATGCTCGGCAAGAATTCATTGCAAAAGGAGAGATGAACTAGCGCGCATTTTCTTGCATACCCTATCTACGAAAATGGGTAGATGTTCATGTGGGTATTCAGCTACGATACCCTTAGCTTAGTAGAGACTTTGAAACCCTTCAGGAGTCGGACACATCCACAAAGAGAGCAATGGAAAAGAGAGCAAGAAACATTGAAAACAAACCCTTCGAAAACTCGATGGCGAAACAAAACCCAAAAAATCAAAGTGGGAAGATGAAAGACTCGACCACATTATTAAATTCGATTCACAATTTACCAAAACCGGAAGATGAAAAAAAATTCCACCTCCTGACTGGGAAGATCGTGCTGCTCATTTTTGTTAGGAATAAGGTGTCTCAACCTTGGATAATTCCTATTCTTATTATTTGTTTTGTAAATGTATTTTTTGCAAATAATGTAATTAAGTGTGAGTGTACATGTCTAGTTGGCATGTTGATGTGTCACTCCACTTGATGTGTCGACATCTTGTGCATAAGGAGATCATGACTGAAACAGTCATGATGGATTCCTATGATGCGTAAGAACTATTTAAGGAATGTGCTATAACAGGTGTAAGAGCATCTTATGACTTGGGCCTATTTGGGTGCCCAAGAAGAAGTGGTTGGTGTGTGTAAGAGAATATGCCAAAAATAGGTTGGTATGATAGATTCTCTTACACTTTTCTTATGACTGTTATTTTTGGCGGATTCTATGACAAGCTGTCATAGTCTATTCTAGGGATGGACGCCTATTCTTGGGATTGCATGTAACAACTATGTACATGTGGCTTTGTGCATGGGTCTTGGTGGTTGTGCCTATTTTTGGGTCCAGAGGAGTCTATATATATGATGCTGCTCCTATGGGAGAGATATAACAAAATTTAAGTCTTGTTGGCTTTATCTCTCATTTCCTGAAAGAACTTGCATTGCAAGTGTATTGTAATCTTTGTGTTGAAGATAATACATTGTACAGGTATTGGAGTGCTGGGGTTTTTTACCGAAAGGTTTTCCCTAGGGTATATCATTGTGTCATTCTCTATTTTTCTATATGTATGGTATGTGGTTGCAATATCTTTGTTAAAGTAGTTAACGAATCTGAAATTGTAAGGATTTACAAGAATTTGCACAATACTTTCCTTAAGAGATTAGCGTAGGAAGCTGTTTCCGCACCTGAGTTTCCTTACAAGTGGTATCAGAGCTTGATCAACTTTTGATCCTAGTTGCTGGGTAGGGTTTTTTGCGCTGATCTCAAGTTTGAGTGGGAGTTTTTTGCAGAGCATTCTGAATCTTATTTGCAGATTGAGATAGCAAGTTCATCATATGGAAGAATGGAGGTGGAGAAATTTAATGGCACTAATTTTGAGTTGTGGAAACTCAAGATGGAAGACATGTTGGAAGATTGTGACCTATGGGAAGTGACTTCAACTACTACAAGACCAGCAACTATAGCTCAAGCAGATTGGGATATCAAAGACCGTAAAGCTAAGGGTCTCATAAGACTCTGTTTAACTGATGCAGTTCTTCTGAATGTTCTAGATGAGAAAACCACAAATAGTTTGTGGGAAAGACTTGCGGCCGTGTATCAGGCCAAATATCTGGTGAACAAGTTGTTCCTAAGGAAGAAGTTGTACTCTCTGTGAATGGAGGAAGGTGGATCCTTAATGGGTCATTTAAATTCATTTAATCTACTGGCTGCACAATTGACATCAGCTGGTGTCAAGTTAGAGGAGGAGGATCGTTGCTACACACTTTTGTGTTCTTTACCGGATTCATGGGACCATCTTGTGATGGCTCTCGAAAGCACTTTAGTCACCTTCAAAATGGATGATGTGGTGTCTTCGCTGCTATCAGAGGAGATGCGGAGAAAGGCTTCCATTTCAGAAAAAGAAGCCCTTGCTGTTCGTGGGAGATCCACTGAAAGAGGGAAGAAAAATGACAATACATCTGACAATAAGGGTAGATCCAAATCTCGTGGGAAGTCAAAGACTTCCAATAAGTCCAAGGCAAAATGTTGGAACTGTGATAAATCTGGGCACTTCTGTAAAGACTGCAAAGAGCCGAAGAAGAAGAAGAAAGGTTCAGATTCAGCTTCAGAAAGATCTCAAGAAGATGGTGATGCATTCATCGCAGCTTTGGTAGCCCATGCATCTGATGATGTGTGGTTGGTTGACTCGGGTGCATCTTTTCACATGACCTCTCATCGAAACTGGTTCTCAAAATATGAAGAGTTCGATGGTGGAAAGGTGTACTTGGGTGATGATTCTCACCTAAAGATAGTTGGACGTGGAAGGGTCACTATCAAATTTCCTGATGGATGAGTAAAGGGAATCAACAGAGTTATGCACATTCCGGGTTTGGCACAAAACCTATTATCTGTAAGCATGCTGAATGATGTAGGTGTGCAAGTTGTTTTTTTGAAAGAAGGATGCAAGATGATGAGAGGATCGATAGTGCTTGCAAGGGGTACTAGGAGAGGTACCTTATTTTAGCTAGATGCATGTATTCCTCTATGTAATAGTTCTTCATCCTCACCATCTGAACAAGCAGTGAAGAAGTTTGTGGCTATTGGTTCTGATGGTAGTGCAAATACTTTGGAAGGTAAGCTTCCTGCATAAAAGACAATGTTGTGGCATATGAGATTTGGCCACATTGGTGAAAAGGGTCTCAAAACCCTGAAAAATAAAAATCTCGTTGAGGGGTTAAATGATTGCAATCTCGAGTTCGACTTCTGCGAACACTGTGTCTATGGTAAACAAAATTGTGTTCAGTTTTACTCTAGTTCTCACAAATCTTCTGATGTTTTGGATCTTATTCATTTTGATGTATTTGGTCCTATAAAAGTTCCTTCAATCTCCAAGTCTGTATTTTTTGTATCTTTCATAGATGATTACAGTAGAAGGATGTGGATTTATTTCCTTAAAAGTAAGACACAAGTCTTTAGTCAGTTCAAGGAATTTAAAGCTCTTGTAGAGAATCTGACTAGTAAGAAGATTAAGTGTGTGAGAACTGACAATGGTGGTGAGTTTTGCTCAGCAGAGTTTGAACAGTTCTGTAAAGAACAAGGTATCGAGAGGCATAAGACAACTCCTTATACCCCACAGCAAAATGGAGTTGCAGAGAGAATGAATAGGACACTGATGGAGAAGGCTAGGAGTATGCTTAGTGGAGCTGGTTTAGAACAAAGGTTTTGGGCCGAAGCTGTGGCCACTGCTTGCTATCTAGTTAATAGATCTCCTACATCAGCCCTTGTTGGTAAGACACCCATGGAGGTGTGGTTTGGTAAGAAGCCTTCAATTAGACATCTTCATGTTTTTGGTTGTGAAGCTTATGCACATGTTCCAAAGGAGAAAAGATCTAAGTTGGAAAACAAAGCTATTAAATGTATTTTCATTGGATATAGTGCTGGTGTGAAAGGATACAAGCTTTGGGATCCCGTGACTAGTAAGGTGTTGTATAGTAGAAATGTTATTTTTAGAGAGCTAACATCTTCTCCTATTATGCTACAACCAAATGAAAAAGAAAAGGAAAAAGATGTTCAGTTGCCTCCTACCCCTGAGAAGACTGAACAGAGAGACCATGTTGGGTCTAATGATGAGGAGAGCTCTAACAGCTCTGATAGTTCAGAAGAAGAGGAAGAACAACCTCAACCTCAACCCTTGAGGAGATCCATGAGAGAAAGAAAGCAACCAGAAAGGTTTGGTTATTCTATGTTAGATTCCAATTGTGCCTTTGCTTTGATTACTAACACTGATGAGCCTAGATCTATGAAAGAGGCTTTGGGCATGGAAGATGTAGGTTCCTGGATTGAGGCTATGGATGATGAGATGGCTTCATTGGAGAAAAACAAAACTTGGGACCTTGTACCTTTACCTAAAGGGAGAAAATCTGTTGGCTGTAAATGGGTGTTCAAGAAGAAATTCTGTGCAGATGGCAGTGTTGAAAGGTATAAAGCTAGATTGGTTGCAAAGGGGTATTCACAGGTAGAGGGAATAGATTATGGTGAAATATTCTCTCCTATTGCAAAGTTGACATCCATTAGATTTCTGTTATCTCTTGCTGCATCATATGATTTAGAGATAGAACATATGGATGTGAAGACAACTTTCCTTCATGGTGATTTGGAGGAAGATATTTATATGTCACAGCCTGAGCACTACATTGTTAAAGGTAAAGAATCCTTAGTTTGCAGATTAAATAAATCTCTATATGGTTTGAAGCAATCTCTTAGGATGTGGTACCTTAAGTTTTATGCCTTTGTGTTGTCAATTGGATTTGTATAAGATCAAAATCAAATCATTGTGTTTATTTCAGAGTTGAAAATGATCACCTTCTTATTGTTGCATTATATGTTGATGATATGTTGCTATTTGGGAAGGGTAAGGGTATGATTTCTGATTTTAAATCTCAGTTGTCAGCACAGTTTGAGATGAAAGATCTTGGGGCAGCTAGGTACATCTTGGGCATGGAAATAAGTAGAGATAGGTCTAACAGAAAACTTTGGTTGAGTTAGAGTAAGTATGTGAAGTCTGTGTTGGACAGGTTCAGCATGGCAGATTGTAGACCACTATGTGTTCCTATTTCTATGGGAACAAAGTTATCTGTAGATGATTGTCCAAAATCTCCTAGTGAGGTGGAGGACATGAGTAGAGTACCTTATGCTAGTGCAGTTGGCAGTCTTATGTACGCTATGGTCTGTACTAGACCAGACATTGCCCAAGTAGTGGGAATCTTGAGTCAGTTTATGGCTAATCTTGGATGGGTACATTGGTATGCAGTTAAGCGAGTATTCAGATATTTGAGGGGTACATCAAATTACTCCATATGTTATCATGGTAACTCTTTTGGATCTCTGCATTCAGTTTTTATTCGTGGGTTTTTGGATTCAGATTGGGTAGGTGATATTGACAGCAGGAGATCCACCAGTGCTTATGTGTTCACTATGTTTGGTGGTGCCATTAGTTGGACGAGTAAGCAACAACCTATGGTTGCTTTGTCCACTACAGAAGCTGAGTACATGGATGCTACTCATGCTTGTAAAGAAGCCATTTGGCTTAGAAGATTGTGTTCTGATGTTGGTGTTGATGCAGAACAAATTACTATTTGGTGTGACAGTCAGAGCGCTATTTGCCTTGCAAAGAATCCAACTTTCCATGCCAGAACGAAGCACATTGATGTGCAGTTTCACTTTGTGAGAGATATGGTGGAAGATGGAAAGGTAAATTTGGAGAAGGTAGATACTATGAAGAATGTTGCAGATGCATTAACGAAACTAGTGGGCACTGAGAAGTTCAGATGGTGTTCGGAGTCTATGGGCCTTTTGGCCTATAGCTGTTAAAGTTCCTGTTATGTTCCTGTTGCTCTTACAAGGTGTTTGACAAGTGGGAGAATGTTAGGAATAAGGTGTCTCAACCTTGGATAATTCCTATTCTTATTATTTGTTTTGTAAATGTATTTTTTGAAAATAATGTAATTAAGTGTGAGTGTACATGTCTAGTTCGCATGTTGATGTGTCACTCCACTTGATGTGTCAGCATCTTGTGTGTAAGGAGATCATGACTGAAATGGTCATGATGGATTCCTATGATGCGTAAGAACTATTTAAGGAATGTGCTATGACAGGTGTAAGAGCATCTTATGACTTGGGCCTATTTGGGTGCCCAAGAAGAAGTGGTTGGTGTGTGTAAGAGAATATGCCAAAAATAGGTTGGTATGACAGATTCTCTTACACTTCTCTTGTGACCATTATTTTTGGCTGATTCTATGACAAGCTGTCATAGTCTATTCTAGGGATGGACGCCTATTCTTGGTATTGCATGTAACAACTATGTACATGTGGCTTTGTGCATGGGTCTTGGTGGTTGTGCCTATTTTTGGGTCCAGAGGAGTCTATATATGATGTTGCTCCTATGGGAGAGATATAACAAAATTTAAGTCTTGTTGGCTTTATCTCTCATTTCCTGAAAGAACTTGCATTGCAAGTGTATTGTAATCTTTGTGTTGTAGATAATACATTGTGCAGGTTTTGGAGTGCTGGGGTTTTTTACTGAAAGGTTTTCCCCAGGGCATATCATTGTGTCATTCTTTATTTTTCTATATGTATGGTATGTGGTTGCAATATCTTTGTTAAAGTAGTTAATGAATCTGAAATTGTAAGGATTTATAAGAATTTGCACAATACTTTCCTTAAGAGATTAGCGTAGGAAGCTGTTTCCGCACCTGAGTTTCCTTACAATTTTAGGGCCTCAACCAAGTTTCACATCACATAACCTGAATTGCAAATTGAGGAACCAAACAACGGATTTTTTCAAAAACTTGAAGTTCCACCGCCAATTTCGCCTGAATTCCAGCAAACAAACGAGGCCTTAAGGATTCAATTTCAAAACCTCTTAAATTTCGTAGGCCAAAATAAATACATCTAAAATAAAAATGCTATCATCTTGCCAGATACAAAATGTGCAACTGAGGAAAAATTAAAACTAGAAAAGACTCAAAACTAATAAACAAGATTACAAAGATAATGAAGAATTTGGAAAATTCTCATAATGATTTTATCTTGATTTCTATGCACTTATGGAAAGAAAAGAAAAAGGGGTAGGAACCTGAAAACTAGATGTTGGGTTGAGATCTCTCATTGTGCTACTGTCTATGCTTCCTAATTTTGTGTGCGGGTGCCTTCTTTCTCCAATTTCTCTCTCTATCCCCTCCTATGAATCCCTATACCTCTATTTATACCATTTTTTCAGTTACATACGATAATTATTTCATGTCATTCTTTCAGTATACCAAGATGAGTTGAATTCAACTTTGTCTACCTTAACTCCTAGTTTAAATGTCCTCTTCACAATCGTGATAGACAGTGTAATGAAATTCAATTTTTCCATGCATTAAATAATTCCTCCTAACATGGACTTATTCGTGGTAAGTTAAGGATTTACAATTTCAATACTATATTATATTTAAGAAGAAAAGAGAAACTTAACAAAAATAATGTTTATTTTTAATTTTATATTCTTTTACAATATTAAACTTAGTACTATAGTTATTAAATTATACTTCTCCTAAAGTTCACGATGATATCCCTAGTTGGGATGAACCACTAGATGATAATGTTGACTTTTATCTCCCTCATAAAATAACTTTGGCCAAGAAGATGATATAATGGTTAAAAATTTGTCTACTTCCTTTAAAGATGATACATTCATGCTTGATATTTCTTCTTCTCCTAAGACATGCCCCCTTTATGATGATAATTGAGAGAAAGAGGAGGACGTTATAGATATATTTATGAATATCACCTTGTCTTTATTTGACACTCTCTCTAGAGATGAAGTATCAAAGGAAGCCCCTAATCCCCATTCCAAGGACATCTTGAAAGAAGTGGATAATATCATTAGTAATTTATTTAATGCTCTCCCTTCTAGTGATGAACCCATGAATGGTAAGAAGCTTGATCAAGTCAATATTAATATTCATGCTCGACCTAGGGTAATCAGAAAGCCTATGATAACTATCAGAGGATACACTCAATCAAATTCATTCCCAACATCTAAAAAATGTGTAGTTACTCTTATGGGTTATCCTTAACATTCTCGTCAAGCTTTCACTACACCTGCAATTATGGTTAAAGGATATAATCAACAAAGTTCTTTTCAAACTCTAGATAAGAAAATTATAATTGTGAAAGGAAAATATAGGAGCCCTCTGGAGTTTGTTAAGAATTATCATGAGATGGCTCACACCTATTTCACAAGAAACAATATTCAACCTACTAATCCAATTGTTCCTACTTCTCTCCCACCTTCTCAACCTCCGCGTCCTCCATGCATTTTTCTACAAAATCATGGAAAGGAGTACAACTTAATAGAATAACTCCATAATATCCTGATAATGATATCTCTTTGTGATCTTTTTAGACCTTTTCCTACATATCATGAAGCCTTGAAAAAATACATAGCCACTCTTCCAACTCCACGACCTAATCAAGACAACATCAATTCCTTTTTGCAATGCATGCATGCTACTCGTATCCCAATTCAAATTGTGTTTACTTAAGAAGATTTACCTTCTAAAGAAGTAAAAGATCAAAATGATACCCTTATGGTAGCTCTCCTTATCATTTTTAATCTCATTCATAAGACTTTAATTGATAATGGGTTTAGACTAAATGTTTATATAGTATGGACATTTTGATCAACCCCAATCTAACTCATATCTTTCTGAGCTTGTTATGATTGTAATTTGTCTTTTTGTAGGTGGACATATGAAGTAGAAGGAAATGCTAGATGCAATGGACAGAACCATAGAACTCAATTCATTGAACCGCTAGATGGCATTTTATACTTACTAATTTTAGATTTGAGGATTAAAGAAGTATCACAATACAAGCATTAACTAGTTATACATGCTATCAAACAAATTTTGGTCTTTAATTTCCTCTTTACCAACCATCGTGATAGATTTTAGATTAAGTGAAAATAGGTTTTTAAAGGACTCAAAACCTTATACAAATGCATCGAAACTTAGGGCAATGAAAGACCATAAAACAACTGTGATGCACCACCAAACAACCCAAAGGAACTAGCCATAGTTCCCACCAAGTGGAACAAAAACCAGCCCAGCTTACCATAATGAAGGACAATCAAGATTTAAATTTTGGCCCATCCTTATGTGAACATAAATACATATAAAAAGAAGGTTTGGAAAATTTGACTTTCTTTCCTTTAAGTGTTGTCCATCCATCCTCCACCTTCTTAGAATATTTCTGCCAATCCAAAGATAAACCAGAAGAGCCCACTAACAAGAAGGCCACATCAACATCCATAAAGGAGACAAGGATAACACCACTACCATTCCCCAAAACCCTCACAAGAGAAACATGGAAAAAACACCCACAACACCAATAGACAAGACAACTGATCTGGAGACAACATCAATGATCCGGTCAGGAACAACAAAAACAACACCTAAAGGGACAACATCAGCAGTATGAACCAAAGCCACATCAGAGACAACATCAATAGCACTAGCTAAAAGCATGATCAATCTAAGGAGGGCATGCAACCAAACCCCAATCCTTAGTAACTTTACAAGTTGTCTAATGGTGGTCAGAAGCCCCCAACCACCAAGAAGGTGATTTTTTTGATTTAACCTTATCTGATAAACACTGCACAACAAGATGGCTAGTCTTGTGGCATTTCTCGCATTTGAACATAATACCCTCATAATCTAGATTCTGGGTCCAAGAGCCCTTAGAAGAAGCCAAAGTTATCTTCTCAAGGAGACCCTTAGAAACATCAACCTCCACAAGAATTCAAGCATACATCAGCTTAAAAATATCCAAGGTGTCTGAATCCACCATCTAGAAATCACCAATAGCCTTCCCCATAGATTCCAATACAAAATCTAGCCAAAGATGAAGGGGAAGATTTGATAGTCTCAGCCATAAGGGTATTTTATTAAATGACTCAGAAAGAGGATCAAACCCTTGATACCAAGGTTTGTCCATCAGGGGGAAACACTCCTCCCAAGAGAAAAACTATCACACAAAATAGTATTTCTATCTTCAACATTTCTAAACTTTGCAATAAAAAAACCCTTTACCATAGGGTAAATCTGAACAATATTTGTGAAGACGGGTTCCCAATGTTTGGAAATCCAAGCATGCAAATCTGAAAGAGAAGGAAAAAAACCCCTAAAAAGAAAGATTGCAATATTAAAGGAAAATTCCTCCGCCCACAGTTTTTAATATCTCATCAACTATATCAATTTCAAGATTAACCACAATGGGGTCACTTACAGAGACATACAAAGAAAATGGAGTGGACCTAAAGAGCCCACTCCCAACCAACGAAGGTCCATAGATACCTGCTTCAAAAGAAACTACAGTTAATTCTAATATTTGTTTTGGGTTTGTCGATAGCATTCTAGTTGCAGGGGAGAAGAAGTTATTTTTAGAAGAACTTTGTAAAAGAATCTTTGAAGAAAAATATCTTGTGGGTCTACATGATGCAATAATAAACATCGATCAAGATCTAACTATCCCATTCCCATTCGACTATGTTGTAGTAATGAGGGTTAAGGAAGTATTTCCAAGGCTTGGCAAGAGGAAGAGATAAAATTTTTATAGAGGCCTTCCTACATAGTGTTTGTGCTTATGGAATTGGAATGAAAACACCATGACCTTAGGAGAATTATAATGGTAAGAAGAATTACATTCCTCAAAATATTTCTACAATGTAAGATTGTTTGGAGGACCCAATGGGACATGGAATGGATGAGAATGAAGACTAGGTCATTAAATACAAATATGATGTAAAGTTGGGATGGAATCGGAAGTAAGGACTCATCTGAGCAACAAGATCTCCAAGAAGACCAATTTGTAGTAAGAGTAGCTCCAAGAGTAGCAGTTTTAGCTGGACCTTCTTCACCCTACAATTGATGGAAGATCAAAATTAAGGATTACCTTCTTCCCCTTGGTATTTTGCAGTTATGATATCTTTTTAGCTTTTTGGCTTTGAATTATTACCCTATGAAATTTGTTATATCATGAACTATTGTATTTGTTATTTTTTCAAATACTAATAGGACCATTAGATGGCTCTAACTTCCTCTTTTTGGTTTTTTAATATAGCAGCTTAGCACTAGCATGTTTTCTATAGAAAAGTTACAATGATGTAACTATGTAACTCTTTTAAGCTTTGTACTTTAATACAAACTCTCAGCTTCTCCCTTTTCTTAAAAAAAAAATAAAGAGACAGAAAATGATTCAATTCCCCAATGGAAATAAAAGATGAAATAAACTATTTATTATTAGCACATAGAAACTCAAAGAATATTATAATTAGATAATAACCTCAATAGAAAAAATCCACCAAAAAGATTATATGTATTAAGTGTATTAATCAATATCAAAGAGACATTAATTAAGATAATTATAATTAATCTTAATGTTTCTTTAATAATATTTAACCTTATTTAAATAATTTAATTATATAAAAATAATATTAATATTATTAACCATATTTGTGTTATCTTTAACTCTATTTTAAACATCATGAAATTATCTTAGGACAATTAGAATAATAAATTAAATGTAATAATTAAGCATCATATCACAATAGAACAACAACACAAACTAAGTGAAAAGATGCCAAGAAAAAGTGTATCACAATAAAGAAGTAAATAACCTTAATATTTAAGTTTAACATTTTGTAAATGCATTCTCACCATTGTAAACCGTCTTTTCTAAAAATCATACTTATCTTATTGCTCTAACTAATTTTAATCATGAAAATATCAAGTAATAATATTAAATATCAATCATGTAAAAAAAGTTATATAAAACATCTTTTTATTTTAAATATTAGACCACTTATATTTAAAGAAAATATGCTCATAATTAATATAATTATTATGTCATTGAAAAAACTTCTAAATATTTTTTAATTTTTATATATGGCCTCACTTTTTAATATTTTTATTACTAAGTATTGAATTAAGATATAAATGAGAGTCATATATAAGCTAAAATTTTATAAAATGCCTTCACACTACTACAAACCATGATTTATAGCAATTACAATTATGTTTATTACTATAATTAATTTTAACAATGAAAAACTTATTTAGTAATGTTTTTGAATAAGATAAAAACAGATTTTGACCACCCAAAATCCTCTACAATCAATTATTTTTTGATATTAAATATAGATCTTTATATTTAAAAATAGTAATTATGTTAATTATGACCTCCTTGAAACCACACTTTACAAAAAAAATCTCATTAAGATTTTCCACAAACATATAGCAACCATTCATGAACATCTTGTATATCATGAACTATTGTATTTGTTGCTCATGAATGGCTGCTATATGATTGTGATCGTTAGAATATCAATTCAACTGTTAAATTTAGATTAATACTAATCCTTTTATCTTAAATATAAAGCAGCTAAATTTAGATTGATACTAATCCTTTTATCTTAAATATAAAGCAGCTAAATTTAAATGCACCTAACATTATCAAAAATATAGTTTTAATTGAAAACATCTTATTGGTCATATCTAGCAACGTTAATTAAACCGTCTTTAATTTATTGCAGTCTGTTATTTAGCAAAATCTTTCTTGATTTTTACTATAATTTAGTGTACCAAAAAAAGACAATGGGCTTCAGTTATCCACCATGAAACTGGTTTTGAAGGGTCTATATATATCTCCTTTCATCAATACAGAGTGAGAATTCGGCGCTTTGATTTGAAGAAAAATATTAATTGTTTTTGCAGTGGGATTGTAATTGTGAACATGGAGTTGGGCAGTAAACTTCTAGTGTGTTTTGTGGTGATGGTTGGGCTCTCTTCGCTTTCTGTCTCCGGGCGTCCATGTCAATTGACACACATTCACATTACATATAGAGAGTATACTAGCTATGAATATTTAGTAGAGTTGACTAATTCTTGTACATGTGATGCAGAGAAGGTTGTTTTGGAGTTGAGGGCTGGTAAAACTGAAAGACCTGGAAGGGCGACCCAGCGCTTGGAAGTTCCGAATCTTAAAGCAGATGAACATAGCCGACTCCTGGTTAGTAATCCATTTCGTGGAAGTCTTGAGGCTGTGATATTCTCTGCTGAATTTATCGACTGCAATTGATGGAAATCAGTTTATCCGACTTGTTATCAGATGTAATTTGAATATCAGAAACGGGAGTCACAAATAAAGAATTGTTATTGGATGGCAACTACTAATAAAACTTTCTTTTCTATTGTTTTGATGATATTGTTTTGTGAAGGATAAGCTTAATATCAAGGACATCTTAATATCTTTTAAGATATTTTAAGATATTTAGTATGATTTTAATGGTAAAACTTATAATAATTAGTTTTTTCTTAATATTTAATATCCATCAACAAAAATTGATGACGGTTTTCTATAGTGAAATTTGATAGAAGATGATTAGTTCTTCAAGTATTATATTTTTAACATATGTTTAAGTATTAATTCAACATAATTTTAACATTTTGTATGTATCATAAATAGAAACTGAAAAGCATATACTGAAACAAAATATTTAATTTTTTAATATTTATCTATAAAATAATAGATATGTTCAATACTCTTTGTATGATTCAATAAACTTTTAGAACATTTAAATATTTAGTGCATGTCATACTTGTAATGTTAAGTTTAAATTCCTTTCATAGGTGCTTAGATATTTCAATCATAAGATTGATTATGGTGAATCATACAATAATTCTTTTTTTTTTAAAGAAAGTGACAATGACTTGCATAGTAAAATTTGTATGAACGTAGATAATTTTTGAAGTATTGTGTTTTGACATATGTCAAAGGTATTGGTTCAAAATAATTTTAGTATTTTGATCTATCATGAATAAAAAGCAGTGAGAATATGCATATACAAAAGAATTAAACATTTATTGTTTAGCTAAAAAATAACAAAGACATTCAACATTGTTGAATGCATCTAAAACATGTAGATTACAAATACTCTTAATTATTTAAATATTATGTGTATGTCATATTTGCACTGTTGAACTTATTCTAATTAAACTTCCCCTAAACAGGAGCGAATTGAGAAGACAAGTGCTAAGAACCCTATCATCATTGAAAGGGATTGAAAGGCGAGAAATAAATAGCAGATAAATAAACTAATTGACAAATACACAAACACAAGATTTATCCCGGTTCACCACAAATTGTGGCTACGTCCAGACTGCAGAGTATTGTATTGATTCAAAGAAGTGTTTACAAATGAGTAGGGGTAGCAAATATAAAGGCTCCAGATTATTACATAAATGAAGAGTCTTCAGAATGAAGGGTGATAATAAAAGAGATAATAAAATGATTATGACTGTTGGCCTTCACTCCTCAACAAACTCCCACCTGAAGGACAACCATGCTGCAACTGATCACCCAATACCCTATTGAAGTGTTGACTTATCTTTTCTTCACAAGGCCAAGAGAAGTCCTTGCACAATCGAACTTGTCTTTGGAAATAACCTTGGTGAATATATTTGTCGGATTGATCTTAGTATCAATCTTAACAACTTCCAACTTTCCTTCTTCAACTGCATGACGAACAAAGTGAGCATGTGCATCAATGTGCTTAGAGCGATGTTGTGAAGAGTGATTATGAGCCATGAAGATAGCACTGCGGCTGTCACAAAATAGTTTATACTTATTTTGATGCACTTTCAAGTGACCAAGCAATCGCTGAAGCCAAATCATTTCCCTTGCACCTTCGGAAAGAGCCAAGTATTCAGCCTCAACTGAAGAAAGAGCAATGCAATGCTGCAACCTTGAAGCCCAACTGATGGTAGCTCCAGAAAATGTAAAGGTATATCCAATGGTAGACCTTCATTTATCCAAGTCTCCGGCATGATCAGAATCAGTGTAACCTTGCAACTAAACCTGATTTCCTCCAAAGCCTAATGCATAATTTGAAGTTCCTTTTAGATACCTTATTATCCACTTAACAACTTCCCAATGAGCCTTCCCAGGATTGCTCATGAATCTGCTCACAACTCCCACCACATGAGTAATGTCGGGGCGAGTAGAAACCATCGCATACATGATGCTTCCAACTGTAGATTTATATGGAATTTTCTCCATGAAGTCCTTTTCTTCTTGTGTTTTAGGACACAATTCAGAGCTTAAGCAAAAGTGACCAGCAAGAGGAAGAGGAGAAACTTTAGCATCAGCCATGCCAAACCTCTCAACAACTTTATCAATGTATTGCTTTTGACATGATGTAATTTCCTTCTTCTTCCTATCTCTTGTGATTGTCATGCCAAGAATCTTCTTGGCTGCCCCTAAGTCCTTCATGTCAAACTTTCTTGCCAATTTCTCCTTTAACTCATTAACTATCCTTTTGTTTGTGCCAGCCACTAACATGTCATCAACATAAAGAAGGAGAATGATGAATTCACCATTAGGAAGTATCTTGAAGTAGACCCATGGGTCTGATTCACATCTTGTGAAATTGTTTTCAGCTATGAAGCGATCAAATTTTATATACCACTGCCATGGAGCTTGTTTGAGGCCATACAAACTCTGATTTAGCTTGCAATAAAGGTTCTCTTGTCCCTTCTTGATGAATCCTTGAGGCTACTCCATATATAACTCTTCTTCTGCATCATCGTGTAGGAATGTGGTCTTCACATCAAGCTATTCCAACTCAAGATCCCATGCTACTGATAATCCCAAGACTGTTCGGATAGTTGTCATTTTGACAACCAGTGACAAGATCTCATTAAAATCTATCCCCTTTTCTTGATCAAACCTCTTTACCACCAATCTGGCCTTGAAGTGTTTTCTACCTTCATCTTCTTCTTTTAACCAGTATACCCACTTGTTTCTAAGTGGTCTTTGATCTAGCGGAAGAGATGCCAAGTCCCAAGTTTGATTTTTGAGTAAAGAGTCCATCTCCTCATGCATCATTGTTTACCATTTATCACTGTTAACATCTTTGAGAGCATCTTTAAATGTTGATGGTTCTACAAATTTTGAGACAAGAATTGAAGGCTCTACTTCTTCAGAAAACAATAACTCATAATCAAAGTATTTAGCTAGCATTTTCCTTTGTTTGGTTGATCTTCTTAATTGAGGTTCAACACCTTCTCTTTGATCTTGAACTAGCTCAAATGGAGAGCCAGAAAATGTAAATCTTGGATGTTTAATTCCTTGTTTAATTTTTTGCCTCTCTGTTTCATTGTACTCATTACTCCCCATATTCTGAGAATGACCTCCAAAATTCTCTGTTCTCTATCCAAGATCCTTTGCAATCTCAGAGGATGCAAAGTTGCAGTGTCTTAGATTGTGCTGGATCCCAAACGCAGTGTCTCCTTGTTGCATTTTACTATACTGCTCCATGTCATGAGTGTTCTCTTTGGAGCTATGTGTGAGCTCCCTACTAGTGGAGTCGAGTGCATGAGGAGTCAAAGGAATTGTGCTTCCAAACAAGGTGTCAACAATAGACTGTCTATCATGAATGTTATGGACATTGTCCCTACTACTATGAGTTATTTCCCTACCATAGCTGGTCTCCAGATTAATCTCTCTACCATGGTTTTGCTGACTACCGAGTGAAGACTAGATATTTTCGTGTGATGTATGATGCATGTCATGAGCTGGCATTAAGTTGTCAAAACTTTTGTGCTTTGGCTAGAGACTGCAGAGAGGTATTTGAAGATTATCGTGAGTTTCATGAAGGCTACCATGATCTTCATTACTATCATGTGTTATTTCTTCTCTATCATGAGCTATTTCATAACCACTATGTGGTGAGTCATCCCTGCTGCCTTGAGTGCCTTCCCTATTGGCGTGAGGAGGGGATGTAGGGAAACAAGCTTCGGTGGAGTCAAAGTCAGGTGGGAAGGAAGTTTGGTTTCCACCGTATGGATTCCAATCATGAATCTTTTTATTCATCAAGCTTTCTGATGAAGAGCTTTGTCATTGTAGAGGCATTGAGGGTAGAATAGAGATTGGATAATTTGATATGGGATGAACATGTGAGTAGATGGGAGAATTCTGATTTCCATTATTCATGATGTCAAATAGGGGAATGTATTCTTTCGTAGGAATTTCATTTTTAGAATGAGGAAATATGTTCTTGTTATCCTATTTTTACTCATTCTTAGATTGGAGACATAATTACTAGATGAAGCTACAGTACCCTAGTTTGTGTTATTAGGTGATCTTCTTTAGGTTTGTGTTCATTTCATTTTGAAGAGTACATGAAAATAAAAGGAAATGAACTGCATCTAAGACTACACATGCATGTATCAGTGATATGTATGCTATATAAAAGGGAAAGAACTGGAAAAGAAACTTCTATCTGAGCTCAAACAGGCCGTGAGTATAGCCGTTACCAGAATTCAATGAATGAGTATAGATATACATAAAGAAATAATTAAATACTGGGGTACCAGACATTGCCTGGTATTGGTGTCCAGATCTGGTCCTATCCAAGAGAGCTCCTGAGATCTAGAACCTTCAAGAAGAGAAGAGGGGATATGGTTAGATCCAATGGATCTAAGCAATGGCTAGTATCATAATATTTATAGAATGCATAGATACACTCAGCCATGCATCTCTAAAAAAGGTTGTGCTTAGGGCATGTGTATCAAGGCTCCATAAACAAAGAGGCACCATGTTTTCACTAACGTGTTTGTTTCATGTGCAAATACAGGAGGAGCTAATCCAAAAACAAATCCCATGAATGACCTGGGCCCTTGATGCGAATCATGATAGAAAAACCTCAAGTTTTCTATTGATGATCGCATCAAGGGCCAAGAGCACCCATCGTATGAACAAAGGGACATCCAGATGATGTAGCATCAATGAAAATCATGAAAGAAGAATCATGGAAGCAAAGAAAAGCATGAGGTGCAAATAACAAAAGAATAAGAGTACAATCCTACATGTCACAGAAAGGGGCACAAAATAGCATATTATACTCCAAGGATGCATTCAATGCATTGATATTATATCAAATATGTGTGATGTAGAATGACATAATAAATATGATCAATGAAATAGGGCACCAAGTAAGCAATCAAATACAATGCCCTATTTTTCCCATGGGCTTGAACATTCAGAGCACATAAGCATCTAAGGTAGCAGCAGGATTTCATGTTTTGAATACTGTACAAGGAATCAAAGTACCAAGATTCTCAAAGAGCGGTGTTAAGATGGTGCATGGCAAGCATAGAGGTACATAGGTTGTAGTGGTAGAGCAGTGAGGTAATGAATATCCATACATAAACAACAGACATGGTGCCAATCAGACAACATGGTATCAATGGGGCTCATTAGATAACCTTTCAGCAGTGGCACCAGAAGCATAAAATGTGGATGCAACATTGAAAATGAACTTCTCACATAAAATAGTGGCACCATGAGATCTATATAGCACCGAATAACATAATGTATTTCCACCAACAGGACACAAGTGTGTGAGAACCAACATTTAATTACAGCATACCAATGATCAAAGCATGAAATAGAATACCAAGGATCTAAAAGCATAGCAAGCATAGAGTTTCACAGATGCAATAGCAGAAGAGAATGGAGCATAATAAACATCAATTCCATAAACAAAGCACAAGACTTGGCAACATCAATAGTGGTAGGGGTTCAATAGATACAGTGCCCTTGTTTTTAATACAAATGGAATATAAAACATAGATCAACATCATATGCCCATAATAATGGAAGGAGAAAATGACAGTAGAAAAACTAGTCACATATACCTTAGCCTGAGCTCATGAATGTCAAAAACAATACCATTAATCGATGCCCAATCTATTACAGACTATCAAGATTTTGAGGGTCCTCATAATGGAAGATCTACGAAATGTAATGCCCTAACCTTTCACAGGCTATATAAAACAAAGATCAAACAACATATGCCAGAGATAAAGATACAATGCCTCGCAAATACAAAGGAGGTTAAGCAGATACCCAAACAAAGAGCATGAGCCCAATAGATATCAACAACAAATGAAATAAATAGAGTCCCTCATGGTGCCATTGAAACTATAGAAAATCCATCCCCTCAATAATGTAGAGGATAGATACATCAAAACAATTACAAGCTCATTACAGTGCTCATAATAGAAAACATCATTAACAAAAATAGGATGGAGTGTAGTCAAGAAAGCATTAAACACCATTATAACCTTTCACATGCTAGCAAGAATGGAGGTGGTGAGCTCATACAAGCATTCACACCTCAAAATCCTCGGGCCCTAGGTTGCAGACAATAATGGTTTCAAATGAACTCACATAAAAGGCATCATATAAATACATACGCCCTAGCCCAAGCCAAGAACTACTGAATAGGAAAGATATGCAATAGTCGCACATAATGGTAACTCAAGGGCTCAAGCTATACATAGTGAAAATCAAACATCATTGCAATACATGGCATGGAAGAGCAATGAATCAAGTGCACAATACCCTCAAACACAATAGTGCCCTTACAGAGATATGGATACAGTCAAAGTGGTAAATTTTAGTGTAAAGCTCATTAATGCCCTAACAACAAACAATAGTAATCCCTACATAAAGATATTCATTTCCTAGGACACAACAAGGATGGAAGCAAAGATGCCATCAAAGTACGATGAGAATGATCACTTACCATTTCATATGTCAATCCTAAACTCCACCAGGCTTCCCTGTACAAGGCTCAATGTAATTGGAAACATCTTCGAGCCAGTTCATCTTTCCAAATCAGAATAGAGCTCGATGCCAGTGATTGAAAAGCAATAAGGTCGATTGCAATATAGATTTTATGAACTTGGTTAAAGTTTTAAAGACTTGACTTATTATTTTGTGGGATTTAAAAAGCCATTCCTTAAGCATTGGTGAAGATTTTGATAGCTCATTAGATGTAATTTGAATATCAGAAACGGGAGTCACAAATAAAGTATTGTTATTGGATGGCAAGTACTAATAATAACTTTCTTTTCTATTGTTTTGATGATATTGTTTTGTGAAGGATAACAAGTTAATATCTTTTAAGATATTTTAAGATATTTAGTATGATTTTAATGGTAAAACTTATAATAATTAGTTTTTTCTTAATATTTAATATCCATCAACAAAAATTGATGAAGGTTTTCTATAGTGAAATTTGATAGAAGATGATTAGTTCTTCAAGTATTATATTTAAATCTGAAAAATCTGTCACATTTTATGCTTCACTTACTATAAGGAAAAATAAATAAAAATTTAATTTTGTAAAGTTTTGAATGAGTTAAGGTGGTCAAACATGGGATTTTTTTTATTCTGAAAAATGTTGTAGCAAAAAATTCATAATTAATTATTTTTTTGGAATAAAATTACAAAAAAATATGGGTCACATCTGAGCATGAGTCTACTACTTATATATAAAATCTTATAATAAAATATTATCATTTGATTATGATTAAGGTGGTCAGACATACACCTACTTCTTATTTTTTTCCTGATTTTTTTGTACTGCTGCATTGAAATCTATACTTTTCACCAATCATACTAACTTTTTCTCAGAAAAGACCTAGTAGTTTAGAAACTAAATTCAATTTTTGATAGATTCTATTCTTACAACTTTTTGATATTAGGTTCATAGCTAGTTGAAATTTTCACGTCAAGTTGACTAACCCTAATTTGCTGATTTTTCATTGCCACTTAAGGGCATAGTTTGGCCCCTCATGATCTTGCACATACCGAATATGTTTAAATATATATTGATGTAAACTGGATATACAAACCTATGGGGAACAACATTCCATCGCTTTCTTCAGGTTCAAGTAACTTCATCCTCTCTGGAGTACAATGCAGTAAATAATAATCAACTCCTTCTACATTTCCACTCTCCGCAATCACTACAAAGACATCTCCTGCACAATAAATTTCTATATATACGTGTGTGAGATCTTAAAATAAATACTTAGTTCAATCTATAGATCTATCTATATCTATGATCTATACATGCAACTCAGTGTACCATATAATGTGAAATTTATATATACTTACCAATTTTGACCAATCCTGAGATATGATCGTAATCAGTAGAAATCAAAGGAACATCATTGAAGTTTTCATCTTCATCTCTATCAAATGTATCAGTAACAACTAGTGGCACTAGATTCCATGTGCCTACATATCCACGATCTTGATTGATACATTCCTCATAATTGTCAGCAATGCAGTGACAACAAAAGCATGAGTAGTCCCTAGTGTTCAACATCCAATTGCGATAATTCATACTCATAATTGAATGCAAAGATCACGTCTTTTCTATCCTATTGCAACCATGCATAATGTTTCTATCCACACCTGAACAAATGCATATATATAATACATTCTATATAAATATAATTTGAATAAAAAATATCATTAAAATTTTAAACACTTTCAAATAATTAAAAAATGTGTGCATACCTTTTATCTCCCAAAATTTTCTATATGGCACCGCCTGAGTCAATCCTGATGACGCGTCATTCTCATTTGGTGTGAAATGTGTCTTGCACCATTCAACCACATCATGTGCATTTTTTATATGCACTCCCTTATAATTCATTTGATACTTTTGTATTGCATGTTTGATGCAAGCTCTAGCACCATCATGTTCACCTTTTCCATGTCCACTCTCAAAGAAACTCCAGACATGTGGTATGTTTTCATTATGATGATATCTACATAGTGCATAAAATGGTCTTGATGACATAAATTGCGCAACACATCCATCTGACCAAGCATAATGTTTATCAATTTTTATACCTCTTTCTTTCACATTTGCAAAAAACATCTTGAAGTAGTGTTCCACATAATGAATGTCATGCTCTCTATCACTTATATAAAAATGATATTCCTTCTTGATGACCCGTGCTTCAAATGTGCTCTTAATACCATCCAAATCTAATTGTGCGTGTCGATAACACACATGTACCATAATAGTAATTTGCTCTGAAAAATAGTATTCTGATTGAATTGCCTTTTGATGAACAAAAGAATAATTTTCTGCAAAATCAACAACTGATACAATAGTTCAATACCGGGTGACCTTTTTCTAGAAGATTTACTTTGTCTTCCCTTCTTGTTCCCCATTTCTTCGAGCTCCAAAAAATGTCTTCCACAAGATCGTCAACAAAAATTCCTTCTTCAAAAAATGCCTTCAATAATAGAAAATGTGAATTTATTAATTGCAATTTGATGTAAAATAGAAATGAAAAATTTTACTTTTATACCATTTTAAAAAAAAATTTAAAAATATTTTACTGGCCGACTAGGGTACTTCGTACAAAGTACCCCTGGGAAAAATCCCGGCCATGGCTTTTGGCCAGAATTTTCACTCAAGGGGCTTCGTGCGAGGGGTCTTCGCACAAAGCCCCCCAGGTGGCTTCGTGTGAAGACGCTCTTCACACAAAGCCACAAAAACAAAAAATTGCCCTCACAAAACAACTCAACTGCAGAAAAATGGTCTTCTGGGGCCTGAAACAAGGACTAAACAAGATGATTTTTTTTAAAAAATGATGTCAAAAGATGCTATTCAAAATAAGCTTTCTAATGAATATAATTTTAATACATATTGAGTTCATTATCACTTTTAAATATTACTTTAACTAAACATAGGTTGTTTGGTCATTCAACAACCTGTCTCTTCACGACTTTGGGAAAAATAGTAAATGATAAAAAAGAAATTATGAAAAATATGTAGGAAAAGCGTATTTTTGTTACCTTTCTATTATACTAAAAAATAAAAAAAATTCAATATACCTAGATCAAGTTAGAGCGATCCAAGTGACCTTATGTCTAGATTACAGTTACTGTCACTTTAAAACTTAATAAACTATGAAATATTGATCCAAAATGAATAAACCAATTGCATCCTTTAGATATTGAAGTTAAAAATATAATCTCGAAAGAATTACATCATTATTGTATATTTAAAAAAAGTTATGTTGATCCAAGTGACAGTACCTCCTTAAAAACATAGTTTTTTCATGCAAACCACTTTTAGAAGGAAAAGGAAAAATGAATTTAAATGATTTTTTTTTTTAAAAAATATATTTAAAAACTAGAAACAAAAATCTAAAAGACTCTAGTTTACATCATCTTCAAATTCCTAATAGTTTTGCGGCAACATGTGTTTGAAAGTGAATTTTTTTCTCAAAATGGTAATCTCTATGTCAAAGTTGGCCAAAAAGTGGGACTCACTATTGTGGGACCACCCTACAGAGATAGGAAATGCAGAAGGAGTGGACCTAAATCCCCCACTACCAATAGAGGAAGGTCCATAGATACCCACTTCAAAAGAAACTAGAGTTAATTCTGACATTTTTTCTGGGTTTGTCGATAGCATTCTAGTTGCAGGAGAGAAGTTGTTTGTAGAAGAACTTTGGAAAAGACTCTTAGAAGAAAAATATCTTGTGTGTCTGCATGATGCAATAATCAACATGGATGAAGATCTGACTATCCCATTCCCATTCGACTATGTTGTAGTAATAAGGGTCAAGGAAGTATTTCCAAGGCTTGGCAAGAGGAAGGGACAAAACTTTTATGGAGGCCCTCCCAGATAGTTTTTTGTGCTTATGGAATGGGAATGCAAACACATGACCTTAGGAGAAGTATAATGGTCAAAAGAATTACATTCCTCAAAATATTTCTACAATGTAGGATTGTTTGGAGGACCCAATGGTAGATGGAATGGATGAGAATGAAGACTAGGTCATCAAATACAAATATGATGAAAAGTTGGATGTAATGGGACAAGATCTCCAAGAAGACCAATTTGTAGTAAGAGTAGCTCCAAGAGTAGCAGATTTAGCTAGACCTTCTTCACCCTACAATTGATGGAAGATCAAAGTTAACGATTATCTTCTTCCCCTTGGTATTTTACAGTTATGGTATCTTTTTAGCTTTTGCCTTTGAATTATTAGCCTATGAAAATTTTTATATCGTGAACTATTGTATTTGTTATTTTTTTAAATACTGATAGGACCATTAGATGGCTCTAACTTCCTCTTTTGGATTTTTAATATGGCAACTTAGCCCTAACATGTTTTCTATAGAAAAGTTGCAATGATGTAACTATGTAACTCTTTTAAGCTTTTAACTCTCAGCTTCTCCCTTTTCTTATAAAAAAAAATAAAGAGACAAAGAAAATGATTCAATTCCCCAATGAAAATAAAAAATGAAATAAACTATTTATTATTGGTACATAGAAACTCAAAGAATATTATAACTGGATAATAACCTCAATAGAAAAAATCCACCAAAAAGATTATATGTATTAAGTTTATTAATCAATATCAAAGAGACATTAATTAAGATCATTATAATTAATCTTAATGTTTCTTTAATAATATTTAACCTTATTTAAATAATTAAACTATATAAAAATAATATTAACATTATTAACCATATTTTGTGTTATCTTTAACTCTATTTTAACCATCATGAAATTATCTTAGAACCATTATAATAATTAATTAAATGTAATAATTAAGCATCATATCACAATAGAACAACACGAACTAAGTGAAAAGATGCCAAGAAAAAGTGTATCACAATAAATGACTTATGTTTAAAGAAGTAAATAACCCTAATATTTAAGTTTAACATTTTGTAAATGCATTCTCCCCAGTATAAACCACCTTTTATAAAAATCATACTTATCTTATTACTCTAAGTAATTTTAGTCATGAAAATATCAAGTAATAATATTAAATATCAATCATGAAAAAAAAGTTAAATATAAAACATCTTTTTATTTTAAATATTAGACCACTTATATTTAAAGAAAATATGCTCATAATTATTATAATTATTATGTCATTGAAGAAGTTTCTAAATATTTTTTAATTATATATGGCCTCACTTTTTAATATTTTTATTACTAAATATTGAATTTAGATATAAATGAGAGTCATATATAAGCTAACATTTTTATAAAATGCCTTCACACTATTACAAACCATCATTTATAACAATTACAATTATGTTATTTACTATAATTAATTTTAACAATGAAAATCTTATTTAGTAATGTTTTTGAATGAGATAAAAACAGGTTTTGACGGCTCAAAACCATCTACAATCAATTTTTTTTAATATTAAATATAGATCTTTATATTTAAAAATAGTAATTATGTTAATTATGACCTCCTTGAAACCACACTTTACAAAAAAAATCTCATGAAGATTTTCCACAAACATATAGCAACCATTCATGAACATCTTGTATATCATCAACTATTGTATTTGTTGCTCATGAATGGCTGCTATATGATTGTGATCGTTAGAATATCAATTCAACTGTTGAATTTAGATTAATACTAATCCTTTTATCTTAAATATAAAGCAGCTAAATTTAAATGCACCTAACATTATCAAAAATATAGTTTTAATTGAAAACATCTTATTGGTCATATCTAGCAACGTTAATTAAACCGTCTTTAATTTATTGCAGTCTGTTATTTACCAAAATCTTTCTTGATTTTTACTATAATTTAGTGTACCAAAAAAAGACAATGGGCTTCAGTTATACACCATGAAACTGGTTTTGAAGGGTCTATATATATCTCCTTTCATCAATACAGAGTGAGAATTCGGCGCTTTGATTTGAAGAAAAATATTAATTGTTTTTGCAGTGGGATTGTAATTGTGAACATGGAGTTGGGCAGTAAACTTCTAGTGTGTTTTGTGGTGATGGTTGGGCTCTCTTCGCTTTCTGTCTCCGGGCGTCCATGTCAATTGACACACATTCACATTACATATAGAGAATATACTAGCTATGAATATTTAGTAGAGTTGACTAATTCTTGTACATGTGATGCGGAGAAGGTTGTTTTGGAGTTGAGGGATGGTGAAACTGGAAGGGCGACCCAGCGCTTCGAAGTTGAGAATGGAGAAATTGTTAAAGCAGATGAACATATCCGAATCTTGCTTTATAATCCATTTCGTGGAAGTCTTGAGGTGGTGCCATTCTCTGCTCAATTTATCGACTGCAATTGATGGAAATCAGTTTATCAGATGTAATTTCAATATCAGAAACGGGAGTCACAAATAAAGTATTGTTATTGGATGGCAAGTACTAATAATAACTTTCTTTTCTATTGTTTTGTGAAGGATAACAAGTTAATATCTTTTAAGATATTTTAAGATATTTAGTATGATTTTAATGGTAAAACTTATAATAATTAGTTTTTTCTTAATATTTAATGGCTATCAACAGAAATTGATGACCATTTTCTAGAGTGAAATTTGATAGAAGATGGTCAGCTTTTCAAGTATTATATTTTTAACATATGTTTAAGTATTAATTTAACATAATTTTAACATTTTGTATGTATCATAGATAGAAAGTGAAAAGCATATACTGAAACAAAATATTTAAATTTTTAATATTTAACTATAAAATAACAGATATGTTCAATATCCTTTGTATGATTCAATAAATTTTTGGAACATTTAAATATTTAGTGCATGTAATACTTGTAATGTTATGTTTTTTCAATTCCTTTCAATATAGGTGCTTATATATTTCAATCATAAGATTGATTATGGTGAATCATACAATAATATTTTATTTATTTTTTAAGAAAATGACAATGACTTGCATAGTAAAATTTGTATGAACATAAATAATTTTTGAAGTATTGTGTTTTGGCATATGTTAAAGATATTGATTCAAAATAATTTTAGTATTTTGATCTATCATGAGTAAAAAGTAGTGAAAATATGCATATACAAAAGAATTAAACATTTATTGTTTAGCTAAAACATAACATAGACATTCAACATTGTTTAATGCATATAAAACATGTAGATTACAAACACTCCTAATTATGTAGATTACAAACACTCCTAATTATTTAAATATTATATGTATTCATATTTGCACTGTTAAACTTATTCTAATAAAACTTCCCCTAAACAGGAGCGAATTGAGAAGACAAGCGCTAAGAACCCTATCATCATAACTTGTGAACAAAAATGACAAGGATTTATTAACTCTAGAACTGTAAATGCTTGCTTTTTCAGAATTAATGGATATTTCAATCTGCTCACAAAATTTGTGCACTGAAGAAACCTGCTTCCTGAAGATTCTTTTATTACTTTCCCAGAACAAACTCCATGCTTGAATAATGGGAGAAGTACGCCATTTGACTGCAAAAAAAGGCATCCATATATAACACAGGCCATTGATATAGAAGATCAACTTATGAATTTAGAAACGGGCCAAACCAACCAATTTTTTTTGTGAGCCATTCCCAGCAAGATTGAGCAAAAGGGCATTGAAGCAGTAGGTGATTCATAGTATCAGGTTGTTGATTGCATAACAGACAGGTAAAATTTTGGGTGATCCCAAGCATTGCCAAACGATAAACAAAAGAAATTCTATCATTTATGGTCAGCCAAGATAAATTATCATTTAATAAACAAAATGAATGACGTTCATGTTATTTATTTAAATAGTTCAGTGTCGATTTAATTTATATATTGTTCTATGACATTGTATTCATAAAATGAGTCCAAAATATTGAGTTTCTCATCATATCTAGGTACAGTCGAACTTCCAGTAGAATTGAATTGCCCTTTGATGATAATGATATCCCTATTGCATGGGGAGTAAACATATGACTATAATCCAAAAGTTGTTGAGCATTTGAGGTTTTTATATTTGCAATGCCTTTGACATTTGAATACCAAAGCATTGTCTTATCACAAGTTAACTCTTGGAAGTTGCTTATCAAGCCAACTGTTTGATTAAGCAAAAACATATATATTGTTTTTTTAATTAATTGCCTTCTATTATTCTATTACTTCTACAAAACTATGTACATTATATGTAGTTTTAAAGAATAGAACTTTGATTCATCAATTTATTTAAGACTTAAATTGGCACATAATCCAATTCCAATCATTTTTCCTTCAATAAAAATATTTTCCCCTGTTCTTAAATTTCTTTCACTTTGAGAATATCAATTAAAAATATTATAAATAATATTCATATTCAAAATTTGAATCTAACTTCATTGTAGCCAAATTATCATAACACAATTTAGATTATTGTTACTTTAATTTATCTAAGGTAAGTTGTATGATGAGGGGCATGCATATCTTTTTCTCTTTGATTTTCATACATGATTTTTGCTTCTTTGTTTTGGATCTAAATCTAATTGTCTTGACCTTGTTAAGATTAGGTTTAGTTTTTGGTTCTTTGCTAACGATTTCCATTGGTGTTTCATTGAGACATTTATCATCATGACTATCTTGGGGACCCTAGAATGTATCTTTGCTTATCTCATGATTAGAGTTTTTTAGTGTTTTCTCCATTTCTTCTTCACAAGTCTTTTTATGAGGTGGAAAGTGTTAAAATTTGTGTAGGTTTAAACTATCAACTTTCCATTTCTTCTCTAGCATGTCTTTTGGTTTTAGTTATATGGGATCCATGTAAAACCCATGATTCAGGTTATGGGAGCCTATCAAAACCCTTCCTAGTTTGAGGGAGCCTTTTAAAACCCTATATAATTCTTGGGGCTTCTATCTCTTGTGGGTATAGTTTAATATTCTTCTTTTTATTATTTTTAAGCTACTTATGTAATCTTGGGGTAGAGATGTTGATGGGTGATGTCTTTTTCTTTGCAATTGTCTCAATGTGAGTTCTGTATCCTTTAAAAATCTACTTGTAACCTAAATCAAATACAAAATTTTAATTAATATCTTATAGTGATTTCAATTTGACTACGATCATGATAATTGCTACACATGAAAATATATGAAGGAATGTAAAGTATACAATTAATTCTACTAATATGAACCTTTCCTTGACAAGAAGTCAAATATGATATAATGATGTAGATGTGAATGTAGCCTCTACTTGATTAATTATTATTATAGAGACTAAATCTTATTTAAAGATTCTCATGCTCTCTTTTTGTAATCTTTAAGTTCATTGAGGCATAAATGAACTTATAAAATCTTCAATTTTATTATCATTATAAAAAAATTAATAGGACTAGGTAATATTTGAAAGTTTACATGATCTTAATTTTATATATCAGTGGATAACTTTATAATTTATTTTTAATATTACCTTATTATTATATCCACTTCCCATAGCTTACGTAAATATTTTAAAATTTATAAAATAACAAAATTATATAAATGACGTTCATGGTGGCTTTGAAGTGGTGTTGAATGTGGAGGAGGTAGATTTGGTGGAGGGAAGAGGCTGTGGAAGTAGGAATGGTGGGTGTAAGGGAGGAAAATGTGGTGATTGGGGGGTGATCGGTTGGTTCCCAGGAGCTTCATTTAACTTTTCTTCAATGGGGAGTTGTTATTTGGATGGATTCAATTCCAAATGGTTCCTATTCGGCTAGAACCTACTCCTATTGAGGTGGGATATTTGTGTGGTTATAATTTAGTTTTGGTTCATTCTTCCTTTGTTGGTATCTTAGGCCTTTATCTAAAGGAATGCCTAAATATAAGAAGGGTAATTTGGCTTCCTTAAAACAAAAAAAAATGTCTATAAATTTCCTTTGACTTTTATCTTTAATAGAGAAGAGGAAATTTTTTTATTTATCCTCATTTATTCTCTATCCAGATGCCCTTGAATAATTTTTTAATAATCACTTGATTTCTGTAGCTTCCCATTTATTTCCTTTTCCGAAGAGCACAATAACTTTTGTAAATTACTCACAAACTACAATTGGGATTGTACTAATAATCTTTATTGCATTTAATGATTCCATTTTTTTTTCTCTTGTAAAAGATCTACCAAGTGCTTCCACCAATATAATGAATTAAAGGGGGAAAGTGGGTCACCTTGGAAAATTCCTCTCAAACTTTCAATGAATCCGTGAGGAGAACTGAGCATTTTTAGAGGCGATTGAAAATGCCTTCTTATGCCTAACTTTTATCATTTTGGGTTCTTTTATTTTCTAATATTATGAATGGTAAAATCTTCTTAAGCCTATTTTCTGAAGGTTTAGCCAAAACTTTCTAAATTGTATTACATAAAGTTACGGGCCTAATTTATCTAGGAATTGAGCCTTTTTCTTTTTTGGTATTAGGTTAATTAATGTGTTAATAATTATTTGTTTTAAAATATATTTTTTTAAAACATTTCTTCATATTCTTTTAAGAGTCCATTTTCACTCATGAATATATTTGAATCTATTGCATGCTATATGACTTCCTCATTTAGCTTTGATTAAGAAAAAATAGGTTTTGAAACGATCTGAAACCTTTTACAAAAAGCAAAGAAAGATAGGGCATTGAGAGACCGAAAAAAGACAACTATTATGCACCACCAAATAAACCAAAGGAACTAACCATAGTTCCCACCAAGTGGAACAAAAACCAGCCCAGCTAACAACAATAAAGGACAATCAAGATTTACATTTTGGCCCATCCTTATGAGAACGTAAAGACTTCCTCATTTAGTTATTTGATGTTCTTTTCAATATTTTCTTTAAAAACAAAATATCCTGAATTTCTCTCTATTCTATTTAAGTAGATCATTTTTCACTAATTTTAGCTTGGATACAAATAAAAATAATTTGGATCCCTCAACTTTGGCTTTTGACCACCATTTCGATACCATATCCCAAATTCTTCATTTGTCAGCCACATACTCTCAATTTTGAAGGGCTAGTGCACAAGCTTATTTAAGTTAAATAGGAGAGTGATTCCATCTATAAATTTGCACTATTGTAGATTTACAATTAAATGGTAATTGTCTCAAATCACCTTTCTGAAAAAAATTGTCTAGTGTCTCTACTATATGACTAAACTCCAACCTTCTATTATTTGAAGTATATACTCCATTTTCCATCTGAATCTCCAAAAGATTATTAATCATGACCCAATGTTTGAAATCTAATTTTATTTGCAATTATTTTTAAACGTTTTCACTCTTTTATGAAAGATGTATAATTCCATTGAAGTCTCCTCCTAGAATAATAACCCATCTTACCAATTCAAACTATCTGCCAATTCCTGAAATGTTATCCAATTTAAATTCCAAAGCATAGACCCTCCTCCTAAATTCCCTACCGCCTCAATTTCTTTTATCCCACAAGATCCTCATTTCTACTTGAATTTATCCCAATGATATAATTGAATTTTGTTTCCTACAACATAAAAAATTTTGCTTTAATAAAAAAAAAATGCAAATGTTATCCAATTTAAATTCCAAAGCATAGACCCTCCTCCTAAATTCCCTACCGCCTCAATTTCTTCTATCCCACAAGATCCTCATTTATACTTGAATTTATCCCAATGATATAATTGAATTTTGTTTCCTGCAACATAAATTTTTTTGCTTTAATAGAAAAAAAATGCAACATTTTATACACACTTCTTGTTAGGGGCATTCATACCCTAAAATTCTAAGATATGATCTTAATATTCCCTTGGGAAGGAACTTCGCTTTCCTTATTTTATAATATTCTACAATTTTTATTTGATTCGGAGCTTTTCCATCTAGTATCCTGAGTTCTAAATAAGTTTTTCTCTTCTTTTTAAGGAATTACCATATCCAGTTGCACTTTTTCTAAATCTAATTGTCACAAACTTAGAGTATTAAATTTTGACTATAGTGAATTTTCCTTATCTTCATCTATAACATCTTCACATACAATCTTAAATTCTTCTTCTTCCATAATATTCATTTCTAGTATCTCCTTAATGAAAGATTGTTTTTCTTCCATGATTTCACTCCTCTCTTTCTTTTACTAGTTTGTTAGACCAAAAAGATCATTTAAAACTTCTAATTCCATTGGGATAATGATATCCTCCTCATCCATGTGTATGCTTGTTTCACTACTAGAAATTATGTTATTTTTGGCTAATCATTGCCCCACATTTTTATTCAAAGGGATAATAAATCCTTTAACTACTCCCCCTAACATGTCTTCTTTGTCCAAGATTCCATCATCCAAATTATCTTTTCATATTATCTTTCTATCCTTCCCTAAAAATACCCTCATCTTATCCTTTACTCCTTGTTAGTGGTACCAATTTGGAGGCTTTACTATTAATTTTTCCATTAATCTTACTATTTTTTTCCATCACAAAGTTGAACTTTTATTTTATGGTGAAATGAATATTTTAGATATTGAATTATCCTACTTTTCTTTCTTCCTTAAGCTACTTAGAGGTCTTCCCCTCTTGTATTTAATTGGGGTTGCTTCAGAATTCCTCCCTCCCTCATTTTTATTATTTTTTGGGATTTTTTATTGGGAGTCCTCCAATAAAACTTGATCTATTATCTCTTCTATTAGTTTTAATTTTTCTTCTCAATACAATGTTGCACAAAATTTTCAGTTTCTTTTGAAGGAATGTTTTTTTGATAAGTAGATTGATTTGATTATATTCTTTAATGTCTTCTTCTGAAATTTTCTCACAGGGAGAAGAGTTTCCATTTCTATTATTTAAATAAAAATTTAAAATTATATAAATTTTAAAACCTTCAATATCATTGGCATCTAATATCATTCACATATGATCAACTTGTAAATTCCTCTTTTCTCTTATTTATAGTATGAATAATTTTTCCATGATTTTCCAAAAGAGAAGACTTAAAATATCTTTGATTTGTTCTAACTATCATACTTTTACTACCCCAATTTTCCATAATCCTTCTTTCCTCTTGAGGAATAACCATGGTTTCTAATGCATTTCCTGCAGCTTGTAAGGGGCCACTCAAATACTTGAAAAATCACTCTACATATATATTACCCCTTGTTTTGTTATTCTCATAACTTAAAAATAATTGAAATAACCAGAAAAACAATTTGTAGAACACAAACAGGTGACAAAAATGCGTTTGAAAATTTCTCTAGTCAGCATAGTAGTGAACATGTACAAAAGCCTCCAAATGGGGATGCAAGCAAGAAATCATCGATACATTTGACTGTACATTAAAAAGAGCAAGTTGTATGTGTTAACTAATCTATAAAGTGGACAAAAACGTTCACAATAGAAGTATTATGAAAATTCTTATACCTAACTTCAAAAGAAAGGAAATTTGAACTTTTTGCTTGTTACATGGATAAAATTATTGAAAACATTTTTTTGACATAGTGTGAAGGTGAAAACTAAATACCACTTCAAATTTTGATACTCATACCAAATCTGAGTCGACTTTTGCTCAATAGCTTATGTGGTTGTCATTCAAATACAGTGCAATGCCATGATTTATTTCATAGACTCTTGTTGTGACATGTTTCACAACTCGCCCATCAGCGATGGGACCTCTCTCTCTTGTCCAGCTTGGCCCCTTTTGTCCCATGCTCTGTCAGTAGCAGTCTCTCAAGGTTAAGAAATCCTACTCCAAACACTACCTCCTGAGAATAATGGAGTCACAAAATGAGAACGGAGAACTGCCAAACAAGAAATCCGCACAAGATCAAATCGGTGACACCACAAAAAATCCCGCTCATGTGTTTTCTTGGGCACGCCTGAGGGTCAATGGTGAAATGTGTGTTGAGGACAGAGTTCCTTACTCCCTCCAAATCCCGCTTCCACCTCTCTCAGAGTGCGTTTCAACGGAGTCAACGAACTCCTTTGCAAAGAAAAATCCATCACTTACTCCAAACCCCACCCAAGCACTTTCTCGAGCACATAAACATGCCGGTCACAGAATGGGTGCAAAGGACAAAGTCCTCAACTCATCAAATAACCCGTTCCAGGCATGGGGTCATCGAATGGCCAAGGAGGACAAAGTCTGCAACCCCCACCAAAATCCTCCTTAGGCCTTACCTTGGGCGCATTTTCATCTACATGGAGGAATTATTCCAAGAGACAAAATCCAGTACCTGCTAGAAATCTCGGTCGAAGGTCTTGACAACCGCGTTTTTAAATACGTTGAGCAAATATGAGGTTAAAAAAAAAAATCTTGCAATTTGGGAATAAATCGATTTGAAGGGAGATAATGAAGTTTTTGATTCTAACTCTTAAATTTATAATTGGTTAAATATTAATTTTTATTAATATTTAATTCAGTAATCTTTAAAAAATAAAAATAAAAATAAAATTTGGAAACAAAACGTGAATTAAATCGATTTGGTTTTAAATAATTTTGTTTAATTCAATATTGATTTTTATTGATATTTAATTAAAACTCAAAAAATCGATTAAAAAAAAATGGATATTCACAAAAGAAGAAATTGCTTTAAAAGATTTTTTTTGATTTTATACTTTAATTGAAATTGATTAAATATTGATGTTATTAATATTTAATTGATTAACTCAAGAAAAAATCAAATAAATCAAAAAATTGGGAAATGGATAAACCTTCTTCATGAAGACAAAAACTCTTACATTAGCAGATTCTAAAAAATTGGGGAGAAGAACTCAGACAAGTGGCTTGTGTAAAAACAGGGCAACTACCTAATTTTAGCCTGCAGTCTTTAAAGCAACTATGCGAGTTTTTAAGAGCCTATAAGAGAAGAGTTTGCTCATTTTATTTTCACACAAATCGAGAGAGCATTTTTTAGAGGAGAAGGAAAGTTGTTTCTTTTGGAGAGTGAGAAGTTTTCTCAGCGAAGGATTATTTCTGGAGAAGTGTGAAAGAATTTGTGAATAATTTTTCAAATTTTCTTCAATAAGTCGATCAGAGGAACAAATCTCTATGAGGAGAGAGAAAATTCAACTTTGGGCAAGATGGAGAAATTCTAACAAATTTCTAAATTTTGGGAAAAATGCTTTTATTCTTTTTTGTGCTCTTATAAGTTTTTTCTATTTTCAAGATGGTGGAGCCTAGAGGAACAAGCATCAGTAGGAGGCAATTGATCAAGAATGAACAAAGAGAATTCTACCTAGAGTCAAAAAAAATCTCAAAGTGGATTGAAGTAAAGGACGTGAATCTTGGATGCCTCGATTTGAGCGAGTTCCAGAGGAGGATGTTTGGCTACAAAGATCATCACCCGATACACCTTGTTACCTAGATTGTGAACATCAGAATTGTAGTTGCAGCTGGATTCCCTCCTAACTTTCAGCATGTTCAGTTGATCACATGGAATGTGCAAAACAGTATCACTCTAGTGATAGAATGATCAAGGACTCAGACAGGAATATCATTGTAGATCTCTCTCCACCAGCCATTACTAAATCATTTGGGATCCCTTCATCTAGGATGTTGGTCTCAAAAACAAAAGAACAAGTGCACAGAGTCTACAATGTGGGAGTTCAACACTATGAGGAGATCATCAACAACAAATGGATGAGGAGGAATAAATCCCACTACTCCAAGTTACCCAAGGAGCTTGTGTGGATGGATTTCCACCGTGAATATAGTGATCTAATAATGATTCTCAGCATGGTATTTGACTTACCCCACTCCTACCTGTTTGAGACATGGATGTGGTACTTTGTTCAACAGGTAGTAGAGGAGTTCAATCACATTGGTTGGGATGGGTTAATTAGTGACAACCTTGATGAGAAGCTAAGGAATTTGGAACATACAAAGAAGCTATCCATGAGCTCATATGTGATATATATGCTAGCATGAAACATGAGGTATGAAGGATTTAGATACAAGGGAGTCCTCAGAAGTGGGAATCCAAGGTTAAGGGTCCACGACTATTAACCCCAGCTATATCTACAGGCCATAGATGACTACACCCAGGTTAATGATATGTTTGCAATGTGCATCATGAGAGCCTTGCAGAAGGGATTGCCAATGAGATTATCTTATGAGGTAATGAAACTAGTGGAGGAATTTGGAGCATGGTTCTTTCAGTTTCCCACCTTCTCCTATATTAGATTGCAAGGATTTTCTAAGTAGTTGTTCAAGATTCTACGATACCCTATTGATAAAATGATCCTATTGGATGTCACCCGACAGTTGATAGCCTATGAAAAAGTCTTCAAGAAGAAGAAGAAGCTAGGACTAGAATTCCCACTTTCTATTGGAAGTGATGTAGTTGAAGTGTGTACTTGTCTACCAACAACTAAGAGGTCATCTAATGAGCTGAAATTCTTTCATCTACCACTCTATCTAGGAAGGTCAGATTTTGACACATATAATAAGATTAGGGTAGTTGTAGGGATGAGGCATCAACACAAAGCCCACTTTGAGGACTTTTGGGTAAATTTGGTTGATAAGAATGAGGTCAGGAAGAGGATGTGCTCCCGATTACCCTTAGACCTAATTAGGGTATGTAAGATTGTCCACATTCCTGATCAGATGGAAGAGGATTCGAATGTGCTCAAGAGGTTTTAACCTAGATAAGGAAAAGATCATTTATCCTTATGACTAGCAGAGAAAGGAGATTGTAGATCTTGATGCACTAACATAGGGAGTCATGGACTTCACAAGGTGGTGGATAGAAAGACAACTCGATAGGATGACTATGCCAAAAGAAGATTGGACCTACAATTTGTTAGGTCATCCATAGCTACAAGATGAGAGACCAAAGAAGCTATCTAGAGGAAGAGTAGAAGAAAGAGACATCCCATTAGGAAGTGCAGGACATAGGAAGGAGAAGGGTGTAGATCAAGAAATGCATACAAAGAGGAGATTGGATCTTCTTGTTGAAGAACCACAACAAAAGAGATTAAGGTATGAGGATGCATCATCTTCACCTAGCTGGACTCCCAGTGTGTAGGAAATAGGAGCATTCACCCAGCAGGAAGGAGAATCAAGTAAAAGAAGAACGCAACAAGTAGAACAATGCATGACTAGGCTAATACAGGATAGATTGAACATTAATGCCAATGAGAGGTCGATTCCAGGAAGAAGGGAATAGGATGTGACAACAAAGGAGAGTCTCGGTGTCTTCTTCATAAAGATAATTGAGAAAGAAATTCTTGAGGTAGAAGTAGAGGCCCTAGTGGTAGAAGAGGAGATTCCCACGATAGAGGCACTCGCTCCTGAAGCAATGGTAGAAAGTCCTAGAGCCAAGGAGATTGATACCAGAGAAGTGCAATGATAGGAATAGTTAGCAGTACAAAGAGACCCAAATACAAATGTTCCATAGTGGATAAGGTAGAGGATTCAGAGAAGCCAAGAAAAGGAGGTGGATCCTATAGTTGAGTTACAAGATATTCTGGATCAAATTGACCAATCAGGAGAAAAGCGAAAAGCCAAGAATTCACCAAGAACTTGAGAGGAGAATCCGGATCTAAAATTCTACAGATAGAAACTCTAGCATTCGACAAGACCAAAGATCAGATTGCTCTCCAGGAGTATCACATAACAGAGGTTGACCTTGGTCAGGCCTCTTGAGCACATCAAATTCCTCCATCACATGTGTTGTGCTACTATTCTACTATTTGGTGAGTCATAAAATACATCAACAAAAATTGGCGTTAGAAGGAGGTCTTATACTGCAAGACATAATTTTGCATGTCATGAATTGATATGGTGCTTCTGCATAGAGACATCATACCAATTTTACAGCCTAATCTTGGATTTGGAGACGACCAAGAAGACATCATTGCAAAATTGAACTCTCTCACTTGGAAAGTCAAGAGAAGTGCACCTGAGTACATGTGAGTGAGTTTTGTGTTGGAAGAAGAAGAAGAGAAAGCTCAAAGGATTGAAGCAACTATTCAAAGAGCATTGGTCATTCAAAGGAATCAACAACCTCTGATACTTGTAAGAAGCTATTAAAATACATTCCGCATACTAGAGCACATTAATTCATTCTCACCTCAGGTACACTGAAGAATCTTGAGATTTGCTCTGGGAGCAAAAGAACTAGAAGAACTAAATTTTGATCCAAATCCTAGGTGAGGCAAGAAAGAAGCATCTACAAGTCAGAACTCACCAAGTGTAGCTGGTCTTACAAGACAATTTCAAACTCCACCACAACAATGTCAAACACAAGGGACCACTCAAGGAGTTCAACAAGGAGCTTCACAAATTCAATAGTTGATAGTACATATACCTATACAGTAGTGGTTTTTTCCTTGCATTAAGTTAGATTCCCTTTTCTATGCCCTAACCCTAATTAGGGTTGAGGTGGCAAAATCTGGGCCATCGGTTATTGTTTTTATCTGGGCCTTTCATTATTTTTGAGGACCTATATAAAGGCCTCTTCTCATTTGTAAGGGAGTGAATTTTGAGATTGTTGCTTATGAGCTATTGAGATAATAGAATTTTTATTGAAGTGTGGTGATCATTTGATGTGTCTTAATGCTTTCTTGATTTCATAATTCTCTCAATTAGATTAAGTTTTGTAGGTAAAGTGTTATGATTGTTTTGGAGAATATAATGATGTTTTGATGAGTTCTTGTGGTTCATACTTTTGACATTTTAGTGATTCTAAATCATTGTGCAAATTTAGCCTGAATCCCATATCCATGTACTTAAATCCAATCATTCGTACAAACCTTTGAAGATTACACCAGTCTACGTGTAGTTGTAGCTTGACTTAGTGAAGCAGGACTTGGTAATTAAAGAACTCATCCATCAGTATAATTTCCTTGGCTATCATTACCCTTAGGATTAGATTAGGATCTATGAACCCTAAACCCCTTTCATTTATGCATATCCAATGAAAACCCAAAAAAATAGTACTTGAAAATATTTTGATAGTACCCATATTCATCATGACATAAAGGATTGGAAATGTAATGCCCCTTATGATGAATTGATATGGTGCTTCCACATAGAGACATTGTACCAGTTTTATAACCTAATCTTAGATTTGGAAACGACCAAGAAGACATCATCGTAGGATTGAACTCTCTTTCCTAGAAAGTCAAGACAAGTGCACCTGAGTACATGTGAGTGAGCTTTGTGTTAGAAGAAGAAGAAGAAGAAGAAGAAGAAGAGAAATCTCAAAGGATTGAAGTGACTATTTGAAGAGCATTGGTTGTTGAAAAGAATCAACAGCCTCTGGCACCTATAAGAAGGTATTAAAGTATATTTCACATAGTGGAGTGCATTAATTCATTCTCGCTTGAGGTACACCAAAGAATCTTGAGATCCACTCTGGGAGAAAAAGAACTAGAAGAACTAAATTTTAATCCAAAGCCTAGGCGAGGCAAGAAAGAAGAATCTATAAGTCAGAACTCACCAAGTGTAGATGATCTTATGAGATAATTTCAAACTCCTCCACCAAAATTTTAGACACAAGGGACCACTCAAGGAGTTCAATAAGGAGCTACACAAATTCAATAGTTGATAGTAGAGATACCTACACAAGCCATTTTACCTGTAGTCTCCCAACAACAAGCTCCAATGATGGCACAATAATGGAAACCATAGAATACATCACCCCTTGCAATATTTACTGCTTACAATCATATGCCAAAGAATCCTGAGCATTTCTGCTCTAAATTCTTTGTGAACAACGTCAACCACACTGTTGATGAACATGTAAAGATTTTTGAAGATGCTTTGTAGAATAGAAATGTTCAAGATGAAGATGTGGCATGCCGATTATTCCCATATTCATTGGGTGAAGAAGAATTTTATTGGTATATTAATTTACCCCCGAATTCAATCTAAACATGGCAAGAGCTAAAGGATGCATTCTTGGGGAAGTTCAGATTGCCTATCACCCCTGCTGAATTGTATAGGAAATTCATTGAGATAATAAGACAAGAGTGTGAACCTATAGGGGCTTTCAATAACATATTTCAAAATGCCTATTCACAGTTGCGTGATCATTTCCACATAAATGATGATGTTGCAAGACCTATTTACTATGCAGCTTTGGATTGCCTCACGTCTATGTTCATCTAGAAGACTCATCCGACTCCCACCAATTTGATTCAAGCATATGTTGAGGCCAAGATGATCAGTTTAGAGTCACCAACAACTATTGTTGGAGCACCTGGTTACTTTGGGAATGCTAATATGTTGAATCAAGGGATGTTGATCTATGCTCCTGCTCCTTCTAATCAACTAGTACCACATCGGGTAGCTCTGATATCTCACACAGTGCCTGCACAACCTTTCTATCTTCAGAATATGACCACTTCCACAAGGACTCAGGAAGAACAAGATGAAATGAAAGACTTACTAGAATAATTCAAGAAGTTTTCAACTAAGGTAACTTACCTCATAAATCAGAATAATCAACAACAGAACTCACAAAGGAATTATCAATCACATCTAGGAAATAACTAAGGGTATCAAGGAAATTCTCCAGCTCACTATGAGAATCACCAAGATAATAATCAAGGATACCAAAACAACAATCAAGGTTATCAAGAAAATAGTTTTGGGTATCGAAGTAATAATCAAGGGTGTCATAAAAGGTCACGGAATACAAATCTAAACAATGGTGGAGTTCCTTCACTATTGGACAATCCACCAACTTTTGAAAGCTGATCTACTAACAATTTTTTCCTAGCAGAAGTAGCATTGTCTAGATAGTATAGGCTACATGAAGCAAATCAACATTCTGAGTTACAATGCCAAGATTTTCAAAGAGAAGCTGATATTTTGAAAGGAGAAGTTAGAAACACTACAGCACCTAAAAATCCTCCACCTACATGCTATGAACTAGTAGCTGCTGCTAGATACAACCAGGTGCTAGTCTTTGATGATTTCAAGTTTCCTCCTCCTAATTCTTAGGATTACATGCCTATACAAACTAATTAGAAATTCCCACCTGCATCAGCAAATAGTCCCATGGAGGCCCCATTTTATCAAGTTCCTCCAAAGAATCAGCCTCCACCTATTTCTCCAAATGAGCCACTATAGGGGGATAGATTTATTTTCCCTCCACTTTACAATAGTGTCCTAGTGGAAGGAGTAAGTGAAGTTCAATATTTTCAATAGACATCTAGAAATGTTGCATTGAAGACTTATCAAAGAAATTATAGAAATCATGAGCTGTTGACAATGTCAACTCCTCCACATCCCAATGCCAGTAATGCTTGAAGTCCTCTCAGAGATTCATTTGAGTATTGAAATCCTAGTGATTCACAAGGAGAAAGAGGTCAGACTATCACTACCAATACTACACAAAATCAAAAAGGGTAACTTGTGGCGCATTCTACTATACAAAATGGAGGACAAAAGAAAAATCAAGAATAAGGGCAGAAAGAAAATCCTCCTAGGGAGGAATTCAAGAGGTTGAGCTCTTGCATACTGGAGGAATTTAAGAAGATAAACGTAAGTCTTTCATTGTATGAACTGATATAAATTCCTGAGATAAGGGACACATTATTGGGGAGTCTGAATGATGCACCTCTGAAGATCATCTCGTAGAATACTTCATACCCACCCAGAGGCCCCCCTATCAATCATCAATATGGTTTTGCAAAATACATGAATGTTGTTGAAAATGTACAAACAAGTGCACCTGACATCTCACAAAGTTCAAGCTTCATCAAGATGGTGCAAAAATTTTCTAAGGAAGGAATCTTGCAAAATGATCCTTCACTTCGAGGAGAAGAAATAACCAGAGATCCCACCGCTCTTGTAGAACAAACAACAAGTACTATTCACAATGGGAGAAACACACTACATAATGTGAACAATGGGAAATTTAATCCTAGAGCACAAAAACCTATGGTTTTCTACCAAGGAAAAGAAGAATCTACCCCTTTCCTTGTGTCAGTCCAAATTTTTGGAAAAATGTTGCATAACTGTCTAACTGACTCTAGAGCATCAAGTAATGTAATGCCCCTTGACATATGTAGATAATTGGGATTAGTCCCATTACAAACAGCTAAAATGGTGACTCAGCTAGATAAAATAGAATTTCCATTTGTGGGAGAACTAAACAATATTCATATGCAATTGGCTTCAAATCCATGAGTTTAGAGTTGTATTGACATCTCAGTTGTGGATATACCTGAAGGATATGGAATACTTTTAACTAGAGATTGGGCAAGGAAATTGAATTGATAAATAGCAACTAAATTTTCATACATGTGGCTTCCATGGAGAGGAAACCCAAATCAGATAAGGGTAGAGGGCACACCAAGGCTCCTATTGTTGATAACTGAATATGGAGAGAATAATGAGATCCTATTCGTGGAAACAAGTCTAGGATCTTATGCACCTAAAACTGGGGAAATCTTAATGTTTCAAGGTTGTAATCATGGAGAATGTCCAGACATGATGCCCAAGTTTGCAGAGGCACCAATAGATGATAATTCAAAACCATCAATGTCTGAAGGAATGTTTGAAAATTTTAGGAATTTTATCTTCAAAAGTGTTGAACAAGAAGTTGAGCTAGGGAAAGATGCTTGTATTTAGAATCTATTGCTGCCTAATTGGTGTATAATACATAATGCTTTTCATTCTGAAATACCATACACAATGTGTACAGCTATAGTTGCACAAATTTCAAAGATGGTCCCACAAGTATCAGTGACACAAAATTTTGAAGAAGTCATCGATGTGCAATATCCAAGTCAAGTAGCGACCTTAGAACCACAATATAAAGAAGTTAAAAAAGATGAGAATAAATTTCTTGAAGAAGAACATGAGAAACAAACCAAGAAATTAAAAGGTGAACCTTCTGGTACACAAACTAATTATCAAGTTTGGACTGTATCATTTGATGGGTCAATATCAAAGAAAGGAAGTGGAGTCAACGTTGAACTTGTTATCCCAATAGGGGAAGCCTATTTCGCAGTGCATGGATTGTAGTTTCCTTACACAAATAATGTGGTTGAGTATCAATCATTGGTTATTGGATTTCTCCTTACTGTCCAAAAGGGTGCTAAGATCATGCACGTGCGTGGAGATTCAGACATAGTGGTAGGACAAGTTTGAAAATAGTGCGCATGTCATTATAAAAGACTCAATCGTTATCGCAATAGAGTTTGGGATTTGATTGAGATTTTTGATTCCTTTAACATTAAAAGAATAAATCAGACATGCAATCTCGTCGCAAATTCATTGGCTCAATCTACAAGTTCTTTGGAACCATTAGCCATGGATTGTGTAAAGAAGATCAAAGTTGAATTGACTTAAGTGCTGTATGTTCTAGACAATATAACAAACTTCCAAGTATTTGAAGATGATAAGCATATCCTTGATTTCCTTACAAGTTCAAGGGTCTTTGATGTACAAGTCATCGATGGGGGAGAACCACAACAAGCTCAATTTGAAATAGATAAGATTATGATTTTAAGGAGAAATACTATTCCTAAGGGGATGATTGAGATAGAAAGAATTTTTTATTTAGATAGATTGAGTGACCTCAAGTATCAGACAATTGAAGGAGGGGAATGTGAAAAAGTGAACTTAGGGACTGAGGATAATGTCAAGAATGTTTTTATTGGAAAATTTTGTACTCCTCGAGAAAAGGAAGATATTCTAAAGCTTATGAGGGAATTCCCAGATGTGATTGCATGGGGATACAAAGATTTGAAGACTTATGATACCTCCCTCATCATGCACACAATTCCACTTAAGCTAAATAGTAAACCATTTTGGCAAAGGAAGAGACTGATAAATCCCCTTTTAGAGCCACTGATCCATCAAGAAGTGAAGAAATTTATTTCTACCAGAATAAGTTCTCTAGTTAGACACTTGACATGGGTCGCCAACTTGGTTCCTATTAGAAAAAAGAGTGGAGAAATAAGGACGTGTGTGGATTTTTGCAATCTTAACAGAGCTTCAAAAAGGGACAATCATCCAGTACCATCATTAGATGAAGTGATACAAGTTGTAAACAGATCCCAAATGATGTCATTTTTAGATGGTTATTCTGGATATAATTAGGTGATGGTAGAAGAAGAAGACATTTAAAATTGCATTCACCACTAAGTGGGGCACATTTTCATATAGAAGAATACCCTTTGGTTTGATTAATGTCGGAGCCACTTTTCAAAGAGCCATGGACTATGCTTTCAAGGATTTGGTTGGGAAATGCATTATTATATACATGGATGATCTCACTGTGCTTTCTCAGCACAGAGAGGATCATATAACTGATTTAAAAAGAATCTTTTAGAGATGTGGGAGATATAGAATTTCACTAAACCCAAAGAAATGCATGTTCGTGGTCACCGAAGGAAAATTTATAGGACATGTAATTTCAAAACATGGAATCTCAATTGATCCTAGATGCACTGAAGCAATTTCAAAGTTGGGACTACCAGCTAGTCAGAAAGAGTTAAAGTCATTCTTTGTAAAAATCAACTTTGTAAGAAAGTTCATATTAGGATTTGTAGAAATAGTCAAGCCACTAAATGACATGTTCAAAAAGGGTACAAAGATAGATTGGACACTTGCCTCAAAGAGGGCCTTCAAAGATATAAATAAATCAACCATGGATGCTCCTATTTTGGTCAGTCTAGATTACACTAGGCCATTCTACATCTATTCATTTGCATCAAAGCATAGTTGTGCAACTATCCTCACTCAGAGAATAGAGGAGAAAGATGAGCATCCTATTTCCTTTATGAGATCACCATTGAAAGATGTAGAATTGAACTATCCAAACATATAGAAGCAAGCCTATGCTTTGGTAAAGGCAATCAATAAATTTAGACATTATATTTTAAGAAGCAACGTTTATGCAATTGTCCTAGATGCGGCAGTGAAGACATTATTGATGCAGAATGAATTGGGAGAAAGAAGAGGAAAATGGATGTCTATCATTCAAGAATACAACATGGAGATAAAACCTATGAATCTAGTTTGAGGATAAGCTCTGACACAAACAATCACAATAATTGGTCCTAGATTGGTTGAACAAGTATATGTGATGGAAGAAGTATCCTTGGATCAATGGTATGATGTAATTGTTTACTACCTCCTGAATCAAAAGTCTCCTACGCACCTAAATTTTGTCCAAAAGCATGCCTTGAGAATGAAAATTAAAAAATTTATGCTTCAAGGAGAATTTCTATACAGAAAAAATCATGACGGAGTCTATTTGAGATGTTCTGGAAAAGAAGAAGTGAAACAGATCCTTGAACATTTTCATAGAAAATATGGGACTAGTCACAAAAGTAGTCTCTTTATGGCCCACAAGATTTCAAGGGAAGGATATTACTGGCCCACATTGTTTAAAGATGCCTATGAACATGCAAAAATCTGTCACACTTGTCAAGTAGCTACAACACATGAGAGAAATCCTGCAATGCCTTTACAACCTGTTATTGAAGTAAGACCTTTTACAAAGTGGGGGTTAGACTTTATTGGTCCAATCAATCCACCTTCTTCATGACAACATGAGTACATATTGGCTGCTCCTGATTATTGCACTCACTGATCAGAATCTCAAGCACTAAAGAATTGCATGACATAAGTTGTCATCAAGTTCCTTGAAGAAAATATTTTCATGAGATTCGGATGTCCACATGCTCTTATATCTAAAAATGGAACTGCATTTAAATCTCTGAAGATTTCAAACTAGGTGTTTGATTATGGGATCACCCTAAATTTTTCATCAAATTACTATCCACAAGGGAATGGGTTAGCTGAGTCCACAAACAAGAATTTGTTAAGTGCTATCAAGAAGTTGTTGGAAAAAAATCCCAGGGACTAGAATATGCAACTGAGATTCCCACTTTGGGTACACAGAATAAGAATCAAGAGCTCTATAGGGACATCTCCCTATCATTTGGTTTATGGACAAGATCCAATTTTTCCCATTCAGGTGAGGATCCTGATGTGGAATTTTATGTAGGAATACATGGAAGGAGAAGACATAGCATGCACATGTTGGACACGGTTACTAATCCTAGAAGAGAAAAGAGATCAAGCACTGGAAAATTTTGTAAAACATCAAGCTATGGTAAAGAGATGGTTCAATAGAATGGTCAAAGTTAAGGATTTTTGAATTTTAGATCTAGTACTTTGTTGGGATAAGGCTCATGAAAAGAAAGGTGATCATGACAAGTTTGATAATCTATGGATAAAGCCTTTTCAAATTTTTGAGATACTGGGGAATAATGCATTCAAGATGAGAACTCTAACAAGAAAGGAAGTCTTGTTGCCTATCAATGGGAAATTCCTCAAGCATTATGTATGCCCTTAGGTTTCTTTCTAGAAGCCTACCATGTACATAGTTAGTATAGGTTTTCCCTACCATTCTTTCATTTTGGGTTTACTTTTCCTTCACACTTTTGTTGGTTTTCTTTTAGGTTAGAGGGGATTTTGGTTTTCTTCCCCTTTTTCTTTCCTGTCGTTTCTTTCCCATTGGTGGGATTTTGGCTTTTTGTAGTTTAGGTTGTTTTGGTTTTCCCATAGTTTAGTTGTTAGTTTAGGGTTTTATTTCCCTGAGCCTAGTTTTCTTAGGTGGTTTTGACTTTCTTTCATTTTGGTTTTGGTTTTGGTTTTGGTTTTTGACAGTAGCTTGGAGGTTTGGGTGTTCCCATTTGTGTGAAGGTATAGTGTGATTTCAAACTTTATCTGAAAACTCTATCGTGACTTGTTTATCTCATATCCTGGATAACTGTTTATGAAGATCCTTATGAACTAAGGTTTTCCTTCTTATGTTTATCATCAGGTTGGAACACAAACTTGACTCAGGAGGTTAATCATGCACTGTGTCTTGACACTCGAACTCTGAGATTGCTATATTTTTCATGCCTATCTATTTCTTTGAGTCCATCTTTGTTTCTTTAGGAGAGGTCATGGCTTGTGAAAATTTTAAAATCTTGCTTCAGCACCATTGTTATTCCTAAACCCATAGTGAGCTTCACTGTTCATGAGCCAAAAGAAAAGAAAGAAATGTAATATCAATTAAAAAGGATAAAAGAGAAAATAAAAGAAAAAATGAAGTACTTGGCTTTTGGGGGTACACAAAAATCTCCATAGGTGTTTGAAAGAATAATTTACCAGAAGTGGAGCAATCTCCCTTGGTTTTATAGTGACAACTCCATCAGGGCTATGGACACCTGACTCACTACGGGGCAATGTCCAAGATGCTTTTGGATTTAGGAGGAATATATAGCTCACCATGAATGATCTTAGGGTCTCAAAGAGGGCTTGTTGAGTAGGAATTAACACATTTGCACACACATAGGTGATTGAAGGATGACAGTGTCTTGGTCCATTATATGATTCTCCTCCCCTTTTGAGCTACGTTTTCTCTCTTCATGATAGTGTAAGTTTGTTGACCAAGGAATCTAATTTCATTGTAAGTTTTTATCCTTAAAATGTCTTCAACATTTCCCCATGGAGTCACGAGATGTTGTGACCTATTTCACAACTCGCCCATAAGAAATGGGACCCCTCTCTCTCTTGTCCAACTTGGCACCTTTTGTCCCATGCTCTGTTAGTATCATTCTCTCAAGGTTAAGAAACACTACTCCAAACACTACCTCCCGAGAATAATGGAGTCACAGAATGAGAATAGAGGACTGTCAAACAACAAATCGGCAAAAGATCAAATTTGTGACACCATAAAAAATCTCTCTCATGTGTTTTCTTGGGTGTGTTTGAGGGTCGATGGTAGATTGTGTGTTGAGGAAAAAGTTCCTTACTCCCTCCAAATCTCGCTTCCACCTCTCTCAAAGTGTGTTTCAACGGAGTCAATGGACTCCTTTGCAAAGAGAAATCCGTTACTCACTCCAAACCCTACCCAAGCACTTTCTCGAGCACATAAACATGCCGATCATAGAAAGGGTGCAAAGGACAAAGTCCTCAACTCATAAAAAAACCTACTCTGGTCTTCTCTTAAGCGCAAGAGGCATGGGTTCACAGAATGGCCAAGGAGGAAAAATTCTGCAACCCCCACCAAAATCCTGCCTAGGCCTTACCTTGGGCACATTTTCATCTACATGGAGGAATCATTCTGAGAGACAAAATCTGGCACCCACTAGAAATCTCACTCAAAGGTCTTGACAACCACATTTTTAAATACGTTGAGGAAATATGAGGTTAAAAAAAAATTGTTGGAATTTAGGAATAAATCGATTTGAAGATCAATAATGAAGTTTTTGATTCTAACTCTTAAATTTAAAATTGTTTAAATATTAATTTTTATTAATATTTAATTCATTAATCTTCAAAAAATCAAAAAATAAATAAATTGGGAAACAAAACATGAATTAAATCGATTTGGTTTTAAATAATTTTGTTTAATTAAATATTGATTTTTATTGATATTTAATTAAAACTCAAAAAATTGATAAAATAAAAAAAGAAAAAAAATGAATATTCACAAAAAATCAAATTGCTTTAAAAGATTTTTTTTATTTTATGCTTTAATTGAAATTGGTTAAATATTGATGTTATTAATACTTAATTGATTAACTCAAGAAAAAATCAAATAAATCAAAAAATCAGGAAATGCATAAAACATGTTCATGAAGACAAAAACTCTTAAATTAGCAGATGGTGGAGCCTAGAGGAACAAGCATCAATAGGATGCAATTGATCAAGAATGAATAGAGAAAATTCTACCCAGAGTCCAAAATTGTCTCAAAGTGGATTGAAGTGAAGGACACGAATCTTGGATGCCTCGATTTGAGCGAGTTCCAGAGGAGGATGTTTGGCTATAAAGATCATCAGCTGACACACCTAACTATTGGATTATGAACAATAGAATTGTACCTACAACTGGATTCCTTTCTGCATTTCAGCATGTTGAGTTGATCGTGGAATGTGCAAAACATTATCAGTCTAGTGATAGAATGATCAAAGAATTAGATAGGAATATCATTGTAGATCTCTCTCCACCAGTTATTACTAAAGCATTTGAGACCCCTTCATCTAGGAGGTTGGTCTTGAAGAAAAAGGAACAAGCGCAAAGAGTCTACACAACTCGAGTTCAACATTGTGAGGAGATCATCAACATCAAATGGATGAGGAGGAATAAATCCCACTACTCCAAGTTACCCAAGGAGCTTGTGTGGATGGATTTCCACCATGAATATAGTGATCTAATAATGATTCTCAGTGTGGTATTTGACTTACCCCACTCCTACCTATTTGAGACATGGATGTGGTACTTTGTTCAATAGGTAGTAGAGGAGTTTAATCACATCGATTAGACTTGGTTGATTAGTGACAACCTTGATGAGCAGCTGAGGAATTTGGAGCATATGAAGAATTTCTTCATGAGCTCATATGTGATATATATGCTGGCACAAAACACAAGGTATGAAGGACTAAGGTGCAAGGGAGTCCTCAAAATTGAGAATCCAAGGTTAAGGGTCCACGACTATTACCCACAGCTGCATCTACATGCCATAAATGACTACACTCAAATTAATGATGCGTTTGCAATGCGCATTGTGAGAACCTTGTATAAGGGATTGCATATGAGATTGTTTTCTAATAAAATGAAGTTGGTGGAGGAATTTGGAGCATGGTTCATTCAATTTCCCATGTTCTCCTATATCAGATTGCAGGGATTTTATAAGCAGTTGTTCAAGCTTCCACGATACCCTACCGATAAAATGATCTTGTTGGAAGACACCTAATAGTTGACAGCCTATGACAAAGTCCTGAAGAAGAAGAAGAAGAAGAAGTTGGGACTAGAATTCCCACTTTCCATTGGAAGTGATGCAGCTAAAGTGTGTACATGTCTACCAATAGCTAAGAGGTTATCTAATGAGTTGAAATTCTTTCGTCTACTACTCTTTCTAGGAAGACCAAATTTTGACCCATATAATAAGATTAGGGTAGTGGAAGGGATGAGGTATCAACATAAATCTTACCTTGAGGACTTTTGGGAAAATTTAGGTGATAAGAATGAGGTCAGGAAGAGGATGTGCTCCTAATTACCCTTAGACCTGATGAGGGCATGTAAGATTGTCCACGTTCTTGATTAGATGGAAGAGGACCTAAATGTTCTCTAGAGAGGTTTTAACCTTGATAAGGAAAATATTATTCATCCTTACGACTGACAAAGAAAGGAGATTGTGGATCTTGATGCACTAACAAAGCCAGTCAAGGAATTCACAAGGTGGTGGGTAGAAAGACAACTCGATGGGATGACTATGCCAAAAGAATATAGGACCTACAATTTGTTAGGTCATCCATAGCTGCGAGATGAGAGACCAAAGAAGCTATCTAGAGGAAGAGTAGAAGAAAGAGACATCCCATCAGGAAGTGTAGGACATAGGAAGGAGAAGGGTGTAGCTCAATAAATGCATATAAAGAGGAGATTGGATGTTCATGTTGAAGAACCACAACAAAAGAGATTAAGGTATGAGGATGCACCATCTTCACCTAGCCAGACTCCCAATGTGTAGGAAATAGGAGCATTCACCCGACATGAAGGAGAAGTAAGTGAAAGAAGAACATGGCAAGGAGTACAACCCATGACTAGGCCGATACAGGATAGATTGAGCATTAATGCCAATGAGTGGTTGATGCTAGGAAGAATCAGGGAATGGGATGTGACAATAGAGGAGAGTCTCAGTGTCTTCTTCAAAAAGATAATTGAGCAAGAATTTCCTGAGGTAGAAGAAAAGGCCCCAATGGCAAAAGAGGAGATTCCTATGATAGAGGAACTTGCTCCTAAAGCAATGGAAGAAATTCCTAGAGCTGAGGAGATTGATACCAGAGCAGTACAAGGAAATAAAAAGTTAGTAGTATAGAGGGACTCGAATACTAATATTCCAGAGTGGCTCAGGAAAAGGATTTAGAGAAGCCAGGAAAATAAGGTAGACCCTACAGTTGAGTTATAAGAGATTTTGGATCAAATTAACCGATTGGGGGAAAAGGGAAAAGCCAAGAAGTTCACCAAGGTCGTGAGAGGAGAATCTAGATCTAGAATTCTATAGATAGAAACTCCAGCAGTCGACAAGACCAAAGATCAAATTGCTCCTGTGGAGTATCACATAGTAGAGGTTGATTTTGGCCATGCCTCTCGAGCATAGGTCATGGAGGAATTTGATGATTCGACACAAGATGTCAAGGATAAGATAAGGAAGTTGGAAGAAAAATATCAAATGAAGAAGGGAGAGAACAAGGCTTTATGTGCATACGTTAATAGCTTACCTCACCTAGTTCGAGAAGAGGATCCATCTTTTCTTCCACCACCAGTTGTTCCAACCGATTCAATTGAGGCCATCAAAAAGATTAGGAGGATTGCACAAGGTGAAAAGACTTGGATTAAGGGAATCAAGGATGAGGCCTACATCCATGATAAGGAGTTAGTTAGAATTCACGATAAGGCATTGGCCATCCTTTCCTGAATTCATTGCATAGAGGAGACTTTGGAAGATGAGCATAATTATCTATCTTTTTATTAGTAGATAGAATTCCAATAGAAATGTAGGCCACAAATAAAATAAGTGTTTTTGTATATTCCTTTTTTTTTTTATCGGTAAAAGGCCGAAGCCAAAATTTTATTAATATTAAAAATAATTTTTTACAATATAACCCCACTCGCTACGAGCACTAGTAGGAAAGAGTGGGGTCGAGAAAACCTCTAGCCATGCCCAGGACAAAAGTCTTGTACCTGATACAAAAATATACATGGGCATTCCCATGACTCGAGATTTGTCAAGATTTATTAAATACATAGGTCCGTGGGCATACCCACTACCAAATTTTTTTTAACAATTTACAAATTTTTAATGACAACGATAGTTTACAATTTTGATTACATTTCAAGTTATCATTCTATGCTCCTTATAACTTCAGTGAGAACTTATACTTGGTTCCGAGTTGAGTCTATCCTCCTAAAATGCATAACAATTTCCTCCACAACCAATGGTTAACTAATAACTTATCATCTTTAAGAATAAAACTTACCTTAGGCATTGTAACCTTGTTCCGAGAGTACCTCATTAGAAATCATGGTTAGCAATTTAAAGCATAAATAAACAACCTAAACAAACTATAAAGGAGTGGGAAACACAATGGTAAGATGAAAATACAATTATTTATGAAATCTTATTCATAAACAGTGATAACATCTACCTTATCTTACCAAATAAATAAATTAAATCTACAAATAATAATCTTGATATCATTATGAAGTTAGTCGTTAGTAAAGGACCTAAAGAAAAAAAACCAGAAACAACTTCTAAAAAAGAAATCCACCCACATCTACAACAAGGCTACAAATAAAGGATCGGGATTAATTCTAGCATTAACATATTATAACACTATTAGGGTCCATAAGAGAACAGTTAGCACTATAGAGAGACCACCTGTACTAATTATAGAATCTTATCATTTTGGCTAAATTTCCTTTATCATTTAGGTTAAGAGGACATTACTCATTCTATAATTGGTATAGTATGAAGGGAATTAAATGATTCCCTTGATACTATAACTTAAATATTACTTTAGTGATAAGGAGCTGCATTATGAGCATCCTTCATATAAAATTATCAGTTACAAAGAATTTCTGATAAGAGTATATTCCTTTAAGATTTATTATATACATACATATAAATAAGTGAGTCTTTATATATGTGCATGTATATATATATATATATATATATATATATATATATATATATATATATATATATATATATATTATATATATATATATATATATATATATATATATAAAGATAAGGAGTGCATTGTGAACATCTTTCTTATAAATTATCCTTTGCAAAGAATTACTGATAAGAGAAGATTCCTATAAGGTTGATTATATACATACATATATATAAATGAGTCTTTATATATGTGCATGTATATAATATATAATATATATGTGTGTGTGTGTGTATATAATATATATATATATATATATATATATATATATATATATATATATATGTTATATATATATATATATATGTATATATATATATATATATATGTATATATATATATATACATACATATATATATATACATATATATATATATACATACATATATATATACATACATATATATATATACATACATATATATATATATACATATATATATATATATATATATACATATATATATATATATATATATATACATATATATATATATATATATATATACATATATATATATATATATACATATATATATATATATATATATATACATACATATATATATATATATACATACATATATATATATATATATATATATATATATATATATATATATATATATATATATACATATATATATATTATATACATACATACATATATATACATATATACATATATATATATATGTATATATGTATGTATGTATGTATATATATATATATGTATATATATGTATGTATATATATATATATATATATATATATATATATATATATATATATATATATATATATATATATATATATATATATATATATATATATATATATAGATAGATATATATAGATATATATATATATAGGAACCAAGAATATCCATTAAAACTGAAGTATGTATGACTGTTTAAAGTATCATAAAGGTCAGTGAATTCTTGTATGGGAATCAGATACATTGAATTACTTGTATTTAACTCAAGGTCAAAAGATTGTCCACAAGGGAAAGTTATCATAAGTTTCTTGTGCCTATTACATATGAAACCCTTAGGAGATTAGTAGAAGTTTCTCCATACCCAGGTATTATCTCCTTACATGATACTATCCACCCATACTACAGATACCAATATCCTCAGAATAACCTCAATCTATGATCAGATGTGTCCCTATTAAGATGAAGAGTATCATATTACTCATTCACTAACGATTCCTAAAGATGTCAAAATCCATCTAATAAACTAGAGAACCTGTCTTAATAGATTAGTTACTTCATGAGGAAAATACGTAACAAGTCTCAGAGTCAGAGGGATTAGGCCTTGTACTGCCTTCCATCACAGTAAATTAATCACTGTAAGCATAGAACCTGCCATCTAAGAATATACAAACATGAATACATATAGTCCCAGCTGTATGCCTTTTATGATTGCATATTAATATGAGGAGGGGCTTGGTGCCTAAGAAAATATAATGAAATACTCTAAGATGTCTTATATATATAAGCTTTCCATGCCATTAATCATAAGATCGAGAGTATGTATAGGAATAAATTTCATGCCTAAGATATACACTTTGCGTGTCAAAACTTTCTAGATTAACAAGGATTGTCACAACTAAACTGTCAAAAGATTGAGTATGGATGGTATGCTGAAGATATACATACCTTAAGAAAATGACTACCTATGTATAGAGCTTTATAGATTCCAACTATAATCTAAATACTTCATGGCATTAATCCTTCTTTCCTTCCATAGAAAAGTAGAGCCAAGAGTGATTCTCCTACCTTATGACCACAATAGTTTCTTCAGTCTCCCCCAGTGGTTTGGAATGACGGTTGCATCTTTTGACTGTCGGGGCAATGATATGAAGCTTAGTTGGTTCCAGATCATTCAAGAAGGAAGGAATAGCGAACCCCTCTATCCTCCAGTAATCCAAGATCTCCAGTGTTTCCATCTTAATTTGCATGACTTCCTTGTAGAGGAAATCTAAATTCCTAGACATACTAGGCCAGTGTCTATCAAAAGCCTCTTCATCCTTGAATACAATCATTAGAATCCTTTGCTTCTGTGGGATTAGAGCTAGGTCAGAGATATCAGCTCTCATAGTGACTTCTGTAAAGGGAGTAGTAAGTAAATTATCAATGGAATGCACCATCTTTTCTAATCCAACCAGAAAACACTTGTCAAAGATCATCTTTGAAGCCTGGATAATCTCTCCCTTACCTTAACCAGCTAGATATGATATTGCAATAAACAAACCAATCATGTCCCCATTGGTTCTGAAAGTAAATTCATTGTCAAAAACCTGCTCACCTAGTGCTTTCTCTAGAGCTCTCCTAGATGAGTTGGGTATAGGTAGCAATATCTGATTCCATCTTTCTGGCGTTACAGAGCCCCTAAACGCCATGGCTCTGTACCCCCCAAAAGTGAAGGTCGTAAGTTTGGATTCCATGGAGAGGTTGAAGAGATACAGGGCATAAGTATGCATGATGGGGAAGCTAGCACAAAGTAATGGCTGGGGAGAAAAGAGGTTTCAACAAAAAATACTCAGCTAGAGACAGGTGACTCTAGAAAGATCTAATAAGCACCACAGATAGCTGGAAAAGTTTAGAAGGTGGTTCACATGCAAGGGTAAGCATGATCAAGGGAACAAATGCCAAGTAATCATATGGCACAAACCAATGCACATAGTAATGATGACAAATCCAACTAATAAAATGAAGAGGTCAGCAACGCAATCATACACTGATGAAGGCATGAGGGATATGCAAGAGCCCCTAGTTCTAACGGTGAATCAAAAGGAGGATACATCCTATATATTAAAACTATAAGTTATCAAGACCAAATTTAGATATAATAAAGGAGAAAACTAAAATTAAATTATTCCATAATGGATATACCACTTGCACCTAAATTAGCTACCTACCAACCAATGAAGGTCCATAGATACCTGCTTCAAAAGAAACTACAGTTAATTCTAATATTTGTTTTGGGTTTGTCGATAGCATTCTAGTTGCAGGGGAGAAGAAGTTATTTTTAGAAGAACTTTGTACAAGAATCTTTGAAGAAAAATATCTTGTGGGTCTACATGATGCAATAATAAACATCGATCAAGATCTAACTATCCCATTCCCATTCGACTATGTTTGTAGTAATGAGGGTTAAGGAAGTATTTCCAAGGCTTGGCAAGAGGAAGAGATAAAAATTTTATAGAGGCCTTCCTACATAGTGTTTGTGCTTATGGAATTGGAATGAAAACACCATGACCTTAGGAGAATTATAATGGTAAGAAGAATTACATTCCTCAAAATATTTCTACAATGTAAGATTGTTTGGAGGACCCAATGGGACATGGAATGGATGAGAATGAAGACTAGGTCATTAAATACAAATATGATGTAAAGTTGGGATGGAATCGGAAGTAAGGACTCATCTGAGCAACAAGATCTCCAAGAAGACCAATTTGTAGTAAGAGTAGCTCCAAGAGTAGCAGTTTTAGCTAGACCTTCTTCACCCTACAATTGATGGAAGATCAAAATTAAGGATTACCTTCTTCCCCTTGGTATTTTGCAGTTATGATATCTTTTTAGCTTTTTGGCTTTGAATTATTACCCTATGAAATTTGTTATATCATGAACTATTGTATTTGTTATTTTTTCAAATACTAATAGGACCATTAGATGGCTCTAACTTCCTCTTTTTGGTTTTTTAATATAGCAGCTTAGCACTAGCATGTTTTCTATAGAAAAGTTACAATGATGTAACTATGTAACTCTTTTAAGCTTTGTACTTTAATACAAACTCTCAACTTCTCCCTTTTCTTAAAAAAAAAATAAAGAGACAGAAAATGATTCAATTCCCCAATGGAAATAAAAGATGAAATAAACTATTTATTATTAGCACATAGAAACTCAAAGAATATTATAATTAGATAATAACCTCAATAGAAAAAATCCACCAAAAAGATTATATGTATTAAGTGTATTAATCAATATCAAAGAGACATTAATTAAGATAATTATAATTAATCTTAATGTTTCTTTAATAATATTTAACCTTATTTAAATAATTTAATTATATAAAAATAATATTAATATTATTAACCATATTTGTGTTATCTTTAACTCTATTTTAAACATCATGAAATTATCTTAGGACAATTAGAATAATAAATTAAATGTAATAATTAAGCATCATATCACAATAGAACAACAACACAAACTAAGTGAAAAGATGCCAAGAAAAAGTGTATCACAATAAAGAAGTAAATAACCTTAATATTTAAGTTTAACATTTTGTAAATGCATTCTCACCATTGTAAACCGTCTTTTCTAAAAATCATACTTATCTTATTGCTCTAACTAATTTTAATCATGAAAATATCAAGTAATAATATTAAATATCAATCATGTAAAAAAAGTTATATAAAACATCTTTTTATTTTAAATATTAGACCACTTATATTTAAAGAAAATATGCTCATAATTAATATAATTATTATGTCATTGAAAAAACTTCTAAATATTTTTTAATTTTTATATATGGCCTCACTTTTTAATATTTTTATTACTAAATATTGAATTAAGATATAAATGAGAGTCATATATAAGCTAACATTTTATAAAATGCCTTCACACTACTACAAACCATGATTTATAGCAATTACAATTATGTTTATTACTATAATTAATTTTAACAATGAAAAACTTATTTAGTAATGTTTTTGAATAAGATAAAAACAGATTTTGACCACCCAAAATCCTCTACAATCAATTATTTTTTGATATTAAATATAGATCTTTATATTTAAAAATAGTAATTATGTTAATTATGACCTCCTTGAAACCACACTTTACAAAAAAAATCTCATGAAGATTTTCCACAAACATATAGCAACCATTCATGAACATCTTGTATATCATGAACTATTGTATTTGTTGCTCATGAATGGCTGCTATATGATTGTGATCGTTAGAATATCAATTCAACTGTTGAATTTAGATTAATACTAATCCTTTTATCTTAAATATAAAGCAGCTAAATTTAGATTGATACTAATCCTTTTATCTTAAATATAAACCAGCTAAATTTAGATTGATACTAATCCTTTTATCTTAAATATAAAGCAGCTAAATTTAAATGCACCTAACATTATCAAAAATATAGTTTTAATTGAAAACATCTTATTGGTCATATCTAGCAACGTTAATTAAACCGTCTTTAATTTATTGCAGTCTGTTATTTAGCAAAATCTTTCTTGATTTTTACTATAATTTAGTGTACCAAAAAAAGACAATGGGCTTCAGTTATACACCATGAAACTGGTTTTGAAGGGTCTATATATATCTCCTTTCATCAATACAGAGTGAGAATTCGGCGCTTTGATTTGAAGAAAAATATTAATTGTTTTTGCAGTGGGATTGTAATTGTGAACATGGAGTTGGGCAGTAAACTTCTAGTGTGTTTTGTGGTGATGGTTGGGCTCTCTTCGCTTTCTGTCTCCGGGCGTCCATGTCAATTGACACACATTCACATTACATATAGAGAATATACTAGCTATGAATATTTAGTAGAGTTGACTAATTCTTGTACATGTGATGCAGAGAAGGTTGTTTTGGAGTTGAGGGCTGGTAAAACTGAAAGACCTGGAAGGGCGACCCAGCGCTTGGAAGTTCCGAATCTTAAAGCAGATGAACATAGCCGACTCCTGGTTAGTAATCCATTTCGTGGAAGTCTTCAGGCTGTGATATTCTCTGCTGAATTTATCGACTGCAATTGATGGAAATCAGTTTATCCGACTTGTTATCAGATGTAATTTGAATATCAGAAACGGGAGTCACAAATAAAGAATTGTTATTGGATGGCAACTACTAATAAAACTTTCTTTTCTATTGTTTTGATGATATTGTTTTGTGAAGGATAAGCTTAATATCAAGGACATCTTAATATCTTTTAAGATATTTTAAGATATTTAGTATGATTTTAATGGTAAAACTTATAATAATTAGTTTTTTCTTAATATTTAATATCCATCAACAAAAATTGATGACGGTTTTCTATAGTGAAATTTGATAGAAGATGATTAGTTCTTCAAGTATTATATTTTTAACATATGTTTAAGTATTAATTCAACATAATTTTAACATTTTGTATGTATCATAAATAGAAACTGAAAAGCATATACTGAAACAAAATATTTAATTTTTTAATATTTATCTATAAAATAATAGATATGTTCAATACTCTTTGTATGATTCAATAAACTTTTAGAACATTTAAATATTTAGTGCATGTCATACTTGTAATGTTAAGTTTAAATTCCTTTCATAGGTGCTTAGATATTTCAATCATAAGATTGATTATGGTGAATCATACAATAATTCTTTTTTTTTTAAAGAAAGTGACAATGACTTGCATAGTAAAACTTGTATGAACGTAGATAATTTTTGAAGTATTGTGTTTTGACATATGTCAAAGGTATTGGTTCAAAATAATTTTAGTATTTTGATCTATCATGAATAAAAAGCAGTGAGAATATGCATATACAAAAGAATTAAACATTTATTGTTTAGCTAAAAAATAACAAAGACATTCAACATTGTTGAATGCATCTAAAACATGTAGATTACAAATACTCTTAATTATTTAAATATTATGTGTATGTCATATTTGCACTGTTGAACTTATTCTAATTAAACTTCCCCTAAACAGGAGCGAATTGAGAAGACAAGTGCTAAGAACCCTATCATCATTGAAAGGGATTGAAAGGCGAGAAATAAACAGCAGATAAATAAACTAATTGACAAATACACAAACACAAGATTTATCCCGGTTCACCACAAATTGTGGCTACGTCCAGACTGCAGAGTATTGTATTGATTCAAAGAAGTGTTTACAAATGAGTAGGGGTAGCAAATATAAAGGCTCCAGATTATTACATAAATGAAGAGTCTTCAGAATGAAGGGTGATAATAAAAGAGATAATAAAATGATTATGACTGTTGGCCTTCACTCCTCAACAAACTCCCACCTGAAGGACAACCATGCTGCAACTGATCACCCAATACCCTATTGAAGTGTTGACTTATCTTTTCTTCACAAGGCCAAGAGAAGTCCTTGCACAATCGAACTTGTCTTTGGAAATAACCTTGGTGAATATATTTGTCGGATTGATCTTAGTATCAATCTTAACAACTTCCAACTTTCCTTCTTCAACTGCATGACGAACAAAGTGAGCATGTGCATCAATGTGCTTAGAGCGATGTTGTGAAGAGTGATTATGAGCCATGAAGATAGCACTGCGGCTGTCACAAAATAGTTTATACTTATTTTGATGCACTTTCAAGTCACCAAGCAATCGCTGAAGCCAAATCATTTCCCTTGCACCTTCGGAAAGAGCCAAGTATTCAGCCTCAACTGAAGAAAGAGCAATGAAATGCTGCAACCTTGAAGCCCAACTGATGGTAGCTCCAGAAAATGTAAAGGTATATCCAATGGTAGACCTTCATTTATCCAAGTCTCCGGCATGATCAGAATCAGTGTAACCTTGCAACTAAACCTGATTTCCTCCAAAGCCTAATGCATAATTTGAAGTTCCTTTTAGATACCTTATTATCCACTTAACAACTTCCCAGGATTGCTCATGAATCTGCTCACAACTCCCACCACATGAGTAATGTCGGGGCGAGTAGAAACCATCGCATACATGATGCTTCCAACTATAGATTTATATGGAATTTTCTCCATGAAGTCCTTTTCTTCTTGTGTTTTAGGACACAATTCAGAGCTTAAGCAAAAGTGACCAGCAAGAGGAAGAGGAGAAACTTTAGCATCAGCCATGCCAAACCTCTCAACAACTTTATCAATGTATTGCTTTTGACATGATGTAATTTCCTTCTTCTTCCTATCTCTTGTGATTGTCATGCCAAGAATCTTCTTGGCTGCCCCTAAGTCCTTCATGTCAAACTTTCTTGCCAATTTCTCCTTTAACTCATTAACTATCCTTTTGTTTGTGCCAGCCACTAACATGTCATCAACATAAAGAAGGAGAATGATGAATTCACCATTAGGAAGTATCTTGAAGTAGACCCATGGGTCTGATTCACATCTTGTGAAATTGTTTTCAGCTATGAAGCGATCAAATTTTATATACCACTGCCATGGAGCTTGTTTGAGGCCATACAAACTCTGATTTAGCTTGCAATAAAGGTTCTCTTGTCCCTTCTTGATGAATCCTTGAGGCTACTCCATATATAACTCTTCTTCTACATCATCGTGTAGGAATGTGGTCTTCACATCAAGCTATTCCAACTCAAGATCCCATGCTACTGATAATCCCAAGACTGTTCGGATAGTTGTCATTTTGACAACCAGTGACAAGATCTCATTAAAATCTATCCCCTTTTCTTGATCAAACCTCTTTACCACCAATCTGGCCTTGAAGTGTTTTCTACCTTCATCTTCTTCTTTTAACCAGTATACCCACTTGTTTCTAAGTGGTCTTTGATCTAGCGGAAGAGATACCAAGTCCCAAGTTTGATTTTTGAGTAAAGAGTCCATCTCCTCATGCATCATTGTTTACCATTTATCACTGTTAACATCTTTGAGAGCATCTTTAAATGTTGATGGTTCTACAAATTCTGAGACAAGAATTGAAGGCTCTACTTCTTCAGAAAACAATAACTCATAATCAAAGTATTTAGCTAGCATTTTCCTTTGTTTGGTTGATCTTCTTAATTGAGGTTCAACGCCTTCTCTTTGATCTTGAACTAGCTCAAATGGAGAGCCAGAAAATGTAAATCTTGGATGTTTAATTCCTTGTTTAATTTTTTGCCTCTCTGTTTCATTGTACTCATTACTCCCCATATTCTGAGAATGACCTCCAAAATTCTCTGTTCTCTATCCAAGATCCTTTGCAATCTCAGAGGATGCAAAGTTGCAGTGTCTTAGATTGTGCTGGATCCCAAACGCAGTGTCTCCTTGTTGCATTTTACTATACTGCTCCATGTCATGAGTGTTCTCTTTGGAGCTATGTGTGAGCTCCCTACTAGTGGAGTCGAGTGCATGAGGAGTCAAAGGAATTGTGCTTCCAAACAAGGTGTCAAAAATAGACTGTCTGTCATGAATGTTATGGACATTGTCCCTACTACTATGAGTTATTTCCCTACCATAGCTAGTCTCCAGATTAATCTCTCTACCATGGTTTTGCTGACTACCGAGTGAAGACTAGATATTTTCGTGTGATGTATGATGCATGTCATGAGCTGGCATTAAGTTGTCAAAACTTTTGTGCTTTGGCTAGAGACTGCAGAGAGGTATTTGAAGATTATCGTGAGTTTCATGAAGGCTACCATGATCTTCATTACTATCATGTGTTATTTCTTCTCTATCATGAGCTATTTCATAACCACTATGTGGTGAGTCATCCCTGCTGCCTTGAGTGCCTTCCCTATTGGCGTGAGCAGGGGATGTAGGGAAACAAGCTTCGGTGGAGTCAAAGTCAGGTGGGAAGGAAGTTCGGTTTCCACCGTATGGATTCCAATCATGAATCTTTTTATTCATCAAGCTTTCTGATGAAGAGCTTTGTCATTGTAGAGGCATTGAGGGTAGAATAGAGATTGGATAATTTGATATGGGATGAACATGTGAGTAGATGGGAGAATTCTGATTTCCATTATTCATGATGTCAAATAGGGGAATGTATTCTTTAGTAGGAGTTTCATTTTTAGAATGAGGAAATATGTTCTTGTTATCGTATTTTTACTCATTCTTAGATTGGAGACATAATTACTAGATGAAGCTACAGTACCCTAGTTTGTGTTATTAGGTGATCTTCTTTAGGTTTGTGTTCATTTCATTTTGAAGAGTACATGAAAATAAAAGGAAATGAACTGCATCTAAGACTACACATGCATGTATCAGTGATATGTATGCTATATAAAAGGGAAAGAACTGGAAAAGAAACTTCTATCTGAGCTCGAACAGGCCGTGAGTATAGCCGTTACCAGAATTCAATGAATGAGTATAGATATACATAAAGAAATAATTAAATACTAGGGTACCAGACATTGCCTGGTATTGGTGTCCAGATCTGGTCCTATCCAAGAGAGCTCCTGAGATCTAGAACCTTCAAGAAGAGAAGAGGGGATATGGTTAGATCCAATGGATCTAAGCAATGGCTAGTATCATAATATTTATAGAATGCATAGATACACTCAGCCATGCATCTCTAAAAAAGGTTGTGCTTAGGGCATGTGTATCAAGGCTCCATAAACAAAGAGGCACCATGTTTTCACTAACGTGTTTGTTTCATGTGCAAATACAGGAGGAGCTAATCCAAAAACAAATCCCATGAATGACCTGGGCCCTTGATGCAGATCATGATAGAAAAACCTCAAGTTTTCTGTTGATGATCGCATCAAGGGCCAAGAGCACCCATCGTATGAACAAAGGGACATCCAAATGATGTAGCATCAATGAAAATCATGAAAGAAGAATCATGGAAGCAAAGAAAAGCATGAGGTGCAAATAACAAAAGAATAAGAGTACAATCCTACATGTCACAGAAAGGGGCACAAAATAACATATTATACTCCAAGGATGCATTCAATGCATGGATATTATATCAAATATGTGTGATGTAGAATGACATAATAAATATGATCAATGAAATAGGGCACCAAGTAAGCAATCAAATACAATGCCCTATTTTTCCCATGGGCTTGAACATTCAGAGCACATAAGCATCTAAGGTAGCAGCAGGATTTCATGTTTTGAATACTGTACAAGGAATCAAAGTACCAAGATTCTCAAAGAGCGGTGTTAAGATGGTGCATGGAAAGCATAGAGGTACATAGGTTGTAGTGGTAGAGCAGTGAGGTAATGAATATCCATACATAAACAACAGACATGGTGCCAATCAGACAACATGGTATCAATGGGGCTCATTAGATAACCTTTCAGCAGTGGCACCAGAAGCATAAAATGTGGATGCAACATTGAAAATGAACTTCTCACATAAAATAGTGGCACCATGAGATCTATATAGCACCGAATAACATAATGTATTTCCACCAACAGGACACAAGTGTGTGAGAACCAACATTTAATTACAGCATACCAATGATCAAAGCATGAAATAGAATACCAAGGATCTAAAAGCATATCAAGCATAGAGTTTCACAGATGCAATAGCAGAAGAGAATGGAGCATAATAAACATCAATTCCATAAACAAAGCACAAGCCTTGGCAACATCAATAGTGGTAGGGGTTCAATAGATACAGTGCCCTTGTTTTTAATACAAATGGAATATAAAACATAGATCAACATCATATGCCCATAATAATGCAAGCAGAAAATGACAGTAGAAAAACTAGTCACATATACCTTAGCCTGAGCTCATGAATGTCAAAAACAATACCATTAATCGATGCCCAATCTATTACAAACTATCAAGATTTTGAGGGTCCTCATAATGGAAGATCTACGAAATGTAATGCCCTAACCTTTCACAGGCTATATAAAACAAAGATCAAACAACATATGCCAGAGATAAAGATACAATGCCTCGCAAATACAAAGGAGGTTAAGCAGATACCCAAACAAAGAGCACGAGCCCAATAGATATCAACAACAAATGAAATAAATAGAGTCCCTCATGGTGCCATTGAAACTATAGAAAATCCATCCCCTCAATAATGTAGAGGATAGATACATCAAAAAATTACAAGCTCATTACAGTGCTCATAATAGCAAACATCATTAACAAAAATAGGATGGAGTGTAGTCAAGAAAGCATTAAACACCATTAGAACCTTTCACATGCTAGCAAGAATGGAGGTGGTGAGCTCATACAAGCATTCACACCTCAAAATCCTCGGGCCCTAGGTTGCAGACAATAATGGTTTCAAATGAACTCACATAAAAGGCATCATATAAATACATACGCCCTAGCCCAAGCCAAGAACTACTGAATAGGAAAGATATGCAATAGTCGCACATAATGGTAAACTCAAGGGCTCGAGCTATACATAGTGAAAATCAAACATCATTGCAATACATGGCATGGAAGAGCAATGAATCAAGTGCACAATACCCTCAAACACAATAGTGCCCTTACAGAGATATGGATACAGTCAAAGTGGTAAATTTTAGTGTAAAGCTCATTAATGCCCTAACAACAAACAACAGTAATCCCTACATAAAGATATTCATTTCCTAGGACACAACAAGGATGGAAGAAAAGATGCCATCAAAGTACGATGAGAATGATCACTTACCATTTCATATGTCAATCCTAAACTCCACCAGGCTTCCCTGTACAAGGCTCAATGTAATTGGAAACATCTTCGAGCCAGGTCATCTTTCCAAATCAGAATAGAGCTCGACGCCAGTGATTGAAAAGCAATAAGGTCGATTGCAATATAGATTTTATGAACTTGGTTAAAGTTTTAAAGACTTGACTTATTATTTTGTGGGATTTAAAAAGCCATTCCTTAAGCATTGGTGAAGATTTTGATAGGTCATTAGGTTGGGGTACAATGATGCTAGGGTATATGCTATATGTAGGTGGATTTAATGATTTCCCCTATTTTATTGGGTTGAGATTTTTTGTTGGGAGACTAAACATATGCTTAGATACATTCATGTAATGTGGATTTAGTTCAAAATGTAAATATTTCAAGGTATGTCTTCCCTATTTTTGGGTTGAGGACTATTTTGAAATATATTTAGGTCCACATATTTTGGCATAGGAGGGGTAAATTGTTTTAATGTAAAGTCATTGCAAAGATTTTATTGTAAATTTTGACAAATGGTGTTTTATAAGCCATTGTCAGAACCTTATTATGATGCATGACTTAGTGGATAGAGTGGTGTCCTTTGACCTTCTATTCTTAGGATCCCACTTTCCTCGCCCCCTAGGAATCGGGGAATCTGTCATTCAAATTATGATGCAGCCTCATGGGTCCATTATTGACTTTTTCTATTCTTAGGAGTTAGTGGAATTTGAATGCAGATTCCTAGGCCTTAGTTATATACCTCTCACTTTTGGTGATTGAGGTTAGCTCTTCATTCTTTCTCTCTGATATGAGTTTTCTAGCTCTGAGAGACACAAGTGTACTTAGTTTCTTTTCAGCAATAAAATTGATCCTTCTCATTCCCCTACAATTCTGGGTTTTCTTTTTGAATCATATGTAGGATTACTGTGATGTTTTTGTGTCCTTAATCTGTATGTTGATTCAAGTCAGTTCTCAGGAATTCATTTTGATTCAATAGTATAACTTGTGTGCAATTGAGGATATCAGAGTTGTGGAGTTTTCTTCCTTTTTTATATTTCAAAGTACCTAGTTTCCATTAAGAGTTTAAGGAAGCAGAATCAAGTTGTGATTCAAGTTTGTTTTTCTGTTAGAGTAAATTCATTTCAGTTGTGGGTCTTCTTTCAAATTCGATGGATCACCTTTGTTTCCATTCAATTGCAGTTGTTTTTTTTATGCACTCTCTCCCTTTCCTCCAAAAAATTAGTGATTTTTTCAAGTGATCCAAAGGGAAGCTGGCCCTTAATCTAGAGGTCTATTCTCGAATAGGTTACCCATAGCCTGAGAATAGTCCCATGTTTCACAGGATTGCTGGGTTCTAACACTTAGCAAATTGGGTGCAATCCTTAGTGACAACAATTTTTGGCACACTTGGTGGGACATTCAAGATTCAGTGAGTCAGATTTCTAGAAAGGTTTATGCAAGTTATTGTGTGGTATGAGCAGTGACAGTGTTTTGAAATCATAACTGGTGACTCTAATCTTGTTTCATGCAGATCAGTATTTAAGCTTATGAGTGGGATCCTAATGAGGTAGAGTAAGAATCCTTTTGTGTATATGGAGCTGTCATCTGTCAAAAAGAGGTCTAAAGTAGCCCAAAATATTGCATCAAAATTTGCAAATCCCACTCCCAATCCTACTCCTAATCATGCTCACATCCCTACAACCACTTCCCAAATTCAGCCAATGCAAGCAACACCAGCAATTCAAGCTCCCCTTAATCCTCCAATGGCTAGACAACATCCTTTTCTAGCCTTTAATCAAGGCAGCCCCTTGAATTTATAGCAGCATGATGACATACCTATATCAGCTCTTAAAAGCTTTCCTATTTTTACAAGAGAGGATCAGACCTCAACTATTGAACATATAAAAGATGTAGCATCCCTTTGTGCCCTTTGTAATATAACCTAGGATAATGTGGCTGTGAGGTTTTTGGCAGCTTCCCTCAAAGGCAAAGTGTTGCAATGGTTTAGAGGCTTAGCAGTTGGTTCTATAGCTGATTGGGATGGGTTGGGTCAAGCCTTGACCAATCAATTTGAGGATAAATCATACCATCTCTCATTAGTTGAGCATTTGACTACTATTAAAAGAGCACCCCAAGAATACATGATGGATTTCAATTTCAGATTTCAAAGGACATGGAATAGAATACCAGCAATGGTTAGACCTTCAAGATAGCATGCTTTTCTATACTATCTAAGAGCCCTTAATAGTGATATCTCTGTTATGATCCAATCCATGGGAGGGACTAATTTACCAGCAGCATATGATCTTGCCATAAGAGCTAAAAATATCCTAATCCAAGAAGGAAAGATAGCCCCAAGGCCTCCAATGCCTATTTTCCCCGAGCTTCACCTTATCCCTGAAGCAATTCTAGCCTTGGCATCTATTCCACCTCTCCTAGCTCCTCAACAAGTTGCTAGCCCAATTTTGAATCAATCCCAAGAGCTAAACAAGATCGAAAAAACCTTGCAAACTATTACTAATGAGTTGGTTAGTCTAAAGAAGTAGTAGTCCCAACCTTACCAACAACCCTATCAACAGTCTTATCAATAGCCCTATCAAAATCATTACCAATAGAACATGCCCCAATACCAACAAGGCCAGCAAGGCCAAGCAAGAAATTATAACCAGAAAGCTAGCTAGCCTTATAATCCTAACACTCCTAGTGCTTCTAGAGAGCTGGTTCCTATAGCTCAGAATAATATGGCACAAGAATAGCAATGGGGCTTCCCATGCAATCAGAAACACATCCAAGGGATGTGTCCTAATGGCTATGCTTAGGCCCTCATGGTGTAGAACAATGTGATGATGCCGCAGGAGATGGTTCAAGAGCCAGAAATACAGCAAGGTCCAGTTGTTACCCCAAACGAGTTGCAGACACCTACGGTGGCACTGGTGAATTTTTAGAAAGAAGATTTTTGTGGGGTGAATTTTTCACCAAATGATAACCCAAACTATATCCCAGCTACAGCCAACACAAGGTCTAAGAAGAAGGCTTTGGAGGTTGAACAAGTGGCCTCTACTAGTCAGCAAGCTCCTATTGTGAATCCACAACCCAAAGCAGTTCAAGCTCCAATCCTAAACCAGTCAAAAGAGGCTAAAGAACCAGTCAAGGCAGCTACACAGTTGGTGTCTACACAAATAGAGACTGCTACACCAAAAGGATAGTCAAAATTAAATTTGGGATCTTTTAATATTGTGGAGCAAATGAAGACGACCTCTATCAATGTGCCTTTAATGGACACCCTGGTGATCCCTGGACAAAAGGAGCTAATACTTAGTGAGTTGGCTAAGATTTCATTAAATCAAGAAGGTCTTTTAGAATAGCCTAGGGTCCTAGTGGTTGAAACACCTCAAAAGGAGCAAAAAATTGAAGAAACCAACTTGCAACCCACCATTGCCCCACAGGTTAAACCCCCTCCTTTCTATGTAACTCTTATTGTTGGAGACTTCTTGATTCATAATTGTATGATAGACTCAGGAGTAAGTAGTTCTATGATTTCTAAACAATTAGAAAATCTCCTAGGATTGTCTTATGAGCCAATAGATAGGCCCGTTGTTCAGTTGGATGGGTCATCAGTTAGTACCTTGGGAGTCATTAAGGACCTGAGCCTCACTCTACATGAACGTCCCAATTTCTCCATTCCCCAAGATGTCTATGTCATAGATTTGCCTCCTCATTTTGCTATTTGCCTAAGCAGAGAGTTCACTGCCAGGTTGGGGGGATATCTCTCAGCTGATTGGTCTCATCTGTACTTCAGAACTAGGTACAGGACTAGAGTCAGAATCAAGTCTGAAGCTTTTGCAAAAATCCATGCTGAACCCTATACCCCAAGCCCTATAAATGCCAATCTGATGTTTCACAAGCAAGATCCAAGTGATTTTGAATTTGAAACCACTGTTGAAAAGATTCCTAATGTTGTCCTAGATGAGTGGGCTAAAAGAGATTTTGAGGAGGATAACCCTTTTAGAAACATGGAAATTTCTGGTGTTGGAAAGTATATCATTCATGAAGAAGGTGATGTGATTCCAGACTTGATCAAGAAGGAAGACAAGCATTCTGGATGTTAGAATGATGATTTGTGGCAGTTGTTTTTTGATGGTACCAAAAGCAAAATTAGTTTAGGAGGAGCTGTCTTAATTTCTCCAGAAGGGAAAAGGTATTACTCTGTAGTTCATTTTTCCTTCAGTTGTACTAACAACACAATAGAGTACGAGGCTTTGATTCATGGTTTAGAATGGCCTAGACAAAGAGGAATACAATGCCTAAAAGTTATAGGTGACAGTGATTTAGTGGTCAATCAAATTCATGGCACTAATCTCACAAATAATGATACACTTAAGATGTATAAGAATAGGGTTTGGGACTTAATAGAAGTTTTTTGTGCTTTTAATCTGGTTGCTGTCCCAAGAAATCAGAACAAATAGGCAGACAAGCTAGCTACCATCGGAGCAGAATATGATATCCCAAAATAAATCGCACATCCTGACTTGTATCATGTAAAGGTTCTAGTAAGGCCATCTATACCAGATAATTAGGTGAGCTAGAAAGTCTTTGAAAATGATGAGCAGATTTTTAACTTTTTGATAGAAGAAGTCAAGTTTTCTAAAGTTAACCAGAACAAACATGCTCACTAGTATAATGACCAGATGCTACAGTTGAAAAGTAATAAGATGCCTAAGGGACTAGTCACACTTGAGTCCATATTTAACTTTGATGATCAGCTCAAAGGAGACAAAGCCAGTATGATAGTCAAAGAAGAACACTACCAGTCTGTAGAGATTCTCAGAGACAAATCCCTCAAGTTAGGAAAGGTATGCACTCAACCAGAAAAGCAAGCCCTTTGTTTCATTATGTTAAGAGTTTAGTGATGTTTTTGCATGGGAATACTATGATCTGAAAGGGTTTGATCCACACTTAGCCTAGCACACCATTGAGCTCGAACCCCATGCCAAACCAGTGAGACAAAAGCAAAGACCTATCAACCCTAAGTTAGAGGTCTTGATGAAAATAGAGTTGAGAAAAATGATTGAGGCCAATATTATTTTTCCCATTAAACACACCTCTTGGGTTTCCAATCTAGTACCAGTTAGGAAGAAGAATGGTGAAATCTAGTTATGTGTGGATTTCAGAGACCTTAATAGAGCCTCACTCAAAGATCATCACCCATTGCCCTCCATGGAATAGATTTTGCAGTATGTCTCAGGGTCTGACAGATTTTCTTTGTTAGATGGATTTTCTAGTTATAACCAGGTCTTGGTTAAAGAGGAAGATCAATATAAAATAGCATTCACCACCAAATGGGGCACCAACATATAGGAAGATTCATTTTGGGCTATCTAACACTGGTGCTACTTTTCAGAAAGCCATGGAGATGGCATTTGTTGGTTTAATGAACAAGTTTGTTCTAGTTTATTTGGATGATATAACTATCTTTTCAAAAGACACTAATGATCACCTAGTTCATTTGAGACAGATCTTTGAAAGGTGTAGAGAGTTTGGACTTTCCTTAAATCCTAAGAAATGCATTTTTGTTGTCCATGAAGGTAGATTACTAAGACACATTGTTTCTAAGCAAGGGACAACCATTGATCCCGAAAGGATAAAGGCCATCATGGCACTACCCTTGCCAACTCGTAAGAAAGGACTGCAGAGTTTTCTTCAAAGAATTAACTTCTTAATAAGATTCATTCCAAATGTTGTGGCACTATTGAAGCCTATGACCCAGATGTTGAAGAAGAACTCAACCTTTCATTGGACAAATGAAGGAAAAAGGTGTTTTGAGGAAGTCAAGGAAGCAATTATGTCTGCTCCTACTCTGGTAAACCCTGAATTTTCTAAAGATTTCATCCTATATCCTTTTGGGGACACTGATAGTATCTCTACCATGTTAGTCTAGCAGAATGTTGAGAAGCAAGAACAACCATTAGCTTTCTACAACCAAGGTCTAGATGGTTATGAACTTAATTACACTCCTATAGAAAAGCATGTCCTAGCAATTATGAGGAGTTTGAAAAAGTTTAGGCACTTGTTATCCAATAACACAGTGCACCTAATGGCTTCTCACCCTTGCATAAAAGACTTCCTGCTAAATAAAGACCCGAGCCACAAGAGGGCTGGTTGGGTCACCAAAGTCATGGAGTATGACATTCAGATTAAAGTGACCAAGCTAATTAGAGCAAAAGGATTGTGTGAGCAGCTCAATGAAGGAATAGTAGACCCAAACCAGGAAAAGGAGGAAGTTGTTCTGATGAACCAGAATGCAGAGCAGAGCACAAGCTGGACAACAGAGATGAGACATTATCTCTCAACTGGTCAGTGTCCTCAAGGCCTTGAAAGCAGTAAAAGAAGGTACTTTAGACTCCAAGCTATTCCATTTATCATTATTGATGATGTTTTGTATAGAAGGGATCATAGTGGTGTCTTGTTAAGATGTGTTGAAACCAGCCAAGTAGATAGATCATCTCAGAGTGTATCAGAAAAGAATGTCTAGAGGCTACAACAAGAAAGTCAGACATAGAGAATTTCAGGTTGGCGATCTAGTGTTGAGAGAAAATCCTAAAAATCAATCACATCGAGAACGCAAGGGGAAGTTCGAACCCAACTGGCTGGGTCCCTTTGTAATCACTGCTACTTTTGGCTCTGGTGCCTATCAACTCTCAACAACTGAAGGAGAACAGCTCCGAGAACCAATCAACATTCTCCATCTAAATAAATTCTATGCCTAAGGCATTCAGTGCTTGGTAAATGTCCTGAAAAAAATCTTAAAAATTGAAAAAAGTCCTGAAAAAATGAACATCTTGGTAAAAACCTAGCAATAGGCGCCTTGATGATTCACAAAAAAATCAAAAAATATCAAAAGTACAAAAAAAAGAAAAAAAAAAAAAGAAAAAAAAAAAGTGCCTTGGTGAAAACCTGGAAACAGGCACCTCGGTAGCAAAAATAGAATCTCTACCAAGATAGTGAAAACTCGGCAAACGGGCACCACTTGTTCCAAAATGCTCCATCTATCAGCACAATCTTGGTCTTTCCCAGCTTTCAGTCTTGCTTTAGTTTGTACATATCTCCCGGTTTGTTCCTGTATTTCCAGTTTTCAATAAGTCGGTCTGTACACCAATCAGCTCAAGCGTCTGTATCCTATCAATGTTCAAACTTGGGGGCAATCAATGTCATATCCTATGGTCTCCCATGTATCTTAGACGTGTCATATCTACTCAGAGTCCTTTGAAGCTTCAAGTTGGGTCAGTCAGTCAGTCTCGTCTCCAGAAAGGATTTTGCATCAACAACAATCAAACATCAAAACTCAACTGAAAACAATCTATGCATTTTACATGCTTTTATCTCCTTGTATGCTTACTGATTCGCATTGAGATTTTTGCATATTGTGTCCCTTCGAGCTCTTCGATGATGTCCTTTATAGGATTTAGAGAGTGATGACTGGGGGCATAATCTTTTCTTTGTCTTCTGCTTGTATGTGAAAATCTAACAACTTTGGAAATTCCGGATTGAAATGGTGTCCGACTATAAGAGCCTCTATCTCGAATTGGATGGCCATGCGTACCTCGACCATTGATACCCAAAAAAAATTCAAGGACGTTGGATCTAACTATTATCTTTTTGAGTAAGTTCTTTCTCCTACTGTGAAACGCAATCTTGCCTAAGGATGTGAACGATAAAGGGTCACTACGGGTAATTCACATTGGATTTAGAATGATCTCTTGACTGTTTGATGTGTTTGTAACGCAAGGCATACTCAGGTCATCACAACGTTTATGTTTTGATGCTTGTACAAATTGCTATATCAAAATGGACATGATATTCAAGTCATCCTGGCGTTTGTGCCTTGGTGCTTATATCTACTTCGACATTCCGAAAACAAATCAATATTCATATGTCCATGGTTGTATAACCAGTGGGTGTTGTATTGATTCTTGTGCATACAAATCAATATTCATATGTCTATGGTTTCATGGCTAGTGGGCATTGTATTGATTTATCCGGTTACCTAAAAGTTCAATGATGATAACAAATCGACACATGATCAGTGACTAGGTCCTAGGTCTTAGGTTGCATTTCATTTTGCATGTCTCATTGCATTTTGCATGTTTACATGATCTCACAATGATTAAACGAACTTCAATGCTTAAATGATTCTTCAAATCGCATCTTCAGGTCTAACAAGAGCTGAATCTCACACGAAGGTTCCTCCAATGAAATAGCAAGTAGAATCCTTTTTCGGGATCAAAATTCAAATCTGAGATCATTCATATTATTAACTACTTGCATATTCAACCTTCAATCATCACAGAAATCTAGTATTCAACTTAACTGATTATCTTACATCAAACTATCAAAATTTCAACTTGGTCAACCATGGTCAACTCATGGTCAAATCTAGTCAAATTCGGTCTCCAAGACCTCCAAACGATGCAGAATGCGTTCTTGAACGTGTATAACCACTTCTCAAATCAATTAACATGCTTCTAAACCATTTAACGCTGACTTCTCTTGTCAGATTTCAATTTTAATCCCGAAGGGGGCATGGTATTGCACATCAATTCAAAGTTTGTAAATCAAAATTCTATCGATCAAATCTATCAATATCTTTCATCAGTGATCAAGATAACAATCACGTCTAGTCACTGATTCATCAAAAGTCCTCATCGCTCGGGGCAAATCTATCATCACTTGGGGCATATCAGATTCATCAAGATCCATATCAATCTGATATTTTCTTAATCTTGTAAACTATATCAATTTTTGCAACCATCGGATCATAGTGTTCTTTCCTTGGTTCTTCGGCAACTGAAGGATTCAGATGTGATACTTGCTAGTTCTGCTAAGACAATCGAGTCTAGAACGGGTCACTCACTTCTTATCAATCCTAAGGTTCAGAATTAGGCATTTTGACACTTTTTCGCAATCATAGGTTCATTTGCTGCTACAGTGAACATTATCTTTGGTCATTCAAGACCTATTATCTCCATATCAAGTCAATATCAATCAACTCCTATCTCAATATCTTTCAATCGGTTTCTATCTTGAGATCGGTTTATCTTTTGAATCAGTTTCATATCTTTATCAAACACAGACTATCTTTGAACCACTGCGCTTCGCACAGTAATTCAAAGAGGGGCAAAATGTAATACCCCAAAAATGGGCTATAAGTTCATTAACCTCCTATATCATCAAATCATATGAAATCGACATCAAAGTCCTAATCTAAGGCACATCTAAACATCATCAAATCTAATTGATTATCTTAAATTTTGCATCGGAGAATATTCCTAGTAATATTCCTAATTATCTTAATTATCTTTAATTTTATAATTATTTGGCAATAAATCACATTTATCCTAAAATTTGATTAATTGAATATTTTCATATTTAATTAATTAGATTTAATATTTGCCACTTAATTATGTAATTAAATTTAATTCTATCTATTATTAATTGTATTATTTAATTTTGACAATAAATCAAAATTCCTATCTTTAATTGATTAAATTCTTATTTAATTAATTAAAGCATGTTGTCATTATTTAATAATATAATTTTTAATAAAAGTTTGAATAAATAGTTAATTAACCCATAAATTAATTATTTATTTTCAAAAATCAGTTGAGTTGAGGATAAATCACTTTATTTATTTATTTAATTCTTAATTATTATGCATATTCAAAAGAAACAGTTAAACTCCAAATCAGAAAATCAATGCAAGTTATTGACTTTTTGGAACTCAACATCCTTTTGGAGTTCAAAAAGCTGATCTAAACTCTAATTTGAGTTAAAAAGCTGTTTTTGCATGTTTTTGCATGATTTTGAGAATTAACTATCTTTTATGATCAGATAACTCAAAAATCAAGATGAGTTAATTTGAGTGATTTATGGCTTTTATTCATGCACCTCCAAAGCCCTGGATTTCTATAAATTAAGGCTTCAGCTCTTCACAAATCATCTCATATTTTGCACAATCACGCTGGAGAATTAGAATTGAAGAATCAAAGCTCTTGCGAATCGACATCTTTGTGAGATCAATCTTATTTTTGCATTCATATTTCATATCATTGTTAGATTAGCATAGCATATCAATTTCATATTAGCATAGATTCATATCAAGTTTTTATCATTCTTATTGCATAGAAAAATCCAAAAAATATAGATTAATTGCATTCAATTTCATATCCATCTTTTGCATTCAAATCCTTCATTTAGGTGTCGTCTAGGTCACTGATCTCAATTACAATCTGAGAACATTAATCTCGCACCTATTAGAAGGCAGTAAATCGCTTGGTTAGATAGCTTTCAATTTTGCACGATTTTGATTATCGCTAACCTCTAATGTTTTACTGAGTGTTGTGTCTACAGATCAGGTACAATTTTCACACACACATTTCTGGCGCCCACCGTGGGGCAACCCACCTTTGCATGCTGGTTTTGATTTTTTTGGGAGCTAAAACCCCAAAGTTTCAAAGATTTAATTTTATCTCTCAAACGGCTTGTAATTTTGATCTGAAATTTTTTTTACAGGTTGGTGACATGTCATAGAAGCTACAGTAAAAAAATTTAGAATTTTCTGAGAAGTTTTAAATTTTTAATAATTTTTTCTTGAAATTCCGGAAAAAATTAATATCTGACGCAAATCAGCATATTTTTTGAAAATTTTTATATTTTCGGAAAGCTCTTTAAATTCTACAGGGGGTCCATTCTTTGTGTTTTAAATTTGGACATGATATCATAGCTCAAATAGTCAATTTACAAAAACTGGTCTGTATTGATAAAATGGATCTCTAGGGCACAAATGAAGAGGTTTTTCTAAAATTTTTGCATTTTTGGAAAGCTATCTGTTTTTTAGCAGGGGTCTCTATTCTGAATTTCTATTTTTGTGGCCAAAATCATATCAAAAAAATTAGATCTTGTTGACTAGGTCAAATGCAGCAAAAAAAAATAAAGTTTTGTGATGGGTATGCACTTATTTTTTTTACATGGTTCAATGAATGATATGAGTTGTCATTTGGGTTGATTGCTGGTTATTATTACTGATAATAATTGATTTTTAGAGCTAACCCTATGGTTTTCATAAGTTGAATATATTTTGCATATCTTGTTTGCTTGTTTGCTTGTTGGAGAGTTCGTCACTTGCTTGCATGGAAAAGCTCAACAAAAATTGCTAAAAATCAAGTAAAATCTACTAAGCGCGTTGCAAGGATCCCAGGTATTCTCCTTCATCTAATAATATTTTGATTTGGGACTTAAAATAAATCTCTTATGTGTCAAGCTTGTGTGCATCTTTTCATGCTTTTGATCTATTTCTACACACTTGCATAATTGATACTAGGTTGTGAACCCTTAAGGATTCATTAAGTAGTCTTAGAATACTTGTGATTGATCTTGATTGCTATCTTGGGTTATTGGACTCGCTAATCCGCCGGCCCCTCATTTCCGCCCCGTGGTTGCAATCTCAGCGCCATAAAGGGGAGGGGTCAACAGGACAGAAGCGTTAAATGTTCCACTTGGCAACCCTTTTGTGCTTTTAGGAACTCACTTGTTTTCTAAGTTGGGGACTCGTTTTTATCTTGTGTGAGGTGTTAAGTGTTCCACCTTGTGGACTCATCTCATATTCGCTTTAAGCGTTAAGTGTTCCTCTTTCTACTTTTTGGGTACTTTTGGTAGATTTACTTTCGAGAATATATCTATGCTCACATAGTAATTAGGCCCTATGAACACTATTCGTGATTCTTGAAAGATTGGATTCCCAGTGAAATCCTTCTTGATGATAGAATCCTTGTAGGTAGGGAGGATACTTAGTGCGTTTCACATTCAACTTGGTTAGTGCATCCTCTCTTATTGATCGACACATTCTCTCTCCGGAGAGGTTGATAGATCACGTAGGGTTGATATCACGAGCTTTGGTGAATCAAAATTGGTTAGTGTGTCTTCTCTTATTGATTGATACATTCTCTCCCTGGAGAGGTTGATAGATCACATGGAGTTGATATCACAGACCTTGGTGGAACAAAACTTTGTCTTAGCGTGTCGGATTAATCTGCTTGCTTTGTTTGGGTTAAAAGTGAAGAGGTGTCAAAACCTTGAATCTGGAGCCAAGTCCCCTTGTGGTATACTATTGTGAGTCATCTTTAGAGAGGGTTAACCGTAGCGGACAATCCCTTCACAGGGCAAACTACATTGACGGAACCTCAAGCGGTAATAGCCATTTTCGCCATGGTAGTGACAGCCGCTATATAAATGTCCTTGTGGAAGAAATCTCCACGGGTATGGTTCATTGTTGGGTTGTCAGATCTCCCTAGCAGCTCTTGAAGATTAAGTTCTCGGACTGTGTCAAAACCCTGGTGCGCCGGGATTGGAGTTCACCCCTTTGAATCATAAAAGTTGCAGAGTCAAACCATTACTAAAAACCCTAGAGAGGCCAATTTTTCATTCTCAGGTATATGTGTGTTATTGCAAAACTTTTCAGAACATACACAATTAGTACTCTCAGGGATTAGCACAATTTGGTCACTTGATTGTTCATGCGCAAGGTTGCTTTTGCCCTTGTTCATTGTTTTCAGACGTGCTTGGAATCACTTGCTTGCTATTTTGCGTGCTTGTTTATCTATCTGGCTATTAAAAATGATCAAATCTGGTATAACCTTCAAAATCTGGACAATACAATTTGCAAACAATTCAAATCTGAAAACTCAAAATTTGCAAAATCTAAAGTAAAATCCTTTTCTGAAGTCAAAAATCATTTCAAGAAGTTAGAAAGTCATACGAGTTTTGTCAAGTGTCGTTTCAGTATTGCCCATCTGTCATATGATTGAGAACCCAGTGTCGTGTGAGTCTGCAGGGTGTCGTTTGGAAAAATTTGAGAGAGTTGTCAGAAATTGTCAAATTGCAAGATATCCAATGTTTTCAGCCTAGTTCCAGAATCTGTCAAAAATATCATTATGTCAAGAACATATCAGTAGCTATTGAGAATTAGTACACATGTCTCAAAGAATCAGTACACATGAGGAAGAAATTCTGATCGCCGCTATAATGAAACAGATACATGCTATGCAAGTCCAGCTTGACAAACTTGAGAAAGAGAAGGAATCTAAAAAGTTCTCCATGGAATCTTTATACTCTTTTCCATTTGATAAAGACTTGTACATGTCACCATGCCCCCGAAAAAAAATTGAGCAATATGATACCTCTTCCACGGAGAGTGACACATCTAGCTTTGGAGACTATGATGACTATGACAACAGACAATGTAATGATACCTATGACACCTCTGTTCCTAAGAGTCCTCCTCATCATTCATTCCTGCTTACTACAAATGGGCCATCACATTGGATAGATCAGGAGAGTGATCCATATGATTCTGATTATCAAAGAGACTTTGATGATTTCTATGCACAATACCCAGATGATCCATCTGTTTCACTTGAGGAAGAGAAAGTTTACCACGCTGATTATAAACATGCATACTATAAGGATCTCTCCTCTAAGAACTCTCAGGCTGAAAATAAAGATTACACTCTCAAGCAAGATCATGTTAATGTTGGACCTTTGTCTTGTGATGGTTCCCTTCCATCCCCTACTTCCTCCAATACCCATACATTTCCTAAAGCTTCCGAGTCTTTCAAATCTTTCACAGAACCTTCATCTGACACAAGCCCTGATACTTTTCATGTGGTTCCCTATAGTTATCCTCCAGGGCTACCTCTTAAAGAAACTCAAGCTAACCTTCACTTGGCTGCAAATACTTTCAATAATGATAAACCTAAAGAGCCTACGCCTTCATATGCTATAATGCCTACTTCAGCTAGTCCTTCACCATCTCTTCCAAAATCATCCATTCAACTCCAACATGCTTCCTTGTCCTTAGAAGTGGCTCCATGTCAAGAGGACTCTAAAAATGATGAAGAAAATAACATAAAGAAAGATCAAGATCAAGAACCCTCCATGTCATCCAATCCTTTTCATGATGTCTCTTATCCACCTCAGGGTTCTTTTGATCCTGCACACCCTTTTTCATGCATTCCACCATGTCTTAAGTCTTCACCTAAGCAAGATCAAGCTACTACTTACACTGTTGAGCTTATTGACAATCAAAATAACCTTACTACACTTGCGCTTTCCAAAGATGATACTTCCATTAAGGTTGGTAAAAATGGTGTTCCTTCCAATGTCAAGCCTATTGAAAATCAAGAGAAAAATTATGCGCTTATGCTATCCGAAGATCCTTGTCAAGATCAAAGTCTTTCATCTTCTTGTTCTACCACTCCATGTTCACTTCCACTTTCTACTCTTCCTAAGTCTTTGCAAGCTTTGAACAATCCTATCAAAGAAGGTGCTCATATTCAAGATGTCCATGATTCTATTGAAGATCCTAATGCTCACTCTAAAGATGTTGATATCCTTGGTTGTCATATAGATGTTGATGAACTTATTGATTATCCTTTTGCATCTTCCACTTCCATCCTTGGACCTCTTCCACCACTACAAAGATCTTCACACCTTCCTTCCATCTTGGGTCCTTATGTCCCTTCACTTTCCCCTCCTAACTCTCCTAATTTTCCATCCATCTTGGGTCCTTACATACCTCCATCTCCCATCTTTCCTCAAGATCAACATAGATGCATACCCTTGAATCCTTTTCATCCACCCACCCATCTAAACCAGTCATATCCTCCCTCTTCCACAAATCCCAAGTCTTTTGGAAGTAACTTGAATGTTCAATACAAGAAAAAGAAGCAATACAAGAATCCATCAAAAAAAGAAGATCACCATGTCTCCTATAATCGACATGGAGGCATAAAGTCAAAAGAGATATCTAAGAAAAAAATTACAAGACAAGTATGGGTTCCAAAATCCATCATTAAAGATATTATCTCTAGATCATCAAAAGGAAATAAAAAGCCTATGGCTATATGGATTCCAAAGTCTCTCTTGAAAGAGTCTAGTGTTGAGCAAAAAGTGAAATTGACATTCAAGCTTCCAAAGGCTTCCACTTCATCTCCTTCCAACAATATTCTTCCATTCCATGTGCCTAAACCACAACCTCTACTATCCATTCGCCATATTCCTTCATGTATTCCTTCATTCATAATTCCTCCATCCTCTCACCACCCTTCAAGGTATGTGTTGATGTTGAGCTTGCCTTCCTTTCCATCTACCCTTTCACAATCCTTCCATGCATTATCCTTCTACCTTCTATCCTTTTTCCTCATTTGCCTATTCCTCCTATCTTCCAACCTCACTCGCTTTGCATAAAACCTTATCCTCCATTTTTCTCTTTCATCTCCCTTTCCCTATCAGCATCTTTGAGCGTGTTATTTTGAATCCTTGGCATATCATGGTTTATCCTTTCAAGGAGCATTATCTAAAAAGCTTGCCTTCTTCCAAAAAGAGAAAATAAAAAAATGAATAAAATTAAAAATGTGCCTTGGTGAAAACCTGGAAACAGGCACCTTGGTAGCAAAAGTAAAGAGAAATAAATTCATCCTATGGTGAAAACCACTTCCTTGTGGCACCTTGGATAAGTACCATGATGAAAACCTGGCAATCAGGCATCATGCGTAGTTCTTCTACATATTTCATCCATTCCGTCTTCTCTCTTTGATCTTGACAATGTTGATCTATACACAAACATTTGACTATTTTGTGAGCTATCTTACGGTGATCTTGCTTTCATTCCTTCCATGTTTAGCCTTCATATCCATCTTCCTCCATTCATTTTTGCCTATCGCTATCCTTTTCCCCTTTGGTCTTGATCTAATAAAAAAAGAAAGAAAGAGTAAAACATAGTGCTATGAATCCTCTTGACATGCCTCCTCCTTTGGACTGCATCCTGTCCTTCTTTGGCATTACACTTTTATGACTTATCCTATGCTGGCCTTTCATTGCCTTTCCAAATGTGCTTCACATGACAATTTTTCCCTAACTTGGGTATTCTTGAGGAGTTTTCCCTTGAGGATTTCTTCCCTTCATTCTCTTTCATTCGCTCATCTTCCATCTCTTCCACCAGCTTGCCAATCCCTCTTGTTCTCCACCTTGCTACACATTGGGACTGCACGATATGATCTTTCTTGGGAGTTTGCAATGGAAAAAGATGCTATCAAGCATACCAAGTATTAGAATAAGTATCAGAACCAGTATCAAAACCAAGTATTAGAACCACTATCAGAACCAATATTAGAACCACTATCAAAATCAGTATCAGAATCAGTATCAGAACCAGTATCAGAACAATTATCAGAACAAGCATCAGAACCAGTATCAGAATAATTATCAGAATCAGTATCAGAACTAGTATCAGAACTAGTATCAGAACCAGTATCAAAACCAGTATCAGAACAAGTATCAGAATGGGCCTACAGAACTAGTATCAGAATGCCTACAGGGGCTACACCTTTCGCTTTAGTTTATGGGTCTGAAGCGGTATTGCCTATTGAGGTTGAAATCCCATCACTCAGAATCAAAATGCATGGACTTGTCACTGATGAAGACTACAGAGTGTCGAGGTTACAAGAACTTGAACTACTAGATGAGCGCAGACAAGCAGCGTATGATCATCTCAGAGTGTATCAGAAAAGAATGTCTAGAGGCTACAACAAGAAAGTCAGACATAGAGAATTTCAGGTTGGCGATCTAGTGTTGAGAGAAAATCCTAAAAATCAATCACATCGAGAACGCAAGGGGAAGTTCGAACCCAACTGGCTGGGTCCCTTTGTAATCACTGCTACTTTTGGCTCTGGTGCCTATCAACTCTCAACAACTGAAGGAGAACAGCTCCGAGAACCAATCAACATTCTCCATCTAAATAAATTCTATGCCTAAGGCATTCAGTGCTTGGTAAATGTCCTGAAAAAAATCTTAAAAATTGAAAAAAGTCCTGAAAAAATGAACATCTTGGTAAAAACCTAGCAATAGGCGCCTTGATGATTCACAAAAAAATCAAAAAATATCAAAAGTACAAAAAAAAGAAAAAAAAAAAAGAAAAAAAAAAAGTGCCTTGGTGAAAACCTGGAAACAGGCACCTCGGTAGCAAAAATAGAATCTCTACCAAGATAGTGAAAACTCGGCAAACGGGCACCACTTGTTCCAAAATGCTCCATCTATCAGCACAATCTTGGTCTTTCCCAGCTTTCAGTCTTGCTTTAGTTTGTACATATCTCCCGGTTTGTTCCTGTATTTCCAGTTTTCAATAAGTCGGTCTGTACACCAATCAGCTCAAGCGTCTGTATCCTATCAATGTTCAAACTTGGGGGCAATCAATGTCATATCCTATGGTCTCCCATGTATCTTAGACGTGTCATATCTACTCAGAGTCCTTTGAAGCTTCAAGTTGGGTCAGTCAGTCAGTCTCGTCTCCAGAAAGGATTTTGCATCAACAACAATCAAACATCAAAACTCAACTGAAAACAATCTATGCATTTTACATGCTTTTATCTCCTTGTATGCTTACTGATTCGCATTGAGATTTTTGCATATTGTGTCCCTTCGAGCTCTTCGATGATGTCCTTTATAGGATTTAGAGAGTGATGACTGGGGGCATAATCTTTTCTTTGTCTTCTGCTTGTATGTGAAAATCTAACAACTTTGGAAATTCCGGATTGAAATGGTGTCCGACTATAAGAGCCTCTATCTCGAATTGGATGGCCATGCGTACCTCGACCATTGATACCCAAAAAAAATTCAAGGACGTTGGATCTAACTATTATCTTTTTGAGTAAGTTCTTTCTCCTACTGTGAAACGCAATCTTGCCTAAGGATGTGAACGATAAAGGGTCACTACGGGTAATTCACATTGGATTTAGAATGATCTCTTGACTGTTTGATGTGTTTGTAACGCAAGGCATACTCAGGTCATCACAACGTTTATGTTTTGATGCTTGTACAAATTGCTATATCAAAATGGACATGATATTCAAGTCATCCTGGCGTTTGTGCCTTGGTGCTTATATCTACTTCGACATTCCGAAAACAAATCAATATTCATATGTCCATGGTTGTATAACCAGTGGGTGTTGTATTGATTCTTGTGCATACAAATCAATATTCATATGTCTATGGTTTCATGGCTAGTGGGCATTGTATTGATTTATCCGGTTACCTAAAAGTTCAATGATGATAACAAATCGACACATGATCAGTGACTAGGTCCTAGGTCTTAGGTTGCATTTCATTTTGCATGTCTCATTGCATTTTGCATGTTTACATGATCTCACAATGATTAAACGAACTTCAATGCTTAAATGATTCTTCAAATCGCATCTTCAGGTCTAACAAGAGCTGAATCTCACACGAAGGTTCCTCCAATGAAATAGCAAGTAGAATCCTTTTTCGGGATCAAAATTCAAATCTGAGATCATTCATATTATTAACTACTTGCATATTCAACCTTCAATCATCACAGAAATCTAGTATTCAACTTAACTGATTATCTTACATCAAACTATCAAAATTTCAACTTGGTCAACCATGGTCAACTCATGGTCAAATCTAGTCAAATTCGGTCTCCAAGACCTCCAAACGATGCAGAATGCGTTCTTGAACGTGTATAACCACTTCTCAAATCAATTAACATGCTTCTAAACCATTTAACGCTGACTTCTCTTGTCAGATTTCAATTTTAATCCCGAAGGGGGCATGGTATTGCACATCAATTCAAAGTTTGTAAATCAAAATTCTATCGATCAAATCTATCAATATCTTTCATCAGTGATCAAGATAACAATCACGTCTAGTCATTGATTCATCAAAAGTCCTCATCGCTCGGGGCAAATCTATCATCACTTGGGGCATATCAGATTCATCAAGATCCATATCAATCTGATATTTTCTTAATCTTGTAAACTATATCAATTTTTGCAACCATCGGATCATAGTGTTCTTTCCTTGGTTCTTCGGCAACTAAAGGATTCAGATGTGATACTTGCTAGTTCTGCTAAGACAATCGAGTCTAGAACGGGTCACTCACTTCTTATCAATCCTAAGGTTCAGAATCAGGCATTTTGACACTTTTTCGCAATCATAGGTTCATTTGCTGCTACAGTGAACATTATCTTTGGTCATTCAAGACCTATTATCTCCATATCAAGTCAATATCAATCAACTCCTATCTCAATATCTTTCAATCGGTTTCTATCTTGAGATCGGTTTATCTTTTGAATCAGTTTCATATCTTTATCAAACACAGACTATCTTTGAACCACTGCGCTTCGCACAGTAATTCAAAGAGGGGCAAAATGTAATACCCCAAAAATGGGCTATAAGTTCATTAACCTCCTATATCATCAAATCATATGAAATCGACATCAAAGTCCTAATCTAAGGCACATCTAAACATCATCAAATCTAATTGATTATCTTAAATTTTGCATCGGAGAATATTCCTAGTAATATTCCTAATTATCTTAATTATCTTTAATTTTATAATTATTTGGCAATAAATCACATTTATCCTAAAATTTGATTAATTGAATATTTTCATATTTAATTAATTAGATTTAATATTTGCCACTTAATTATGTAATTAAATTTAATTCTATCTATTATTAATTGTATTATTTAATTTTGACAATAAATCAAAATTCCTATCTTTAATTGATTAAATTCTTATTTAATTAATTAAAGCATGTTGTCATTATTTAATAATATAATTTTTAATAAAAGTTTGAATAAATAGTTAATTAACCCATAAATTAATTATTTATTTTCAAAAATCAGTTGAGTTGAGGATAAATCACTTTATTTATTTATTTAATTCTTAATTATTATGCATATTCAAAAGAAACAGTTAAACTCCAAATCAGAAAATCAATGCAAGTTATTGACTTTTTGGAACTCAACATCCTTTTGGAGTTCAAAAAGCTGATCTAAACTCTAATTTGAGTTAAAAAGCTGTTTTTGCATGTTTTTGCATGATTTTGAGAATTAACTATCTTTTATGATCAGATAACTCAAAAATCAAGATGAGTTAATTTGAGTGATTTATGGCTTTTATTCATGCACCTCCAAAGCCCTGGATTTCTATAAATTAAGGCTTCAGCTCTTCACAAATCATCTCATATTTTGCACAATCACGCTGGAGAATTAGAATTGAAGAATCAAAGCTCTTGCGAATCGACATCTTTGTGAGATCAATCTTATTTTTGCATTCATATTTCATATCATTGTTAGATTAGCATAGCATATCAATTTCATATTAGCATAGATTCATATCAAGTTTTTATCATTCTTATTGCATAGAAAAATCCAAAAAATATAGATTAATTGCATTCAATTTCATATCCATCTTTTGCATTCAAATCCTTCATTTAGGTGTCGTCTAGGTCACTGATCTCAATTACAATCTGAGAACATTAATCTCGCACCTATTAGAAGGCAGTAAATCGCTTGGTTAGATAGCTTTCAATTTTGCACGATTTTGATTATCGCTAACCTCTAATGTTTTACTGAGTGTTGTGTCTACAGATCAGGTACAATTTTCACACACACACAACTGAGATTTCCAATCTCCACAACCTATGCTCTGATACCAATTGAAAGGGATTGAAAGGAGAGAAATAAACAACAGATAATAAACTAATTGACAAAAATGCAAATACAAGATTTATCCTGGTTCACCATAAATTATGGCTACGTCCAGACTGTAGAGTATTGTATTAATTTAAAGAAGTGTTTACAAATGAGCAGGATCAACAAATATAAAGGCTCCAGATTATTACATAAATGAAGACTCTTCAGAATGAAGGGTCATAATAAAAGAGATAATAAAACCATTATGACGGTTGGCCTTCACTCCTCAACAATCATAACCTGTGAACAAAAATGACAAGGATTTATTAACTCTAGAACTATAAATCCTTGCATTTTTAGAATTAATGGATATTTCAATCTGCTCATAAAATTTGTGCACTGAAGAAACTTGCTTCCTGAAGATTCTTTTATTACTTTCCTAGAACAAACTCCATGCTATAATAATGGGAGAAATACGCCATATGACTACAAAAGAGGTATCCATATATAACACATGCCATTGATTTAGAAGATCAACTTATGAATTTAGAAACGAGCCAAACCAGCCAAATTTTTTTGTGAACTATTCCCAGCAAGATCAATATTTTATTTCACAACAAAATATCCTTGAATTTCTTTTTGTTCCATTTAAGTAGATCTTTTTATCCCTCAACTTGGGCTTCTAACCACCATTTGGATACCATATCCTGAATTCTTCATTTGTCAGCCACATACTCTCAAATTTGAAGGGCTATTGCACATGCTTATTTTCTTCTAAGAGCTCAAGTTGAATAGGAAAGTGATTCCATCTATAAATTGACATGGTATTGTAAATTTAAAATCAAATGGCAATTGTCTCAAATCGTCTTTTAGAAAAAAATTGTTCAGTTTCTCTGCTATATGACTAAACTCCAACCTTCTATTATTTTAAATTTATACTCTATTTTCTATCTCTGGGTGGCTACAAGAAGTTGAGTCCCACTTTTGGCCAAAAAGTGGAAGTGTTTTCTCTATTTTTCAAAAAATTTGTCAATTGATGTCCAAATTTGAAGCACTTAAAGATTGAATCTTGAAAAACTTCAATAATATAAAATTTAGTGCTCAGAATCTAGTTTTCAAATATGTAATTTATTTCAATACCCGCATGGTATAAATTGAATTTTAGTATGCATATCTAAAAACCACTTTTTCAAAATGCCTGTTTCAGAACCACACCTCACACGTGTACGAACACCCTTTTTTGAAGTAAATGAATGTATTTTTGGGAATCCTTTTGGGAAAAGGTACCTAAAACACTGAAGATTGATGAGAATATTTTATCTTATTTTTTTACTGAATATTTTTTTATTTATTAATTTTTAATTGACTATAAAGCACATTTTTAAAACCTCTGGTGTACGGACACCATAATTTGATGATAACTTCACTTTTTTTCATTTTTTTTTAAAAATTGAAAATAATTCTATGTCATTTGATCACATATAACTCATTTTTCAAAAAACAAAAAATTAAAAAAGTTATTAAAGTTTTAGTTAACATTGGTATTTCAAGTTTAGGTACCACGTTGGCTTAATAAATATTGTATAAATATTAAAATTCATCATATCACTATAAAATTTATATTTTTATAATCTACACAATAAGAGCTAAAATGGGTTTTCATTTTATCAAAAAATTCATTCGGGAAGTTGTCCTAAAAATTATGGCAAGGTAGAAATTTTACTTTGTAATGCCTTAGCCATTTTTTTGTAGGGTCAAGCACAGGCTTGGTGGGACCAAGCCTATCCCGAACCAAAACCCAAGCTAGGAGGTAAGGTTCCCGCCCATAGATTTATAAATTGGGTGCCCATTTTTTAAATTCAAATAATGGGCACCCGTTTTGTGAATCTAAAAATGGGCGCCTATTTTTTGAAACTAAAAATGGGTGCCCATTTCTTAAAGAGACGTTGCAACCAAAAAAATGAGACTGTGGGCCTGATCTAATGATTGTGACTTTTCATTTTTTTTTCTATCGATTCGAACCAAACAAAGAGAATATTTCTGCCAGCATTCCTTTTATTTGTCTTATTTTGAATCTGACATTCAAAAAAGATTGTTTCAACTCGAATTTTGGTGCAAAAATGGGATCAAATCAGCGTAGAAAGAGGTCAATGAAGAATTTGACACCTGAGGAGATTGCAGAAAATAGAGAGGAGGCAAAATGACAATGAGAAAGAAGAGAAAGACTTCGAAACTCGAATAATGTTGGAGCATCGAGTTCAACAATTGCTTCAAAAGAGGAGGATGATGAAGACACCATAATGGATGCAGAGGTTGAAGAAGCAAAATCAGGTGCATCTTCTAATCCAGTATTGGATACAGGTATGTCTTCGCATCCAATTGTTACAACTTATTCTGATAAAGATTTTCATGATTTGCTAGAAGTAGGTTACAATAGAAATGATTTAAATTTTATTCCTGAAAATAGATTAACAAGTTTAATTGCACGTGAAATTTTATAAATTAGTAATGTTAATCATAATGATAAAGGAACTGAAAGTCAAACCCCAATGGAAACTAAAAATCAAACACCAATTCAAATTGAAATCAACAATGTAAATGTAGACATAGAAACACCGATTGAGAAAGAATCTCATTTGAATGATAATGAAATAAATGAACAATTTCAATTAAAAATTGATGTGTTAGACAATCTCCATGGTTTGGTTTCATCGAGATAGATTAGGACACATGCGAGTAGATTGTTTAGACAATTTTTTTATAATAAGAAATTTGGGTTTCAATGTCAATTAATGTTACAATTAATTAAAATGTCTAAAATGCGAAAAGTGATGAAGAGGTTAGGCATTTATGTGAAAAATAAGAAGAAGGATGAGTCTCTAAAACAAGTTGTATCAACTGTTGCTAGTGGCTTTGACACAATTGGAAAGAAAAGTCATTCTAAAGATAGTAATGCGGCACGGTGAGCAATAACAATAGCTTTAGTAAACAAAACTACTACTGATAAAAGAATGATTTCAAACATAAGTGGATATCTTAATATTAATTGTAAAACTTTAACAAGAGCTGTAAAGAGAAGAGTTAACTTTGAAAGTGATTCGGCAAACCATTTATGGACCTTCAGTGGCAGACTCTCGAGGTCTGACATGAAACTTACTGGTGAAGTCAAAACTTTGATTGAAAATTTTTGGCATGATAATACAAGAGTATCCCTTAATGCCAGAGATGTTCTTAAATTAAGAGTCGGTTCAAAATTTCATGATCCACATCCAAAACACCTTTTAGATATGACTCAAATAGAATTGTATAAAAAATTTGTGGATGATAAGGTGTTAACTATTAGTATTAGTCAAAGATCTTTTGGAAAATGTAAACCATGGTATGTAAGGATTAACAAAGAAAGAATCACCTGTTGTTGCAAAACTCATGTTCAATTTCGTTATCTTTATGATATTTTTTAATCTATACGTTCTACTATGCATACTAATGAAATGTTGTAGGAATGTGGTATAAATATACCACCTAAAACTGTAAAGGAGTTTATATCAAATTTGTTTTGTAACCCACCTAATGAGCAATTTTATCTTTTGAATGCATGTGTTTCTGGTGTATGTGATGTATGTGGCAATCTTACATTATTAGATGAATGCTTGCATGAAAATATTTCATTTGATTTTGGACAACAATTAGTTGATGTACAAATATTTAAAACTGTTGAGTATCCATTAAAGGATGGAAAAGTTGGAAAATGGTGCAACCTAATAATTGAAAAACTTAGTGTTAATGCTTTTATGAATGAATTCAAGAGTAAGATCGTACCTAAATATGTGAAACACTCTCACAATTCTAGATGGCTTGATGGAAAATTTTGCATATGCAAGAATACATTTCCAATTGGTAGTATACTGTTAGTTGTTGACTTTGCAGAGAACTACACACTTGCACCACAAGATGAGATCCAACCACAATATTATAATTTAGTGCAAGTAACATTTTTTTGTTCATATTGTCTATAGACATGCACCTAATAGTACAGAAGAGGATTGGAAAATATTGAGAGAGTACCATTTCTATATGAGTGATAATAAGTTACACTAATCGGAGTTTGTCCAGTATTGCTCTAATACCTTTTATGAAAATTTAAGGGAGAGAGAAATTCATATAACACAACATCTAATATGGTCAGATAATTGCGTAGGACAATTCAAGAATGCTAGAATGTTTTATTGGTTGAGTATGATGCACAAGAAAATAAATATCCAACATATTTGGAGTTTTTTTTAGGCTGGACACGGGAAGGGAGAACATGATGGTGTCGGTGCATGTGTTAAGAGAGCCTTTTGTAGAGAGCAACTCAAATTTGAAGAAAAATCAAAATTTAAAGATGCATGTGCAATTGTTGAATGGTGTAAAACAAGTTTGTCTACAGGATCAAGTCAGAACTCTACAATCAGACATTTTTTCTGGCTAGTTGAAGAGAAGAATATCCTTTCAAGATATGATTGTAATACAATCAGCGGATCGGCTAAATGGCATTCATTTAGGAGTTTTAATTCTAACACTTGGACTATATGGACTAGGGAGCTTGCATGTTTTTGTCAATTTTGTGTTGCAAGTGAATGGGAAGAATGCGAGAATACAGAATGGGTTGAAGAATGGCAACAAAAATCCTTAACACCTAGTGAGAGACAAGATGAAGATGTTATAATAAATGAAGACCTGGATCATGCCTTTGCATCAGAATATTATGATCGTGTTTCAGATCTCATACAACCTGGTAATTTAATACAATTTATTGTAAAACTTTAAATTATATATTAGTTACATGTGTATGTCATATAATTTATGATTATATATATTTGAATTATAAACCTTTAATTTAAACAAGTTTTATTTACAGTGCACATGTACTTAATTTTGTTTTGTAGGACGTGTATGTTGTTGTTGCACTTGAGGATAATGAAGAGCAGACAGAGTATTGGTTAGCTCGATGTGTAGAACCCAAGAAAAAGTTGATATGTCATCAAGTAGATGATGATAATTTTCAATGTCCAATTGGGTCTATTGTGGTAGTTGGTACATGGCTATGCAAATACCTAACAAGAAGGAATGGTAGTGGCAACAAATATCAAATTGGAAAGATACAAAGGGAGACCTGCTAATAAAATTTTATGGACACTTTCAATGGAAGAGCATGAGGCAATCATAGACGCATTGCAGAAAAGAGAGGATGTTGATGGTACATTAGGTTGAATCAAATTTATACATGTAAGTTTTTATTCAATTGTCTTATTAACTTTAAAATTAAAATTAACTTTAAATAAACTTGAGTACATAAATTCTAACATTTCAACATGTTTATTTTTATGATGCAGTCCATGTCGGGAAGAACATAGATGCATTGCAGAAAAGAGAGGATGTTGATGGTACATTATGTTGAATCAAATTTATACATGTAAGTTTTTGTTCAATTGTCATATTAACTTTAAAATTAAAATTAACTTTAAATGAAATCAAGTACACAAATTCTAACATTTCAACATGTTTATTTTTATGATGCAGGATGTTAGGAAGAACATAGATCTGCATTGCAGAAAAGAGAGGATGTTGATGGTACATTAGGTTGAATCAAATTTATACATGTAAGTTTTTGTTCAATTGTCATATTTGTATATGTTTTCTACATGTCTTCTTTGAAGTGTCATAATTTATAATTTAGAAATATAGATTTGAAATTAAAATTAAAATTAACTTTAAATGAACTTTTATAAATTCTAACATTTCAACATGTTTATTTTTATGACGCAGGATGTCTAGAAGAACATAGACACATGAACTATTTATGTAGTACAATGCACTCTTGTATTCGTACAATTTTGGGTTAATAATTTAAGATCACATGAACTCACTTTTATACATTGAATTTTGTTTTAAATATTTAATTTAAATTCATAACTTTATACTCACCTAATTTTGTTGTAAATATTAAACTATGCACATTGGTTAGATTATGTTCACTTAATAGATCTCATTGTTTAATAGTTATTAAGTTTGTACCATCCATATTGTTCTTGTCAATTTTACATGTATTAATAGATGTCATTATTAGATCTAGATGATTTTTTTTATAGTTAATCAAAGTGTTCATATTACTTGTAACACGTATCTAGATATTGTACTTAGATCAATTACACATGAATTAATAGATCTCACTGTTAGATAGATGTTTTTTTAAGGATAAATTGATAAATTACATAACAAGTCCTGATTAAGATAAATTGATAAATTACATAACAACTCATGACTAAGATAAATAACATAATAAGTCCTGAAATAATTTACATGTATCATAATGTCCATCATATCAACTCATGATATATACATACAATCACAAAACAAAGCCCTACTCTAAAAACAAGTCCAAATACAATATATGATAACAAGTGGACTAGTATATAATGCAAGTCCTACTCTAACAACAAGTAAAAATAATATGAACAAGTCTAAACAAGCCCAAATAGTCATCATAAAACAAGTCCAAATAGTCATCATAAATAAAATGAACAAGTCCAAATAGTGATCATAAAACAAGTCCAAATAGTCCAAATAGTCATCACAATCTAACTCTACTCATCTAGTTGATCTACAGTCCTCTTCACTCCACGTGAAGAGGACTGCGATGCATCAACATGCTCTATCTGGTCCTGAGTACCCTCATCCTACTCTATATGGTCCTGAGCACCCTGATCCTGCTCTATCTGGTCTCAAGCACCCTCATCCTCAACTACATGAAAAGTGGATGAAGCCAAGTCCTGTAAAAAAATTTAAAGTACAAATTAAAAATTATTTAAATTAATCATCTAAGATCTAGATACACACAGGACATTGAAAAATTACTTAAATTAATCATCACCTCGAAGGATAGTGTTGATGGATGCATTTGGCTTAATCCTGTAGCCATGCCAAGACTCATGGTGGTGTCGACCTGAACAACATATATAAAGCAAGAATCAAACTTATAGTACATATATACATAAATTATAAAGTATATATAACTTGATTAAATATATAAATATGGAATAAAAACATGTGTACATTACCTATGTGTGACACGTAGCTAATGTCACCGATGAGTCAGGACGTAAATGTGATTGTGCAACATGAGACAATCCTAAAGCCTACAATTACAAAAAAATAAGTGTGAATCAAAGTTTTACATAAATTAGTAAGATACAAATACTTAAAATTAATAAATGAAAAACATACTACAGGTATATGCGGCTGACTCTCGGTGACTGGTGGGGCAAAGAATGAAGGACTACCAATCTCAGTCGTACATGAGAGACACTACAAAATCACAAAAATATGTCAAACACATTATCAATTAAAGTTTATTTTGTTTAAAGTTTAAATGTATCAAGATCAAAGTTCATACCATGAATGGAGCACTGAGATGTCAAGGCTTTGATGTCATATGATGAGGGCTAATGAATGTTGGAGGGTCAACCCTCCTCTGTTCACTAAAAAATCCACATGTTATGGCTCATAATTGTATAAATAAGAAATTTAATATTACACTATAATTAAATTATAATTAAATTTACCTATGCGAGATGATCATCATCTACATTGAGTAAATCAACATATGATGAGATATCATCTCTGACATGATGATGTGCACCATCATCATAATCAACATATCCACCATGTGCACCATCACCATGCGTGCCATCATCATCATCGGCATATCCACCATGTGCACCACCAGCATCATCACCATATCCACCATGGGCAGCATGGGCAACATCAGGATCAGACTGGGGACCCATACATATACCCCCACAACTCATGCAAACATGTGCTATGCTGGGGGCAGTCCTCACCTGGGTCATGTGCTGTAACAAATTGCCCGTAAGGGCACTCAAAGAACCAAGAGATGACTGTACCGCTCGATGATAGACAGGTGCAGGAAGTACAGGAGATGGAAGAGGAACAAGGGGCTCATTGCGCACACAATTTCTAGTTCTGTCACTCAATTTGGCTCCTGGCCTATCCTATGGCATGCCCCGGCCAACCCCCTGAAATGCTCTCATGTCAAAAAAATTGGGTTTCTTACCCATTTCAAACTCAGCCCATAATTTCTTTGAAAAATAAAGTGGGACCTCATGATTCGTGTGTGGTGGATGGTCAAATACCATCCACCACCACTCCCAAAAATACTTTTCTATCCCGGGGTGTCTACACCATCTAATCGAAATGTGTGGCTTCTTGCCAACTATCTGCTCGCCCGTTGTAGGGTTCAAAAAATAGCGTGCCAAATCATTTTTTGTAATTTTTAAATTACTAACCTCTTTATAAGACAGGCCATTAGCATAATATACACACATAGACTCCCTCCATGACTCAAAACTATCAATCTCGTAGTCTAATGACTATATGGAATCCACTACACCTTGCATGCTATCTGCAAGGCGTAGTAGCTGGACAGACGGATATGGATCATGCCTAATAATGTTTATGTCTCTCAAGATCTCCTCTACAATTCTCCTCATATTATCCCTGAGCTCTCTAGGTGGAGGTGGAGGTGGAGGGGGAGGGGGAGGTGGAGGAGGTGGTGGTGCATGCTGACCTATAAGCTCATCAATGTGAAAATCATCCATATTGCCAATCTGCGTACAAATAAAAACATGATAATTTACAATTAACATACTATAAAATATATTTTACCTTACAACTTGAATGACATAAATAATTATCAAAACTTAAGAGAGAGGAGAGAGAGAGAGAGAGAGAGAGAATCAAATCTATATGTTGAAATTTCAAATTTCAATGTAGTAGTACAAAAATTTCAGGAAAAAATAAGTAGGTGTATGTTTGACCACCTTAAACAGAATCAAATCATAATTTTTTTTAATTAAGCATCTAGATATAAGTAGTAAACTCATGTCTGGATGTGGCACATATTTTTTTGTAATTTATTTCCAAGTAAATAATTAATTATGATTTTTCTTCTACAACTTTTTCTCAGAATACAAAAACTTTCGTGTTAGACCACGTTAACTTAGTCTAAAAGTTATCAAATTAAAATATATATATATTTTTCTTATAGTAAAAAAATCATAGAACGTGACACATTATTTATTTCAAAAATGTGATACAGATTTAAAGTTATAGCTATTTTACAATAAGTCTATCAATCAGGACTTGAAATATCACAAGTACGTGTATGTCTGACCACATTAAATAAAATTAAATGATAATATTGTTTTATAAGATTCTAGATAAAAGTAGTAGACTCGTGTTTAGATGTGATGTATATTTTTTTGGATTTTGTTTCCAAGTAAATAATTAATTATGATTTTTCTAGCATAATTTTTCCTGAATATAAAAACTCTCGCGCCTGATCACCTTAACTTAGTCTAAACTTCATCAAATTGAAATAATTGTTTATTATTATTGTATTAGGTAAAGCATAGAATGTGATGTATATTTCAGATTTCAAAAATGTTATATTATTTTAAAGTTATAGTTATTTTTCAAAGATTCTATCAATCAAGACTTCTTTTTCACATTGCCACTTTTTGGCATACCGAGGAAAAAGAAAGATGTATAAGTCAAAGTGAAAGTGATAGTGACACTTCTGATGAAGAACTAGAGGATCTTGAAGCTCTTATAGCCAGAAGATTGAAAAGAGGAAAAGGCAAGTATAAAGGTAAACTTCCTATCATATGTTTCTCATGTAACGAAGTTAGCCATATAGCTGCAAGATGTCCTGACGGGGATGACAAGGATGAGGAAAGAGAAAGAAAGTACAAAGACAAGAGAGAAAACAAAGGTTACCAAAGGTACAAGGATAAAGGTAAGAAATCATGTTACATTGCTGAAGAAGAAATTGACTCTAATAGTGATAATTTTGAAATTGAAGTAATCTATGCTACTATGAAAGATGAGTCTGATGAAGATGAGAAAACAACACTTGTTTCTTATGTGAGAAAAGGTGACAAATGGATTATTGATAGTGGTTTCACACCACATGACTGGTGAAAAAAGTAAATTTGATACCCTAGATCATTGCAAAGGTAGAAGTGTTATGTTTGGTAATGATGCACCATATCCTCTAAAGGGTAAAGGATTAATTAATTTGACTAATAAGATCACTTGTGAAAATGCTTATTGGTTTGAAGGTCTTAACTATAATTTTCTAAGTGTTGCACAGCTTAATAGCATTGGTTACCAAGTGGAGTTTCATCACAGGAAGGCTAAAATATTTGATGCCACTGGTGAACTGATTGGGAGTGGAAAATAGACAATAGGTAAGTTGTTCTATCTAGACCTATCTAAAGAGACATGTTTGGTTACACAACTTGATGATATATGGTTATGGCATAAGAGGCTATGTCATGTCAACTTTGACAATCTGGTAAATATTAGTAAAAAGAAGAAAGTTAGAGGTTTGCCTAGATTGAAGAAACCTAATAATGTGATGTGAAAATAATGTTAGTTGGGTAAAATGACAAAGTCTAGTTTCAAGAGAAAGACTTTTACTTCTAAAAATGTTTTAGATTCAGTTCATATTGACCTTTGTGGACCTATGAGTGTACAAAGCTATTGTGTTGCTAAATATTTTATTCTATTTGTTGATTATTACACTAGAATGACAATTGCAATGTTTTTAAAAGAAAAATATGATGCATTCCATTTATTTAAGTGGTATTTGGCTAAGGTTGAAAAGGACACATGTAGAAACTTGAAATGTCTGAGATCTGACCGAGGTGGAGAGTTTATATCAAATGAGTTCAATCTGTTCTATAATGATAGAGGAATAAGAGACAAATGTCTACACCTAGAACACCTCCACATAATGGTATAGTACAAAGAAGGAACAAATCTATCATGGATTGTGCAAGGACACTAATGATTGAGAAGAATGTTGAACAAAAGTACTCGAAAGAAGTTGTAAGTAAAACTATTTATACCTTAAACTAAGTAAAAATAAAAAAAAGGTACAAATGTTACACCTTATAAACTATGGCACAGTTATGCACCTTATGTAAAATACTTTAGAATTTTTGGGAGAAAATGCTATATACTAAAAGATAATAGGAATGGAAAGCTTAATGTTAAAAGTGATGAGGGCATATTCCTAGGATATTCCACAAAGAGTAAAGCTTACAAGTATTTGAACTCTAACACTAACAAAATTGTGGAAAGTGTAAATGTGAAGGTTGATGAATATGCAAAGAAAAATGAATAGGAAAGAAAAAGAGAACCTGAAGATTATAGATCTTTTGTCTATATAGAAGAAGGAGAGGCAACTAACTCAATTTTACCTGATGCAGAGTCTCAGGTAAGCAATACCGAGAATCCAGGAGATAATGTCGAGCATCAGGAGGATGGTTCCAAATGATGAGAGGATGCTATCGAGCATCAGGAAGAGGTTACCAAGCAATTAGAGGCTGAATCTGATAATCTTATTGATGAACCTGAAGAGCAAGGAGGAAAGAAAGCCAAACCTACTTTGGCATAGTATGTAAGGAGACATCACAAGCTTGAGAAAATCATTGGAGATAAAGAAACTTGAGTTCTGACCAGAAGCAAGTTAAGAGATTCTACATGTTTATTGTGTGAGATTGAGTCTAAGACAACAAGGGAGGCATTAGAAAATGAAGACTAGATTCAAGCTATGAATGAGGAGATAGACCAAATAGAAAAGAATGATACGTGGACTCTGGTGCCTAGACCAAAAAACAAAAATCTCATTGGAACAAAATGGGTATTCAGAAACAAGCTTAATGAACATGGAAAATCACAAAGAACAAAGCAAGGTTGGTATGCAAGGGTTATGCACAAGAAGAGGGAATAGACTATGGGGAGACATTTTCACCTATAGCAAGACTAGAAGAAGTAAGAACTCTACTTGCATATGCTACCTACAGAGATTTCAAGGTATACCAAATGGATGTCAAGTCTGCATTTTTGAATGTTATATTACATGAAGAAGTGTACATTGAGAAACCTGAAGGATTTGTTGATCCAAACAAGAGACACATGGTTTGCAAACTAAATAAGGAGTTGTATAGATCGAAGCAAGCCTCTAGAGAATGGTATGAGAGGTTGCACAATTACTTGGTACAGATTGGATTCTCATGAAGGACAAATGACAACAACAATCTTTACATGAAAGATGAAGAAGGTAAAGGGATCATGTTAGCTATGATTTTTGTAGATGATATCATATTTGGAGGACAAGATGCCCTGTGTAATAAATTCTTAAATGAGATGCAAACTGAGTTTGAAATGTCTATGTTTGGTGAGATAAAATTATTTGTTGGTTTGCAAGTCTATCAAATGGAGAAAGGTATTTTCATCACACAGTCTAAATATGTCAAAGAGATACTGAAAACCTTTGGTATGGAAGATTCAAGGCTAGTAAGTACTCCCATGGCCACTGGACATAAAATGTCTAAAAATGATGATACTGTTTAAGTAAACTAAACTCTGTATAGATCCATGATTGGAAATCTACAATATGTTATTCACAATAGACCAGATATTGCTCTAGCAGTTGAGATTGTGGCAAGATTCTCCGCCAATCCTAAGGAAAGTCATATGATGGCTGTGAAGAGAATAATGAGATATTTGAAAGGGAGAAAAGACTATGGACTGTACTACAAGAAGCATGAGAGATTTGAATTGAGAGTCTATACTAATGTAGATTCGGCCGGAAATGTGGATGACAAAAAAAGTACTAGTGGTGGAGCTTTCTTTCTTAGATAGAGATTAGTTTCCTGGATAAGAAAGAAACAAAATTGTATTTCATTATAGCACATGGTCAGGAGAAATTCCACTTTAGGTGGTGATAGTGTTCATCTCATACCTCTTTGTGTGTGAGATCCATCTTTAGTGTTCTTATCACATTATCATCCTCTCATTGTTGCACATGTTGCACATACTTTCATGTACAATGGAGGATGATTCACAACCATGAAATTCAATTCATTGAACTACTAGATGTCCTTTGATATGTGCTAATTTTAGATTTGAGGATTAAAGAAGTCTCCCAATACAAGCACTAACTATTCATACATGTCATCAAAAATATTTTGAGCTTTAACTTCCTCTTTATCAACCACCGCAATAGAGTTAATTTTGACATTTGTTCTAGGTTTCTCGATAGAATTCTAGTTGCAGGAGAGTAGAAGTTGAAGAAATTTATAGAAGACCCTTTGAAGAAAAATGCCTCGTTGGTGTGCATGATGAAATAATCAATATTGATGAAGCTTTCACTATCCCACTCTCATTTGACTATGTTGTAATGATGAGGGTCGAGGGACTATTTCCAAGGATTTGCAATAGGTAGAGAAGAAAATTTAATGGAGGCCCTCATAGATGGTTTTTGTGCTTACGGGATGGGAATGCAAACACCAAGACCTCAAGAGAAGCATAATGGTTAGAATTATTACATTCCTCGAAATATTATATTAATGTAAGATTTTTTGGAGGACCTAGTGGGAGATGGAATGGATGAGAATGAAGAATAGGTCATCAAATACAAATATGATGAAAAGTTGGATGGAATGGGAAGTGAGGACTCATTTGAGGGAGAATATCTCCAAGAAGACAAAGTTCCAGTAAGAGTAGCTCCAATAGTAGTATATTTAGCTGGACCTTCTCTACCCTACAATTGATGGAAGACCAAAGTGTATCATCTTAAAATGGAAGCACTTCGATGTTAAGAACATTTATCCCTCTGAGTAAGTAGTCTAGAGTTGTGTGAAGCACCTTGAATAGGTCTTTACATGGATTTGGATTTTTCCCTCTATTATGCTTCTCTCTCCACCTATTTTTAGCCTATTTCTAGCACCTGGTCCTCAAAATTTGAGATCTGTGACCTCAGGGTCAAGCTCAACCTTCTAGGTCAAGGTCAACCTCAACCCTGACCTAGGGAAGAGTCGACCTTGACCCTGACCCTGGGTCCAATTTTAAAGTTCCATAGGTTTCATGATGTCAAGCTTTGGAAAGTTTTAGTTTCCTCCTTCTAGGTCTGTTGTTTCATATTTAGGAGTGGTAAACTCTTAAATTGCATTTAATCTAGGTCCATTTATAGGGGTTAAGGTTAATTGGCATTTAATTATCCAATGTCGGCCTCTCTAGAAATTTTTTCCCTACATCACTATAAAAGGAGGCCTTCCTCTCTCATTTTCATCAATCAATCATCAAGCAACTTCATGAACATCCACTTTTCATAGAGTACTCAAGAAAGCAAAATCAAGAAATCAAGAAGCAAGAAAGAAGGAGAAGGAAATCATTCAAGCATTCTTTCATTCTCAAGCATTTCAATCATTCATTAAGGAGATCCATTGTTAGCCATTGAAGGATTCAATCTCTTTGGAGCCCTCTTGAAGATTTCTTCATCCACACTCATTCAAGCCTCTTCCTATTCCAAGATCCATCCAAGATTGGTGTTGAACATCTAATGCCATTAATTTGAGGCATCCTACATACAATTCTACAATCATTTGGAGCATCCCTACTTGTGGATTCAAGAATTCAAATCCTCCACAAGTATTTCAACATAAGCAAGGTGAATAGTTCCATTTACTTTGTTTATATATTACAATTTCAATTAGATTTCAAGGTTGATTCCAAACTGGAGTTTGACCAAGGAAAATCCACCATCCAAAAAACAAAAACCATTTTTCTTGCAGGTAGAATTATATGATAGTGACTTGTAGTTCAAATCTGGATACCCTTTTCGGTGAACTTCTGAGATCCGCGAACATAATTTCTGTCAGAGCTGTTTCAGGTCAAGGTCGACCTTCTATGGGGGGTAAGATTGTGCCCCGAGGTAAGATTGTGCCCTGATTCTGAGGTTAAATTTCACCTGACTCTGAGAGACAAATGTTTTCTAGGTTTTCTCTGTCTCAGCATTTCCAGTCAAAGCAGGTTGTAGAATTCCCCAAAACTGTGCATAGACATCAGAAAATGGTCTTTTCCAGATTTACCCTATTTTTTAGGTTAGTATTTATCTTCTATGAATTTGAGATTTCAAGCACATACCTTCTATAGAAAATTATATTATTTCCTCCTTTCTTCATATTCTCCATAGTTTGATTCATTTGTGCATTGATCACTTCTTTGTGATTAATCAATTTGGATCTCTACTTTTTGGAATTTGGATTAGGGATAGATCCTATATCTCTCCATCTACATTTTCCAATCATCCTCACATAGATATAAAAATATTTTATAGTAATTTAAAGATACAATACACATATTTTTACCTTACACAAAGTTATGGATTACCTTCCGCCCTTAGTATTTTGCAATTGTGGTCTCTTTTTAACTTTATCGCTTTTTGGCTTTCAATTATTAACCTATGAAAAATGTTATATCATGAACTTCTTAAGGAAGATTGTATTTTTTGTTTTCCCAAACACTGCTAGGACCATTAGATGGCTCTAACTTCCTCTTTTGGTTTTTTACTATGGCATCTTAGCCTTAGCATGTTTTCTATAGAAAAAATAAAGAGACAATGAAAATCATTAAATTCCCTAATGAAAATAAAAGATGAAATAAACCATTTATTATTCACACATAGAAACTCAAGGAATATTATAATTGGATAATAACCTCAATAGGAAAACTTCACCAAAAAGAATATATGTATTAAGTTTGGGTATCTGCGAGATCATGGTATGCCAAACTAGGCCCTTAAGTGGCAATGAAAATTCTAGAAAATCAGGTTTAGGCAATTTGACATAAAAATTTGAGAAAGTTATAAATATTATATCAAAAATATGTAAGAGGATAATCTGTAGAAAATTGATTTCAGTTTCTAAGATACTAGGCCTTTTTCGAAAAACAATTATTCTATATGTTGAAAATTTCAAATTTCAATGTAGTATTACAAAAATTTTAGGAAAAAATAAGAAGTAGGTGTATGTTTGACCACTTTAAACATAATCAAATGATAATTTTTTTTTAAAGATTTTAGCTTTAAGTATTAGACTCATGTCTGGATGTGACACATATTTTTTTATAATTTATTTAAAATAAATTATGATTTTTCTTCTACAACTTTTCCAGAATACAAAAACTCTCGTGTCTAACCATGTTGACTTAGTCTAAACTTTATTAAATTGAAAACTTTTTTTATTTTTCTTGTAGTTGGAAAACCATAGAATGTGACACATGTTTTGGATCTCAAAAATGTTATACAGTTTGAAAGTTATAGCTATTTTTCAATAAATCTATCAATCGGGACTAGAAAGATAACAAGTAGGTGTATGTCTGACCACATTAAACAAAATCAAATGATAATTTATTTTTTATAATATTATAGATAGAATTAGTAGACTCGTGTATGGATGTGATGTATATTTTTTGTATTTTTTTTCTGAGTAAATAATTAATTATGATTTTTCTGCTACAAATTTTCCTGAATATAAAAATTCTCGTGTCTGACCACCTTAACTTAGTCTAAACTTCATCAAATTGAAACATTTTATTATTATTATTGTACTAGGTGAAGCATAGAATGTGATGTATATTTCTTATTTCAAAATTTTTATATTGTTTGGAAGTTATAATTATTTTTCAAAGAGTCTATCAAGCAGGATTCTTTTTCACATCGCCACTTTTTGGCATACCATGATCTTGCACATACCCATGTAAAAATTAATATCAAAGAGACATTAATTAACATAATTGTAATTAATCTTAATGTTAATTCAAGAATAATTAATATGATTTAAATAATTAATAAAATGGGATAAAAGAAAAATGGTAAACGCACTAAGTAAGGCTGGAGGAAAGATAAAACCAAAAACCATATAATAATTCATTATAGATTTAAATTTTAGGTTAGCCACTCAGCATACTGCCAAGACATTGAAACCAGAATAACTTTACTAGTGATTTGTAGAAAAGAAGAATGGAATAGATAAAGTCGATACAACAGATAAACAAGTCTTGACTTATACCAAAAACACACAAAGCCTTATCCATTCTAAGTATTTATAATACTAAAAGACAAGGAAAAAAATTAACTTATTGGTACCATGCATTATCGGATTACATACAACAAAATTAAAGATTTAAATCCCTCCAGGTAGCATCGAAGGAGAAAATTTATATATTAGTGGAGGAAAACATATTAATGTCCAGAGTTCAATGTTGATCAAAGACGTACTTCAAATTTAAGAATGTAATGACCTTTAAGGATTCAATTCCAAAAACTCTTAAATTTCATAGGCCAAAAAAAATACATCTAAAATAAAAAATGTTATCATCTTTCTAGATACAAAATGTGCAACTGAGGAAAAATTAAAACTAGAAAACACATAGAACTAATAAGCAAGATTACAAACATAATGAAGAATTTGGAAAATCCTCATAATGGTTTTATCTTGAATTTTATGCACTTATGGAAAGAAAAAAAAAGAGCAAGAACTTGAAAACTAGATGTTTGGTTGAGATCTCTTGTTGTGCTACCGTCTATGCTTCCAAATTTTGTTTTTGGTTGCCTTCTTTCTCCAATTTCTCTCTGTGTCCCCTGCTATAAATCCCCATACCTCTATTTATATCATTTTTTCAGTTGTATATGATAATTCCTTCATGTCATTCTTTCAGTATACCAAGATGAGTTGAATTCAAGTTTGTCTACCTTAACTCCTAGTTTAAATACCCTCTTCACAATCATGATAGACAATGTAATGAAATTCAATTTTTCTATGCATTAAATAATTCCTCCTAACATGGACTTATCCATGGTAAGTTAAGGATTTCCAATATGAATACTAAATTCAATAAATATTTAAGAAGAAAAGAGAAACTTAACAAAAATAATGTTTCCTTTTAATTTTATATTCTTTAACAATATTAAACTTAGTACTATAGTTATTCAATTATACTTCCCCTAAAGTTCCTGATGATATCCCCATTTGGGATGAACCACTAGATGATAATGTTGACTTTTCTCTCCCGAGCATGAAATAACTTTGGCCCAAGAAGATGATATAATGGTTGACATTTCTTCTACTTCCTTTAAAGATGATACATTCATGCTTGATGTTTCTTCTTCTCCTAAGACATGCCCCCTTTATGATGATAATTTAGAGAAAGAGGAGGACATTGTAGATATATTTATGAATATCACCTTGTCTTTATTTGACACTCTCTCTAGAGATGTAGAATCACAGGAAGCCTCTAATCCCCATTCCAAAGACATCTTGGAAGAAGTGGATAATATCATTACTAATTTATTTAATGCTCTCCCTTCTAGTGATGAACCCATGAATGGTAAGGAGCTTGATCAAGTCAATATTACTATTCATGCTCAGCCTAGAGTAATAAAAAATCCTATGATAACTTTCAAAGGATACACTCAATCAAATTCATTCCCAAAATCTAAAAAATGTATAGTTACTCTTGTGGGTTATCCTCAACATTCTTGTCAAACTTTCACTACACCAGTGATTATGGTTAAAAGATATAATCAACAAAGTTCTTTTCAAACTTTAAATAAGCCAATTATAACTATGAAAGGAAAATCTAGGAGTCCTCTAGAGTTTGTTAAGAATTGTCATGAGATAGCTCACACCTATTACACAAGAAACAATATTCAACCTAATAATCCAATTGTTCCTACTTCTCTCCCACCTTCTCAACCTGTGCGTCCTCCACTCATTTTTCTTCAAAATTGTGGAAATGAGTACAACTTAATAGAATAACTCAATAATACCCCTACCATGATATCTCTTTGTGATCTTTTTAAACCTTCTCCTACATATCATGAAGCCTTGAAAAAATCTGTACCCACTATTCCAACTCCACCACCTAATCAAGACAACATCAATTTCTTTTTGCAATGCATGCATGCTACTCCTATCCCAATTCAAATTGTGTTTACTTAAGATGATTTAACTTTTAAAGAAGTTCAAGATCAAAATGATACCCTTATTGTAGCTCACCTTATCATTGCTAATGTCATTCATAAGACCTTAATTGATAATGGGTTTAGACTAAATGTTTATAGAGTATGGACATTTTGATCAACCCCAATCTAACTCATATCTTTCTGAGCCTATTATCATTGTTTTTTGTCTATTTGTAGGTGGAGATATGAAGTAGAAGGCAATGGTGGATGCATTGGACACAACCATAGAACTCAATTCATTGAACTGCTAGATGACATTTTATACTTACTAATTTTAGATTTGAGGATTAAAGAAGTATCTAAATACAAGCATTAAATAGTCATACATGCCATCAAACATATTTTTGTCTTTAACTTCCTCTTTACCAACCATCACAATAGAGTTTAGATTAAGTAAAAATAGGTTTTGAAAGGACTCAAAACCTTATACAAATGCATCGAAAGTTAGGGAAATGAAAGACCATAAAACAACTGTGATGCACCACCAAACAAACCAAAGGAACTAACCATAGTTCCCACAAAATGGATCAAAAACCAACCCATCTTACCATAATGAAGGGAAATCAAGATTTACATTTTGGCCCATCCTTATGTGAACTTAAATACATTTAAAAAGAAGGTTTGGAAAATTTGACTTTCTTTCCTTTAAGTGTTCTCCATCCATCCTCCACCTTCTTAGCATCTTTCTGCCATTCTAAAGATAAACTAGAAGAGCCCACTAAATGGAAAGCCGCATCAACATCCATAGAGGAGATAGGGATAGCACCACTACCATTCCCAAAAACCCTCACCAGAGAAACATGGGCAAAAAAACCCATGACACCAATAGACAAGACAGTTGATTCAGAGATGACATCAATGATCCGATCAAGAACAACAATAGTAGCACTTGACGGGACAACATCAATAGTCTAAACCAAAGCCACATCAAAGACAACAGCAATAGCACTAGACAAAGCATGATCAATCTAAGAAGGTCAATCAGCCAAACCTCCATCCTTAGAAACTTTACAAACTGTATAATGGTGGTTAGAAGCCCCCAACCACCAAGAAGGCGATTTATTTGATTTAACCTTACCAGATAAAAACCACACAAAAAGATGGCTAGTCTTATCGCATTTCTTGCATCCGAACGAAATACCCTTATAATCTAGATTCTAGGTCCAAGAGCCCTTATAAGAAACCAAAGTTATCTTCTCAGGGAGACCCTTAGAAACATCAACCTCCACAAGAATATAAACATATGTCATGTTAAAAACATTAGAGGAGGCTGAATCCACCATCTAGAAATCCCCAATAGCCTCCCCTACAAATTCCAATACAAAATCTAGCCAAAGATGAAGGGAAAGATTCTACAATCTCACCTATAAGAGTATTTTATTAAAGGACTCAGAAAGAGGATCAAACCCTTGATACCAGGGTTTAGCCATCAGGGGGAAATGCTCCTCCCAAGAGAAAAAACTATCACACGAAATAGTATTCCTATCTTCAACATTTCCAAAATTTGCAATAAAAAAACCCTTTGCCAGAGGGTAAATCTGAACAGTATTATTTAAGATGGGTTCCCAATGTTTGGAAATCCAAGCATGCAAATATGAAAGAGAAGGCCAAAAAAAACTAAAAAGAAATATTGCAGTATTAGAGGAAAAGTCCTCCGTAGTTTTGAAGATCTCATCAACTATTTCAAGATTAACCACAATGGGGTCACTTACAGGGTTCAATCACGAAGCTGTGTCCCACTTTTAGGGACAAAGGAAATGGTGAAATCATCAAACAAAAATTTTTTCCTGCCTTCGTGTGAAGTCTATACTTCGCCCGAAGTCCTCAGGATGCTTCGTGTGAAGACACCATGTAGGGGTCTTCGCATGAAGACCCCTACGTGGCTTCATGCGAAGTATATACTTCACACGAAGCCATTTAGGGCTGGATTTTGTATAAATTTCTGGTGATTCATTTTCTAACCATCATTTTCACTGGAGCAATTTGTGGACCCCTAGGCTTGGAGTGAACTATGTCACCACGCCAGCACACCAGCTCTTCCTGAGTTTCGTCGACCTCTTCAATTTTCTAGCAGTACTAGGTACACATATTTTTCTCATTTTTTATTGTAAATACTATGTTTTGTATTTATTTTAACCAGTTGTTTGTTTTAAATAATTTTTAATTTTTATAAATTTTAGAAAATATTATCTAAATGTTAGAAAATGTTAGAAATCGTAGGAGAAATGTTAGAAAACATGGAGATTCGAGTTAGAAAATGCTAAATTTTAAGTTTAAAATTGTAATTATTAAGAATTTATCTCTCTCTCTCACATGTATGTACACACATTTTTAGTAAACTTATTAAAGTTAGCTATTTGTTTTATTTATAATTTTTAGTTTGTGAAAATCTTAGAAAATTATAGTTCAATTTTTGAAAATGATCTAGTAGTATGTTAGAAAACGTTAAAAAATTGTAGTATAATAAGTTCCTAGGACCCTTATTTCTCTTTTACGACATATTAAGACACTTAGGATCCTTTATTATAATTTACATATTACCTGACATCTTATTTGACACATAGGACCCCTTAAGACCCATACAAACCATTATTATATATTAAAATATCTTATGACACATTCATTTATCTTAGCTTCTATTAATACATATGTGAACCCATTGTTGCCTGCAAGAACCCTTAAGACATACTAGTATCAATTAATGTAACCTAATATACCTTAAACCACTTATCATGCATCTATGACCCATTAACATTGTTGGACCATTATACATGTCCCTTATGACATTTTAAGACATCTATGACCCATTCAGATCATCAAGACCCATTAACATATCTTAGGTTGTCTTAGGACACATTTATGTACATTTTAGATTTAATTAATTTATCATACAAGGATTATCCACTAATGAAACGTAGGACCACTTAGGACCTCTTATGTTACCCCCGACCCCTTAAGACACATATATATACCTAACTCATTGTTACCCACGAACCCTTAAGATGTAGTCTAGGACCACTTATATTGCACCTACGACCCATTAACATTCTAGGACTCTTATCTAGATCCCTTATGAAATCTTAAAAAAAATATAAAACCTTAGGACCCCCAAGACCCATTAAAAAAATTTAGGATGTCCTAGGACTAGACTTAGACCACTTATGATGTTCTATGACCCATTAATATTATTGGACCATTATACATCCCTTATGATATTTTAAGACATATACATGACCTATTCAGATCTAGAAGACCCATTATATATGTATACGAGGATCCATTAATGTAACCTAGGACCCCTTAGGACCTTTTATGTTACCCATGACCCCTTAAGACAATCAAGGACCACTTACGTTACCCACAACCCCTTAAGAAACTCTAGGTCATATTAGGTGGACTAATAGGTCACATTAGGTCATATTAGGAAATAAGGTACATGTCTAAGTTGTTTCTCTACTTAAATACCTGACTAGACCTATTAGGACCAAGTAGACCTAACTAGGACCTATTAGGATCAATTAGATAGGTATTAGGTCTTTAACCAACATTAGTCTGACCAATTAGATGTATTAGGATCTATTAGGTCCAAATAGACCTAACTAAACCTATCTAGACTTGTTATGACAGGTAATTAGGACAGACCTAATATGACCCATTGATGTCTTATCTATACCTTAGGACCTCTTATGAACTACCCACGACCCCTTAAGACACTCCATGACTCCATGACTCCATAATATGTTGAACATTAGGTCAGATTAGGAAATAAGGTATGTCTAAGTTGTTTCTCTACTTATAGACCTAACTATCTACCTATTAGGACCAAGTAGACCTAACTAGGACCAATTAGACAGGTATTAGGTCTTTAACCAACATTAGTCTGACCAATTAGATGTATTAGGACCTATTAGGTCCAAATAGACCTAACTAAACTTATCTGGACCTATTATGACCTATTAGACAGGTAACTAGACCAATTATGACCTATTGAGACCAAAATTTAGGACCTATTAGACTTAACTAGACCTAACTATACTAGGACCAATTATGACTCAATTAGAATAAATTAGAACCATTAGGAGGTCTAATTAGACTCAATTAGAATCAATTATGACTCTAGGACCACTTATGTTACCCACGACCCCTTAAGACAGTCTAGGACCACTTATATTACCCATGATCCCTTAAGACACTCTACATGACTCTTATCTATGTACATTATGACATGTAATTAGGACAAGTAATATGACCCATTGATGTCTTATCTATACCTTAGGACCTCTTATGTTACCCACGACCCCTTAAGACACTCCATGACTCTTATCTATACCTTAGGACCTCTTATATTACCTACGACCCCTTAATACAATCAAGGACTGGACTTACATTACCCACGACCCCTTAAGACACTCTAGGTCATATTACCTATCCTAATAGGTCACATTAGGTCTTATTAGGAAATAAGGTATACATCTTTAAGTTGTTTCTCTACTTATAGACCTAACTAGACCTATTAGGACCAAGTAGACCTAATTAGGACCTATTAGGACCAAGTAGACCTAACTAGACCTATTCGGACCAAGTAGACCTAACTAGGACCTATTAGGACCAATTAGACAGGTATTAGGTCTTTAACCAACATTAATCTAACCAATTAGATATATTAGGACCTATTATGACCAATTAGACACCTGTAACTAGACCAATTAGGACCTATTAGGACCAAAATTTAGGACCTATTAGACTTAACTAGACCTAACTATACCAGGACCAATTATGACTTAATTAGAATCAATTAGAACCAGTTAGGACCTAATTAGACTCAATTAGAATCAATTATGACTCAATTAGAATCAATTAGAACTAGTTAGGAGGTCTAATTAGACTCAATTAGAACCAATTATTACTCTAGGACCACTTATGTTACCCATGATCCCTTAAGACGTGCTCTACATGACTCTTATCTATGTATGTTATGATCAATTAGAATCAATTAGAATCAATTAGAAGATCAATTAGAATTAATTAGACTCAATTAGACTCAATTAGAATCAATTCTAGAATCAATTAGACTCAATTAGACTCAATTACAATCAATTACAATCAATTAGACCTATTTAGACTCAATTAGAATCAATTACATGACTCAATTAGAATCAATTAGAACCAGTTAGGACCTAATTATAGTCAATTAGAACCAATTATCACTCTAGGACCACTTATGTTACCCATGACCCCTTAAGACAGTCTAGGACAACTTATATAACCCACGACCCCTTAAGATACTCTATAGTCCTAGATTATCTATACGTTAGGACCTCTTACGTCACCTACGACCCCTTAAGACCTCTTATTATAAATTTCTGACCCCTTAAGACCTAAATAGTATGTGTCTTAGGACTCTTAAGACCTAATAAGACCACTTATGTTACCCACAACTCCTTAAGACATGAGCTATGACCACTTATTTTACCCACGACCCCTTATGTAAATGCATTTTTAGTAAATATTAAAGTTAGTCCTATGACCCATTGATGTACATGTTAGGTTTCATTAATACATACTAGGATGTCCTATGACCCATTGATGTCTTATCTATACCTTAGGACCACTTATTTGTTTCCATTTTACATGTAGTTATAATGTTGTAATCAAGTACTTAATTATTAACACTTAGCTCTTTCACATGTGATGTACATCTAGATGGCCGCTTAGGGTGCACCTCAGACTCCTGACATTCATACTATTTTTCACATGGCCGACATAGAGATAGCTAGACTTAGACAGGCTATCAGTAGATCTAGTGGAGATGGTATATACAGAGACACATGTGCTACTATATTGACTAGTTTGGAGTCTATGACTAGTAGATTGAGGGCCCACACTTCATTTACACCTCAGGTAGTTGAGGCCATTTTTCAAGAGTTGAGGGAGGAGATCTCGGGTGATGTTTCCTTGGCACAGGTTCAGAGCCTCGTGTCCAAGGAAATCATCAAACAAGAGATGTTCCCACATTATGAGAGGATGAGAGTGGTGAGGGCTTATCAGGTGACATGATGTGTGATCCCTCAGATTGCTTGTATTATTTACCCTCGACATCTTGCAACCCATGGTCGTTATCCAAATAATGACCAAATTCCATTATACTTTGCATAGTAGTTGTACGTTGAGTTCCATTTGGGACTCAGGGTCAACTATTTTGATATCCCATCTTTTTATGGTCAGGGGCTGGGTAGGTTGCAAACCATGATCAGTATCATAGGGCTGATTGAGTTGTGCAGCCTCATAGATAGCTAGTTGGAGAGAGGAGTCCGACAATGACACCGGTGATGGCTGCTACTGCAGATAGAGTCATCGTTGCTTCTCAGAGGGGAGTTCTAGATAGAATAGGACAAATTTCTTTTGCAACCACATCAATCAGTTCAGATTCAGTGGGCAGATACATTTTGACTAGACTGAGTAGAGCTAGATCATCTTCTGAGGCTTCATCTAGTAGTACTACAGGTGTGAGTGACGAGACATATAGAGCTGTTGGTCTTCCTGTGCCTGGAGAGATACGAGCATTGTCAGGTTATTAGAGTACTTTAGATATGGCCCTTTAATTTTTGGAGGATCTCATGCAGGCCTATTCTCATATTGCCAACATGCAGAGGATCCCTATACATTCAGTCAGGGATTACATTTCACTTACACAGGGTCCTGTAGTTCCACCGACACAAGATGCACCATCTACTAGTCAGGCACAACATAGTGCAGAGCATCGTGCACAGGATAGTGCAGAGCACTGTGCACCCACAGATCACTCTACAGCTATAGAGCTCGGTATAGAGATTGGAGATGTACGCATCACCAGTGAGGGCCTAGATGCTTTTGATGAGCAGTTGCATGGGTTGGGTTAGGTGGATGTTGCTACTGATGGCAGGTCATTTATGGATATGTTATTTCATCCACATGGTTCAGATTCTACACCACTCCTCTCACAGCTAGTGACACCCCTACACTCCTCATTACTGCAGAGGTTCAGGACCTTAGGTGGTGTGGGTGATGTAGTATCACTTGATGATACGATGGTACAGCGCGTTGACGATCCTCCTACTCCTAAGACTCAGGTACATATAAAAATTTCTTTTCTTTTTTATTAGGAGTTTTAGTGAATAATTAATTGTACATGTATTAATGTTAGTTTAATGCATAATATTTTGTAGGCACAATTAGCAGAGTATGTTACCTCTAGTTTGGATTCAGAGCATCTTCCACATGATGTGACACCTACTAGTGGTCAGGTAAGTTTTAGATATATATGTATGTACATGTTTATATTTCAAGTACTTTACATAATATATCTACTATGCACATGTGTATATAACCAACTGTTGTACACTAAATTTGCAGGATTCAGTCGCTACTTTACAAGCAAATGATACACCTACTAGTGGTCAGGTATGTTTTAAAAATATGTAAGTTTAAATATGCATTTATAATATTTTAATTATTTTAGATTATTATCATATATACATGCATTTATATTCACAGGGATCAGTTGTTGTCTCACAGCCAGAGGATGCTCATGGCAGTCACTCAGAGGGTTGCTTTGTTCGTATGCGCCTAGATGACTCCCTATTTTAGGACATGTTGAACATATATTTTATTTGAGACTCGGTTTATGATTCGAGATGTACATATTTGATTAGCTGATATGCTTAGATTATATGATATGAGACACATTTATTTGATTAGATGATATGATATGAGACACATTTACTTGATTATCTAGACGTATACTTGATTAGATATCTATGATTAGATTAGATGGTTTTATTCGATTAGATGATATGGTTTGATTTGATTATATATGATATATATGATTCGAGACATATGATTCAAGACATATATTTGATTAGATGATATATGATTAGATTAGATGAATCTATGATTAGATGATTAGATGAATCTATGATATATGATTAGATGATATATGATTAGATTATTAGATGATTAGATGATTAGATGATTAGATGAATCTATGATATATGATTAGATGATTAGATGAATCTATGATATATGATTAGATGATATATGATTAGATTAGATGAATCTATGATTAGATTGTTTAATTCGATTAGATGATATGATTTTTTTTTATTAGATGATATATGATTAGATTAGATGGTTTTATTCCATTAGATGATATGATTTTATTTGATTAGATGATCTATATGATATATGATTTGACTAGATGGTTTTATTTGATTAGATGATCTATGATTTTATTTGATTAGATGATATGATTAGATTAGATGGTTTTATTTGATTAGATGATATGATTAGATTAGATTATTTAATTCGATTCGATGATATGATTTTTTTTATTAGATGATATATGATTATATTAGATGGTTTTATTCCATCAGATGATATGATTTTATTTGATTAGATGATCTATATGATATATGATTTGACTAGATGGTTTTATTTGATTAGATGATCTATGATTTTATTTGATTACATGATATATATGATTAGATTAGATGGTTTTATTCGATTAGATGGTTTTATTCGATTAGATGATATTAGTTTGATTTGTTTGAAAGATGATATATGATATTTGATTAGATGATCTATGATTTTATTTGATTAGATGATTTATTTAGATGATATGATAAATAATTTCATCATTTTTTAGTGTCTTAAGGGGAGGTCTTAAGGGGATCTATAATTAATATCATAAAAGATAACTAGTTAATACATGTAACTAATGTCCATAATAACTATTCTAACTAATTCTAGAACTAACACATGTCATACTTGTAATATAACTAATTTCATCATTTTTTAGTGTCTTAAGGGGAGGTCTTAAGGGGATCTATAACTAATATCATAAAAGATAACTAGTTAATACATGTAACTAATGTCCATAATAACTATTCTAACTAATTCTAGAACTAACACATGTCATACTTGTAATATAACTAATTTCATCATTTTTTAGTGTCTTAAGGGGAGGTCTTAACCTGGGATCTATAATTAATATCATAAAAGATAACTAGTTAATACATGTAACTAATGGATAATAACTATATTCTAACTAATTCTAGAACTAACACATGTCATAAGTAATATAACTAATTTCAAGCATACATAAAATCTTTAACTAACATGAAATCTATAAAAATCATTGAATAATCAAAATATACGTATAAAATTCTATATATTAAAACCATTGAACTATCAAATAGGTTCATCAGATATGAACAAATTATAGCCTATCATGGGTATGTGCAAGATCATGAGGGGCCAAAAAGTGGCGATGTCAGTTCAAAACTTTGACAATGTAGTTGATGACTTTTTTTTCACCCGAATTTGATAAAATGAAAAGGGTATCTTAAGGAGATTATCAGCTTTCTATCGATATAATTTCTATCAAATTTTGAATTCGGTAAGTAATTATTAGTTATTTTCTAATTGAGCTACCTCTAAAGTGCTGATTTATATACTGATTGAAAAATGACTATAACTTTCAAACGGTATAACATTTTTTAAATTTGAAAAATCTGTCACATTCTATGCTTCACCTACTATAAGGAAAAATAAATAAAAATTTAATTTTGTAAAGCTTTGAATGAGTTAAGGTGGTCAAACATGGGATTTTTTTTATTCTGAAAAATGTTGTAGCAAAAAATTCATAATTAATTATTTTTTTAGAATAAAATTACAAAAAAATATGGGTCACATCTGAGCATGAGTCTACTGCTTATATATAAAATCTTATAATAAAATATTATCATTTGATTATGATTAAGGTGGTCAGACATACACCTACTTCTTATTTTTTTCCTGATTTTTTTGTACTGCTGCATTGAAATCTATACTTTTCACCAATCATACTAACTTTTTCTCAGAAAAGACCTAGTAGTTTAGAAACTAAATTCAATTTTTGATAGATTCTATTCTTACAACTTTTTGATATTAGGTTCATAGCTAGTTGAAATTTTCATGTCAAGTTGACTAACCCTAATTTGCTGATTTTTCATTGCCACTTAAGGGCATAGTTTGGCCCCTCATGATCTTGCACATACCGAATATGTTTAAATATATATTGATGTAAACTGGATATACAAACCTATGGGGAACAACATTCCATCGCTTTCTTCAGGTTCAAGTAACTTCATCCTCTCTAGAGTACAACGCAGTAAATAATAATCAACTCCTTCTACATTTCCACTCTCAGCAATCACTACAAAGACATCTCCTACACAATAAATTTATATATATACGTGTGTGAGATCTTAAAATAAATACTTAGTTCAATCTATAGATCTATCTATATCTATGATCTATACATGCAACTCAGTGTACCATATAATGTGAAATTTATATATACTTACCAATTTTGACCAATCCTGAGATATGATCGTAATCAGTAGAAATCAAAGGAACATCATTGAAGTTTTCATCTTCATCTCTATCAAATGTATCAGTAACAACTAGTGGCACTAGATTCCATGCGCCTACATATCCACGATCTTGATTGATACATTCCTCATAATTGTCAGCAATGCAGTGACAACAAAAGCATGAGTAGTCCCTAGTGTTCAACATCCAATTGCGATAATTCATACTCATAATTGAATGCAAAGATCACGTCTTTTCTATCCTATTGCAACTATGCATAATTTTTCTATCCACACCTGAACAAATACATATATATAATACATTCTATATAAATATAATTTGAATAAAAAATATCATTAAAATTTTAAACACTTTCAAATAATTAAAAAATGTGTGCATACCTTTTATCTCCCAAAATTTTCTATATGGCACCACCTGAGTCAATCCTGATGACGCGTCATTCTCATTTGGTGTGAAATGTGTCTTGCACCATTCAACCACATCATGTGCATTTTTTATATGCACTCCCTTATAATTCATTTGATACTTTTGTATTGCATGTTTGATGCAAGCTCTAGCACCATCATGTTCACCTTTTCCATGTCCACTCTCAAAGAAACTCCAGACATGTGGTATGTTTTCATTATGATGATATCTACATAGTGCATAAAATGGTCTTGATGATATAAATTGCGCAACACATCCATCTGACCAAGCATAATGTTTATCAATTTTTATACCTCTTTCTTTCACATTTGCAAAAAACATCTTGAAGTAGTGTTCCACATAATGAATGTCATGCTCTCTATCACTTATATAAAAATGATATTCCTTCTTGATGACCCGTGCTTCAAATGTGCTCTTAATACCATCCAAATCTAATTGTGCGTGTCGATAACACACATGTACCATAATAGTAATTTGCTCTGAAAAATAGTATTCTGATTGAATTGCCTTTTGATGAACAAAAGAATAATTTTCTGCAAAATCAACAACTGATACAATAGTTCCAAGTGGGAAATTGTCTCTCAGTGTTTGAAATTATTGTGCTTGCCACTTTGCAAAAAAAGCATGATGAATGTAGGGTTGAATCAATTTTTTAAATTTTTCCATAAAAACTCCAACATTTATCTCCTCTTCAACATATTCTAACCTTTTGGATTCTTTCCCAAATTTTGTTTCATTCTTTACATATTTGTAACTCTTGCAATTTATCATCTTTGTTACATCAATATTTTCATTTTTCAAAGGAAAAAGAGACAAATCGGCACATGTTTGGCATATTCCTTTTATGCAATTTATTTGTTCAGCTACATCATCTCTTTTGTCACATAAAATGGATGAGATGAACTCACTTCATCTAGTAGGAAGAGCCTTTTCAAAACCATAAGTGTCTTCTACAAACTTTCAAAAAAATTGATAGTGGAGATCAAATTCAATATGATAATGACAACAACAAGTTTCAAACACTTTGTTTGTCCTGATATAATATGGCTTCAATCTTCCAAACAATGTTTGCCCAATCTTTATATATTAAGATTTGAACTACAAAATGACACATACATTTCATGTTGTGTTGTGTCCAACCAATGTTTCGTATGATATTCATATTGATTAGCTGAAATTCTATGTCTGATAACATCTCTAGTGTTTGATGAAGGACGTGTATTATCATTCCAAAATGATGTGATCAAATTTTTTGTTTCTTCATCAATCCTATCAAAACGAGGAGCTCTACACATGATTTCCCAATTGCCTTCCAAGGTGCTATCATCCAAAAGTATTCTCTTATTAACATATCATGATATTGTTTTCCTATTAAAACCAATGTGAGATGAAACTGAAGATATATTTCTTTTTCATCTCATACTGTTACCTACAATGGATGTCAACATAACTTTTCTTGTAATGGACTTATCTATAGTTCGAGATCGCTTCCCTAGCTTGTTCAAACCTTTCTTAAGATTTTCAATCATATCAGTTTGCATGTCAACAACTTTTCTCTTCATTGATGATGTGTCTATACCCAATAATTTTAATGCCCCTTCCAACTTTTTGTCTATAAGTATAAATGAAAGCAATTGAGCTTGTTCAAGTGTTTCAAAATTATCAAATTTACCCAATATTTCTCTTGCTATCATTTTCATTGATCTCTTCTTAGCAAGACTTAATTATTGAGCATTAGCAAGTGATCTCAAAGTGTCCACATTCATTGTAAGTAAATGATCTAAGTTTCTATAACTAATATTTTTCTTTACATGTTGAGCTAAATTTAAAAGTTCATCCATACCAGTAGGAGCACATGATGTTGACCCTTCTCCAACATCAATTGTTTGAGCCTCTCTAGGGAGTAATTCTGACCCTTCTTCAATGTGCAATTCTTCGACCTGACTTGACCCTCCTACTTCAGCTTGTCTTTCAGCTTCTTTAGTTTTATGATAATATGTCAATGCAGCTTCATGATTTCTTTGTTCAATACCGGGTGACCTTTTTCTAGAAGATTTACTTTGTCTTCCCTTCTTGTTCCCCATTTCTTCGAGCTCCAAAAAATGTCTTCCACAAGATCGTCAACAAAAATTCCTTCTTCAAAAAATGCCTTCAATAATAGAAAATGTGAATTTATTAATTGCAATTTGATGTAAAATAGAAATGAAAATTTTTACTTTTATACCATTTTTAAAAAAAATTTAAAAATATTTTACTGGTCGACTAGGGTACTTCGTACGAAGTACCCCTGGGAAAAATCCCGGCCATGGCTTTTGGCCAGAATTTTCACTCAAGGGGCTTCGTGCGAGGGGTCTTCGCACAAAGCCCCCCAGGTGGCTTCATGTGAAGACGCTCTTCACACAAAGCCACAAAAACAAAAAATTGCCCTCACAAAACAACTCAACTGCAGAAAAATGGTCTTCTGGGGCCTGAAACAAGGACTAAACAAGATGATTTTTTCAAAAAAATGATGTCAAAAGATGCTATTCAAAATAAGCTTTCTAATGAATATAATTTTAATACATATTGAGTTCATTATCACTTTTAAATATTACTTTAACTAAACATAGGTTGTTTGGTCATTCAACAACCTGTCTCTTCACAACTTCGGGAAAAATAGTAAATGATAAAAAAGAAATTATGAAAAATATGTAGGAAAAGCGTATTTTTGTTACCTTTCTATTAAAATAAAAAATAAAAAAAATTCAATATACCTAGATCAAGTTAGAGCGATCCAAGTGACCTTATGTCTAGATTACAGTTACTGTCACTTTAAAACTTAATAAACTATGAAATATTGATCCAAAATGAATAAACCAATTGCATCCTTTAGATATTGAAGTTAAAAATATAATCTCGAAAGAATTACATCATTATTGTATATTTAAAAAAAGTTATGTTGATCCAAGTGACAGTACCTCCTTAAAAACATAGTTTTTTCATGCAAACCACTTTTAGAAGGAAAAGGAAAAATGAATTTAAATGATTTTTTTTAAAAAAAAATATATTTAAAAACTAGAAACAAAAATCTAAAAGACTCTAGTTTACATCATCTTCAAATTCCTAATAGTTTTGCGGCAACATGTGTTTGAAAGTGAATTTTTTTCTCAAAATGGTAATCTCTATGTCAAAGTTGGCCAAAAAGTGGGACTCACTATTGTGGGACCACCCTACAGAGATAGGAAATGCAGAAGGAGTGGACCTAAATCCCCCACTACCAATAGAGGAAGGTCCATAGATACCCACTTCAAAAGAAACTAGAGTTAATTCTGACATTTTTTCTGGGTTTGTCGATAGCATTCTAGTTGCAGGAGAGAAGTTGTTTGTAGAAGAACTTTGGAAAAGACTCTTAGAAGAAAAATATCTTGTGTGTCTGCATGATGCAATAATCAACATGGATGAAGATCTGACTATCCCATTCCCATTCGACTATGTTGTAGTAATAAGGGTCAAGGAAGTATTTCCAAGGCTTGGCAAGAGGAAGGGACAAAACTTTTATGGAGGCCCTCCCAGATAGTTTTTTGTGCTTATGGAATGGGAATGCAAACACATGACCTTAGGAGAAGTATAATGGTCAAAAGAATTACATTCCTCAAAATATTTCTACAATGTAGGATTGTTTGGAGGACCCAATGGTAGATGGAATGGATGAGAATGAAGACTAGGTCATCAAATACAAATATGATGAAAAGTTGGATGGAATGGGACAAGATCTCCAAGAAGACCAATTTGTAGTAAGAGTAGCTCCAAGAGTAGCAGATTTAGCTAGACCTTCTTCACCCTACAATTGATGGAAGATCAAAGTTAACGATTATCTTCTTCCCCTTGGTATTTTACAGTTATGGTATCTTTTTAGCTTTTGCCTTTGAATTATTAGCCTATGAAAATTTTTATATCGTGAACTATTGTATTTGTTATTTTTTTAAATACTGATAAGACCATTAGATGGCTCTAACTTCCTCTTTTGGATTTTTAATATGGCAACTTAGCCCTAACATGTTTTCTATAGAAAAGTTGCAATGATGTAACTATGTAACTCTTTTAAGCTTTTAACTCTCAGCTTCTCCCTTTTCTTATAAAAAAAAATAAAGAGACAAAGAAAATGATTCATTCCCCAATGAAAATAAAAAATGAAATAAACTATTTATTATTGGTACATAGAAACTCAAAGAATATTATAACTGGATAATAACCTCAATAGAAAAAATCCACCAAAAAGATTATATGTATTAAGTTTATTAATCAATATCAAAGAGACATTAATTAAGATCATTATAATTAATCTTAATGTTTCTTTAATAATATTTAACCTTATTTAAATAATTAAACTATATAAAAATAATATTAACATTATTAACCATATTTTGTGTTATCTTTAACTCTATTTTAACCATCATGAAATTATCTTAGAACCATTATAATAATTAATTAAATGTAATAATTAAGCATCATATCACAATAGAACAACACGAACTAAGTGAAAAGATGCCAAGAAAAAGTGTATCACAATAAATGACTTATGTTTAAAGAAGTAAATAACCCTAATATTTAAGTTTAACATTTTGTAAATGCATTCTCCCCAGTATAAACCACCTTTTATAAAAATCATACTTATCTTATTACTCTAAGTAATTTTAGTCATGAAAATATCAAGTAATAATATTAAATATCAATCATGAAAAAAAAGTTAAATATAAAACATCTTTTTATTTTAAATATTAGACCACTTATATTTAAAGAAAATATGCTCATAATTATTATAATTATTATGTCATTGAAGAAGTTTCTAAATATTTTTTAATTATATATGGCCTCACTTTTTAATATTTTTATTACTAAATATTGAATTTAGATATAAATGAGAGTCATATATAAGCTAACATTTTTATAAAATGCCTTCACACTATTACAAACCATCATTTATAACAATTACAATTATGTTATTTACTATAATTAATTTTAACAATGAAAATCTTATTTAGTAATGTTTTTGAATGAGATAAAAACAGGTTTTGACGGCTCAAAACCATCTACAATCAATTTTTTTTAATATTAAATATAGATCTTTATATTTAAAAATAGTAATTATGTTAATTATGACCTCCTTGAAACCACACTTTACAAAAAAAATCTCATGAAGATTTTCCACAAACATATAGCAACCATTCATGAACATCTTGTATATCATCAACTATTGTATTTGTTGCTCATGAATGGCTGCTATATGATTGTGATCGTTAGAATATCAATTCAACTGTTGAATTTAGATTAATACTAATCCTTTTATCTTAAATATAAAGCAGCTAAATTTAAATGCACCTAACATTATCAAAAATATAGTTTTAATTGAAAACATCTTATTGGTCATATCTAGCAACGTTAATTAAACCGTCTTTAATTTATTGCAGTCTGTTATTTAGCAAAATCTTTCTTGATTTTTACTATAATTTAGTGTACCAAAAAAAGACAATGGGCTTCAGTTATACACCATGAAACTGGTTTTGAAGGGTCTATATATATCTCCTTTCATCAATACAGAGTGAGAATTCGGCGCTTTGATTTGAAGAAAAATATTAATTGTTTTTGCAGTGGGATTGTAATTGTGAACATGGAGTTGGGCAGTAAACTTCTAGTGTGTTTTGTGGTGATGGTTGGGCTCTCTTCGCTTTCTGTCTCCGGGCGTCCATGTCAATTGACACACATTCACATTACATATAGAGAATATACTAGCTATGAATATTTAGTAGAGTTGACTAATTCTTGTACATGTGATGCGGAGAAGGTTGTTTTGGAGTTGAGGGATGGTGAAACTGGAAGGGCGACCCAGCGCTTCGAAGTTGAGAATGGAGAAATTGTTAAAGCAGATGAACATATCCGAATCTTGCTTTATAATCCATTTCGTGGAAGTCTTGAGGTGGTGCCATTCTCTGCTCAATTTATCGACTGCAATTGATGGAAATCAGTTTATCAGATGTAATTTCAATATCAGAAACGGGAGTCACAAATAAAGTATTGTTATTGGATGGCAAGTACTAATAATAACTTTCTTTTCTATTGTTTTGTGAAGGATAACAAGTTAATATCTTTTAAGATATTTTAAGATATTTAGTATGATTTTAATGGTAAAACTTATAATAATTAGTTTTTTCTTAATATTTAATGGCTATCAACAGAAATTGATGACCATTTTCTAGAGTGAAATTTGATAGAAGATGGTCAGCTTTTCAAGTATTATATTTTTAACATATGTTTAAGTATTAATTTAACATAATTTTAACATTTTGTATGTATCATAGATAGAAAGTGAAAAGCATATACTGAAACAAAATATTTAAATTTTTAATATTTAACTATAAAATAACAGATATGTTCAATATCCTTTGTATGATTCAATAAATTTTTGGAACATTTAAATATTTAATGCATGTAATACTTGTAATGTTATGTTTTTTCAATTCCTTTCAATATAGGTGCTTATATATTTCCATCATAAGATTGATTATGGTGAATCATACAATAATATTTTATTTATTTTTTAAGAAAATGACAATGACTTGCATAGTAAAATTTGTATGAACATAAATAATTTTTGAAGTATTGTGTTTTGGCATATGTCAAAAATATTGATTCAAAATAATTTTAGTATTTTGATCTATCATGAGTAAAAAGTAGTGAAAATATGCATATACAAAAGAATTAAACATTTATTGTTTAGCTAAAACATAACATAGAAATTCAACATTGTTTAATGCATATAAAACATGTAGATTACAAACACTCCTAATTATGTAGATTACAAATACTCCTAATTATTTAAATATTATATGTATTCATATTTGCACTGTTAAACTTATTCTAATAAAACTTCCCCTAAACAGGAGCGAATTGAGAAGACAAGCGCTAAGAACCCTATCATCATAACTTGTGAACAAAAATGACAAGGATTTATTAACTCTAGAACTGTAAATGCTTGCTTTTTCAGAATTAATGGATATTTCAATCTGCTCACAAAATTTGTGCACTGAAGAAACCTGCTTCCTGAAGATTCTTTTATTACTTTCCCAGAACAAACTCCATGCTTGAATAATGGGAGAAATACGCCATTTGACTGCAAAAAAAGGCATCCATATATAACACAGGCCATTGATATAGAAGATCAACTTATGAATTTAGAAACGGGCCAAACCAACCAATTTTTTTTGTGAGCCATTCCGAGCAAGATTGAGCAAAAGGGCATTGAAGTAGTAGGTGATTCATAGTATCAGGTTGTTGATTGCATAACAGACAGGTAAAATTTTGGGTGATCCCAAGCATTGTCAAACGATAAACAAAAGAAATTCTATCATTTATGGTCAGCCAAGATAAATTATCATTTAATAAACAAAATGAATGACGTTCATGTTATTTATTTAAATAGTTCAGTGTCGATTTAATTTATATATTGTTCTATGACATTGTATTCATAAAATGAGTCCAAAATATAGAGTTTCTCATCATATCTAGGTACAGTCGAACTTCCAGTAGAATTGAATTGCCCTTTGATGATAATGATATCCCTATTGCATGGGGAGTAAACATATGACTATAATCCAAAAGTTGTTGAGCATTTGAGGTTTTTATATTTGCAATGCCTTTGACATTTGAATACCAAAGCATTGTCTTATCACAAGTTAACTCTTGGAAGTTGCTTGTCAAGCCAACCGTTTGATTAAGCAAAAACATAAATATTGTTTTTTTAATTAATTGCTTTCTATTATTCTATTACTTCTACAAAACTATGTACATTATATGCAGTTTTAAAGAATAGAACTTTGATTCATCAATTTATTTAAGACTTAAATTGGCACATAATCCAATTCCAATCATTTTTCCTTCAATAAAAATATTTTCCCCTGTTCTTAAATTTCTTTAACTTTGAGAATATCAATTAAAAATATTATAAATAATATTCATATTCAAAATTTGAATCTAACTTCATTGTAGCCAAATTATCATAACACAATTTAGATTATTGTTACTTTAATTTATCTAAGGTAAGTTGTATGGTGAGGGGCATGAATATCTTTTTCTCTTTGATTTTCATACATGATTTTTGCTTCTTTGTTTTGGATCTAAATCTAATTGTGTTGACCTTGTTAAGATTAGGTTTAGTTTTTGGTTCCTTGCTAACGATTTCCATTGGTGTTTCATTAAGACATTTATCATCATGACTATCTTGGGGACCCTAGAATGTATCTTTGCTTATCTCATGATTAGGGTTTTTTAGTGTTTTCTCCATTTCTTCTTCACAAGTCTTTTTATGAGGTGGAAAGTGTTAAAATTTGTGTAGGTTTAAACTATCAACTTTCCATTTCTTCTCTAGCATGTCTTATTGAGGCAGATGCCTCTTTTATCGAGTTCGAGAGGGGTTTCTTGGGAGAAGTGGTTTTTTGTTGTAAGGCGCATGAATATGCCCTTGGTTGTATTAGAAAAGAAACTTTTGGTTTTAGTTATATGGGATCCATGTAAAACCCATGATTCAGGTTATGGGAGCCTGTCAAAACCCTTCCTAGTTTGAGGGAGCCTTTTAAAACCCTATATAATTCTTGGGGCTTCTATCTCTTGTGGGTATAGTTTAATATTCTTCTTTTTATTATTTTTAAGCTACTTATGTAATCTTGGGGTAGAGATGTTGATGGGTGATGTCTTTTTCTTTGCAATTGTCTCAATGTGAGTTCTGTATCCTTTAAAAATCTACTTGTAACCTAAATCAAATACAAAATTTTAATTAATATCTTAGAGTGATTTCAATTTGACTACGATCATGATAATTGCTACACATGAAAATATATGAAGGAATGTAATGTATACAATTAATTCTACTAATATGAACCTTTCCTCGACAAGAAGTCAAATATGATATAATGATGTAGATGTGAATGTAGCCTCTACTTGATTAATTATTATTATAGAGACTAAATCTTATTTAAAGATTCTCATGCTCTCTTTTTGTAATCTTTAAGTTCATTGAAGCATAAATGAACTTATAAAATCTTCAATTTTATTATCATTATAAAAAAATTAATAGGACTAGGTAATATTTGAAAGTTTACATGGTCTTAATTTTATATATCAGTGGAGAACTTTATAATTTATTTTTAATATTACCTTATTATTATATCCACTTCCCATAGCTTACCTAAATATTTTAAAATTTATAAAATAACAAAATTATATAAATGACGTTCATGGTGGCTTTGAAGTGGTGTTGAATGTGGAGGAGGTAGACTTGGTGGAGGGAAGAGGCCTTGGAAGTAGGAATGGTGGGTGTAAGGGAGGAAAATGTGGTGATTGGGGGGTGATCGGTTGGTTCCCAAGAGCTTCATTTAACTTTTCTTCAATGGGGAGTTGTTATTTGGATGGATTCAATTCCAAATGGCTCCTATTCGGCTCAAACCTACTCCTATTAAGGTGGGATATTTGTGTGGTTATAATTCAGTTTTGGTTCATTCTTCCTTTGTTGGTATCCTAGGCCTTTATCTAAAGGAATGCCTAAATGTAAGAAGGGTAATTTGGCTTCCTTAAAACAAAAAAAATGTCTATAAATTTCCTTTGACTTTTATCTTTAATAGAGAAGAGGAAAGTTTTTTATTTATCCTCATTTATTCTCTATCCAGATGCCCTTGAATAATTTTTTAATAGTCACTTGATTTCTGTAGCTTCCCATTTATTTCCTTTTCCGAAGAGCACAATAACTTTTGTAAATTACTCACAAACTACAATTGGGATTGTACTAATAATCTTTATACCATTTAATGATTCCATTTTTTTTCTCTTGTAAAAGATCTACCAAGTGCTTCCACCAGTATAATGAATAAAAGGGGGAAAGTGGGTCACCTTGGAAAATTCCTTTCAAACTTTCAATGAATCCGTGAGAACTGAGCATTTTTAGAGGTGACTGAAAATGCCTTCTTATGCCTAACTTTTATCATTTTGGGTTCTTTTATTTTCTAATATTATGAATGGTAAAATCTTCTTAAGCCTATTTTCTGAAGTTTTAGCCAAAACTTTCTAAATTGTATTACATAAAGTTATGGGCCTAATTCATCTAGGAATTGAGCCTTTTTCTTTTTTGGTATTAGACCAATTAATGCGTTAATAATTATTTGTTTTAAAATATATTTTTTTAAACATTTCTTCATATTCTTTTAAGAGTTCATTTTCACTCATGAATATATTTGAATCCATGTCATGCTATATGACTTCCTCATTTAGCTTTGATTAAGTAAAAATAGGTTTTGAAACAACCCAAAACCTTTTACAAAAAACAAAGAAAGATAGGTCGTTGAGAGACCGAAAAAAGACAACTATTATGCACCACCAAATAAACCAAAGGAACTGACCATAGTTCCCACCAAGTGGAACAAAAACCAGCCCAGCTAACAACAATAAAGGACAATCAAGATTTACATTTTGGCCCATCCTTATGAGAACGTAAAGACTTCCTCATTTAGTTATTTGATGTTCTTTTCAATATTTTCTTTAAAAACAAAATATCCTTGAATTTCTCTCTATTCTATTTAAGTAGATCATTTTTCACTAATTTTAGCTTGGATACAAATAAAAATAATTTGGATCCCTCAAATTTGGCTTTTGACCACCATTTCAATACCATATCCCAAATTCTTCATTTGTCAGCCACATACTCTCAATTTTGAAGGGCTAGTGCACAAGCTTATTTAAGTTAAATAGGAGAGTGATTCCATGTATAAATTCACACTATTGTAGATTTACAATTAAATGGGAATTGTCTCAAATCACCTTTCTATAAAAAATTGTCTAGTGTCTCTGCTATATGACTAAACTCCAACCTTCTATTATTTGAAGTATATACTCCATTTTCCATCTGAATCTCCAAAAGATTATTAATCATTACCCAATGTTTGAAATCTAATTTTATTTGCAATTATTTTTAAACTTTTTCACTCTTTTATGAAAGATGTATAATTCCATTGAAGTCTCCTCCTAGAATAATAACCCATCTTACCAATTCAAACAATCTACCAATTCTTGAAATGTTATCCAATTTAAATTCCAAAGCATAGACCCTCCTCCTAAATTCCCTATGGCCTCAATATCTTCTATCCCACAAGATCCCCATTTCTACTTGAATTTATCCCAATGATATAATTGAATTTTGTTTCCTACATCATAAAAAATCTTGCTTTAATAGAAAAAAAAATGCAAATGTTATCCAATTTAAATTCCAAAGCATAGACCCTCCTCCTAAATTCCCTATCGCCTCAACTTCTTCTATCCCACAAGATCCTCATTTGTACTTGAATTTATCCCAATGATATAATTGAATTTTGTTTCCCACAACATAAAAGTTTTTGCTCTAATAGAAAAAAAAATACAACATTTTATACACACTTCTTGTTAGGGGCATTCATACCCTAAAATTCTAAGATATGATCTTAATATCCCCTTGGGAAGGAACTTCTCTTTCCTTATTTTATAATATTCTACAATTTTTATTTGATTCGGAGCTTTTCCATCTAGTATCCTGAGTTCTAAATAAGTGTTTCTCTTCTTTTTGAAGGAATTACCATATCCAGTTGCACTTTTGCTAAATCTAATTGTTACAAACTTGGAGTATTAAATTTTGACTATGGTGAATTTTCCTTATCTTCATCTATAACATCTTCACATACAATCTTAAATTCTTCTTCTTCCATAATATTCATTTCTAGTATCTCCTTAATGAAAGATTGTTTTTCTTCCATGATTTCACTCCTCTCTTTCTTTTACTAGTTTGTTAGACCAAAAAGATCATTTAAAACCTCTAATTCCATTGGGATAATGATATCCTCCTCATCCATGTGTATGCTTGTTTCACTAGTAGAAATTATGTTATTTTTGGCTAATCATTGCCCCACATTTTTATTCAAAGGGATAATAACTCCTTTAACTACTCCCGCTGACATGTCTTCTTTGTCCAAGATTCCATCATCCAAATTATCTTTTCATATTATCTTTCTATCCTTCCCTAAAAATACTTGCATCTTATCCTTTACTCCTTGTTAGTGGTACCAGTTTGGAGGCTTTAGCGTTAATTTTTCCATTAATCTTACTATTTTTTTCCATCACAAAGTTGAACTTTTATTTTATGGTGAAATGAATATTTTAGATATTGAATTATCCTACTTTTCTTTCTTCCTTAAGCTACTTAGAGGTCTTCCCCTCTTGTATTTAATTGGGGTTGCTTTAGAATTCCTCCCTCCCTCATTTTTATTATTTTTTGGGATTTTTTATTGGGAGTCCTCCAATAAAACTTGATCTATTATCTCTTCTATTAGTTTTAATTTTTCTTCTCAATACAATGTTACACAAAATTTTCGGTTTCTTTTGAAGGAATGTTTTTCTGATAAGTAGATTGATTTGATTATACTCTTTTATGTCTTCTTCTGAAATTTCCTCACACGGAGAAGAGTTTCCATTTCTATTATTTAAATAAAAATTTAAAATTATATAAATTTTAAAACCTTCAATATCATTGGCATCTAATATCATTCACATATGATCAACTTGTAAATTCCTCTTTCCTTTTATTTGTATGAATGATTTTTCCATAATTTTCCAAAAGAGAAGACTTAAAATATGTTTGATTTGTTCTAACTATCATACTTTTACTACCCCAATTATCCATAATCCTTCTTTCCCCTTGAGAAATAACCATGGTTTCTAATGCATTTCCTGCAGCTTGTAAGGGCCCACCCAAATACTTGAAAAATCACTCTACATGTATATTACACCTTGTTTTGTTATTCTCATAACTTAAAAATAATTGAAATAACCAGAAAAACAATTTGTAGAACACAAACAGGTGACAAAAATGCGTTTGAAAATTTCTCTAGTCAGCATAGTAGTGAACATGTAGAAAAGCCTCCAAATGGGGATGCAAGCAAGAAATCATCGATACATTTGACTGTACATGAAAAAGAGTAAGCTGTATGTGTTAACTAATCTATAAAGTGGACAAAAATGTTCACAACAGAAGTATTATGAAAATTCTTATACCTAACTTCAAAAGAAAGGAAATTTGAACTTTTTGCTTGTTACATGGATAAAATTATTGAAAACATTCTTTTTGACATAGTGTGAAGGCAAAAACTAAATACCACTTCAAATTTTGATACTCGTACCAAATCTGAGTCAAATTTTTCTCAATAGCTTATATGGTTGTCATTAAATACAGTGCAATGCCAAAATTTATTTCATAGACTCCTATTGTGACCTCTTTCACAACTCGCCCATCAGCGATGGGACCCCTCTCTCTTGTCTAGCTTGGCCCCTTTTGTCCCATGCTCTGTCAGTAGCAGTCTCTCAAGGTTAATAAATCTTACTCCAAACACTACCTCTTGAGAATAATGGAGTCACAAAATGAGAATGGAGGACTGCCAAACAAGAAATCCGCACAAGATCAAATCTGTGACACCACAAAAAATCCCGCCCATGTGTTTTCTTGGGCGCACCTGAGGGTCAATGGCGAAATGTGTGTTGATGACAGAGTTCCTCACTCCCTCAACAAATTCAACGGACTCCTTTGCAAAGAAAAATCCATCACTTACTCCAAACCCCACCCAAGCACTTTCTCGAGCACATAAACATGCCGGTCACAGAATGGGTGCAAAGGACAAAGTCCTCAACTCATCAAATAACCCGTTCCAGGCATGGGGTCATCGAATGGCCAAGGAGGACAAAGTCTGCAACCCCCACCAAAATCCTCCTTAGGCCTTACCTTGGGTGCATTTTCATCTACATGGAGGAATTATTCTGAGAGACAAAATCCGGCACTCGTTAGAAATCTCGCTCGAAGGTCTTGACAACTGCGTTTTTAAATACGTTGAGGAAATATGAGGTTAAAAAAAAAATTCTTGCAATTTGGGAATAAAACAATTTGAAGCGCGATAATGAATTTTTTGATTCTAACTCTTAAATTTAAAATTGGTTAAATATTAATTTTTATTAATATTTAATTCATTAACCTTCAAAAAATCAAAAAACAAAAAATTGGGAAACAAAACATGAATTAAATTGATTTGGTTTTAAATAATTTTGTTTAATTCAATATTGATTTTTATTGAAAACTCAAAAAATGGATAAAATAAAAAAAGCATTAAAAAATGAATATTCACAAAAGAAAAAATTACTTTAAAAGATTTTTTTTAATTTTATACTTTAATTGAAATTGATTAAATATTGAAGTTATTAATATTTAATTGATTAACTCAAGAAAAAATCAAATAAATCAAAAAATTGGGAAATGGATAAACCTTCTTCATGAAGACAAAAACTCTTACATTAGCAAATTCTAAAAATTGGGGAGAAGAACTCAGACAAGTGGTGAAGAATTTTTTAAAAATTGGAAACTTGTGTAAAAACAGGGCAACTACCTAATTTTAGCTTGTAGTCTTTAAAGCAACTTTTCGAGTTTTTAAGAGCCTATAAGAGAAGAGTTTGCTCATTTCATTTTCACACAAATCGATAGAGCATTTTTTAGAGGAGAGAGAAAGTTGTTTCTTTTGGAGAGAAGTTTTCTTAGCGAAGGATTATTTCTGGAGAAGTGTGAAAGAATTTGTGAATTTTTTTTCAAATTTTCTTCAGTAAGTCGATCTGAGGCACAAATCTCAATGAGGAGAGAGAAAATTCAACTTTGGGCAAGATGGAGAAATTCTAACAAATTTTTAAATTTTGGGAAAAAATACTTTTATGCTTTTTCATGCTCTTATAAGTTTTTTCTATTTTCAAGATGGCGGAGCCTAGAGGAACAAGCATCAGTAGGAGGCAATTGATCAAGAATGAACAGAGAGAATTCTACCTAGAGTCAAAAAAATTCTTGAAGTGGATTGAAGTAAAGGACACAAATCTTGGATGCCTTGATTTGAGTGAGTTCCAGAGGAGGATGTTTGGCTACAAAGATCATCACCCGACACACCTTGCTACTTGGATTGTGAACATCAGAATCGTAGCTGCAGCTGGATTCCCTCCTACATTTTAGCATGTTGAGTTGATCACATGGAATGTGCAAAACATTATCACTCCAGTGATAGAACAATCAAGGACTCAAATAGGAATATCATTGCAGATCTCTCTCCACCAACCATTACTGAATCATTTCGGATCCCTTCATCTAGGAGGTTGGTCTCAAAGACAAAAGAACAGGCGCACAGAGTCTACACTGTGGGATTTCAACACTATGAGGAGATCATCAACAACAAATGGATGAGGAGGAATAAATCCCACTACTCCAAGTTACCCAAGGAGCTTGTGTGGATGGATTTCCACCGTGAATATAGTGATCTAATAATGATTCTCAGCGGGGTATTTGACTTACCCCACTCTTACCTGTTTGAGACATGGATGTGGTACTTTATTCAACAGGTAGTAGAGGAGTTCAATCACATCGATTGGGATGGGTTGATTAGTGACAACCTCGATGAGAAGCTAAGGAATTTGGAACATACAAAGAAGTTATTCATGAGCTCATATGTGATATATATACTGGCACAAAACATGAGGTATGAAGGATTGAGGTACAAGAGAGTCCTCGAAAGTGGTAATCAAAGGTTAAGGGTCCACGACTGTTAGCCATAGCTGTATCTACATGCCATAGATGACTACACTTGAGTTAATGATGTGTTTGCAATGCGCATTGAGAGAACCTTGCAGAAGGGATTGCATATCAGATTATCTTGTGAGGCAATGAAACTAGTGGAGGAATTTAGAGTGTGGTTCTTTCAATTTCCCACCTTCTCCTATATTAGATTGCCAAAAATTTTTGAGCAGCCATTCAAGCTTCCACGATACCCTACCGATAAAATTATCCTGTTGGAAGTCACCTGACAGTTGACAGCCTATGATAAAGTCTTCAAGAAGAAGAAGAAGCTAGAATTGAAATTCCCACTTTCCATTGGAAGTGATGTAGCTAAAGTGTGTACTTGTCTACCAACAACTAAGAGGTCATCTAATGAGCTGAAATTCTTTCATCTACCACTCTATCTAGGAAGGTTGTATTTTGACACATATAATAAGATTAGGGTAGTTGTAGGGATGAGGCATCAACACAAAGCTCACCTTGAAGACTTTTGGGCAAATTTAGTTCATAAGAATGAGGTCAGGAAGAGGATGTGCTCCTGATTACCCTTAGACCTGATCAGAGTATGTAAGATTGTCCACATTCCTGATTAGATGGAAGAGGATTTGAATGTGCTTAAGAGAGGTTTTAACCTAGATAAGGAAAAGATCATTTATCCTTACAACTGACAAAGAAAGGAGATAGTGGATCTTGATGCACTAACAAAGTGAGTCATGGACTTTGCAAGGTGGTGGGTAGAAAGACAACTTGACAGGATGACTATGCCAAAAGAAGATTGGACCTACAATTTGTTAGGTCATCCATAGCTACGGGATGAGAGACCAAAGAAGCTATCTAGAGGAAGAGTAGAAGAAAGAGACATCCTATTAGGAAGTGCAAGACATAGGAAGGAGAAGGGTGTAGATCAAGAAATGCATACGAAGAGGAGATTGGATCTTCATGTTGAAGAACCACAACAAAAGAGATTAAGGTATGAGGATGCACTGTCTTCACCTAGCCAGACTCCCAGTGTGAAGTAAATAGGATCATTCACCCAGGAGGAAGGAGAATCAAGTGAAAGAAGAACACAACAAGTATAACAATGCATGACTAGGCTGATACATGATAGATTGAGCATTAATGCCAATGAGAGGTTGATTCTAGGAAGAAGAAGGGAATAGGATGTGACAATAGAGGAGAGTCTCAGTGTCTTCTTTAGAAAGATAATTGAGAAAGAAATTCTTGAGGTAGAAGTAGAGACCCTAGTGGCAGAAGAGGAGATTCCCACAATAGAGGCACTTTCTCCTGAAGCAATGGCAGAAAGTCCTGGAGCTGAGGAGATTGATACCAGAGAAGTGCAATGATAGGAATAGTTAGCAGTACAAAGAGACCCAAATAAAAATGTTCCATAGTGGCTAAGGAAAAGGATTCAGAGAAGCCAGGAAAAGGAGATAGATCCTGCAGTTGAGTTACAAGATATTTTGGATCGAATTGACCAATCAGGAGAAAAGGTAAAAGCCAAGAATTCACCAAGAACTTGAGAGGAGAATTCAGATCTAGAATTCTACAAATAGAAACTCCAACATTCGACAAGAGTAAAGATCAAATTTCTCTCAAGGAGTATCACATAACATAGGTTGACCTTGGTCAGGCCTCTCGAGCACATGTGATGGAGGAATTTGATGATTTGACACAAGATGTCAAGAATAAGATGAGGAAGTTGGAAGAAAAATATTAGAGGAAGAAGGGAGAGAGCAAGGCTTTATGTGCATACATTAATAGCTTACCTCACCCAGTTTGAGAAGAGGATCTATCTTTCATTCCACCACCAATTGTTCCAACCAAGTCAGTTGAGAGCATCAATGAGATTAGGAAGATTGTGCAGGGTGTAAAGACTTGAATTAAGGGGATCGAGGATAAGGCCTACATCCATGCTGAGGAGTTAGCTTGAATTCATGATAAGGTGTTGGCCATCCTTTCTCAAATTCATTCCATAGAGAATACTTGGGAAGATGAGCATATTTATTAGGATGAGGAAATCTCTAACTTGCAGGAGCTGATGGAAACCCCTAGGCAAATCTTGGTTGATAGAAAGGTCATCGAAGAAGGAGCATATGATTTCTCTCAGTGGTATGGTGCAGTTCTCTTGGCAAAGGACATGTTTGAACATTTCAGTAAGGAGTCGGCTTGATTAAAGGGGATAGTTGAGAATATCTGACATGAGCTCTCCAATACCATTAAGGTTGGTTGGGGAGGAAATAATGATGGACAACATGAAGGGGAAATTGGAGGAGTTCTTTAGACTTAACTCTTTCATAAAAGATGATTTTGAGAACCTCTCTGCCTTCTCAATAAACATGCACACATCTCAAGATCTATTACCAGAATGGGAGGACAACCTGAAGAGATCAGAGCGAGTAGTGGTGTTGCTAGAATTCAGACAAGAATTAGCACCGAGTGTCAGCATTGATGAGTTGGAGGCCATATTGGGTAGATTCCAAGAATTCAATGTTAGAAATAGGGAATACTGAGAGGGGGGGTGAATCGGTATTCCACAAACTTGTACTTTTTTTCAATTATGGATATAACAGATAATCTTAATACATGCATAACATAGAAAGCTAAACAATGTGCATAGCAATAAAACAAAAGAACTCATAACACATTATTTGTTCTCGAGGAAACCCTGGCCAAGGGAAAACTCCGGTGGGGATGGTACCCACAAAGATCCACTAATCAAAAGTATCATGTTAAGGATGTTGACCCTGTTAGGAGTCTATTACAAGCATATAGTGTCTCAATCCTAATTAAGGGACTATAGGCCTTGTTAGAAGCCTCAACCCTGTTAGGAGTTGGTAGTACAAAATGTGATTACCAGATGAGCCCACTGCCCAAACAAGTAATGTATAATATTTACTGATTACAAAAGAGGTCAAGGTACATAATCTTATACTACTTGCATCAATATCTCTTTGTTGCTCTTTCACTATCACTATTACATATACATCATATTCTGCATCATATCACTATTACATTTTACAATTACATTTATACAAGTTATTAAGGCTAATAACTTTTCAAGTCAGCTGCCATATTATAGAATAACTTTACCCAAGGGTTAACATCTAGGATGTCATCCCTTTATATTGTTAAGTCATATTTTTGATAAACAAAATAATCCCTTAACTCTTTATCAATTCTATCTTCATATTATGTCTTGTCAGCTTGTCTTTGTCTTCAGTAAAACTATCATAACTCCTTCCATACATGCCGTACTAACTTGTGCTCTGAGGTGAGTCTTCAATAGTCACCATAGAGTCTATGTTCAAGTGCAAAATCACTGAACTTACTCCAATCAACATCACCAAACAAAACTATCTGTTGGTTCACTGGAAAAAATACATTGTATCATACTTAGACAATTTTACATTGCGCTCTGACATACTAGCTCTCTGACCTGTGCAATCTTCATGTAGATCATATGTTTCCATAATGACAACATCTATGTAACCAACTTGGCCAAATTGCCAACATTCAAATGCAGAGGTCAAAGGTAGATGCATTTAATGTATAGTGGACATACATGCAATGGTCATTTATGACACCTCACTCTCTTCTTGAGCATTCATGCATAGTGGTCATTTATTACCCACTACGGTAGTGGTTTCTTCCTTGCATTAAGTTATAGTCCCTTTTCTATGCCCTAACCCTAATTAGGGTTGAGATGGAAAAATCTGGGCCATTAGTTATTGTTTTGATCCAGACCTTTTGTTGTTTTTGAGGACCTATATAAAGGCCTCTTCTCATTTGTAAGGGAGTGAATTTTGAGATTATTTCTTATGAGCTATTGTGACAATAGAATTTTCATTGAATTATTGTAATGATCATTTGATGTTTCTTAATGCTTGCTTGGTTTCATAATTCTCTCAATTAGATTAAGTTTTGTAGGTAAAGTGTTATGATTTTTTTGGTGAATATAATGATGTTTTGATGAGTTGTTGTGGTTCATACTTTTGATTTTTTAGTGATTCTAAATCATTTTGCAAAGTTAGCCTAAACCCCATATCCATGTACTTAAATCCAATCATTCATATAAACCTTTGAAGATTGCAACAATCTATGTTTAGTTGTAGCTTGACTTGATGAAGTGGGACTTGGTAATTAAAGAACTCGTCCATCAATATATTTTCCTTGGCTATCATTACCCTTTGGATTAGATTAGGATCTTTGAACCCTAAATCCCTTTCATTTCTATATATCCGGTGAAACCCAAAAAAATAGTACTTAATTGAAAATATTTTTATAGTACCCATATTCATCATGACATAAAGGATTGAAAACATAAGGCCCCTTGTGATCATCAAAAAATCACATCAACACTAAGCTTATCCATGAGTCGAGGAACCTTGGAAGTTACCGTATGATCTTTTTGTAATCTTAGCATACACGATACTTTGTTTAATAGAGGATAAGATATCTTGATATTTTGTTCTACTATTTGGTGAGTCATAAAACACACATCAACAAAAACTAGAGTTAGAAGGAGGTCTTATACTGCAAGACATAATTTTGCATGTCATGAATTGATATGGTGCTTCCTCATAGAGACATCATACCATTTTTACAACCTAATCTTGGATTTGGAGATGACCAAGAAGATATCATCGCAAAATTGAACTCTCTCACTTGGAAAGTCAAGAGAAGTGTGCCTGAGTACATGCGAGTGAGTTTTGTGTTGGAAGAAGAAGAAGAAGAGAAATCTCAAATGATTGAAGTGACTATTCAAAGAGCATTGGTCATTCAAAGGAATCAATAGTCTGCAACACCTGTAAGAAGGTATTAAAGTAGATTTCATATACTGGAGTGCATTAATTCATTATCACCTTAGGTACACCAAAGAATCTTGAGATCCTCTCTGAGAGAAAAAGAACTAGAAGAACTAAATTTTGATCCAAAACCTAGGTAAGGCAAGAAAGAAGCATCTACAAGTTAGAACTCACCAAGTGCAGCTGGTCTTACAAGAAAATTTCAAACTCCACCACAACAACATCAGACACAAGGGACCACTCAAGGAGTTCAACAAGGAGCTTCACAAATTCAATATTTGATAGTACATATACCTATACAGTAGTGGTTTCTTCCTTGCATTAAGTTATATTCCCTTTTCTATGCCCTAACCCTAATTAGCATTGAGGTGGCAAAATCTGGGCCATTGGTTATTGTTTTTATCTATGCCTTTCATTATTTTCGAGGACCTATATAAAGGCCTCTTCTTCTCATTTGTAAGAGAGTGAATTTTGAGATTGTTGCTTATGAGCTATTGAGACAACAGAATTTTCATTAAAGTGTGGTGATCATTTGATGTGTCTTAATGCTTGCTTGGTTTCATAATTCTCTCAATTAGATTAAGTTTTGTAGGTAAGGTGTTATGATTGTTTTGGAGAATATAATGATGTTTTGATGAGTTCTTATGGTTCATATTTTTGACATTTTAGTGATTCTAAATCGTTGTGCAAATTTAGCCTGAACCCCATATCCATGTACTTAAATCCAATCATTCATACAAACCTTTGAATATTACACCAGTATACGTGTAGTTGTAGCTTGACTTGGTGAAGCGGGACTTGGTAATTAAAGAACTCATCCATCAGTATAATTTCATTGGCTATCATTACCCTTAGGATTAGATTAGGATCTATGAACCCTAAACTCCTTTCATTTATGCATATCCAGTGAAAACCCAAAAAAATAGTACTTAATTGAAAATATTTTGATAGTACCCATATTCATCATGACATAAAGGATTGGAAATGTAAGGCCCCTTGTGATGAATTGATATGGTGCTTCCGCATAGAGACATCATACCAGTTTTATAGCCTAATCTTAGATTTGGAAACGACCAAGAAGACATCATCATAGGATTGAACACTCTCACCTAGAAAGTCAAGAGAAATGCACCTGAGTACATGTGAGTGAGCTTTGTGTTAGAAGAAGAAGAAGAGAAATCTCAAAGGATTGAAGTGACTATTCGAAGAGCATTGGTCGTTCAAAGGAATCAATAGCCTTTGGAACCTATAAGAAGGTATTAAAGCAAATTTCACATAGTGGAGCACATTAATTCATTCTCACCTGAGGTACACCAAAGAATCTTGAGTTCCACTCTAGGAGAAAAAGAACTAGAAGAACTAAATTTTGATCCAAAGCCTAGGCGAGGAAAGAAAGAAGAATCTACAAGTCAGAACTCACCAAGTGTAGCTGATCTTACGAGATAATTTCAAACTCCACCACAACAATGTCAAACATAAGGGACCACTCAAGAAGTTCAACAAGGAGCTACACAAATTCAACAGTTGATAGTAGAGATACCTATACAAGCCATTTTACCTGTAGTAGCCCAACAACAAGTTCCAGTGATGGCACAACAATGGCTACCACAGAATGCATCACCTCTTGCAACATTTACTGCTAACAATCATATGCCAAAAAATCGTAAGCATTTCTACTCTAAATTATTTGTGAATGATGTCAACTGCACTACTGATAAACATGTAAAGATTTTTGAAGATGCTTTGTAGAATAAAAATGTTCAAGATGAAGACGTGGCATGCCAATTGTTCCCATATTCATTGGGTGAACAAGAATTTTATTTGTATATTAATTTACCCCCAAATTCAATCTGAACATGGCAAGATATGAAGGATGCATTCTTGGGGAAGTTCAGATTGCCTATCACCCCTGCTGAATTGTATAGGAAATTCATTGAGATAAGAAGATAAGAGCGTGAACCTATTAGGGCTTTCAATAATAGATTTCAAAGTTCCTATTCACAGTTGTGTGATTATTTTCATATAAATAATGATGTTGCAAGATCTATTTACTATGCAGCCTTGGATTGCTTCATGTCTATGTTCATCTAGAAGACTCATCTAACTCCCACCAATTTGATTCAAGCATATGCTTAGGCTGAGATGATCAGTTTAGAGTCACCAGCAACTGTTGTTGGAGCACCTGGTTACTTTGGGAATGCTAATACATTGAATCAAGGGATGTTGAGCTATGCTCCTACTCTTAATCCCATTCCTACTCCTTCTAATTAGCTAGTACCACATCTGGGAGCTCTGATATATCACACAATGCCCACACAACCTATCTATCTTCAAAATAGGACCACTTCCACAAGGACTCAAGAAGAACAAGATGAAATGAAAGACTTACTAGAATAAGTCAAGAAGTTTTCAACTGAGGTAACTTACCTCATAAATCATAATAATCAACTACAGAACTCACAAAGGAATTATCAATCACATCAAGGAAATAACTGAGGGTATCAAGGAAATCCTTCGGCTCACCATAAGAATCACCAAGATAACAATCAAGGATACCAAAACAACAATCAAGGTTATCAAGCAAATAGTTTTGGGTATCGAAGTAACAATCAAGGGTACCATAAAAGGTCATGGAATACAAATTTGAACAATGGTGGAGTTCCTTCACCATTGGACAATTCGCCAGCTTTTGAAAGTTTTTCTAGCAGAAGTAGCATTGTCTAGATGGTGTAGGTTGCATGAAACAAATCAACATTCTTAGTTACAATGCCAAGAGTTTCAAAGAGAAGCTAATATCTTCAAAGGAGAAGTTAGAAACACTACAGCACCTAAAAATCCTCCACCTACATGCTATGAACTAGTACATGCTACCAGATACAACCAGGTGCTAGTCTTTGATGATTTCAAGTTTCCTCCTCCTGATTCTCAGGATTACATGCCTATACAAACTAATTATAAATTCCCACATGCATCATAAAATGGTCATGTGGAGGCCCCATGATATCAAGTTGCTCCAGAGAATCAGCCTCCACCTATTTCTCCAAATGAGCCATTGTAGAGGGACAACTTTATTTTCCCTCCACTTTACAATAGTGTCCTAGTGGAAGGAGTAAGTGAAGTTCAATATTTTCAATAGACATCTAGAAATGTTGCATTAAAGACTTATCAGAGAAATTATAGAAATCATGAGCCATTGACAATGTCAACTCCTCCAAACAGCTTTACAACTCCTCCACATCCAAATACTAGTAATACTCCAAGTCTTCTCAGAGATTCATTCGAGTATCGACATCCTAGTAATTCACAAGGAGAAAGAGGTCAGTCTATCACTACCAATACTATACAGAATCAAAAAGGGTAACTTGTGGTGCATTCTACTATACAAAATGGAGGACAAAAGCAAAATCAAGAATAAGGGCAGAAAGAAAATCCTCCTAGGGAGGAATTCAAGAGGTTGATTTCTTGCCTACTGGAGGAATTTAAGAAGATAAAATTAAGTCTTTCATTGTATGTGTACACACTAAAATGGTGCACTTCTATGAACCATTACTTGCAAGGTTACTCAACAATGAGGCCTCACAAAGTGGCTCATAGCTCTCTATGCATGGAGTTGTAAAGGACTTATGAGTTTTGCTCTCAGCTAGAGCTACAAGAATGTGACCTTGCTAGTCAACCATGCAATGAGAGATTCAAGTGAAGACAAGGGCAAGAGTGCCAATTTCTCCAAGAATCTAAATGAAAAATGCAATGCCAATGCAACTAGTATGAATGTGCAAGACTAATCTATCAAATGAAGTGAAAACTAAACTATGAAAAGAAGTACAATAGATTCCAAGCCCCTAATTAAGCTATGTGAGATCTATTCTATTGCATAAAAGGAAATCTAATCTATGATGCCATGATCATGCAACTAAGAATGGAAATATGCAACTACAATGAAATGCAACAAGTCTTCAATATCTTCAAACTCCAAATGCACCTAAAACCTACAGCATAACATTAGCATAAAACATAGATATGCAAATGAAGGAGAGAGCTCTCCTTTTATAAGAAATGAGGTGAAATGGACCATGGAGATTAAGAGGCAAAAAATCTTAATCAGCGGTGGAGCTTGAAAGAGGAGCAATCCATGTGCACAAGTATCCTCCAATGAGAGTGAAGTGTTGACTTTTGAGCCTCATGTGAGACAAAAGTGCTTTTTTCCTTTTTTATAAAATATGAATAATGTTTTATTTGTGCAACTTAGGATAAGAGGAAAGTGGGGCTTTTTATTTAATTGAAAGGGGAGGAAATATTCCTTTTAATTAAATAAAGACTTAGGATACATGGTTAGCCCATAGGATAAAATCTAATATATGATCGAAATTAAGATTTGATCAAGAAATTGATATTGTTGGAAATATTGATTATTGATAAAACTGATTCAGGATTGATAAATCAAATAAATGGGGCCCAAAGTCTAGGCGACCATTTTTGGGTGCATACATTTGCCCCTCTTTGACTAATGTGTGATTGATTTGGGAACACATGCAGTCAAAGAATGAAGTTGAAATGTGAGATCGATCTGGGATCACAAAACAACTCAGATATGAGGTCGATTCGGGATCACATCTGGACAAACATAAACAAAAGCTTAGACCAACACCATCGCTGCTAGGTGCAAATCAAGCTTTAGACAAAACTATCACCGTCGCTGCTAAGCAATAATCAATGTCTAAAAATGGGAGATAAGAATCTCAAATTTTGAGCAAAAGCTCACAAAAGATGTCTGAATCAGGAAAATCAAGAGAATTAGGGATGAGAATCCCATAAATACTGCCCCTTCGGAATCGAAATCGAAATCAAGTAGAGGAGAGACAGAAAATTGATAAGGTTGATCAAATCACAATCGAATGTAAGGGTCAAATAGGTTAACCATTAGGCAATAGAACATGCCCCAGCCTGACTGGAAAGATGCAGTCAAACGTGAGAAATGAGGAAATGGAATGAATATGAATGAAAGTTTAGAAGTTTGGAAGACATGAAAAGGAAGGAATGACGATGCCCCAGCAAAGATTAAAAGATTAGGTCTCAAAAGATCAGCCAACTGCGCAGAAGGGGGGAAGATTTTGAAATGTGATTTTGACTATCAAGATGGCCTCGAATTTTGATTTCGAGTCTGAAAATGGATCCAGAATGTCGAAATTAGCTAGGGGTGCAATTTTCGCACAATTCCGAGGTGTTTTGGAAATGAGGTCAAAAAGTCAAAAGACTATAAAAGGGGTCAAAATGTCATTTTCAAAAATCATTTGTCTTTTAGCGATTTGAGAATTTCAGAGCTTTAGAGAGAGAAAATGGCCCAGCAAGCAGGAGTTCCCGTCCACAGGCATCGATTCGAGCGCGCCCGGTTGCACAACCGGCCACCACATTATCCTGCCCCGGTATGTTTTCAAAAAACTCGAGCTTGTTGGTCATTTTTAGCATTTAATAGCTTTTTTAGCACATTTTTTCAAATTTTAAATTTCAAAATTTTTTCTTAGGTGAAATATCGCACGATACTTTAGAAGTATCGCGCGCTTTGGGGAGAAGTATCGCGCGATACTTCGCGTGCCCCAAAAGTATCGCGTGACCTTAGACACCAGTATCGCACGATACTGGGTGAAAGATCGCACGATACTGGGTGAAGTATCGCGTGATATAAGGTTTATCGCCTCACTATAGGGAGAAGTATCGCGTGATACTTCTCCAGAAAAGGAATATCGCCCAGCATAAAATATTGATTTTTAATGCATTTTTTAGCAAAAATGACATGGGTCTAGACAATGTTACATTTTTAAGATGTTTTATACTGAGTTTTTGGACATCCATCATGATATTTGCTAACAACGGGCTTGGTTTTGACTTGCAGGAGGTTTTTTCGGTGCTCATCATCAGAGCGCCAAAGGTGACAGGATTACGGTGTGTCCGAGATCTGGATGATCCGGGCAATGCCGACCTCAGGGTGATGGGATTCCAGTATCTGTTGAGGTACCCATATATCCGAGCAGACCATGGGTTGTTGACTGCGCTGGCCAAGAGATGGCACAGCGAGCACAACACCTTCCACCTTCCTACAGGTGAGGCATCCATCACACTGGAGGATGTCTATAGGATCCTCTGAGTTCCATGCCATGGAGAGCCTATAAGTATAATCATGTTTTTGAGATAGTCATGTAAAATGTAATGTTTCCAAAAGATGAAAACTAACATGATTTATGTGTTGTCACAGGTATACTACGATCAGGATGCCACTGAGGGGCGTCCATTGATTCAGGAGATGTTTTAGGATGTGACTATCCTGGACAGGCATGTCAGCTGGGAGCGACTGCTTGATAATTTTGGCAGAGATTATCCGATGCCATGCATTGTGGCCTCTATCATTTCACAGATCCTGATGACTGATCGCAGTCAGAAGGGATTCCCGCTTGGATGGGGCAGGTTATTGGTAGACTTGGTAGGCAGGCCCCGACGGATGGCATGGGGGCCTGTGATCCTGGCAGAGATGTATCATGAGCTGCACGAGATCGTCTACAGGGATGGTCCGACATGGGCATGTGGTGCCATCCTGGCACAGGTATGGGCATGGGAGCACATTGCTGTGGTGCGCCCCAGGGTTCAGCCGAGGGAGAGGAGGTACCCCTACATTTATAGGTACATCGAGTTTATATCACATGCCCATTCTGGGGATGTGACCTATTATCGGCGGATTTTGGATGAGATAGCCTCATTCACATGGAGGCCGTATAGGGAGGTTGAGGTTTGGGGGGATGCAGTGGATGAGTTGAGTTACATGCTGTGTAGTCAGCCACTGGTAGGTCGATATGCAGAGATCGTAGAGAGATTCTGCATCACTCAGGTGTGGCGGCAGTTTGAGAGGCAGCAGCGAATCTTGATAGAGACTACTACATATGCCAGGGCTAGGGATGAGGAGGGGCATGGGTGGCTACCCATGCTGGATTATCAGCAGGCTGTCGCAGAGACAGCAGCTATCAGGAGTGAGCCTTGGGATTATTTTCCAGATGTGGCAGACACAGGGGCTGATGGAGCCTACAAAGCAGAGCGGCGGAGGGTACCATTCCCTCGGTTTACAGTACCAGATGTACAGGTGCCAGCGCTGGGAGGAGACGGAGGGGACGGAGGGGACGGAGGAGGGGAGGGAGGGGATGGAGGAGATGGCAGGAGGGGGAGAGGGAGGAGGATGGAGAGAGGAGAGGGGTCGAGATCAGGTGGTCGGAAACGGTCACGGGGATAGCGGTCAGCGACACCTGAGGAGGAGGTGAGACCAGCTCGTCGGCAGGCAGAGGCACAGCAGGAGCAGCCTGCGGGGGGAGAGGACCTGAGAGCCCAGATACAGGCTTAGGAGGTAGAGATACAGTAGCTGCGGACCACTATAGCCGTGAGAGATCAGCAGCTCCTGGATCTGAGGGTAGAGCGGGATCAGTAGATAGCTGATCTCAGAGCAGAGATAGCACACCGTGAGGCGATGGCACAGGTCGAGGCACTAGAGCTCCGACGAGAGTCAGCGAGAGCTGCCTATTATCATGGGTTATATCTGCAGGCCATCCCAGAGGGTGAGAGAGCACCATCATACTCTCAGTGGGTAGGGGTATCAAATGTGGTACTCGATAGGAGAGCTATGCCTCCTCCACCACCATGAGCTCCTCACGAGGGTGGTAGTGAGTCTTAGGGTTAGGTCTTAGATTTTTTAGACATATTTTGAGACTATTGATCCAGATTTTGGGATCCCATGACATTGTATATGAGATTACTGGATGTTCGATGTATCATGTGTATTTATCTCATTTGTGATGGATGTATCAGTTTATGTATATTGTCTTGTCATTTTGCTCAAAATACTTGTGCTTATGTATGTTCTCTCTCATAGATGTATGTTTAATTCTCATGTGTATGATATAGACTCATGTTTCTCAAAAATGACAATTTTTGATATAGATATGATGATGTGATTAACCCCTTGTGATGAACAGGAACAAAGTTGAGATGAAAAAGATAAGGAGCGAAAGACATGATCAAGAAGGAGAGAAGGTGAGCGCAGTCGACTGACAGGTCCACGTAGGATGAAAAGGAGAGCTCCTTCCATATGCAAAATGCAAAACTAATCTAACATGACCCTAAAAATGCAAGCTACTATGAAAGTGGTTGACTTGCAAGGTCACAACGCTTATAGACATCTAATTATCATCATTGAGCGTTATTGGTAGCATCATAAGATCATACAATGCACACTAGCGTAACTATGTGGATATGAATATGATCTTTATCAGATAGAAATGTGGAAATCCCACCTAGGCATCAAAGACATGTAGGTCAAGATGACTAGTGCAGTGAGATTACCTAAGTTTACTATAGCGAGATTATGCTTGCATCAGAACATAAAAAGGTCAAGATGGCTATAAGCATGCACTCGCAAAACAGTCAAGGATAATACCTTGTCAATCCATAGTGTCAAGTAGGACCAGCATAAATGCTCATGACAGTTAGGATAAACAAAATATACCCACAAGCAGATAAAGAAAGAAAACATGTTCTCATTCCCTCAGTCTTCTAGCTATGCATCATCGAAAACTTCTCAGGGAGAGACCACTCATCAAAGAAATCCTCATAGATAGCACACAAAGAAAAATAAAGTCATCATATCATCATCGAGTTGATTGTTTAAGTGCGTGTGTGTTGGTCATAGAGTCAGACTCTGAGTATCGCATCTGCACATGAGCACTATCGCATTATACTTAGACTATAGCCAAGACATCTAATAAGTGTTAAGAAACACTCGACACAAGGGTAGTGTTGAAAAACACTATTTGGGGTGGTGTTGAAAAACACCTGTTGTGAAATGCCCCAAGAGACAAACACACCTAAGAGACCAATGCTAACAGTTATGCTCCCTAGACAAAGACAAAGACCAATTCCAGACTAGGCCAAATAAGGTCAAGGCATGATAGAAAGTGGTTAAGTGTCGAGGACGCATGCTAACAAATAGGGGTGCAAAGGCCTCAAGTAGCACCTGTTTCCAGGTTTTCACCACTTGGATTCTTTTTTATCATTTTTTAATTTTTTTTGTATTTTTGCTACCAAGGCGCCTATTGCTAGGTTTTCACCAAGGCACTTTTTCTATTTTTTTTTTATTTTATTTTTTTTTTGAATTTTTGAATATTTGATTTTTTTTGTATTTTTTAGGACTTTATATGCTTTTTAGGATTTTTTTCAGCATCATATATCAATTTTTTTAGAATTTTTTTCAGGATCAATAAGTATGTACAACGGATGCCCCCAGACAGAACGGACATCAAGGATAGAACTTCTTGAGGTGCACAATGTTGATGGGATCAGGGAGCTATTCTCCACTAGGATCTGACAGTAAATACACACTAGTACCAAAAGCAGCTGTGATGACATATGGTCCAAGCCAGTTAGGTTCAAACTTGCCCTTTTGCTCTCTATTTTGTTGGTTCTTAGGGTTCTCTCGTAAAACAAGATCACCTATTTGAAATTCTCTAGGGCACACCTTCTTGTTGAATGCCTTGGATATACACTTCTGATACACTCTCATATGATCAAAGGAAGCCTTACGCTTCTCATCTAGAAGTTCTAATTCCTGTAACCTCATGGCGCGGTAATCCTCATCTGTAATCAAACCTTTGAGTGAGACTCTAAGGGATGGTATCTCGACTTCTAAAGGCAATATTGCTTCAGCGCCATAGGTGAGAGAGAAAGGAGTGGCTCCTGTAGGTGTGCGAATGCTTGTTCTGTAAGCCTATAGTGCTGGATTGATTTGTAAGTGCCAATCCCTACCATTCTTGTGTACTGTTCTATGAAGAATCTTAAGAATGGTTTTGTTAGAAGCTTCTGCCTATCCGTTTCCCTGTGGAAAATAGATGGAGGACCAATGTTGCTTGATTTTAAACTTTTTGCATAGGTGCTTGAGGTCCTTATTCTTAAATTGACCTCCATTGTTAGTAATGATCTCAGAAGGCACTCCAGATCGGCAAATGATATGATTCAAGATGAACAAAGAAATGGTCCTTCCTGAAGCAACAAAAAGTGGTACCGCCTCCACCCATTTTGTGAAGTAGTCAGTGGCAGTAATAATGAACTTGTGTCCACCTGATGAGTTGGGATGAATCTGCCCAACCAGATCAAAGGCCCAGCGCTGAAATGGCCAATGAGAAATAGAAGGAATCAGCTCCCTACCTGGAGCATGAATCAGGTTGCCATGTTTCTGACATTTTTCACATGACTTAGCAAAGGTGACTTCGTCCATCTGCATTGTGGGCCAATAATATTCCACCCCAAGCAACCTTCGGGCCATGGCAAGACCATTATAATGTCCACCACAAATGCCCTCATGGATGTCAGCTAACGTTTGGTTGGATTCCTCCTTTTCCAAGCACCTAAGGAGTGTCCCATCTAAACCCCTCCTATATAAATCACCAGAGATGAGGGTGTGGCGAGAGGTGTTACGGATGAGGTTTCGGCATTCAGAGTGGGTGAATGTGTCAGGGATGATGCCATCACGAAGATATGAATAGATAGCACCATATCGGGAAGACTCGTGTGTGATAATGGCACAAATGACACGGCTTTCAGATGAGTCAAAGATGGGATGGTGTAGCTCTTCCACCAGGAATTCAAATCTGGATTCATGTGTCTCCAACTGAAGAAGTGAAGCTAATGTGGCCATGGCATCTGCAGCTTTGTTCTCTGTCCTAGGGATTTGTTGAAATGTCACAAAGGTGAAATAGCGTCTCAAAGAATCAACCATCTTTTTGTAGGGTATCAATTTGTCATCCTTGGTTTGATACTCTTCATTGACTTGGTTGATGATTAACTGGGAATCCCCAAAGACATGTAATTCTGTGATGTTCCATTCTATAGCCATTCTCAAGCCATTAGTTAAAGCTTCATATTCTGTAATATTATTGGTACATGGGAATAATAGTTTGTAAGACTTCGGAATGTTGTACCCATGTGGAGAAACAAATAACACTCCAGCACCTGATCCATTTTGCATGCGGGAACCATCAAAGAATATTGTCCAAGTGCGAGTAGTTGTATACAAGATGTGTTCATCTGGGAATTCCACTTGGACTGGCATACTATCTTGGATTGGAAAATCAGCTAATTGGTCAGCAATAGCTTGCCCTTTTATTGCCTTCCTTTCAACGTACTCTATGTCAAATTCAGTGAGGACCATCATCCATTTAGCAAGTCTACCCGTCAGGGCAGCCTTACTAAGCAAGTATTTAAGGGGATCAATTTTGGCAACCAAATGTATGGTATGAGCGAGCATGTAGTGGCGCAACTTTTGAGAAGCAAACACCACCACGAGACAAGACTTCTCAATATTATTGTAATTGATCTCATAAGAGACTAGAGTACGGCTGATATAGTAGATGGCCTGTTCTTTCCCAGTATCATCTGTTTGAGCCAATAATGCCCCCAGGGAAGTGTCTGTAGCTGAAATATATAGGATCAATGGTTTCCCTGGAATAGGAGGCATTAGGATTGGAGGATTGGCCAAGTATTGTTTGATCTGATCTAGGCTCTTTTGACAATCCTCGTTCCAAACACAAGAAGCACCCTTATGCAATGTCTTGTTGAAGGGTTGCACTCTATCTGCAAGCTGAGAAATAAACCTCCTAATTGATTGAAGACGTCCTTGAAGACTTCTCATTTGGCTGATATTTCAAGGAGGTGGCATATCTAGGATTGCTTGGACCTTTTCAGGGTCAACCTCGATACCTTTTGCTGATATTATGAATCCTAAAAGTTTGCCTGAGGTGACGCCAAATGTGCACTTCTTTGGATTCAATCTGAGTTGAAATTGTTCCATACGATCTAGAATTACTTCCAGATCATTGAGGTGTGTGTCCCTTTTTCTTGATTTTTCTAGGGTATCATCCACATAATCTTCCATATTTTTGTGCATCGTATCATGAAAGATAGTCATCATAGCTCTTTGGTAGGTTGCTCCTGCATTCTTTAACCCGAATGGCATGACGTTCCAGCAGTAGGTTCCCCATGCACATGTGAATGCTATTTTCTCTTGGTCTTCAGGAGCTATTTTGATTTGATTATACCCTGAGAAACCATCCATTAGGGAATATATGTCATAGCCCGCCGTCATGTCCACTATCATGTCAATGTTTGGAAGTGGAAAATCATCCTTTGGGCAGGCTTTGTTTAGATCTCTAAAATCTGTGCAGACATGAATGGACCCATCATGTTTGGAGACCGGTACTATGTTTGAGATCCATTCTACATAATCAATGGCTCTAATAAATCCAGCTCTCAAAAGTTTTTCTAATTCTCCTTTGACGAGTAGAGCTACATGTGGATGCATTTTTCTTAATCTCTGTTTTACTAGCTTGACTCCTGGAGCTATGGATAAGTGATGCATTATGAGATTTGTGTCAAGCCCTGGCATGTCTGAGTAGGTCCATGCAAAATTAATTTTCTTTTTCTGTAAAAACTATACATATGCCTTGGTCTCTTCCTCTGATAAAGACTGAGCAAGATGGACTATCTGAGGATTTTCTTCTGTGTTTAAATTGACCGGCTTTGTTGGTTCAATCAATATTGATGATTTATCCTGGAAATAAATCGGCAAGTTATTAAGTACCCCATCCTTAGGTGCCTCAAAGAGGTTTTCACCTTCGGATGTGTCATTTCTTTTTACTATTTTTGGTTCTGACACCGCCACAAAGTGGTTTTCGCCATCAGACCTATTTTTCTTTTTCTCTTTTGTTTTGAGACTGAGGTACTTAATATCAGGCTCTGTCATGCTGGTTGTTGGTTCACTGGTGGAAGAAGCCACGGGTTCAAGAGCATTCAGATAGCAAGCAATTTCATAATCATTGTGAAATGTGAGGAATGTGGGCTCTTGGTGGCGCTGAGACCAGTCAATCAGGTCAAAGTGAACAAGGGGTAAGTCAATGGTGGGTTTGATATTGTTAATGCGAAAGGTGTCATCTCTGGTGACCATATAATCAGAGTTCATCAAGTCTTCTCCTAAGATACCTGAATTAGGACGCATCCTATCAAATGAAGCATCATCTACTAAGGCGATTTGAGGAGGGCAATCCTCTAGTCTGACACTAGGGTCGTTAGTCGCATCAGGTTGGGTACTATAGGCATGGATAATATCCACGTCTAGATCAATTGTTGCATCTGAAAGCGAATCCCATTCATATTCATGGGAGTCTGTCTCTGAGTCATCATTTAGGCCTCGTGATGTAGAAGCCTCAAGGTTAGGAAGGGTTTCCCCCTCTCTAGTGCTAGTATTGGTACTATCCGTCGCAGCTAGGACAGTAATACTTTCCTTTGTCGATCTAGCAGTCGTACAGTCACTATCCATCGCAGCTGGGATAGTAGGACTATTAAGCATCAAATCTGTGGAATCTCCCCAAAGGAGATTCATTGAGGGCACCCAATCATTAGACACATCTTGTTGGTTGGAAAGATCAGGCGTATAATCTGCATCACTGTCATTGTCCGTCGTAGCTGGGACAGGGACACCTTTCTTCTTCTTATTCTCAAAACCTAAGCCAATCGTGGACTTGTTCTTTCATCCAAAAAGAGCATGATCAAGAGGCTCAGCTTTAGCGTCCAGCCTATGACTAAGGGGACCAAATCCCGAATATCCCATATTTTTAACCAGTGTATACCCTTTCCCATAAGTTTCAGGTGAAGGAGCAAAATTCTCGTTATGTTTGTATTTCTCCTCATGATATATCCAGTCCCTTACAGCAACTTCCTCTTTCTCTTCTTGAATGGGGACCGAAGACTCGATAAATTTCCCAAATAACGTCATTGCTGATGACGAAGGCTTCATATTTGGGGATGGTCTCCCATAAGACCTAGGAGAGATTGGCATTTTTGTAAAAGAATCAATCTTATAATCTCCCATCCCAAGGTCCATGGTCTTGAATTTCTGCTTGCATTGTTCAAGTGAACTGCTAGGATTGTCAGCTTCCCTATTCAAAGGTACATGTGATCCTGCAGACATGTTATTAATTGATAGAGCACTATCTCCAAGGATGCAAACTTCTACACCGTTATGGGGAAACTTTACACACTGGTGATATGTTGATGGGACTGCTTGCATTTCGTGTATCCATGGCCTACCTAGCAGAATGTTGTAGGCTAGAGGTCCAACATCAACAATTTGGAATAATATATCTTTTTCTACGGGACCAATGTGAATAGGCAAAACAGCCAATCCCTTGGAACTTCTTTCTGCTTCGTCATATGCTTTGATTGTGATCCTTTTCTTTGTGTCAATGACGTTCTCAAAATACCCTAGAGCTAGCAGCAAACTCAGGGTACAAATATTGAGCCCCGCACCCCCATCTATCAGTACACGCCTAACACGGGTTTTATGAATCATGACTTCGATGTGTAAGGCCAAATTATGTGGGTGACTAATGGATTTGTCATCTTCTTCTGAGAAGGTGAGGAAATGAGGGCTAGCCAAATGGTTGACCATGTTTTGGAATTGGTCAATATCTAAGTTATTAGGGACATTGGTTGCTCGCAAAGCATCCTCGAGGACGTGCTTGTGCTTAGGAGATAATTCTAAAAGCTCAAAAATGGATATCTGAGTGGGTGTACGTTGTAGCTGGTTAATAAGATTATAATTGGAATCAGGACCAACGGCAAATTTGGGAGGAGCACCTTTGGACACAGGCTGTTTAGACTTGCTAGTGCTAGGACCTTTAATGATAATGGGTGCTTGGGCCTGACCCCTAGTGACAGCATTGAGGGACTGGGGTATTCCTTGTGAGTGAGGACCTCTTATCACCACAGCGGGTCTTTCATTAGTCATAGGAGTTGAGTCCACATTATGTCCATAAGGATCTTTCTTTCTCACCATGTTGATGTTATCGTCAGCCACTTCAAGCATGTTAATCACATTGTCAGCATGTGTGTATGTATAGTTAATAGCCGCCTTGCCATTCTTACTGCTAGAATTCTCTCCTTTTTCATATTTAGGCAAGGGCTCTTTAAAGGCTTTATGGTCTGCATTAGTGGTTAACCCATCCACTTGTAATTGTCCTTTCTCAATAAGGTCTTGGACAAGATGCTTGAGTTTAAAATAATTTTCTATGTTGTGTCCAATCCCATTATGGAAAACGCAAAAAGCCTTAGCATCCCACCAATGAGGTAAAGGATCCGGTATTTGATGTTTTGTAGGATCCTATGGGTGCACCAAATTATGAGCAACTAGTGTCTTGAAAACATCTGCATAAGATTCTCCCAATTTAGTAAATTGTCTTTTCTCCGTTTTAGATCTCTTTTGATACTTAGGTTTGTCTTGTTGCGTTGAAGACGTTTGCAACTTCATAGCTTGAACTGCATGAGAGAGGTTAAGAACTCCTTCATTTTTGACCTGAGATGAATCAACAACTCCGTCGTTGACCACTTGCTTGTTTTTGTTCCAATAGGAGTTCTTTTTGTCCTTGTTACCATTAGTATTGTTATTTTGGCTATTGTTGTTATTTGTTGGTTTAGCCAAAATTCTTTGTTCTTTTAGGACATCCTCAATGCGGCATGCCACCTCTACCATAGTATCAAAGGAATTAAATGGGATTTTCTTGACTTCATATCTGAGTTCTGGTATTAGATTGTTCACAATGATATCAATTCTCTCTTCTTCAAGGATTGTCCTTGGGTATTTCGAACACAATCGCCTCCATCGTTGTAAAAAGGTGACAAAAGATTCCCCTTGATTTTGTTTAAGTTTACACAAATCAAGCATGGTGACCGACCTAGATAAGTTGTAAGCGAAATGTTGAACAAATCTTTGGACAAGTTCTTTAAATGTCTTTACTGGAGGGGAAAGGTTGGTGAACCACTCCATGGCTTGACCTTTTAAACTCCTTGGGAATAATCTCAGCAAGTAGGAGTCGTCATGGTGAAAGGAAAAGCTCATTATGTAGAATTGTCGAACATGGTCGTGAGGGTCACCAGTGCCATCATATTTGTCGTATGTTGGGAATTCAACTTTCTTAGGAAATTCTACCATCACCACACTTTTGTCAATGGGGTTAGGACATATGGAGTCCAAATGAAATGTGCTCTTGGGAGCCTTCATCCTGTCTATATCCTTTTGCATTTGTAAGATCACCTCATCAGTTGAAGGATTCTGTTTCTTGATTTTTTGGTGAACATCAAAATTATATGGAACTTTAGCGCCTTTTTTGATAAGACTTTCCAAGAATTGGTCTTTGTTTTGTTCCACGTATTGCTCCACATAGGCTTGAAAGGATGGTTCTTGTTGCATAGTCATGAAGTCCATATGATCAAATTTAGCATAACTACCTCCATGTTGTGAGCCATGATGTACTCATTGGGAGGGTTGCTTTGAATGTCTATGAGATGACTGTCTCCTATGATGGTCATATCTTGAGGTCCTTCTTCCTCTAGGACTTGGGGATCGTGAGGGTGTCTTTGATCTTCTTCGAGGGCTAGGGGAAGGGGTAGATGGGGGCGAGTTGGTCCCACTATTGGCTCCCCTCTCATTAAATCGGCTTTGGAGTTGTTGTGCATAGAGTCTATCTTCTTCTTCTTGGGTGACTCTTTTCTGTATATCCAACAATGCACGTTCATCTTCCTCTAGTTGTCGGAATTTTTCCTTTTTAGCAGCCTGTTCATCTAAGTAGGCTTGCTTCTCTCTCTCAATGATTTTCAATCTTGTATTTGCATATCGAGAGGTGTCTTTAAGTGGGGAGGTTTGTCTTGAATGCCTTATTGCATTAGCTGCGTTGATATGGTGATCACTAGATTCGTTGTTCTGGTCTTCATGTTGTGACCCTGAATCTGAGTGAGCTTGCTTATGCTGTCTTTCGGCTCGTTGATGAGCATCAAATACCTCACATTGTTAGGAGGTGACCTGGGTGGACTGGCATGAGAAGAACCACCATACTCTCATCTGTGTCGTTGGAAGATATCCTCAAGAGTTTGATTCATGGCTTCTCTTTGTTGTCGGGTGAAAGTGTAACTCATGTCCATACTTGATGAAAGTGGTACAAAAGAGGTGCTCACTTCACTAGGATTAGCTTCTGGATTAAAACAAACCTCGGATTCACTCTTAGGAGATTGGTCAAAAAGGGGTCCTTTTCCCTTAGGTTGTCGACGAGTCTTGACAGGTGGTAACTGGCTAAAGGCAACAGGGGGTCGCTTCCCTTGATTAACTTGGTACCTTGTTGTAACTGACATGAAAGAGAGATATTCTCAATGATAAGGTGACCTTTCAAAGTGTCAACACCAAACTAGGATAATCGAAGTCCTCTATTGTCCAAAGAGAAATGAAAAGAAAAAAGAGGGCTTTACCAACACTGTCAAAGAGGTGCTTCAAATCAAAGGGTGACTACCCTTGCACTTTTGAATCAGGAGGTTGGACTAGGCCAAAAGATAATTGAAATTGAGATGAAAATGAAAGTGATTTGGACAATAAGAGAACTAAAATTTTCTCAGAATATAGCTAACAATTTTAAAGATGAACCTTGGCACCAAGAATGGCTTTCTAACTTGATAATTATTCCAAAGTGACTTTGTAAATCAAATGATGCTATCCCGGAGGACTAAAAACCAGAAATTTGGAGTCAAGACAGATGTCAAATGTCAGGGTGAGAAGCCTGCTCTAAGACTTAGCCTAATTGACAGCAACTGAAACTGACCAAAATTTAAGCACGGCAAAAATAAACCAGGCGATATACTCCAGGTTACTGGGGCGATAAACCTACACCCGCGTGATACTTCACCCTAAGCCAGGTGATACTTCTTAATACTGGCAGGCGATATACTCCAGGCAGGCCAGGCGATAGTCCGTCAGGGGTGAACTATCGCGCGATATTTCTCTTCAAAGGGGGCGATATTTCTAGCATGCACGAAGTATCGCGCGATACTTCGCCTTACAAGGCGCGATACTGTTGCAGAATTATTTAACTCGTGACCAGAATTGTGTGAAATTTGCATTTTTGGGTCTGTTTGGTCAAAATTTCCAGTTTGAGGGTTGATGTTTTCAATTTCAGTCTCAATATCAGCAGAATTTCAGCAGGTTTTCAAACAGCAAGGGATCAAACATGGTCTCAAACACTTGAAACAAGGGCAAAAGCAACCTTGCCAAGAATGTACACACTAAAATGGTGCACTTCTATGAACCATTACTTGCAAGGTTACTCAACAATGAGGCCTCACAAAGCGGCTCATAGCTCTCTATGCATGGAGTTGTAAAGGACTTATGAGTTTTGCTCTCAGCTAGAGCTACAAGAATGTGATCTTGCTAGTCAACCATGCAATGAGAGATTCAAGTGAAGACAAGGGCAAGAGTGCCAATGTCCCCAAGAATCTAAATGAAAAATGCAATGCCAATGCAACTAGTATGAATGTGCAAGACTAATCTATCAAATGAAGTGCAAACTAAACTATGAAAAGAAGTACAATAGTTTCCAAGCCCCTAATTAAGCTATGTGAGATCTATTCTATTGCATAAAAGGAAATCTAATCTATGATGCCATGATCATGCAACTAAGAATGGAAATATGCAACTACAATGAAATGCAACAAGTCTTCAATATCTTCAAACTCCAAATGCACCTAAAACTTGCAGCATAACATTAGCATAAAACATGGATATGCAAATGAAGGAGAGAGCTCTCCTTTTATAAGAAATGAGGTGAAATGGACCATGGAGATTAAGAGGCAAAAAGTCTTAATCAACGGTGGAGCTTGAAAGAGGAGCAATCCATGTGCACAAGTATCCTCCAATGAGAGTGAAGTGTTGACTTTTGAGCCTCATGTGAGACAAAAGTGCTTTTTTCCTTTTTTATAAAATATGAATAATGCTTTATTTGTGCAACTTAGGATAAGAGGAAAGTGGGGCTTTTTATTTAATTGAAAGGGGAGGAAATATTCCTTTTAATTAAATAAAGACTTAGGATACATGGTTAGCCCATAGGATAAAATCCAATATATGATCGAAATTAAGATTTGATCAAGAAATTGATATTGTTGGAAATATTGATTATTGATAAAAATGATTCAGGATTGATAAATCAAATAAATGGGGCCCAAAGTCTAGGTGACCATTTTTGGGTGCATACAGTATGAACTAATATAAATTCCTGAGATAAGGGACACATGGTTGGGGAGTCTGAATGATGCACCTCTGAAAATCATCTCATAGAATACTTCATAACCACCCAAAGGCCCCCCTATCAATCATCAATCTAGTTTTGCAAAATACATGAATGTTGTTGAAAATGTACAAACAAGTGCACCTAACATCTCACAAAGTTCAAGCTTCATCGGGATGGTGCAAAAATGTTCTGAGGAAGGAATCTTGCAAAATGATCCTTCACTTCGAGGAGAAGAAACAACCATAGATCCCACTGCTCTTGTAGAACAAACAATAAGTACTATTCAGAATGGGAGAAACACACTATAGAATGTGAACAATGGGGAATTTAATCCTAGAGCACAAAAACATGTTTTTTTCTACCAAGGAAAAGAAGAGTCTACCCCTTTCCTTGTGTCAGTCCAGATTTTTGGAAAAATATTGCATAACTGTCTAATTGACTCTGGAGCATCAAGTAATGTAATGCCCCTTGACATATGTAGAAAATTGGGATTAGTCCCATTACAAGCAGCTAAAACGGTGACTCAGCTGGATAAAATAGAAGTTCCACTGGTGGGAGAACTAAACAATATTCATATACAATTGGCTTCAAATCTACAAGTTCAGAGTTGTATTGACATATCAGTTGTGGATATACCTGAAGGATATGGAATACTTTTAAGTAGAGATTGGGCAAGGAAATCAAATGGATACATAGCAACTGACTTTTCATACATGTGGCTTCCATGGAGAGGAAACCCAAATCAGATATGGATAGAGGGCACACCAAGGCTCCTATTGTTGATAACTGAATACGGAGAGAATAATGAGATCCTATTCGTGGAAACAAGTCTAGGATCTTATGCACCTAAAACTAGAGAAATATTAATGTTGCAAGGTTGTAATCATGGAGGATGTCCAGACATGATGCCCAAGTTTGCAGAGGCACCAATAGATGATAATTTAGAACCATCAATGTCTGAAGGAATGTTTGAAAATTTTAGGAATTTTGTCTTCAAAAGTGTTGAAAAAGAAGTTGAGCTGGGGAAAGATGCTCGTATTTAGAATCTATTGCTGCCTAATTGGTTTAGAATATATAATGCTTTTCATTCTGAAATACCATGCACAATGTGCAAAGCTATAGTTGCACAAGTTTCAAAGATGGTCCCACAACTATCAGTGACACAAAATTTTGAAGAAGTCATCAATGTGCAATATCGAAGTCAAGTAGCGACCTTAGAACCACAATATAACAAAGTTAAAAAAGATGAGAATAAATTTCTTGAAGAAGAACATGAGAAACAAACCAAGAAATTAAAAGGTGAACCTTTTGGTACACAAGCCGACAATAAATTTTGGACTCTATCATTTGATGGGTCAATATCAAAGAAAGGAAGTGGAGTCAACATTGAACTTGTTAGCCCAATAGGGGAAGCTTATTTTGCAGTACACATATTGCAATTTCCTTGCACAAATAATGTGGCTAAGTATGAATCATTGGTTATTGGATTTCTCCTTGCTATCCAAAAAAGTGCCAAGATCCTGCATGTGCGTGGAGATTCAGACATAGTGGTAGGACAAGTTCAAAAATAGTACGCATGTCATTATAAAAGACTAGATCGTTATCGCAATAAATTTGATATAAACTCCTTTACAATTTGAGGTGGTATATTTATACCACATTCCTACAACATTTCATTAGTATGCATAGTAGAACGAATAGATCAAAAAATATCATAATGATAATGAAATTGAACATGAGTTTTGCAACAACATGTGATTCTTTCTTTGTTAATCCTTACATACCATGGTTTACATTTTTCAAAAGATCTTTGACTAATACTAATAGTTAACACCTTATCATCCACAAATTTTTTATACAATTTTGTTTGAGTCATATCTAAAAGGTGTTTTAGATGTGGATCATAAACTTTTGAACCGACTCTTAATTTAAAAACATCTCTGTCATTAGGGGATACTCTTGTATTATCGTGCCAAAAATTTTCAATCAAAGTTTTGACTTCACCAGTAAGTTTCATGTCAGACCTTGGGAGTCTACCACTGAATGTCCAAAAATGGTTTTTCGGATCACTTTCAAAGTTAACACTTCTCTTTATAGCCCTCGTTAAAGTTTTACAATTAATATTAAGATATCAACTTATGTTTGAAATCGTTCTTTTATTAGTAGTAGTTTTGTTTACTAAAGCTATTTTTATTGCTCATCATGCCACATTACTATCTTTAGAACAACTTTTCTTTCCAATTGTGTCAAAGGCACTAGCAACAGTTGATACAACTTGTTTTAGAGACGCATCCTTCTTCTTAGTTTTCACATAAATGCCTAACTTCTTCATCAATTTTCACATTTTAGACATTTTAATTAATTGTAACATTATTTGACATTGAAACCCAAATTTCTTATTATAAAAAAATTGTCTAAATAATTTGCTCACGTGTGTCCTAATCTATCTCGATGAAACCAAACCACACAGATTGTCTAGCACATCAATTTTTAATTGAAATTGTTCATTTATTTCATTATCATTCAAATGAGTTTCTTTCTCAATTGGTGTTTCTATGTCTACATTTACATTGTCAATTTCAATCTGAATTGGTGTTTGATTTTCAGTTTCAATTGGGGTTTGACTTTTAGTTCCTCTATCATTATGATTAACATTACTAATTTATGAAATTTCACATGCAATTAAATTTGTTAATCTATTTTCAGGAATATTATTTAAATCATTTTTATTGTAACCTACTTCTAGAAAATCATGAACATCTTTATCAGAATAAGTTGTAACATTTGGATGTGAAGACATACCTGTATCTAATACTGGATTAGAAGATGCACCTGATTTTTCTTCTTCAACTTCTGCATCCATTATGGTGTCTTCATCGTCCTCCTCTTCTGAAATAATTGTTGAACTCGATGCCCCAACATTATTCAAGTTTCGAAGTCTTTCTCTTCTTTCTCATTGCCATTTTGCCTCTCTATTTTCTGCAATCTCCTCAGATGTGAAAACCTTCATTGACCTCTTTCTATGTCGATTTGATCCCATTTTTGCACCAAAATTTGAGTTCAAACAATCTTTTTTGAATGTCAGATCTAAAATAAGACAAAAATACAAAATGTTGGTAGAAATATTCTCTTTATCTACTGCGGATTGATACAAAACAAATTGAAAAGTCATCAATCATTAGATCAGGCCCACAATCTAGTTTTTTTATTGCAATGGCTCTTTAAGAAACGGGCGCCCGTTTTGTGAATTTAAAAAAATGGATGCCCATTTTGTAAATCTATGAGTGGGAACCTTACCTGTCGGCTTGGGTTTTGGTTTAGGACAGGCTTGGTGGGACCAAGCCTATGCTTGACCCTGCAAAAAAAATGGCTAAGGCATCACAGAAAAAAATTTCTACCTTGCCATAATTTTTAGGAGGGTAAAAGTACAAACCTGTGTCACACTTTTATAAAGGAAAAGGACAACAACATTCAAATTTTTCAACTTTAACAACATAAAAGTGGCATTTGTGTTTAGAATTTGAAGATGATGTAAACTAATGAAATGTGTAAAATTTGATGAAGTTTACGCTTATAATTTTTTTAAAAAAAATTGAACAAAAATTGACATAGTTTTTAATTTTTGAAGTCTATTTTTTTATTCCTGAAATATGCTAAAAATCTAGGGTCTAGTTCTCATTAAAAAACTATATGCAAATAATATTTTTTTCCTCTAATTCCATAATATGTTTTAGATGACATCTATAGCTAATGCATAAAAAAACAAAGATTGGATTTCGTTATATATTTTGTCTATTATAACTATCCAAAATCGGTGTTACCTGAAATCAACAGTTTTTAGTTCGCGTCCAATTTTCCCTATCAAATCTACACCAGTAAAAAAAAATTACATATTCTTGAAGATGACTCTCTCCTCTAGTGTTAAATATAAAGTTTTAATTTTTTTGAAATGATTTGTTATTTTTAATATTTTTTGAACGAGCGTGTTCTTAAATGTTAAAATACCTACTTGAAGTATTTTCAACTTATAATATATTATATGAAACCAAAACATGATAAAAATTACATGACCATAATCTTGACTACAAACTCTACAAAAGGTATTTTTAGATTTTACAGAAAGGTAAATTTTGATAAAGAATTCAGGTCCAAAAGGGAGAACTTGAGAAAGCCACCCTTTTTTGCTAACTTGGCTGCGAAATAGGATTCCACAAGGGTTCGGCTGGAAGGGGTCTAGCTGGACCCCAGTCTGGTCAGATTGGGTACAGCAAGACCCATTAGGCATCCAAACATGGTCCCATGCATGGCCAGCACCTAAAATTTGAATTTTCACAATTCGCTCGATTTTTTAAATAAAATCAATTTTTTTATAGATTTTTAATAGTTTTATAAAATTTATAAATTATTTTAATTTTATTTGTAAGAGTTAAGTGGTTTTTATCTTGAATTAAGTGATTTTTAATAGTTTTTTGAATTTATTAATTATTTTTATTTTATTTTTTGGTATTGCATGTCAAGTTTTGATTTAGTGTTTTCAAGTTAACTGAATCTTTTTCTATTTTTCACAAGGTAGTTTACCTGTTTATGGTGTTGCATGCATTGAAAACTTTATTCGGTTTTCTTTATTAAGAGGATTTTGAATAGTATTCGATATACAAGTTTATAGATTTTGGCTCTGAGATTGAATTCGAGGATTGTGAAAGCTTTGGGAAATTTCAAGGTTTTTAGATTGTTCTTTACACGGTTTCTGTCGGGTGGTGGTTTAAGGTAGGGTTTGAATTTATTTTTTGCAATTATTTTTTGGAAAATATTGTCTTCATTGTGTTTCCAAGATAGGTTGATGATTTTGGAGTAATTATATTTTTTTCATTGTCCTTGAGAAATTTTGCAAGATTAGATTGTTGTGATTTTATGAATGATAAATATGTATATGTTTTGTTTGCTTATGAGCGTAAGCTTTTATAGAAATGTGTGAGTTTTTCCAATTAAGTGATTCTTTTATATTTTTCAATCTAAATAATTTTTGCAATGGGGAATAAAAGGAATAGATTAAGAAAATATGATCAAACAAAGGATGACAAAAAATATTGGATAAAACATAATCAAGATCAACCTGTTGAAGTTCAGGAAGAACCTATTGATATTCAGGAAGATGCAATTCAAGTAGGGGAACAAATTGGTAGTTCTAGAGCTGAAAATAGATCTTTTGGCATGGGCAATTTGATGGAGATGAATGAGGATTCATTTTTTAGTCAAATTACATCTGAAGAAATGTTATCTGAAAATACAATTAAAACTCATTGCAAAAAACTTTGGGATGAATATTTTAAAAATAAAAGTATGGTTGCAAGATCTCAATTATTTGTTAGGTTATTCAGGAAAAAACAAATGACTCCTATTTTGGAGTTGTTGGGTGTTGACAACAAGAAAAACTCAGGAGAAAATGTAAATCGAACAATAGTTCAAAATTTACAAGATGCATTGAACAATATTAATAACTCAAGTCGAGGAGCTGATTTAAGTGATGCACGTAGAGCAATTATGACTACTTTATCTAGTAGGAGGTTGACACAGAGAAGACAAGTGCATGCAATTTCTGATTTACTAAATGTATCTACAAGAACTATTCAAAGATATATCAGGAAGAGAAATATGTTAGATGAAAATGTTGAAAAAAATTGGGTAAATATTTGTAGGCTTCCTCGAAAAGACAAAATTTCTGAACATGCTGCAAAAAAATAGGTCATTGAATATTGGACCGCTCACTCTCGTGTTTCTTCTAATAGAAGGGATACAATATAGATGAAACATGAAGAGACTGGTATGAAAACTGCACATCCAAAATATTTTATAGATACAACACAAAGTGAATTATTTGAAGCATTCAAGAAAAAAATTTCAAATGTGAAAATATGTCAAAGAATGTTTGAGAGGTTGCCCCCTTGCTTTGTACGCATAAATAAGGTTCATGAAACTTGTTGTTTTCAAAATCATGTTGCAATCATATAAAAAAGTTATGGCAGTTCTTGATTTAAATATGGTCATCCTTGGAAGTATGATGTGAAGTCTATTTTATGTGATAAATTAGAAGATTCAGATGAGTTCAAAGTACAGTGTATAAAGAATGCATGCAGTGATTGTGGAGATTTGCATAAATTTCCATTGCAAATTGAGAACATTAATGTTTCAACACCAGTTTTGTGGAAAAGATTTGAATAGGAGACATATTGAACAAAGAGTGAAGATGAATCCAAAAAAATTGTATTGAAGGAGAGTGAATTTCCCTACCTTGAGTTCATGACCAGATTTCGTACTCTAATTTATCCACATATCCATCATTGTCATGGTGCACGATGGCAAGCTAAATAGTTTCGTGATTCCAAAAATTGTTTTCCACCTGGTTGTATTCTTTCAATTGTAGATTTCTCCGAGAACTATACATTTTCCCCTCAAAAAGAGCTTCAAGCTCAATATTATCATTCTGATCAGGTTGCAATATTTGTGCAAGTGACCTATAGACATGCACAATATAATTTGGATGGGGTAGAAATTCCTGATCCAAATGAACACATTATCATCAAGGAGGTTCATTTCTATATTAGTGATGATAATGTTCATGATAGAAGCTATGTGGCTCATTGTTTTGCAATGTTTTTTGAAGATATTGCGAATCATGGGATAAATGTCTCACAACACTGGATTTGGTCTAATGGTTGTGCAGGTATACATGTATAGATACTTCAATTTATTTTCATTGTCATTTAATTATTTTTTAAATTATTTTAAAGGATGACATGTATGTATGTATGTACAAGTTAATTTTTTAGGACAATTTAAATTTACAAAAGCCTTTAATTGGCTAGCCATGCAACATGCTAGATGCAATGTTAAGTTTTTGTGGAACTTCTTTGAAAGTGGACATGGAAAAGGAGAGCACGATGGAGCAGGAGCATGTGTGAAGCGTGCACTTTGCCAACATGAACTTGTAGGTACAAATGGTGTCCAATAGTTTTATATATATATATATATATATATATATATATATATATATATATATATATATATATTTCAAATAATATAATTTTAGCTTAGATCCATTTTCTTTAAATTGATAATTCAAAAATGTACAAGTAACATGATAGAGAATTCAAAGAAAATTGTTGAATGGTGTCAAAGTCATTTTGCTCCTTGGGACACCATATACAACAAACGTTATTTTTGGGAAGTGAAAGGTAAGTTATATTTTTTTGTAAAATTTTAAATTAAATTTTGATTTCATGTTCATGTTTATCTTTTTATAATTGTTGATCTAAATATGTGCAACTTTCATTTCATATTTGTAACAGATATAGACCGATCTAATCCTTACAATTGTCAAAGAATTGTTGGTATTAGAAGTTTACATCAATTGATCACTACAGGACAACACAAGCCTCTTTTGATTCAAGTAAGAGAAAAATCATGTTTTTGTGCTCACTACATTGAGGACAATCCATTGAGTCAATGTGAGAATATTGCAAATGGATATGTTTCACAATGGGATATGAAGGAGTTAATCAGAATGTCTCCTTATGAAGATGATGACATTGACATAAACATTCATGATCCTATATATTCAGCTGATTATGAGCGTGTTTCTAATTTAGTTGTTATAGGTATGTGCACATACATGTTATTTTATTTAATTTGAATTTATCATATAAGTGATGTTTAATTTTAATAAAATCTATTTGTATCTAGGTGATATTTTTGTTGTAGTTGCAGATCCTGATAATATAGAAAGTGTAGATTATTATCTACTAAGATGCACGAAAGCAAAATACAAGTTGATAGAACAAACTGTAGATGGTGATGGACAGAAATATCTAATTGGTTCAGTTGTTATTGAAGGAACCTATTATCAGAAAATAAAGGTCGACAAAAATGGTGTTCAATTTATTGAATACATGTCTAGCCAAAAAAGTTCTACATTATAGTCACTTGGTTATAGCAACAAAGTTGCAATTCAAGACATTGCCAAAAAGAAAAAATGGCAATCAAAAGTGGAGGTTGTCTATTGAAGAACATGAAAAACTTTTGGAGATAATAAAAGATAGAGAGGATCCAAACTATATGTATGATGAGCTTTAGAACTCTATAAACTTCATAATAAACTTCTTTTTGTTTCTCTTGTACTTTCATATATTTGAACTCTATAGTTTGAATTTTCATGTTTGAACTCATATATATATATATATGTGTGTGTGTGTGTGTGTGTGTGTGTGTGTGTGTTAGTTAATTAATTGTATGCTTTGACTAATTAGTTAGTTAATTAAATGTATGCTTTGATTAATGCTTTTGGTAATTAAGCTTTAGTTAATTATGATATTTATATTACTTAATTATGTTAGTTACCTAATTATGTTAGTTAGATTACTTAATTATGTTAGTTACCTATTTATGTTAGCTAATTATTTTAGTTAGATTACTTAATTATATTAGTTAGATTACTTAATTATGTTAGTTAGATTACTTAATTATATTAGTTAATTTACTTAATTATGTTAGTTACCTAATTATGTTACTTACTTAATTATGTTAGAACTACCCAAATTATGCTTTGATTAATTAGTTAGTTAATTAAATGCATTCTTTGATTAATGCTTTTGGTAATTAAGCTTTAGTTAATTATGATAGTTAAATATATTACTTAATTATGTTACTTACCTAATTATGTTAGTTACCTAATTATTTTAGTTACAAATCTACTTAATTATGTTAGTTACTTAATTATACTTAATTATGTTAGTTAGATTACTTAATTATGTTAGTTAGATTACTTAATTATGTTAGTTACTTACTTAATTATGTTAGTTACCTAATTATGTTAGTTAATTATGTTAGTTAGATTACTTAATTATGTTAGTTAATTATGTTAGTTAGTTACTAAATTATATTAGAACTACCTGAATTATGCTTTGATTAATTAGTTAGTTAATTAAATGTATGCTTTGATTAATTACATCACCTTAACATAATGTATACATAAGACATGTATAAAACTAAGTCTAAAAGATGAAATAACACATGAACATATAACATGTAACATGTATAAAATATGTAACATGTAACATGTCTGAAATATGTAATGTGATGTATAAAATATGAAATAACACACAACCATATACCATGCAATGTATAAAATAAGAAATAATACACAACCATATACCATGTAATGTATAAAATAAGAAATAATACACAACCATATATCGTGTACATATATGAAATGACTAAAATATCTACATGTATAAAATGTCTAAAATGAAATATCTATGAAATGTTATAGCATGTATATATGAAATGTCACATGAAATATCTAAAATAACATGGTCACTCAACCAGGGCCATGTCCTGATCCATGACCTGATGCTTGTCCACCTCCTCTTGATGTCGGTGCACCTCCTCCTGATGCCGGTGCAACTCCTCTTGATGCCGGTGCACCTCCTCCTGATGTCTGTGTACAATAAACAAAATATTTCACACATACATACATGTATAATAAATTTTAAATGCATATTATCATAGAAAAATTAATTTTGTGAACAAACATCTCAATGTACCTATGTATCATGATGAATAGGATCTCATGGAGTCTCTAAATCTCCATATGGTACAGCATCGTACATAACCTCCTAGAGTACACATATATATAACATATATTAATCAAATTTCAAATATATGTGTAAGTTTTTTAAATAAATAAAAATTTAATTTAATTATAAATATACCAAAGTGGCCTCTAATGCTCTCCCGAAAGTGCTCAAACCTGATGACTCTAATGATATAGCCGCAGGATCAATCTGGTCATTTGTAAGAAATGTAGTAAAAAGTTGATGACCTGGACGTGATGAAGTGGCCTGCGTGGTCTAATGATGAGCTATATGTGGTGTCATCTACAGAGGAGCTATCAATGGTGGTGTAGTCACCTGAGGACCTACCGACGGTGCAGTCTGCTACGGAGGAGTTGTCAATGGTGGTGTAGTCATCTGCTACAGACCTATCAGTGGTGCAGTCTATTGAGAAATGATATAGGACCTCACAAATGATGGAACCTCCTTGAGTGAAATCCCACCAAGCATCTGTATGGTTTGATAAGAAGAAATAAGATCACTGGATAACAATGCACTCATAGATCGCAAATAGTCTATATCTGATATAGCTGCAACCTCTAGGGGAGATGGTATGTCGAATATATCATATAAATCAGGTGCATTAGAAGATGCATCTTGTGCAGGTGAAGGAATGCTGGAACAAGACCGTAACATATATCTCCCCACATGATCAGAGGACATCTCATGAACTTGTGTGGCAATAGTCACTATACTAGAAAAAACATCCATCTTCACCGTGTCATTTGGAACACTCGCTCTTGCCACTTCCAAACCTTTTGGTATTACCAAAAGGTTTGGACCAACCCTTGCCCACTTATTAGCGGGTATAGGGGCATCAAGCGCTCTGAACCTATCAGATAATCTCCCTTTCCCCTGCCCAACATAAGCAGGGAAATCTATATAATCAACATCAAGGTGCAAATGAAATTCTGTAAACAATTGTTTGCAGAAATAAGTGGCAACTCATCCTTCTAAGGCCACCTATGGTGAGAAGCCAACCATCGAGGATATATAAATGGTCCCACCAAGTCATCCTCACATCTCATAGGCATGTACCCTCTCACCTTCTTCAAGTCTCGATAATGAGGAAACATCTCCTTCACCATAGGAGTGGAAACAGCTGTATCAATCTCACTATACTTCATAGTGCCAATAACACTACAAGACAAAGAAGCATAGAATCTATCAATGCTCATAGTATCATATGGGTTGTATGATTGAATTGTTTCAATCATACGCACTAACTCATCTCTAATAGTGTTCACCCTTTCCCTATTGGGAATTCTAGTGGGTGAAGCTAATGTCTGATCCAGAACAAGTAATGCTCATGTCAATCTCTCAATAGTGTCTACAAATAGCTTATGTCTAGCATGTGCTATATTAGCTGATCTATGAGAGGAGCAAGTACTAGTACCACTACCACTACGAGGTCCCCCCTTGAACACTAGGCTCTCCTAAATCAGCTGAACCTCTACCCAATGCCATGTGTAATAGATAAACAAGAAAATATATATAGATCTATGCACATGTACATACTTGAATTTAAGAAACATACATGTGTTACAAATTTAAGAAACATACATGTACATACAAATTTAAGAAACATACATGTTATGTGCATAGATGTTACAAATTTAAACATGCATACATGTAAACTACAAATTTAAACATACATACATTACAAATTTAAGATCATCTAGTTTTAAAATGAAATCTATATATACATGTACATACAAATTTAATAAACATATTAATCCTATTAAGTCTTAAGGGGTCATATTAATCGTCACAGGTTACTTGTATTAATGAGACTTAATTGATCAATTAATAGGTCTTAATTGGTCAATTATTAGTCACATGTTAGTTCTTAATTGGTAGGACTATAAGGTCTTAATAGGTCATATTCAACCTAATTGGTCAAGTATAGGTCCTATTAGTTCTTAAGGGTGGACAATTAGGTCTTATTTGTAGGTATTAGGTCTTATTAGGTAATTTTAATCAATTTAGATATTATTAGTCTTATTAATCACATGTTAAGTCTTAATTGGTCAATTAATAAGTCTTAATTGGTTAAATATTAGTCACTATTTAGGTCTTAATTGGTTTAGACTAGAATTTTTGTTTATGTTAGTTTTTAGTGTTATAGTTTAATAGGTCTTAATTGGTTTCTAGAATTTTTGTTTATGTTGTTTATGTGGTATTAATCCTATTAAGTCTTAAGGGGTCGTAGTAATCATGCTAGGTCTGTCTTAATTGGTCATATTAGTCACATGTTAGAAATTTAAGAAACATACATGTTACATGCATAGATGAACTAGAAATTTAAGAAACATACATGTTACAAATTTAAACATGCATACTTGAACTACAAATTTAAACATACATGTTAAGTATAGGTCCTATTAGTTCTTAAGGGTGGACTATTAGTTCTTATTAAAGTAGGTATTAGGTCTTATTAGGTCGTATTAATCAATTTAGGTGTTATTAGTCATATTAGTCACATGTTAAGTTTTAACTCCAATTAATTAATAGGTCTTAATTGGTTAAATATTAGTCACTTGCTAGGTCTTCATTGGTTAGGTATTAGGTCTTAATTGGTTTAGATGGAATTTTTGTTTATGTTAGTTTCTAGTATTAGAGTTTAATAGGTCTTAATTGATTTCTAGAATTTTTGTTTATGTTGTTTATGTGGTATTAATCCCATTAAGTCTTAAGGGGTCATATTAATCGTGTTAGGTCTATCTTAATTGGTCATATTAGTCACATGTTAGAAATTTAAGAAACATACATGTTACGTGCATAGATGAACTAAAAATTTAAGAAACATACATTTTACAAATTTAAACGTGCATACATAAACTACAAATTTAAACATACATGTTAAGTATATGTCCTATTAGTTCTTAAGGGTGGACTATTAGGTCTTATTAGGTCGTATTAATCAATTTAGGTGTTATTAGTCATATTAGTCACATGTTAAGTCTTAATTGGTCAATTAATAGGTCTTAATTGGTTAAATATTAGTCACTTGTTAGGTCTTAATTGGTTAGGTATTAGGTCTTAATTGGTTTAGATGGAATTTTTGTTTATGTTAGTTTCTAACAAAATTAAATTAAAACATATCTAACAAAATTAAATTAATTAAATAACTAACACATTTAATTAACTGAAAAAAAAGATTATATTAATTACATAACTCAATCTACATAAAATCATAGTATTTTATTTCTACAATTAAAAATAAATAAAACTAAATAAACAAGAATAACTATTAAATTAAAATATTTCTATTTAAATTACAACTATCTTATATTAATTAAACAAAAAACAACTATTAAATAAAGATTTTTAATTAAAATACAATTATTTAATACTAAATTAAAAAAACAACTTGAAAAAAATTTAAAAACATTGAAGTTAAAAAATAAAAAAAGTACCTACCGCTTTCGGCCGAAACTCCCTTGTAGCTCTCATCACAAGCCTGAAGCCGCTGAATGAAAATGACCCGCGCGGGCCACTTTTTTTTCTTATTTAGACTTTTGGGGCTCTAGTTGGACCCCTTCCGGCCAGAATGGGTCCGGTCGGACCCCACCCTCCCCCCCCCCCAACCCTCCCCCCGCGCCACATAGATGCCACCTGGCGCCTAGAGGGCACCACATGGTTCTGGCCGAACCCCTTCCAACTGGACCTCCTTAGTTTGTCTTGTAGTGCGACATAATATTATACTTTTACCCAGGACACCTTCCCGAATGATTTTTTTGATAAAATGATTTAAACTCATTTTAGCTCTTATTGTGCAGATTATAAAAATATAAATTTTATAGTGATATGATAAATTTTAATATTTATACAATATGTATTAAGCCAACGTGGTACCTAAACTTGAAATACCAAGGTTAACTAAACTTTAATAAATTTTTTAATTTTACATTTTTTGAAAAATGAGTTATATGAGACCAATCTAAATAGCATTTCCTTCAAATTAAAAAAAATTGAAAAAAAGTTAAGTTATCATCAAATTATGGTGTCCATACACCAGAGGTTTCAAAAATGTACTTTATAGTCAATTAAAAAAATATTCAATAAAAAATAAGATAAAATATTCTAACCAATCTTCTTTTTTTTAGGTACCTTTTCCCAAAAGGATTCCCAAAAATACATTCATTTTCTTCAAAAAAGGTGTACGTACATGTGTGAGGTGTGGTCCTGAAATAGGCATTTTGAAAAAGTGGTTTTTAGACATGCATACTAAAATTCAATTTATACAATGTGAGTATTGAAATAAATTACATATTTGAAAACTAGACTCCGAGCACTAAATTTATATTACTAAAGTTTTTCAAGATTCAATCTTTAAGTGCTTCAAATTTGGACATCAATTGATAGAAATTTTGAAAAACGGAGAAAACACTTCCACTTTTTGGCCAAAAGTGGGACTCAACTTCTTGCAGTCACCCTGGTCCTAGGACCTCCATTCTCTTTTTGTGGATTTCCCAATGGATTCCTATCTAGGATTTTTGGAAGAGGAGGTTTGAACGGCCTTCCCATGGCTGTGGTTGGGAATATTGGGATCAAATTTAGATGTATGGTTTCCATTTTTCATGTATTTCAACCCATCCCAACCTTTGGAAATTCAAAAAATGACCATTTATTTTGAATATGGTGGAAATTTGAATTCCTATATTCTATTATGAAGGCTTTGTTCCATAGATAAAGGCTCTAACCATAACTGTTTGTGGGATCCTGACTCCAATGATATTTCTTAGAATTTTCCTCTCCTCGTCTCTGGATTCTTCTTCCCAACTGACTGTCAAATCTTCCTTGTTTGGGTTTGAGGATTCCAGTGTCTTGATTTATTGGACCATTTGTGAAGAATCGTTGGCTATGGAACAAAGGAGCTCTTTGAATCTGGGAGCTTCTATTGAAATTTTCTCATTCTGCCTATGAGACCCCTCTGAAAACTCTTGGCATTCCTGAGAATTTTCGTGGAGGCCATGGGTTTCTTCTCGCGGAGGCCATATTCCATACAAACCAATAACTTAGACACCCAAAGAATCAACTCCTCACACAATCTTAATACTACTACAGTTGTTACCCACAACTTTCTTTTTTACTTTCATTGCCTTAGACAAATTCCATGGCACAAAGGGATATAGTTGTCTCTCTATGCTGGATAAAAAAAAAATCATATTTAACTTCTTGTTGTGGGTCTAATGACTATAATTGAAGTTTTTGGAAGAGCTTAAAACATTCCATTACAAGGTGACTAAATATATTCATAATATTTCTTAAAGAAATTTTTAAGCTACAAGAATTCTTTTCCTATTGTTACTTATGAATTCATTTTAAAACATTTTTTTTCTTAATTATTTTCAGCTTTTGCACTGCAAAAATTTTTATGGTAGGATAGCCCATTTAAACATTTTTTATCTATGTTATGTAGTTTGCATTTGTAAATTAAATTAAAGTTTATTTCATGTTAATTGGAGTTTTAAAATATTTTAAATTTTATAGAGGATAAATGGTTTTCTATTAGATAATAAAATTTTGAAAGGATCCAGTATCTTATAAAAAAGAAGGAAAGAACATTAAGCACAACAGACACCTAGATATTCTAAATTGTTATTGTGAGTTTTAATTACTAATTAAAAAATTTAATATAGATTGTAATTTTTCCCAATCCATGAAATATGAAACAATCTTTTGGATAAGCTTTACATAATGTGATCCAAAACATGAAAGAAGTAGAACACAATTTTACCCAAAATCTTGTTCAAAAATTGAATATATCCATAATCTGTCGACAAATCATTTTGATTCCAATGAAGATAACCATAGCAATAAGCAAGTACTTAACAAACAGTACAACCAATAGACATCCACATTTTCTTCCCATTGGAGACATGCAATAGAGGTTTGCATTTCGCTAAAACTAAAACCCTAATAGAAAGATTCTTTCCCAAATTTCGGGGTTGATAAAAACTCAAGCAACATAGCTACCCCCAAATGCCAGTTCTACACTTGTTTGCCTAAAGATCCACCAAAATAAAGGCTTTTACATTCAATGAGATCAACAAATATTTTTTGTTTCTTACAATGCAAATTAATTTCTTTTATGATTAATTCCCAGTTCATTAATGGCATCATCCCTATTCCACCTTATAGCAGGAATATGTAGGACAATAATAATAGCTAATACCAGAGGATCTCTGTCACTTATAATATTTATGCTTGGAGAATTCATTCACTTGAGAGGTTGGTAGGTGCCTTTTACACAAATTGATATTAACTACGTGATGGATTTCTAATGCAAAGAGGATAGTGAGTTGGTGTTCACATTTGATGTATTCAGAGAAAGCTATCACTGTCAATAAGATGCTTGATCCAAGATGCAAAATTTAAATCTCCCACTTTTTTATATATTTGTATACACCTAAAAATTGTCAAATAAAATCAAAGTAAACAATCAAGGGTTGAATCATAAATTTATTGAAATCAAAGCTATTGGATTAATTAAATCAATAATTGTGCAATCAATTAATTGTATAGTTTAAAAATAAAATCATATCCAACCCATTCAAGGGTAGACATTGCTAAAATAAATCAATTATTAATTTCTATTATTTTCACCCATCACATGGGGACAAAAATTAAATAAACCAATTAGAATGAAAAAAGGAGCTCACATGGATCAAGGACAAATCAATTCTACACTGTTAGGATAGGTTATCCTAGACCTAGGAGCCAGTCTACAGACATCCTCCAAAATAGAGAGACAAAAAATAGAAGAGTTTTATTGTAATGAGGTATTGAGGTGTGAGGTGTTTACAAAGGTACAGAGGCTCTACTTAAATAGGTAAGAGTTGATAGGTTGAGTGGACAAGGTTGAGACAAGTGTCTCAACCTGGAGAAAGCAGAGTTCTGGTAGAAATCTATAATATCCTCTTAAGATGAGTTAGAGTCCAAATAGGACTCAATGATAAATCCATCTACCTAATAAATGTGTTGACCTAAGTAAACTTAAGTAATGAGTAAACAGTAAGACTATTTACTCCAACACCCCCTCCCCCTTTAAGTGTAACTTAGGGAGTACAACAATGTAGTAGAAAAGCTTTATGGGTCCTAGCAACTAGGCCATGTTAGGTACCTATGTACAACTACAATGCAAACTCTCATAACTAGATAAAATGACAAAATCCAATGGGAGAAAACTCCACTCCAAAAGAGAGAACAAGAAGGTTTGAGAAGCCTACAAAAAAAATATCCTGAAATCATGAACATGAACATGAACATCACTAAAGAATAAAGAATCTATAGACAATTGTTGATGAGTGATTTGGGGCTATATCTGATGATCTCCTCTGAAGATGATGATGATCAAGAAGACAACAATATTTATGAGTGCTCCAAATGGTACTTCTCAAACATTGATTAGATGACAACAATGGAAATAGCATCTGTCGATTGAAGATATAGATGACACATGATGCTACATGAGTGACCTTCACTACATAACCAATGATGTTGTTTGAGTGATACCATTATCACTTCTCAACTTCATTGAAAATGCAAGTGCAATACTCTTAAAGGAATCCAAGAGTGTTTCAGCACACTTCAAGTGAAACCAAGGAACTTCCACTAAAAAGGAATGCAAGAGTGTCTAAACTTCAAGAAAAACTAAAGAAGCATTAGCATGAACAGTAGGATACCCCCCATAATGATGACTTAGGTGAGGCTTAATAGATCCACTATAATGATGTGTTGCCATGTTATGCATAAGGGACCAAAAATATCTGCAACTAAGAAAAGGGTGTGTGTGGTCAAACTACACACTTGCATGAGGCAAGAATATTAGTGATTTTTTTGTTGTCATGGAGGACCTCTCACTTTGACAAAGTTGTGATTGGAAAAAAAAAAAGGCTCAACACAACCCCCCATGGCACATTATAATTCAGTGTGAGTACAAATAGTTTTATTGCACATCATGTGTGCAAAATCTTGAAAAGTCATGGATGGACACTCGATCTAATATGTCTATATAATAGTACTTACATAGGATGCTCAACTAATCCAAAGGAAAAATAAAGAAAAAACTTGAAAAGAGATTGTACCAAGGAATAGTGCATTAAATCACCTTTGCAATGATGCTTCATTTGCCAAAACTGAACTCTGGATATCCATGATATGGTTATTTAAAGAAAAATGCCTATTAGGGCCGAAAGGTGAAAAAATGACCCACCCCTCTTAAATAATCAGGGGCATGGGTTTGGTCCTCCATGGGACCATCAGCTCATCATGTCAGAAAGAGTGCCCCTACCATATGGAGAGGGCCCAAGAAGAGATGAAAAGGTGGTTGGGTTTGGTGGTGGCTCTACATGCCAACCCCCATAACCACCAAGAACAAAATGTATGGGCACCATGAGGCAAATAAAGGTTCACTTGAAGCACTTCTGAAGCACAAGAAAAATCTCTCAAGTTCTTTATGTGACCATGAGCTATAGAGACCACTATCTTCAATAAGCATAGCTCCAGAAGATGTGAGGATGCTCCAAATTAGTGACATGTTACAAAGTATTAAGTAGTGAGATAGACAAAAGAGATCCCACTAGCAATCAAAGTATTAACTAGGTCAACTAGGAGTTAAGACACCTTACAAATCAGAATGCGAACCAAATCCTAGATAGATATTAATAAAAGTGGCCAATCATCAATCATTGACTTCCATAATAGATGAACTCATCAAAAAAATTAATTATGGACACTCACAAAAGGTTAAAGTCGATAGCAAAAAAGGAAACCCAGGCCAATGCAATTAAAATAGATTATGACTATTTTATATAGTCACTAGTGTACAATGATTGTTGGTCACCAATAAACTTTCCATGTCAAGGTCTTACAAAGGTCCACAGACCTACCACACTAAAGTCGTATAAATCAAGGAATCCATGAGCTAACTAAATCCAAAAGAGAACTCCACATGCGAGTTTGACCAATTTGCCAAGGCCAAAATGGCCCTCGCAAAAAGTAATGCTTGCATATCAATGCCAAAATAGCATCATACGTAGCTCTTCCAGTTAGTATCACATCCACTTCATCTAGTAATTTAGCAACCAATAACTACTGAGCATAAGCAGATCTAGACATCGACTAATAGGATATCAACTAATAGGATTAATTTTAATGTAGTATTAGGGAGAGGGTTTAATGTGGTTAAATGTCAAGGTTCGAGTTAAATTTTGTTTAGCATTAAGGTTCTATAGTTAAAAAAAATTACATATAGTGTTTAATCAATTTTATGGGTAGGGCTCAATTTGGGGTATTATTCAATCATACTAAAATTTAATATTTAATTTGGTGTCGATTAGAGTTTAATTGGGTTTATGTTTTGGTTAGTGCTCATTTTCTATAATGTCATTTTCAATTTGGTATAAGGTTAGTGCTCATTTTCTATAATATTTATTTAGGTTTCTAGTATTAGGGTTTAATTTTCTTGGTATTACCATTAGGGCTAGGGCTCAACATGATGCCAATTTAGTTTAGGGTTAAGGTTTAGTTTGGCTTAATCTTCAATAGGTCCAAGCTTAGGGTCTAATTTGGTTTTTAATGTTAGGGTTTCCATTCAAATTGGTACATGTATACTCATGAGATGATGTAAATGCTCTATCTGATTAATATTACATGAAGTGATTATATTTTAAGATAATTATATATTATAATTTATGGTTCACATTTCAGTCTCTTTGTGAATATGATGTCAATATTGGAAATTTTGTTCTATACTTGTATAATGTGACAAGACGGACACAATATCTAGGTTGATGGATTCTATAATGTGAGATGAGCATTTATGACTAGGTCACATGTATTGTCATAAAAAGTTATCATCTATAATTAGATGCTCATTTTATCTCCATTTTAGGTTTAATAGTTTAATGATTAAGTTTTGTTTTGGGTTTAACAGTTTCAAAATTTAAGTTTTCTTATAGGTTTGATAGTATGAAAGTTTAAGTTTTAAGGTTTAAAGTTGAAGGTTTGAGTTTTAAGTTTTAAGGTTTAAGGTTTAAGGTTTTAGCTTTTAGAATAAAATATTATTTAACTAGCCATTTTATATAGCAGAAAAAATTAAAAAGTTTCTACTAATATAACATTAAAAAATTATTTTAAAACCACACATGAAAAATTAAACATTTGCTACTAATATAATATTAAAAAATTATTTTTTAACTATATAATTACAAAAAACACTTTTAAAAAAATCAAATAAATGTTAAAAAGTGGGGGGCCTACCTCAAATTTCCTCAAGACCCCTTCTCTTCTCTGCTAGCCCATCATTGTGCAAATGAGGGACTTAAACTATGTTCCAAGGTTTTTATAAAGCCAGAGAGACTCGATCGAGTGGGATTCGGCCAAGTCCCACTTGCCTGAGTACCTTTTGCCACGTATGCATCATTAGGTGCCATGCAACACATACGTGGATTCAACTGACTTCTACTTAGCCAAGTTTTGCTTGACCAAATTCATTGAGTTAGCCTCAAGTGCGACATGCAATTGTGCTTTTACCTAACTGTAGAGAAGGAGGTCAAATTGGAATACATTAGCACAAAGAAATGATTGCAACATTTTTTATAAAACCATTTCCAAAAGAGACCTTTGAGTATCTCAGAGGTATGCTTGGGGTGATGGCCCCACCTTGTGTGTGGTGTAACATGTTCCATGGATTGGTGAGTGTTAATTATAGATCATGGCGCATAAGCTAATATTTGTATTTTTTTATATTTGTATCAAATACTGTATGTGCCTTAACATTATGTAATGTAATTTTTTGTGCATTGGGGAAGCCCTAATAGGCTAACCTAATTGAGACTTGTAACTTGTATAAAGGAAAGTACATTCTCTAATGTAATGTGAGGAATGTGTATGGTAGGTATGCATGATTATGCATGCGAGAATTGTAATAAAAGAAGAGCTGGAGAGAAAAGGTATGAGAGGAATCTATGATCATTCCTTGTGCACTTCAATGGAACTGTAAAGGAAAGAAGGTTTCTATAAGTATGTTCAGTCATTTGAATAGTAATTTTACTTTATTGTATTTGGACAGTGAGTCCTAAAGATGGGTTTAACCTTCTCCTTGGAGTAGTGTGCTCGGGCAATGTGCCTTTTTGTTCTCATCAACTCCTAATAGGATTGAAGGACCTTTTAACATGGATTGTGTCCTTTAACAAGGACTATTGTACTGGATGTATTGTATCAGCCCCTAACAGGGATAGGCCTCCAAACAAGGACATTTTTTATATGCACTATGTAGTGGGTTCCATCCCCACTAGGGTTTTTTTTCTTAACACATTTTCGTCGAGAATAAAACTCTATGTGTTATGGTGTTGTTACCTATCTTGTTCATCTTCTTTAGCATTGTTATATTCTTAATTAATGATCTGGTATTAGTTTTAGGCTTCTATTTGATTTTTTGTTCAATTCAATGTAGTTTCGTATTAGAGTTAAGGTTCAATTTTGTTAAGGGTTAGGGTTCAATTTAGTTTAGTGTTGGTGTTGAGGTATAATTTAGTTTAGTACAATGGTTGAATTTGGTTTAATGTTAAATTTAATTTAGGATTATGATTCAATCTGGTTTAGTGTTCAATTAGTTTTAGGATTATTATTAAATTAGGTTTTGTGTTATAGTTAGGGTTCCATTTCATTCAACTTATTAAATATTATTTTAATAAATAATGATTGTATATAAGTTAAAAATTATTTATAAACTCATTTATACTATTATAAACCATCTTCTATAAAAATTAAACATATGTTTACTACTACAATTAATTTTAAGCATGAAGATCTCATTTAATAATGTTACATATCAATGAGTTATCTTTTAATATTAAATATAGACCACTTATATTTAAAAAATATATAGTTATAATTATTATAATTATAAAAGCATTTTGAATATTAACATAACATTAGTGCTAAAAATTATTATAGGAATTCAAAATATCTAAAATATAATTTTAATGAGTAATAAATATTGATCATCAATCTCTTTTGTTTCTTAAATTTAGCTTTACCCAAAACTATTAAGAACATGTTTTAAAGAAACATTTTATTGGCAACAAAAAATTAAAGGAATTTATTGGTCAATAGTAGAAAATTTAAAACCATCTTTAAATTATTGTTGTCCGTTTTTTCAATCAAATGTTTAATGATTTTCACTATAATTTTTATTGGCAACAAAAATTAAAGGAATTTTTTGGGCAATACCATCTTTAAATTATTGTTCCCAGTTTTTTCTAATCCAAATCTTTAATGATGTTTACTATAATTTAATAAACCGATGAAAAAATGGGCCTTAATTATCCACCATAAACTGGTATTGAAGGGTCTCTATAAATCTACTCATTCATTCAGAATGAGTATTCAGCCCTTTGAATTGAAGGAAAATATTAAGTCTTTAGCAGTGGAGTTGTAATTGTCATTTGTGATCATGGAGTTGGGCAACAAACTTCTAATGTGTTTCGTGGTGATGATCGGGCTCTCTTCGCTTTCTGTTTCTGTGCATGCAGCATGTCAGTTGACTGACATTAAACCTACATCGCATTACTTTTCTGCCATCTCCAAATTTAGAATAACGGTATCCAATTATTGTAAATGTGATGCGAAGAATATTGTTTTGAGTTTCATGGATGGTTATACTGAAAAACCTGGAAGGCTGACCAGGGGTGCCATAGTAAAGGGAGGAGGAATTGTTAAAGCAGGCGAGGATGTCACAGCCAAAATTGATGACCCATTTCCTGGGGGTCCTCTCTATTTTGAGGTGGTGACATTTTCTGCTGAATTTATCAACTGCAAATGAAGGAAATCAATTTATCTCACTTGTTATTAGATGTAATTTCAATATCAGAAATATGAGTCACAAATAAATAATTGTTATTCAATAATATTGAGTTGTTATTTCATTGCAATAGTATTAGTTTAATGGAAGTACTAATAACTTTCCTTTCCATTATTATTTTAAGGATATTGCTTTGTGAAGGACAAGGTTAACATCTTTTCACCGTGAATTTTAAAGAGATTTAGTATAATTTTGATAGTAAAACTTAGGATAATCTGTTTTTTTCTTAATAGTTAATGTCTACAAAAGGAAAGTGATGATGGTTTCTCGTAGTAAAATTTAAGTGAAGATAGGCCATTCTTGAAGTATTGTCTTTTTACATATGTCAAGGTATTAGTTCATCATAATTTTAATATGTTGTATGCATCATCAATAAAAACTGAAAAGTGTATAAAAAAATAATAGTGTTTAAATTTTTGGTATTTAGTTAAAAAATAACAGATATGCTCAACATTGTTTTTATTAATCAATTAACTTTTGAATTATCAATTATCTTCAATATTTAAATATTTTGTACATGTCATATTTTTTAATGTTCAACTTTTTTTTCCCTAAGTGCTTATATATTTTAATTTTAAGTTAGATGGTAAAACCTACAATAATTCATTATTTCTTAATAGTTAATATCTATTAGGAGAAAGTGGTCATGGCTTGCATAGTGAAAATTATATGAAGATGGACATTTTTTGAAGTATTTTATTTTTGACATATTTTAAGGTATTAGTTCTAAATAATTTTGACATTTTGATCTTTTATAAATAGAAAGTGAGAAGCATATACCAAAAAAACTTAACATTTGATGTTTAGCTGAATAAATAATACAAATGTTCACCATTGTTTGTGTTAATGCATATAAAATTTGTAGATTACAAATGCTCTTCATTGTTTGAATATTATGTATATGTCATATTTGCAATATTGAGCTTATTCTTTCCTTAAGTGCTTATATATTTTAATCATAAGCTTGGTTCTTATTAATATTTATCAAAAGAGTTTCTCTTTAGTTATTAAAAAACTTTATGTCACCCAATCACAACTCCCTATTTTTGTTTATTTTTTATTTTTGAGAGTTTTCTAAAGTATAGATGTCAAAATTTTAAATTATAAAACTATAAAAATATTTTTGTTGAAGTTGATTGGCTAATATGTTTGGGGTCTTATTACATGGATTTCAAGGAAATATTATTAGTGCTTACGGATAGCTAAGTACTATTGTATCATTTTTTGAATTGTTTATCTTAACTAGTGATTAAATGAACTCTTTCTACCCATTTGGGTGTTGGAATACCAAATGTCAATTCCAGTCAATTCTGGAAGATACAAATCCTGAAAATGATTTCTGGAATATGGATTGACCTGTTTGGTTCACCCAGAAGATGACTAAGAAGATGCATAAGGAATTTTAATTCTTTATTTTAATTTCTTTAAATATGGTGTATATATACACATATGCACACACACATGTGTGTGTATATGTGTATACATGTATGTATATACACACATGTATACACATATGCACACATGTGTATATATACATACATACACACGTGTATACACACATATACACATACACATACACATATATACACACACATATGTTTATATATACACACGTGTGTATATATACACACATGTTTATATATACACACATGTATATATACATACACATGTATATATACACACATGTGTATATATATACATATACATGTATGTATATATACACACATATACATATATACACATGTATACACATATACACAAATACACACACATGTGTGTATATATATACACACACATTTGTGTATATATACACACACACATTTGTGTATATATACACACAAGTGTATATATACACACATATATATATATATATATATATATATATATATATATATATATATATATATATATATATATATATACATCCTTATAGCAATATAATATACATCCTTATAGTCACGGATCCCATGAAATATTAAATTTAGTTTTATAAAAATTGGAATTGGAATTTGAAATTCCAATTCCACCTATTTGAGTGGAAGATGAAATGCCCATTTTGGGGGCAAAATTGGAATTTCAAAATTCCAATTCCAATTTTTTGGATGGACACAAACATGGAATTGACATTATCCAAAAATCTAATTCCGGAATATCCAGTCTAATTCCAACACCCAAATGGGCCCATAATAGTGTCCATATTCTCAGTATTTTTTATTTATTTATACTGATTCGCATTTATGATTTCAGTTTTTACTTTAAATAGTTATTGCACAGGTTTAGCATTGAAATTTTCCAGTCCTTAAATTTGTAAGAGTTTTTTACCATTTCTTTTTCCTTCTGCGAATTCATTAATGTAGATATATGTCTTCAAGATCTTAATGGATGATCTATATGGATGATCTGTATGAGAATTAGTTTTGTGTGGTTTCATATGGTTTGTCTATTCTTGTGGTAGTTGCAATCAACATTACTGGACTTCATCCATCACTTGGTAACGATCCAATATCTGACCGTGTTCGGCCACCACAAGAGGGTATTGTTATCTGGGAGTTGTTTGAGGATGAAGAAGATGAGTTGGTTTGGAAGTGGAAAGAATTTGCAAGAATGCCTCCACCGTTACTCCCTCAATATGTCAATGAATTTCTTGATGAATGTTTTAATGCACATTGGGTGGATTGGAAGTGTGTCTGTGTGGGAGATTACTTGTGCTTCACCAGTCTATATGGTTATGGTAGTCCAAAGCTATTTGCATATAATTTAAGGGAAAGGTTTTGGTAAAACCTTCCTCTCTCTAAATTTTATTATAAGGAGACTGCAGTGATTTTGAAGAGTATGGTGCTCTTCCAACCGCAGCTCAACCATTATCAGTATTCAGGGAAATCCAGAGAATGAGGGATTACTTGAATAGAACATATTATTAGGCTCCGTTTGGTTGCGGGAATTGGGGTAGAATTGAGTGCAGAATTTCAAGTTTTTTGCCTAGTCCGTCATTTGGTTGTCTAAATTGCAATTCAGGATTCCTCAACCAAAATCTGGTTTTGGCACTAAAATGGGCGGCACCATCTTCCCACCCAATAAGAGGAATTCGAAATCTTCTAATTTTAGATTTTTGTGTAGCAAATTTTAATTTATCATCGGATCTGTCGGATTTGGGGTTGATTTTAGATATTGTGAATGAGGTTTCTACTCGGATTTTCTCCTCTTTGCACTACCCATTTTTTAATCTCCATGGTTTTGAAATGTGGGAGAGACAGACACAATATTCTCGCAGGACATCCATCCATCCATCTTGTATATCGCCAAGATCGTGTTTCGATTCCTCATCTCGTAGTAGAAGGACCCATTTCAGTACTAATTGGGCCAGTGTTCTTTCTCAATACAACTTTTAATGTTGAATACCTAGGGTTGTTTTGCTCAAAATTTATTTCTCGGGGTGTTTAGTTTTACAAATATACTCTTTAGAATTTTGTCTAATTTTTTGCGGACTATCTTTTGAGGATTGTGATTGATGTGTTAATTGGTCCACACAAAAGTGACTATAATATGATTATTAAGCACACCATCACTTACCTAGTCCTTCTGCTTTGGTAAGAATAAATTACTATTGTTTGGTTTAAAATTAATTTTGCGAATTGAAACTGTAATAAGTACTGTCCATGTATTTGTTCAACAATAATGGTGGTCTTTTGACAGTGGCCTTGGATAAGCCTTATTTTAGGGGGTAATAAATTTTGGGTTTGCTTCTCATAGAGCTTAATCCACAATCTGCTTTGTAGTTTCAGAAATAATAATTTTTTTGAATGACTACATATTTCCTAGTTTTCAATTGCGTTAACATTTTACAGCTTTTATGTACTTATGTCTAATGGGTTTAGGGTTTAAATGGAAAGTGGGTCACTGTTAAGAGAGCGACACACATGCAAATTATCCGATTGTAATCAGAAGAGTTATGCAAAAATGTGGTGTGGTTGTGGTGTAACAGTTACATCAATGCATAATCCTTGTTTACTCTTTTCAACAACGTGGTCCATGTTGTTAAGGGCAGTGACTAACATGGCTAAATTTTCCTTGTCAAAATAAAGCACTTTAGTGTACTTCATAGAAAAATACAAATATGTTCCTTGGATGGAGCGATGATCATAAAAACCTTTGTTCTGGGTTTCTCTAGTTGTCTTGATTATATAGTATTTGAAACCTACCTGTTGCATGTTGCCACTAGCTCAATGTTCACTCATTGATTGAATACTGCTAGGATCACTACCCATCGATTGCAAATCAAGGGAAATAAATTTTTTATATATTTTGTGCTTGGTAAGTGTTTTCTGAGGTCAATTTCGTGTGGTTAAGTTTGGGCCATGTTGTTAAAATTTAAAGAATTGTGTCATTCTTGAATATGCACAAGAATTGTTATGCCGCAATCTCAACACGTGCACAGGAGCTATGGTGAAGTATCCCACTTAAATTTATTTGATTTGTATGTACAGAAAAATTCCAGATTCCCTTGCAAGAGCCTTTATAAATGTCAGCACAATAAATTTGTAGATATAGATAAAGATTGTCTTCAAATACCTAATATAGTTTCTTACAACCCCAAGAACATAATTGATTAAATATTGCAAGTCGCAGACTGTTAGCATCAATATGCTCAAATAAACAAATACACATTAAAACTCTGACTGTCACAAATTCAGAATGTCTCTCCATTATCTCAAGTTACAGAACATAGTAAGGTGTTCCCATTATCTGCATTACCCACCTTATTTTATGGAGAGACGGTATCAAAATCCACATCTATTTGAGCTATTTCATGCCTGTCGATAACATAAAATATCCTATTCTTAAAGCAGCTTAGCAGTGTCTATAACATAAAAATCCACATCCAATTCTTAAAGTAGCTTAGCAGTGTCTGTAACATAAAATATCCTAGGGTTAAAACAGCCCATGCCTTTGTAAAAATAGTGACCTTGGTTAAAACTTGAAATCTTCACACTGCATTAAGGTGTCCCATAAATCAGATGACATGTCATGGAGGATCTTATACTGACATGCATGAAATAGATCAGTACTCCACAACCTAACTTATCCATATTTGAAATAGTTTGAGCTATTCCATGCATGTCGGTATAAGATAAAAGACTATTTTCTTTTCAGTTATTGAGCTATTTCATGCCTGTCGGTATAAGATAAAAGATAAATGTGAAAATTTGTGTTTTTATAGTTCAAAAATTGATTGTACACAATTCTATTTAGATTTACATGATGGTTCTTGATGGAAGGTTATTGTATTTGAATTCAGATGCAGGGATAAAGGTCTATCATTTTATCAATCTTTATCAAATTTGTTTCACTTAAATTCACTAGGTATACATGCAATCTTAAGGTAGAATAGTGGCTAGTCTTTCCATTTATTTAATTGAAGGAAGGTTTTCTTTGTTTCATTAAAAAATCCAAGTTATTTTTGAATATGCTCAATTTATTCATGAATCAAGGTCACCCTTCGAAGAGAGCATCCTTGCCTACCTTGAATGTCATGGGGCAATGAAAAAATCCATGCCATTGGATTCAGTTCATATGCATCCAATTCTAAATTGTCTTCAGTTTATGGATATAGTTTTAATTTGAACTTCTCTAGGGAATTGTGGATTTATGGCAAGATTTCCTGATGCAGAGCATCTCACAAAACCAACCAATCCTTTCTTAGGATTCCATCTAAAGCAATAATCATACAATGTCCCTTATTCAACAATCAATTCATTGCCAAGGAGTAGCTAACCTCCATTCATCATTATTTCTAAGGTTCCATTTTCCATCTCTTTGACACTCTTTATCCACGATCTCTATCCTCTTTACTTCATTCACTACTTATGTACTAGAGACCACTATTTGTGTAAGGTTTGCTGATGTAGCAGTGATCTTTTCCTAATGATATCTTACCCTTGATATACCTTTTCTATGGAAGCTCTAAGATTCTACTCCTTCTGTCATTGATAAAAGCTCTATCCTCATGAACTACGAGGCTTGAAACAAGGAATATTTACTACTCTATACAATCATGAACTGAATTGAGATGGCAGATTGAAATTATTGAATAGAAAAACATCTCATGATCATCAAATAAGAATGTGTAGTTTTCATGATTTCATGGCTCACCAAAGACTCTATCATGCATCATTTGGGTTTCATATACCATTGGTGGTATGCTCTTATAAAAATATGAATATTTGTCACTATTATATTGTTTTCCTTGACTCCTTAAATCACTTCTACCTCTAAATGCTACTCATTATCACTTTTCTTAGGTATTATTTAACACTCACTATCTCAAGAATTAAATGTCAGTCTTCTAATATTATGATCACTTTATTTCCCCTTTATGGAGTCATTGTTGTTGGGCTGGTGTATAATATCATTATTGATACACCCTATGACAATTTTTAAATTGACTAGTTTATTTAATTCATACCTATGGCCACATCTGCCCTGGAGGTCTGTATGTCTTGATATTGTTTCCACTCACCCATTGAGATCGTGTGTATATGTATATTTTTGTTCTTTATGTGATGGATGGATGTATATCTTTTTTATTATGTAATAATATATTTGTGATACAAGATGTGACACATTAATGTAAGCTTTTTGGTCTAATAGTCATGTAAGCTTTTTAGTGTCATGTTTGCATTGGGTGGTTCATAGTTTGGACATGGTTCACTATGTTGTAGTTTGTCCTTTTGGTAATTTCTAAGAACATAATCAACCATATCAACATTGTACATCATTCATACAATCACTTTATCTTAAACTACTTCTTAATGCAATGAGGCTAACAAATCACTTTATCTTAAACTACTTCCACATTTTAGGCCATTGATGGATAAGCTTGAGAATATTGATGTTCTAGGATGCGTAGCTATGGAGACCACATAATTTCATCTTCTCACAGCTCTTTTTTCTTTTGTTGCCATAGTCAAAGTAGTGCTAGCTCGAGAAGGCAATGCACAAATGGGTAAATGAATAATAAAAGGAAATTCTTTTTATAGAATGGTTATTCATTCCAATGATGTGGATTGTCATGATCAGATTCGCATGAGTAGGGGGGCCTTCTTTCATCTAGCTAGTATCCTAAGGTTGAAAGGAAGCTTGACAGATACGATACACTTGAAGTTAGAAGAATAACTTGTGATGTTCCTCCACACCCTTGGCCACAATCTGAGGAACCGCAAGATTTCCCACAACTTTGGGCACTCGGGAGAGACAGTCTATCGATACTTCCACAAGGTGTCAAGGGCTATCTTAGCAATCCACGAGGATTATTTTATACCACCTAGTCCAAGCACTCCTCCTAAAATTAGTGGGAAGGACCATTTTGATCTGCTCTTCAAAGTAATTCTTGTGTTGTTACAAATTCCTTGCTACTGTTGCAGTTTATAATAGTTATTCCATACATGGATACTATTGGAATAATCATTGAATAAGTGATTTAAATGTCTTCTTGTAATGCAGTATGATGCTCATCAAGATTGACCTCATATTGATCATTATTCCATACATGGCTACTGTTGGAATAAGCATTGAATAAGTGATTTAAATGTCTTCTTGTAATGCAGTATGATGCTCATCAAGATTGACCTTAGATTGATCATTATTCCATACATGGATAATGTTGGAATAATCATCGAATAAGTGAATTAAATGTCTTCTTGTAATGCAGTATGATGTTCATCAAGATTGACCTCAGATTGATCATTATTCCATACATGGCTATTGTTGCAGTTTATAATAGTTATTCCATACATGGCTAATATTGGAATAATCATCGAATAAGTGATTTAAATGTCTAATTGTAATGTAGTATGATGTTCATCAAGATTGACCTCAGATTGATCATTATTCCATACATGGCTACTATTGCAATTTATAATAGTTATTCCATACATGACTACTATTGGAATAATCATCGAATAAGTGATTTAAATGTCTACTTGTAATGCAGTATGATGTTCATCAAGATTGACCTCAAATTGATCATTATTCCATACATGGCTACCATTGCAATTTATAATAGTTATTTCATGCATGGCTACTGTTGCAATTTATAATAGTTATTCCATACATGGCTACTGCTGGACTAATCATGTATGGAATAACTGTAGCCATGTATGGAATAATGATCAATCTGAGGTCAATCTTGATGAACATCATGATAGTTATTCCATACATGGATACTGTTGCAACTAATAATAGTTATTCCATACATGGTTACTACTGGAATAATAGTAGCCATGTATGGAATAATGATCAATCTTAGGTCAATATTGATGAACATCATACTGCATTACAATCTGCTTGTAATGCAGTATGATGTTCATCAAGATTATAAATTGCAATAGTAGCCATGTATGGAGTAATGATCAATCTGAGGTCAATCTTGATGAACATCATACTGCATTACAATCTTCTTGTAATGAAGTATGATGTTCATCAAGATTATAAATTGCAACAGTAGCCATCTATGGAATATTGATCAATCTGAGGTTAATCTTGATGAACATCATGCTGCATTACACTCTTGATGAACATCATATTGCATTATAAGTAGACATTTAAATCACTTATTCGATGATTGTTGACTCAAGTCCATATGTACTTTTATGAATGTTTCTAGACTTGAATGAGTATCATGACAACTAGCTAATCAGTTGATCTGAGATTGATCATTATTCCATACATGGCTACCATTGCAATTTATAATAGGAATTCTTCTATAGTTCAAACTATAGTTGAATTCTATCTATGTATCATTGGGTTAGTTCATGATCTCTCTATTGGTCTCCCTCACTATAGATTGTTATCTAATTTCAAGTAGCCATGTATGGAATAATGATCAATTTGAGGTCAATATTGATGAACATCATACTGCATTACAATCTGCTTGTAATGCAGTATGATGTTCATCAAGATTACAAATTGAAATAGTATCCATGTATGGAATAATGATCAATCTAAGGTCAATCTTGATGAACATCATACTGCATTACAATCTACTTGTAATGTAGTATGATGTTCATCAAGATTATAAATTGCAACAGTAGTCATGTATGGAATAATGATCAATCTGAGGTCAATCTTGATGAACATCATACTGCATTACAAGCAGACATTTAAATCAATTATTCGATGATTGTTGACTCAAGTCCATATGTACTTTTATGAATATGTCTAGACTTGAATAAGTATCATGACAACTAGCTAATCAGTTGATCTGGTATCACAAAAATTGATGATCCACCCAATCAGAATCTATATAGAAGTTTACAAGAATTTTAGGTCAATCTTGATGAACATCATAGTGACAAAGATAGAGTCCAACCACTCATTATGCCTTTTCATTAGCTCTGAAGTCACAGAAAATGAGACTATATCTGTGTCACTATACTCTTCACAAAGATTTTATATTTTAGATTATTATTGTTGGAACAAATAATTGGTGTGATAGAATGATGAAGGGGGAATGTGACATCAACATGTTTGATTATTTTTTTTAGTGAGATGTTGATGATTTTCTCCACAACTTTGGGCAAGTCATTATTTATATCAGATTGGAGAAATGGAAGATCGATGGAGATTTTCCTCTAATAGATATTAATGTTACATTAAATTAAATTATGTTAAACACATTTAATTATTCATTCGAGCAATTTGGAAATTACTTATTCTCTCTTTTAGCTCTTGTGATTCAGTATGACTGTGAAAGTTTATAGACATATTCTTGCATTTTTTAGTCTTGTTGTTTTTAACATATTTAAGTGGAATACACCAAGGAGTACCACATGATGAATTCTTAATTTAATGCATTTTTAAGGTGTACTCTCAGAACTGTCCATTTCTAGTTCTTCAAAAGAGATGGTTTTATAAATGTGCTTTGGTAGATGACTGTATTGTTCGTGATTATGTCCCATGTTATATGTATATACCCTAACCATCTTGTTATTACTATTGCATTATGAAATTAAGTGGAATAATTCTACTTTGTTCAATGCTCTATTTCATCTTTAATTTCTTTTTATATTTCATTCATTTTTCAAAACCACATGGTAGGTACCAAAATAGAAATGGATAGTTCTGAGACTACATGTATGATGATATTGTGAGAGTACACATATGCTGATATTAAAAATGTTTGAAATAGCTTCTGGATTCAATTGTATAGATATTTTTGGCATCAACATTTCAGATCAAACTCTGTGATTCTTCATCGGGATGAAAGAGAGAAAAATGATTGAAAGAAAAGTCCATCATTTTGCTCTATTGCAATCGGGTAAAAGCACAATCGAGTGTCACCTTTTGGGCTAACTCAAATCACTCGGCCCAGTTAGACTCGACCGAGTCTAACATGGCTAAGTACATGTAGGCACCACGCAGCACCGAATGGCATCTACGTGGCCCATTAGACTAGGCCGAGTGGTACTCGACCGAGTCTAAACAATATTTTTAATATAAAAAAACATGACAAACCACTCATTTACACACTATTAGGCTATTTGAGTGGGGTTGACCCCTAGGGGGACTTGGCCGAGTCAGACTCAGCCCAGTCAGACTCGGCCAAGTTGGACTCGGCCAAGTCTACTTACGTGGCATGTCATGTTAGCAGCCAAACCACCAAAAACACAAAAAAACTAGAATTTTCACTTTTGTTGTTCCTTTCTTAGATCAAAATAGAAAATGTTAAAAAACTAAAAGTACTCTTTTCTAGATCTCGGAAGTACGATTCTGGACATATAAATTTTATATTGTTTCATCTACAAAACATTAAACAAATTTGATAAAAACTACATGTAGGTATATTAAACTTTGAGAAGATGTTGATTCGGAAAATATAGAAAAATACTAAATCAATTCAAAAAAAAATTAAAATTATATACAGCACTAGAGGAGAGAGTCTTGTTCAAGAATATATAATTTATTTGGTTTTTGGTATAGTTTTGATAGGGTAAAAGTGACGGGAGACAAAAACTATTGATTTCAGGTAAGGTCGACTTTCAATACTTATAACGGGTAAACTATAGATCAAAAAAACTTCTTTCTTTTTTCTTGCACTAGCTATACATGTCATCTAAAACATATTCTAAAATTAGAGAGAAAAAAAATGTTTTACTTATAATGATTTGACGGGAAGTGAACTCCCTTATTTGTAGTATTTTCAGGATATGAAAAATAGACCTAAAAAATTAAAAAAATATATTAATTTTTGCTCAAATTAATTTTTAAAAATTATAGGCATAAAATTCATCCTATTTTACACATTTCATCAGTTTACATCATCTTCAAATTCTCAATAGAAATGTGACTTTTATTCCCTTAAAGTTTTTCAGTTTTTGTGTTGTTAGCCTCTTCCTTTGTAAAAGGGTGACAGCTTATTGTGCTTTTACCCAATAATTTTTCTCTCTTTCATCTTGATGATGGATCATAGAGTGTGATCCGAAACGTTGATGCAAAAAAAAATGTACACAATTGAATGCAATGAAACATACGATAAAAAAATCTAATGTACACAAATGTGCGAGACTCCACATATGCTGATAAAAAAATGAGGTATCTGATGATTGTTTACTATTCATGTTTGTAAATGGTCAATATTTCTGATGGTACTCCTTGGTGTATTCCATTTAAAAATAAACAAGTTTTAGTTTTTCTATCATGTTTAGTTTGTAGATGCAGGATTGACCATCTAACAATATGAACAGTAATGGGAAGAATGAGCGAGATATGAGATGGTTTCTCACCGAATGTGGGGCATAAGGGAGTAGAGCATGGATTTTCTTGTGTTTTCTTATTTAACGGTGTGTTTTCACACCACCATTCAGTTCATGGATTCTTTTCTTCCCCATCTTCTATCTGATGCTATAGATGTTTCAATGTATTTTTTTGTAAATTTGTAATATCAACATAAATGAAAGTTTTTCATTTTGTACTGATAGAAAATAGTCATGTTGTTATATGAATGTTGTATCTGTGTCCAATACTAATTTTGGTTGCTTCAATAGTATGAATGAACAAAAATTTGTTTGATACAGTGTGTTGGCATTAAACAGAATTGCCACTAGTGACAACACTTATTTGCATTCTCAGTGCAAACCGAGCAGACAGTGCAAACCGAGTAGACAGTGCAAACTGAGCAGACAGTGCAAACCGAGCAGACAGTGCAAACCGAGTAGATAGTGCAAACCGAGCAAACAGTGCAAACCGAGCAAGTTAGTACAAATCGAGCAGGACAGTGTAAACCGAGTAACATCATGTCTACCGAGTCACCAGTATTTACCGAGTTCAAAACCTACCGAGTGATCAGTATGAACTGTGCCTTCACTTCTACCAAGTGCATGACGATGCCGAGTAATGCAATGGACGTTGAGTATCAGAAAGTCACCGAGTCAGTTTGAAGGAACCGTGTAACCATACTTGGGCCGACTTAGTAGCACTTATGTTTATTTGTCAAGCCGACTTTGTAATTGTAATTGTAATTAATTGTTTAAGACTTGTATATAAACAATGTTGTAAAAATGTCAAGAGTAATGTAAGAAGCATATATGTGAAAAAGAAAGAAAGGCAGAGATAAGCGAATTACAAAGGGCTTCAGCAGTATAAGGAACATCAGTACATCAGTGAATCTCAATCAGCAATCCAGTTGCAAAGCAAGAGATCTACTGTTTCATCCTAACAGGTGAATCAGTATTAAATCCTTTAACCGGGTAGACTTAATAGTCTTTTGTAAAATCTCTTTACCGAGTGCATACTTCATTGTATGTTTTGTAAATCCTTTAACAGGGTGGATTTAGCAATCCTTATTGCTCCTAACAGGGCAGATCATCAGAAGTGATCAAATTGTAAGCCTTAACCGGCCAACTTTATTCTGCAGTATTAAAGCTTTGTGGGTTTCATCCCCACCCCAGTTTTACTTTCTTTTTGGAAGGTTTCTGGGTAACCAAATCTATGTGTCATTATTGTGAATGCTCTTAAGTTTCATGCTTTCTGTATGCAAAGGTTAAAAGTAAATTACATGTTAAATTGAAAGAAAATTTGGAGTTACTGATTCACCCCTCCCCTCTCAGTAACTCGGTTAATTCCTGAATATTTCCAACAATTGGTATCAGAGCAGCATTGGTTCTCAAGACAAAGCTTAACTAGCTTGAGCAAAGATCCAGGACAATGGAGGTATTCAAACTGAACAAGGTAATTGAAAATGAAAAGCTAGATCTGGAAATGGCCATAGCTAAACTCAAAGAAGCAAAAGAACATCTTTCCCAATCCCTAAGAAGAAGGAAGGAACTTGCAAATCAGATGAATGATCAGAATTACATTGAAGAAAAGATTGAAGATCTTTTTCCCTCAAATAACTCAGATGAAGCAAACAATGTTGTCAAAGAACTCCTAGAAAAGAATGGGTCTCTGCAGGAAGAAGTGAGAAAATTAAAAAGAGAACAAGAGCTACACTCTACAAGATTCTGTGAGATCTTGGAACAAAGAAACAAGTTGAAAGATGAATTAGATGGAAGGAACATTGAAGTCCAAAATAAAACCCTTCAGCTAGAAAACCTAATTGATCAGATCTCTCATACAAATGAGGAAATTCTGAATCTAAGATCAGAAATAGAAAGCACAAGAGAAGAACTAAGATCTGAAAAGGAAATCAATCTAAGATTGGTGGATGACCTAAACGCTGAAAAACAAATCAATGAAGGAATGCTGAAAAGTCAAGAAGACTTGAATCAGCTGTATGAGCGAAATCTTCATAGGCAAAAAGGAAAAGCAGGACTTGGATACAAAGGAGAAGGCGAATCCTCTAAGCAAGGTACTCAAAGGAATCAGAAACCTACTTGTAATCACTGTGGTAAAATAGGACATACTTCAAATAAATGTTGGAACAATGAAAAAGCAGAATTCAATAGAAAATGTTACAGCTGCAATCAACCTGGTCACAAAGCAAATGAATGCAGGGAAAAACCAAGATTCAGAGGTAATTGTCACAAATGCAACAAACAAGGTCACAAGGCATCCCAGTGCAGATCAAAGACATTTAATCCAGCAGAACAAATTATGAAAGCAATGTTTGGATGGGACTACAACACCTGGTGTAGATGTCATTACTGTGGAGAATATGGACACATTGGCATGAATTGCATAAAACATCATCTAAGGAAAAGAGATACTACCATAAGATGCTTCAAATGCACTAAACTCGGTCACATAGCCAGAAACTGCATGAATGCTAGTGAAGTTGAAGATGGAAAGAAGAATGAAGCAACTAAGGTCAGGAAACAGGTGAGACAAAAATGGATTCCTAAATCTACCAAGCAATCCAGTCCAAGTAATGGAATGGATGGCTCTACCGACTCAAACTAAATTTCTAAGAAAGCACTGGAACTGTATTCTCATAGACCAATCTCAAGCAGTTCCAGAACCGAATTAAAAGAAAGATCTAAATCAGCATGCAAGATGCAGTAAGATCACAGGGAGGTTGGTATCAGTCTTCACCGAGCAAGGTCGGTACCCGTCTTTACCGAGCGAGGTCGGAGCAACATGAATTCTTGAGTTCACCGAGTTGCGAAGTCTTTACCGAGCAATTAATTCTTAGTGGGTGACAGTCTGTCGGAATTCATACCCTAATTTGTACTGAGCATTAATGACAGAATTATAAACAAAAGGTAAGTAATTGAACTCATTCTTCACCGCGAACCTTTAGCACTTTGAGAGTAGAAAATTTCAAGAGCAACCCAGCGATTCAATACTTTTGCGAAAGGAATTTTCTGTGAGCTACCATGGCATCATCCAGCACTTCAGCGAAGAAAGGATCTGATATGTTAGTTCAAGGGGAATGGAAAGCACCAGATTTCAAGATCGTGCCCGCAATCGCAGCAGCCCTAGATCTGAACGGAGCTCAATCTCAGATTCCTCCTAAGGTACTACTTATTAACGATATCCGCAATCATTTCAACTGTTCAATTCATGAAATGGGGAACCTAGAACTAGATATTGTGCGTGAGGAACTGTGTGTGGATGGTATTCTAAAACCCGAGCACAAACATCTGGAAGATAAAGGTTTAGTTCACATTGCACATCTACCTCGAAACTTTCGAGATAAATGGGTTAGATACATTCTCAGCCGTGTACATGATGGCAAGATTTGGCTTGAGCAACCCATAGAGATCACAAAGAAGATGATTCATCAAATCACCGGTCTTCCCATGTTGAACAAAGCAAAAACTACCAAAACCCTAGGTCGGACGGAACTAGAGAAGAAAACCCTAGCCGAATGGGACGGTAGAGGCATGAAAGTTAGCAGCATTACCGATGCTGAACTGAAGTTTGGTACACACATTATTGCCCATAAGATTTATAGCTCTAGTCGAGAGAATAGTGTCTCCTGTGAAGCTATCGACCTAGCATACAAAGTGGTAAAGAATAACTTAACATTTGACCTAGCAGACTTATTGTTAAAACAGTTTAACAAAAACATGGAAAGCATTCAAACTTCCAAAAACAATCCATGTAAGTTTGGATCCTTATTGGTCTGTTTATTCTTCTATGCTCAGAAATTCTTCCCTTCTAAAGGAAAAGTTGTATGGAGAAAAGATGTGCCAGCACTTTATGAAATAAATGAATACATCTCAAAAATGGGTGAAAATTTTGAAAGCATCATGGATAATTATTTTGAGTCTTTCAAAGAGAAAAAGAATGACAGATTCCGGATTCCACAGAAGTTGGTGGAAGATTACAAAGATGACATTTGTTTTATGGTGGATTGTGATAATGTATATATTCAAGCAGCTAAACCGAGGACTGTATATGTAAAACCTCTTCCTTATGAGGTAAATATTGATGAAACCAAGAATATCATTGAAGCTCTTCTTAATCAGCCTGTCAATCCCAAAGCTCCATATTTTGGAACATATGATGAAGCTAAGGTGAGAATTGAACTAAGCATAAAGCTTCCACAGGCGGTAAACAAAGGAAAGAATAGGATAGCCAAAATGTAAATGATAACCGAGGACAAGAAGTAAAAGATGAAGAAGAAGAGGAAAAGGATGAGAAAACAGAGGAACCAGAACCTGCAAAGAAGAAAGGAAAGGTATTCATCACTAAGGCACTTAAGCCTCCCACTGCTGTATTTACAAGGAGAAATGCAAGAGGCAAGGCAGACAAGGCAGATAAAGACATAGTATTCAAAAGGCCTCCTCTAAACTTTCAAGAAAAGATCAAACTCTTTAGAGACGGATCAGGATCTGGAGTAAGTAACATAAAATCTTTTAAATATGAAACCAGATCGGAAATAGAATAGAAGGAAACAGAAGATGCTGTTATTGAAAAGATGGGACAGTGGAAATACTCTCCTGAAGAAATAGCCCCACAGGTTCCAGCAGTTCTATTAAATCCAATAAAAATGAGATGGAGCAATGCAAAGCAAACGGTGATAGACATATTTGATCAAACCCTGAGACAGTTAATGCCGAGCTTGAAAAATGATGAAGTAAAGAAGGCATTAAAAGAAAATGAAAATAAGATGACACTAAGGTTCAATACTTGTTTGATTTTGATCAACAATATTGAATCGGTTGTGAAGGCTGCAAATGCTACATGGAAAAACATATACCACCTTCACCAATCGAGTATTAAAATAGTAATAATAAAAGACATTGAAGATGACAGTGATGAACAAGAAGAAGCCACTGAGGTAGATGATACTGTGAGGATAGCAGCAGAAGTCATTGCATCCCTTCCTACCTCTCCAGTAAAAGTTTCTACATCCAGCCCAGAGACACCTTCAAGCATGGTTGTGACAAATTCAACATTTGTCCAATCATCTATTGCAACAACAGAAGCAACTATCATTTCTTCTACCGAGTTGCAGTCTCCCGCATCATCAAGTTTTCCAGTAGTAAGTTTTCCAGTTTTTGAATCTTCAAGTGTAAATATTTTAAGTTCTCCAGTAGAAAGTATACCAGTCTCTATAGCTAGCCCTACTTTATCTACTGTCACTACTACCAAGGTATTAAGTACAGATAAGCCTAAGGCTCTACCGAGTATAAAATTTTTGGGTAAAAATATAGTAGAGGATATAGACCTAGATGAAGAGATAGAGATTCCAACATTGGATTTTGCAAATCTATCAGCGGACCAAATGCAAAATATAGGTGAGATCCTCCAAAGGAAAGAAAAACAAAAGAAGCTTAAAGAGGAGAGAGACAAGGAATATCAAATCATCAAGGATGCTAAGGACATTTTGTCTGATGCATTAGGCATTAAAGTAGACTCCTCCCAACATGTTTTGCTACAATTAGCAGAAGCAGTTAATAAATACAATGAGGATTCATCTGGGATAGAAAAGTTAGTTGAAAGAGCCGAGAAGAGATTCAACAATAAAGTGCTTGAGCACATTGCTCAACACATAGCTATTAACCAAGTAGAATTGTCTTCAATTTTGTCAAACATTGAATCTATCTATTCGAATGCTACCTCTCTTTTGGCCAGATTGTGCAATATTGCCGAGTTCACAAAGGATGTTAAGGATAAAATGAATAAAATGGATGAGGATATGAAGATTAGCATACAGAAGCTGCAACTTGAACCAAGTTCAAGCTCTGCTCATCACATGAAAATCTCACACCTATCAAATATGCAGTCTGATGTACTGAAAGAAGACACAAGGATCCGGTCCACACTGCTAGACATCCAACACATGATCTTTCCCATCATGAATACAATGTATAAGCACATTGAACATTCCAAAACATTGATTCATGACAATCAGTTCTCTATAGCAGATCACATGATTGAACTCTCTGCAGAAGTCCAAATTGCAATCCAAACATGCAAGATTCTGCAAGAAAGTTGGGACAGAACCTTGGCACTAATAATGAAGGTACATTCTGATTTTCTATCAAATTTTGGATTCTCTCTGTAAATAACTTATATATACACCTTTGGCATTATCGTCAAAAAGGGGGAGATATGTATAGAGGGAGATATATGTATAGAAGAAGATTTGTATAGAAACAGTTAGCACATTGAAAGGGGGAGACAATGTATAAAGCCCTATAACAAAGACAAATTTTGAAAAATCAAAATAAAACTCAGCATGATTCATGTATATAAGTTTTGGCCAATAAGTGTTTTTGTCACTAATGCCAATGGGGGAGATTGTTGGCTTTAAACAGAATTGCCACTAGTGACAACACTTATTTGCATTCTCAGTGCAAACCGAGCAGACAGTGCAAACCAAGCAAACAGTGCAAACCGAGCAAGTTAGTACAAATCGAGCAGGACAGTGTAAACTGAGTAACATCATGTCTACCGAGTCACCAGTATTTACCGAGTTCAAAACCTACCGAGTGATCAGTATGAACCGTGCCTTCACTTCTACCGAGTGCATGACGATGTCGAGTAATGCAGTGGACGCCGAGTATCAGAAAGTCACCGAGTCAGTTTGAAAGAACCGTGTAACCATACTTGGGCCGACTTAGTAGCACTTATGTTTATATGTCAAGCCGACTTTGTAATTGTAATTGTAATTAATTGTTTAAGACTTGTATATAAACAATGTTGTAAAAATGTCAAGAGTAATGTAAGAAGCATATATGTGAAAAAGAAAGAAAGGCAGAGATAAGCGAATTACAAAGGGCTTCAGCAGTATAAGGAATAGCAAAGACAAATTCATCACAGAAGGTGATCAATACATCAGCGAATCTCAATCAGCAATCCAGTTGCAAAGCAAGAGATCTACTGTTTCATCCTAACAGGTGAATTAGTACTAAATCCTTTAACCGGGTAGACTTAATAGTCTTTTGTAAAATCTCTTTACCAAGTGCATACTTCATTGTATGTTTTGTAAATCCTTTAACAGGGTGGATTTAGCAATCTTTATTGCTCCTAATAGGGCAGATCATCAGAAGTGATCAAATTGTAAGCCTTAACCGGCCAACTTTATTCTGCAGTATTAAAGCTTTGTGGGTTTCATCCCCACCCCAGTTTTACTTTCTTTTTGGAAGGTTTCTGGGTAACCAAATCTATGTGTCATTATTGTGAATGCTCTTAAGTTTCATGCTTTCTGTATGCAAAGGTTAAAAGTAAATTACATGTTAAATTGAAAGAAAATTTGGAGTTACTGATTCACCCCTCCCCTCTCAGTAACTCGGTTAATTCCTGAATATTTCCAACAACAGTGGTGATGGCTATGATAAATGTTCCTATGTGTGACTGTGGTGATGGAATGCGCTGCATGTTGAGGACGTCACACACAGACACTAATCCAGAGCGTAAATTTTGGACTTGCATAAATAAGAAAAAGGTTGTTAATTGCACAATATTTAAATGTTTACAAAGAATAAATATTAGTCATTATAACAATACTAACTTAGATTTATATTGTAGGATGGTAGTGGATGTGACTACTTTCGGTGGGCCGATGACACCCCATCTCTGTCTACATCATCTGCACCCTCTACACATATACTTGTTGCAGATGATGAGTGCAAGTCTTGCAAGGCGCTCGAGACAAATATTGCAAAAGCGAAGGCTACCTATAAAGTCGATGTCATGTTTCTACGATGTTTTCGTTGTGCAACAATTGCACTACTTTGTTGGGTCATTATGCAGAAATAGTTATATATGTGGACTATAAGACTTATTTATATTTTGATGTGATATCAAGCAATGCAATAATTATTTTCTTTTTATAATATTATTGATGATAATCTTTAAAATTATTTAAAAAGTTAAGTTTACTATTCATAATATAAGTTGAAAAAAATTAAATTTTCTTTATGATTTACTATATAAAAATATAAATGAATAAAATAAAATATAAATATAAAAATGGACAAAATAAATAAAATATTAAATTAAACATTATAGAATAATTACAAAAACTTATATTTTTTCTTGTCAAATTCCAATTCCAATTCAAAATGTAGAACCAAACACAAAAATGGATAATGTAATTCAAATTCCAATTTGAAATTGTAGAACCAAATGTAGAAATAGGAATTTCTCAGTTCTAATTCTAATTTCAAAAATGGCAACCAAACGGAGAAGATGGATTGTCTCAGTCATCTTCTGGGTCAACCAAACGGTCCAAACTATCTTCCGAATACACAAAACCGGAATTTCAAAACTTTATTTTGAGATAATCAGGTTTTGAATCAAATTCTAATTCTTCAACCAAACATGACCTTAATAATTTCATTTTAATAAATCAAATATTCTATATTTTTTGTTTGATTAATTTTCTAGAGTCTTATTGGGTTGTAAGTTCTACCTAATGTAGAAGATTGTTGCTCTTTCATTAGGAAAGTGACATTGTTCTCTAAAAATAATTACAATAAACTAGTTGTATGGATTCATCTGATCTTAATTCAATTTTATCTGAATTGTGTTATTCTATTCCCTGATAAAAGAGTTGATTCTTTATCACCTTCAGAATTTGATAAAGGCCTCGGTTCGACTGAAGTGTGTAGGGAATTCGATTCAGAGTAAGTGTACTACAATTCTAATATTTTTCTTTGATTTTTCAGAGTTTTGCAGACTTTCAAGTCGTTTCAGTCTGTAAAAATAATATTTACAGTGCGTAGGTTACAAAAAAAATGGCGAGATGACTTTTTAAAGTTGCCTGCCAAGTTCAGATAATTTTGGAATTAGACCATAGGTAGCAAATGATTTGAATGCAGCATATAAAGGTGACCAAAAGAAAATGCAATAAATTACTTATTCAATTACTTTTCCCTTTATATGGCTATTAAAACTGTCACATGAATTATGCATATTTAAAAACTACAAAAGGCAGCAAAATAAAGTGGGCAATGCAAAGGCAACTAGATTGAAAAAAAAAGCTATATTTTCATAATTTCTCAAGGAAGTCTTAGCTGTGTTCTGCCATGCATTGTCCCAGCATAGCAGTAATGCTGAGAGATTCTTCAAGAAAATGGCATAACTAAGCACTAAAATGTACTAGTTTTAAGTATTTGAAGACAAATTTAATGTACAAAATAAAAGTCCTCATTAGGTAATTGTATCTTTATAATTTATGATTTTTTTTTCATCAGGTAATTGCATATTAAAATGAGTGGTTTTATATTTTTTTAAAGGGTAATTATTGATAAATAGAAGATCATATGTCAATTTGAATCTTGATAACAAGAGCAATAATAGACAACTTTAGTTATATAATTAATTATAATTTGAATTCTAATTTTAATTTTAATATATATGTAAAATGATTTGTAATTATAAATAATTATAAAATTATCATAATTATACTTGTAATAATAATTTGGTTTAACTTTATAAATAATTATAATATATTAATTATAATTAATCTAAATTATAAATTTTTTGTACTTATAATTATATTACAAATAAAATAAAGCTTATTTGTATACTTTACAAAATAATTTAAATTAACATTCATCCTACATCTAAAATTATTTAAACTAGAATAATTTTTATTTTTTTTTAAGCAAAAGTGGTGTAACCACCATATTTTATTAATCTGGTTCAATAACTCCCCCGTGGAAGAACCAGTAAGAAACCCCGGGATCATAGTTATATACATGCATATATTCGAGGATATATAAATACATAAATATTACATATTTCGAGCAATATGTCAATATTTCTAATCTAGTTTTACAATTAAGCATCTTGCGAACAAAGGGAGCGTTTAATACTTTCATAGATTAGAAAGCAATCATGATTTGAGAGCAGCTCATGATGCGAAAATAGTCCACCAACTAGCGCCAAACCATCCCATAGTTCATACTGCTGAACAGCCCTCGAGAGCGCATTGTGAGCCAGCGAAGACACCAAAGACATTGACTGGGATAAGTCCATCACGTTGCAAATGCTCCACGAATGAGATTCCAGTATGTTGAAGGGCGTGGATGCCAGCAGGGCAGTTTTTAATCTTCCCTATCCACTGTACTTCTATCTACCGCAGGCTTTCTCAATGCCTTGTCACATGATCACAAGGCTTCTCTCTCCTCTCTTGCAATCATGTGACCACACTCCTTTCCACCTCTCTGCATTAACTGCCCCTGCTTCCATCCACCTTCTGCACCTACCACCGGCTGTGCCTCATGCCTTGTCACATGATCGCATGGCTACATTCCCACTCATGCAATCATGCAACCTCTCTACTTGCCCAGCTCTTTTTGAACTGCAACCACTGATTTAAATGCGACTACCTAAAGCTTGCCCGATTTTATTTTCTATATGGGAACCTGCAATAATTTTGTGTGGGGCCCTCTCCTTTCACCTTTTCGCATGAGGCTCTTTTTCCTTATGCGATAACTTTTGCTAATGTTCCAAAGTGCGTGGGTCCCCTTTATTGCTCTTGTCGCATGATCACATGAGCATTATTTTCTTCATGCGATCATGTGACCAGCCCATTTTTCATTCGCCAACTACTGTATTAAATGCAATAAATTTTATATTCCTTTTTCTCTAATGTTTCTCTCATTTGGATGTAATCCAAGGCATTTTGAGAACTTTCTACAAGAAGAATATTTTGTAAACAAAAGGAATGTTTTGTAGTTCAGTCATATACAGAAATATAGATGATATTCTAAGCATTGGTAGCTCTGGGCACAGTCTGTAAATCAAAAAATTTGGCATTAATATATACTCTATTTACTCTATTTTGTTATCCAGCATTGTAATGTGTGTATCTTCCTCCATCAAATTGCTCTCTTCCCCAACAAACAGTTGAATTGCATCCCTTATTGCTTGCGACTGGCATATAAACATTGATGAAAATGAGCCCTCATCGATGTGAGATGGTAGAGCCTCTTCCAAAATTTCCAATCGCATCCTAACTCTATAATTTCTGGGCATGACTTCATGGTGATAGCAGGCACACTGTCTGCATTACATCACCTGACTAACCCGCAAATCCATTGGCACCCAGCTTGTAACTCGACAATGAGTGTTGGATATGATCAAAAGCCCACATATTTGTAGCTGTAATAAATTGCCAAGTACAGCCAAAATAAAATCAGGATATCCCAAGTGTGAGTGAGATTATGCATAAGTTTCAATGTCATTTTTGGAAGTTGGGATTCTGCCAATAGTACACTGATTAAACTTTCTCAACCACAAACACATGTGTGTCGATGAACTTGCAGATGGGGAAATAGATATGCCTGCACAAATGATACACAAGCAAGTTGTGTTTTTATTAAAAGTTATTAAAATTTATAACTACTATGTAATTCTCACATGCCAAATACTATGGCATATGAAAACTGTCCGCACCTCCCATTAAACACACAAATGGAATTGTACTTGGGGTAAATACATAAACCATTTATGCATACATCTATTAAAGAACAAACTTCACATCCGGACATTTGAGGCATCAACTGCACATGACACTATTTCTCGACTATAGATTTCCTTCAACTTGGCATCGTGATTAATAATTGAATCATCATTAATAGCCACCAGTTCATACCCATCACAACCTTTGTTTGCCAGATGGTCTACTAGTCTATTACCCTCTCTAAGTGTGTGAGAGATCTAAACTTCTTGAAATGAATCCAATAACAGCCAAATCTACTGAAGGATGTATGATAGTTTCCAGTTATGGGATATTCTGCTTATACATGCTGATATAATCACTATTGAATCTCCCTCTATTTGAATCTATCGGAAGCCTCCATTTTTTGCTAATATTAGACCTTCTAATAATGCCTTGGCCTTAGCCATATTATTTGTGCCATCAGGAAGCGTGCAGCATTTTACTGCTAGTAATATTCCTTGAAAATTCTGGATACAAATCCCCACCCCTGATTTACCTGGATTCCCTCTTGAGGAGCCATCAAAGTTAATCTTGCTAAACCCTTTGGATGGCGGCATCCACTTAATCCCTTCTCTGTCCAACATTTTATTTGGTTTTGGTTGATAACACCAACCAAAAGGAGCATGTATTTGTTTCCACTCTCACAATATAAACGAGTCCCGTGATGTCATAATTAGATTATGTTTAAGCTTATTATGACTAGCATTAACTAGTTCTGATATCGATCTTTCTATTTGAGCTGTGACCACTTGGATTGTCAAAAATTGTCTGCGAAAGATTCTTTTATTTCTCTCCCACCAAATTACCCAGACCACTATTGCTGGAGTACACTTCCAAATTGTTGAAAAAGGGAGGATGAATATAGTTGTGGCCATGAGTCAAATAGATCCCTTAGCTTGCATGGAAGAGGAGTTGGATATTGTAACTTTCTAAGGACAAAATGCCAACATTCTTGAGCAAATTCACATTTTAACAATAGGTGGTCTTTTTCTTCTTGATGATTATCACAATGCAAACAATTAAAAGGCTGAGCTATATTAATTCTCTGAAGCCGCTCGCTTGTTAATGCCCTATTATTCAAAGCTAGCCAAGAAAAGCATCCTGCTTTTGGTAATGTTAGATTATTCCAGCAGAAGGAATAAGCACAGGATGGTTGCTTGGTTGCGTCTCTCTGCTGAATAAGTTTATATCCATCCTTAATATTAAAATTCTCATCTGCCCCCAGTGCCCAAATCAAATTATCCTCCAAGTTTGATAAGTAGATCAGTCTTTGAGACAAGATTTTCTGAAATAATTGAATCTGTTGTGGTGAGAGAGGTAGCTCTTGGGGGTCTTTCCAAATTACTTTCCTTGAGTGTAGGCATATAGTAGATACATATCCAATTAAGTGAATACCCCAAACATTTTCTGCTACAGAGATAATATCCTCCATTCCAATGTCATTTTTACTAATCAAAGGTGGTGCCCCACTCCATGAGTCACGCCAAAACTTGACTAATTGACCATTATTGACTTCCCATTTAATATACTTGCATATTAAATCTCTGGAAGAGATCATGAAGTCCCAAATGGCTGACCCTTTAGGGGGGTCAAATACTAATATAATTCTAGCTGGGTTAGAATCATCTAAGTACTTGGCTTGCATAATTTGGCACCAAATATTATGTGGCTTAGAATACATTTGCCATACTAATTTTCCCCCAAGTGCTATGTTCTGCTTTTGTAGATCATGAATCCCTGCCCCACCCAGCTGCTTAACTTGTGCCAATTTCTCTATCGAGACTAAAGGGATTTTCTTTACTCCATTCATGTTCCCAATCCATAGAAAATCTCTAATCAGTTTCTAAATTTTTTGAATGACCGACATAGGAGCCTTGAGGACTGATAAGTAATAATTGGGGATTGTTGAGAGAACTATTTTGATTAAAAGTATTCTACCTGAGAGAGACAGCCACGTTGCTTTCCATGCAACCACCTTGGCTTTAATCCTTTTGATGATTGGTGTCCAATAACTGATTTTATTTGCCCCCGTGAAAAATGGGATACCAAGGTAGACTGATGGAAGGAAATCCACTGAAAATCCAAGAAGGTTAACAATTTTATTAGATACAATTTGATTTGTATTAAATAGATATATCTTGGATTTGAGAGGATTAACTCTCTGATTTGATGCTATAGTATACAGGTCCAAGGTTTCTTTGATTTGCCTGGCCTCCCTGATGTTTGATGTACCAAATAATAATGTATCATCAGTGAAAAGTGAGTGAGTCACTGAAATATTTGTTTGACCAATTTGCACACCCAGCCACTTGCCTGATGCTTTCTTCCGAAGTATGAACCTACTAAATGTCTCTGCCATTAAAATGAATAAGACTGGTGATAAAGGATCCCCCTGCCTAACTCCTTGTGTAGATGAAAAATAACCCGCCGGAACACCATTTATCAAAACTGAAAAAGATGCACCCGAAACACAAGCTTTTACCCATTTACACCAACTTCTTGAAAATCCAAATTTTTGTAGGACCTTAATGAGGAAATCCTAGCTAACTCTATCATATGCTTTCATCATGTCCAGTTTAATAATGAAATGTGTTGATTTACTATTGTGGATAGAATGAAGAACTTCATGAGCCACTAGAGCTCCTTCCATTGTCTCTCTACCTAGAATGAAACCCCCTTGTGGATGCAAGACAATCTTAGGGATAAGGTACTGCATCCTTAAATAAATAGCCTTTGTGATGATTTTATAGATAGTATTGCATAAGGATATCGGTCAGAAGTCTACAAATGTCTTTGGATTTTGCACTTTTGGAATAATGGCTATATTAGTGGTGTTGAAGTTTTTCAACATGGTCTTGCTGGTCCTTGATTCTTCTATAACATCCAATAATTCCCATCCAATCCAATCCCAGCATACTTGAAAGAATAGAGTAGTAAAGCCATTTGGGCATGGGGCTTTGTCCGGAGGCAAGGAAAAGACCACTTTTTTTAATTCCTGAATGGTAAATGGAGACATGAGTTTTAAATTTTCCACTGTTGAAATCATGTTGGGGATTGCCTCTAGCAGTTCCTCCATTGGAGGTGGCAGTGGACAAGCAATGGCAGGAGGGGCTAACAAATTTTGAAAAAATCTGACCCCTTCATCTTGTATGCTTTGAGGTTCTGACAATAAGATGTCATTGTCAGCTTTGGTTATAGAGAGAATACGATTGCTCGCTATTTTTAGTTTAGCTGACGCATGAAAGTATTTTGTATTTCTATCCCCCTCTTTTAGCCAAATTTCTCTTGACTTCTGCCTCCAATATTCCTCTTCTCTGCTGCATATTTCCTCCCACTCCTGTACTAGGCTTTTCTGAGTAGCAAAGGAGTCCTAATTCATCCCTTTTTTTATAATAGTGTTATATATGTCCTCTAATTTGGCCTTGACTATTTCTTTCTCTTTAAAAATATTCTTAAATATCATATCATTCCATTTCTTGATCCACTGTTTGGTGAGCTTCATCTTGTGTGCAAACTAGTACATTTTAGTTCCATCTATTGTGGGCACTGAATTCCAACAATGCTTAAGTGAATTCAAAAAACTTGGGTGGCATAACCACATTCTTTCAAACTTGAATGATGGTCTATGTTGGAAATCTTGTTTTGTTACTATCGTGTACAAATGCAGACAAATTGGGAAATGATCTGAACCTGGTTGTGGTAGAATTTCTGAGTGAAATGTAACATTGACTAATTTCCAGCATTGGGAGAGGAGAAATCTATCTAATCTGATCACTATTTGAGAGAAGTCTTCCCTTTTGTTGGTCCATGTAAATGACCCATTTAATGGCACAACATCCATTAGGCCATTATCTTCAACAAAATTTTCAAAGTCCTGAATTGTCCTCATTGGTGGACAAATTCCACCCATTTTTTCTGATAATTTTAAAATGGCATTAAAATCCCCCCCCATTATGATATGCGTGTCTGATTGAAGTTGTAAAAACTGAGTAATCTCTGACCACAATCTCAATTTGTCTTGGGTTGCTGTGGGCCCGTAAACATTAAACAATAATATTTTAGTATCAAAGCATTCCAATCTGATGGCTTGCCAATTATCTTTCTTCTCAATAAATTGGACTTGAAAAAGATTAGTATCCTAGAGGATAGCCAGCCCACCTGATGCACCTATCACTGGACTATGAACAGCATTCCATTTTGTCCATTTCCCAATAGTTTTGTTAAAAACCTCATCTGACATCTTTGTTTCTTGAAGTAGTATAATATCCACTTTTATAGAATCAATTTCTAGATTGATTCTATTTCTTTTGTCAGAGGCATTGAGTCCTCTGACATTCCAAGATGCTATCTTCATTGCTGACAAGGAGAACCTTTTGTTCTCCTCATCAATCTTTTGGAAGGTGTGAACTTCCCATCTAGTGTTGATTGAATTCCAGCTTCAATTTCTTCTTTGACTATAGTACTTTTAGGCTTTCTACCTCTTTTTTTTTGGTGGAGCTTTGGCTTGTGCTTGATGTAATGGTGATTGCTCAATTGATAGTGACATATTAGGGTCAAAAGCCATAGGACCTACTCCTACAACACAAGTGGTATTGTTTGGGCCATCACATATTTCCTGATTAGTCCCATCAATAGCCGAATTTGGATGAGCATGCAATTCCTGGTCATATCCTGCTAGGTTTTCCTCTAATGTAGGAAATGTGTTACTCTGTATCCATTCTACAATGTAGGAGTGAATAGTCTCCTCTGATTCAAATGGAGGCACCAACATACTAGCTGCATTCTTGTAGTCTTTATTATGGTTGATGGATATAGCTTCTCTCTGCCCATTAACTCTCCCCTTAGATTGACTAGTAGAATCTAAAGAAGAAGAGCCTTTAGAATCTGTACTGAGCTCATTTACCACTCGAGCCTTATTGTTGTCACTTTGTTGGTGCATGTTTAGAATCTGATGCTCTTCAAGGGGTTGCATATTCTCTTCTACTGGAATAGTTGTAAAACCATCACTCAAGCATTTATGTTGATCTTGTTTGTTGTACACACCTTCATACTAAAGGATCCTCTCTTCTTCTGCTATTTCATATATTATTTTGGTAGCTAGGTCTATCAATAACTCTTCTGAAATTTTCCTAGCTCGTAGATTTACCAACACCTCTTTATCAAACACATCATTTGTGATTGGATTTGTAGCAGGAGAATCTGAAAACATTAAGTGTTGTACTATGTCATCCTGATTGAAACTTGAGTCTTCTGATTTACTCCAATCTAATAAGGCAGGCTGCTTGGAGGCACTCAAGAACACCATAATGATACTTATAGCCCAATAAAAGTAGATAGAAGCTTCATATGGGTAAATCTTGTTAGGTAGCACTTCAATAGAGTATGGTGAAGAAGATTTCAATTCCGCTTGCTGAGGGATATGTGACATGGAGCACTGGAAAGGATTTGTACAGAAGTTATCACATACCCTCAATTGGGTTAATGGCTGGGATTGGCAATGAGTTGTGAAATGCCCTAATTGATGTTGATATAACATGATAGTCTCCTCATTTTGAAGATGAATTTTCTAATCCCACTTCCCCCATTTGGATTTTAGGGAAATACATTTTGGCAATTTAGAAGTCCCATCATGAAGGATACACACTCTAACTTCTCGGTGTGGCACCTCAAATGGTATTAGGTCATGCTTAGCAAAGATACCAAGCTGATTAGCAATGATTTCTACTATGTCCAGATCTCTTAATTCTAAAGGCAAGTTTGGCAAGGCAATCCAAATGGGGAAGAAAAGTGGAGCTCTATCTTGTAGTTTTAGATTAGGGGTCCATACTGCAGTAAAGAGTCCAACTCCTTTACAGAACCAACTTTTGATCTTTTGTATCCCATCCCTCATAATAGAGTTTTCAAATTTAGCAAGAAAATAACCCAACTCAATATTTAACCAAAAAACATCAATTAACCCTGGCCAATTGTCAAAGGCCCAAATTTTAATATCATCAATACATAAGCCTATTCTCGAAAATGTACCTATTAATGCTATATTTCAGAGATGATGAATTTGATCTTGAAGCAGATGATCTGGAAAGGATATTGATGTATAATCATGAGTCTCAGTCCCCTGATGAGTTGCCTTATGAAGAGTGCTCTGCTTAATCTGCCAAACTTGAATAGTTTGCTTTGGATTGAAAGGGGCCCTATTTGTTGTGACCTGATGAGATTGCCCAGTATGTTGATTTGATATCTACTTCGTAACCCTCAAATCTTCCTATTTTTTAGTGGTCCCCTGATTATACCGTATGGCTACAGGTGATCCCGGTGGCGTACCTTCACAAATGTCCAGTATTTCTTGCTTGTGGAAGCGTCGATATCTACCCTGAGCTCTTTGTCTTGGCAAGAAGAAATTACCTCCCACCTCATGAATAGAATGTGCATTATTAAAAGGGGCTTTGAGATGTTGTACTGCCTTATTGAAACCCTCCTTCCTCTGCAACCTAGACTGGGGCTTTACTGGTGCGTTAATGAATCTAGGATTCACAAAAAAAGGCTTGGCCGATTGGACTGTTACTTTTCCACTAAATATTTTCATTATGTCATCAAGATCAAAACGGGTAGCAGTGTTTCCCTTCACTCAGTTTTTCTGTGCAAATAGGACCGATTGAAAATGTGGAGGGCGAGAGGGCTGACAGGAAACCTTACCATAGTGTGACAAATCTTATTGCAGTTGGTACTGATCAAACACCTGCTTCTATGATGGAAGCTGCTGCCTGGCCCCATATGGATATCGTTGTCTGCCTTCCCCTCCATCAAATCCTTTGAACTCTATGCTAGATACTCCCCTCTTCCCCGCATGATCGCAAGGCATTTTTTTACCTCTTGCAATCATGCGACCTCGATCATGGGAGTGGCTATTTTCCAGATATCATTGTCTGCCTTCCCCTCCATCGCATCTGATGGACTCTCTGTTGGATACTCCCCTCTTCCCCGCATGATCGCATGGAATTTTTTTACCGCTTGTGATCATGCGACCATTTTTAAATTTCATTTCTCTCATCTTTATGTTAGGGAAGATATTATTTACCCCTTTTTTTTTAAACTAGAATAATTATTATCATATAATTTAAGAATTAATTTAAACACGTCAGTTATATTTTAATCTTCAACTTAATTAATTTTTTAATTTTATTTTTATTAAATAACTATTAATTCAAAAATATTTAGTATTTATAATAAATATAATAAAATAGATTTAAATTTATCTACAACTAAAGTTATAATTGAATTTGACACTTGTTAGTACTTGCAATAGGCTAAGCAAGTACTATTGCAATGATTTTTACATTTCTTTAGGATATTTATTATTTTGTTACATATTTCATATTCTATATAGTGAAATTGAAAATTTTATAAGTTTGTAATATCTAAACTTTATTTATTGATAATTTGATTGGCTGAATCATTTGAGCCCTTATACACAAAATTTTAGGATTTCTATTGCTCTTCCAGGAATTCTATTGCTCTTCCATATTGCTTGATTTTATGCAAAATTTGTGTATACTATAGAAAATATAGTTTATTAAGACAAACTTATTATCTAGCACATATCTAGAAAAATTTTATACAAATTATCTAGCACATATTAAATTCTAAACACCTATCATTTATTTCAAAAATTAAATTTTACACATAATTGTTTTTTCAATAAAATTACTTTAAACGTATTATTATCCATAAGTGTATATAAATTTTATATTAAAAAATAATTGAATGAACCCACAATAGTGGGTTACACTTTTTTGGAGGAAGGATTTCCTTCAAAAAGTGTCAAACATGAAAATGGGTAGTTTCCATAGAAACTTGCTAATTCTTTTGATGGAAAGGATATTTCGATGGAAAGTTTTTATTAAATATAAAAAATGAAATAAATTTCTTTCAAGCAATTGAAAGTAACAAAGATGGGGTTTTTAACCCCATTTGAAAATGCACTCGTCATTTTCACTTGGACACTGGGGTTTCGTAGGTCATCATTTTTTAAGTTTTTTAATATTTTTATGTATATACTTCCATTTTTATATTATTTAATGTTTTTAATTATATACATTTATACATGTGTATATATATATGGTGTGTGTGTATACATATATGTTTATATAAATGTGTGTGTGTGTGTGTATACACACACACATATATATCTGTGTGTGTGTGTGTGTGCACATAATGTATGTAGATCATGCATACGTGTGTGTGTATATATGTATGTATATGTTGGCATAATTGATGAAGAGTAATGAATTGAAGGAATTGGTTGATCATATGTGTAAGGTAAAGTGGTTTAGAGCATGATTTGATGATGAGACATGATAGGTATGGTTGAGCAATGATCAATTATGGTATTGTTATTGATGTCAACTATTAACTCTATGAGTTGTTGATAATGATCGTGGAATGCATCATGTGAATGGTAATATGTTAAGGTGTTGTTCTACATAAGTCATTGGAAACATGTTTGAATACCACATGTAGAATCTTAACTTTCTCTGATGACCGGTGAGACAGATTTAGCGAAGTTGATCAAAGACAATGAAATCATTAAGACAACAACTAACAGAAAAATATGATTTTATCATTATGGTTATGTGTTTGATTTTTTTGGTGTTCAGTTATTTTCTTAAGGTTATTTGAAGCTGCTAGATGCTAATCCTACAACCACGATTCATTTTGAGAAAATATATGAGATATTTCAAAGGATAAATAGTGATATTTGAAAAATGTAAAGTTTCTAAGAGGCTAATAGTTGAATAGCTATCGGTGATTTAAATCATTGTTGTAGTCAAACATTATTGGTCAAAATTCATTAGAGAATGTGCATGGATAGTTTGAAACAATTATTCAAAGGTTATATCATCGAGATGAGCGTGTAAAGATTATTTGAGCAAGTTGATTGGTCAAGAAGGAAAATACTGTCATGCCCATAATTTAACAAGCAAAACACACTAAAAAAAAATTTGTTATTAATTAAAGGTTTTGATTGAATGTTTAAAGTTTCTACACGAAAAGGATTTGATATCTCGAGAGAGATTCAGTTTACAATCGTTTGAGGGGAATCATGGTGAGTGGTTTTTGAAACTCATCAACATCCCTCACACGATAAACCGTCGATCAAACCTTAAACAAAATCTATCTCGATTAATTAATTGAAAATCTATTACTCACAACAACATTAATATAACTTAATTAATTAGATGTGTTTCCTCCTAGGCTTAAGATTTAAACTTGGATAAAATCAATTAAGTAATAGATTAAATTAAACTACAATAGTGAAGATGATAATTTAAACTATAATGAAGATTTAATTTTAATTTATTCTTCATAACATAGTTCCATTAACAAGTTTAATTAAATTAATTCCCTAAAGTTCACCACCCAAAAACTTCACTTTAATAAAATCCTTAAATAAAATTATCTACATCACAACCCAAAATAAAATAAATAATATAAAGCTGCCCAAAATAAAATATTAATTTAATATAGTCCTACGTAAAAACCAAACTGGAGGTTATTAAATAAACATTAAAAATAAAATAAAAATCTCTTTACAGTAAAATCCTTGATAAGAAATAAAATAAAATAGGGGGAAAGATTCTATTTCCCACCAAAATAATTTTAATCTTTTTAAAATAACAAAATTAAAATTAAACTCTAAAAAGAGAACAAAAGGCTAAAATAAAAGAGGGGAAAAAGAAGTCAAAATTCTAGGTTGACTTATTTTTGCCCTAACCCTAATTTCAATATTAGGGCTAGGGTAAAAATAACAACCCCCAAAAACTTCTCTCATTTTCTTTTTCCTTCCCTCTCTTCTTCCTCCTTCAAACCCTACATGGGTTCTTTTCTTTTTTCTTGTTTTTTTGTTGCAAGTAACATGGGAAGGCAAAAATGGAATGAGTAATTCATATATTATGCATATTTATTTGCACACATACAAGATGTGTATATGTGTAAATATATATATGCTTACATATACATCTCAAGCTTGTATACCAGTACTTTAATGGCCCGTCATTCAGTAAGGTATACCCTTTTTTTATACACTTTTGTGTTTGCAAAGCTCTTTTTTTTATTCTGTAATTTAAAAAAAAATTAACAATTTTTTTTTATATTATTTTTTTTTAATAGTTAAAAGCAATGATTTTAAACATTCCCATATTATACGTATCTATTTTTTATTTTTTTTAAAAGAAAAAATAGAATATGCTATTATATTTTATTTTATTTTAAAACAATTACAACACAATGGGAAAAAAAGAATTTAAATATATACCAAAGAAAAAAAAATCTCTTTTTCTTTTAAAAGAAAATAACAGAGTTTCAGATTTATGTGGTTGATGGTTTTACATCTATTAATGAATATAAAACATATATAAATATACATATATATATATATATATATATATATATATATATATATATATATATATATATATATATATATATATATATATATATATATATATATATATATATATATTCAGGAGCTAATGTATATGCAAAAATTCAAATGGATTTAATGCTAATACAGAAATAATATTTAAATCTAAACACTATATTAGCAAAAACAAATATAAATCCAGCATTGAAAAAGTAAATGATAAGATCTATTTTTTTTAAAATTTGCAATAACATACAAATTTAAAAAAGAATCCTTGTTCTTTTCTTTTCAAAGTATATTCTAAAAATTTATAGCAGCATTAAAATACTAACAGAAAACTTTTCATCTATTTAATTGAATATTTCATATCTGTATTCTTTTTATTTTACATAGCAAATACTTGTAACTTTAAGCCAAGATTCATATTTATGCCTAAATTATTAATATATTAAATCTACTAGCACAATGAAAAAAAACATACAAACATAAAACTACTTCCTTCAAATGCCCTTTTTTTTAGAGAGATCTATTGCAACTCAAGTTGCTGCTCACATAAAGAATAACCCAATGAGAGCTAATAGGCCAACTTTATCAAATACATGGCTTTCCTTTTAAAAAGAAGAACTTACATTTACAAATCTGCAAAACATGAAACTAAATAATTCATCTTTCATGTTGCTTTCTTTCACATACATACAAGGGTTCCTTTAGAATCACTTTTACAAAAGATACTTTTTACAATATCATAGAAGAGAAAGAATACTCTTTTTCTACATACACAAAAACTTTCTTTTCTTCAAAGATCCAAGTGCTCCAAAAATCCTGCAATACAAATTTGAATGGACCATGGGATGCTCACCTCTCAACCAAGGCCTCTAAGAGGCCACTCCCGAGCTAGGGGAATCAAGGCATAGGTGGGTTTCACACACAAGTAACACAACTACACAAGAAGCATCCAACAATAAGAAAACAAAACCCTACCCAAGGATTTCACAAGGATCACTCAAGACCCATTTTTGGGGTGAAGGTGGACCAAATACCCAAATGGGGATATAGCCAAATCCATAAAAATTAACACAAGCCTTCACAAGGAAAGAAATGAAAACATAGAAACTACCTCCAAACACAAAACCAACTACATCCCTTATGACCTCCAAGGCATTCAATCCAAACAAGTACCCCTATGACCCCCATAGAAATGGCATCATGGAGCCCATACTCCATGATTTCTCCCTCTCCTCCTTGAGGAGAGACTTTACACCCTTGGGCTTTCCTAAAACCCCTTCACCCCCAAGGGTGAGTGTGGCCTTGAGACTCCCAAAAAAATCAACACAATACAATGGAAGGATCACATTGCTACACAACAACAAAACCATGATTTTCACAAAATCTAAAAAAAAGATTTACATTGCACATCTACTCAACAAATAAGAACAACAAGATTTACATAACAAACAAAAACATGAAGATTTTCTAAATCTCTCAAACTCACAAAACCAAACTTTCTCATACAACAAAAACATCAAGAACAAATTTGGAGCCACCAACCTAAGTCCAAAGAAAAATGGCAAGAGATGATTATGAGATCCTCCTTATCCAAAATTCTCCTCCTATCCAGGCCCCTCCAAATATAGTCTAGTCTCTAAGTTAGAGAGTGGGTGTTCAAACTCTCCACAATGAAGAGTCCCCACTAAAAAGACCTCCACACAACTTCCCACAACCCCTAGGGATAAGGTCTCTTTTCTCATTGGTTAGTCTTCCCTAAGCCCCTTACAAGCTTTCTAAAAATGGGCTCTTACAAAGGTTGTCTATAAAGTGGGCAAAGGACTTGCATTCTAATAGATGGTGTTCTTACCAAGACCTTGCTTCAAAAGTTGATTTTCGGCCATAATGAAAATCTAACTTTTGGAAGGGTCTTTTGGTCAACTATGGGTTGTCCTATGGTTAAAATTGACCCTTACCCATAGGTATACCAAGTGGGCTAACTAAAAATGGCACAAACACACCCCTAGGCACCTTTCTAACCCCCCAAAAGCTCATGACAAGGTAAAATTCTAAATTCTATGACAAGACACTACCTCAAGCTCCCTAACCAAGGGATTCACATTGGGATCCTAAAGGGGTACTATCCTAGGTTGGTGGACAACCAATTCTCAAGTGGAACATGTCATGGCCACAAGTACACATTACAAGTGTCAAGTGACACAACACACAAATCACACATCACATGCCACATGGAATTTCCACTTGATCATTCACATAAACAATAATGCAATTACAAATTTACAAGTTAAATTGAGACATACAATCTCATCACGTTTACAAAATAAAATACAATACAATGAGGTTTTGTCTCTCATTAGATGCAACCTTGGCTCGTACTGAAATTCACATAAGTCTATGTTTAGTTCCTCGATATAAAACCATGGTCTAATTCCCTGCACACTAAAATCCAACATCAGTAGTCCAAGGAATATAAATCCACAACATATATGATTTCATTACATTCATCTTAACAATTCATTTGCAACATCTCATAATTAATTCAAAATTCCCATGGCATAATAATTTAACCTTACTCATTCATGAAAACATATATAAACTCATCATGTAATAAAAATATTGAATTTAACACTTAACAAGTGCCACGTAGTGGCCAAGTACTTGCCTTTAGTTTTATAAAAAAAAATTATTTTAATTTTGATTTATATGTAAAGTGAATTTTTAATTATAATAATTTATAACTAAGTTTAATTTTAATTTTAATTTATATGTAAAGTAATTATTTAATTATAAAAAATTATTAAATTACTATAATTATAGTTCTAATAATATTTTTAATTTTATAAATAATTATAAAATATCATTTATAATTAATTTAAATTGTAAAATAGTTCTACTTATAATTAATTTTAATATTAATTATTTAGTCCAAATAACTCTTTTTCAACAATATTATAATGTTATTCTATTAAATCTAAATTTATATAATATATATTAAAATAAATCCAAAAAATTCAATATTTTATAATACAACAAAAATAGAAATATTATTTTAATATAAGGAAAAACTTATCAATCTCTTAATAGGTATCTAAAAAGTTGTAAACCATAAACCAAATTTTATAAATAATTATAAAATATCATTTATAATTAATTTAAATTGTAAAATAGTTCTACTTATAATTAATTTTAATATTAATTATTTAGTCCAAATAACTCTTTTTCAACAATATTATAATGCTATTCTATTAAATCTAAATTTATATAATATATATTAAAATAAATCCAAAAAATTCAATATTTTATAATACAACAAAAATAGAAATATTATTTTAATATAAGGAAAAACTTATCAATCTCTTAATAGGTATCTAAAAAGTTCTAAACCATAAACCAAATAAAATCAGATGATATATAAATTAGATTGTATTATTTGAATGCATGATTTTCATGTACAATAAATAACAAACGTGGTACATTTTAATTGGTTCACTCCAGTAATAAGAGCTCAAATGTATTAGCCAATCATATCATCAAAAAAAAAAATTTACAAATTATAAACTTAAAAAATTAACATTTAAACTATAGAATATGTGTTATTTTTAACAAAATAAGAAAATACTAAATTATAATTGGTGCAAAGAATTGGTTTTAATCGCTACTGAATGGAAGAAATGCAAAAAGTGATGCAATAGTACTTGCTAGCCTATCAACAAGTACTAATAAAACTCATAGCATCATAATTGCATCAAATATTCATTTACTAATTAATCACATAATTAAATCTCATCATGTCATTCTGATGCAGGAGCCATATAACAAGTTGAAAATGAAGAAGTTTGGGCCATGTAAGATACTGAAGAAGCATGATTTAGGAAATGCATATGAGGTCGAGTTGCCTACTGAGTTGAATATTTCACTAGTATTTAATGTTTCAGATCTGACAGAGTATCATGAAGGAGGTGTTGAAGATGAGGTTACAATAGCAGAGTAGAGTATTCCAGCAACCAATTTAGATAATAAGGAGATTGAAGACATATTGGATAGTCATGTTGGTAGAAGCACAAGGAAGAGGACATATGAAGAGTATTTGGTCAAATGGAAAGGACGACCTATTGAAGATTCATCATGGCTAGCAAAGGAGGAGGTTAACCATCTTGGTTTTCCTCTACACACCTGAGTCATGACAGGGTCACTTCTCAAATTACCCCGGGTGTCTGATGCAGGAGCATCCTGGGTGTAAGAGCAATCTTGCATCACCCAAAAATATTTCTGTTTGCTTTTCAATAAGGTCTATCTTGTGCAGAGCTGCTATTTATGGAAACTTACTATTTTTAGTAAGTTGGTCATATGATCTCAAAATGTTCTGATTTCACATGTGGAGGTTCATCTCAGTCATATCAGCCTGCCAGTAAAGTTTCATGGCTAGATCAGGTCTAGTTTTGAAGATATTAAAGATTTTCGGTATTGGCAGCAGGGTATAAAAACTTTGAACTCAGTTTTGAAGGATTTAGAGGCCCCGGATGAGGCCAAAAATTTGGGTGACGAGCACTTGCACTAATTAGGCCTGTAGAGCGCTTTGTGGCATTTCCAAAATGGGGTTATAATAGTCAATCGAGTCAACTGGTGATGACTTATGGTCTCCGAAAGTCGGGCCACCTGAAATGGTGAAAAATAATTTTCCTTCAAAATTTATGTTCGGGTTTCAAAAGTTATTTTGAGCTGACTTTGATGTAATAAATTGAAAAATAAAATAATTCTAAGTCTGGTCGGCCCTAAGGGCTAAATTTCTGGAACCTTCTCGAGCGGTGGAAATTGCCTATATAAGAAAGGTCTGTAGTGTTGTCTTAGGCAGTTCGGGATAGTTCTGGGTAGTAGATCTGGGTGTTGATTCGAGGCTTTTCCCTACAAAATATTGTAAGGGAATGCCCATGTGGCTTTGCATATTGTAATTTTGAAAGTTTGTGGAGATAATAAGAAGCCAATTTTCTATTCTTGCATATTGTTGTTGTTGTTTCTATGTTTCTGTTATATGTTTGTGGTATTAAGGGGAGCATCCTTCATCAAGTGGTAGCAGAGCCAAGTTTTCTTGAGTGTGTAAACAGATCGTCGATTGTGAGGTAGTTTGCACCAGGACCATGGGCTAGGGTTTCTATGTAAATAGATTGTCGACTGTGAGGTAGTTTGCACCAGGACTGTGGTTAGGGTTTCAGCGTGCATCATGAAAATGCCTCCACGAAGGGAACGTGGTGGAAGAGCTATTGTTTTAACATCTAAGGTTAGAGCACTCCACAAATAAGCGTGAGCATTACAAGAAGAGATTCACAAAGGAATGAATCTTAATATCAGAGATGAAAGTGAGGATGAAGCCAAAGAAGAAGATCAAGAAGGAGAAGTTGAAATTGTGAACCAGGAGGAAGAAAGACTTTTTCGAGCTATCTCAAAGATCAGGAAGAGACCTAAGATTGAGGTCCTGACATTTTCTAGAAATCTTAACCCAGAAGAGTTGATCAACTGGATCAATGAATGTGAAGAATATTTTGAGTATGAAGACATCGAGGATCCTGATTGGGTCAAGTTTGTGGAGGCCAGACTAAAGGGTCATGCGAAGATCTAGTGGCAAGAGATTCAGTTGGAGTGAAATCAAAGAGGAAAGGATAAAATCACAAGATGGGGGCAGATAGTGAATAAATTGAAGTAGCAGTTCATTCCTATTGATTATGAGCTTGACCTATAGAGGAAAATGCAAAGTTTGAAGCAAGCAAGAAGATCTGTTCAGGAGTATACAAAGGAGTTCTATCGAATCCTCATAAGAATAGGCCATGTAAAAGCTGACAAGGAGAAAGTTTCCCACTACCTTAATGGGTTGAGGCTGAGCATTCAAGAGGAGCTGAATCTAGTTCAAATGAATAGTATTGAAGAGGCATACCAGTTTGCCCTAAAAGTAGAGGAAAAGTTGAACAAGAAGTTTGAGAGCAGACAAAGCGAAAGAGGTTGTGATGGAAGATCTGGTGGACGGTCATATGGAGATCAAAATGAAGATCTAAAAAATTAGGATGAGGCCAGTAATAGTTAGAATCAGAGAGGAGATAATTCCAATCATTTCCATGATCAGAATAATAGAGATTAGAGAGGAAGAGGAAGAGGACAAGAATCTGGAAGAGGAGGCTTCCATGGAACATGTTTTCACTGTGGAGAAGAAGGTCATAGGGCATTTGAATGTCCTCAATACTAATGAAGGACAGATAGGAGGAATGAAGGCTAGGCCAGAGTTGCACATGTAGATGAAGATGCCAGATCATCACATTCTAAAGATGCTGAAAGAGGAGAAACGTTGATTAACAAAAGAGTCTTGTTGAGTGGTGAAAATGAACCTGAGCAAAGGAGCCTATTTTACACCAGGTGCAAGTGTGAGGGTAAGTGTTGTGATGTGATTATTGATAGTGGTAGTACTGATAATTTGGTGTCAGAAGAGATGGTGACAAAGTTGAAGCTCAAAAGGAAGAAACATCCACATCCATATCTGGTTGCCTGGGTGCAGGATGACCACAAGGTCATGGTCTGTGAACAGTGCCTAGTGAAGTTCAAGATTGGCGGATACCAAGATGAGGTACTATGTGATATCATATCTATGGATGCATGTCACATGTTGTTGGGTAGGCCGTGGTAGTTTGATAGATGTGTTGTACATGATGGTCATGTGAATACCTATTCCCTGACAAAGGATGGAGTGCGACATAAGCTAAAACCATTGAAGGAAATAGAAGAAAAGGTATGTGGTAATGCAAGAATAACTTTTGTTGATAGAAGAAATTTCTCAGATGGTATGAGGCATGAGCATATGTGCTTTACCTTAATTCCTAAGGCTGAGAAAGAGGAAGTAGAAGATGTACCTGTAGAAGTTGTAGAATTGTTGAATGAGTTTCAGGATATTGTATCCGATAATGTGCCTGATGGATTACCACCAATAAGAAAGATTATCTATCAGATAGATTTGATTCCAAGAGCCAGTTTTCCAAATAAGGCAGCACATAGAATGACACTAGCAAAAAGTGAAGAGTTGAAGATAGATTTGAAGTTTGGTAAATCACCATTCTAGATTGTATATGGGAGTAGTCCAAGAAATGCATCTGAGTTGAGAAAGATAGATAAAGGAGAAATAAGTAGTGCAAAAGGTGAGGATTTTGTAGAACATTTGAAGAACATCCATGAGGAGGTGAGGAAGCACATTACCAAGATGAATGTGTAGTATAAGGCTAAGGCAGATGAGAAAAGGAGGCATAAGGAATTTCAGGTTGGAGATGAAGTCATTGTTCATTTGTGGAAGGAGCGATTTTCAGTTGGTACATATAACAAATTAAAAATGAAGAAGTTTGGGCCATGTAAGATACTAAAGAAGCATGATTCAAGAAATGCATATGAGGTTGAGTTGCCTACTGAGCTGAATATTTCACCAATATTTAATGTTTTAGATCTGACAGAGTTTCATGAAGGAGGTGTTGAAGATGAGGTTACAGCAGCACAGTGGAGTATTCCAGCAACCAGTTCAGATAACAGGGAGATTGAAGACATACTAGATAGTCGTGTTGGTAGAAGCACAAGGAATAGGACATATGAAGAGTATTTGGTCAAATGAAAAGGATGACCTGTTGAAAATTCATCATGGCTAGCAAAGGAGGAGTTTAACCATCTTGGTTTTCCTCTACACACCTAAGTCATGATAGGGTCATTTCTCAAATTACCTCAGGTGTCTAATGCAGGAGCATCCTAGGTGTAAGAGCAATCTTGCATCACCAAAAAATATTTCTATTTGCTTTTCAATAAGGGCTATCTTGTGCAAAGCCGCTATTTATGGAAACTTACTATTTTTAGTAAGTTGTTCATACGATCTCAGAATGTTCTGATTTCACATGTGGAGGTTCATCTCAGTCATATCAGCCTGCCAGTAAAGTTTCATGGCTAGATCAAGTCTAATTTTGAAGATATTGAAGATTTTCAGTATTGGCAGTAGGGTACAGAAACTTTGAACTCGGTTTTGAAGGCTTTAGAGGCACCAGATGAGGTCAAAAATTTGGGTGATAGGTGCTTGCACCAATCAAGCCTGTAGAGCATTTCGTGGCATTTTTGAAATGGGGTTATAATAGTCAATCGGGTCAACTGGTGATGACTTATGGTCTTCGAAAGTCGGGCCACCTGAAATGGCAGAAAATAATTTTCCTTCAAAATTTATGTTCGGGTTTCAAAATTTATTTTGAGCTGACTTTGATGTAATAAATTGAAAAAAAAAAATTTCTAGGTTTGGTCGGCCCTAAGGGCTAAATTTCTGGAACCTTCTCGGGCGATGGAAATTGCCTATATAAGAAAGGTCTATAGTGTTGTCTTAGGCAATTCGGGACAGTTCTAGGTAGTAGATCTGGGTATTGATTTGAGGCTTTGTCCTACAGAATATTGTAAGGGAATGCCCATGTGGCTTTGCATATTGTAATTCTGAAAGTTTGTAATTCCACATTTGTGGAGATAATAAGAAGCCAATTTTCTATTCTTGCATATTGTTGTTGTTGTTTCTCTATTTCTGTTATGTGTTTGTGGTATTAAGGGGAGCATCCTTCATCACATTCTAGCATTTGTAAAATTCATATTAACCAAGATTGCATAACCATAATGATGTCACATGAAATCGTCATAAAAAAACTTATCATAATGTGAATCTAGCCTCTAAGGTGATAAAATCCATAACAAAAAGTATCTAAAAACCATAATGCATCAAAATATAGAATCAAAAAAGTCTATCTCAACTGCAGAAAACTAAAAAGCTATGATGGGCTCGGGGTGAGGCCTCACAAATATTTGATGAAATAATTTAATTTCTTGATTAAATCTGAAAATGAAAAGGTGTGATCAGTGAATTTCAAATTGGACATAGATATATGTGATATGAAGCCAATTGTATGGTCAGATTGAAAAGGTATTACATTTTAGGGTTTTCTATGGCAGTGGAAACCTAAGAGAAAAGGAAAGCAGTATAAGTTGGAAAAAAATATGGTGAATGTGTTGTTGATCATGTGTCAGTGAAGAAGGAAGAAGAGACAAAAGGTGCATCCAACAAAGTGTTAGATAAGAATTCTTTTTAGAGGATCTGATCAAGAAAAGGAGGTTTCTATTTAACAGATCATTCTTACCTGTTGTTTCTTGATAGCTACAACAGAGTATTGGAAATCCTCAAGTGAGGTAGAACCTAACATATCTTCATTGTATTGTTAATCATGTATGGTGGCACTATAATAAGTGTTATAAGTCTTCTCACAAGGTACACACTTGTTATGAGCTTTAGGTAAATCCTCTAACAAGGTTACATTTTTTCATGGATATGTAAATACCTTTCATAGGGTAAAACCTTTCATAGGGCGTACTTAAGAAAATATAGATTTGTGGGTGCCATCTCCACTTTGGTGTTTCCCTAATTTGGGTTTCCATGATACCAAAAATCTTGTCTCTTTGTATTGGATTTTTTTTGGTTTCACATTTACATTTTATTGTTGATTTGTTACTTTATTGATTAAGTAAAAAGTGTTTAAATGTTGAAATTGGTAGATTACTGATTCACCCCCTCCCCCACTCTCAATAATCTCATCATAGTAAGGTTAACAATTGGTATCAGAGATTTGATCCTTTGAGAACAAGTTTAATAGTTTGAGGCAAAGATCCTGACAAGATTATGAGAAAGGAAGGTCCTAAGTTTAACAAGGATAGTTACATAGTATGATGTGGAAGGACGAAGTTATACCTGAAAGGAATGGGTGATTAGTACTAGGATCATGTGACTACAAGATATGTTCTTCCTAATGGAACCTTGTCTTCTGAACAGTTGAGGATAAAACAAGAGCACACTAAAACTATGGAAGCAATAGAAAGTACCTTATCAAATGCAGAGTATATCAATGTGCAAGAACTTGACACTACTTATGATATGTGGGAGAAATTGAAAATAGCCTGTGGAGGAGATTCACATGTGCAAAAAGCTAAGATAGAAAGCTTAAAGGGAAAATTTGATGACATGAGGATGACTGAAGGAGATAACATTGAGCAATATAGTCAGAGAATCAAGAAGGTAGTGAGTGCAATCAGAGGGGAAGGTGGAGCCATCACTGAAGATGATGTGGTAAGCAAAATCCTAAGAACTTTATTGCCACATTATGCAATTAGAGTTTCTGTTATACAAGAAGCAAGTTATTTAGAGACTATATAAGTTATTGTTGATTGTTTGGTTGGAAAGTTAACTCCCTTTGAGTTGATAAATTATGATAATAGCATGCTTGGAACTAATGCATCATTTAAGGCCTATTTAAACTCTAGAAGGAATTCTAAGCCTACTAGTCAAACTACTTTAGTATCTTATGGAAGTAATATTGACAATATCATTTCTAAGGAAAAAGAACAAGAGGAATTGGAAGCTTTGTTTTCTAGAAGGTTACCTAGAGGAAAGGGAAAGTATAAAGTAAAATTACCCTTGAAATGCTTTGCATGTACTAATATTGAACATATTGCATCAAGGTTCCCTAAGAACAATAAGAAAGAAAAGAACAAGAGATGTGAGGATAAACGAAAGAAAGAATTTTATCTAGCTAAGGAAGGTGTTATAGATGATAAATTAGATGATGATGATTTTGAGGAGGATATATTTGTTGTTGTCAAGGAAGATAAGATATAAGGTAGTGAGACTACATTGATATCAACTATGAATAGGAGTGAGAAATGGATTATTGATAGTGGCTGCCCACATCACATGATCAATGACAAGAGAAAATTCATTGATGTTGAAGAGTTTGATGGAGGATCGGTTAATTTTGGTAATGGTATCCTTTGTATGGTAAAAGGTAAAGAACTATAGCACTGAATGACACTACAAACTATGATGATGTCTATTGGGTATCATTACTAAACTACAACCTATTGATTGCTTCTCAACTAAATCGAAAAGGATTTGATCTAGAATTTAGTGAAGGAATATACAAGATAAATAAAAAATAAGGAAATTTGATTGATGCTGGAGAATTGACAAGAGGTAATTTATTCTACTTGAATCCATCTATTAATAAAAGTTTGATTGGAAAGGTAGAAGATAGGTGGTTATGGCATAAGAGGTTTAGTCATTTTAATTTTGATAACCTAATCAAAGTTGGTAAAAAAAAAGTTGTTAGAGGTCTTCCCTACCTTTTAAAACCTGATAATATTGTTTGTAAATATTGTCAATTTGGGAAGCTTACTAGTTCTACATTCAATAGTAAAGGCTGCACATCTGATTTATATGGTCCTATGAGAACTCAAAGTTATTATGGAGATAAGTACTTTATATTTTTCATTGATGAATATTCAAGGATGATGTGGGTTGTATTTCTTAAAGAGAAATTGTAATCTTTTCATATGTTCAAGATTTACAAAGCAAGAGTAGAAAACAAAACCAGTAGGAGCTTAAAATAGTTAAGGTCAAATAGAGGTGCAGAATTTACATCACATGAAGTTTTTGGCTATTGTGAAGAAGGGATTAAAAGAAAAATGTGTACTCCTAGGACACCACAGTAGAATAGAATATTTGAATGAGGAAATAAGTTAGTGGTTTAATGTTCTAGGACTTTGATGATACAAAAGGGTTTTGCACAAATGTTTTGGAGAGAAGTTGTTAGCACTGTTGTATACACTTTGAACAGAGTTTTGCTCAAGAAAGTAACAACAAATACACCTTATGAATAGTGGTATGGACGCACTCCTAATGTGATTTATTTCAAAATATTTGGTAGTAGATGCTTTATTAAGAAGAATAAAAATATAGGAAATGTTTAAGCTAAAAGTGATGAAGGAATAATTTTGGGGTATTCATCTAAGAGTAAATCTTACAAGTGTTTAAAAAAGAGGAAAAATAAGATCATTGAGAGTTCTAATGTAAAATTGGATGAGTTTTCTGATGAAAATGATCATGTTTGCTGCATCAATTCAGGAACTCATTAGAATATCTAGTTTGTGAGTTGATGCTAGTGTTCACTCTTTAGGTGAAGCCTAAAGTTGTGAAAGATGTTTATGGAAGCAATGAGAAATATATACAGTTGAGGTATGATTTGAGAAGTATATGTTTCTTTAGTATTGTTGTCAAAGAGGGAGTATAAATTAGAGATGTAATTGATGGGATAATAAAGTAATGTAGAGGGAGATTATTGTTGAATACAAAGAGGGAGAATAAATCAAAGAGAAGAATAAAGTTGAGTGAGATGCAAAAGTTACAAAGAGAGAAGATCAGAAAAAGAAGTTGTCAAAGAGGGACAGTAAAAAAATATTGCTATTGATAGAGGGAGAAAGATTATACAAGGAAGATCAAGCAAAGAAGACGTTACAACTCAGAAGGAGTATAGGAAAAGAATGACAAAAAATGTTTCCATCATCAATTGAATAATAAATATTGTTAATGTGATGCCATCAATGCCAAAGAGGGAGATTCTTACTATAATTGATAGTACAATATTGAAGATTGATTATCTGATGGTGATGATGATGAATATTGACCAAGATCATAGGAATACAAGATAGTATAATGGTTAGATCAATTATTATCTTCTCAATGATGTCAAGCAATTGATATCTGATTTATATTGTCATTCAGAGTAAAGGAGAAGAAGAAGTGGAATGATGAGAAGATGAAGAACTTAATTGGGAAACTAATACAAATCAAACAATGGTAATGTTATATTGATATAATTATTTTCTACCTAACATATGATTATATCAAGTCGATAAAGTATGTTAATGAAGATTAGTCAAGTCAGTAAGCAAAACAATTTTGGCTAATGAGTAGGAAAAGTAATTTGGTAAAAGAAAAGTAAAGTTTCGGTAAAGTGAGAGGAATTCAAGAGACCAAGTGGAAGGTTTTAGCCATCGAGTAAAGTTTAACCAAAATTTAGTTTGAAGGACACCGAGAAAGGAACATAAATTAAATATAAAGATGAGAATGACATTTAATGATTAGTTGTTGTGAGCTAGAAGATTTCAATGATGAGGAAAGTTAGTTAAGAGATCTATAGATAGTAAAATTCAAGATGATAATCTATGGCAAGATCTAAATGCAAAAAAGAAAAGGAACAATTTTCAAGAAAGTTCAAGTTCCTAGGTGATGAGAAAACATGTTAAACCAAGATCTAGATTCAATGAATAAGTTTGTGAAATGAATTGGATGGCTGAGATTGATCAAAGGAAAACATAATAGAGGAGATTAGCCATGCAACATGCAAGACACAATGTTAATTTTATTTGGAACTTATTTGAAAGTAGACATGGAAAAGGAGAGCATGATGGACCAAGAGCATGTGTGAAGCATGCACTCCAGCAACATGAACTTGAAGGTACAAATGGTGTTCACTGTTTATTGTATAAGAACATTCTTCAATTTTCCTTTTCTTTAAACTAAGAGGAGGAAGAAATAGAAGAAGGTGAGGAGGAGGAAATAGAAGAAGTGGGAGGAGGAGGAGGAGGAGGAGGAGATCCTAATGTTACCTTATAGGTCCCAATGTGTCTTAATATGTCCTAGTGTGTCTTATTATGTACTAATGGATCCTAAATGGTTGTAGGACACATTAGGACCCCTTATGATAAATTAGTACCACTTAGGACCCCTATGTGTCTCAAGGGGACCTAAGGAGTCCTAGTAGGTCCTAATGTTCCTTAATAATTCCTAGTTTGTCTTAATAGGTCCTAATGTGTCTTCTTAGGTACTAATGGGTCCTAAATGGTCGTACGACATGTTAGGACCCCTTATGATACATAAGTACCATTTAGGACCCCTATGTGTCTTAAGGGGTCCTAGTAGATCCTAATGTGCCTTAATAGGTCCTAATGTGTCTTAAGGGGACCTAAGGGGTCCAAGTAGGTCCTAATATTCATTAATAGGTCCTAATGTGTCTCATTAGGTACTACTAGGTCCTAAAGGTCCCGATGTATCTTAAGGGGACCTAATGTGTCCTAATGGTCTTAAAGTGTCTTAATTAGTACATGTCATTAGTTTGTGTATTAATTTGTTATATGCATTCATTTGCTATGTATTCAAATTATTTTATTTATTCATTTGTTATATGCTCTATTGATTGATACATTACTGACATATATTTCATTTATTATACATCAAGGTTATATGTAACGTTAGTTGATAGCATTTTCAAAGGGAAGTTGGGGCTCTTGGAAAAATTAATTTGGGAGATAAGACTATGGAACAGAGTATTGATGAGCTGAAGGAGGTTATTATCACTGCCGAGGGGATAACGATTCTGACAAACAAAGTCACTATATAATGGAGAACAAAATGAAAGAGGTGGAAATTACTTTGAAAGGAGGGAACTTGCTTAAGAGAATGGATAAAATGGAGAGCAGTATTGTGTGACTAGAGAAGACTATTGGCAATATTATTGAATAGAGTTTCTCCATCCTTAAGGTCTCGGCTGAGCATGTCAAAATCCTTATGGACAAGATGGAGTAGGGTAAAGGGGAGAAGGCACCCAAGGAGGTCAAGGAGGTTCAAGGGCCCAGTAAAAGGACCAGATTGAGCTTCAAAAAGTTGGAGATTCACAAGAACAAAGAATTCAAGGAACTTAAGGTGTCCTTAGAAAATATGCAGATGTTGGCTAATCAGGCGGCTGAACTTATGAAGACTATCTAGCTGGCTTTTTGTTGTCCTACTGTGTTTTTGTTGTCCTCTTCTTTCTATTTTTTGGAGGACTTGTTATTTTTTGGTGTTTCTTTGTTGTGTTGTGTGAGGCCTCACCCCGACCCATCATAGCATCTTTTCTTTCTGCATTTTGATACATTGATACACTTGTTGATCTATTTTGATAGAGACTCGAGATACGATATTTTGATGGTGATTATTATATTATGTATGTGTGGATGTGGATCTAGAGTACGTCTTGATTTTGATTATACATGGTTGGTAAAATGAATTATTCATGTTTAGATTTGATTATTGCACCTGATGATTTATGTACTTATGATGTTTGGATATCATTGAATAGAAATTGGTAATTTGAATTGAATTACACATATTGAGTTACGATACTAAATAAGAAATTGAATATGTATATTTCATGTAATGTTATCATCTTGAACTACTGATGCTCGATGTGAAGTGTGCAGGTAAGAGAACCATGGGAATTATTGGAGAACCAAGGTTAAACACATGTGAACTGAGTAAACCAAGGCTTAGTCCAATGTGGGATTACAAAGCCTCGTTGTAATGTGAACTTGTCGTAAAAGTGAATTTTCATGTGCATTAGTAGTTAGCTTCGTGTTGTCATTCATGGCATTTGTATGTAATGTGCAATTGTTAGTGTCACTTGACACTTGTAATGTGCTCATTTAAATTTATTTTATTCCAGCCACTTCTAGAGGCCAATAAGAAGTTCTAGGGGTCATTTTTGGCATAATTTAAGTATCTTAATGTTAGGGGTATGGGTTAGGAAGGTTTTGAGCATATCCTAAACCCCCTAGAGACTTTGGCAACCCTTTTTTGGACCCATTTACCCTTACCTACGAGATTGGATGGATCTTGACCCTTACCCAACTTCACCTTTCCTTCCAATCAAGCATTAATCATGGGGGGACAAGGAAAACCTAGTAGACCATGGAGTCAAGACTACATTTATGATTGGTGGGTGGGTAGAATTTGGGGCCTTTTTAGAGAGCCTTGATGGAATTAGAGGGTGTTCACCCACTCTCTAATTTTAGAGACTTTAGGGTTTTGGAAAAAGGAGGACAAGTGGATTAGCTCTTCTCAACTATCAATTGTCATCACACTTGTGAAGGTAGGTCTTTCATTTCCATGGAGATTTTCTTGTTTTTGCTCAAAAGACTAGTTTGTGTTCTTGCTCTTTCATGTGATTGAAGTATATCCATGTTGTGCTATTGTGTTGTATGGGAAGGGAATTTGATGTTGGATTCATGCTTTTCCTTTTTGTTTTTCTTGAATGAGGGTGTTCATGTTATGGGAGTATGGCATTACTCACCTCTTTGGGAAGAGGAAGAAGTGGCTTGGGTGAAGGGGTTAGTTGGGCTCTCCATGAGGTGAGAGTCTCTTCTCTAACATCTCTTCTCTAATTTTTTTTTAAGAATGTTACAGAGTGTCATTTAACGGCTAAGTGAAAGCTAACATCAGTTATGCGGGTGCAATCTATGACATTGACTATACGATTGATCCTACCAAGACTACCCTCACAAAAAGTATATCTACCAAGGATAGGGTTCTCGGATGGCATTCGATCAGTGAAAGGATGTCAATCCTGCGATGAGGTTTTGTGGGATAATCTTCATCAGTGCATGGGTATAATGCTAATGCGACAATGAGCCCTACGGTGTTAATTAGAGCATAATGTTATCCGAGGGTTAAAGAACATTGACGACTATACTACTCTTTACTGCAACTTCCTAAGGAACAAATTTCCTACTTTTCACTAGGGCCATGCATTTCATTTAATCCTAATCCTAAGGATTAATAGTGGTTTAGAATATTAAATAACCCCGACAATCCATTTATACAACAATAAAATGAACTAAAAGGGTTAACTAATTGATTTCTAAATGAGCCTAACGTACTAACAATACATCCTTTTCCTTATTAGCTAAATAATTACGTCATTGAATAGATGTCAATTAAAAACAACAAATCATTTTAATTATCGTTTCACAAATATATCCATTCATTTACTATTGCTAGGCCTATTGAAATGAATTATCAATAAATGAGAATAAGACATTAGCTTAGGAAGTTAATATATTAAAGACTACATCAAGCATACTAACTATAACTAATACTATGAATTAGTAAATAATTTCATTATATATATAGCTATTCACAAAATAGAATTTACATCTAAAAGCTAAGATTAACAAATTTAAAATGAACTAGATCAATAATTTAACAAGTTGATTGAGCTAACCACATTAATCATAAACAACTAATTAATAATTAAATTTCATTAGTGGAAGAATGTATTAACCCAAGTTAAGGTAATAAAAGACAATGATCAAGCTTAAAAAGGTATCTTAACCTATGACCTAAAGCCCTACTATCTCTAACCATTTCCCAAAGCTAGGTGCGCAAATCCAAGAAGGAAAAGGGGATGGCAAGATTTGGGGGCCCACCACCTTATTTACTTTAACAAAAGCATGAGACTTACGCAGGTTATGGAGGGGGTAGGTGGTTTGGCAAGAGCAAATTCATGACATGTCAGCAAGGGTACTAAAACCCTGCCCAATGCTAAGCTTTGAAAGTACACATGGCAGAGAATGTGGGGGTTTGACTTGTCTGACAAGACAAGATTTTCTTCCAGCATAGTACGTGAGGGGATGGGGGGTATAGGCGCAGGCCCTTGGTGACAGCACATTACTAAATACAAGGTGTTATGCCATGATGTTAGGTGAACATCTATGTTGCTTGCCAACTTGCTTTCCAAAACCTACGCAGTGATAAGGTAGAGGAAATCTAGGATTAGATTTGGTTTGAAAATGGCATCATGAGCAAGGGTATTAAACACCATGTCAGCAAGTTGAAGAGGGAGGGTGGTGCATGTGATGTGTAAGAGGAAATAGGGTAAGTCAAGACATGTTGGCAAGACAAGGTGGCCCCACCTTCCAAGTAGGTTTCAAATAATATTTCAATACCATTCTCCTTCCCAAACTCCTGCGCCAAAATAGAGGTAGGGATATTTTATGACTAAATTAACATTAGTTAATGTTATAGGAAAAAGTTGTCTCAACAAAGTGGGTCCCACTAGCCTTGCTAGATTAAGGGGGACTTAAAAGCATTATTTTAAACATTGAATAGTTAGAAGTTGGTTATTATAGCTAATTTAGGATAGGTGTTAGTTTTAAGTTAATTGTAATTAGTGTCTTAATGGGACAAAAGGGTATATTCTCTGTGTAGTATGGGAATAATATTATCCCCATACATTTTCCAGAGAGCAAATTGCTCTTTAAAATTTTGGAAGTGTCAATTTTGGAGAACATGGTTTTCTTCATATTTTCTTTACTTGCTTGCTTATAAATTTGAAACAATAGATGCATCAATTTATTAGTGAATCATACTAATGAGTTTGATGGATTGATTATTAGTTGAAGAGATTTCTACAAGAAATCAATTATGTTCTTTTGTTCCTTGTTTCCTACTACACATTTTTGAGGGGTGAGCATAGAATTTTATTCATTTGAGTTTGATTACATAACTATGACAAATTTTCCAAACTATAATAGAGAGCTTACTATATCCATGCATAAGCTAACCTTTGGAAGACATTGAAAACTATCATATTTCATTCTTATCATCTTGAATATCATTTCACAAAAATAACTCCACTATCTTAAGAAGCAAATTCTAATAGGCATGATAGAAATGAATGGCATTTTCATTATAGTCATCTTATCAAATTCATTACAAAATTTCTATAATGAAAGAACTTTCACATTCCATTTATATAATACAATTTGAAGGAGATGTTCAATGAGAGATCAACATAAACATAACAACTTCACTTCACAAAGGACCCAAGAATGGGTAACAACTTTACAATTTACAACAAGAGGAGAAATCTTCCTCAAGATCAACAATGCAACAACATGAGGTTTTGATACAAGCACATCAAGGAGGGGATTTCTTCAAGATTTTTCCACATGAATATTTGGCTTCCAAACCTACAATACAAAGAAATGGAGAACCATGGGTGCTCACCACCCAACCTAGGTCTCTTATGAGACCACCCCCAAGCTTGGAGAACCAAGGATAAATGGGGTGCAACAAAACAACAAGATGCTCACAATTTTACACACATGCAATAACAACAAGTTACTCCCTCCGAGTCTACACAAATGAACTTTGCAAGCTCATTGAAGAAGGGTGAAGGTGGGCTTTTCCAAGGGGAGAATGCCATTGCTTCCACAAATTCCTCAACAAGAATATCTCATTGCCTCTTCAAGGCTACAAATCCATCTTACATACACAACAATGCTTGTCAACATCTTTATGATACAAAGATTGCAATGGCTTCATGATGCTTGTCAACATCTTTATGATACAAAGATTGCAATGGCTTCATGGTGCCCATACACCATGAATTTTTCCCTCTTCTCCAAGAGAAGAGACTCTCACCTCATGGAGGGCCCAACTAACCCCTTCACCCAAGCCACTTCTTCCTCTTCCCAAAGAGGTGAGTAATGCCATACTCCCACAACATGAACACCCTCATTCAAGAAAAACAAAAAGGAAAAGCATGAATCAACATCAAATTCCCTTCCCATACAACACAATAGCACAACATGGATATACTTCAATCACATGAAAGAGAAAGAACACAAACTAGTCTTTTGAGCAAAAACAAGAAAACCTCCATGGAAATGAAAGACCTACCTTCACAAGTGTGATGGCAATTGATAGTTGAGAAGAGCTAATCCACTTGTCCTCCTTTTTCCAAAACCCTAAAGTCTCTAAAATTAGAGAGTGGGTGAACACCCTCTAATTTCATCAAGGCCCTCTAAAAAGGCCCCAAATTCTACCCACCCACCAATCATAAATGCAGTCTTGACTCCATGGTCTACTAGGTTTTCCTTGTCCCCCCATGATTAATGCTTGATTGGAAGGAAAGGTGAAGTTGGGTAAGGGTCAAGATCCATCCAATCTCGTAGGTAAGGGTAAATGGGTCCAAAAAAGGGTTGCCAAAGTCTCTAGGGGGTTTAGGATATGCTCAAAACCTTCCTAACCCATACCCTTAACATTAAGATACTTAAATTATGCCAAAAATGACCCCTAGAACTTCTTATTGGCCTCTAGAAGTGGCTGGAATAAAATAAATTTAAATGAGCACATTACAAGTGTCAAGTGACACTAACAATTGCACATTACATACAAATGTCATGAATGACAACACGAAGCTAACTACTAATGCACATGAAAATTCACTTTTACGACAAGTTCACATTACAACGAGGCTTTGTAATCCCACATTGGACTAAGCCTTGGTTTACTCAGTTCACATGTGTTTAACCTTGGTTCTCCAATAATTCTCATGGTTCTATTACCTGCACACTTCACATCGAGCATTAGTAGTTCAAGATGATAACATTACATGAAATATACATATTCAATTTCCTATTTAGTATCGTAACTCAATATGTGTAATTCAATTCAAATTACCAATTTCTATTCAATGATATCCAAACATCATAAGTACATAAATCATCAGGTGTAGTAATCAAATCTAAACATGAATAATTCATTTTACCAACCATGTATAATCAAAATCAAGACGTACTCTAGATCCACATCCACACATACATAATATAATAATCACCATCAAAATATCGTATCTCGAGTCTCTATCAAAATAGATCAACAAGTGTATCAATGTATCAAAATGCAAAAAGAAAAGATGCTATGATGGGTCAGGGTGAGGCCTCACATCCCCCCCCCCAGGCATGAACTTCCTCCTGGAGTTCATCAAAAAGGTATGGGTACTGTGATCTCATCTGTGCTGCATCCTCCCACGAAGCCATGACCTCATCATAACAATCCCACTGGACCCTAACCTGGTCCAGCTCTCTGCCTTGAAGCACTAGGGTCCATCGGCCCAAAATGAGAATGGGCTCCAAGGCTATCTATCCGTTTGACTCCACCTGCAAGGCATCCCAATCTATAATATGAGACTCATCATAAATATATTTTCATAACACAGATACATGAAACACATCGTAGATGCGTGACAGGCTGGGTGGCAGTGCTAAATGGTAGGCAACTGGTCCTATCCTCTCCAATATCTCAAAAGGTCCAACAAAACGAGGTGCTAACTTAGAGCCCTTTCCAAAGTGGACTGGACTCTTATGTGGTCGCACTCTCAAGAAGACCCTATCACCAACCATATATTTGCGGTCTACCCTCTTTGCATCAGCATACTTCTTCTGTCAATCTTGGGCCTCTCTAAGGCATTGTCTAATCAAGACCACCTGCTGCTCCATATCCTTGACCAACTGAGGTCCAATAGATATCCTATCCTCGATCCTATCCCAACTCAGTGGTGTCCTGCAGGGCCTACCATATAAGGCATAATATGGCAGCATACCAATAGATGAATGATACCCATTGTTATAGGCAAACTCTACCAAATGTCGGTATTCCTCCCACTTGACCTGATGGTCTATCACATACATACATAACATATCCTCTAACACCTGATTAACCCTCTCTATTTGTCCATCTATCTGAGGGTGATATGTTGTACTAAAATTGAGCCTAGTGCCCAATGCTACCTGTAGCTCTCTCCAAAAAGCTGATGTGAACAAGGAGTCTCTATCAGAGATGATCTTACGGGGAATGCCATGGAGTCTGACAATATCCCACAAAAACACCTGAGCTACATCTCATGTTGTGAATGTAGTACACATGGGTGAAAAGTGGGCAACCTTGGTCAATGTGTCGACTGTCACCAAGATGGCATCATAGCGGTGAGAAGACATAGGAAGACCAACAATGAAGTCCATGGATATAGTATCCCACTTCCACTCAGTAATCTCATGTGGCTGTAGGAGCCCACCTGGATGACTATGCTCCACCTTAACTCTCTGACACTCAAGGCATTTAGCAACTATACTGGCAATCTGCAATCTCATGCCTGGCCAATGATACAATTGTCTCAGGTCGGCATGCAGCTTCTTAACTCCTGGGTGAGCTACATAAGGTGCTCTATGTGCCTCAAGTACAATAAACTCTCGCAAGTCTCCTGAAGAGGGTACATAGATGTGTCCTCTATGACGTAGGAGTCCATCGGACTCTAAAGAATACTCTACAAAACTCCCCTCAAGGGCCCTCTGAGCATGGACAATCTGGCAAACCTCAACATAAAATTTGTCTTTTGGCAAGTGATGCAAAATACACTCCCTCAAATCTGTACTAGAAATCATAGAGGAGAGCTCGTGCCACCTCCTACTCAAGGCATCTGCAACAACATTCTCTTTCCCCTTGATGTAATGAACATCAAAATCATACTCACACAAAAAATCCATCCATCTTCTCTACCTAGCATTAAGATTGGGCTGTGAGAAGATGTACTGAAGACTCTGGTGGTCTGAATGGAGCTCAAATCAGTGACCTAGGAGAAAGTGTCACCATCTCACCAAGGCATGAACTACTGCTGCAAGCTCTAGGTCGTGGGTAGGATAGTTGAGCTCGTGGGTCTTCAACTTCCTGGACTCGAAAGCTATAGGATGACCATCCTACATAACAGCTGCTCCTAATCCATCCAAAGATGCATCAGTGCACACAAAAAAGTCTGTTGCAAGATCTGGCACTGCTAAAATCGGAGCACTAGTGAGGTCTCTCTTGAGCTCCTGAAAAGCTCTCTCACACTTCTCTATCCATTCATACTTCTTCCCCTTTCTCTGAAGGGAAGTGATGGGATGAGCTATCCTAGAAAATCCTACCACAAAGCACCTGTAGTAGCCTGCTAACCCCATAAAACTCCTGACCTCAGTGACACTAGTGGGTGCTGGCCAATCCATAATGGCTCTAATCTTCGATGGGTCTACAGAGATCCCATCGCCGGATATAACATGACCAAGATAGTGCACCTCAAGTCTAAAGAAGGCACATTTTGACAAGCTACCATATAAATGATTCTCTCTCAAATGCTGTAAAACCTCTCTTAGATGCTCCTCATGCTCCTCCTCATTACGAGAATATATCAAAATATCATCAAGGAACACTACCACAAACTTGTCCAAGAATGTACGAAATACTCCGTTCATGAGGCTTATGAACATAGCTAGAGCATTCATGAGGCCAAATCGTACCACTGTGAACTCATAGTGACCATACCTCATACGAAAAGTAGTCTTGTGGATATCACTCTCCACAATCTGCAACTGATGGTAACTTGACTTTAGATCTATCTTTGAGAATACTCTGGCACCCTGCAACTGATCAAATAAATCATCGATCTTGGGGAGTGGGTATCGATTCTTAATTGTTACTTTATTCAACTGTCGATAATCAATGAACAATCTAAGTGATCCATCCTTCTTCTTCACAAAAATCACCGGTGCACCCCAAGGTGATACACTAGGTCGAATATGCCCTTTCTCTAAGAGCTCTTCTAACTAAATCTTGAGCTCATTGAGCTCATGTGTGGTCATCCTGTAAGGTGCTCTAGATATGGGCTTGGCTCCTAGTACAAGGTCTATATGAAAATCAACTGCCCTAGGTGGAGGCATGCCAGGTAGCTCGGTAGGAAATACATCTGCAAACTCTTGAAGAATAGGGTAGTCCTCAAGTGAAGGCTCCCCTTCTGAATCCTCCTCTCTATCACTAATGGTGATGGCAAATAACTGACACCCCTTCCGCACACACCACCTAAGCTACATAGCGGAAATCATGCAAAGGGATACAGATCTCTGTACTCCAAATATCACCATAGAAGTACCATGATCATCAACGCACTCAACCCTCTTCTGTCGACAATCCATCTTGGCGCTGTGGGCATATAGCCAATCCATGCCAAGGACTACATCATAAGAACCTAGAGGGGTGATGCGGAGATTAGACATCATGATTAAGTCTCCCATCTGAATCTGACAACTATGAACTAAGGAACTAATAGACACCCTAGCTCCTGAGGCTAACTCGACCTCCCAACTGACATCCTGTCTAACTGCCACCAGCCCACAACGCTCCACTACATATGGAGATATAAAGGAGTCTGTGGCTCCTGAATCAAACAAGATAGAAACACTGACACCCTGAATCATACCTGTGGCCTCTATGACCGTGGCCTGGTGCTTGGCCTGGTGGTTATCTACCGCTGCAAAAACTCTATGGGATCTACCCATATCTCTGACTGTAGGGTCTGAGGTAGCTCCTCTCTGACCACTGGCTAACTATCCCTGTGGGCACTCTCTTGCAATATGACCCATACCACCACAAGTGTAACATGGTCCTCGGGTCTGCATCTATACTCCCTGTGTCCTAGGCTGCTGTGACCCTCCAGTCCTACTAGAACCACTATATCCACCCCTAGAGGACTGCTGAGTCCTAGCTGGCTGTGCCTAAGGGGTCTGTGTCCTCTGATCCTATCTAGGGCCCTGAGACTGCCATTGTTTGGGCTTAGAGCCCTGATAACCCTATGAATGTCTCTGTCTAGAACCCTGCTGAGATCCCTGCTGCTGAGACTGTTGACCCTTAAAGGATCCTACTGAATGGTCCTGTTTCCCCTTCCAAGTGTATTTCTATTGTCCTAACTGCTGGGATGAAGGGTTTTGGTGCTGAGACCGATCCCAAGACTCCTGTCTAGTGAAAAAATCCTCAGCTACAAGTGCCATCTCAACTGCATCTTTGAATGTGGGAGGAAAAGCTAGACGTACTTTCTCCTGGTTAGACATATTAAGTCCCTTAATGAAACGATGGATACATAGTTTCTCGTCCTTCATATAATCTACATATGGAAGGAGCTCGAGAAACTAACTCTCATACTGGGCCACTGTGAGGCCTCTTTGCTGGAGATCATGGAACTCCTCTATCTGTCTCTGTCTGAAATGCTCAGAGAGATACCTCTCTCAAAATCGGGCTACAAAAGACTCCCAAGTGAGTGTGTCAATAGCCACTCCTCCAATGGACTCCTCCTGTTGCCACCAAATGGAGGCCTTATCCCATAGGAGATGAACTACAACTCGTGCCTTTAGATTACTCCCATAAGGGCACAATCCAAAGCATTTCTGTAAACTCTATAACCAAGCCTCTGCTACTGACCCATCAGTGGATCCCAAAAATAAGGGTGGCTGGAGTTGTATTAACTCCCGAATCTCATCCCCAACATCTCTAGGGGGTCTACCTCTGTCTCGTATCCCATGATGAACTGACTCACCCTCATGATCACCATGGCCCCCAACACCCCTGGGTGGAGGACTCCTACTCCTCTCTCTACTAGCTGCTCCACCTCTCCCTGGAACCTCTGCTCCTCTCTCAGAAGCCTGTTGCTCCTGCTGATGATCTACAAGTGGTAATCTCTGTTGAATTACCCCAATCAAATTCTGAAGGGCATTCATGATAGCTTGATTAGGGTCCGGTGGTGGAGGAGGTGGTGGTGGTGGTGGAGGTGGCAGTGGTGGTCCACCTTCCTATTCTGCACTGACTCATGCAGCTCTACGACCTCAGCCTCGCCGGCCAGCTCGTGTGACAACAGGCATCCTACACAATAGGTTAAGTTAGATGAGTTGAAACGTAATGGGTCTAAAGGTTCCAATGCTGAAAACTTGGCTCTGATACCAAATGTCATGCCCAAAAAAAAAATTGGTTGCATTTTTGGTTGATTATTTTTTTGGGCATGACATGTTGTTGCATTGTTTCTACTAGGATTTTAATGCTTTATTTGTAATCTCGTTGTAAAAGGTTTTGGGTCCTTTAATCAAAACCTGATTTTATGTAATCAAAATGTTAGTTGATACATTACTAAATATATGCAAATTTATTAGCTCGATACATATTTTATATGTCATTGATTTCAATACAACTTAAATAGACGTCATTTATTACATGTCATTAGTTTAGATACATTGGTTATATAAATTGAGTTAACTTTGAAATGAAGACCTATATTTTCAATATACATTGACCTTATATATATGTCATGTTATTTTAAATGCATTGCTTTTATATATATATATATATATATATATATATATATATATATATATATATATATATATATATATATATATATATATATATATTTATATATATAGATATAGATATATATATATATATATATATATATATATATATATATATATATATATATATATATATATATATATATATATATATATATATATATATATATATATATATATATATATATATATATATATATATATATATATATATATATATATATATATATATATATATATATATATATATATATATATATATATATATCTATATCTATATATATACATATATATATATATAGATATATATATATATATATATATATATATATATATAGATATAGATATAGATATATATATATATATATATAGATATATATATATATATATATATATATATATATATATATATATATATATATATATATATATATATATATATAGATATATATATATATATATATATATATATATATATCTATATATATATATATATATATATATATGCAAATTTAATTGTGAAACATTTCTTAAATATAAATGTCATTGATTGCACGATTATTAAATCAATATTTAAATTACTTATATGTCATTTGTTTAATTGTGAAACATTTCTTAAATATAAATGTCATTGATTACATTATTGTTAAATTATATATTTAAATTACTTATATTATGTCATTTGTTTAAATATAAATATTCTATCTTAATTTACATGATTTAAATTAAGCTTTTAAAATGAGTCCATGTAAATATCCATATATAAACACATGTATTAAATATCAATGTCCACAACATAGAAATGTATTTAGAAAATATCAACAATATATAAATGTAGATCTGAGCCACAACATAGAAATGTATAAAATAGATCAATGTCCACAACATAGAAATCTATCAAATAGATTAATGTGCACAACATATAAATATATCAACAATGTATCTAGAAATATATCGACAACATAGAAATTTAGATCCACAACATAGAAATGTATCAAATAGATCAAAGTCTGCAATATAATGTCAAGAGCATAATGTCTAAAGTAACCTGAACCAAGAGGTACATATAAATATATCCACAATATAAAAATCTAACTCAAGGCTCCCTCACCACCTAGTCCCTCATCCAATCCTCCACCTGCTTGAGGGGTATGTACAAACATACACAAATTCCATGTGTTAGAATTTATTTTATCTAACAAGAACAAATATTTAATTTTGAAATATACATTTAAACTTGAAACAAATTTAAAAATGTGTACATGTTTTTCAAAATAAATTAATTTACCTGTGTATCTTAACGAATCAAATTAATGGGTGTATGTAAATCCTTGTATGTGGTGGACATTGTAATCTCTTGTACACAATATATTTGAAATATATATAAATTATATATTTAAAAATATATATAGTTGCAAGCTCTACATATATATATAATTATTTAATGAAAATCAAATTTTGGTTTCTTACTTGATATGTCTGCTACAATGCATGTCCAATGTCTGATAACTCAAAAGAGTATAAAGAAAATCCATCAGGATCAATGGTGTCATCCATAATCAGAGAGGAGAATCTAGTCTGAAATCTTGAGGTCGTAGGTGTCTGTTGTAGAGGATGTATCTTCTCTAGAGGAGGTGTCTTTTCTGGAGGTATAGGATCAACCACAATTTATCACAGAGATATAAGATGTATCAGAATGTCCTCCTCTCTAGAAGTACTTGCCTATGTATCTCCATGTCCCTAGCCACTAGCAGTGGAGGATCTCCTAGCCACTCATCGAATGAATGTAGGCATCTCACTCAGAGTGACCCTATGCAATATAGAGTACCCATGATAAGCATCAAGGAATTCTCTCACTAACATGGAGCTCATCACATGCAGACAACCTCAAGCTCTCGTACTATATTATTAGATGTGGGGAGCTAGTAGCGGATGCAAGGATCATAAAAAGGATCTGACTGATCAATGACTAGGATCATATGAGAACATAGCATGTACCTAATCATGTGATCATATGACAACTGATTAACCTAAGTCACAATAAAGGAAATGCTAGAGTACATATCTAGGCGTGCCTCCTCAACCATAGACTCTCCATCTCTAGGGTGGGCCTCTAAACCTTTTGGAAGAACCAAAATATTTTGATCCACCAATACTCTCTTACTAGGAGTCTATGGTACATTAGGTCATCTGAACTTATCAGTAAATCTACCCCGCCCCTGACCTGCATGTCATGGAAATTCTTTGTAATCAACAACATGCCCTAAATAGAGTTCTACATACAATTGTTTACAAAAATAGAGTGGCACCTCATCCTTAAATGGCTACATATGATGGGCCTCCATCCATCTAGGATATATGAAGAGGGGTACAAGGTCATCCTTAAAGTTCATCACTCTTTAAGCTCTCACAACATTCTTCTCTAGGCAATCAGGAAACATGGCCTTAACATTTCCCATAGAAATGTATATGTCAATGGGCCTCCATCTAAATGTTCTTGCCATTGTACTAGCTAAGCTATGATAAAATGTATCAATGGAGGTGTCATCATAGGGTTCATATGAATCAGCCTTCTAAATCATACTCATAAGATCATTGTGAATAGATCCCAACCTCTCCCTATTGGGAAGGAAAATGGTACTTTGCAACGTCCTCTCTAGCTGAGCTAGAGAAGCGTGCAATCTAGAAATATTTTTTTGTCTATGGTTATCCCTACTTTGGGGAGTACCATGAGATGATTTCTATGATGCATGGTCACTATCACAATGAATGCTAGGCTCTGAACCATTGGATGTTGTAATGTATAGATATGATAGATGATGTACGAATATAGATAAAGACTACAATTGAACACATGTATGTATGAAATAGAATTAATAAAATAGTTCATATATACATATATGTGTTGTATGTACAAACTATACATTCAAATTATATCTAAAATTAAACATTAAATATATAAACAAATATAGACCTCAAGTAAATTGAAAATAATTTCATTGAACCCTAAGACATTAAAATCATTACTTATTAAAAACATCACCTTAAGACATTCAAATCATTAAACATATTACAGATCCCTTTAAAAGACATTCAAATCATCAAATGTACACTTCAATTTTGTAACACATACAATGAACAAAAAAGATTAAAACCCTTCTACAAATTAATTTAAACAATTTCACTTCCCTAAGGCATTCAAATCATTACATAGTATGCATCCCCTTAAGATGTATTGAATCATTACATATTACATTGGTATAGTTTAAGGGAGTAGATCTAACAAAGAGCATGTACTAACATTTAAGTTTGTACTAATAACATGATCTAATAAAAGATGTTGTTTTATATGAAAATATGTATTTAACATTTCTTGAAGTAATCAAATATACATATTTTGTTGTAATGTCAAGATGTTGTGAGATATATTTCATATAGGTTTTACATTAGTTGAGGATTTGTATTCTATTTGTTTTTAGGGTATTAACTCAATTTGGCACAAGTTAATGGATCAATTTATGTATACTTTAGTTAGGGTTCATTTTGGCTTATTACTAGACTTCAATCTAGTTTTGTTAGAGTTACAACTCAATATTATTTAGTTTAGGGCTATGTTTAATATTTAGTTAAGTCTAGAGAAAGGATTAATTTTAGTTTAGTATTAGGGAGAGGGTTTAGTATTAAGGTTCTAGAGTTAAGATTTGTTTATATATAGTATTTAATCAAGTTTATGGGTAGGGCTCAATTTCCAAAGTATTCTTCAATTATATTCAAAGTTAGTATTTAATTTGGTGTCGATTAGAGTTTCATTGGGTTTATGTTTTGGTTAGTGCTCATTTTCTATAATGTCATTTTAAATTTGATATAAGGTTAGTGCTCATTTTCTATAATGTTTATTTAGGTTTCTAGGATTAGGGTTTATTTTTCTTGGTATTACCATTAGGGTTACGGTTCAACATGATGCCAATTTAGTTTAGGGTTAAGGTTTAGTTTGGCTTAATCTTCAATAGATTTAGGCTTAGAGTCCAATTTGGTTTTTAATGTTAGGGTTTATATTCAACTTGGTACATGTATACTCATGAGATGATGTAAATGATATATACATGTATACTCATGAGATGATGTAAATGATATATCTGATTAATATTACATGAAGTGAGTGTATTTTAAGATAATGATATATTATTAGTTATGGTTTGCATTTGAGTCTCTTTTTGAATATGATGTCAATATTGGAAATTTTGTTCTATGCTTGTATGATGTGAAAAGATGGACACGATACCTAGGTTGATGGATTCTATAATGCAAGATGAGCATTGATGCCTAGGTCACATGTACTGTCATAAAAAGTTATCATCTATAATTAGATGCTTATTTTATCTCCATTTTAGGTTTAATAGTTTTATTATTAAGTTTTGTTTTGGGTTTAATAGTTTGAAGATTTAAGTTTTGTGATAGGTTTGATAGTATGAAAGTTTAAGTTTTAAGGTTTAAAGTTGAAGGTTTGAGTTTTAAGGTTTAAGGTTTACATTTTAAGGTTTAAGGTTTTAGTTTTGAGGATAAAATATTATTTAACTAGCCATTTTATACAACATAAAAAATTAAAAATTTGCTACTAATATAACATTACAAAATTATTTTAAAACCACAAAGGAAAAATTAAACATTTGGTACTAATATAATATTAAAAAAATCATTTTTTAACCATATAATTGTTGGAAAGTTGATTATACTATTGTATATGACTATGATTTAGTGTTTTCATTATGAAAATAAAGTCATATAGAGTTTTGGAGTCAACACATAACTTAGAAGATCAGGAAAATGGCTAAGTATGGAAGACAGGACAGTCAGCGAAGCACCTGAGGAACAGAGCGTCAATGCACATGTGTATGACTGAGTTATGGCATGCTCCCTTGAAGAAAAGCTTCTAAGTATGTAATCATGCTAAGTCTAAGAATGAATGATCAGATGATTTAGTATGAAGAAGTTACAGCTAGTTGAAGTGTCACAGATAGTGAGCGGTAGAACATAACAGAGCATGGAGCTGACTATTGGTATTTTGGTTAGCATGTATAATATTATTTTGTAGAGGCTATTTGCCTATTTTATTTAGGTTATAAACATGTTAATAACATTATATGTAAACATGCTTGAGCCAATTCATTTGGAAGTGTTGTATGTAATAGGTTGAAGGCCAACCTAGTGAATAGTTTTGTTTGCGCATATAAATAAGACATGTGCCTTTGTATTTATGAATAGTATGAGATATAGAGTTGATAGAAGTAGAGAAAAAGTATGCGAAGAGAAGTTAGAATGTTGTAGAGCTTTACAAGAGGTTAAAGCATCAGTTCATAAAAGGAACTGATCAGACAAGTAGTGTCATAGTAGCAGTTCACCATTGCAGATATAGTGTGCATCTGATATCTAGGAGGTTGTAGCCTTCTCATTAAGAAGTGAGCTATAGCAGTGAGCCAACCACCCCTAATAGGTTTAATTGTAAAAGACTCCTAGCAGGGTTTGACCCTTGACCAGGTCACTGTACTTAATGCATTGTAAAGATCAACTCCTAATAGGGTTGTAAGATCTTCTAACAGGGATCATAATACTCTAGTGCAGTTCTTAGTGGGTGTCAATTCCCACTGGGGTTTTTACTTATTTGGGTTTCCCCATAATCATATCTGGTGTTAAGTGTTATGTTTTGTGTGTTTACTTTACTTGCATTGTTATTCAATTCAGTACTAAAGCAATTGAGTTAAGTTTCAAGAGATCTAAAATTGATATTTTAGAACACTGATTCACCCCCCCCCCCCCCCCCCCCCCCCCTCTCAGTGTTCCCATTCCTAACAATTGGTATCAAATATTTTGTCCTTTGAAGATAATTTTAACCACTTGAGGAGATCATGGGTTTAGAAGAAGTGAAACATCTAAAGAAGAATATTGAAGTAGCTCTTAAAGATCTTGACAAATCTGAAAAAGAAATTGAGGAACTAAAATTGAAAGTCAGTGACGCACAAGTATTCATCAAGAAACTAAGAAAAGATTTGAGAGATTGTTCTACAAGTGATTTAGGGAAAATGGTCAAAAAGTTGAATGAGGAAAACACATCCCTGAAAGATCATATTGAAGAGCTAGATGAAAATCTTCTTAACAATCAAGAAGCCTATGAAGAATAGGTCAAAGAAAACAACCAGTTGGATGAAGAACTGAGGCAAGAAAACATGAAAATATTGGAGTTAGAAAACATCAAGAAGCAAGTGGAATCTAAATTGATTGAAGCAAAGAATCATATTGACAAGTTGCACACAAGAAAGGATCTAATAGAGTCATAGTTGTATGCATAGAAGATTAAAGGAGATACTAGCGGTATTGGATTCAATGAAGCACAAAATCATATCAATGACATGCGAGAAAGAAAGAAAGCATTAGAAGAATCTACAGAAGCTAAGAAGACAAAAATCATACTGAAGCTAAAGCTGAACCATCTAAGGATGAGCACAAGCTAGTAAGAAAAACTTGTTATACTTGTAACAAGCATGATCATATTGCAAGTTATTGTAAAGAGGTAAGACCTTTTAATGGCTATTGGTATTCATGCAATAAGTTTGGTCATAGAGCTATGAATTGTAGATCAAATCAAAGAATTCAGACCCGGTAAAATTAGGGAAGTCATTCATAGTAGAATGTTAGAATTCCTTAGAACATTACATGTCAAATATGTAATTATAATGGTCACACGGCTAGACAGTGAAAAATGGTAACTCACATCAATGCGTCAAGGAATATAAGGCCTCCAATTATTTGTCACTCTTGTAACAAGGTTGGACACATCTCAAAGTTCTGTAGATCAAAATCGTAAAGATAGGAAAGCCCTAAAAATTTTGAAGGATCAATATTGGATGAAGCAAGAGAAGTTAAGTTTGTGCAAGCTATAGAAGATGCAAGCTTGATTTGGACATAAGTAAAGAAGGATAATGTTGATGAATATGTATTGGATGCATCCGTAATGGACGCACCCTCTACTTCTGGATGAATAACCCTCATGGTCATATGGGGAGCTAGATTAGCTCTAGACCCCTACTCAGCTAGTATACTCATCTTCAGAGTATGCACCTTTGGTTATGATTTTTTGGAGACTAGATGATGTTGTATGTGAGAGTGCACAGTGTGATTGCTAGCAAAGATGGAGATTGAAATTCACTGTTTCATTATACGTTATGGTGGCAAGAATTAATGGAAAAAAGTGGTTTTTATACTCACTGAAGATTCATTATTTGCACATTTTCATTCAAGATCAAGCCTTTGAGAGCACAAGAGATCAAAGTAGTTTGTGTTGGAAGATTATAGTTGATTTCATCAGCGAAAGATTGAAAGTTTGTTGTGAAGCCCTAGTTCGGACGTGATGGCTCAGAAACCATTGGAAACCTATTTGAAGTGATTAATCAAGTAATTTATGGCTACTATAGTTATGTTTGATATTACTGAAAGGAAGAGATACATTTTCAAGAAGCATCCCTTTAAGTCAGTCCTAGATGACCTAAAAGGAGCATTCTCTAGGACTCCGATGGGTATTATGCACGTAGAAGACATATGCGCATACATTTATTGATAAAAGGAACCAGTTGGATTGGATAGGATTAGGTCACACATGGAAACCATGATGAAACCAAACATGACATTCCTGGATGAGTTTGCATACTTGGAAAACAACCCTATTATTGAGTATACTACAACATATGAGTTTTATGAATCTGAATGGATCAAGATTCTACTTAGCAGAATACATGATGACTTATTCTAGATAGGAGAAGTCCAAGTTCATATAACCACTAATCATCTCATTCATGAGATGACAAGACTACCTACGACAGGTGTCATTCTTTATGTTGGTAAGGATGTCAAGAAACCGATGGAGCGGGCCTGTAAGTCACGCAGTGATAAGCGCTAGATGACAATTGATTTGATTAAGGAGAAAGACATCAAACTCATGGAAATGATTCTTGGTTATAAGTTTCAGCACACAAATAGAGTTAATAGTGTGTCTGTAGCCACTATTCTAGCAACTATCAGAATTGTTAAAGAAAATGGAGACTTCAACTTGTTTGAGATCTTGCATGTACAGTTGATGGATAATATCAAGGAAATCAAACATGATAAGAGTAAGATATTCAGGTTTGGGTCACTAATAATATATATGTACTTCCATATTGTTGGTAAAGTATTAGATCTTTACCTTGATAAGATTTTTCCTACAATGCCACAAATATCATTCAAGGCATCATCTGAAAGCACCTTGAAATATTACATGGAATTAGAGATCAAGACATTCAGAATAAAGATGTAGAGAAGGTATAGGATACCTGATAGTATTGTGGAAAAGTATAAGGATACCATATGTTTCATGGTAAAGATAATCTTATCACTTGCATGGAAGTAGTAGAACCTAGGACTAAGTGGATCCATCCACTTGGTTATGAAGTGGAAGAACACATTTTGGAAGCTTATGCACAAGTCCTACTATCAGTGCCTAAGGACCCCAATGAACCAAGATGGGGTACATATGAGGAGAAGATAAGACAAGTAGATTTATTCTTGTACAGTACTGCGACCAAGAGGAAAGCTTCTAAAATCACATCTAAGATACTAAAAATTCATGGTGTCACTCGAGCAGATCTAGATAAGGCAAGGGAAGCCAAGATTGTAATGCAACTTGAGAGCTCACCCTCTTCAGAAGTGAAAATGGAGAAGTCTGATGACCCTAAGGAGAAGAAAGTAAAAATAGAGAAAATAGATGATCCCAAGGAAAATTAAAGCAAGACTATTGATAGCACTTTAGCACCCACTCCTACTATTGATCTGGAGTCCACACCACCTCTTGAGTATAGAAAGATGCCTAAGAGGAAGAAGTAGATCGACACAATCCATCCATCATCTAGGATGACCAAAAGTCAAAGAAAGAACACTCAAATACCTCCTGAGGTAGGATTCAGATTGAATCTTAAAGTGTTGAGAGCTAGGATAGTTGATGAAGGAAGAATTGATCAGATAGCTAAGCTCTATGATAAATATAGCAAGATTGATAAATCAAAAATCCATAGTATGCTTATCAAACACATGATCAAGTTCAAGAAAATAGTCTTGGAACTTAAGACAATGATTCATGATCAAGTATGGAATATACTTGACTCCTTGAAGAGACAAGCTATAGAAGAAGACTTCAGGATAAGGGAGAAGATACTGGATGAAAGCCTCCATGTTTGTTCATTTGAAGAAAAATCATTGTTGTTGGATTTGGTGAAGCTTCACCTTAGAACCAAGCTGAGAACTCTGCAAATCATGAACAAGGACTATGAATTGGTTGCTAAGGAGATAGAGAAAGCATTTGAGAAGGTTTTCTTAGATAGACACATGTATCCTCTTTCATACCCAAAATTTACACACAAAAACACACCAACTTTTTTTTAAAAAAGGTTTATAAGTTTAAGTTTAACAGTTGTCTAATGTTTGTATGGTTAAACCCGAGAGAGAGTTGATTAAATTTTGTTTGAGGGGTAGTATGATGAGGGGTCATCAACAACGCTCACCCCTAAGTAAAATGAGTTGCCTCACCTATTACCTGGGTTAACCAGCAAGTTAAGTTTCATTCCAATTAAATATAAATGGGTTAAGATCTTAAGATCTAATGTCCAAATTTAAACTAGCTAAACATTTTATCTATATTGAGTCATTAATAATCAATTGCTAAAACATAGTAAATATGTTTTAAAAGGAATTTAATTAACTAGCTCAACAAAATTTAATCATCATGTAATTATATTACATTTATAAAATAAAATTAAAAAAATCTACTAACATTATAAAGTTCATTAACTATATTCCTCATTTAAATTTTAGATTAATTTTAGTGCTAGTAAAAAATCAATAACACTTATCCAATTAACCAAATTAACTAATATCCAATCTTTATCAAAAAGACTCATTAAAATAATTGAAAATAAACTATATATTAATTAATAAATGTATTAATTAATAATGGCTATTAACTAATAAAATTATAAATAATAAATTTAACAAGTATTAAGTACTAACTATACTAATTTAATAATATTTACTAATTAATATAATTATTAATTAATAAATAATATAAAAATTAATTAGTAAATTATTTTAATTAATATTAATTTCTAATTAATATAATTATTAATTATTAAATAAAAAATAAAAAATAATTAATAAATTATATTAATTAATATTATATACTAATTAATATAATTATAAATTATTAAATAAAATAACATAATAAAAAATAAAATTAAAAAAACTTTTTAAGTCATTTTTAATTTTGATATGAAATAAATGGCTCTGCTCTTCTCTGCAAACTCTCACACTTTAAGTTTTTTTGTAAGCACCAAATATGCAGTTCCGAAAGGGAAATGCCCTATCTCTACCCAAGTGAAGAATGCACGAACGAAACAATTTTCTTCCCCTAGAACTTTTTCTAGGGCTCTACCATGGGAGAAGCTCACTCAAGGCTAGGAAAATCTATGGATCCCAGCACATAAACAAAATGCTAGAAGGGCTAAGCAGGATGAGATGAGTCAAAAATCTTGCCATTGCTCTCTACATTGAACTCCTTTTACAATCCCCCTTAACAACAGTTATGGACATCTCCAATCCCTGAAAGACAATCACTATTCCTCAGCCCATAGGCTTGAATCGAGCTCTAGACTGGGAAATAGGCTTCAGAAGGCCGTGAGTGTATATACGACTCCACATCACCGGGACAAAGGTAAGTATAAAAACCCCTCTTCTGATTCATACAACAGTATTGCTGAAGATAAATTTGATAGATATGCGAAAACCAAAGACACAAGTAGATATAATGAATCCTTTCTTAAAACATTAAGTCAGAATGGTAATATCTATTCCCCTCCACATAGAAGACTGGAATCAACAAGGATCCATAATCGAAGAAATGAAGATAACAACCCACGCATGAATTTTTCTTTTTGCCCTAATCAAATTAGCTCTAATATGGAAACCCTAGATTTAGAATTAAAAGATGGTTGTATAGAAAGGATCCAAAGTGTGTGTGCAGGCTTTGGAATTATTTGCAGGTGGAATGGCTTTGGCACAACTATAAGTGACATAGTGGTATGGTTGAAATCAAGATGGAAACAAAAGGTATCAGTATCAATTCTTACTGAAAATTTCATTTATCTAGACTTTAGTAGCAAAGCACTTAAAAACCAAGTTTTATTAGAAGGATGCCCTAAATTTGAAGATATAGAATTTACAGTCTTGGAATGGACACCCTTTTTTAACCCTAAAAAGCTTAATGATTTCATGGTAGATAAATTTTTTGTCCTTATAAACCTTCCTCTGGAATTCACCTAGAAGGAAACTCTTAGAAAAATAGGAAATTGTATAGGCAAATATATAGGGCTAGTCGAAATAGAGCAAAATCATGCAGAAAAGATTATTATAGTAAAAATGAATCTTCACAAGAAGACAATCCCACCTATTAGACTATGTTGTAAAACAAATTCAGTGGTCACTAAGCCCACTATAGTTGATAATCCCTTAGATATCAAAGAGATATTAGAGAATATCCCTGTCAATAAAACCAATCCTTTAAAGCTTCAGTTTCCCCCTACCCTTAATATAGGGAATCAAGATATTAAGGTCACTTTATTTGAAAACAAGGGAGGGTTCGTAATTGAACATTTTGATGGAAAGATTAATGATATTACTTCTCAAGCTCCCACTACTAGGGTCCCTACGAACTCTATAGGGACATCAATCCCTAGTGCAGGAAAAATTCTTCAGAGATGCCCAAAATAAGAAAAAGCTTGTAGAACATAATCCTAGCAAGCCCTATGTTTCCCGATCTCCAGTAGTAAGAGTACAAGGCACTGAAAATAAAAAGAAAGTGGGTGATGAAATTATGGTAGAACTTAAGGAAGTACAAATAGAAATCAATAAGGAATTAACACAAGGACACATGGTTGGATTGTCCAGGCGCAATAATGATGATAGTATAGAGCTAGTTTTAGGTGGAAGTGGTCCTTGTGAAGAAGAACAAGTTATAGGAGAGAGTCCCAAAATCAATAAAGGTTCAAAAATGGGATTTTCAGGGTGTCTCCTAGAATCTATAAAGCTCTTTGTTAGAAATAGGACTCTTACAACAAATAATCAAAAAAAAGGGAAACCATGCTTTGATATGACCCAAGAAAATATTGATTTCTCACTCTCATCAAATGATGAAATCAATGATTCAGAAGAAATCAATAGGAGGAAGAGAAAAATTATTAAAGAAATAATGAAAGTAGATACATCCTTATCCCTTTCTGATATCTTAGAAATAGCAGCAATATCCCTAGAAAAGAGATGTAATGAAGAAATCAGCTTGCCCTCAATAGAAAGGAACAATAGGAAGAATATAGACTATCCAGAATATTATGTAACTAATAAGTCGAAGAAGAAGATGGAAACCATAGACTTGAATTCTGAGGGAGTAGAAAGAGAGTCCTTACTAACTAAGGATATAAAAGATAAGGAATCAAATGTAGACCCCACAATAAGCCCATCTTTTAGCAAGATAGTGGATAATGATAGCTTACCTCCAAACGAAAGGATCAGCCTCAAAGAAGATTGGATAGAATATTTAGAGAACTCAAAATCTAAAAAAGAAAAAATTGAAGAAGAAGTAAATATAATAGAAAATTATATAAAAGAAACATTACCAGAGGAACTTATGGAGGAACTATTGGACGAAATCTGGGACCTAGAAGAATTTAAGATCCAAAGGAAACTCCTTGTTGAGAATATCAATATGGATAATGAAAACTTAGAAGTACCCTTAGAAGAGTTATTAATAAATCTCAAACAAAAGGAAATGAAGGAGAAGATCTCTCTTGGTATAGCTCAACCTTTTGAGAGTAAGAGCTCCCCAGATTGTGCAAAAAAACCAACAAAAAGAGGTAGAAGGCCAAATGCAGAATTGAGGGGCTTAGAAGGGGAAGTTGTAGGACAAATTAAAATAACTTCTATTCTGAATGCTAGGAAGGGGAAGAGCCTTCCCAAGGCATCATGAATTTCCTATCATGGAATTTTAGGGGCATGAATTCCCCTAACAAGCAGCGTTTAATTAAATGTTGCATCAAAATTCACAACTCAGAGATTATGTTAATTCAAGAAACTAAGCTGGCTAACATAGAAATAGAGAATTTCAAAAAGAAATTAGGGTTAAGGGAAATTGAAGCCTCGGAGGTTCAAGGTGCCTCAGGGGGCCTTGTGATCATTTGGGATCCCTGAAACATTTCAATAGACATTACAGAGAAAAGACAATACTGGATGAGTGGACAAGTCAAGAACTTTAGACTTAATCTAACTTTCAATTTAGTTAATGTTTATGGTCCACTTTAGAATAAAGATAAACTTATAGTTTGGAATGAAATAGGTTCCTATCTTGACCAAATAGGAGATACACTATGCTTTCTAGGAGGGGACTTCAATGTAGTACCTAAGATTTCTGAGAAAAGGGGAGGAGTGAATTCCCTTCCATTAGTAGCTAAGGACTTCACACAATGGAGGGATAGTTTCTCCCTCCTCGAAATTCCAACAGAAGATAACTCATTCACATGGAATAATAGAAGACTAGGTTTCTGCAACATTGCAGAGAAATTGGATAGATTCTTCCTAAAAGGAAGCTTATCCAACTATGATATTTCACTTATGGCTAACATCCTCCCATTATCTGGATCATACCACTATCCTATTACCCTCAACATTTTAACAGAAACCAGGCCAAGAAAATGTTCCTTTAAATTTGAACAAGTATGGTTAAGGGACACTGAAATCCTAAAACTCATTGAGACCTGGTGGTCAAAACCTCAGATTGAGGGGTCCAAAATGTTTAGATTAGTAAACAAACTCAAATGGATTAAAATAAAATTATTAGAATAGAACTTGGCTAAGTTTGGCAACATTTTTGAAAAGAAATTAGAGCTCGAATCTAAATTAGGAAAATTTAATTCTCAGGTTATTAAGGAAGGGATGAATGATGACCTTTACCATAGGGAGAAGGGTTTACTAAAGGATTATGAGGAAATTTTAGCCAAAGAAAAAATTTTCTGGAAACAAAAATCAAGAGAAACATGGTTGGAAGCAGGGGATAGAAATACAAAAAAAATTCATAATAGTACCAAACAAAGGAGAATCACTAATAGGATCTCATGTATCATTAATGAAGAAGGTAAGTCTATAGAAGATCCTAAAGGCATAGCTAATGAATCAGTAAACTACTTTGATAATATTCTAAACAATAGGGAGTTGTCAAATCTAGGATGCTAGTCAGAATTACTCCAAAATATACCTAAAGTCATAACTAAACAACATAATCAAATATTAACTGGTAAATTCACAAAGAATGAAATTTATTCTGCCTTAATGCAAATGAATCTAGACAAATCCCTAGGACACGATGGCTTCTTGGTCATTTTTTTTCAAAAATGTTAGCACTTTATTGGCAAGGAAGTCGTAGAAGCATTAGAAGGAGTAAGAAATTCAAGTAAAATTCTTAAAGAAGTAAACAACACCTTTATCGCTCTCATTCCTAAAAAAGAGAAACCTACTAGCTTTGATAATTTTAGACCAATCACTTTATGCAATACTTTATACAAACTACTTACCAAAACTATGGCCCTTAGACTCCAAAAACTTCTCCCTATAATTATTAGTGAAGAATAGATAGGGTTTGTACCAGGAAGGTCCATCTTTGATGGGGTAATCATCGCCCAAGAATCCATTCACTCTATCCTCAAAAATAAAAATCCAAGCATGCTTATCAAACTGGACATTAAGAAAGCTTATGACAAAGTGGACTAGAGATTTCTCTGCAAGAGCATGGAAGAATTTGGATTTTCTAAAAGTTGGATTAACTTAATTTTTGAATGTATATCCACTCCTATGATTTCGGTCTTAGTAAATGGAACCCCTGAAGGCTTTTTTGGAATATCTAGAGGACTGAGACAGGGAGATCCATCTCCCCATTTCTATTTATAATCATGGCCGAAGCATTAAGTAGGGCCACATCTAAAGAAAGGAATAATGAAGCTATTGAGGGAATATCCATTTCCAGCAACTTGGAGCCTACTACTCATCAGAATTTTGTTGATGATACTCTATTATACAGAGCCAGTAAAAGAAGTGAGGCAAGGGCCTTTAGGAAGATCTTGGAGACATTCTAAAGCTTCCGGACAAGAAATCAACCCGGACAAATCAGAAATTTTATTTTTTCATATCGATTTAGGAACTAAGAAAGATATTTGTAGAATCCTTAATTTTAAGGAAGGTAAGCTTCCATGTAAATACCTAGGTCTCCCCTTAGTCAAGGAAAATAGAGCAACAAACATATGGGATCCCATTATAGACAAGATTAAAAACAAAATGAGTTCATGGATGGAAAGATGGTTGTCCTATATAGGTAGAACCACTATGGTAAGGTCAGTCTTGGCTGCCATGCTAACATACCAGTTATCATGTATGCACTTACCTTCTAACAAAAGATTAGAAATCACAAAGCATTTAAGAACTTTTTTTTTGCAAGCAAGCAATGAAAATAAGAAAATTATGCTAATATCATGGGAAAACATCTGTAAACCTAAAGAGGAAGGAGGAGTGGGCCTCAAAAACTTAGGGGATCAAGGGAAAGCCCTAGGTGCCAAATTACTTTGGAAGCTCTTTAGAAACCCTGAAGTGAAATGGGCAAAAATACTTACTCACAAATATTTGAAAGATTATTCACCCATTAACATCTTTAGAGAATCGCATCCCCCAAAAGGATCAAGGATTTTGGATTTTATGATGGAATGCAGATTTATTATTTTGGAAAAATTAACACGGTGCCTAGGGTTGGGGGAGGAGGTTCTATTCTAGGATGACTCATGGGGAGGTTATGAGGTAATATCTAGGAAATTAAACAACCCTTCCCTGATTAATTTGTTAAAGGAAAAGAGCAGTCTCTTTCTCAAAGACTACATCACTTTCAAAGAAGGGAAGTGGGTGTGGAAATCCTTGAAAGAATATGGGATCTCATCTTCTGAAGAATCAACAATCAAAGATATTCTCAAAAATAGAAAAAAATTTCTAGACAACTCAAGAGACAAATTAGTTTGGGATGGATCTAAGATAGGTGAATACAACACAAAGGATGGGTATAGGCTCATCTCCCAAAGTTACAACAGACCTAAAACCTCTTTACCAATTCACCTATGCTGGGGCAAGGAGTGCTCATCAAAAGTTGGCTTTTGCACATGGCTAGCTTTGAACTATAGACTTTTAACTGCCAACCATTTTAGGAAATTAGGTTTCTATGGTCCAAGCAGATGCCCACTATGTGAAAATGATGAAGAAGATGGGGACCACTTATTCCTAAATTTCCCTTTTATAAATTAATGTTGGAAATGGCTACAGGGGAACTTAGGGTGGTCCTCTGCCCTTCCCCAATCTCTTAAGGCTATGTTGCAAGCATGGCCAATCATTAAAAAAAAGATCATTTTTGCAAACTTATGGGCTACTTCCCCATCTATTTTAACATGGGAAGTCTGGAAAGAATGTAATAGAACAATTTTCAGAGAAGAAAAATTGGAGTGGGAACAACTATGCAATAAAATTGAAGTGGCAATCATAGAAAAAATGAATAGTAATACAGTCAAAATCCTAAAAATAGACCTAAGAATGAGTCAGTGGGATGGGAAAATTCATGGTAAATGGGAAGGTTTAGTCTTACCACCTTTTATAGGCTCAAATCCTCTAAATAAATCATCAAAAAGAAATGAATGCATATGGAGACCTCTGAAGAATGAATGGTACAAGCTTAGCTTTGATGGTGCTTCCAGAGGTAACCCTAGAACTGCAGGCATCAGTTGTAGCATTCACAATCATGATGGTAAGGAAATTGCAGCACTAGCAGCTCCTATTGGGGAGGAAACAAATAATTGGGCAGAACTTTATGCTTTAATAAAGGGTCTTCAAAAATGTGTTTCCTTGGGATTACAACACTTATAAATTGAAGGTGATTCAACAAGAATTATTAATGTGCTAAGGAAAAAAGTGACTCCAAATTGGAGGTTAAACTCCCTTCTCTCCCAAGCATTGACCCTATGTGATTCCTTTCAAGAAGTATCAATTAATCACATTTATAGAGAAGGAAATAAGAGAGTAGATGAATTAGCTAACCTAGGGGCAGATGGGATAACTTTGATATAAGAAAACAATGGGGGTTAAGAAGTAAATCTGGGATATATAACCCCTCTAAAGATTTAGGAACCTTTCTCCCTACCAAATAACAACGTTTAGACAAATAGCATAATATAAAGAACATCTAAGCTTGTAATAAGGGTCCCTTATCCCTCATGTAATAAGATAAATCTCCTTTCAAAGAACATCTCCATCCTCACTAATTTAAATCCTTATAGGGAGTAATCTTTTAAACTCATGTGATGCTAAGGTATTTTGAGGCAATTTGAGTGAGCAAATCATTCCTTAGATTTTCTTCACTAGTTTTAGTTGGTTTTTTAGGCAGCCATGGCTTGGGTTTCTTTAGGCTTTCATGTTAGGTTGTGAGAAATGTCAGCTGAGTCTTTTTTAGTTTTAGCAAGGGTTAGCCTAGGATTTTTAGGTAGTTAGAATTGACAACATATTTTCTTTAAAGAAGCCTTTTTTAGGTTCATTATTTAGGGTATACTGCTCTTTAGATTTTAACATTGGTCATGTAGGATTCTAGGTTAGTCTTTCTCTCTTAGTTTATAGCCATCCCCTAAACCTGCAGCTTGGTCCTTTTGACTTTATCCATTAGACAGTTTTATTTCTTGGACTTAAAGGTCCCTTGTTTCTTCCATGTTTCTTTTGTATTTTCATTTATCAATCACATCCTCAATTGCACTTTGTAAGTTTTTAAAATTTCTCAAAATTGAGAAGTCGGTTGGTTCTTTTTATTATATTTAAATATCCTTAGACATTTGATCTTAGCTGCATATCCTAGGAGATGTTACATAAGATACATCCTACCTCCCCCTTTTATCTATTATATCTTGGTCAAGCTAATTTATCCATTTAGGTGGAATCAGAAATGAGGATACTTTATGGCTTCCATTAGAAAAGCTATCGCTTGGGATTCTCATCCCTTTAACTCCCTTGAGGAGGTTTTAAAAAGGAAGTGAGGATAACATAGATATTATCCTGTAGTTTCTCTTAAGCTCCGTAGAAATGTCTACCCCAATTAAATTGAGGAGCTTTCATAAGCAAATAGCCTTCGATGAGGTTATCTCTTCTAGCAGGATCAGAAAGATCTTAATGATCAAATTCAGTATTATGGTTAGAGCCATCTCAGTGATTCTGGGAAGTGAAGTCAAGGAAAACTCAAATAAGTATCAAATCAATTCTGATATCCCAACAATGTTCCTAGCCTCGGCTCTCCAAGTAGATCCTGATATTGAGACTATTGGGAATCTATGAAGAAGAATCTTCAAAATAAGATATCTAAGAGATTTGGATAAAGTTTTAAAGAGCATTCGGATAGATTTAACTATTCCAAAACCCAACAAGTATGAAAGGAGTGTTGTGTCTACCTTTCCTATTCTCAAGCTGGAAGATTGGGATAGATACATTGAGGAAACTCCATCCATTAGAAGGAATCTAGATTTTGTATTTTTCTTCACTCACCTACACCCTCCACCTGAGGAAAACTGGATGAACAGTTTTATCATGGAAGATGGAATAGGGCTTAAATTGGTAAGAGAAGATAAATACTTATCATCATCTTCAAGCTCTTCTGACAAGGCCAAGAGAAGTTAAGTCACACAAAAACTTTGTAATTTTTTCCTAACAAAGAAAGCTTCTAAGATGAGGAATATTCCAAGCTTTGTCTAAATGCAGACTTTCATGTTTTAAGTAAAATATTACATATGGTTATGTTCTAATATGCTTAACAGGAAATTTTGTTGACCTGCTTAGCTTTCATTAAAATTAGAGATGGTTATAGCTAAATCTAGGACTGAATTTATTTGAACAAGTGTCTTCTTCTATTTATTCATTCCACAAGGACATAACCCTTAGTTTAACGTCACAATAAGAAATCAACACTTTTCCTTATAATCAAATTATTTTTCAAAATTATATGTCTCCCAAGAATCATCAATCAAACTATTTGATAGAAAGGACATTACATATGATTCATTCATATTTATACTTGTAAAGGAAAAATTAATGGCTCTCATTAATCAATTTCAACTGTATAGTAATCTGGTAGAGTAACTGATACTCATAGCAGATTATATATATATATTGACTAGTTTTCATCCTATATCCTCGAAGACCATATCATGCTTCTTCAAGATATAATTCTTGTCTCAAAATTAAGTTCATTATATGTTTTGATCTCTTATGAAATTTAAAAACTTTATGTTACATTCCTCGTAATATTTCAAATTTTATAAATTAATGCTACATTCCTAGTAATAATTTTGGGTAAAGATGGATAGGATTAGTGATTTTAAACACACAACCTTCACCATCAAATTTACACCAAATTAAATTTTGATGACTCCAATGTACTCAAATCTGTGAGTAACCAAAATTCAAGATTAATTACACTAGCCTAGATGTCCAAACTGTCATCATTATGAGCAAAGGTGACACAGAGCCTCATAACCATTTGTTAATTTTGTACAATCATTAAGAAGCATGTCACAATAGGTTGGCATTTTTATTATTCCACTCCTTTTGCATGAGTTTTTCTAGACTCTTCGTTACTAAAATATTTTAATACATCCCTAGCTTCCTCTTTCTGTAGAATTCCCTTTCAATTTACATAGAGACAAATGTCATCACTTTCACTTACGGGAAGAGGCAGATGGCTTTTTAGGGACCTATTCTACCAGAACGATGGAATACGATCCTTAAGGAGATTCCCAATGAATGTCAAAGGGCATTGGAAAAAATCCTAGGTGAAGACTATTTTGACTATGAATACATAGTAAGAGTAAATGGACATGTTGTAGGTTTGTTTATTTCACTGGCTTTAGAGGCAAGATACTCAAAAGTAGACATCATTGCCTCCACTAAATTGATCTTCAATGAGGATATATTGGAAGGGTTAGAAGTTTTTGTGGAATGCATAGGCGTGTATAAATGCATCCCTCTCCCAAAAGTTTACATGAGAGCAAACTTGAACCAAATTCCCACCATCCCTTCCTCACTAAAATGACCAATTTTAGTTCTTAGGGAGCCGGTAATTTTTGAAATGTTTTGGCCTACAATGAAAAGAAACTTGGATTTCTTAATGAAATCCATTCTATAGGTCCCTATGCCCACCAATTGGGTGAAAGAATACTAGATGGAGGAAGGTTACAGTATCCCTGAAGAATATAAAGAAGACGGTGCTTGTGAGATCTGCTTCATAGCTCCCACCGTTAAAAAGAATTCTCAAAGTTGGAAATTTCGTAAGGAGGAGGATGAAGAATTAATAATTTTCAAAAGGATGAAGTAAGAAGTACTATGCTTATCTTAGAATAGAGTAATCTAGAAGCCAACATAGACAGATCTCTTTAAACCCTATTAATAGCACTTCTATGTTTTGTAATCTAATTACATTTCCTGATAGAACAAAGCTCTATAGGCATATAGTATAATAATTTTTGTCTCAAACCTCATATATCGACATATCGAATGAAATCGACATCAAATTCCTAACCAAAGGCACATCGACACATCATCGAATCCTAATTGATTATCTCAACTTCTGCATCGGGGAATATTCCTAGTAATATTCCTAATTATCTTAATTATCTTTAATTTTAGAATTATTTGGCGATAAATCCAATTTATCCTAAAGTTTGATTAATTGAATATTCTAAATATTTAATTAATTAGATTTAATTTGGCCGCATAATTATTTAATTGAATTTAATTCTATTTATTCCTAAATTGTATTATTTAATTTTGACAATAAATCAAAATTTTGATCATTAATTGATTAAATTCTTATTTAATTAATTAAAGCAAGTTGTCAATTTTTAATAATATTATTTTTGAATAAAAGTTTGAAAAATGATTGATTAACCCATAAATCAATTATTTTATTTTTCAAAATCAGTTAAGTTGGAAATAAATCACTTTATTATTAAATTAATTCATAAATAAAACATGCACAATCAAGAAAAGCAGACAACTATCAATTATCAATTAAAGCTAAACTCTATTTTGAGTTGAACTCTGCTTTTGCATGTTTTTGTGAGTTAATTATCCTTTATTTAAAAATAACTCAAAAATCAACTTGAGTTATTTGAGTGATTTATGGTTTTCTTCCATGCATCCTTAAAGCCCTAGATTTCTATAAATCAAGGCTTCAGCTCATCCCAAATCATCTCATATTTTTGCATCCTCACGTTGTTGAATTGGAGACTAAAGAATCATCTTTGTGAATCCAAGCTATTATGAGATCATTCTTGTTTTTTTAGCATTGCATATCAATTTCATCTTAGATTCTAGATTCATATCAGTTTTCATCATATCATTGCATAGAAAATCAAAAAAATAGATTAATTGCATTCATATTTCATATCAGTTTTGCATTCAAATCCTTCATTTAGATGTCGTCAAGGTCACTGATCTCAATAACAATCTAAGAACATCATACTCACACCTACTAGAAGGCAGTAAATCGCCTGGTTAGTTTAGCTTTCAATTCATTGTAGCTTTCATTTTTACTAACCTCTAATGTTTTACTGAAGTGTTGTGTCTATAGATCAGGTACAAAATTCACACACATTTTTGGCACCCACCGTGGGGCCCTGAAACGGGTTTCCAATTCAATTCTATCAATTTCTATCTTTTCTTCTTAATTTTTGAGCCAAAACTATGATTTTTAAATTCTGTCCATACAATTTTTGTATGATTTTCTGACAAAAGTCATCTTAGACTATACCCACCATCGTACGATAGTCTATTGGATTGAGAATTATGCTAGACTGTACACACTATCGTTTGGAAGTTCAACTATTGTATAATCATACACCTAGTGTTGTATGAGTTTTTGGACTGTCGTCTGGAAGCAAACCCATTGTCATACGAGTTTTGGCACTAGGTTTTCATTGTCATTTCATTTTTTAGGGTAGTTTGTCATATTTGGTTTTCAGATTTTGACTAACTGCTAATCTTAACAATTGAAATTCTCTATTTTTGATTGACTCCTGCTGGTTTTGATTGGAAAAAGTGCAAGAATTGCTAAAAATAGGTAAAAATCTACTAAGTGCATTGTGAGGAATTCAGATAATCTTCTTAGCTAATAAGACTTCAATTTTAGACTTAAAATGAATATCTCATGTGTCTGGATTGAGTGACTTTTATTGCTTTTCTATCATAGACTTCATTTGGGGTATAAAAACAAACATAGTTTGCTTTTAGCATCTTTGTTACACATAGTAATTAGGCCCCATGAACACTATTTGCGAATCTTGAGAGAGTGGGTTTTCAGTGAAACTCTTCTCAATGAAGGATCCCTTGTAGGTGGGGAGGATACTTTGAGAGTCTCATGTTCTACTAGATCGATGTGTCTTCAACTTTTGATTGAGGCATTCTCTCTCTGGAGAGGTTGATACATCATGAGGGGTTGACATCATAGATCTTTGTGAGATAATCTTAGTCTTAGCATGTCAAATTTATATGTTTTCTTTGTTTGGGTTAAAAGTGAAAAGGCTAGAGGACTATGCTCTACTCCCTTTTTGGGTACTATCAGAAACTCAGATCCTTGAATCTGGAACCAGTCCCCATGTGGTATATTTTGTGAGTCACCTTTAGAGAGGGTTAACCATAGTGGACATTCCCTGAATTGGGTCAACCACATTTATGGAACCTCAAGTGGTAATAGCCATTTTCATCGTGGTAGTGACAGTCACTATATAAATGTCCTTGTGGAAGAAATCTTCAGAGGTGTGGTTCATTGTTGGGTTGTCAGATCTCCCTAGTAGCTCCTGATTGATTAAATTCTCAGACTATGTCAAAACCCTGGTGTGCTGGGATTGGAGTTCACCCCTTTGGATCATAAAAGTTGCAGAGTCAAACCATTACTAAAAACCCTTAAGAGGCCAAATTTTCATTTTCTAGGAATATGTGTATTATTGCAAAACTTTTTGGAACATACACAAATAGCACTCCTAGGGATTAGCACAATTTAGTCACTTGATTGTTCATGTGCAAGGTTGCTTTTTCCCTTGTTCATTATTTTCAGACATTCTTGAAATCACTTGTTTTCTATTCTACGTGCTTGTTTATCTACTTGGCTATTAAAAAAGAACAAATCTAGTCTAATCTTCAAATCTGGATAGTACTATTTGCAAACAATCTGAAACTGAAAACCCTAAATTTGCAAAATTTGAAGTGAAATTCCTTTCTGGAGTCAAAATTCATCTCAGGAGGTTAGAAAGTCATATGATTTTTTTCCAAATGTCATTTCATAACTACCCAATTGTCGTATGATAAAGAACCCAATGTTGTACGAGTCTTTATGCCAGTTAAATTCAAAAAGTCAAATCTTGCTAGCAACTGTCATACAAGTTTTTCAACTATCATTTCATAGCCTACCCACTGTCGTACGAGCCTCTAGAAAGTCATCTAGGAAAATTTAGAAAAAGTGTCAGAAAGTTGACAAAATTGCTAGATACCCAGCTTTTTCAGCTTAGTTCCAGAATTTGTCATACAAATCATTGTGTCAGGAACAGAGCAGTAGCTATTCAAAATCAGTACACATGTCTCAAAGAATTAGTACTCATGAGGAAGAAAATCTAATCACCACCATGATGAAATAGATGCACGCTATGCAAGTCAAGCTTAACAAACTTGAGAAAGAAAAGGAACCTAAAGAGTTCTCCATGGAAGCTCTATGCCCTTTTCCATTTGATAAAGACTTGTACATGTCACCATGCCCCTAGATAGAATTTGAGCAATGTGATAACCCTTATGATACCTCTTCCACATAGAGTGACATACCCATCTTTGAAGACTATGATGACTATGATGATAGACAATGTAATGATACCTATGACACCTCTGTTCCTAAGAATCCTCCTCGTCGTGTGTTCCTTCTTACTACAAATGGGCCATCACATTGGATAGATCATGAGGGTGATCCATATGATTTTGATTTTGAAAGAGACTTTGATGACTTTTGTGAACAATACCTAGATGACACATCTACTTCACTTGAGGAAGAGAAAGTTTTTCGTGCTGATTACAAAAATAAATACTATAAGAATCTCTCTTCTAAGAACTCTCATGCTAAAAATAAAGATTACACTCTCAAGAAAGATCATGTTAATGTTGAACCTTTGTCTTGTGATGGTTCCTTTCCATCCCCTACTTCCTCCAATACCCATACATTTCCTAAAGCTTCCAAGCCTTTCAAATCTTTCACAGAACCTTCATCCAACAAAGATCCTGATACTTTTCATATGGTTTCCTATAGTTATCCTCAAGGGCTACCTCTTAAAGAAACTCAAGCTAACCTTCACTTGGCTAAAAATACTTTCAATAATGCTAAACCTAAAGATCCTAAGCCTTTATACACTATAATGCCTACTCTAGCTAGTCCTTCACCATCTCTTCCAAAGTCTTCCATACAATCCCAACATGCTTCCTTGTCCTTAGAAGTGGCTCCATGTCAAGAGGACTCTAAAAATGATAAAGAAAAGAACATAAAGAGAGATCAAGATCAAGTAACCTCCATGTCATCCAATCATTTTCATGATGTCTCTTATCCATTTCATGGTTCTTTTGATCCTGCATGCCCTTTCTCATGCATTCCACCATGTCTTAAGTCTTCTCCTAAGCAAGATCAAGCTACTACTTACACTGTTGAGCTTATTGACAATCAAAATAACCTTACTACACTTGCGCTTTCCAAAGATGATACTTCCATTAAGGTTGGTAAAAATGTTGTTGTTACTTCCAATGTTAAGCCTATTGAAAATCAAGAGAAAAATTATGAGCTTATGCTATCCAAAAATCTTTGTCAAAATCAAAGTCTTCCATCTTCTTGTTCTACCACTCCATGTTCTCTTCCACTTTCTACTCTTCCTAAGTCTTTGCAAGCTTTGAACAATCTTATCAAAGAAGGTTCTCATATTCAAGATGTCCATGATTCTATTAACAATTCTAATGCTCACTCTAAAGATGTTGATGTCCTTGGTTGTCATATAGATGTTGATGAACTTATTAATTATCCTTTTGTATCTTCCACATCCATCCTTGGACCTCCACCACTACTAAGGTCTTCACATCATCCTTCCATCTTGGGTCCTTATGTCCCTTCACTTTCCCCTCCTAACTCTCCTAACTCACCATCCATCTTGGGTCCTTATGTCCCTCCATCTCCCATCTTCCCTCAAGATCAACATAGATGCATACACTTGAATCCTTTTCATCCACCCACCCATCTAAACCAATCATATCCTCCTTCTTCTTCCATAAGTTCCAAGTTCTTTGGAATTAACTTGAATGCTCAATACAAGAAAAAGAAACAATACAAGAATCCATCAAAAAAAGAAGATCACCGTGTCTCCTCTAATTGACATGGAGGCATAAAGTCAAAAGAGATATCTAAGAAAAAAATCACAAGACAAGTATGGGTTCCAAAATCCATCATTAAAGATATTCTCTCTAGATCATCAAAAATAAATGAAAATCCTACGGCTATATGAATTCCAAAGTCTCTCTTGAAAGAGTCTGGTGTTGAGAAAAAAGTGAAGTTGGAATTCAAGCTTCCAAAGACTTCCACTTCATCTTCTTCCAAAAATATTCTTCCATTCTATGTGCCTAAACCACAACCTCTACTATCCATTCACCATATTCCTTCACGTATTCCTTCATTCACATTTCCTCCATCCTCTCACCACCCTTCAAGGTGTGTGTTGATGTTGATCTTTCCTTCCTTTCCATCTACCCTTTCACAATTCTTCCATTCATTATCCTTCTACCTTCTATCCTTTTTCCTCATTTGCCTATTCCTCCTATCTTCCAACCTCACTCGCTTTACATAAAACCTTATCCTCCATTTTTCTCTTCCATCTTCCTTTCCCTATCGACATCTTTGAGCATATCATTTTGAATCCTTGGCATTTCATAGTTTATCCTTTCAAGGAGCATTATCTAAAGATCTTGCCTTCTTCTAAAAAAGAAAAATAAAAATAAATAAAAATTGAAAAATTGAAAAAAAATTAAAAATGTGCCTTGGTGAAAACCTAGAAACAGGCACCTTGGTAGCAAAATTAAAGAGAAATAAATTCATCCTATGGTGAAAACCACTCCCTTGTGGTGCCTTGGATAAGTAATGTGATGAAAATTTGGCAATCAGGCATCATGCGTAGTTCTTCTACATATTTCATCCATTCCATCTTCTCTCATTGATCTTGAAAAGGTTGACCTATACATGAACATTTGGCTATTTTATGAGTTGTCTTATGATGATCTTGCTTTCATTCCTTTCATGTTTAGCCTTCATGTCGATCTTCCTCCATTCATTTTCGCCTATCGCTATCCTTTTCCCCTTTGGTCTTGATCTAATAAAAAAAGGAAAAAAGAGTAGAACACGATGCTTTGAAACCTCTTGACATGTCTACTCCTTTGGACTACATCCTATCCTTCTTTGGCATTACACTTTTGTGATTTATCTTATGCTATCCTTTTATTGCTTGTCCAAATGCGCTTTACATGACAATTTTTCCCTAGCTTGGGTATTCTTGAAGAGTTTTCCCTTGAGGATTTCTTCCCTTCATTCTCCTTCATTCTCTTGTCTTCCATCTCTTCCACCAGATTGCCAATCCCTCTTATTCTCCACCTTGCTAGACATTGGGACTGCATGATATGATCTTGCTTTGGATTTTGCAATGGAAAAAGATGCTATCAAGTATACCAAGTATCAAAACAAGTATCAAAACTAGTATCAGAACAAGTATCAGAATAAGTATCAGAACCAGTATCAGAACAAGTATCAGAACAAGTATTAGAATACCTACTAGGGCTACACCTTTCACTTTAGTTTATGGGTCTGAAGTGGTACTACCTATTGAGGTTGAAATCCCATCACTAAGAATTAGAATGTGTGGTCTAGTAACTGATGATGACTACAGAGTGTCTAGGTTGCAAGAACTTGAACTACTAGATGAGCATAAACAAGTAGCGTATGATCATCTCAGAGTATATCAGAAGAGAATGTCTAGAGGCTACAACAAGAAAGTCAAACATAGATAATTTCAAGTTGGTGATCTAGTCTTGAGAGAAAATCCAAAAAATCAATCACATCGAGAATGCAAGGGGAAGTTTGAACCCAACTGGCTGGGTGCCTTTGTAATCACTGCTACTTTTGGCTCTGATGCCTGTCAACTCTTAATGACTAAAGGAAAATAGCTCTGAGAACAAATCAACATTCTTCATCTGAAATTATATGCCTAAAGCATTCAGTCTATGGTAAAATGTCCTGAAAAAATCTTTAAAATTGGAAAAAGTCCTAAAAAAATGAACATCTTGGTGAAAACTAGCAATAGGTGCATTGATGATTCCCAAAAAAAAATCAAAAACTATCAAAAAAATTGGAAAAATAAAAAAAATAAAAAAAATAAAAAAATGAGAAAAAGAAAAAGAGCCTTGGTGAAAACTTGGAAACAGGCGCCTTGGTAGCAAAAATAGAATCTCAACAAAGATGGTGAAAACCTGGCAAATAGGTGCCACTTGTTCAAAAACACTCCATCTATCAGTGCAAACTTGGTCTTTACCAACTTTTAGTCTTGCTTTAGTTTGTACATATCTCCCAGTTTGTTCCTGCATTTCTTGTTTTCAATAAGTCAATCTGTACACCAATCTACTCAAGCATCTATATCCTATCAATGTCCAAACTTGGGGGCAATCAATGTCATATCCTATGGTCTCCAATGTATCTTAGACAAGTCATATCTAGTCAAAATCCTTTGAAGCTTCAATCGAGTCAGTCAGTATGTCTTGTCTCCAGAAAGGATTTTGCATCAACAACAACGCAATCAACATCAAACTGCAAACTGAAAACAATCTATGTTTTTTTTTCATGCTTTTATCTCCTTGTATGCTTACTAATTTGCATTGAGATTTTTGCATATCATGTCCCTTCGAGCTCTTCGATGATGTCCTTTATAGGATTTAGAGAGTGATGACTGGAGGCATAATCTTTTCTTTGTTTTCTTCTTGTATGTGAACATCTAACAACTTTGGAAATTCTAGATTGAAATGGTGTCCAATTGTAAGAGCCTCTATCTCGAATTGGATGGCCATGCGTACCTCGACCATTGATACCCAGAAAATTCAAGGAAGTTTGATCTAACTATTGTCTTTTTGAGTGAGTTCTTTCTCCTACTCTGAAATGCGATCTTACCTAAGGATGTGAATGATAAAGGGTCACTATGGGTAATTCACATTGGATTTAGAATGATCTCTTAAATATTTGATGTGTTTGTATATGCAAGGCATATTTAGGTCATCACGATGTTTATATTTTGATGTTTATACAAATTTCTATATCAAAATGGACATGATATTCAGGTCATCCTGGCATTTATGCCTCGGTGCTTATATCAAATTTGACATTTCAAAAACAAAATCAATATTCATATATCCATGGTTGTCTACCTAGTGGGTGTTGTATTGATTCTTGCGCATACAAATCAATATTCATATGTCTATGGTTTCATAGCTAGTGGGCATTGTATTGATTTATCTGGTTACCTAAAAGTTCAATGATGATAACAAATTGACACATGATCAGTGACTAGGTCTTAGGTCTTAGGTTGCATTTCATTTTGCATGTTTCTTTGCATTTTGCATGTCTGCATGATCTCACAAATGTTTGGAAACACTTCAAAGCTTAAACAATTCTTCATCTCAATTCTTCACATCTAACGAGAGCTGAGTCTCACTCGAAGGTCTCTTCACTGAACCACAAGCGGTAACCCTCCTAGGATAAACATCCTTTTGACATAAGACTGAGTACTTGTCTTCATCAACCTGCAAAAACATATCATGTGTATCACTGCTTTTACATCCCATATCATTACCATTTGTTGCATTACATTACATCCAGTGCATAAGCATAAATCATACATACATCTTTTCATAATCCATTACATTTGCATAACATCCATACATATGAAAGAAATCATTGCATTGCATTAATCCATACATACATTCTACACTACTCATAGCATAAACATCACATGATATCATCATAAATCCAAACATGACAAGTACAAATGAAGTCACGACCCAAAATATCGATCTCATATATATCATCAACTCGAAATGTGTTAGGGGTACACTACTTGCACAATATACAAAAGAATGAGCTCCAGAGAGCTATCAGAGTCAGAATAGTATATGAATGATAAAAAAGAATAGAGTATATCAAAACATAAGAATAGGAATCAACTATTGGCATGCTCCTTAGCATTTGGTGGAGGAGGGGGTGGTGCATCTGGTATAGCCTCTACTCTCGGTGCCCTAGCTCCCTCTAAGGCTACCATATAATCTGAATATGTGGGTACTCTCTGTGCAGTGGGGATAGTAGCATAATATGTAGACACATAATATGAAGCTCATGAGGTCTGATGGGTCACCTCTATCTATAGTCTCTGAACCTCTGAATGAAACTCTGCACAAAGCTCTGTGCACTGTCTATCTACCTCTAGATACCTCTCCTCCCACCTAGCACTCTGTACCTTCAGGTCCCGAACCTAAGCTCTGAGATGTCTAATAATCTCTAATGAAGTAGGAGGTACACTAGGCTCATCCTCTACTACTGGCATATCTATGTCCTATGCTAGCTGCTCTATGGTACCTACTCTACGCACCTTACAGTGTCTAATCTCAGGCCCTAGATCAAAGGGATCATCTATACCCATATTTGTATCAACACCTACAACCTGCTCAACTGCTAATACATCATCTGCAGAACCAACACTGCCCAAAGTGCCACTCTCACCCCTAGTCCATCTCTGTGAACCTGTGGATGTACCTTCTATAGAAGTAGAGGGATGAGGGGGCCTCATCTATCTAGATGGTCTCTATGGTGGGGCCATTGCTCTAGGTCTTGTGGGTGTAGGATGTATCATCAGACCCTCTGGCATAGGAGCTCTTGTCACATCCATCACCTCCTCCATGGAGGGTATCAACTTAGTGGGATCCAAGAATCTATGGATAGGGTGATCTGCATGCCAAGAGATGTATCCATTTGTGACCCTTGCATCAACTACCTATGGACGGTAGTCCCAGTCTCTACCTATGATCCTACTGTACTCATCTGAACATAAATAATAAGTGAGCCTCTGTGTCCATCCAAGCCCAATCTCACAAACTATACGGCCATATGCAGTATACTCATGTGGGGCATCCTATCTCCATCCATACTGATGCCACACTCTAGTAATGAGAAATCTCTCCAAAATAGTGGAGGACTGACCAATGAGTACTCGACTCTGAAAAAGGAAGCTATACTGCTCTCTCGCAGTGGACCAGGCCTCTATCTACAAGTATGGTCTCCAATGCACAAAAGTCATATCATCCAAGCATCATCTAAAATACTCAGTATGGCCCATGTGGACTTGTGTGACATAACTAGTATATGTGTATATCACTGGCTCCTGTGGCTGATGCTGTGTCTGAAAAACCGGTCTCAAAACTGGGATATGCTCCCAGGCCCATATCTGTAACACAAAAGCTCCAAAAGTGAAGCTCTTGAAATCTTGATACACAACCTCGTGCATCTCTGAAAACATATGTGCCAAAAAACACTGACCCCAAGCAAGCTCAGTGGGAGTCACCATAAGAAGTGCTACCATCGGGGCCCATCCCATCAAGAAAACATTCTACTAACGGCCCGACATGATGAGCTCACCAATCATCCCAGCAATAATGCACTCTAAGCGATGTGTCTGACCATATCTCTGTATAAGGGTCTCCCAATAAATGGACCCAGTCAACTATGTATCATCACCAAATAGATGCCTAAAAGCATTAAGACCTATCTGGCTGGTACTCACATACTCAAGATGCCGACTACTATGGAAAGGAATGCATAATATCCTATATACATCATCTGGAGTCACAGTCATCTCTCCAGTCGGTAAATGAAAAGTTTGTGTCTCTGAGTGGAACCTCTTGATCAACACAGTCAGCAGGCCATGATTTACCCTAATATTAGGTAAATGGATTAGGTACTCAAACCCATAGGTAGTAAGATGTACCCTCATAGGGTCAAGAAGTGAAACACATAGTCTCTGTGTCACTGGATATGAATGACGGACATGTACATCTAGATATGTGACCTATATTATACATAAATAGGAAATTCTATTAGAAATTAGGTTCAAACAATAGGCTCAAAATGTAGAAATTGAATGGTTCAGTATTTCAGAAGGTAGGTCAAATAGTCAGCAATCAGGCAGAGCAATCAGAAAAGCAAAAATTTTGACCTAAGATGGAGTTTTGCGCTCACTATTTTTCATATGACAGTCCAGACTGGCGTGAAAAGTCATATGACTTTCCACAATAGACCAAATGACAAACCATAGTCATACGACACTGGACACTTCATCATACAAGTTTCTAGGGACCCGATGAAATGTCATACGACTCATGGGTCCCTCTCATACGACAGTGGGCAGGTCATGAAATGACAAAGGAAATGAAATTCAAATGTCGTACGAGTCTGGGGGAGGACTCATACGAGTTTTCATACATACGAAAATTGAAAAGCAAAACGAGTATGAAAAATTCTAAAAATGCTATAAAACATGAAAAATTTGAAATTTCAGAGAGGCACAGAGGTCCACATACCAGATGTCTGTCCTGTCGAGGTCTCTGATGTCTCTGGTTGCACTCAAATCGATGTGAACTCACAAGTACCTTTGGTTCTACCATTTTCTCACTCAGAGGGCTCCACAAGATCTCCAAAGTCAAATGGTTGAAATGATTTGAAAATGACCTTCCAGCCCTTATATAGCTTTTGACCTAATTTTCAAAAGTGCTCCATTTTCTACAAAAATTGCACCCCTGGCTAATTTCGATGTTCTAAATCCATTTTTGGAATCAAAATTAAAATCTAAGATCATTTATTATGTCAAAATTATGATTTAAAATTTTGGGCCCAGGATGGTATACTGCTTGCATAATGTGTGTGAATTTTGTACCTGATCTGTAGACACAACACTTCAGTAAAATATTAGAGGTTAGCAAAATCAAAATCTGCAAGGAATTGAAAGCTAAACTAACCAGGCGATTTACTGCCTTCTAATAGGTGCGAGATTGATGTTCTCATATTGGAATCGAGATCAGTGACCTTGACGACACCTAAATGAAGGATTTGAATGCAAAACTGATATGAAATATGAATGCAATTAATCTATTTTTTTGATTTTCTATGCAATGATATGATGCAATAAGAATGATAAACTAATATGAAACTATGCTAGATGGAATTGATATGCTATGAATTGATCTATCAATGAATTCTAAATGATATGCAATGCTCAAAAACAAGAATGATCTCACAATAGCTTGGATTCGCAAAGATGATTCTTCAGTCTCCAATTCGGCAGCATGAGGATGCAAATTGAGGAGTTGAAGCCTTGATTTTATAGAAATCCAAGGCTTTGGAGGTGCATGAAAGAAAGCCATAAATCACTCAAATAATTCAGGTTGATTTTTGAGTTATTTTTAAATAAAAGATAATTAACTCACAAAAACATGTAAAAGCAGAGATCAACTCAAAATAGAGTTTAGATTTAATTGATAATTGATAGTTGTCTGCTTTTATGATTGTGCATGTTTTATTTATGAATTAATTTAATAATAAAGTGATTTATTTCCAACTTAACTGATTTTGAAAAATAAAACAATTGATTTATAGGTTAATCAATCATTTTTTAAACTTTTATCCAAAAACAATATTATTAAAAATTGACAACTTGCTTTAATTAATTAAATAAGAATTTAATCAATTAATGATAGGAATTTTGATTTATTGTCAAAATTAAATAATACAATTTAGGAATAAATAGAATTAACTTCAATTAAACAATTAAGTGGCAGAATTAAATCTAATTAATTAAATATTTGGAATAGTCAATTAATCAAACTTTAGGATAAATTAGATTTATCGCCAAATAATCATTAAATCAAAGATAATTATGATAATTAGGAATATTACTAGGAATATTCCCCGATGCAGAATTTAAGATAATCAATTAGGATTCGATGATGTTTAGATGTGCCTTAGGTTAGGACTTTGATGTCGATTTCGTTCATATTGTCGATATATTTGTAGACATGGAAAATTGGCAAAGGCTTAATTCAATCAAAAGGTGCAATCAAATCATCAAAATAGCACTAAAAATCAATAAATGGAACAAAGGCAATTCAAATCAAAGGAAAATTCAATTAAATGATTAAATGATTAAATAAAGCTTGAAAAGGGGAAAAACACTAAGAAATTGATTAAATTCAATTAATGACATAGTTGTTGAAATGAAAAATCAAAATGAACCTCTTACCCTTCATGGCTAAATTTAATTACTTTAATTGATTAATAAATATGAATTTCTCTCAACAAAGGAAAAAGGAGACAAAATGGACACAAATCACTCACTTTTGTTGAAATGGTCCAGCCTTTTGAAACCATTTAAATGTTTGTCCCCCAATTTAGGGACAAAGCAAAGCCAATTGACCTTACCCAAGCATAACCATGGTTATCTCACTCTACCCCCTACCCTTGGGAAAATCTTATATATAGAAAGCATTTTGAGGCATTATTGATCCACTCCATATCTTTGAATTGCAGCAAAGCTCTTGCAATTTGCATCCACATCACTCACTTAGCATTTTCATTGATAATTAGCTTCAATTGTTGATCATTTTAGAGATTTCTTATCAAATAGAGCTAAAATTTGATAATTAGATCTAGTTTGCATATCATTCTTAGTTCAATTCTCATAATTAGAGTGTCACTAGTGAGGATTTGCAGCTAAGAGCCTCATTTACCACTTCAATTTAGAGAACCATGAGATATTTAGATTAATTTATGCATTATTTAGATTAGTTTGCTTTGAATAGTATAAATTCTCTTTAAAACTTGTTATTTCATGAAGGTGTAAATCACTCACACACAAATGGCGCCCACCGTGGGGCCCTAGGCCTCAAATTTATCATAATTTCCATGTTATTTGCAAAATTTAGGCTAGAATTACATGATTTTGCTCACTGTTTGCAGGTTACAGGAAAGAAATCATGCCTGCCGGTAAAGAAATCACGCCTAAAGCAAAGAGATGTCACTCACAAAATTTAAAATGTCGCCTGAAGTCTGAACACTCACGCTTGTTAGAATGCAGAATCACGCTTCTGGAGAAAGAAATCACGCCTGTGGAAATTAAATTCTCGCCTCACGGACAAGCAGCTGATGCCTTTTGCTATTTAGATGTCACCTGGAAAGAATTAAAAGCCGCGGCTGAGGAATAAGTTTACGCCTAGTGTAAAGGGAGTTTCCTACATTTCACATTTAATTTCTCGCTTTGAGTATTTTAAATGTCACTTTCAATGAATTAAATGTCGCTTCTCTGAGTTAGTTTGTCACTTGAAATAAAGAGTTCACGCGTTCGTTTAATTTGATATCGCACTTAATTACTTTAATCTCGCTTGTGCCCCTTTTGGTGACACTCGCAATTAAAGTAATTACGTCTTTATTAAATTAGATCTCGCCTTTAGCATGGACAATGTCGCCTGGTTTAGCATTTATATTGTATCAGAGTAAATACTGTTGTCGCATGTATTAAAGATTTCACGCGTTTGAAAAATTTGATATCGCACTTGCCTATTTTAATCTCGCTTGAGCCCCTTTTGGTGATGCTCGTGGTTAAAGTAGTCACGTCTTTGTTAAATTTAATCTCGCCTGTAGTCTGGATGATGTCGCCTGATTGTATTTTCTCTATTTTATCAAAATAAGGACTGTATGCTAACTTCACTGTCATTTTTTTTGTCTCAGGAGCATGGTCTGTCATAAGAAAGTGCAAAAACCAAAGAGAAGGCACAACTTAGAGGAGAAATTGATCTCTAAAAAGATAAGGAAAGAAAACCGGGTACATTCTACCTTTGTTCTCAACAATGATTTAGAGAAAGAAGTAGAATTATATGCTAAATACATTGTTGTTGTAGATGCTTATAAATGAAAATATTTCTCATTAAATTGGGAATTTAGTCCTTAAGTTTGTAAGAATTTTTGCAAATATTTTGGTAAAAGGAATCAAAAGCATAATCAATCATATCATTTTAAGCTTTGATTTTGGTTTCCCCTCATTTTGTTTGGATTGTGTTGACTAACTTGTTGATGGAGGGAATGTTTTGCTAAGGTAAGAGAAGGATTTGGAGAGAAAATAAAAAATCTACTACTTAAAAATGCACCTAGCCTTTGCTAGCATCGTTTGAGGTATTTTTCTCATCAAGCTTGCACTTCCCTTAAATTGTGGCATTTCAAAGTTCAAAACATAGTTTAATCATAAAAGGAAAAAATAAACACTTCAATTCTAAGAACCCCTTTGTCATGCGGTTGAAAAAGAACCAAATTGATTGTGAGTGTTTGGGATAAGGGAAAAGCAATAGGGATATGCTCTTCACTCTTTGAGTGAATCAAATTCCCAAACTTGCTCTACCAAATCCACTTTTCATGCTTTCAAATGAACATGTTTAAAACTTAGTGGGCTCGCCTCCCGAGATTGCCTTAGAAGGGCCGGTGAGAGGGACAGCCCAAAGTGGGATACACTTGCTTTTGCCGTGAGAATCTGACCCACTATAAAATGAAACGTGGGTATCTTTAATGGGGTACACGACAAAAAGATTTTAGCTCTTTCAAACTTCCTCTAGTAGTCCTAACGGATTGCGCAAAATCGTGCTTTTGTGTGTGTGGGAAGCCCCTTAACATAGTTGGGGGATGAAAAGCTAAGATCTCTTTTGAACGGAAAACTTACTACATAATGGTAAAATAGCAAAACTACCTATTAGAGCCATGTTTACGAACCAATTATGTGCTAGGTAGATTGTGTGGAAGCTATTCTTGTGTTTAAACCTGTGAAAACGTTCAAAAATATACACATTAGAACATTCTAGGGATATGGTATCCAATTGATGTGTGTGTTGAGATTGTTTTTGTTTTCAAACAAGATATTCCAAAGTTATTGATCAAAACACCATTAAAATTTTAAACCATTTAAAATTGATCAAAAACTTTTACCTTATTCCAAAAATAGCTTATCAAGAGAAGAAGGTCAACATACCCTTAAAGTTTGTTCATTCCTGTTATTACAAGGTCACACTCTATAAGGAAAGCATTACAAACAGACGGGACCTACAACGGAGAAGATCTCCCATTTCCAAAGAACACTTTCATTACTTCACGAGTGACTGAAAAACCCGCTAAGGAAAAGGACATTAACAAGATGTTTAGCGATACCCTAAGAAATATTGATCCCAACAACCAAGGGAACAACATGAATGGGGGTATAGACCCTAACAACAATCAAGGGAACAACATGAATGGGGGTATGGATCTTAACAACATTCAAGGAAATTCTAATAATGGAGGAAGAGATCCTAATTCTCAAGAGGCAAATTCACAAGGCAACAACTTATTTCCTCCTCATAATACAAACTTACCCCCAACTGCAGAAGAAGCCACGATTGAAAGAGCATTAGAGGCAAGACAATGTCCTTATTTCATAGAACTAATGAAAAAGACCATGCTTATGGATAAAGAAAAACACTTCATGGACTTAATACAAATGGGGGTAAAGCTACCTAAAGATTTTGACATAGAGCAATTAAAGCCCAAGGAAATAGAAGACCCTATGGAAGCAATGAGGGAACAATTCAAGGCATTACAAATGGAAATTGATAGTTTGAAACAAAATAGGGCTCCTAAGCCTTTTTCTATTGAAACATTATGTCCTTTTCCATTCGATAAGAGTTTGGTCATGGTGCCTTTTTCCATTAATGTAACATTTCCTAAATATGAGAGGTATGAAGGAACATTTGACCCACATGATCATCTTCGGGGGTTTTGTGCATTGAGTCTTGAATTCATGCATGAGTCAACCTATTTAATGAGACTATTCCCAAGAAGCTTGGGAGGAACAGCCATGGATTGGTTTTCAAAACTACCATCCGGCATAAAATCCTTTGAAGAGTTAGCATCTAAATTCGTGACTCATTACTCTTATAACATCAAACATGAGGTCACAATGATAACGTTATGTAACACAAAGCAACAAGATGGAGAAGCCTTTCTCACATTCTTGCAAAGATGGAGGACTGCATTTGCTAGATATCCAAGAAGTGTACCGGAGAAAGAAAAAATGGATATCTTTATTAACGGTTTAAGAAGTGAGCTGAATTATAGACTAAGGATGCAATGTCCCAAAACCTTTCAAGATTTGATTGATAATGGAATTACAACAGAAGAAGTTTTGATTAAGACTGGAGAGTTGAAATTGTACAAAGAAAATAAGAATAACTCTAACTCCAACAACAACAATACCAATAATAACAATAATCCAAATAAAAGTTGGTACAACAACAATAGCCGTTATGCTGCAAAGAATAACAACAAAGGCATTGTTAATGATGGTGTAGTGGAATCTAGCAACCTGAAGGTGATTCCATTTGCCCTTACAAAGACACCAAATCAAGTGAATAATGCTAATCAAGCATATAATGCACCTCCCAACAACAACAACAATGCCAACAAGAATAATCAAGGAAACAAGGATCAAAACAGCAAGTATGATAAGTATTTGAAGCCCACTCCTGCAAGACACTTTACACCCTTGGGAGAATCACTTGAAACTGCATTAAAGGCTCTCATAGCTAACAATGTTATTACATTACCCGCTATTAAGCCTTATGAACCAAACCACAAGCCAGGTTGGTGGGATGCTAAGCATCATTGTGAATATCATAGGATTCGGGGACACACTACAAATGAATGTCTACAATTAAAGAATGTGGTGCAAGACTTGATAGATAATAACATAATCACTGTTGATGGACCCCAAAATAATGAAGATCATACGGCCTTCAAACAACCTTTTTACAAACATGATAAAGGTGAGTCATCAAATGGCAAGAAACAAAGTGCCAATAATCTCAACTTTGCACCATCATATGATCATATTGTTAATGCTATCATCATTAATGAACAGCCCCAAAAGGAAGCAACTAATGTCATTACAAGAGGGTAGAATTCTAGAATGACTTTACAAGGGATAGTCCCTCAAAACACCAATCTCCCACCATCCAACATTGTGGTCAAACAACCTCCTAGAGCAGCAAGGCCTTATAGTTTGGTGGACCAATTGCAACGTACTCCAGCACAAATCTCAATCTTAGAGTTATTGAAGTTGTCACCAAATCATAAAGAGATTTTGGAAAAAGTGTTGGAAGAGACACATGTTTCTACTACCTTAGGGGAAGAAAAATTTCAAAATATGGTAGGACATCTTGTGGCTCCTCATTGTCTTTCATTTTCCGATCAAGATGACATGTCTATAACTCATCCTCAAAATTTTCCATTACATATAGAGGTTTTGATCGAAAGGCATAGAGTCAAAAGAGCCCTTATTGATGGAGGGGCTGGCCTTAACATATGCACATTGAGTCTTGTAAAATCCTTAGGTCTATCCGAGTCTTGCATTGACCCTACAAAGAAAATCACCATAAAAGCTTATGATGAAGCTGAAAGAGCTTCTAAAGGCATGATTGTGTTGCCCATCCAAGTGGGACCAGTCAAGAAGGAAACCAAATGTCAAGTGTTGGACATGAAATTAACCTATAACATCTTATTGGGAAGACCCTGGATTCATGAGATGCAAGCTGTCCCCTCCACATACCACCAATGTATCAAGTTCCCATACATGGGTGAAGAAATCATAGTTGGAGGAGACTCAAATCCATTTCAATATTGTAATGCACTCAAACCCTTGCATGAATTATACATTCCACATAATCGTGAAGGAGTTGTTCCAAGAATCACCAATGAAGATGCACAAAATCCTCTTCAAGCTAGCTCAACTACATCAACTAAGGGTAAGGAAAAAGTGAGCTACGAGGGTCCAAATGTGATGGAAAGTCCATATGTGGCACCTAAATTGGAGACAGTGATCTACAAACCTACTAAAGAGGAAAAAGAGCAAGCTAAAGCAGATCATTACCAATACATGAGTGAGATGATGAACAAATTTGATAAACAATGCAAGATTAGTTCAAAAGGGGTAGGAGAATATTTAGTTTCTCTATTTGACATGCCCATGTCTCCCAAATCACATGGAAAACCCTCAAAAGAACATCTTCCACATAAGTATAATTCTTATTTTGTGAGGGAAGATAGCAAAGCAACATGGGATAAGGAAGAGGATGATGTCCTTCAATGGCTTTATCATGATGAGGATGGTACCTTAGACACTCCCATGGAAAGAATTCAGCATGTCAATATACAAACAGAACAATATGGGAAAGGATTTGATATTATGCAAAAGAAGGGATACAAAGGAAGAGGACCCCTAGGCCAAAGAAATAGAGGATTATTAGAACCTATTGAACCTATTTGGAGGGCAAGTCATGAAAAATCTGGAGTAGGTTTTCAATATAAGGGAGAAAGTTCAAGTCCAATGCATGATTTTCATCCTCAAATAAATGCATTAGAATCCGAAGGAGATAGTGATGACTCTAGGGATTATGAATGGGATACTTTATCAAATGAGTCATGTCAAGATAAAGAAGTCATTGCTATACATACTTATGCAAAAATCCCAAAACAAGATGCTCCAATTAATGAAGAATCTCCTATTCAAAGGCTTAACATAGAACAAGCATCTAGTAGTGGAGCATGGATAGAAACATTTTGGACACCTTTAGAGGAGGGAAATTCAAATGTTAGTTTTAACCCGCTTGTGGCTTTTCCCACATTGTTTCCCATAGAGGTCGACGAGGATTCAAGAGAAGGGGACTTTGACCCTACTTCCATGGATCATCTTGAGGAAGCGCACATCATAGATCTAAACGATACAATGTATGAACCCTCAAATGAAGTCATGTCCATAAATCCTATTGATGATACCTTACCCAATAACTCCTTAATTTTGATACGTCCAGACCTCATTGATTGGGATCAAACTGAACCACATGACTTACTTTACTTCCCAAATGACCAAGCAACAAACCAATACCTCAATGCGGTTGAACCCTCTTTCACCAAAAAACTCAATACGGACATGATGACAATAGCAAGGGTCCAATCTCTTAGTCAAAAAAAAGAACAAATGAAAAAAAATAAAAAAATGAGAAGTTCTATTGGTGAAAACCCAACTATGGCACCATTAGAACTAAAAACAATGAAAATAAAAGATGTTTCTTTTGGTGAAAACCCAACTGTGGCACCATTAGAAGAGAGATTGGACACTTTGCCTGAACATGAAGAAGAACGGTCATCTATTCTTATAGAACCAACAGAAAAAGTTAACATTGGTACAGAACTAGAGCCAAAGGTTGTAGACTTGGCTGCATCACTTGCATCTCTTGAAAGAGAGGACTTTATCAAATTCTTCCAAGAGAAACAAATAAATTTTGCATGGTCATATGCCAATATGCCTGGATTGGATCCTGATTTCATAATGCATCATCTGAATGTTAGACCCAGAGTTAAACCTGTGAAGCAAAAACTAAGGAAAATGCACCCACATATGGCTCTCTTAGTCAAGGTAGAATTGGAAAAATTATTAAAGGTGGGATTCATAAGAAGAATAGCATATGCTGATTGGATCTCTAACATTGTGCCAGTTACTAAGCATGATAAATCTATCCATGTGTGTACGGATTTCAGAGATTTAAACCTTGCATGTCCCAAAGATGACTTCCCATTGCCAAGCATTGATACCATAGTGGATTTGACAGCAGGTCACGCAATGTACTCATTAATGGATGGATTTAGTGGCTACAACTAGATCAAGATTGCTCCCGAAGACCAAGAAAAGATAGCATTTACTTGCCCTTGGGGTACTTTTTGTTGGAATGTCATGCCCTTCGATTTAAAAAATGCTGGAGCTACATATCAAAGGGCCATGACAACTATTTTCCACGACATGATGCATACTTTCTTAGAAGATTATGTGGACGACATTCTAGCAAAATCCCACAATAGAGAAGAGCATTTACAAATCCTAAGAAAAATATTCATTCGGTTAGAACAATTCAAAGTTAGACTAAACCCAAAGAAGTGTGCCTTTGGTGTCCAATTCGGTAAGTTATTGGGTTATATCGTGTCAGCAAAAGGCATTGAAGTTGATCCTGAAAAAGTACAATCCATTCTAGAAATGGAGATTCCAAGAAATATTAGCCAAATGAGGTCACTACAAGGAAAGATTCAATCAATAAGGAGATTTATCTCTCAATTAGCAGAAAAGTGTCACTCCTTCTCCAGATTGTTACACAAGGACACTACATTTATGTGGGATGAAGAATGTGATAAGGCCTTTGCTACTTTGAAGACTTATTTGATAAACCCACCTATTCTTATGTCACCTATCAAGGGTAAAGAACTGTTGTTATACATATCAGCCACAGAAAGGTCTCTAGGCATATTGTTGGCACAAGAAGATGAGCAAGGAAAAGAAAGGGCAATCTACTATCTTAGTAGAACCTTAATAAAATATGAACTCAATTATTCATTCATGGAAAGAGCATGTCTAGCAGTGGTTTTTGCATCTCAAAAACTAAGACATTATATGTTGATGCATAAGATCAAATTAATTGCCAAGATTGATCCTCTTAAATACTTGCTAAGTAAAACTGCCTTAACAGGAAGAATAGCAAAATGGGTCATGATCCTAAGTGAATTTGACATTGAATATGTTGATAGAAGAGCAATTAAAGGACAAGTGATAGTAGATCACTTAGCAGATAACCCAATGGAGTCTACACAAACCATGCAAATTGAATTTCCAGATGCAGAAATTGTCAACATAGAAGCAAAGACATGGAAATTATATTTTGATAGATCTTACACACAAGGAGGTTCTAGAGCAGGTATATTATTGGTTACCCCTCAAGGGTACACCATTCCAAAGTCCTATAAACTCTTATTTCCATGCACCAATAACATAGCGGAATATGAGGCATTAGTCATTGGCATCGAAATGGCTTTGGAATGGAATATTGCAGAATTACAAGTGTATGGAGATTCCCAACTCATAATCAATCAGGTTAATAATGAATACAATACCAAAGACATAACATTGATGAAATATAAAACCTTGATTGAGGGATGGAGGAAGTACTTTGCTTTGATCACATTTGAACAGATTCCAAGAGAAAAAAATAGAGCAGCAGATGCCATGGCTACATTGGCTTCATTGTTACAAAAACCAGATCAAAATGAGAAGTATGAGTTCTTGGTGGAAGAGTTGGTAAAACCGGCATTCAACCTTCCTAACACCCAAATTGTTGCTCTTTTACATGGACATGACTCTCCTTGGTATGGACCCATCTATACTTACCTTAAAGACCAAGTACTCCCCATAGACCAAACTCGCACCCAAAAACGTAACTTCATACGCCAAGCCACCCATTACCTAATCCTTTCAGACACATTGTATCGTAAGGGTCTTGATGGGACATTACTTAGATGTCTAGAGGAAGAAGAGTATAAGTTAGCTTTACGCGAGGTCCACGAAGGCATTTGTGGGTCACACTCAAGTGGTCTTAATCTAGCTAAGAAAATCCTTCGTTTAGGGTACTTTTGGACAACATTAGAAAAGGATGCTTGTCAATTTGTGAAGACATGTAGCAAATGTCAATATCATGGTAATATGATACATGCACCGGCTCAAGAATTACACCCATTCATTACACCATGGCCTTTTTATCAATGGGGTTTTGACTTGATTGGAATCATATATCCTCCATCTTCAAACGGACACAAGTATATCATCACAGCAATAGAATACTTCACCAAATGGGTGGAAGCAGTTCCATTAACAACAGCAACTGGCAAACAAATTTCAATGTTCATTTTGAACCACATAATTTTCCGCTATGGTATTCCACATGCCATTATCATGGATAATGGGAAACAATTCAAAAATCAGGATATTGATGAACTTTGCATGACATTTCACATTACACATCATTCATCATCCATTTATTATCCACAAGGCAATGGACAAGCTGAAGCAACAAACAAAAATATCCTCAAAATATTAAAAAGATCGGTTAACAAATCAGGAAGAGATTGGCATGTGCAAATAAATCCCGCACTATGGGCTTATAGAACTAGTATCAGAACACCTACAGGAGCCACCCCATTCTCTTTGGTCTATGGAACCAAAGTAGTTCTACCATTAGAAGTTGAAATTCCATCTCTACGGGTTTCATTAAGAGGATTGATCACTGATGAGGATTATAGGATTGCCAGACTACAACAATTGGAATTGTTAGAGGAACACCAGACTCAAGCTTATGAGCATTTAAAATTTTATCAAAACAGGATTGCACACAATTACAACAAACACATCAAACCAAGAACTTTTCAAGTAGGAGACTTAGTACTAAGAGAAAATCCCAAAAATCAAGTTGAAAGGGAAAAGAAAGGAAAGTGGGAAGCTAATTGGATAGGCCCATTTGTGATAGTGTCATCCTTTGGAACTGGAACATATAAGTTATCAGATTGTAATGGTGAAGAATTACAAGAACCCATAAATAGCATTCATTTGAAGAGATTCTACACCTAAAGCAGATGAAAGAGTATAAAGAGTATCAGATGAGAGAGCATCATAATTATTGTACATAGTTGAAAAGGGATCTTGGAAAAACCAAAAACATTTGAAAATGGAAAATCCAAAAACATTGGAAAAGAAGAAAGATCAAAAACAGTGGAAAATCGAGCCTGAAGAAAGCAAAAACATTTGAAAAACTATCTCTTGGTGAAAACCTAGCAAATAGGCGCCAAGGTGATAAAGAAAAATAAAAAAAAAGAAAAAAAAGAAAAATACAAAAAAAGGAAAAATACAAAAATACAAAAAAAATGAAAAAGAGAAAAAGTGCCTTGGTGAAAACCTAGCAAATAGGTGCCTCGGTAGCAAAAAAAGAGAATACCCAAAGGTGAAAACTTGGCAACAAGCACTTTTGGTTCCCTTAAGTCATTTCCTTCCTAGCCACATGTGTACATAATGCATCTCATCATCCCATTTGTCTAAACCTTCATTGCATCCGTCATTTGTACATCGTCATAATAACAGTTTGTAGCATCATCCTTTGCATTGCCCAAAGTTGTCAAAATTGATACATCAAATACTTGGGGGCAGCATAAACGGATTGGAAAGTGGGTACCTCAAAAAGGATTCAAATGAGCAACATTCAGTCACAAGTAGAAAGGGATCAACATTTTCAGAAGAGAGATCAAATTTTACTAACCAAGAAGTTGACTACCACAACAAAATCCTTGAGCCTAAATTGACTTGTTATTCAGGATTAAAAATCAAAAATCATTTCATGATCAAACACTTGGAAATTTTTTTGAAGATCAGAAAACAATGCAAAACACTTAGATAGATTCTTTTGAAAAGTTGGTTAAAAATCTATTTACTTACATTAATTCAATTTGTATCAAGTCTTTTTAGCTAATCAATGATGTTTCGACTAGATTGGCAATGAGGGAGACATGATATTTTTCTTGACTATGAAGTGACTGTTTGGAGGAAGATTCATTGCCTTATGAGAATTCATCTAAAGACATGGTCATCAAAGAACCATCGAGGATTATCTTATAAAATAATGAGTTCACCTTTGTTTGTTTACGCAACCGGATACCTTGGATATTTAGATTCTTCATATCAAATGACAAAATCCACTTGCAACATAGAATTCGACAAAATCGGTATTCATACTCTCATGATTGTTTGTAATCAGTGATAGTCGTATCGATGAGACCGATGGGAAAGCAAAATAGAGGTTACCATATGAGCAATAAATAAAAAGCGATATTCATATCATCATGTCAGTGGGCAGTGGTGATTGTATCGACTTTCCGGTCCCAAATGCTCAATGATGAAAATATATCCTCAAGGCATTTATTTGCTAAAAGCTAGTGACACTTAGCTACATTCATAAAAAGGTTAAATGCATTATCATGTTAGATTAATTGCACATGCATTTTTCCCAAGGGTTTCATTTTCGCATCAAAAAGGGGGTACATAACATCATCAACAAGGTTAAATCAGCAAGGACAACATCACTTCAATATCATCTTTTCTACAATAAAAACATGAGATTATACTTTTTGCATTCATTCCATATCATTAATCATTACATAGATATATTATCAAAGAAAAGAAGGAAATAATCATTTACATGTGCATACATATAGATTGCATACATGAGAAATAACATATCAAAACTGCATCCATACATGAAGAAAGAAATGCATCCATCTATCTATATCATACATAAGATACGTTGCATCCATAGACACCATCCATCCAAAAATAAATGCATTAGATAAACACATATAGCAGCATCTAAAGGAAATCTCATATATCATCAAGTAAAAGCAGGAAAGATCATAAATGTCCTCATGTCACACGTCTACTCACAACTTGATACATCAAGTATAACAATGATATCATAAAATCAACTCTATAATTGCCCATCAACAGGGGCATCAATGTCAAATAAGTATCAAAATAAAACTAGCAAGGTGACACCAAGGTCACAAGACTATGGTACAATATCAAGTATCTCAGCATCAGTACATAAATGATCAATAAGAGCACTCATAGCTCAACTCTCGTCACCACTGGGAGGAGGCTGTGGAGGAGGCTGTGATGGAGGCTGCTGAGGCGGCTGAGGAGGCATCTGACCAACCATAGCAACAAGGAGAGGAACCAATGGAGCCAAACCTGATACTAACTGCTGAATCATAGACGACATCTGTGATACCTCTATCCATAATGCTCCCACATCTGCTCGTAGTTGGGTAGTACTAGAACTCTCCCCAACCTCATAGGTACTCTGAGGATCACCTGTATCTATAGGAGCTTTTCCCCGATCACGGGAAAAAGCTATTGGCATCTGTTGTGCACCTGTATCCTGACCATCCACGGTAGCCTGTTGTAATCCTGCTCCCGTATCCTATCCTGTACCTAGATCCTGTCTAGCAGCCCTCACATGGTCCTGACGATCTATCCTCTGTCTCTGTGCTACTGCAGGACGAGGAGGAGGAGGAGGTGGTGCCTGTACCTATGCATCTCTCACTCGTCCTCTGAGCCTAATCACTGCCCTACCTTGGGGTCTACCTCTGCGTCTCCTCCCACCACCAACATCATCACCATCATCATCTTGCCCAGGCACTGGCTCTGCAGGGTCTGTAAATCGAGGCATCAGATGCTCCATCAACCAAGCTAGATACTCCTACATGACTCCGGCATCTCTGATGTGTAACCTCATGTCCCAATCCATATAACCCAGTAGTGATATCTACTCTATAGCATCATCATATGAAGGCATGTGACCTCAAGTAGCACGCTCTGCACTAGAATGAGCATATACTGCAGATCCCTGAGGCATAGGCTGAATCCGCCCAAACTGTCGTAGCACTCTACCTGCTAAGAATATCTCAAGAACAGAGTTGATCTTGCCGATCATCCATCGAGGAGCAAACATATATGGTAACTCCAAGCTATCCTCTCTCCAATCCTCGACCTCAACATATGGTCTCCAATAGACCTCATCCATGTCATCAATCTGACGTCGCCAATACTCCAAGTGACCCAAGTGATGTTGTGTCACCATACCAGTATACTGCCATGCAAAAGGATATCCTAGAGGATGATCTTGATCTGATATAGGATGACTGACTGGTAAGTGCTCCCATATCCACAATTGCAAAATATGAATCCCAGCAGATAATGAAGCTGATCTCCTGTAAACCACCTCATGAAGATCGTGATAAAGTTGTACCAGCACACATGATCCCCAGTCAAAGTGTCGAGGCTGATGTAGCAAATCCTTGATAATCCTGCCCCATCCCACTAAAAATTTGTGCCCTCACCGATCAGGTAATAATACACCGCCAATGATAGCACCTAATAATGCTGGTAAAATAGGAAATGAGGCAAACTGAGGCCATAGGATGCAATCGTCACCTATAGATGGATCTCCAAATACTCGTCGACAATATGTCCCATCATAGACTGCATCATAATATACTATCTCTCCATGAGTTAGGATCCGTAGCAATCTATAAACATCCTCAGGTGTAATAGTCATCTCGCCCTGTGGTAGCAAAAACGTGTTTGTCTCAGAGTGCCAACGCTCTGCGACAGCGGTAATCAAACCTCGGTTCATCTGGAACCGAGGAAGCTCTAGTACACATAGTAAACCACAGTGCCTAATCACTCACCTCTCAACGTCAGTCAACTGTGCCCTAAGCTCCATCACCCAGTGTGGTACAGTCTGAAGGTACAGAACAGGGACATCCTCCTGTTTAATCAAAACAATGGAATTACATGAGTAACTTACTATCAGGAAATCAAACAATCAATCATAGTCATCAATTTAAATATACCTATCATACCTACCAATCCTAACTCTAAGCATTGAGGAAGGATGATCCTAGTTTTATGTCTCTAAGCATTTGAGCATAAAATGAATGGACGTTTAGATCCATGACCTATCATTCGTGATGAAGATTGATTAACCTTATTCTTCGATATTATAGTTACCTATGTCCTAATTTTTTGTTGAAATCAAACAAAGGGAACACCCTAACTGAACATTCGATTGAATTCATTGACGTGATCGATATCAATCAAGTTGACGCAATCGAGCAATCAGACGTCCTGGAAAAGTCTCAAATAAACAAAAAAAAAAAAATTCTTACTTACATTACTTTTCTTTCAGGCATCATTTCTTTTACCAGAGGTGACATCTCTTTCTCCATACGCGTGATTTTATTCATCCACGTGACTTAATTTCACGAAGGCGGTATAAGATTTTCCGCAGGCGACATTTTATTATCACGCGATACACAATTAAAATGATTAAAACCCTAAGCGATATTAAATTATCCTTAGGCGATAAAAGATTTTCTAAATGCGTGAGAAAACCTACAGAAGGCGACATCAAATTTATCAAAGGTGACATTTTAAAATTTCAGGCGATATTAAAAAGCACGGAGGTGACATTTCTTTTCACAAACGCAGAATTAAAATTTTTAAATGCATTAAATGAGGTCATAAATGCAACTTTAAGAACATGAGGAAAATTTGAATGACATACCGGAGGACCATCGGTCGCTCTCCGACTGAACTGGCGCGCTCTCTCAAACCGATGCTCACGATGTGGGACCACCATCGTGTAAAACAGGCTAAAATCAGAGCTCAAATCTCAAGAAGGAACGGTGCAAATGAATAGTAAAATGAGGGGTTTTACCCTATTTAAGGTGAAATTGGTCCTAATAAACACTTAAACAATGCACTTTGGACCTATTATAGGACATTTTCATTAATCGGGGCATGAATAAAACTTGATTATTTCTTTCAAACGGTATCAGAAATCAAAACATATTCCAACTACTCAAAAAATCATTCAAATCAAGGAATTAATATGTTTTATTTCTGAGGGGGCATCAGAGTATCAAATTGGCATCACATCAAAAATAGTTATCAGTGGGGCATATCATATCATATCATATCATATCAAGTTATCATATCATATCAGTTTCATATCAGGAGGCAAATCAATTGCATATTGGTTTCATATCAAATTTGTCATCATATCAAACATATCAACATATCAGCAATCAATCAACCCAGGACCTTTATCAATTAACCCAGGACCTTTATCAGTGAACCCAGGACCTATCATCAAATCAGGACCCATATCATATCAGAGGCATCAGAATCATATCAGCACCATCATCAGAGGCACATCATCGTCATCAGGAAGTACATCAATCAAAACGATCAGAGGCATATCAGAACCAGAACAGAATCAGATCATCATACTAAGAGAATCTTTGAATCGGTGTTCTTCGCACATCGACTCAAAGAGGGGCATTTGTAGACATGGAAAATTGGCAAAGGCTTAAATCAATCAAAAGGTGCAATCAAATCATCAAAATAGCACTAAAAATCAATAAATGGAACAAAGGCAATTCAAATCAAAGGAAAATTCAATTAAATGATTAAATGATTAAATAAAGCTTGAAAAGGGGAAAAACACTAAGAAATTGATTAAATTTAATTAATGACATAGTTTTTGAAATGAAAAATCAAAATGAACCTCTTACCCTTCATGGCTAAATTTAATTACTTTAATTAATTAATAAATATGAATTTCCCTCAACAAAGTAAAAAGGAGACAAAATGGACACAAATCACTCACTTTTGTTGAAATGGTCCAGCCTTTTAAAACCATTTAAATGTTTGTCCCCCAATTTAGGGACAAAGCAAAGCCAATTGACCTTACCCAAGCATAACCATGGTTATCTCACTCTACCCCCTACCCTTGGGAAAATCTTATATATAGAAGGCATTTTGAGGCATTATTGATCCACTCCATATCTTTGAATTGCAGCAAAGCTCTTGCAATTTGCATCCACATCACTCACTTAGCATTTTCATTGATAATTAGCTTCAATTGTTGATCATTTTAGAGATTTCTTATCAAATAGAGCTAGAATTTGATAATTAGATCTAGTTTGCATATCATTCTTAGTTCAATTCTCATAATTAGAGTGTCACTAGTGAGGATTTGCAGCTGAGAGCCTCATTTACCACTTCAATTTAGAGAACCATGAGATATTTAGATTAATTTATGCATTATTTAGATTAGTTTGCTTTGAATAGTGTAAATTCTCTTTAAATCTTGTTATTTCATGAAGGTACATCCATAGGTTCACAGAGATGGATCAGGGGTGAGAGTGGCACTTTAGGCAGTGTTGGTTCTATAGATGATGTATTAGCAGTTGAGCAAGTTGTAGGTGTTGATACAGATATGGCTACAGATTATCCCTTTGATCTAGGGGCTGAGATTAGACATCGTAAGGCACATAGAGTAGGTACCACAGAGCAGCTAGCATAGGACATAGATATGGCAGTAGCAAAGGATGAGCCTAGTGTACCTCCTACTTCATAAGAGATTATCAAACGTCTCAAAGCTCAGGTCTGGGACCTGAAGGGACAGAGTGCTAGGTGGGAGGAGAGGTATCTAGAGGTAGATAGGTAGTGCACAGAGCTTCGTGCAGAGTTTCATTCAGATGTTCAGAGACTACAGATAGAGGTGACCCATCAGACCTCATGGGCTTCGTATTATGTGTCTGCATATTATGTTGTTGTCCACGCTAGACAGAGAGTACCCACGTATTCAAATTATATGGCAGCCTTAGAGGGAGCTAGGGCACCAAGAGTATAGGCTATACCAGATGCACCACCCCCTCCTCCACCAGATGCTAAGGAGCATGCCGATAGTTTATTCTTGTTCTTATGTTTTGATATACTTTATTCTTTTTTATCATTGATATACTATTCTTACTCTGATAGCTCTCTGGAGCTCATTCTTTTGTATATTGTGCAATTAGTGTACCCCTGACTCATTTCGAGTTGATGATATATATGAGATCGATATTTTGGGTCGTGACTTCATTTGTACTTGTCATGTTTGGATTTATGATGATATCATGTGATGTTTATGCTATGAGTAGTGTAGAATGTATGTATGGATTAATGCAATGCAATGATTTCTTTCATATGTATGGATGTTATGAAAATGTAATGGATTATGAAAAGATGTATGTATGATTTATGCTTATGCACTGGATGTAATGTAATGCAACAAATGGTAATGATATGGGATGTAAAGGTAGCGATACACATGATATGTTTTTGCAGGTTGATGAAGACAAGTACTCAGTCTTATGTCAAAAGGATGTTTATCCTAGGAGGATTACTACTTGGGGTTCGATGAAGAGACCTTTGAGTGAGACTTAGCTCTTGTTAGATGTGAAGAATTGTTTAAGCTTTGAAGTGTTTCCAAACATTTGTGAGATCATGTAGACATGCAAAATGCAAATAAACATGCAAAATGAAATGCAACCTAAGACCTAAGACCTAGTCACCGATCATGTATCGAGTTGTTATCATCATTGAACTTTTAGGTAACTGGATAAATCAATACAATGTCCACTAGCTATGAAACCATAGACATATGAATATCAATTTGTATGCGCAGGAATTGATACAACACCCATTGGGTAGACAACCATGGATATATGAATATTGATTTTGTTTTCAGAATGTCGGATTTGATATAAGCACCAAGGCATAAACGCTAGGATGACCTGAATATCATGTCCATTTTGATATAGAAATTTGTATAAGCATTAGAACATAAATGTTGTGATGACCTGAATATGCCTTGCATGTACAAACACATCAAATAGTTAAGAGATCATTCTAAATCCAATGTGAATTACCCATAGTGACCCTTTATCGTTCACATCCTTAGGTAAGATCATGTTTCACAGTAGGAGAAAGAACTCACTCAAAAAGATAATAGTTAGATCAAACTTCATTGAATTTTTTGGGTATCAATGGTCGAGGTACGCATGGCCATCCAATTCGAGATAGAGGCTCTTACAGTCAGACACCATTTCAATCTAGAATTTCCAAAGTTGTTAGATTTTCACATACAAGAAGAAAACAAAGAAAAGATTATGCCCCTAGTCATCACTCTCTAAATCCTATAAAGGACATCATTGAAGAGCTCAAAGGGACACGATATGCAAAAATATCAATGCGAATTAGTAAGCATACAAGGAGATAAAAGCATGAAAAAAAAGCATAGATTCTTTTCAGTTTGTAGTTTGATGTTGATTGCGTTGTTGTTGATGCAAAATCCTTTCTGGAGACAAGACATACTGACTGACTCGATTGAAGCTTCAAAATATTTTGACTGGATATGACTCGTCTAAGATACATTGGAGACCATAAGATATGACATTGATTGCCCCCAAGTTTGGACATTGATAGGATACAGACGCTTGAGTAGATTGGTGTACAAACTGACTTATTGAAAACAAACGGGGAGATATGTACAAACTAAAGCAAGACTGAAAGCTGGGAAAGACCAAGATTGTGCTGATAGATGGAGCATTTTAAAACAAGTGGCACCCATTTGCCAGGTTTTCACCATCTTGGCAAAGATTCTATTTTTGCTACCAAGGCGCCTGTTTCCAGGTTTTCACCAAGGCACTTTTTCTTTTTTTTTCTCTTTTTTTTTGTATTTTTCATTTTTTTAATTTTTTTGATATTTTTGATATTTTTTGATTTTTTTTATGAATCATCAAGGCACCTATTGCTATTTTTTCACCAAGATGTTCATTTTTTTAAGGACTTTTTCCAATTTTTAAAATTTTTTTAGGACATTTTACCATAGACTGAATGCTTTAGGCATATAATTTCTTTAGATGGAGAGCGTTGATTGGTTCTCGGAGCTATTCTCCTTCAGTGTTTGAGAGTTGATAGGCACTAGAGCCAAAATTAGTAGTGATTACAAAGGGACCCAGCTAGTTGGGTTCAAACTTCCCCTTGCATTCTCGATGTGATTGATTTTTTGGATTTTCTCTCAAGACTAGATCACCAACCTAAAATTCTCTATGTCTAACTTTCTTGTTGTAGCCTCTAGACATTCTCTTCTGATATACTCTGAGAGTATCATATGTTGTTTATCTATGCTCATCTAGTAGTTCAAGTTCTTGCAACCTAGACACTCTGTAGTCATCGTCAGTTACTAGACCATGCATTCTAATTCTTAATGATGGGATTTCAACCTCAATAGGTAGTACCGCTCCAAACCCATAAACTAAAGCGAAAGGTGTAGCCCTAGTAGGTGTTCTGATACTTGTTATGTAGGCTGAGAGAGTTGGATTGATCATGAGATGCCAGTCTCTTCCTGTTTTATTAACTGTATGATGCAAGATTTTCAATAGATTCTTGTTAGAAGCCTCTGCTTGTCCATTCCCTTGAGGATAGTAGATAGAAGACCAATGTTGTGTGATCTTGAATTTGGCACATAGATCATCTAGGTCTTTGTTCTTGAATTGTTCACCATTATCTGTGATTATGAAATGAGGTATCCCATATCTGCATATGATATAGTTCAAGATGAACATAGATATTTGTTTCCTAGTTCCTTGTGTTAAGGGAACCACTTCTACCCATTTTGTAAAATAATTTGTAGCTGTGATTATATGGGTATGTCCATTAGAAGAATGAGGATGTATGGATCCTATAAGATCAAATGCCCATTAGTGAAAAGGCCATTGTGTAGTAAAGGGGATTAGATCTCTCCCTGGAGAATGAATTAAGTTTCCATGCACTTGGCACCTTTGACAGTTCTTTGCATACTTGATTGAATATTTCTCCATTGCAAACTCCCAAGCAAGATCATATCGTGCAATCCCAATGTCTAGCAAGATGGAGAACAAGAGGGATTGGCAAGCTGGTGGAAGAGAAGGAAAACAAAAGAATGAAGGAGAATGAAGGGAAGAAATCCTCAAGGGAAAAACTCCTCAAGGATACCCAAGCTAGGGAAAAATTGTCATGTAAAGCACATTTGGACAAGCCATGAAAGGCCAACGTAGGATAAGTCACAAAAGCATAATGCCCAAGAAGGATAGGATGTAGTCCAAAGGAGTAGACATGTCAAGAGGCTTCATAGCACCGTGTTTTACTCTATTTTTATTAGATCAAGACCAAAGGGGAAAAGGATAGAAATAGGTGAAAATGAATGGAGGAAGATAGACATGAAGGCTAAACATGAAAGGATTGAAAATGAGATCATCATAAGATAGTTCACAAGATAGCCAAATGTTCATGTATAGATCAACATTGTCAAGATCAAAGAGAGAAGATGGAATGGATGAAATATGTAGAAGAACTACGCATGATGCCTGATTGCCAGGTTTTCATCACAGTACTTATCCAAGGTGCCACAAGAGAGTGGTTTTCACCATAGAATGAATTTATTTCTCTTTACTTTTGCTACCAAGGTGCTTGTTTCCAGGTTTTCACCAAGGCACATTTTCAAATTTTTTTTTTTCTTTTTTTTTTTCTTTTTCATTTTTAGAAGAAGCCAAGCTCTTTAGATAATGCTCCTTGAAAGGATAAACCATGAAATGCCAAGGATTCAAAATGATATGCTCAAATATGTCGATAGGGAAAAGAAGATGGAAGAGAAAAATAGAGGATAAGGTTTTATGTAAAGTGAGTGAGGTTGGAAGATAGGAGGAATAGGCAAATGAGGAAAAAGGATAGAAGGTAGAAGGATAATGAATGGAAGGATTCTAAAAGGGTAGATGGAAAGGAAGGAAAGATCAACATCAACACACACCTTGAAGGGTGGTGAGAGGATGGAGGAAACGTGAATGAAGGAATACATGAAGGAATATGGTGAATGGATAGTAGAGGTTGTGGTTTAGGTACATAGAATGGAAGAATATTTTTGGAAGAAGATGAAGTGGAAGTATTTGGAAGCTTGAATTCCAACTTCACTTTTTGCTCAACACCAGACTCTTTCAAGAGAGACTTTGGAATCCATATAGCCATAGGCTTTTCATTTATTTTTGATGATCTAGAGAGAATATCTTTAATGATGGATTTTGGAACCCATACTTGTCTTGTGGTTTTTTTCTTAGATATCTCTTTTGACTTTATGCCTCCAGGTCGATTAGAGGAGACATGGTGATCTTCTTTTTTTGATGGATTTTTGTATTGTTTCTTTTTCTTGTATTAAGCATTCAAGTTACTTCCAAAGAACTTGTAACTTGTGGAAGAAGGAGGATATGACTGGTTTAGATGGGTGGGTGGATGAAAAGGATTCAAGGGTATGCATCTATATTGATCTTGAGGGAAGATGGGAGATGGAGGGATATAAGGACCCAAGATGGATGGAAAATTAGGAGAGTTAGGAGGGGAAAGTGAAGGGACATAAGGACCCAAGATGGAAGGATGATGTGAAGCCCTTAGTAGTGGTGGAGGAGGTCCAAAGATGGATGTGGAAGATGCAAAAGGATAATCAATAAGTTCATCAAAATCTATATGACAACCAAGGACATCAGCATCTTTAGAGTGAGCATTAGAATTGTCAATAGAATCACGGAAATCTTGAATATGAGCACCTTCTTTGATAGGATTGTTCAAAGCTTGCAAAGACTTAGGAAGAGTAGAAAGTGGAAGTGAACATGGAGTGGTAGAACAAGAAGATGGAAGACTTTGATCTTGACAAAGATTTTTGGATAGCATAAGCTCATAATTTTTCTCTTGATTTTCAATAGGCTTAACATTGGAAGTAACAACAACATTTTTACCAACCTTAATGGAAGTATCATCTTTGGAAAGTGCAAGTGTAGTAAGGTTATTTTGATTATCAATAAGCTCAATAGTGTAAGTAGTAGCTTGATCTTGCTTAGGAGAAGACTTAAAACATGGTGGAATACATGAGAAAGGGCACGTGGGATCAAAAGAACCATGGAATGGATAAGAGACATCATGAAAATGATTGGATGACATGGAGGTTACTTGATCTTGATCTTTCTTTATGTTATTTTCTTTATCATTTTTAGAGTCCTCTTGACATGGAGCCACTTCTAAGGACAAGGAAGCATGTTGGGATTGTATGGAAGACTTTGGAAGAGATGATGAAGGACTAGCTAGAGTAGGCATTATAGCATATAAAGGCTTAGGCTCCTTAGGTTTAGCATTATTGAAAGTATTTGTAGCCAAGTGAAGGTTAGCTTGAGTTTCTTTAAGAGGTAGCCCTTGAGGATAACTATAGGAAACCATATGAAAAGTATCAAGATCTTTGTTGGATGAAGGTTTTGTGAAAGATTTGAAAGGCTTGGAAGCTTTCGGAAATGTATGGGTATTGGATGAAGTAGGGGATGGAAAGGAACCAACACAAGACAAAGGTTCAACATTAACATGATCTTGCTTGAGAGTGTAATCTTTATTTTCAGCATGAGAGTTCTTAGAGGAGAGATTCTTATAGTATTTACTTTTGTAATCAGCATGAAAAACTTTCTCTTCCTCAAGTGAAGTAGACGTGTCATCTAGGTATTGTTCATAGAAGTCATCAAAGTCTCTTTTAAAATCATAATCATATGGATCACCCTCACAATCTATCCAATGTGACGGCCCATTTGTGGTAAGAAGGAACACACGATGAGGAGGATTCTTAGGAACAGAGGTGTCATAGGTATCATTACATTGTCTATCATCATAGTCATCATAGTCTTCAAAGATGGGCATGTCACTCTCTGTGGAAGAGGTATCATAAGGGTTATCACATTGCTCAAATTATGTCTAGGGGCATGGTGACATGTACAAGTCTTTATCAAATGGAAAAGGGAATAGAGCTTCCATGGAGAACTCTTCAGGTTTCTTTTCTTTCTCAAGTTTGTTAAGCTTGACTTGCATAGCGTGCATCTGTTTCATCATAGTGGTGATTAGATTTTCTTCCTCATGTGTACTGATTCTTTGAGATATGTGTACTGATTCTAAATAGCTACTACTATGTTCCTGACACAGTCATGATTTGTATGACAAATTTTGGAACTAAGCTGAAAAAGCTGGGTATCTGGCAATTCTGACGCTTTTTCCAAATTTTCCCAAATGACTTTCTAGAGGCTCATACGACAGTGGGTGGGCTATGAAATGATAGTTGACAAACTCGTACAATAGTTGCTAGCAAGATTTGAATTTTTGAATTTAACTAGCAGAAAGACTCGTACGACACTAGGTTCTTTATCATACGACACTTGGGTAGTTCTGAAATGACATTTGGAAAAACTCATATGACTTTCTGACCTCCTGAGATGACTTTTGACTCCAGAAAGGAATTTCACTTCAAATTTTGCAAATTTAGAGTTTTCAGTTTCAGATTGTTTGCAAATAGTACTATCCAGATTTGAAGATTAGACCAGATTTGTTCATTTTTTAATAGCCAAGTAGATAAACAAGCACGTAGAATAGTAAACAAGTGATTTCAAGCACATCTGAAAACAATGAACAAGGGAAAAAGCAACTTTGCACATGAATAATCAAGTGACTGAATTGTGCTAATCCCTAGGAGTGCTATTTGTGTATGTTCCAAAAAGTTTTGCAATAATGCACATATTCCTAGAAAATGAAAATTTGGCCTCTCTAGGGTTTTTAGTAATGGTCTGACTCTGCAACTTTTATGATCCAAAGGGGTGAACTCCAATCTCAGCACACTAGGGTTTTGACACAGTCTGAGAATTTAATCAATCAAGAGCTGCTAGGGAGATCTGACAACCCAACAATGAACCACACCTCTGAAGATTTCTTCCACAAGGACATTTATATAGCGGCTATCAATACCACGGTGAAAATGGCTATTACCGCTTGACGTTCTATCAATGTGGTAGACCCAATTTAGGGAATGTCCACTAAAGCTAACCCTCTCTAAAGGTGACTCACAAAATATACCACATGGGGACTAGTTCCAGATTCAAGGATATGAGTTTTTGATACTACGCAAAAAGGGAGTAGAGCATAGTCCTCTAGCCTTTTCACTTTTAACCCAAACAAAGTAGACAGATAAATCCGACATGCTAAGGCTAATATTATCTCACAAAGATCTATGATGTCAACCCCTCATGATGTATCAACCTCTCCAGAGAGAGAATGCCTCAATCAAAAGTTGAAGACACACCGATCTAGTAGAACATGAGACTCTCAAAGTATCCTCCCCACCTACAAGGGATCCTTCATTGAGAAGAGTTTCACTGGAAACCCACTCTCTCAAGATCGACAAATAGTGTTCATGGGGCCTTATTACTATGTGTAACAAAGATGTTGAAAGCAAACTATGTTCATTTTTATAGCGCAAATGAAGTCTATGATAGGAAAGCAATAAAAGTCACTCAAGCTAGACACATGAGATGTTCCTTTTTGGATCTAAAATCAAAGTCTTATCAGCTGAGAAGATTACTTGAATTCCTCGCAATGTGCTTAGTAGATTTTTACCTATTTTTAGCAATTCTTGTGCTTTTTCCAATCAGAACTAGCAAGAGTCAATCAAAATTAGAGAATTTCAATTGTTAAGATTAGCCATTAGTCAAAATCTAAAAACCAAATATGACAAACTACCTTGAAAAATGAAATGACAATGAAAACCTGGTGCCAAAACTCGTACAACAATGGGTCTACTTCCAAACGACAGTCCAGAAACTCGTACGACACTAGGTGTATGATGATACAATAGTTTAACTTCCAAACAACAGTGTGTATAGTCTAGCATGATTCTCGATCCAATAGACTATCATACGATGGTGGGTATAGTCTGAGATGACTTTTGTCAGAAACTCATATGAAAATTGTAAGGACAAAATTTAAAAATCGTAGTTTTGTCTTAGAAATCGAGAAGAAAAGATAGAATTGATAGAATTGAATTGGAAACCCATTTCAGGGCCCCACGGTGGGCACCAAAAATGTGTGTGTGAATTTTGTACCTGATCTGTAGACACAACACTTCACTAAAACATTAGAGGTTAGCAAAATCAAAATCTACAAGGAATTGAAAGCTAAACTAACCAGGCAATTTACTGCCTTCTAATAGGTGCGAGATTGATGTTCTCATATTGGAATCAAGATCAGTGACCTTGACGACACCTAAATGAAAGATTTGAATTCAAAACTGATATGAAATATGAATGCAATTAATCTATTTTTTTAATTTTCTATGCAATGATATGATGCAATAAGAATGATAAACTGATATGAAACTATGCTAGATGGAATTGATATGCTATGAATTGATCTATCAATGAATTCTAAATGATATGAAATGCTCAAAAATAAGAATGATCTCACAATAGCTTGGATTCGCAAAGATGATTCTTCAGTCTCCAATTCGACAGCGTGAGGATGCAAATTCGTGGATCTCAAATGAGGAGCTAAAGCCTTGATTTTATAGAAATCCAGGGCTTTGGAGGTGCATGAAAGAAAGCCATAAATCACTCAAATAACTAAGGTTGATTTTTGAGTTATTTTTAAATAAAGGATAATTAACTCACAAAAACATGCAAAAGCAGAGATCAACTCAAAATAGAGTTTATATTTAATTGATAACTGATAGTTGTCTACTTTTATGATTGTGCATGTTTTATTTATGAATTAATTTAATAATAAAGTGATTTATTTCCAACTTAACTGATTTTGAAAAATAAAACAATTGATTTATGGGTTAATCAATCATTTTTCAAACTTTTATTCAAAAATAATATTATTAAAAATTGACAACTTGCTTTAATTAATTAAATAAGAATTTAATCAATTAATGATAGGAATTTTGATTTATTGTCAAAATTAAATAATACAATTTAGGAATAAATAGAATTAACTTCAATTAAACAATTAAATGGCAGAATTAAATCTAATTAATTAAATATTTAGAATATTCAATTAATCAAACTTTAGGATAAATTGGATTTATGGCCAAATAATCATTAAATCAAAGATAATTATGATAATTAAGAATATTACTAGGAATATTCCCTGATGCAAAATTTAAGCTAATCAATTAGGATTTGATGATGTTTAGATGTGCCTTAGGTTAGGACTTTGATGTCGATTTTGTTTGTATTGTCAATATAGAAGATTAATGAACTTATAGCCCATTTTTGGGGTATTACACCAGCTAGGTAAGAACTGATGAAGGATTTAACCATGATGAATATTGTTAGAAAGAATTTATAAATTTTCATCTTTGAATATAGGCATGAATGGATGAATCATCCTTTTTTTCTTAAACACATATATATGCTTAATTAATGAATATAAATTCTGAGCAAGATTGTGAAAGTTTGTTGGTGCCAATCTACGGACGGAAGGATTATGGTAGAAATTAAAAATCAAGATAGGCAGAAGAGTATTTTGGTAAAGGAAGAACTCTAAGATTAGTTTCCTTGTTCTGATAAGCTTTACTCAATGGAGCATTTGATTTACTAGTATGTGTAAGATTATAAGCATTATTAGTGGATTTAGACCAAGGAATCTCTTTAGCTTACCATTTTTTCATTTGAGTTTCTTATTTATATTAACTGAATGGTAACTATTATTCATTATTGTTTTTGAGGTTTAGCATATATTGGTTAAATCAAAATAATAAATCTTTTTTGATCTGGAATTGGGACTCGGGATTGGTCCATAATTTGTTAGAACCCAATTTTGGAATGGGAAGGATGTAGTGATATGTGAATCTTACTTAAGGCTAGATATTGTAGATTATGGAGAATAGTTTTATACACTGGGCATATGTTGAATACCCTTCTTCTATGTTTCATGATTTTGCCTTAGAAGCATCCTACTATGTTTTTGGTAATCTGTTATTCATATGCTATTATATAAACATAAAATATTAATTTTTACATATATTCTTTGGTCAAGGATAGTTCTATATATATATATATATATATATATATATATATATATATATATATATATATATATATATATATATATATATATATATATATATATATGTATGTATGTATCTATGTATGTATCTATGTATGTATCTATGTATTCTCCTTGTAGTCCTGAGTAGATCTTTTTAATGTATATGTATGTTTCAATTCTTCAGCAAGTATAAAGATTTAGAAACTCCTCTCTTTATATTAATTCTCCTCACAAGTACTGTAGAAACTCTTGAGAAGCCAAATTTCTTAGATAAGTAGTGAGGTTGTTTCATTAGAAAAGTTTTAGCAATTTTGATTAATAACATGATAGGCCACTTTAGGTTGGCAACACTCAAAGAGGTTATGATAGTAAAGGCATAAGGATGAAATGGTTACATAGAAGGAAAATATAGGATCCCCGGTTAAGATTATGAATAAGCAAATCAAGAAATAGATGAAGGGAAAAATGGCAATAAATGGTGTGAAAAAGGAAAGACGATTTTTAACATATCTAACAAATAATATTTAAAGTGATTGGGCTTCTATACTAATGAGTATCTTTTCAGTACTTCATTCTTTCATTCATTTACATAGTTATGATTGCTTAAAGCAGACCAAGGACTCATGTCATGAATGCATTACATTAGTATCATTTTTATAGGATTATTATGAGACATTAATTAACCCCAGTTTGAATACTTATTTTACATGAAGATTATGTGGAAGCAAGGTCCATGATATTTATTTTATCTAATATTATGGGCAGCAAAGATGGTTATTTTAAGAACATTGTAGATTGTAATATCTAACACTAGGAGAGTTCACAGAGTTATTCCCTGCTAAGAATAAAGACTGACAAAAAACTCTTGACAAAGGACTTAATATGGGCCCATTAAACCAAGGAATAGGTAGTTTAATATAAATACATGTTACTCCTCTTTTCTATATGTTTCAGTAGTTTGAGATAGAGAAAATATAGATGTCTACCAGGATAATCGTTAATTTTGAAGTGAGTATATAGGGGTCATATACTGACTTCAGATTAGGGTTTATCTAGGTGCTCTGATGTCTGGAGAGAGCAAGATGATTTCAATCTAGGTTTGGCTTTCAAGTATCTTGGGCCCTCCTTCCTCTTAAATTATGCTGATTACTCATTGATTTAAGCTTATTTATGCGAGATTTAAAGAGAAACAAACATTTATTCTTTCATATGTATCTTTGTTAACACAATGACAATTTTATTTATACTCCTGTCAATACTGTTTTACCAAGTTTAGTCATAACTATCCTAAAGCCGTATTAAAGGATTAAAGCAAGGATTTCCATGGTTTTCTGTTACTTTAAGGCCAAGATAGCATGGATAAGATAAGACTGTGTCTTTATACAGACCTTTCTATAAGCTATAGGCTAATTATGAAGTCAACTGAATAGAGATATTTTTCTAAGCTAAAGTAGCTATTTCCTTTTTACATGTATGGTATCTATTACAGTGGGGTAGTTTTTTGGTATCTATTATTCTAGGAGAGAATATAATGCTGATTTGATGAACCATTAACCATAAAGATAAGTACAATGCTTCTCTATTTTATCCATTTAAATCAACAGTTGCATAGAGTTCAGCAGAGAGGGATATTTTTTCTTTTTGAGATGTTTATTTATCTTTCCTTTCCTTCCCTTTATTTCTTAACACACTTCTCATGGAGATATAATGTAAATTACGATATACTAACAAGGATCGTAGTCAAAGTATAGCTATATCAAGAATGAAAGGATCAAAGGGCATTTGAAGGAGCTATCATTCACAAGGAGTGAAGGATGGAATTCATTAGATAGGAATAGTGAGAATCAAAGCATGTAACTAGGAAGGAAGGAAATCCAATCCAGCTAATTGATCAAAGAATTTTAAAGACCGTATCTCACTCTTAGCTTAGCTGATTATGAAAATTGTAATCTCTCTTTGAATATGTTATGTAAAGGAAGGGGATTCCCTCCTATAAATGATATGTATTAAAAATCAGACTAAGGTCCCAGGCAAGGCTGGAGGGTTTCTCAACCCCGCTCTTCACTACCAGCACCTGCACTGAGTGGGGCTTTTGTATATGTTTAAATGATTAATAAAATGTTGGCCTCAACCTTTTACCAAAAAAAAATACTTTTTAAGTCCCTTGAAATGGGACTGGCGGCAGGGCCCACCTCTACTGCTAGTGGTAGTGGTACCCTGTCACCGCAGGTTCCATTGTCCATGGCGGCAAAGCCTACCGTAGGTAGGACTGCCATCCACAGCAGCACCTGCTGCGACAAGGCATATGGCCGGTGGGATGGGATGGGGTGTGGGTCCCCCCCCCCCCCCCCCTCCCCAAATTTGTTATAAATTTTTTTAAAAAAAAAATTGAATTTATTTTTTAAAAAATTGTTTTATATGATTTCTTTCAAAAGGAAAATACAACCATACATTTCTTCAAAACTTTGATGCAACATCACTTTGATACAACACAAGTTTTGGAGTGTTAACTCCATTACAAAAATACATTAAGCTCAAGGAATCCTTAAGATTCCCATACAATACAATAAACATGAAACAAATAGGATCCAAATCAAATTTTGAATACATCCTCAAACTCCTCAAAATTACAACTTCAAACATGAAGTCTTCAATGGCTTCCAATCCTATAAATAAACAAATATAGGCCATGGAGTGCTCACCTCCCAACCTAGGCTTCTATGAAGCCACCCCCGAGCTTGGGGAACCATCACATAGACAAGGTTTCACAATCAAGCAAACCACAATTACAATAACACAATAATCTCATTTAAAACTCCCATCCAAGGCTAAAAAAAAGAGTCTCAAAATGACTCAAAAATTGAGATAAAGGTGGAACTAAAACCCAAGGGGAGAAAGCACATTTCATAGAAATAAAAGAAAAGCCTACTCTTGGCTTTCTCAACACACATTTTGCCACAAAATGCTAACACAACAAAGCTCCTTATGACCCCCATGGCTTCAAGCCATACAATCCCTTATGACCCCCAAAAATATAAAAATAAATGGCTACATGGAGCCCATAGATCCATGTTTCTTTCTTCTCCATACCAAGGAGAGACTCTACACCCATGGTTGTCCCAAAATTCCCTTCACCCCAAGGCTACTCTTCCCTCCCAAGGGTGAGTGTGGCCTTGAGAAAACTCCCTTAACAACAATGCAAAAAAAGGAATCACAAGAACAACAAAGCTTCACATTTACAAAACAAAGAGGCTTGCACAACATCAAGCACAAGTTTTTCATGAACATATACTACACAACATAACAAGATTCACAAACATAAACACATAAGAACACAATAACTAGATTTTACATACAAGAATGAAAATATTCTTGAGAACTCTTCCACATGAAAACATCTACAAGTATAATGAAGAATGCCACCAACCTAGATCCAAGCTTATGGAAGAAAGTTGATGAAGAGCCTCCTCTTTTCTTAAGTCTTCTTTCTCTAAATTAGCAAAGTCTCCAAATCTAGAGAGTGGGTGTCAAACTCTTCCAAAAGAAGAGTCCCCTCTAAAAATGCTTCCACACAATCTTCTAGGGATAGGATCTCATTTTCATTGGATGGTCTTCCCAATTTTCTTACATGATTTTCAAATATAGACTCCTAAAAAGGTTGGCCAAAAAGGTGGACCAAAGACTTGCATCTTAATTAGATGGAACTCTAACCAAGACCTTGCTTCAAAAGTGGATTTTAGGCCATTTTGAAAATCCAACTTTTGGAGGGGTCTTTTGGTCAACTATGGGCTGTCCTATGGTTAAAAATACCCCTTACCCATAGCTATATCAAGTGGGCTTACTAAAAATGGCCTAAACACACCCCTAGACACCTTTTAAGCCCCCCAAAAACCCATGTAAAGCTCAAATTCGAAATTCATGAAATGACTCCACCTCAAGCTCCCTAACCAAGGGATTCTCATGGGGATCCTCAAGGGTACTATTCTAGGTTGATGGAAATCCAATCCCCAAGTGGACATGTCATGGCCACAAATACACACATAAGTGTCAAGTGACACAAACAAAAATGACACATCACAAGCCATGTGGCATATCCACTTGGGCATACTCAACATAAATTACATTAACAATTACACATATAAATTAAATACATTCATGCACATTACTTTCATGAATTAAATATGATACAATGAGGTTTTTGCCTCTCACTAGAAGCAACCTTGGCTTGAAGTGATTTACACAAAAGTATATGCTTTGGTTCCCCAAATTTACCATGGTCTAATTCCTTGCACACTAAAGTCCAACATCAGTAGTCCAAGGAAATAAATACATGTAAATTCATAACAATAATGATCAAGATAATTCATTTGAAATATCATAATTCACATGGCATAATCATTCATCTAGAACATACATACAACTCATCATGAAATACATAATTTATCACTAAATTAAGCTTATAACATAATCATTGCATATATAATTCAATTGCAATTAAATATCATCATGACATCATAATCATTCATAAAATCTACTTAATCACACATAAAGGTTCCAAATAGACATCACAGTTTTCATCCAAAATAACATAACTAAATGTGCATTCTAACCTCTAAGGTGATAAAACCATAATATAAAGTATCAATAATCCATAAAGCATCAAAATATAACATCAAATAGGTATATCTCAAATGTAGAAACTGAATGGCTATGATAGGCTCGGGGTGAGGCCTCACATTCTCCTACTGCACCTACAACCCAAGTCCCCACTAAGCAATAAAAATCATTTGAGATCCCTAATGCACCTATGACAGGTCCATAGGATTCAGCACACATAGTGACAACACCTACTGAAGCAAAGGAGTCCACCCATGCCAGAAACAAAATATGACACAATTATGATTGATAATGTAGAAATATCAATGGCAGCCATAGATAAAGACCTTGATAAGTTTTAGGAAGCATTTGTGAGCACTGAGGAAGTAGAGATTCTATGCAGTAATAATTCACCTAAGCAGCAAGAAGAAGTCAAGATTGAGGACTTAATAGGACAAGAAGAAGAAAAAGAAGTTGAAGATCTGATGGGACATAAGGAAGATAAACCTGATAGTGAGAAGGATGAAGAGAAGGAAGATGAACATATAGATGAGCCCTCTCTTGAAATTCTAGTAATTGTAAAGACTGAGGTAATGGATGTTAGTCAAAGTTCACTCCTTACCCCTAAGCCCTCAATGTCATTGTTGTCAAGTTTGACCCTTGACACAACAAGTCTAGATTCATGGGGAGAAGAAGACCTGATGAAGATTAGCATGCTAACAATGGAGAAAGCCAAGGAGAAACAAGTAATGAGGAATCCATTATTTTTTGAATCATTAAGTATTCTGAATAGCCTACTACCTGAGAACAAGAAACTGATAAGTGTTCATTCAGTAGATGATGTCAGCACCATTCTATCAAGTTTTAAAGAAAATTTCTCAAGCCTAGAAGAATCAGCATCCAAGGTAGTAGAAGAAAAATATCTTAAGAAAAGATTGAATGATCTGATAGCAAACTTTGCACTTGACCTCAACTCTCTTAAGGTTGGTCAAGCCATATTGAAGGAAATTGAAACTAGAGGAAGAAAGATAATAGTTGATTGTATGGACAAAGACAAACTGACTGCGGACCTTTCCAAGAAAATTCAGGAATCAGAGTCTATGATAGAAGTAGTAAGGAAATTAGTGGAAGATCCCTCCATAGATGTAAACATGTGCAACAATTTCTATCAAGGTCACTTAGACAAAATTGAGAAAGCCAAAAAAGAAATGGCCAAATTAAGGGCTAGGAAAACTTAGTTAAGGAATGCACTTGCACCCTCTTTAGATGTGACAAATTAGAATATCAAGGAGATTGATGCCACTATTGTGACATATGATCAAGGTCCATGTAAAAATTTGGAGAAGATGGAGAAATTAACTTATGCTTTGTGCGCCCATCTCCAGACAATAAATGCACTGAAGGCATTTTGGCAGCAAGAGATCCAAAACTTGAAGATTGCATATCCGGATGTACTCAGTGTGTAAGTACATGAATGTTCATTTTTTAGCACCTTTGTCATTAATGTCAAAGGGGACTAGTGTATATGATGTAAAGGGGAGTAGAGTATATAGTAGAAGGGAGATATAAGATAGAGTATATGATGTACAAAAAAAGATAAGGATATATGTTAGAAAGTTTTTTGAGGAAGATACAATTTAGTAACTTCACCATATTCCTTTGTTACCATTAATGAAAAAGGGGGAGGTTGTTGGAAATTTGACTATACTATTGTATATGACTATGATTTAGTGTTTTCATTATGGCAATAAAGTCATATAGATTTTTGGAGTCGGCGCATAACTTAGAAGATCAAGAAAATGGCCAAGTATGGAAGATAGGACAGTCAGCGAAGCACCTGAGGAACAGAGCATCACCGCACATGTGTATGACCAAGTTATGGAATGCACCCTTGAAGATAAGATTCTAAGTATTTAATCATGCTAAGTCTAAGAATGCATGATCAGATGAGTTAGTATGAAGAAGTTACAACCAGTTGAAGTGTCACAGATAGTGAGCGACAGAACATAACAGAGCATGGAGCTAACTATTGGTATTTTGGTTAGCGTGTATAATATTATTTTGTAAAGGATATGAGCCTATTTTATTTAGGTTATAAACATGTTAATAAAATTATATGTAAACATGCTTGACCCAATTCATTTGGAAGCGTTGTATGTAATAGGTTTAAGGCCGACCTAGTGAATAGTTTTGTTTGCGCATATAAATAAGACATGCACCTTTGTATTTATGAATTGTATGAGATATAGAGTTGATAGAAGTAGAGAAGAAGTATGTGAAGAGCACTTATAATGTTGTAGAGCTTTACAAGAGGTTAAAGCATCAGTGCACAAAATCAACTGATCAGACAAGCAGTGTCATAGTAGCAGTTCACCATTGCATATATAGTGTGTATCTGATATCGAGGAGGTTGTAGTCTTCTCATTGAGCAATAAGCTCTGGAAGTGAGCCAACCACCCCTAACAGGGTTAATTATAAAAGACTCCTAATAGGGTTTGACCCTTGACCAGTCACTATACTTAATGCATTGTAAAGATCAACTCCTAATAGGGTTGTAAGATCTTCTAACAGGGATCATAATACTCTAGTGCAGTTCTTAGTGGGTGTCAATTCCCATCGGGGTTTTTACCTATTTGGGTTTCCCTGTAATCATATCTAGTGTTATGTGTTATGTGTTTACTTTACTTGCATTTTTATTTAATTCAATACTAAAGAAATTGAGTTAAGTTTCAAGAGATCTGAAATTGATATTGTAGAACACTGATTCACCCCCCCCCCCCTCTCTCTCAGTGTTCCCATTCCTAACAATAATTACAAAAAACACTTTTTTTAAAAAATAAAATAAATGCTAAAAAGTGGGGGGCCTACCTCACACTTGGCCAAATTTCCTCAAGCCCCCTTCTCTTCTTTGCTAGCTTGTCACTATGCAAATGAGGGGCTTAAATAGTGTTCCAGGGTTTTTATAAATCTAGAGAGATGCAACTGAGTACCTCTGGCCATGTATGCACCATTAGGTACCATGCAGCACATACGTGGATTCAACTTACTGCTACTTGGCTGAGTTTTTCTCAGTCGAATCCATTGAGTTAGCCTCAAGTGTGATAGGTAATTGTGCTTTTACCTAGCTATAGAGAAGGAAGTCAAATTGGAATAAATTAGCACAAAGGAACAGATTGCAGACATTTTTATAAAATTGTTGCAAAAAAGACCTTTGAGTATCTCACAGGTATGCTTGCGGTGATGGACCCAGGGATAACTTTAAGAAACCCCCTCCTAGGAGAAATTGTAAAATCCTGGCGAATCCTACATTATTTTAGGGGAAACTTTTCTTAATGAAGGTGAATTTGTTTTCAAATTTGTAAATTTTATAGTTTGTATTGGTGATTTTTTCCTTGCCAAATGAAAATTCCATAAATTCCTGGCAATTATACAGTCATGTGGGGGAAAATATTTATTGAATGAGGTGAATTTTTTTCTTTTGAAGTAAAAAAATAATTGTATTGGTGATTCATTCGTTAATTATGGGAAAAAAATAATTGTATTGGCAATTTACATCGATACGTAACCTAACAGTATGTCAATAACATCTATTATTTTATAATGTTAAATGTATTAATTGAGACCATCTGATGATCCAAGATCAATGGCTGAAGTTTTATTTCAGCCTCAATTTCTTGAAGGAAACAGAGTTCTCCAAGAAATCACTAGAATGTTAACACGTATCAAATTAGGGTTGTCAACTTGTCTGTAGACTCAACACATTGGTATCGATAAGCACATCCAGTCACATCCACACATAACCTAATAGTAACATCCATTATTTTATAATGTTGAATGTATTAATTGAGATCATCCAATGATCCAAGATCAATGGCTGAAGTTTGATTTTGGCCTCAATTTATTGAAGGAAATAGAGTTCTCCAAGAAGTCACCAGAATGTAAACACATATCAAATTAGGTTTGTCAACTTATCTATAGACTCAACATGTTGGTATTGATTAGCACGATAACCATGATTGTCACACGTGGATAGTGGATAATGTTCCACGGTCCTATAGTGCATCTTGTAACTCATAACTCGGTAAGAAATAAATGCCTTGCCAGTGATATTATAGACGAATCGATGATATTACCAATTTCAGTTATGGGAAAGATTTACAAGCTAATATGAAAGATTAAGGACAATGGATTTAAATTTCTCACACACATGCATTTATGGGAAAGGTTTACGTGAAAGATTAAGGACAATGGATTTAAATTTCCCACACACATGCATTGATATGAAAGGTTTACATGAAAGATTAAGGACAATGGATTAAATTTCTCTCACACATGCATTTATGGAAAATATTTACATGAAATATTAAGGAGAATAGATTTAATATGATTAAAGAAAGAATAATTAATTGCTAACTGCTAAGTATCAATTAAGGGCTATTTATAGACGATCTAGCTTCTTTCTTCCTCAAATTTCAATTCATCTTTGCTAGATAAATTATTGTTGCTACCTCTGGTTTAAGTCATTAGTCTATAAATAATTTATTTTTAAGGTTTTTGAAGTTTTAGATGGACACTCCAACTAGGCTTAGATGAACATCTGAGGAGGCCCAGAAAGCCTTTTTGGGTTCCTTTTCAGATGAAACCTTAGAATCAATTTGTAGGGAGGGTGGGCCTTTCGTAATAGAGGCTGCTAAAATGGTCTTGGATAGAGAGTTTATGCACAATGAAGACATGCACCGGGTCAACACAGATATTAAATCCCATTTTTTGGCATCTCTTCTCGACCTCGGAGGAGAGAAGGTAGGCATGTTGATACTGCTGAGGAAGTTTTTTAAAGAAGAATACCTGGGGGAAAACATTAATGTTGTCATGTTTGCATAAATGGGGGTGGGAATCCCTTGGGAAAGTGAAATACCCAAGCTTCTCCTCCCAGGCCATAATGTGGCCATGCAACCTTTTATGTTGGGCCTGAATGCTAGGCAGTTGAAGCACCATAGGAAATGGGTGTTGATTGCTAGGGATTTTCTCCGTAAGTGGTTTTTGCTTGATGAAGTGGAGGCTCGAGTGGGGCAATACAAGTGGCTCAATGAATTCTCATAATTAATTCTCTCTAGAGAATTCTACTTAAATGGAGTCAGAGGGAAAAATCAGTAGTGTTACCACTTACCCATGGCCATGGCCCATCATCCCTCTTTTTTGGCTTTTTTTTTATACAAACATACCACATTTTTGGGTTTTTTTTTATACAAACATACCACATTTTTGGGGTTTTTTTTTATACAAACATACCACTAGCAGTCTGGCACTGGTCCACTACTAGCGATGTAGTAGGTTTTTCTTTGTACTAGACAATGTAATTATTAATGTTATGAAAATAATAATGAAAAATTTGCAAGTTCATTTCAATTTGCTTTTTATGGGTACAAAAAATGATTCTTAGACTTCTTTGTCATTGCAATATTTTAATTAGTTGCTTTATCTATGTATTAGACATGTAAGTATGTTTCAGTAGAAATAAGGAAGCGAGGGTATTTTCATTTTTAAATCTAAATATTTAAAATGTCATTTCCTTCTTGATTACCATCAGAAACTCAGAATTCCTAAATTAAGATAACCATTAATCGAAGTTGTATGAACTTTTTACCCAATTAATTATCCATATAAAATTACACATTTTAAATATATTACATGTATCAAGTCTTACAAGTTACAACTGGTTGATAATGTATCACAGTTGTAGTTAATAAAAGAAATGTCTTATAACTAACATTAAATTTGGGTAATGTTACATGTCATGACTTTTTTTCCAATTTCACACACTCGTACATTTAATATGAAAGATTTACATAATTTTGAAGGATAAATGAATTAATAAGGTTAGAGAAAGAATTGAGGGGCAGGGCTATTTATAGACAATCTATGCTTCTTTCTTCTTCAATTCTTCGTCTATTAATAAATATGGGCATCACTTAATTGTAATGAAATTTTGCATAATATAATATAAAAAATTTGTGTTGCACTTTTGTTTAATGTAATAATTAAATATTTCCAAACTTTATCATGTAATGATGACTGGTTCAAACTTCATGGATAAGGTATTGTCGAATGAATTCTAAGTGAATATAGTTAATGATTATATTCATTAGTGTGAATTAATATTTTAAAATTGTGACAATTGTTGGATTACAAGAGATGAATGGTTGAAGTTGTATTTCAGAAGTACTGTGGGTTTCAAAAACCTTTTCTGCAAACTCATTCCAGAAATGTGACATGTGTAATTTGTCAAAAAGATTACGTATCATGTGAAGATAAAACATAAACATATTCTGGAATTTTGGTTTAAATAATACATTAGTGTGTATTAATATTTTAAAATCATGACAATCATTCGATTGTGAGAGATGAATGGCTGAAGTTCTATTTTTGAAGTACAGTGGGTTTCAAAAACCTTTTCTACAAACTTGTTCCAGAAACGTGACACGTGTAATTCATCGAAAAGATTATGTATTATGTGAAGATAAAACATAAATGTATTCTATAATTTTGGTTTAAATGATACATTAGTGTGTATTAATATTTTAAAATCATGACAACCGTTCGATTGTGAGAGATGAATGGTTGAAGTTGTATTTCGGAAGTACTATCGGTTTCAAAAACCTTTTCTACAAACTCATTTCAAAAATGTGACATGTGTAATTCACCGAAAAGATTGTGTATCATGTAAAGATAAAACATAAATGTATTCCATAATTTTGGTTTAAATAATACATTTACCAAAAAGTTGTTAACATTTCTTTTTTTAAAACTTATTGACTCATAGTAGCAGAAAGCTAAAAACAACGGTTGAATCATCGTCAAAGATTTTGAGACTGTAACTTGTAAGAGCCTTGGTCGTTCTAACTTCTATCTATCCAGATTTCAAAATTTAATTTTTGATAAGATATCTAGCCTGATGGCATCCCAATTTTGTAATGTAAAAAATTTAGTTTAACTTGATTTTGAAATTTTAATTCTTGCAAGTACAATTAGGGTTTTCTTAAATTGGGGTTTTCTTAATTAGTTAGTTATTATATTTGATTTTGTTAGTAAATATATGTGATTTTGTGTTTTTCATTCTTCCAAAGAACAATGGGGAAAGTGAAAACTCAAGGCCAAGGGCAAGTAGATGGGAAAACTTTAATAGACAAGAGAAAACTAGTAGAAATCCATGGTTTCACTAATGAGTATCATGATGTTTATGATCCTTCTATCGACGGTGAAAGGGGAGTTATAGAAATTAAACATACGTTGTGCAGTAAGGCAACTAGGCCAAAGAGGTCTAAATTTATAAAATTTAATCCAGCGATAGGTGCAAAAATGAATAAAGTTGCTTCATGGGATGTTGGTTTGGGTCGCATGCTCTTACCCAAAGTTTTCCCTTGCCCAGAAATTATCTCTATTTGTGTAGAAAATTATGATGAAGAAAGAAAATCAATTGTGAATAAAAATAATCAGGAAGAAATTTTATCAATAACCTAGGAAGAATGTCTTAGTTTGTTAGACCTAGGGTTTGACTGATAAAATTATAATGTCCATATTGACCTAGGATTGTTGGCAGACCAATATGAGGCAGTCGTGCCAAACATAAAAGATTCATTTATAAAGGGTCTAATAGTTGTAGAGGCAAAGGCTTTATTAGGTGAGAACCATAAGCCTCCTTATGATTTTAACATTTTTGTGCCATGGGTTTAGGATACTATATCCTTGCTAGCATTTTGTCTGGGACTAGAAAATAATAGGGAAGTGGTTGCCAGCATTCTTTAATTCATTTGGGATATCCATTGTGTCAATGAACCAATAAGATATAATTTTATTGGACATGTGGTTCAATCAATGCAAGAACAATTAGTATTGATTAAAAGAGGTAATTCTAAGATATTTAGGCTCACAACCTACTTGTGTTATCTTCTACTAGCCAAGCATGTTGTAATATTAATGAGAAATGGTGATAAGATTGAAATTCAGAGGGGGATAGGTACTCTAATATATAACTGGACACCTTAGCTAAGGATGTATGATAACAAAAGGAATTACAGTAATTTTGTAGACTTCTTTTTAGCACCATTGTACAAAAAAATAACAAGCACTCCAATACCCAAATTGTCTGCTTCATCTATGGATTGCATCCAACTTGGAAGCACAATTCAATTGGCTTACTGGTACCTAATGGAAGAATACATTGTGCTAAGGTTTTACGAATCAAAACTACAACCCCACAAACTTCCAATGCATGTGATAGATAGGGTGTTTGTAGTATAATATGTACTACAACTAGAGAGCAGAGATAGACTCTTTGCTAGCCAGTTAAAGAAGAGAATATTCCCTTCCTTACCTTTCTTAATTGGAGGGTTAACATTTGAGAGAAAGGCATTCAAAGTGGAAAATTATTTTTTAGAAAATTTTCAATTTAATTTAGAGTGGTACTATAAGTATGATCCACTCAACATCATTCAAACAATGTGTGTTGCTAATAAGAACTCTACAAACTTATTTCAACATGAAAGTAAACCATTGCTAGAGAAGTTGAAAAACAAGGATAGCTGGGATGACATTAAAAAAGAGATGGAGAAAGTTTCTGCTGAGGAAAAAAATTTAGCTGAACAGTTGTCATCACAAATTATGACATCAATAAACTAGGGCATTATACAACCTAGGATTTCCTACAATTTCTATGAAAAAGACGTTAATCTATCAAGAAAAATATACCAAAGAAAATAGAAAAAGAATGTAAGGATAGAAAATGGACTCGAACGAAAATGACTGATTTTTGGACTATGAGAAAGAATCTTAGTGAGCCAAAAACTAGTGCAGATTTGGATGAGATAGAGGAGGATATAGATTTTAGCAAATTGTGGAATTTGGAGTATCCCAGAAGTGGATACGACATCAGTGATCGGGATGAAAATGCAGACAATGAGGATGATAATCCACTAATTACATTTACTCCACTCAGTGGAGTAACCGACTACCACAAAGAAACATATAGCAAAGGGGCAATCATTATGGAAAAAATAGGTTATAAAGGTGGTGGTTTGGGTCCCACAGGAGAAGGCATCTGGAATCCAATTTTCACACAAAAAGCACAAAAAATTGATCATGGTGCAGACCTTGGGATTGGACTTGGAGTGGACCCATTAAATTCATTAGGAACCACTATGCCCACAACAACATCCATTGCCATGGGTGGGATTGGGGAATCTACTACTACTGGGTCTGGTAGTGGCACTGGTACCAGTGGGACTAGGCAAGTTAAACAACAAGTTCCCTCTCTAAAGAGGCTAGTAGAATCTACATAGAATCCCATAGTAGAAGATAGTGTCAAGGAGCAAAAGATTTACAGATCATTGACAGTCAAACCTAAAGCACTATCTGGACTATCAGGTTCAGCAAAACCCTCTAAAGTTTAAATCCTCAAACAACATTAGTTAGATCAATAGGCATTGCAAGCTCTGGTTCACCTTTCAAACATTCAATTCCTTCTGCAACACCAAATTTTTGTTTCAAAGATTTATGTAATAAATTTGTAGAAACAACAACCAAGAATAAGGAAATAAAGAAGACATTGCACACCGGTGCCCTTACTGCAACTATAGAGGAACAACCTATATCCAATAGGTTTTTTCCAATATATGACCTAAACAAAGACATGATGGAGTTCATGGTTGTTATTCCACCCAAAAAAAATGGAAACCCACCAGAGAGTCAGATAGATCTGTCTATATTTCAAGTTATCACTCTTGAAATGGATTTTTCCAAAGTTAAAAATGTGGACAAAATCAATGTGTCAAAGTCTACCAACCAAGTGGTCTACAATGCACTACTAAAGCTGGAAAGAGAGAAAAGTAAGCTCAAGAAAAATATAGAAAAGTTACATGTAGACATTGCCAATGAAAAAGCAAAGAGGAAAGCTTCAGAGAATAGTTTGAAAGAATTACAGAAAAAGATTAAAAAATTAGCCTCTAGATCAGCAAATATAGAGTAGGAAGTGGAACATGTGGAGGCAGTAGTGAAGGAACAGGAGCAGGCAGAGTTGAAGGCACTGAGGGGAAAATTGGTAGAAATTAGTAAAAAATTAGAGGAAAGGGTCATTTCACAAAAGTTATTTAAAACTGTGGAGAGTAATGTTGTCTCCAAACAAGAATTGCAAAAGCAATTGGACTCTCAGGAAGATAAAGCCAATCATTGGGAACACAAATAAGTGGAAGAGAAAAATAATTGCAAAAAAATGGTAGAAGAAGTAAAGAAGGCAAATAATACAATTCAAACTTTAACAAATACTAATATTAATTTAGTGAAGATTACAAAAAAACACATTTGGGGCCAAATATTGGGGATGTCTCATAGCTTGTGTGACTGGTTTGAAATGCTTCAAAGTATGAGAGTATGTTATTGGAAGCTCCACAACAACATTGAACAAAACATGGATGTTGTCAAGAAAGAAAAGAATGCAAAAGATATTATGCAACAACTCTACAGTAAGAGTGATAGTTATCTATCAAAAAAGGGAATTAGCACCCGCCTTGATGCCTCAGTAAATGTATCAAGTATCATTTGAAAATGTGAGAAGCTAAGGGAAGCACAGGAATTGGATGACAAAGCTAAGAAGAAGATCACAAAGATGGAAGAAAGGAAAGCAAATTTAGAAAGTCTTGGTTTTCCTAAGGGATTTGATGAAAATAAGTCCATTGGAAGAGAAACTTACAAAATAAGGTTGCATGACAAAATAAATATTGATTTACGCTTTCTTCCTATAGACACATCTCTTGATACATTCATGGGTTTCATCAAACTAGTGAGAACTTTGAATGGACTTTTAGAAGCAACAGTGTTGTCAAGTCACACTTCCAAATATGAATTGCTAATGAAGTTGTAGGAGTGTGACTATACTTTGAACCAAATTGTTCTACCATCAGAGGATGTTTGGACTGGCCTACAAACATTGCTAATGCTTTGAATTTTGAACTATTGTAAATTGTAATGTATTGCAAATGAATACAAAACAAATTGTACTCTATCTAATTTTTATGTTTTCCAATTTAATGTATGTTGAGTTACTCTATTTTATTCAGTTATTCTTAGTTGATTTACTTTGTTATATGCTATTGGAACACAAAATTTCATTCAGGAATTTCAAATATGAATGATCATTGATGATATAATACAAACTACAGTAATGATACTCTTTGTTCTCAAATTTTAATGATGAAATGGAATACATTCTTTCTTTTCTAGAATGAACATTGAATGATAAGATATAGTAGTTAATAAGTTCAAAAAATACATATTGATTGCTACTGCTAATTTAGCAAAAATTTCCTAAATTTTCCAATTCATCTCAGCATCATCATCATCATCATCTAATCCTAGCATTCCAATTCCTTCATTGTTCTCTTCATTTTCATTTGTGTCTTCTTCACTCTGACCTCCACTTCTATAAAACCCACTCCCATCACCACTTGTAGTTGTCCCACTCGAAATTAGAGATTGGTTAATAGTGTTTCCAAACCCTCTTCTTTTGCATCTTTTCTTCTAGATTTCAATTACTTTTTGATAAGGAAAAGTATTGACATCATACCTAGATGTGTAGACCCTCAAGCATGTTTCTAAATTCTTGTCTAGTTTGTTTCTTAGCTTTGATTTTAGGAAGCCCAAAGCATTGAAAACCATCTCATCCTCCACCAAACCCAATATCATGGTTTGACATAGATCAGCAAGCTTGAAGAGCAATAAAATTTCATCACGCAACATTGTGCTCTATTATAGTTATGTCCAAAGCCTTGTTGTCGAGCCATGTTTATGTGGGTTATGCATTATTTGATATTGATGCTTCATAGTCCTTGCAAAAGTGCCTGATTGCTATCTAAGAAGACCCTCATCTAAAATTCCATTGATAGTCACTCCATTGAATTCTACAAATTTGCAAAATTACTTTATCAAAGTCAACATCATATTACGATAATAATCCTTAGAGTTTAAGCACCAATATTGAGGAAACATAATTGTCATGGCCTCAAGTAGTTTTTCATATCGAAATTGGGATCTTATTTCAAAGGAAACCTTATAGGCTATGTCCCTTGCATGAGCTTCTATAGACTTGATGATCTTGGTAAACTCTTCCCTTGTAACTCTTGTAGCTCGCTTCTTTGGGGCACTGGAGTACATTGGTGTCTGAAATCCCCTTACACAGACACATAATTCTCCATTTTCAATGATCTTTAAATAACTGTCAAGATTGTCCAAATTTGTTAGTTTTCACGAGTGATCAAATTTTTCATCGGATAAATTTGGGTCATTTTGATAGAGATTATCGAGGGCTTGGCATGACATTTTATGCAACTGAGCATATTCTGCAATATACATGGCTCTTTGCTGGGATTTTTTCATAATGAACGTCATTTCTTCTAGCATGGGAAGAAGAGATGCTAAAGTTAAAAGTGTCTCTATATTGCTTAACCTCTGAAGCAGGTCACCACATCTCTAATTTTCTGCATTGTCATGATTTTTGTACATAAGTTCAATCAAAGATTGATATTCAAAAAAAACTTGATGTGTTGGTCCGTCCAAAGAGATCCATCTGGTATCAACATCTTTAAGAAGCTTGTTTCCATTGGTAATTCCATTAGAAAAATTTTGAAATTCCCTAAAACATTTGGTACTTTGACAAAAATATGAGTACAACTCTCTTACTAAATCTTCAACCTTGTTTACTAAAGGAAACTTCTTCACAACTCTAAAAGAAAGATTCATCATGTGGGCCATACAGTGAATGCCAACAACATATGGTGAATAAGAAGCCTCCATCTTTGTACAAAGACCATTCCTATGACCTTGCATTACTAAAGCTCCATCCGCTCCAACATAGATCAACTTCTTTGCTATTGTCAATTCATCCATAGCTCCATATTCAATTAAATGGCTCTTTACTAATTGAAATAAACTTTTTGATGTCGCATTGTCCCTCAATTTTGCAACAATTAGTAGATGTGGTTGGTGGACATTATTCTATACAGTATAAACATGCATGCATACCCATGATATATTATCTAGTTTTGTAACTTCATCTAATGACAATGCAATAAAGGTTGACTCTTATATTTTTCTCTGTACATCCTCTATTTCAACCTAGGCAATACAACTTGCCCATTCCCATCCATTTTTTATTGACCAATGAGTGATAGGATAGTTAGGAACTTTCAGAAAGTGTAGCAAACCACTCATTTTCGGATAGTCTATCATTGGACGCTCTCTACTCAAAATATGGAAAATATTACTTAATTGAACAGCTTTTTTGCATTCTTCTACTTCACTTGCTTTTGAAAAAATAGCATTAATTGAACCTTGAACTTCACCAAGCTTCATCTTAAATTTCTGAAACAAATAATATTCCTCAACATTCCTTTTATGTTGATATTTCTCCTTTGTTTTATATCTTACCACTTTTATTTCCTTTTCATCTACAGTTGAGGTTTTGTAAACTTTACCAACATGTTTCTCTATGGTGTCTAGTTTAAGCTGCAACCACTTTTCATTTTTATACTTCCAACTACAAATTGTACATCTACATTCTACTGGCGGCTCACCTACAATTGAATTTTCCACGGGTTCAATGAATGGATACTTTGTCACCCAATCAAATTTAAATCTCTTGGACATCTCCCATTGACGATCATTTTTTTTCTTTTTATTTTCCTCTCCCTTTATTGTTACTATTAATTGAACCATCATCATCACCAAAGTCGATCGATTCATCCCCATACTAGTTATTTACTTGAAATTCTTCTTCAAGGTCATCTTCATCAAAGATATCAGGTTTTGCAACTTCATCACCAGATTTATTAGGTTCCCCAATTTATTGAATAGACTCTTGTGTAGGTTGAGAACCTTGAAGTTGTACAGGTTCCTCTAATGATGTACCTTCCTCACTTTGACCAACACCATTATGTCTACCCCTACCAAAGTATGAAGATATATTTTTGCATTTTGTTGGCCTCTCTTGGACATATCCACCTTCAATAGTCCTCTTCTTGTTTAAATTTAACTGTGACATCTTGAAAAAATTAAGGCTACAATAAAATTTTGCTTGAATAAGATACTACAGACTCGTAGTCGTTCCGGTTCGCTACCAATCGCAATTGTGAGCTCATAATCAACTAAATTTTTGTACTACTAAATCTCTTGAAACTATCCTATATACAAATGTTTATTTCAAATTTTGGTGAAGGGGCCGATAATTGCATATGATAACAACTAATATTTGGTGAACCTCATGTAATTTCAAGTAATTGACTAGGTGAATAGGGTAGGAATTTAGGACATGATTATGTATGATGCATGGCGAATTGGGTCCTAGTGCAAAGAAAAATTTCATTTGGGACAATGGGCCTTTGGTGAATGGCGATCCTCGCTAAATAAACCCTTCCTTAATCTGTGGTGAATAATAGTAAAATATATAATAGAAAAATGGGCGAACAACCCGACTACTATAGTGAAATTATGTACAAATAGTGGCAAACAAGCTGACCACTATACGTTTCTTTTATAAAATCTAGGTGAGCTAGTCAGCCAGTATACTAAGCATTTTTTCGCCAATTTCTAAATGCCTGAGGGGAAATATTCACCAATTGGAAAATAATCACCACTAAAAAAAACTCTAATGGACCCCCCTTGTATGTTGTGTAACGTGTTCCATGGATTGGTGAGTGTTAAGTGTAGATCATGGCGTGTAAACTAATATTTGCATTTTTTTTGTATCAAGTACCGTATGTGCCTTAACATTATGTAATGTAATTATTTGTGCATTGGGAAGCCCTAATAGGCTGACCTAATTGAGACTTGTAACTTGTATAAAGGAGAGTAAATACTCTAATGTAATTTGAGAAATGTGTATGGGAGGTATGTGTGATTGTGCATGCGAGAATTGTAATAAAAGAAAAGCTCAAGAGAAGAGGTATGAGTGGAACCTATTATCATTCCTTATGCACTTCAATGGAACTGTAAAGGCAAGAAAGTTTCTATTGGTCAGTTCATTCATTTGAATAGTAAGTTCACTTTATTATATTTGTACAATGAGTCCTAAAGGTGGGTTTAACCTTCTCCTTGGAGCAATGTGCTCGGGCAGTGTGCCTTTTTGTTCTCATCAACTCCTAACAAGGTTGAAGGACCTTTTAGCATTGATTTTTTCTTTTAACAAGGACTATTATATTGGATGTATTGTATTAGCTCCAATTTGGCTTTTAATGTCCAATCTGGTTTTTAATCTTAGGGTTTCCATTCAACTAGGTACATGTATACTCATGAGATGATGTAAATGCTCTATCTGATTAATATTACATGAAGTGAGTGTATTTTAAGATAATGATATATTATAATTTATGGTTCACATTTGAGTCTCTTTGTGAATATGACATCAATATTGGAAATTTTGTTCTATGCTTGTATGATGTGACCAGATGGACATGATACCTAGGTTGATGGATTCTATAATGTGAGAAGAGCATTGATGCATAGGTCACATGTACTGTCACAAAAATTTATCATCTATAATTAGATGCTCATTTTATCTCCATTTTAGGTTTAATAGTTTAATGATTAAGTTTTGTTTTTGGTTTAACAGTTTGAAGATTTAAGTTTTGTTATAGGTTTGATAGTATGAAAGTTTAAGTTTTAAGGTTTAAAGTTGAAGGTTTGAGTTTTAAGTTTAAAGGTTTAAGGTTTACATTTTAAGGTTTAAGGTTTTAGCTTTTAGAATAAAATATTATTTAACTAGTCATTTTATACAACATAAAAAATTAAAAATTTGCTACTAATATAACATTAAAAATTTATTTTAAAACCACACATGAAAAATTGAACATTTGGTACTAATATAATATTAAAAAATTATTTTTTAGCCATTTAATTACAAAAAACACTTTTTTAAAAAAATCAAATAAATGCTAAAAAGTGGGGGCCCTACCTCACACTTGACCAAATTTTCTCAACCCCCTTCTCTTCTCTACTAGCCCATCACTATGCAAATGAGGGGCTTAAACTGTGCTCCAGGGTTTTTATAAAGCTAGAGAAACTCGACCGAGTACCTCCGACCATGTATGTGCCATTAGGTGTCATGCAGAACATACGTGGTCTCGACTGATTGCTACTTGGCCAAGTTTTTCTCATCCAAATTTGTTGAGTTAGCCTCAAGTGCGACAAGCAATTGTGATTTTATCCTATCTGTAGAGAAGGAAGTCAAATTGGAATACATTAGAACAAAGGAATAGATTGCAGACATTTTTATAATGCCAAAAGAGACCTTTGAGTATTTCATAGGTATGCTTGGGGTGATGGCCCTGCCTAGTATGTTGTGTAACGTGTTCCATGGATTGGTGAGTGTTAATTTAGATCATGGCGCGTAAACTAATAGTAGTATTTTTTTATATTTGTAACAGGTACCATATGTACCTTAGCATTGTGTAATATAATTGTTTGTGCATTGGGAAGCCCTAATAGGCTGACCTAATTGAGAATTGTAAATTGTATAAAGGAGAGTAAATACTCTAATGTAATGTGAGAAATGTGTATGGGAGGTATGTGTGATTGTGCATGCGAGGATTGTAATAAAAGAAAAGATGGAGAGAAGAGGTATGAGTGGAACCTATTATCATTCCTTTTGCACTTCAATGGAATTGTAAAGGAAAGAAAGTTGCTATCAATTAGTTCAGTCATTTGAATAGTAAGTTCACTTTATTATATTTGGACAGTGAGTCCTAAAGGTGGGTTTAATCTTCTCCTTGGAACAGTGTGCTCGGACAGTGTGACTTTTTGTCCTCATCAACTCTTAACAAGGTTGAAGGACCTTTTAACATGGATTTTGTCCTTTAACAATGACTATTGTACTAGATATATTGTATCAGCTCCTAACATGGCTAGGTCTCCTAATAGGGACAATTTTATACTAGTGCACTATGTAGTGGGTTCCATCCCCACCAGGGTTTTTCCCTTAACAAGGTTTTCCTCTACCTATCTTGTTCATCTTCTTTAGCATTGTTATATTCTTAATTAATGATTTGGTTCAAAATTTAAATTTTACAATTATTATTACTAACATAGTGTAGGGTTATTTTTTATTAAGATTCATCATTAAGTTGAATTTGGTTTAGTATTAGGTTTAGGCTTCTATTTGGTTTTCTATTCAATTCAATGTAGTTTCGTATTGGAGTTAGGTTTTCCATTCCAATTGGTACATGTATACTTATGAGATGATGTAAATGCTCTATCTAATTAATATTACACGAAGTGAGTGTATTTTAAGATAATGATATATTATAATTTATGGTTCTCATTTGAGTCTCTTTGTGAGTATGATGTCAATAAGATTTTAGCTTTGAATGAATTCATTGATTTGATAAATAAATGGTTTATTTGCATTCCGCACTACTTCACTGATTGTCAGAAAGAAGTTCAAAAAATAGAAAAATATGCATACTAGTAGGGATCTAAACTTTAGTGTGTTTATTTTTTGCCTTCCTGATTGTGTTCATATTGTCATCCAATTGCTTCAACAAGATCTCGCACAATTCTATCTTCATGCATTTCTTCACAATCTTGTAAGCAATGTCAACTACTCCACAGGGCACGATATCTATCTGAGATGACTGGAAGATTTGGTAGGATATGATGTTGCTTGAAAATCTTAGCACAGTATCATCAATAGTAGATAATTTTAGACCTCTACCATCCCATTTGGCTTGAGTAAGCTCACATAGTATATTCTTGTTTGTTTGTTTGTATGCTCTTGGTTTATCACCGATCGGATATCCTGTGACTATGCAATACATCTTTAGTGATCTTCATAGGTGCATCAAGCCAAATGTAGTTATTCTTATTTGAATATTGTCAGTACATGCATAGAATGGATCAAACCCTTGGTTTTCATATGTATGTGGTCACCTTCCAACTTTCCATTTATGCATAAATTCATGTAAGATGTATCTATCTCTGCTTGAAAAATTTCTTCAATCTTGCAATGTATGAAGATGTGAATATCTTCAATAAGTATAACTCTATGTGGTATCAAAGATAGGGAACCATATTTATCAACATCAGCAGCAATGGTGGGTGGCAACTTAAATATTTGGGATTGACAGGGTCAATCTTCTCCACAACAACGGGCTTTTGAACTTTGGGTGTCATTAGATTCTCAAAAATGATCTTTAACTAATAGGGTTTCACTTGAATAACAACTTGATTTCTCTAACACAACTCAAAAAATATTAGAAATACCTTAAATGTATTTGACAATGCTTAGAATTGCTCAAATGATCGCTTGAATTCACTTGGTAGTCTCTTCTCTACTAAATGCTTCAAATGCTCACGAAAGTGTAAGGTGACAATGAAATAACATGACCTCTATTTATAGTTTTTCTCTATTATGGTTTCCAACAATTATATTTTTAGCATTAAATGCACTCTACCAACTCCCTTTTCACTGAATACCAAATACACTTTCATTCACCAAATGGAACAAAATAACTAATACTCTTTACCAATCAAAATATGAAATGTCAACTTCACAACATATATCCAAGTGTAACTTAATATGCTAATATGGATCTTTGTACAAATTCTAGGAACCAATTTAAGATAGAATTTAGGTTATCAAATCCTACACATACATTTTGACTGATTAAGTGAAAATAGGTGCACCTGATCTAAAGGATGTGGTGCCATTAGTTGTTCCAAGTTCAGTTCCATCATCTTGAGACTTCATTATCCATGTCCTATTCATTTGATCTCTTATATCATCAACATTAACTTGAGCATTTTCATTCGGTTGTTCCTCAGTTGGGGCTTTACCTCTGTACATATAGTCCTTGGCTAGGTGACCGACCTTGTGACAATGAAAACAAGCCATTCCAAAATTACTCCATGATCTTCTATTGTTCATACCATGTATCGAAAGGAAATTTATTGATATGTGACCAAATATCCTACATGCAGTACAAGTAATTCTTGTATTGTAGTCTCATGGTATAGTTTATCATTGTCGGTTGTTAGTAGTATTTTGTCGGTTAAGGATCCATTTTACATTCTTTCTTTGTGACCTGCATTCTTCAAACTTATGACCATATCTATTGCAATTGTTATAGCCAGTTGAGTTGACAGAGTTCGTGCCCTACAATTCTATGGGCCCCTACAATTCTATGGCAAAGAATTTCTAGGAGGAGGATGACACTATGATGAGGAGTATGGTAGCAAGGTCGGGAAGCAATGGAGCTTCAGTCTTCCCGGTTCGCAGGTGACCTTTTCTGGCAGGATCTCTATGTGCGGGGCCCCTTGCTGAATAGTAACCATTAAATTTTGGCTTCCTTGAATTGTTAGCATCTTTGATCTACACTTAAAATATGCCTTGTAAACATTCTTATTGCACTTGTAACAATAACCATTAAACTTAGGAGTACTCAGTGGATTACCTCTTTTGTTCCTATAGACATTAGTTGTATATCCTGGTTTCCCATAGTGATAACAAGTAGGCCTCTTTGTCTTCGGTGGGGTAGCAGCATTATCTTGGTTAGTTGCTTGATTAGAGGACTCACCCTTCTCAGTGGTAGCATTTGTATTGAATCCAAGTCCAAAAGTATCTCTTGATTGTCTTTGACCTCTTAGTTGTTCATCCAATATCCCTAGTGAATCTTCATTTATTTTCAAGACTTCATTAGCATATTTTTTATATTTTAGTTCATTCTTCAAATGCTCATTCTCAGTTCTCAGTTCAACAATCTCTCCAACTTTCCTTTCAACTTCTTTATTTGCACTTACTAGTTGATCTGTCAAGTTGTAGTGAATTTGTGTCAACCTCAGTATTTCCCCATCTTTCTCATTCAGTCTCGCATTCATTTGTCTTCTCTCATCTTCAACCATTCTTTTGTCATCTTCAATTTTTCCTTTTTTTTCAAGGACTTCACACATCCTTACTGATTGGGCTTCTTGTTCTCTTTTCAGTTCTTTTAGTTGATCAGTTAGGTTTTTGTTCTTTTTAGTTAGTTTTGATATTGTAGCCTCAAATTCATCAAACATACTTCCTTCTGATAGTTCTTCAAGTACATGATCATGTGTTTCCTTCAATTGTTGTGCTATCTCCTTTCTCTTGATGAGTGAATGCTTCAATTTTCTACTCAATTCATCAATATTCTCATTGGCCATCCTCAGTTCCATGTTCATGTTATCAATCATCTTTTCATACCTATAACTATCCATCTGTCCAAATTTTTCCTCTCAAGTGGTTAAGCTTCTGAATAAGAGACTTAGCTCTGATACCAATTGTTGGACTAAGTATGGAAAGGTGGGTACTAAGAGGGGAGGGGTGAATTTGTATTGTAAATCACTTTTAACTATTCACCAAATTCATAACTTTTCATGCATCTCATAAAACATATAAATCATTAACAATAAACATAACTCCTGACACATTCATTTTGATATCACAAAAAAACTTGTTAGAGGATAAAATCTACGGTGTGGATGAAACCCACAAAACTTCAGTACTGCAGTCAAAAGTCTACTTAGTTAGAGCTACACTGATAGCTTACCCTATTAAGAGTATTAACTTGGTTAAGAGTCCAAAGACCAGTTAAGTATACCTTGCTAAAGGATTTTACAATTCTAATCTAAGAGTTGTACCATGTTAAAGGATTTACAATGTAAGATCTATTAGGATCTTCTCGGTTAAGAGACTTTACAATTATGATTACAAACTTAATCAGTAACAAATATGTTTTTAGTACTTGCATCACTCATATGCTTATTAGATTCAATGTTCTCATTAACTAATTACCTCATACTGTGTTTTACTCACAATATCATTTTTGTACTCGGTAGATTCAACTCTCACAATTACACTTTGCTCTTTACTACTTTATTTCTCAGTGGCTTCTTTGCTCATAACCTTTTCTCTATAATATTTTCTTCACATCCACACATTACTTTCATCTCACATGCATACTAATCTTCTTACTTATATCTGACATATAGAATTCTAGAAGTGGTGGAAATGTTCTAGAATCATCTCCTTAAGTAGTGCTAGCATTGGTTACTCCTCCAATGCATATTCACATTTAATTTTTATTGGTGGATCTCACCTTGTAATCACACATAATTATCATGTTTGAATCTCCATTACTCTATCAGATAATCTCCTCAAGATTTGTAAACTATTTTATGCTATATGTCTATATTCAATGTATCTGTAGATTCTCCTTGTGTCGGCCTGTCATGCTTGGTAGTTTATGTTTTTCTATTGTTTAGTAACTGTATCATCTCTTGGTTCAGTGGAAATTGTAGCTTGGTACAACTCAGTGCTCAATAACCAAACTTCCTTTTCTTTTACTGAGAATTGTCTCTCATTTATTTCATTTTACCAAATAACTTTTTTCTCTTACCGACTTGACTTCTCTTCATTACCAAATGACTTTGAAAATTATTATGACTTCATCATAACTAATGACAACAAAATAACTCTTAGGAGTGTCAATTGTTATTGTTTAATATTTTACCAATGGAGAAAAAGTTTTATAAAGTGTGTGTGTGAATAACTAATTCACCCCCTCCCCCTCAATTATTCAACCTATTCAAAAATTTATATAAGATCTTGATCCCTTGTAAATAAATCTTAACCACTTGAGGGAGAATTTGGTTGTTTGAATAGATGGAAGGAGGATTATACACTAAGAAGATTTTAAAATCATGATGAGTGATATTAAAGGTACTGAATCACAAATTGAAGAGATGAAAGAGAACTTGAAAGAGTAAAATACCTATATTACAAATCTGAGTGATCAAATCAAGAAGTTTAAAGAAAGACATAAGGAAGTTAGTAAGGAATTAAAGGAATCAAAGCATAAAATTGTAGATTTGGAACTGGAATTAAAATAATTGAAGGAATCAAAAGGAAGTGGTTTAGATTAGGATTAGGAACAAAGCGATTCAAAGGAAAATATAGTAGAACTTGAGAAGAAGCTAGATGACATGATACAAAGGGAATATTTTATCAAAGCTAGATTGAAATACAAGATGAAGAGTATTTGGTTAGCTAAAATAGAACTAGAAATTGCAATGGAAGAATGGAAAGAGATGAAAGAAAATTTCAAGGAGATCAGAAAGAGTTCATAATAGAATGAGAAGTTGGAATTGGGATTGAAAAAGATGAAATCAAAAGAAAAGTTATGCGAAAGTAGTACTATTTGGATCAGTTACTAGACATGCAAAATAGTCACAAAGATAAAGAAGGTCTAGGGTTTACCGGTGAATTCTCAAATCATAACAACAAAGGAAAAGTGAGGATGACCAAAGATAATGAAAATATTAAAGTGAAAAGTGAGGTTAGGAGTTAGATTACATCCACATGAAGGCCTCTGGTAAGATAATTAAATTCTCAAAGGTACTTATCTTTCAATGGTTGCTATATTTTCAAAAAAAATGGTCATAAGGCAATTGATTGTAAGATGAGAAAGGAACAAAAGTTTTAATGCTTTAATTTCCATAAGATTGGTCATAAATGGATTCGATGCAAGAGTCAAGTTTCAAATTAGGAAAGGAAGAATATAATGAACAATGTTTTCCATATGAATTGCTATGTGTGTCATAATTTTGTTCATAAGGCTAGTCAATGAAGATCTAAGGTTCAATTAGTGAGATCTAGTAAAAATAATTCTAATTATTTCAAGTGTGGACATATTGGTCATTTTGCTAAATCATGCATATCTAGCAGTTCTCTCATGAATAATAGATATGCTAATCATATTGCAGGTATATTGTAGGATCTAGTGGAGCTCAAAATAAAAATATAAAATGGAGGAAGAAATATGATGGTGTGGAAAACATGCTAGTATTGGATCCTGGTACTAGATTTTCTAGAAACTAAGTCGAATGATTGGGCTCAGGGTGAGTATTAAACATGAAAATACTACACTTCCTTTTCCTGAGGTGGTACTATTTGCAAGAATCTTGCTTCCAATAGGATGAATCAGAGTATTAATGATGAAAATACATCTTGGTTTATTTATGTACAAAGTCCAATGTGATTGCATCAACAATATTCAAATTTTGATTGGAAAGGGTATAATCATGATTCATGGCTATAAAGATAGAATTATTGAATCATTTGGCACTATATCTTGAAGAGAACGAAAAAATTTCAAAGATCTTAAGAAGAAATTTTTTTGAAGAGATTATGGCACCCAAGTCAACTATTTGTAGTATGAATGCATCTTCAAAGAGGAAAATAAAGATGGAAATTGAGTTGAAGGACTTTGATCATAGTTGAATAAAATATTGGAGCTTGGATTTCTTATGGAGGATACGTAGAGTCAAAAATATTAGACTTTATATCTGAGGAGAATTTCTATGATGTGATGACAATGAATTTATCTTGTTTATGCTGAGTCTATTTCATGGTGAAACCTTGGTGTTGGACAAGCCTATGTCATGACTAAGGAAGTAATTGAGGCAATTACTAGATTGTTCCATGTCAATCACTTTCTTGGTAAGATTTCAATTAGCTATCAGAAGGCAGAAGCTCTAATGGTGATTGGAAATTATCAGTGTGCATTTTATATTAACAATCTTGAGGATCCAATTGTATGCTATATTTCTTACAACATTCAATATACGATACTATTTTGAAATCATGATGGTTCGACATCTACTATACCTATCTATATGTCACATAAGACTATGAATGAGAATGTGAAGATAGATTTGTGCAAGATGTTATTAGTTAATTTTCTGGGGAATGTAAAGATGTATATTGAAAGTGGTTATGGTTTCTATTTTGGGTCGGTGGCTATGTTCTTGGTATTTTATTTCATTAATTATTTTCTTGGAAAAGATAATGTTGAGTGGAGGACTGGCATTCCTATCAGTAAGTAGATTTTTAGATACTTGGATTCTTTGGAGAATAAGGTAGATTCTTGTAAGGAATATTTCTTTTCTTTGTAGATGGATGTTGGTTTTGGTTTGGTTTTTGCTAGTGCTTTATTAGTAATTCATGGTGAGGAAGGTCCATCGACCTCAAGATAGAAGAGTACAAAAGAATATATCAACAATTCATCCCCTAAACTGAAGAAGAGGAAAACCAATGAAAAAGGGAAAGAAGTGGTCACTATTTCAAAATATTTACAAATGAGGAAGCTAAAGAAGAGATGTAAGTTTTAGAGAAAGAAGAAGAGGATGTGGATAAAATTTTATTTCTCTATAAGGATCTGAGTCTATTGATTCTTATGTTGTTTGAGGTATGCTTGATAATGATGAACATAACATTGTTGGTGGTCTATGGACTAATTTTTCCTTGATGGACAAGTCTTTGGTGTTGAAATTATTAACTGGTCATTTAATCAATAAGAGGATCAAGGTGTCTAGTGTATCAAGTATGTTATTGGATAATTTGGTTAATATGGTAGAGAATATTTTTTTGTAATATAGTTTAAATAATTGGATAGTTGAAAATAGGTTAGAGAAGAAATGTGATAATATGATGCTAAGACTATCTTAAGTTATCAGTAGAACAAGGGAATGCATAAAGGATATTACTAGGTGTACATAAGAAAATGGTGAGCAATTTTATGTAGAGAATAATAGACCACTCACCAATTTATTGTGGTTGGTATGTGTAATACCCCAAAAATGGGCTATAGGTTCATTAACCTCCTACATCTACAAATCGAACGAAATCGACATCAAAGTCCTAACCTAAGGCACATCTAAACATCATCTAATCTTAATTGATTATCTTAAATTTTGCATCAGGGAATATTCCTTATTCCTATTTATCCTAATTATCTTTAATTTAATGATTATTTGGCAATAAATCCTATTTATCCTAAATTTTGATTAATTGGATATTTTAAATATTTAATTAATTAGATTTAATACTGCCACTTAATTATTTAATTAGATTTAATTATATTTATTCCTAAATTGTATTATTTCATTTTGACAATAAATCAAATATCCTATGACTAATTGATTAAATTCTTATTTAATTAATTAAAGTCAATTGTCAAATTTAATAATATAGATTTTGAATAAAAGTTTGATTTAATAATTGATTAACCCATAAATCAATTGTTTTATTTTTAAAATCAGTTGAGTTGAGGATAAATCACTTTATTTATTTATTTAATTCATAATTAATTATGCACATCCAAAAAGCAGTTGAACTTTAAATCAGAAAATCAATTCAAGTTGTTTTAAAAATAAACTCAACTCTCTTTTGAGTTAAAAGTTGATCTCAACTTCTGAATTTAAATCAAAAGGTTGTTTTTGCATGATTTTTTTGTGATTTAACTATCTTTAATTCCTTGTTGACTCAAAAATCAACCTGAGTGATTTATGGCTTTTTCCATGCATCCCCAAAGCCCTAAATTTCTATAAAATCAAGGCTCAGCTCTTCATAATTCATCTCACAAGTTTGCATACTTACTATGCCAAAATCAATCGACGAATTTGCACAATCACGCTGGTGAATTGACATTTGAAGAATTGAAGCTTCTTTGCAAATCAACAACTTTTGTGAGATCAATCTTGTTTTTAATCATTTTTAGTTTCATATTTAGCATATCATTGTTAGCTTGCATTGCATATCAGTTTTCTTTCATCTAGAATAGATTCATATCAGTTTATTTCATCTTATTGCATAGAAAATACAAAAATATAGATTAATTTGCATTCATCTCATATCTAGATTTTGCATTCAAATCCTTCATTTAGGTGTCATCAAGGTCACTGATCTTGGTCCAATCTAAGAATACATACTCTCATCTACTAGAAGGCAGTAAATCACCTGGTTAGATTAGTTTCCATTTCACTGCATGATTTTGATTTTAGCTAACCTCTAATGTTTTACTGAAGTGTTGTGTCTACAGCTAGGTACTGAAGTGTTGTTGAAAATCTTGCACCATACAATTAATAAAATAGGAAGAGATTGGCATCTCATGATCAATCTAGCTCTCTAGGCCTATAGAACAAGTATCAGAACACCCACTAGGGCTACACCTTTCACTTTAGTTTATGGGTCTAAAGCAATATTGCCTATTGAGGTTGAAATCCCATCACTAAGAATCAGAATGCATGGTCTAGTAACTAATGATGACTACAGAGTGTCTAGGTTGCAAGAACTTGAATTACTAGATGAGCATAGACAAGCAACATATGATCATCTTAGAGTATATCAGAAGAGAATGTCTAGAGGCTACAACAAGAAAGTCAGACACAGAAAATTTCAGGTTGGTGATCTAGTCTTGAGAGAGAATCCTAAAAATCAATCACATAGAGAACGCAAGGGGAAGTTTGAACCCAACTGGCTGGGTCCCTTTGTTATCACTACTACTTTTGGCTATGTTGCCTATCAACTCTCAATGACTGAAGGAGAACAGCTTTGAGAACCAATCAACATTCTCTATCTGAAGAAATTCTATGCCTAAGGCATTCAGTGTATGGTAAATTGTCCTAAAAAAATCTTTAAAATATGAAAAAGTCCTTAAAAAATGAACATCTTGGTGAAAACCTAGCAATAGGTGCCTTGATGATTCACAAAAAAAAAAGTAAAAAATATCAAAAGTACAAAAAAAAATGAGAAAAAGAAAAAAGTGTCTTGGTGAAAACCTAGACACAGGCACCTTGGTAGCAAAAATAGAATCTCTGCCAAGCTGGTGAAAACCCGGCAAACGGGCACCACTTGTTTCAAAACGCTCCATCTATCAATGCAATCTTGGTCTTTCCTAGCTTTCAGTCTTGCTTTAGTTTGTACATATCTCTTGGTCTTGTTTCCGCATTCCTATTTTTAATAAGTCGATTTGTACACCAATCGATTCAAGGGTCTATATCCTATCAAAGTTCAAACTTGGGGGCAATCATTGTCATATCCTATGACCTCTAATCTATCTTAGACATGTCATATCCAGTCAGAGTCCTTTTGAAGCTTCATCTGAGTCAGTCAGTTTGTCTCATCTCCAGAAAGGGATTTTGCATCTACAACAATGCAATCAAACATCAACACAAAATGAAATCAATTTGTGCTTCATGCTTTTATATCCTTGTATGCTTACTAATTCACATTGAGATTTTTTCATATTGTGTCCCTTCGAGCTCTTCGATGATGTCCTTTATAGGATTTAGAGAGTGATGACTGGGGGCATAATCTTTTCTTTGTTTTCTTCTTGTATATGAAAATCTAACAACTTTGGAAATTTTGGATTGAAATGGTGTCTGACTGTAAGAGCCTCTATCTTGAATTGGATGGCCATGTGTACCTCAACCATTGATACTCAGAAAATTCAAGGAAGTTTGATCTAACTATTGTCTTTTTTAGTGAATTCTTTCTCCTACTGTGAAACGCAATCTTACCCAAGGATGTGGATGATAAAGGGTCACTACAGGTAATTCACATTGGATTTAGAATGACCTCTTGACTGCTTGATGTGTTTGTACTGCAAGGCATATTCTGGTCATCACAATGTTTATGTTTTGATGCTTATACAAATTGCTATATCAAAATAGACATGATATTCAGGTCATCCAGGCTTTGTGCCTTGGTGCTTATATCTAATCTGACATTTTGAACATAAAATCAATATTCATATGTCCATGGTTGCCTAACCAGTGGGTGTTGTATTGATTCTTGCGCATACAAATCGATATTCATATATCTATGGTTTCATAACTAGTGGGCATTGTATTGATTTATCCTGTTACCTAAAAATTCAATGATGAGCATGACCGACACATGATCAGTGATTAGGTCCTAGGTCTTAGGTTGCATTTCATACTGCATGTCTCTTTGCATTTTTGCATGTTTGCATGATCTCACAATAGCTAAATGAACTTCAATGCTTGAACCAATTCTTCAATTGTCTCTTCACATCAAACAAGAGCTGACATCTAACTTGAAGGTCTCTTCACATAACCGCAAGCAGTTACCTTCCTGGGTTAAACATCCTTTTTGACATAAGACTGAGTACTTGTCTTCATCAATACCTACAAAACATATCATGTGTATCATTGCATTTACATATTATAATCATTTGTTGCATTACAATTCATCCATGTACATAAGCATAAATCATACATACATCTTTTCATAATCAAATACATTTGCATAACATCCATACATATGAAAGAAATCATTGTATTGCATATATCCATACATACATTCTACTCTGCTCATAGCATAAACATCACATGATATCATCATAAATCAAAACATGACAAGTACACATGAAGTCATAACCAATATATCAATCTCATATATATATCAAAAAAAATCTCGAACTAGTCAGGGGTGCACTACTGGCACAGTGTACAAAAGAATACGTTCATGTGAGCTATCAAACTTAGAACAATATATCAATGATCAAAAAGAGCACAGTATATCAAAACATATCAAAATAGATCAGCTATCAGCCTGCTCCTCTACATCTGGTGGAGGTGGAGGTGGTGCATCTAGTACTGCCTCTGCTCTAGGTGCTCTAGCTCCCTCTGATGCCATCATGTACTGGGAGTACATAGGGATTCTTTATGCAGCAGGAACAACTATATAATATGTGGACACATAGTAAGCTACCTGGGAGGTCTGATGAATCACCTCTTCCTGTAATCTCTGCACCTCATCACAAAGCTTAGTACGCTATCTATCTACCTCTATATATCTCTCCTCCCACCGAGCACTATGAACCTTCAAGTCCCTGACCTATACTCTGAGTCATCTAATAGTCTCCTATGGAGTGAGAGGAACAATAGGATCAACATCGGTTACTAGCATCTTAGTATCTGGGGCAACCTACTCAGTGGTCTCTTCTCTCTGCACCTTATAGTGTCTGACCTCAACACCTAAATCAAAACCAGTATCCTCTTGCATTGGATCAATACCACCACCCACAACCTGCTCTGATGCAGTACCTCCTTAGTTGAACCAACACTCCCTAAAGTACTCCCCTCTCCCCTAGTTCGTCTATGAGAACCTGTAGATTTGCCTGCTGTGGAACTAATGGGATGAGGGGGCCTCATCTATCTTGATGGTCTCTATGGTAGAGCCATCTCTCTAGGTCTCAGAGGTGTGGGATGCACAATAGGAACCTGTGTGGGTCTAGGACCCTATCCCATCACAGCACCTGTAATGTCCATCACCTCCTCCATGGAGGGTATTAGCTATGTCGGATCAGAAAATCTATGAATCAGATGATCAGCAAGCCATGTGATGAATCCATCTGTAAGATCAGCATCCATGACCTATGGTTTATACTCCCAATCTCTACCAACAATAGCACTATACTCCTATGAACACAAAGTATAAGAGAGCCTCGTGGTCCATCCAAGTCCAAGCTCATGACCTATCCGAGCATAAGTGGCATAATCCTCTAGTGCATCCTGCACTCATCCATATTGTCGCCACACCCTGGTGATAAGGAATCTCTCTATAGTGGAGGATGACCTCCTGATCAGCACATGGCTCTGAAAGAAGAAACTAAACTGCTCTTGTGCAGTAGGCCAAGGCTCTATACCCACATATGGTCTCCATCGAACAAAAGTCATATCATCAAGGCATCACCTCCAGTACTCTACATAACCCATCCACCCTTGTATGACATATCCAGCATATATATAAATAACAAGCTCCTGAGGCTTCCTCTGTGAGGTACATATTGGTCTCAAAATTGGGATATGCTCCCACACCCAGATCTTTAATACTAAAGCTCCAACTGCAAAAGACTTGCTCTCCTGATACACTACCTCATGCATCTCAGAGAACATATGGGCCAAAAGACACTGACCCCAAGCCAACTTAGAGGGAGTCACCATCAGACGTGCCACCATCGGGGCCCAGCCCATTAATAGACCATTCTGCTGATGGTCAAACATGATAATCCCTCCTATCATCCCAACAATAATACACTCTAGCCGGTGCATCTGTCCATAAGGTTTTACTAAGGTCTCCCAGGAAATGGAGGCAGTCATCTGAGTATCATCTCCAAAGAGACGTCTAAAAGCTAAAAGACCTGAGTTCCCTGAACTCACATACTCTAGTCACTGGCCTGCATGGAACGGAATGTGCAATATATGATACACATCCTCAAGGGTAACAATGATCTCCCCCGTCGGCAGGTGGAATGTCTAGGTCTCCAAATGAAATCTCTCAATCAGAGTAGTCAAAAGCCTGTGATTTACCCTAATCTCAGGTAAATGTATAAGGTACTCAAATCCACAAGAAGCAAGGTGTACCCTCATAGGGTCTGGCAGTGACACATAATCTCTAAGTAGCTGGATGTGAAATCCATACATGAACATCTAGATATATGACCTACACAGTATAGAAATAGGAAATCCTATCAGTAATTTGGTCATAGAACGGGTTACAAGTGTAGGAATTGAACAGATTATTATGTCAAAAGGTAGGTTGAAAGGTCAGTAATCAGGCTAAAAGATTAGAAAATTCAAAAATTTGACCTAGTAATGAGTTTTTGGCTCACTATTTTCCATACGACACTTCAGACTGGCAAGGAAAGTCATATGAGTTTCTACATCATACCATATGACAAAGCATAGTGATATGACAATGCATCCCTCATTGTACGAGTTATGAGGGACCCGATGAAATGACATACGACTCTTGGGTCCCTCTAATACGAGTCTTGGGGGCTTATGAAATGACAACCTATCTACAGTTCAAAAGTCGTATGAGTCTTGCTAGAGAGTCATACGAGTTTTTGTGCATTCAAAAATTCAAAATTGAAAAGCGTATGAAAAATGCTATAAATCATGGAAAAATTGAACTTTTAGCAAAGCACAGAGGTCCACCTATCGGATGTCCATACTTTCGAGGTCTCTAGTGTCTCTGACTGATCTCAAATCGATGCAAACTCACAAGTACCTTTGGTTCTGCCATTTTCTTGCTCAGAGGGCTCCACAAGATTTCTAAAGCCAAAAGGTTGAAATGAATTGAAAATGACCCTTTCGGCCTTTATATAGCTTTTGACCTAATTTTCAAAAGTCCTATGTTTTTCATGAAAATTGCACCCCTAGCTAATTTCGACATTCTGAGCCCATTTTCGAGATCAAAATCTAAGATCATTTGCTATGTCAAAATCGTGATTTAAAATTTTTGAACCTAGGCCGGTCTACGACTTGCATAATCAACCTTCCATCATCACAGAAATCCAGTATTCAACTTAACTGATTATCTTACATCAAACTATCAAAATTTCAACTTGGTCAACCATGGTCAACTCATGGTCAAACCTAGTCAAACTTGGTCTCTAGGACCTCTAAAAGATACAAAACGCATTCTCGAACGTGTTTAACCACTTCTCAAATCAATTACCATGCTTCTAAACTATAACGCTGACTTTTCTTGTCAAATTTCAATTTTAATCCCGAAGGGGGCATGATATTACACATCATTCAAAGTCTGTAATCTAAATCTGAAATCATATCTTTATTGAAATCATATCTTTCCTCAGTAATCAAGACAACAACCACATCTAGTTGTTGATTCATCAAAAAGACCTCATCGCTCAAGGAAAATCAATCATCGCTTGGGGCATATCAGATTCATTGAGATCCATATCAATCTGGTATTCTCTTAATCTTGTAAACTGTATCAGTTTTGTACAACCATTGATTCATTAGTGTTATTTCCTTGGTTCTTCGTAACTGAAGGGTTCAGATGTGATACCAATGTGATTCTTATCAACAATCGGGTCTGGAATTGGTCACTCACTTCTTCGCAATCATAAGGTTCAGAATCAGACATTTTGACACTTTTTCGCAATCATTGGTTCATTTTTGTTATAGTTAACATTATCTTTGGTCATTCAGGACCTAATATCTTCATATCAATTTCAATTTCAAACATCGGTTTCAACATCATACACAGATTGTCTTTGAGCCACTGCGCTTCGCACAATAATTCAAAGAGGGGCAAAATGTAATACCCCAAAAATGGGCTATAGGTTCATTAACCTCCTACATCTACAAATCATAATGAAATCAACATCAAAGTCCTAACCTAAGGCACATCTGAACATCATCAAATCTTAATTGATTATCTTAAATTCTACATCGAAGAATATTCCTTATTCCTATTTATCCTAATTATCTTTAATTTAATGATTCTTTGGCGATAAATCCTATTTATCCTAAAGTTTGATTAATTGAATATTTTAAATATTTAATTAATTAGATTTAATACTGCCACTTAATTATTTAATTAGATTTAATTATATTTATTCCTAAATTGTATTATTTCATTTTGACAATAAATCAAATATCCTATGACTAATTGATTAAATTCTTATTTAATTAATTAAAGTCAGTTGTCAAATTTAATAATATAGTTTTTGAATAAAAGTTTGATTTAATAATTGATTAACCCATAAATCAATTGTTTTATTTTTAAAATCAGTTAAGTTGAGGATAAATCACTTTATTTATTTATTTAATTCATAATTAATTATGCACATCCAAAAAGCAGTTGAACTGTAAATCAGAAAATCAATTCAAGTTGTTTTAAAAATAAACTCAACTCTCTTTTGAGTTAAAAGTTGATCTCAACTTCTGAATTTAAATCAAAAGGTTGTTTTTGCATGATTTTTTTGTGAGTTAACTATCTTTAATTCCTTGTTGACTCAAAAATCAACCTGAGTGATTTATGGCTTTTTCCATGCATCCCCAAAGCCCTAAATTTCTATAAAATCAAGGCTCAACTCTTCATAATTCATCTCACAAGTTTGCATACTTACTATGCCAAAATCAATCGACGAATTTGCACAATCACGCTGGTGAATTGACATTTGAAGAATTGAAGCTTCTTTGCAAATCAACAACTTTTGTGAGATCAATCTTGTTTTTAATCATTTTTAGTTTCATATTTAGCATATCATTGTTAGCTTGCATTGCATATCAGTTTTCTTTCATCTAGAATAGATTCATATCAGTTTATTTCATCTTATTGCATAGAAAATACAAAAATATAGATTAATTTGCATTCATCTCATATCTAGATTTTGCATTCAAATTTTGTTTAGGTGTCGTCAAAGTCACTGATCTCAGTCCAATTTGAGAATACATACTCGCATCTACTAGAAGGTAGTAAATCACCTAGTTAGATTAGTTTCCATTTCACTGCACGATTTTGATTTTAGCTAACCTCTAATGTTTTACTGAAGTGTTGTGTCTACAGCTAGGTACAAAATTCACACACATAGTATGTACATTCCAGAAACTAAGTATGCTCCCAAAGGCTCACCCTCAAGAAAATAAGATTAACACAACCCAAGATGGATGTAGGGGTGCTAATGTAAGATACAAGTGAGAGTGGAGGAATTAGGGTTTACTTTCCTTAAAGAGATATCAAATGTGTGTGATAAGATGTGAATGTATGGAAGGAATTGATTTAATGACTAAGGAAATGACTATGAAAAAGATGTAATAATAGATCTGATGCATAAAAGTAAATGCTAGAGGAAAATGGAAAGAAAGAACTCACCTTGAAGCTAGGAGGGAACAAGTGAACTTTAGATCGAGATTCTACTATCACAGAGTTGTCAAGAATAGAAATAGTTCTGAATATGGAAATTTAGTGCATGTATCTTCCGATTGTGAAAATTGTAGATTCCTAGGACTATGCCAACTCAATTTGGCCTTGTCCAATAAATTCAACCTTGTCTTGGAGACTCCAAATATAGTGAATTTTTTTAAGGATCTATTAGTATTATAAGGCACTAAGAGGGGGGATGAATTAGTGCAACCACAAATATTAAAAAATTCTTAAACAACTTCCAAATTAACCAAAATGAAAATAACATCACCACATAAAAGAAAAGAAAACAAAACATCCATAAATAATCAACAAAGGACACCGATATTTTTGCGTGGAAACCCTTGTTAGAGGGAAAAACTGTAATGGGAATTATCACCCACTAATCTCACTAGTGCACCAATAAGATCTTCCATATTAAGATAATTACATCACCTTATTAAGGGTGTACATAGTTAAGAGTGTCTATAACCCAGTTAGAGGCTATTACAAAGTTTTGTTAGGAACTACCCTATTAAGGGATTTAAAATTCCTTCTGAGAGTCACCTATTTAGAGGATTTAATATTTAGACCTATTAGGATCTTGCATACCTTGTTGAGAGTAACCTTGTTAGAAGATTTTGATCTCAAGCCTATTAGAACTTGTCTTGAGAATGAACTCAAATAAAGTGATCTAAATTTAGAACACTTTGCCTGAAAAATCCTCTTCAATATTGCTCAAATTGTTTCTCTTAACATACAAACTTCACCTTCAATGATTTTACAATCATTGCAAAATCTAACTTCTCTTTTAAATTTTTGATTTAATCTCTTATATACATATTTAGGTCGGTGGAATAACCCTAAAATGTTTTACTTAAGTCGGCCTTCAAAATCCATTCAAATTTCATAAGTGATCTCACCAACATAGTAAATTGAAATCCTCAAGGTTGGATCTAAACAATTCAATTTAAAAACAAATCAAACATTAACTCTCATCCAACCACAACCTTTATTTCATCACCTTGACTTGAACAGTTGACTATCCCAGGTGATAACACTGATGTTTCCTCCAAATCTTCATCTATACTACAAATCTATTTGAGTGATTCTTTCTATTTAAGTCCATGCTTGAGTGTCATGTGTTTATTGAGCGCTAACCACATTACCTTTTTGTTGGTGAGCCTGGGCTTTACTTAAGGTATACAAGTGGGAATCTCATGAGAGTTTGAGGAACTTCAATTTTATTTCAAAAGGATATTTTATGTCTGAATACCACATGTCTTTCTTGTTGCAACCAAATGCTTCCACATGTTAGCTTGCATCCGCGAACTCGGTTCTTTCTCAATTTTGGCATAGTTTTCTATGAAGTTGTTGCAATTTTTGCATTTTAGCAATTGTAAAGAAAATGATGAAGGTTTTTTTTATGTTAATAGATCATGTACTATCTTTCTTCCATTTAGGACCAGTGATGGATGTTACAACTTCTTAGCTTAGTGGAGTATGCCACATGATGCAATTTTAGAGATGCTTTATGTTTGCTACAATCGAAGTAGTTTCTTAGCTATTATATAGTGTAGAGCTTTGTAATTTGAACAAGACTTTTACTTTTATTTGAAAAGCTATTTTTAAATCCTTAAATTTCAATGTATATTTGAATCAAAGAAATATAATCAATAGTCCAACTAACTCACTATTTCATGAATGTTTTTGTGTTATTTCTAACTTTAGTGTATGCATCTCTAAGTTTTACTAAATATATTATGCTCTAATATTTTATTTTCTATAATTATCTTTGTGTGTTGCCTCTATGTCTTACATTTGAATGGTTTTTCATTTAGCTATGATTGTGCCAAATTTGTATTTATTTTAAAGGTTGCCTTGATATTGCATTTCTCGAGATAACCTATGCATTTGTTCTTGAGTGTTCTAAAAATATTGGTGTATCACCTTTTTGGTAATTAGAAATACTTCTTCCCCTTTTCCCTTTACATAAAATGAAGAGCTAGCTTCTAAAATCCCAAAGGTTTCTCGATGAAAAATCATAAGGTCCCCCACTCACAAACTTTCTCATAGGCCATTTATCTAAAAGAAATTTTAGATATCAACAGTTATTTTTTGGCACACTTGATGGGACCATACAAACATATATTCAAAATTTCGAGTAGATGCATGAGCAACGAGCCAATTACTAGATCTCAAACTGCATTTTGAACTCATTTGCTTGTCCCTCCATTGGTTTTTTAGGAGTTGTAGAGGTCAACACGTGCAGGGACAACCGAAACATAAAGCTCAACAATAATAGATGGCACAAAATCCTTCTAGGAATTTTGTGGCTTGGAATAATGGAAGTCATTTGGTTCCCCCTACCGCTCTAGTTTTATAGGGAAGATTCCTACTTTATCTCTCAAGGCTCTTCCTAAGTTTTCTGGAGAAGATTATAAGACTCTTAGAGAGCATTTGCAAGATATGGTAGAGGTCTACACACTTCATAATATCACATACCATGATGTGGTTTTGATACTTTTGGTTGCACCTTTCAAAGGCAAATCTCAAGATTGGTATCGCTCTCTCCCGTCTAATTCTATTATAAATTGGGACCAACTAGGTAACCCTTTCTATGAATGATTTTCTAACAAAGGAGACCAGTCTTCGTTGCTCTAGAAAATGATCACCATTAAGTGAGCTCCATAAGAAGCTATAACATATTTAAATATGAGGCTTAACAAAACATGGCATAGAATCCCTGTTGTAGTGCGTCCCCCAGTCGACATGGATTTTGTTTTCTATCTCAAGGATTTTAACCCCTACATCTTTATGATAATCTAATCTATGGGCAGATATACTTTACCAGACACTCACACAATTGTTGTAAGGGAATAAAATAGCCTCATATATGTAGGCCAACTTCTACCTAGACCTATTATGCCTGTATTTTTAAATTTGCAAGTTACCCCTATTCCAATTGAAGTCAGCCCCAATATCGTGTCGCTACTCCAATCTCATTATTATTACCCAAATGCATAGGCCAATAGCTCAACTTCTTAGCCTAATAACACAACTTCTCATATTTTTAGCATAAATGATGCAATGATGGTAAGTGTTGCATTGATAAAGATTGGTACAAATTTAATGATAGATGAATCAGTTATTTGGTCATCATTGATGCCAACTAATTGACTTAGTGTTTTCAGTATGTCACCAGATATTGTGTGAGTAAATCATGAGTTGCAATATGTTTCTAAAGTTTCTATTCTAAAGGAAGAACATGTTATGTTTTGTGATGTTAATTTTGTAACTGTGACTTTTCATATGAAGTATTGAGTTGGTTATGTTTGAATGGAATCAAACTGGGTAACTACTAAAATAGTCAGTGATAGATAGTAAGTGATTTGAATGTTATCTCAAATTAGTAAAGTGTTGGATGGAGCGGTCATAGGATATAATTGATAAGAATGTCTAGATACTATGTTGAGGATTGTGACTCATATTGTAGATCGGTGAAGATGGTTTAATTAACTAGAAGTGGCATTGATAGAATGAACAGATAAACATGACAAAATTCTTGAATAGGTAATGAAGATTTGTGAATCAATGAAGAAATCTGAAGTGGCAATGGGATCAGTGATGTTATTCATGAAGTAGTAAGGTAGTTCCATGATTTGTGGAAAGTGTTTGAAATCACATTGCCTGAGGTATGCGTTTAAGGTGGATTCTTCAAGAAGTTTCTTTTGGTCAAAAGAGTTTTTTACGATGGTTCAATTTCCAAGGTGAAATCTTTATGGAAGCCAACACAGACAAAGAAAAATGGCTTATGATTTGTTAGATGCATTGTATCTTAACTAACATGATCTTGATTGTTTGTATCTTAGATCTAGGGTTTATTTTAAGTCAATGGAAGAAAATCTATATATTGCAAAGTTAAAAAAGGAGTTATTTGTTTATTGCAAATTGTAGAAGGGTGCAGTGACAAAGAAAATAAAGGAATCAAGTTTGATCAAGCCATGAAAGAGTATAGCATGTGGAGAATATTTTTAGAGCTTAATAGGATCTGATCATATAGAGGTAGTGCAATTTCACAAATCATATTATATGTTTCTTTCTAACTATTATAACAGTGAAATCCCTTAACCAGGTAGATCCTAACAGATCTTAGTTGTAAATCCTCTAATAAGGTGGCATTCATGTTGAATGTTTAAAGTCCTCTAACAAGGCTTCTCCTAATAGGAAAAATATCCTAACAAGTATATAGGAAAATCCCTTAACCAAGTAGCACCTAACAGTTCTACTCCTCACAGGGCATATTCCAGAAGAGTACAAATTTAGTGGGTACCTACTCCCACTATGGTTTTTACCATTTGGGTTTCCATGAGAAAAATATTGTGTCTTCAATGTGTGATTGATTATTTGTGGATGCATGCTTTGAAAGTTTTTATTCATGTTAGTCGATGTTGAATGTTTTGGTGGATAAAGTTTAAAGAGTTTTAAATTAGAGAATTTATTGATTACTAATTCACCCCTACCCTCTCAATAATCAAACATGTATTAAAAATTGGTATTAGAGATTTGGTCCTCTTGGTGATAAGCTTAACAGCTTGAGGGAAAAAATATCTAAAGATGTACAGGAAGAAAGAACCTAAGTTTTCTAAGGACAATTTCTCTACATGGGTGAGAAGGATGAAGATTCATCTATCAGGCATTGTAGATCAAGCATTGGTTCATCTCACAAACAAGTATGTTCAACCTACTAGAACCCTAACTAATGAACAAATAAAGAGAAAGGTGGAGAATAACTCTGTAATGATAGAAATAGCTAGTGCTCTATCTGATGCTAATTTTGTAGATATCAAGATATGGATAATGTTAAAGACATGTGGGACAAGTTGATAATAGTTTATGGTAGTGATATTGATATTCAAAAAGCAAAGGTGGATAGTCTCATAGGAAAATATGATGAAATTAGAATTCATGAAGGTGAGAACATTATTCAATATAGCTATAGAATAAAGGAGGTTTTTACTGCAATAAAAGGTGCTAGTGGACAAATTGAAGAAGATGATGTGGTAAGTAAAATATTGAGAACCCTACTACCATAATATTATATTAGAGTCTCTATTATACAAGAATTGAGATCTATTAATCCTATAAATGTGACTCTAGATTCCTTGGTTAGAAAGCTTACTGCTTTTGAGTTAAGTAATTTTGAATAACAATATGCCTAGAATAGAATTTGCATTCAATTTTTTTCTAACAAATGGTTCATCAAGGAAAGGAAAAGACATCTCTAACAATTCTAAAGGAAATCATGACTATGATTCCATCTTGTTTGAGGAAAGAGATCAAGAATAGTTGGAGGCACTACTAGGAAGGAGGTTACCTAGAGGAAAAGGAAAGTACAAAGGTAAACTTCCCTTAAAATGCTTTACATGTAACAAAATTGGTCATATAGAATCTAGATGTCCTAAAAATAATAGGAAGGATAAGTACAAGAGATTTAGGAACTTCAAAGACAAAAGCAATACAACATGTTACTTAGCAAAAGAAGGAGTGATTGATGAAGAATCAAATGGAAGAGATAATGAGGAAGAGTTTGAGATAGTCTTTATTGTAGTCAAAGAAGAACCCTCAACCAATGTAGATGGAGATAATGAGGAAAAAGCATTGATTTCAAGCATGAATTACAAATGTGACTGGATAATATAAATTGGGTGTACACATCACATGACCGGTGACAAAAGAAATTTTATTTTAATGGAGGAATTTGATAGAGGAGCAGACATATTCAGTAATGGTTCTCCATGTGTGGTAAGAGGTAAAGGTTCAATAGAACTTAATGAAAACACTAATTATGATGATGTTTATTAGGTTGATGGATTAAAATATAACATGTTAAGTGCTTCTTAACTGAATAACAAAGGTTTTAGATTGAAATTTAGTAATGGTGTTTGCAAGATCTTAGGAACTCTGGAGAGTTGATTGATGTTGGTAAATAGACTAGAGGTAACCTGTTCTGATTGAACTCTACTAATAAACATTACTTATTTGCTAAAGATGAAGATTGTTGGTTGTGACATAAAATATTTTGTCATGTTAACATTGATAATATGGTAAAAGTCAATAAGAAAAGATGTGTTAGAGGTATGCCTACTTTAGTTAAGCCTAATAATGCTATGTGTAAGGAGTGCCAGTTGGGAAAGTTGACTAGGTCTAGTTTTACTGGTAAATTATATTCATCATAGAGTATTCTTGACCTTGTACATATTGATTTATGTGGATTGATGAGAACTCAGAGCTACTATGGAGATAATTACTTTATCTTGTTTGTTGATGATCACTCAAGAATGATGTTTGTTATATTTTTGAAGGATAAATTTGATGCATTTTACACGTTTAAGGTGTATAAAGAAAGAGTTGAAAAATAAATATGTAAAGCACTTAAGTGTCCTAGATCTGATAGACGAGTTGAGTTTACCTCACAAGAGCTCACAACATTTTGTGAAGAACATGGAATCAAGAGACAAATGTCAACACCAAGGACACCCCAACAAAATAAAATTGTTGAGAGAAGAAATAGATCCATAATTGACTGTGCAAGAACACTTTTGATACAAAAAGGAGTGGCTTAAACCTTTTGGAGAGAAGATGTAAGTATTGTTGTCTATAATTTGAACTGGGTGCAACTTAAGAAAAGTACAAATAAAACACCTTATGATTTGTGGTATGGTCATACTCCTAGTGTCAGTTATTTTAAATTTTTTGGAAGTAAGTGTTACATAAAGAAGGATGAGAAAAATGGTAAATTTGACTCTAAGAGTTATGAAGGGATATTTCTAAAATATTCTACTAGAAGTAAAGCTTATAAATGTTTGAACAAGAGTACCAACAAGATGGTTGAAAGTAAAAATGTTATAATTCATGAATTTTTTGAGAGAAATGAAGAAGATAGCAAGAAGGAACTAGAAGACTATGACATTTTTGTTTATGTTCAACTAGTGGAGCCAGATACAGTACCACAAATAAATGAAGTGGTGAATGATCCACAATTGGTGAATGATCCACAACTAGTGAATGATCCACAACTGGTAAATGAAGATGAAGGTAACCAAAGAGGAGAACCGATACTCTCAAGTTATGTGAAACTTAACCACTCTCAAGATCAAATTATTGGAGATAGAAATGTTAGAGTGATGACAAGGAGTAAGGTAAGGGAAAGTACTTGTTTTCTATCTGAATTAGAACCTAAATCTATTAAAGATGCTTTGGAATTTAATGATTGGGTTAATGAAAGAGGAATTTGAGAAAATAGAGAAAAATAATACATGGACTTTAGTTCCCAAGCCTACTAACAAGAATGTTATAGGAACTAAATGGATATTCAGGAATAAGCTAAATGAGAAAGGAGAAGTAATCAAAAACAAGGCAAGGCTAGTTTCCAAAGTATATGCACAAGAAGGATTGGACTATGGTGATACCTTTGCACACCTATTGCTAGACTTGAAGCTGTAAGGATAATTTTATCTTTTGTTTCTTATAAAGGTTTTAAAGTCTATCAAATGGATGTAAAATCTTCTTTTCTAAATGGTGTGTTAGAAGAAGTATACATTGGACAACCTGGAGGTTTTGCTACTGAAAAAGGTAAAGACATTGTATGTAAATTGCATAAAACATTGTATGGACTGAAATAAGATCCAAGTGCATGGTATGAAAGGATACATGCTTATCTTATTCAGATTGGTTTCACAATAACAAGTGACAATAACAATGTATATCTAAAATCTAAAAGTGAAGACAGGATATTCATTGCTGATTTTTTTGTTGATGACATAATATTTGGTAGAAATGAAGCATTGAGAAAGTCATTTATAGAAGTAATGAGGAAGTAATTTGAAATTTTAATGATAGGAGAAATCAAATTCTTTATTGGTCTTCAAGTACAACAAATGAAGAAAGGGATATACACCAGTCAATCCAAGTATGTGAAGGAGATTCAGAAAAATTTTGGCATAGAAGACTCAAAACCAGTGGGAACACCCATGGTCATAGGTTGCTAACTATCTAAGGAGGATGAATCCAAAGAGGTAAATGAAACTCTATATAGATCCATGATCGGTAAGTTGCAATATGTTATTCATAGTAGACCGGATATTGCACATGTTATTGGTATTGTTGCAAGGTTTTCCCCTAAATGAAAAGACTCACATATGGTTGCAGTGAAGAGGGTCTTTAGATATCTCAAGGGAACTAAAAATTATGGCCTATGGTATGGTAAGGATGGAGATTTTTCTGTGAATGTGTTTACTGATGTAGATTGGGTAGGTAATGTTGATGATAGGAAGAGCACAAGTGGTGGAGCATTCTTTCTTGGTGAAATATTAGTCTTCTTGACTAGTAAAAAGTGGAATTATATTTCACAATCTACTATAGAGGCAGAGTATGCTGTTGTTTCTATTAATTGTTAATAATTGATATGGATAAAATAGATTCTTGAGGAAATTCATGAGAAGGTCACAGAATCGATTGTTATGTATTTTGATAACATGAGTGTAATAAACATTTCCAAGAATCCAATGATGCCCTCGAAGACAAAGCACATTATAATAAAATATCATTTTCTAAGGGAATAGGTACAGGAGAAGGAGGTAAGGCTTGACTATGTGTCTAATAAAGAACAAGTTTCTCATATATTCACCAAGCCATTACCAAAGGATACATTTGAGTATCTCAGAGGTAGATTAGGGGTTATTCACCTATCTGAAGTTAATTAGATGATGATGATTGTATCAGTTCATATGTATTTATCAGAATATCATATATATGAATTGATGTAGAGGTGGACTACTCCATAGGGGAAGAAGTCTTAGTATGATGTTGTAATATAGTGATGAGGAATGCATAAGCAAAGTATAGTCAAGTGTAATCCAAGATGACTGAATGATTAGACAACTTTGGCATTGATGTCAAAGTGGGAGAATATGCATTGTAAAGGGAGAACATGTATGGACACAAGAGAAGAATTATGATCATAGGTATAGAAAGAAGTGGAAACATTTTTCAAAAGAGGATTGTCATGAAAGAGATAGAGTGTTTCCATTAAGAACTCAAAAGTGAAGAGGAGAAGTTAAGAGTGTTGTCATCAAAGCCAAAGCGGGAGATTGTTAACATAACTAATGCAGTGATGCTAAGTGTTGCATTGATGAATATTGGTATAGATTTAATGGGAGGTGAATTATTTATTTTTTTGTCATTGATGTCAACTGATTGACTTATTATTTTCAGTATGTTACTAGATATTATGTGAGTAAATCATGAGTTGTAATATGTTTTTGAAGTTGCTATTCTAAAGGAAGAACATGTTATGTGTTGTGATGTTAAGTTTCTAACCGTGACTTTTGATATGAAGTATTGATTTGGTTATGTTTGAATAGAATCAAACTAGGTAACTACTAAAATAGTCAATGATAGATAGTAAGTGATATGAATGTTATCTCAAATTGATGAAGTGTTGGATGGAGTGGTCATAGAATATGATTAATAACAATGTCTAGATACTATGTTGAGGATCACGACTCATATTGTGGATCAGTGAAGATGGTTTAATTGATTGGAAGAGATATTGATAGAATGAATAGATAAACATGACATAGTTCTTGAATAGGTAATGAATATTTGTGAATCGGTGAAGAAATGTGAAGTGGCAATGGGATCAGTGAAGTTATTAGTTGTATCATATAAAATATGGATGGGGTCCTAGAATAATGGTTTGCACATAAAAGAGACCTCAAAGCCAATATTTTGCACATACATGAAATTATAATAATATGGAAAGTAAATATAGAAGACTAATGTTGAAATGAAGAAGTAAAGGTACTTACCTCTGAAAAAGAATCAGCTAAAAACCCTATCAAACAGTCTCACAAACTGTTGATTTCTAAGACTTTAAATCGAAACTGTGAGATCTACAAAACCTAGAAATATTTTTCTTTTTTGAGCAAGGTCATCCTTGACCTAGGTAGACAAAGTCGACCTTGACCCAAACTACTCCGATGGAAATTCAGTTTGCGGATCCTTGAAGTTTGACGAAAAGGGTATCCAGATCTGCACTGATATTCATCATCCCGCACCTGTACCTATAAGAAAAATGGTTTTGTTTGTTGGGGGAGGGGTTTGCCTCAGTCAAACCTAAATTTAGGAATTAGCCTTGAAATTGAATTTAAATTACTGGAATAAACAAAGTAAATGAAACAATTCACCTTGCCTATGTTGAAATCCTTGTGGAGGATTCAAATCCTTGAATCCACAAGTATGGATGCTCCAAATGAATGTAGAATTGAATGTAGGATGTCTTAAATCAATTGTCTTTGGATCTTCAACACCAATCTTGAATGGATCTTAGAATAGGAAGAGGCTTGAATGGATGGATGGAGAAATCTTCAACAAGAGGGCTCCATAGAGATTGAATCCTTCAATGGCTAACAATGGATCTCCTTGATGAATTGGATCTTGAATGCTTGAATGATTTGCTTCTCCTTCTTTCTTTCTTGAGTGCTTGAGAGATTATGAAGATGAGATCTGGAGAAAATGAGAGAGGAAGGATCCCTTTTATAGTGATCTAGGGCACAAACTTCTAGAGAGGCCACATAAAAAATAATAATTAAGGGTTCATGGCACAAAATTATAGAGAGGTGCACATGGAGAGGAAATTAAATTAAATTCTTGACACAAAACTCTAAAAGGGGACCACCCTTACTATAGAAATACAAAAAAATATTTAAGAGCCTTGTCACAAAATTCAAGGTAAGGCTAACCCCAAAGTTAATTTGAGCATTAGGCACAAAACTCAAGAAAGGCTAATCTAAAATAATAAATTAGGAATCCTACAAAATCTCGAGAAAGGTCCACCTCAAATATTAATTTGAGAATTTGACACTTAACTCAAGAAATAGTGGCAATGAAGAGGGAAAAGATAAGATTTAATGAAACCCTGAAACTGGAACCTAACCTTGAGGATCCCAGACCCTAGGGTCAAGGTCAAGGTTGACTTTGTCCTAGGTCAAGATCAAGGTCAACTTTGACCTAGGTGAGAGTCAAGGTTGACCTTGACCCTAAGGTCAATAATCTCAGGTTTGCAATTTAGGATGCTAGAATTATGTCAAGAAGAAGTGGAAAATAGGGCAGAACATGGGAAAAAGCTAGATCCAAGTCATCAAAGACCCATTCAAGGAATTCAACATGACCCCAAACCACTTACTTAGAGGGCTAAATTTTCTTAACATGGAAGTGCTTCCATTTTAAGATGATACATTAGTAAATTAGTAAGGCAGTTCTATGATTTTTGGAAAGTGTTTGACATCACATTACCCAAGGTATGCATTTGAGGTGGATTCTTCAAGAAGTTTCTTTTGGTCAAAAGAGTTTTTGAAGATGATTCAATTTCCAAGGTGAAATCTATATGGAGGCTAACACGATCAAAGAAAAATAGCTTATGAGTAGTTAGATTCATTGTATCTTACCTAACATGATCTGGATTGTTCATATCTCAGATCTAGGGTCTATTTTAAGTCGGTGGAAGAAAAGCTATATATTGGAAAGTTGAAAAAGGAGTTATTTGTTGATTGTGAATTGCATAAGGGTGCAATGGTAAAGAAAGTAAAGGAATCAAGTGTGATCAAGCTAGGAAAGAGTATCATGTGTGTAGAAGAGTTTTGGAGCTTAATAGGATTTGATCATGTAGAGGTAGTGCAATTTCACAGATCATCTTATATGTTTCTTTCTAACCATTATAATAGTGAGATCCCTTAATCGGGTATATCCTAACAAATCTTACTTGTAAATCCTCTAACAAGGTGGCATTCGTGTTGAATGTTTAAAGTCCTCTAACAAGGCTACTTCTAATAGGGAAAAAATCCTAATAGGTCTTACTATAACTGATAGTAATGTTGAAGATTGATTATCTGATGGAGCTGATGATGAAGATCGAACAAGATCAGAGGAATACATGATAGTAGAAAGGTTAGATTATTTATTGTCTTGTCATTGATGTCAAGCAATTGATTTATGGTTTATATTATGTTTCCATGTCATTCAATAATGATATAAGGTGAATGAGTTAAGGAAAAGAAGAAATGAGAAGCTGAGAAGTTGTAGAACTTAATTGGGCAACTGATATAGATCAAACAATGATTAGATTATGTTGATATAAATTGTTTCTACCGAACATATGATTATGTTGAGTTGATAAAGCACAGTGATGAAGATTTGACAATTTGGTATTTGAAGTTGTTTTGGCTACCGAGTAGAAAAGTCACTTGATAAGGTAAAGGTAAAAGAAAATTCACTCAGTAAAGTGAAAGGAACCGAAGATAGCGAATAGAAAGGAAAGGTTTAGGCAATGAGTGATGTAACCAAAATTCAAATGAAGAACATTGAGCGAGGAACAAATATTAAATAAGGATTGAATCAACATTTAATGATTAGCTATGATGAGTTAGATGATCATGATGATGAGGAAAGTTAGTTACAAGAGATATAGGGATAGGAAAATTCAAGGTGAAGATATCAGGAAAGATCTAAGAAGCAAAAAGAGATGGAACAAGTTTCTAGAAAAGTTCAAGTTCCTAGGTGAAAAGAAAACGCGTTATCAAGATTCAATTTCAAGGTATAATGAATTGAACAGTCAAGATTGATTAAAGGAAAATGTAATGGATGATATTAAGAGGCAAAAAGTTGTCTATATAAAGGATGATCTTGTATGGAAAAATAGATGGAAAATTGAATAGTTGAAGGGTTACCAACTATTGCAGTGAAGAAGGAACAAAGAAATTCTAAGTGGGAAAGGAAGGATTTGAAGAAGTGTTGATGCTAGTGGATAATGAAGAATTGTAGTGAAGATTGAAGAGTGCACAAGGATCTAATTGAGAAAAGATAGTTGCAAATCTATAAGTTAATTTTATTATTATTTCTTACTAGCATTTTTAACATAGAAATCTCTTAATAGAGTAGACCTAACAGTCTTATTGTAAAATCCTTAAAAAGGGTGACATTATAAAGAGTGTTAAAGCCCTCTAATAAGGCTACTCCTAACAGGGTGAAGATCCTAACAGATCTGAGGTAAATCCCTTAATTGAGTCATACCTAACAATGTGTATTGTAATCTTTAACCAGATTGGCTCTTAACCAAGCGTACTTTAGAAGAGTATTTTCTTAGTGGGTGACGATTCCCACGGTGGTTTTTCCCAAAGCTGGGTTTCCATGTTATATATTGGTGTTACATCTTGTGAATGATTTATATGAATAATTTATTAGTTGTTATAGTTTATTTACTGATTTAGGTAAATAGTAAACTGTATTTCTACCGAGATGCTACTGAGTTAATCAGAGAAAAGTTATTAAGGTAGTTGGGATCAGGGATTACTGATTCACCCCCCTCTTCGTAATCCAACAATTGGTATGAGAGCTAAGTACTCTGAAGAGATAAGTTTAAAAGACTTGAGTAAAAGATCCAAAGTGTATAGGAGAGAAGTACCTAAGTTTAACAAAGAAAGTTTCTCTACATGGAAAGGTAGAATGAGATTGTATCTATCTGGGATTAGAGAATCTACACTGTATCTGTTGGATAATGATTACACTCCACCAGGTACTGGACCCTTGATAGTTGATTAGATGAGAGAAAAGAAAGAACACAACTTGGTTCTGATAAACATTGCTTCTTCCCTCTCTGAAGCCAAATTCATTGATGTTAAGGATTGTACTAATTTAAAAGAGATGTGGGGTAGGCTTACACTTGTCTATGGAGGAGATCAGCATGTACAAAAAGCTAAAGTCTATAGTCTAAGAGGAAAGTATGATGAAAAAAACATGAAAGATGAAGAGAACATCACATAATATAGCAGTAGAATCAAGGAAGTTGTTGGTGTCATTAGAGGTGTTGGAGGATCATTGACTAATGAAGAAGTGGTGAGTAAAATCTTGAGAACTCTTTCTTTTAACTATGTTATTTGAGTATCTACAATTCAAGAATTGAGATATATACTGAACAATGTTGTTACTCTTGAAGTCCTAATTGGTAAGCTAGATGCATTTGAGCTTAGAAACTATGATAATAGTCTACCAACCATTGAAACTACCTTCAAGTCATATGTGAGTATTGGATCATCAAGAAGAGAAAGATAAAGTCATAGTAATTATAAATGAAGAAAAAGATCAGGAAGAATTGGAAGCATTGCTAGCTAACTGAATGCCTAGAGGTAAAGGAAAGTTACCATTAAAATGTTTCAATTGTAATAAAATTAGACATATTGCATCTAGATGTCCTAACAATGACAAGAAGGATAAAGATGACAAAAGAGACAACCAACACCGAAGATTTAGAGACTTTAAGGAAAAAGGTAAGAAGTCTTACTACCTAGCTGAGGAAGGTGTAACTAATGATGAATATGATGATACTGAGGAAGGATATGAAGTTGTCTATATTGTTGTAAAGGAAGAGTTAGATGAGGATAAGTATGAAGATGAAAAATCACTTATTTCTCATGTAAGTAAACCAAACCCTTGGATTATTGATAGTGGTTTTTCACATCATATGATTGGTGATATTGAAAGTTTGAGAACCTAGAAGAATATGATGGAGGACTTGTCATGTAACACCCCGCCAGGGAACCCAAGAGAATTTAACCTAAAACATACTACTAAGTTTGGTGAATAATTTTTTTTAAAGTTAACAAACAAGATAAACAATAGTGTGGAAGCAATTACCATTTACTCACATTGAAACAACATCCAACACAGATAACAAATCTTGAGGGTCCCATGATGTAGAATTACTTAAGAACAAAACACAACTAGAACTAACATCAACAAAAGAATTTCATTACATAACTATTAAAATTACATGATAACAATAAATACAATTCTCATGGACATCCATGATATCCAAATAAATTGTCATCCACTGCACAATTTGCAGGGTATGTAGTAATAAATCTAACTATAATAGTACAATGTCCAGATTAGGTATCACATATGATACTCTAATACAGGATAACAAATAAAGAAGATATGAAAGAAGCATCAAGGAAACACCATAAGGAATGCAGCAGCAGAATCACCATCAAGCACCGACACCAGGACGTCGAATCTCAAATGGTAAAGAATCACTACCACTCATCCGTGTAGAACCACAAAGGCCTACCCCACCGTGCTGAGGAGATAATCACAAACCCCAATCGGATAACCAATACAAAACAAGTATAAAACTCTAAGTAGAAGGATCCTGAAAGTATTCTAACTCAAGGTAAACATAAAAATTAATAGGTACAACTCACTAATCCAGAGGCAACCGACACATGTAGAATAACCAGACTATGCATAGGAAGGTGTCATCATGTACGTCAAACCCTTGAGTTTTGTCCCGGTAATCTCTCTAGATCCCAGCCTCCAAGTGACCATACACAGAATCAATGACCTCTCATACTACCGAAGTCATCAATTATGCCAACTCATCCCTTAAAAGGGGGCTAGTCATCTTCTCAACACCATCTTGGTCTGTACTAGCACTCAAGCATGGGTGAGGACTCTTATCTTATTAGGTTCAATTAAAAACCCCTTAATTATATTAGGTTATCACTTGATTACTAAAACTTACAATAAGTGATCCTGGTAGCCACTTGTGGGCCCTAGCGCTTATTGCAAGCCACCTCCTACTACATGTCCAAGTAAACTACCCTAGGCTCACAGATCTCTCCTAGATCTAATCAGGTATACAACTAGGTAATCCCAAATCCAGATTCACACAAAAGAAACCAGAAATGATTACAAAGATACCATAACATAATACATAACATCATGAGCCCATATGGTCAAGTCAGGGATAATAATCAGAAAAGTACATACACATCAAAATACAGCTAAAAATAGAAACAACTAACTCATACCCCGGCCTTTGTTTCCCCTTAGGTCTTCTAGTACCCGATAACAAAATGAAAAGAAGACACAATAGGCATGAAGAATACAACACTCACGCAATAAAGAACTGAAATTGATCTATAAGTACTTAATTTCCATATTCATCATAATTGGATCCAAAAGAAGGAACATGTGAAACCACTAAGATAAACACAACATGTCCATAATAAAACAATAACTATAAGAATATTCCCTATATTCATTCTACAGATTCAATAGAGTAAAATCACCCAATTTCAATATAAATATAACACTTGTCCCAATAAGAATCCCTATCTCAGATTAATTAAGTTCCATTATGCATGAAGTGTGTATCCTAATTAACTCATATGCATATGTTCTATTTGATTCAGAACATAAGATCTAATTTAGTCTAAATTCTAGGTTAAGAATATAAATTACCTATGAGCATATTTTGACACATAAATAGAAGTATATGTGGAATATCTAAAACCAATAAACTAGCTATCAATGTGAACATAATAAAAGTTCACTAGATTATAACAAAATCTAAAATCAAGCATACTTATTTAGTTTATTTTTTTTTTAATTAAACTTCAACTATAAATAGGACAAAAATAGCCTTTAAAAGAAATTTCCATGTAAATCCATTATCGATCGATAAAATTAAATAAATCCAATCTACAAAATTAATTAAACTAAAATTAATAAACAGATATAATTAATTTAGTCAAATTAACAAAGTAGATACACCAAGTCTATTAGCAAAATTAATCTAGCTTAATAATAAATAAAATTTATTAAATTAATTAATATAAAAACAATTTAATAAACTATATTAATTTAAAATAACAAACTAGATTTGAGATTTATTAAAACTAAAAATAATAATAAAACAAAATTTACTAAATATATTTTAATTTAATAAAAACAATTTATATTAAATAACTAAAAATAAAAATTAACAAAGTGATTGGGGGGGGGACAAGGCCCCACACCCCTACGGCCTCCTTACCATGCAGTACCTGTTAGTACCGCCGACAGAGCTCCCCTACTGCATGGTACCTTTGGTACCGCCAGCAAGTGGTGGCCCCACTCGCAGGTGGGGGGGGGAGGGTACATTCACGTGCCCTCCTTAAATTATTTTATAATAAATTTTTTTTAAAACCAATAAAAAATCATGCCATTTTTTTTATATATAGTATTTTTTTGTTTTTAAATATATATATATATATATATATATATATATATATATATATATATATATATATATATATATATATATATATATATATATATATATATATATATATATATAAAAGAAAACTTGTTTTATAATTTTGTTTTCTCTCAGTGCATTTATCAATGCATTTTTTTTAATATAAATATTAACAAGCAAAAAGGGTTTTTCCTTTTAAAAAAAACAAAGTATATATTTCTTTAATAAGGCTCTATTTTTTAAAATGAAAATTAGAAGCCTATTTCTTTTCTTTCTAGAAAAGGAAAGAAACCACTTTTGCATGCTAAAAATGGCAATTTGTCTTTTCTTTCTTTTGTTTTGTCTTTCTATTGTTGCCAAATAAATATTTTTATTTGCTATGGTAATATTATTCTATCTACAAGCAATGTATTTTTTTACTGTGGCTATTTAATTTTTACTGTCATTTTTTTTTTACAGAGATTTTTTTTTTTTTCCAAAATGTAATTTTTCAAGTCAAATTGGATTTTTGACAACAACCCATTTATTTAATTCAAAAACTCAATAGTATAAACTATAGCTAAATTGATTTTTTATTTTCTAAGTAATCTAGGATGAATTTTCTCTCGAAATTTCAACAACATAACCCTACTATGCCAAGTTATAAAATAATCCAAAAGCTATTAATCTAAGGGTTTATTAACACCCAAATTGAAAGCATTATTGAATACAGATTTATAGCAATAAATTAGAACAAGCATATGAAAACATTGAAAATTCTACAAATAAATTTACAGGGAGGTTTCTTCAAACCCTACCTCAATTCCAATGCTAGAACTGTAAAAAATGCCTATAGAATTCTAAAACACTCAATTATGTCAAATGAAAACTCAACCCTGCAGATCTGGATCAACAATGCAAGCCAAGCCGATTCTAAATCCAAAGCAATCCTCACCAAAAGCTCAAACACAAACACAAAGCTCAAGAAATCCAAAAATGCCAAAATTCTCCAAGAGCTCTCTCCACAAATCTCCAGCAACCTAATTGAAAACAAATGAATGCTAATTCCCCCTATTAGGGATTCAACTCCACCATTCATGCAAAACCCTAGATGACTCACAAAAGAACTCCTAATCAAACTCTCCCACTTTAGTTGAAAGAAAATACCAATTAATAATTAAAAATAAATCTAATTGTGCACAACTCAACATAGTCTCCTAAAGACAAGTTGTTACCTTTTTCAAACAAATTTCTTTCAAACTCAATAAAGCACATGTTAATAATAAAATCTATTATTAAATAATTTAATATTCCTAACATCATTAAATCATGCAATTTAATAATTTAACATCTAATGAACAATAATAATCCTATTTTCACATAATTAATTAATTAAAACCAAATATCCTAATATTTGATTTTTAATTAATTAATAATCATACAATAACATAGGGGATAAATTTAACATTATTTTCCAATTATAATATTAATTTCCCAAATGCTCAAATAATTATCTATAATTTAATTTCTTCAATTAAATCTTAGGAACATATTTAATCATTAAATTCAACTATGCACCTAACATTGATAATCACATAAAATAATCTATATAAACATAATTCAACTATAATCAATAAATTAATAATCACCCACATAACCACAAATCAACTAAAACCAAATGACATAAAACCAAACAAACACAAGAGAAGGGATCCTCAAACTCATGCCAACCAAATGAATTCGGGTAGGGAAGTCAAACCGACACTTGTCCAATCCTAGGACAATTTGGCTTAGGTTAGGGTTTGGGTCTGTGTATTATCTCCCCTCTTTACCATTGAGATGAATGTTTGTGGGCATGCTCACTCCTGCCAATTCAGGGAAGATGATGCCCTATACCTGCGAACCTGTCACCATAAGATGAAGCATGTACATACAATAATATAAAAGAAACAATGATAGGGTACAGTCGGTTGTGTGGATCTCGACTATGCGAGTAACTACGCCTTCGTCCTCTACCAAACAAACATGTCAAACAGATGCAAACACATGATAACCATACACATGCCAGTATGGGATCAGTACCATGAATCAATATAAAAACATAAACACAACATCAAATGATATCAACATCTAATCTATGCAATAACCTGATACACATTCAATGAACATAAATCCATAATTATCATTTATTAATCATAATAATCAATCACATCAAAAGTGACCTAAATGAATTTGGTCAAACACTGAAACATAAAGAATCCTAAAAGAGAACTACAAGCGGGGTACTATATGTCATATTTGGCAATGATGCTCCATGTCCTATGAAAGGTAAAAGATCTATTGTGTTAAATGAAAAGATGAAATGTAATGATGCATATTGGGTTAAAGGACTAAACTAAAATCTGTTGAGTATTGCACAACTGAACAATACTGACCACCAAATGGAATTTTAGAATAGAAAAGTTAAGATCTATGGTGCTGGTGGAGATCTACTTGGAACTGGAGGACAATCAAGAGGTAATTTATTTTATCTTGATATTGATGCAAATAGTTGCTTGTTCATCAAAATAGAAGATGTATGGTTATGGCATAAGAGACTATGTCATGTGAATTTTGATAACTTGATCAAAGTAAGTAAGAAGAGTAGAGTCAGAGGACTGCCAAGATTAAGAAAACCTAACAAAGCTATGTGTAAAGAATGTCAAATTGGTAAGATGACTAAGTCTAGTTTTTCCAGAAGATCTTACTTTACTAGTGGTATTTTGGAATTGGTTCACACTGACCTTTATGGTCCTATGAGAGTTAAAAGTTATTATGGAGATTGATACTTTATTTTGTTTGTTGATGATTATTCAACAATGATATATGTTATATTTATAAAAGAAAAATATGATGCATTTCAAATTTTTAAGTGGTATAAGGCAAGAGTTGAGAAGGAAATAGGTAAATGAATGAAGTGTTTGAGATCTGATAGAGGAGGTTAATTTATCTCTGATAAATTATGTCTTTTGTAATGAGCATGGAATTAAAAGACAAGTATCTGCCCTGAGGACTCCACAACAAAATGGGATAGCTGAGAGAAGGAATAGATCTATTATTAACTGTGCTAGAGCTTTATTGGTTGATAAAAAGGTTTCACAAACATTTTGGAGAGAAGCCATAAGCATTGTAGTTTACACTCTAAACTGAATATAGCTGAAGAAAGGAACCAACAACACACCCTATGAACTATGGTTTGGTCACACACCGAATGTAAGTTATTTCAAAACCTTTGGAAGTAGGTGTTACATATTGAAAGATACTAGCAATGGAAAGTTTGACTCTAAAGGAGATGAAGGAATATTTTTTGGTTATTCATCAAAGAGCAAAGAATATAAATGTTTGATTTGGGATTCTAACAAAATTGTTGAATGTGCAAATGTAAGAGTTGATGAATTTGAAGAAATGAATGAAGAGGATAGCAAAAAGGAACCTGAGAATTACATAAGATTTATTTATGTTCAGGAAGGTAATTTGGTTGACACAATCAAGTAGCTACAAGAATATACTAATTTACAAGATGAGCCTTTACCGAGAGATGAAACTATTGATGATCAATATGTTGAACCTGTATTAGCAAAAAATGTGAGGAGACACCACTCACCAAGTAGAATAATTGGAGACAAAAATGCAAGAGTCTTGACAAGAAGTAATTTGAAAGATAACACTTGTTTGATTTCTGAATTTGAGCCAAGATTAGTGAAGGGTGCACTAGAAAATGAAGATTGGATGAATGTTATGAAAGAAGAAATTGATCCAATTAAAAATAATAACACTTGGTCACTGGTACCGAGACCTAAGGACAAGAATGTGATTGGAACAAAATGGATTTTGAGAAATAAACTCAATGAGAAATGAGATGTGATTAGAAACAAAGCAAGATTAGTTTGCAAAGGGTATGCACAAGAAGAAGGTATTGATTATGGTGAAACTTTTGTACCTGTTGCTAGATTAGAAGGTGTAAGAATATCACTTGCATATGCTGCTTACAAAGGATTCAAAGTTTATCAAATGGATGTTAAGTCTACACTTCTGAATGAAATACTTGAAGAAGAAGTTTACATTGAACAACTTGATAGATTTATTGACAAAATCAATAAGGATGTGGTATGAAAAATGCATAAAGATTTATATGGATTGAAGTAGGGACCCCAAGCATGGTATGAAAGATTACACTCTTACTTAGTTAAGATTGGATTTGAAAGGACTAGTGATAACGATAATTTATGCTTGAAATGTGATAAGTTTGATGAAATTTTGATTGCTGAGTGTTAGGAATAATAGTCCATAATACAACTAAGAGGGGGGGGTGAATCAGTTGTATAGAAGATTATTAAACTTTAAACTTTAAGGAGTGGGAATATCAGATCTAATGAACACAATAGATAACACAATATTTTGGTCACGAGGAAACCCTGTTAAAGGTAAAAACCTCAATGGGAATTAGTACCCACAAATAATGTACTGAGAGTATAGTTATCCTTGTTACAAGATATAGCCTTGTTAGGAGCTTATTGAAACATTACAGTACACAGTTTTAGTTAGAGGACAGACCCTATTAGGAGTTAAGAAGAAAGGAAGGGCTCACTACCCAAAGAAGGTTAAGTCCACCTTCAGAACTCACTGTTCACAACACAAGTGTATATGAGGAAATACACAATCCTTATGAACTATTTTCCAGCAACTATCTTTGCTTGATCAATTCCAATGAAATCCACCAATAATCCTCTACTCTACATACAGCAGACACAAGCTCACAGCTTTCACAAACTCTCTATATCATCCTCTTCACATCCATATCTTTTCCAAAGAAAAGACCTTACATATATACCCTATTACAATTCTCATGAATAGGTCATCCCATAAGGCTTTACTAATTATAAACAATTACATAATCATTTCTAAGATACACATAGTATCTAGAACAAGTATACAATGATTACATTACAATAATTAAGGACCAACATCCTTAATTCAAGTTCACCATCCATCATACACACTACATCTTTGTAGTTGGGTTCCAAATAGATCACCTTCAGAACACACGCCACAGCTAACATCATCCTGCTTTCTATACCTTGCACAATTCATAGAACATTCTTCAATACTATGTATTTCATCTCTTAAGTTCATATACATTAGTTCTATATCGCCTGTAAGCTATACACAAAACTCAGAGACTAACTCTGTCATTTCTCACTATCACAGTCAGTGACTAGTCTTCACCAAAACATTTGTAACTCATCCAATATGAAACATTACATGATGTGATCTTGGATATAAGATCACAACACCCTCCTAAACTCTCATATGTCTTTGCACGTACTGAAACAATCATACAATGTCTGTACACTATGATTGCTAATCTATTTTCCTCTCAGAAATGTATGTTGACATCAGTGACAAAACATGAATGACAACAGTATTGATTCCTCATCAAAAACATCCAACAATATTCCTACATGCATCAGCAACATCCAACAATCTCCCCCTTTGGCATTGATGTCAACATATGGTAAAATCCATCAACCCAAAATACTGTAACCAATCATTACTCTCATAGTACAACTTCACATAGTGTCTCTCCCCAATCCATTCTTAGTATCTCCCCATACAGTAGGGATTTTCTCATAGTATCTCTCCCCCTTTGACAATAATGGAAAAGGGTGCCATAAGTCACCAACTATCTTCATACCAGGTGTTAAGTTACCCACATGTATTATGTAAGCCTTCAACAATCACTCCCCTGAGGAGTAGATCCACACATCAAGTCCAGAATAAGATAGAGCCCTGAATGCCTCTGGACCGATGCATTCCTACATTATTTAATTCTCACAAGGAGGGTCTTGCACCCCAAGCATACCTCTAAGATAATCAAAGGCATCTTTCAGCATTTGTTCCATCCAAAAAATCTAAGTGTAATAAATTGCAGCAGCAACATCCAATACTTCTAACAATTCTCCTCCATTAATACTCTTCATGTCATCAATTTTCCCTGCCCAATCATCATTATTATAATCATGAAGTTAAAATTTATCATTTCTACCATACCTTAAGCCATATTCTATTGATCCTTTCAGATATCTAAATTTCTTTTTCACAGCAGCTAGGTGTCTCTCTTTAGGTTCTGCCTAATATCTAGCCACAATTCCAATAGCATTAGCAATATCTGGTCTAGTGTGAGTCAGATATTGTAATCCACCAACCATTGATCTATACTTGGTCTAAAAAAAATACTGTATCATCATCATTGCCTCCAAAGATAATATCATCAACAAAAACTTATATTATCACAACTCCATCTTCACTAGTTCTTAAATACAAATTGTTGTCAGCATTACCTTTCCTAAATCCAAGCTGAAATAAGTATTTGTCTAACCTTTCATACCAAGCCCTTGGAGCTTGCTCCAACCCATACAGTTCCTTCTTCAACTTTCATACCATGTCTCCATCTTCACATTCAACCTCAACAATTTCTTCTTCATCTTCTGTAGCAGCAGCTTCCCTGACTTCTGTATTCTGATTATAATCATACATTCTCTCTTTTTCATTGATCCTCACATTATTGCTTTCAATCATCTTTCTCAATCTTAGATAAAAACATTTATAAGCCTTTATTTTAGTAGAATACCCAAGAAGGATTCCTTCATCACTTCTAGCATCAAATTTTCCTATTGCATCATCTCTTTTGATATAGCATTTACTACCAAATATTCTGAAATATTTCACAATAGGAGTATGAACAGACCATAGCTCATAAATAGTCTTACTTGTACCTTCTCTTATTTGAACTCTGTTTAATGTGTACACTGTTGTCCCAATAGCCTCTCTCCAATGCATATGAGATATGTTTCCTTCAATCAACATTGTTCTAGCAGCATCCAGTATAGTTCTTTTCCTTCGCTCTACTATCCCATTCCACTATGGAGTCCTAGGAGTAGATGTCTATCTATATATTCCATGATCTTCACAATATGAATTGAACTCTCTACCTTTATCTGATTTCAAACCTTTTATCTCTAAGCCTGATTCATTTTCTACTTCTTTCTTAAAACTATTTATACATCTCATCATTGTTATCATAAATAATATCATCAATAAATGTATAACATACCTTTCACCATAGTATGATCTTATCCTTGTAGGTTCACACAAGTATGAATGTATCAGATCCAACCTTCCTTTAGTTGTATATGTTTTACTTTTGTAATTGCTTCTATTCTTCTTTCCCATAACACACTTTCTACACATAGTGCTAGATGATTCTACAATTTTAGGTAGGTCTTCCACTACATTGGCCAAGCTTTCCTTCACAATATTATCAAAATTAACAAGAAAAAATCTTTTTTCCCATAACCAATAGTCATCTACCTTCACAAAAAACAAGAAGCTCCAGATGTATTTATCCCAAACACATTACCTCTTGATTTAGTACCGGTTGCAATCAAGTTTCCTATCTTACATTTCCCATCAATGAATTTCAGTTTATAACCTTTTTCCATCAGCTATCCAACACTCAAAAAGTCATGCTTAAGTCCATCAAAAAGTAGTACATTATCATTATTAGTCTCTCCATCAAAAACAATATATCCTACTCCTATAATATGTTTAGGAACACTGTCTCCAAATCTTACAATACTATCATCATACTTGTTTCTATAACCTCCAGTCATACTGTCTGTAACCCATTTAGATTTCTTATCCACATGTAACACTAAATATTTTTCCTCATATACTAGTTTATCATCTTTAATAGCAATAGATCCAATCTCCTCATAATCCAAATCATCATCATAAATACTTTCACTAGCATAATAACATTCCTCTTCTTCTGAATACTTAGATTTGTACATAGAAACACTTGCAAGACATCTAAATGCAAAGTGACCTCTCTTATTGCATGAAAAACATTTCAAAGGTAGCTTTCCTTTATATTTACCTATACCTCTATTTCCTCTTCCAGTGATCAGTGCAACAAGTTCATCCATCTTTCTTTCTTCTGCTAGTATATGTTCCCATTCATCAGCATACTCACCAAGCTCTTCTTTTGTGTTCTCATAACTGTCAATTTTTTCAAGATCAAGTTTCGAACTATCTTTCCTATAGAATGCCATCTTCCAAGATCACCTCAAGTGGTTAAGCTTTCTCTCTAAGGACCAATAGCTTTGATACCAATTGTTAGGAATAATATTCCACAGTACAACTAAGAGGGGGGGTGAATCAGTTGTATAGAAGATTATTAAACTTTAAACTTTAAGCGGGAGCAATATCAGATCCAATGAACACAATAGATAACACAATATTTTGGTCATGGGGAAACCCTGTTAAAGGTAAAAACCCTGGTGGGAATTAGCACCCACAAATAATGTACTGAGAGTATAGTTATCCTTTTTAGAAGATATAGCCCTATTAGGAGCTTATTGAAACATTACAGTACTCAGTCCTTGTTAGAGGATAGACCTTGTTAGGAGTCAAGAAGAAAGGGAGGGCTCACTACCAAAGACGGTTAAGTCCACCTTCAGAACTCAATGTTCACAACACAAGTGTATATGAGGAAATACACAATCCTTATGAACTATTTGCCAGCAACTGTCTTTGCTTGATCAGTTCCAATGAAATCCACTAATAATCCTCTGCTCTACATATAGCAAACACAAGCTCGTAGCTTTCACAAACTCTCTATATCATCCTCTTCACATCCATATATTTTCCAAAGAAAAGACCTTACATATATACCCTATTACAATTCTCATGAATAGGTCAGCCCATAAGGCTTTCCTAATTAAAAATAATTACATAAACCCTTGCTAAGATATGCATGGTATCTAGAAAAAGTATACAATGATTACATTACAACAATTAAGGACCCTTAATTCAAGTTTTTTATCCATCATACACGCTACATCTCTATAGTTGAATTCAAAATAGATCACCTTCAGAATACATGCCACAACTGACGTCATCCTATTTTTCATATCTTGCACAGTTCATAGAACATTCTTCAATACTCTATCTTTCATCTCTTAAGTTCACATACACTGGTTCCATATTGCCTGTAAGCTATACACAAAACTCAGAGACTAACTTTGTCATTTCTCACTGTCACAGTCAGCGACCAATCTTCACCAAAACATCTATAACTCATCCAATATGAAACATTACATGATGCAATCTTGGATATAAGATCACAACACCCTCTTGAACTCTCATCTATCTTCACACGTACTGAAACAACCATATAGTGTCCATACACTGTGATTACCAATCTATTTTCCTCTTAGAAACATATGATGACATTAGTGACAAAACACAAATGACAATAGTATTGATTCCACATCAACAACATCCAACAATATTCCTACATGCATCAGCAACATCCAACACTGAGATATTTATTGATGAAATTATATTTGGTGGTAATGAAATAATGTCTAAGTCATTTTCCAAGGAAATGAGAAAGGAATTTGAGATGTCTATGATAGGAGAGATTAAATTGTTTATTGGACTTCAAATTCAACAAGTAAAGGATGGGATCTACATAACTCAATCAAAGTATATCAAGGAGATCCTGAAAACATTCAATATGGAAAACTCAAAACTGATTGGAACACCGATGGCTACTGGTTGTAAATTGTCTAAGGAAGATGACACTAAGGAAGTGAATGAGACACTTTACTGATCTATTATTGGTAAACTATAATATGTTGTACATAATAGACCTAATATTGCACATTTAGTTGGCATTGTTGCAAGGTTTTCTGCAAACCCAAAGGAGACACATTTGTCTGCAGTTAAGAGGATGTTTAGATATCTGAAAGGGACTAAAGATTTCAATATTTTACACACAAGAGGAGGAGATTTTGATCTCAAGCCATATACTGATGTTGACTGGGCTGGAAATATTGATGGTAGAAAAAGCACTAGTGGTGGAGCTTTCTTTTTAGGAAAAAGACTAGTGACATGGTTAAGCAAGAAATAGATTTGTATTTCACAATCTACTATTGAAGATGAATATGTGACAACAGCTGTGAATTGTTCAAATATTATATGGATCAAACAACTACCAGAAGGTATGCATGAAGATATTACTAATTATATTATAATTTATTGTGATAATACCATTGCTATAAGAATAGAACCATATGATGCATTCAAAAACAAAGCATGTACCTATCAAGTATCACTACTTGAGAGAGCAAGTACAATATAAGCATGTGACATTGGAGTATGTGAATTCTAAAGAATAGATAGCTAACATATTTACAAAACCATTACCGAAGGATGCTTTTGAGTATCTCCGAGGTAAGTTAGGGGTTCTTCACCTATCTAATGTTCATTAATGAAATATGCATGTTGCATTAATTCAAGGACTCAATAGAATATATATCTTGTGAGTTGATGCTAGTGTTCACTCTTTAAGTGAAGCCTAAAGTTGTCAAAAAGGATGTTTATGACTATAATGGAAAATCTATACACTTGAGGTATGATCTGAGAACTTTATGTTTCTTTCAAATTGTTGTCAAAGAAGGAGAATATTATTGATGATTGTTTATCAAAAGATGAGTATAGTAGGGAGAGATGAATAGAGAAGATCAGCAGGGAGAGTTGAACAAGTCAATTGATGTAAGAAGGAGATGTTTACTAGAAGAGGGAGAATAGTATATCATGAGGAAGATGATTGACATGAATAAAAGGAGAATGTTGCTAATGGAATTAGAATGGAAAGTGTTTATAGATAAGGAAAAGACTACAAATAAAAGATCAAGAAAGGAGAAGTTGCTACAGATGAAAGATCAGGAAATGAGAAGTTACTACACATGAAAGATCATGAAAGGAGAAGTTACTACTCAGAGGGAGTACAAAATATGAATGATATTGAAGGATACCATCATCAATTGAACACTGAATTTGTTAGTGTTGCCATCAATGCCAAAGAGGGAGATTATTACTATAACGAATAGTAATGTTGAAGATTGATTATCTAATGTAGATGATGATGAAAACTGACCAAGATTAGAGGAATACATGATAGTAGAAAGGTTAGATCAATTATTGATGTCAAGCAATTGATTTCCAATTTATATTATGTTTTCATATCATTCGGTAATGATATAAGGTGAATGAGTTAAGGAGAAGAAGAAATTATAAGTTGAGAAGTTGAAGAACTTAATTGGACAATTGATATAGATCGGACAATGATTAGATTATGTTGATATAATTATTTTCTACCAAACATATGATTATGTTAAGTTGGTAAAGCTTGGTGATGAATATTTGACAATTCGGTAAGTGAAGTTATTTTGGCCACTGAGTAAAAAAGTCACTCGGTAAGGTAAATGTAAAATATAAGTGACTCGGTAAAGGAAAAAGAACCGAAGACATTGAACATCAAGGAAAGGTTTAGGCACCAAGCGATGTAACCAAAATTCAAATGAAAAACATTGAGTGAGGATCATATATTAAATAAGGATTGAATCAACATTTAATGATTAGCTATGATGAGTTGGATGATCATGATGATGAGGAAAGTTACTTACAAGAGATCTATGGATAGGAAATTCAAGGTGAAGATCTAAGGAAAGATCTAAGTGGCAAAAAGAGATGGAACAAGTTTATAGAAAAGTTAAAGTTCCTAGGTGAAAAGAAAACATGTTATCGAGATTCAATTTCAAGGTATAATGAATTGAATGGTCAAGATTGATTAAAGGAAAACATAATAGATGAGATTAATAGGAAAAATGTTTTCTATATAAAGGGTGATCTTGTATGGACAAATGGCTGGCAAACTAAATAGTTGAAGGGTTACTGACTATTACAGTGAAGAAGGAACAAAGAGATTCTAAGTGGGAAAGGAAGGATTTGATGAAGTGTTGATACCATTGGATAATGATGAATTGAAGTGAAGATTGAAGAGTGCACAAGGATCTGATTGAGAAAAGATAGTTGCAAATCTACAGTTCAATTTTATTACTGTTGCTTAGTAGCATTTGTAACAGAGAAATCTCTTGACAGAGTAGACCTAACAGTCTTACTATAAAATCTTTGAAAAGGTGACATTATAAAGAGTGTGTAAAGCCCTCTAACAAGGCCACTCCTAACAGGGTGAAGATCCTAATAGATCTAAGGTAAATCCCTTAACCAAGGCACACCTAATAGTGTGTATTGTAATATTTAACTAGATTGGCTCTTAACCGGGCGTACTTTAGAAGAGTATTTTCTTAGTGGGTAACGATTCCCATAGTGATTTTTCCCAAAGCTAGGTTTCCATGTTAAATATTGGTGTTACATGTTTTGAATGATTTATGTGAATGATTTAGTGGTTGTTATAGTTTATTTACTGATTTCAGTAAATAGTGAACTATGTTTCTACCGAGCTGCTACCGAGTTAATCAAAGAAAATTTATTAAGGTATTTGGGATTAGGGATTACTGGTTCATCCCCCCCTCTCTATAATCTAATAATCTGTAGGAAAATCCCTTAGTCAGGTAGCACCAAATAGTGCTTTTGTAAATCTTTAATCGAGTAAGATCCTCACAGGGCATATTCCATAAGAGTACAGATTTAGTGGGTACCTACTCCCACCATGGTTTTTCCCATTTGGGTTTCCATAGAAAATTTTGGTGTCTTCAATGTGTGACTATTATTTGTGGATGAATGCTTTGAAAGTTTCTATTCATGTTAGTTGATGTTGAATATTTTGTTGCATAAAATTTAAAGAGTTTTAAATCAAAGAATTTTCTAATTACTTATTCACCCTTCTCCTCTCAGTAATCAGTCTTGTATTAACACCCATTGTGCTAGCATCTAAAGTGGATGATATGAAGAATCTATTGTGAACCTTTTTCCAATGAGATTATCAATCTAAAGAGGTAGCAAACTCCCTCTTCCAAATTGCCTTATTAATTTTGGGAAGCCCAACTACCAAAATAATTAGAATCATGGAGGCTATAAGTTTAGCCAATCATAAGAAAATAACTAGCTGGTTATTATTCCTTCACCTCTACAAGTTGTTCTGCTTAGTCAAAATAGAGATCTGGTACTTGGCCAAAATAACCTAGCTAATGATACTCTAAACTCGTGGTGTTTCCCTTGTAATGAAGAATACAAACCATCCAATTGATCGCGAAGAAATTTGCAGTAGCTTATTATAGAGTAGAGAGATCAAGGCATTTTTACTAACCCTAGCGTGTATGCACCCCTAGACATGGAGACTACTATGCTTGTTGCACAAATGCAAGGCCTGTCCTTGGAAAGAGAGGTAGAGATTTCTCCTAATCATGCAATATTTTCATGGATGGAAGACAAGAAGGTGGTTCTTGCAAATATTTTCAACTTTAATGATGCTTCCACATCCACTTCCAAAGCATCACAAGTGTAGTTTGACTACAATCTTTCCTCTAAGAGGTAGAATACCAGTGAGTAGGTGGTTCATCAGCCTAAGCTTAGTTATAGAAAATTTATGCTTGAACCCAATGTGGTTTCTCCCTACCTAAAGAACAAAGAGATGACAACTCACAAATTTGGAGAGATAAAGTGAGCCATACTAGCTACCTCAAATGTGGTTGAGAAACAAAACAAGGCTCCTGCAAGTGTGTCCCTCTAGGGTATCCTTTCCATTCCATGATAGAAGACATTATTTCAAGAAGCACTATCTGGAAAGGAGAAGTGTCAACTTATTTTGGAAAGCACCCCAGTACAAGTAAAGGATAAAGGGTCATCAAGAAAATAGGTGGAGTTTATAAATCAGATGCATGCTCACACTTCTCTCATTAATCACAAAGTTTCTAACTCAAGTGCCAAGGTAGAGAAGCCTAAACCTACTTCCTTTTACCTAACCTTGATTTTCAATGGTAAATTTCTACACAATTCTATGATTGATAGTGGAGCCAGTACTTCCCAAACAAATAGCGAAGGCACAAAATCTTGAATATGACTCCCTAAATAGAGGAGTCATGTACCTTGATAGCAATAGAGTTCAAATCATAGGAGTCATCTAAAATATTTTGTCTTACCTTATACACTTTACCAAGTATAATTGTGCTACAAGAGGTGGTTTTGATAGTTATTCTTTCTACTTTGGGGCTTTGTCTCTCCCGTGACTTTACTACTAGAATAGGTGGGTATCCCTCCCTAGATTGGTCACACCTCATCCTGAGAAACAAGAATAGAGATAAGATTAAGATTATCTCTAAGCCTTTGCACGTCAATCATGTAGTATTTGAGATCTTGACTAATTCCAAGTCCCGGGAAGTGCAATTGAAAGAACTTATGGAAAATGAGGAAATCCTAGAGTTTGGGGCAATATGAGAAGCAATTATCTTGAATAATCATGCCAATTCTAGTCATTTATTAGATTACCATTCCAATAGTCTTGGTACCTATGTAATCTATGAGAAAGACCAAGTTATTCCTCAAGTGTATAAGGATGCTACAGATGAAGCCGAGGACAACAAGAACAAAAGTGTTGCTCTCTAGACATTGCACTTTGATGGTGGTAGGTGTAAGAAGGTTTCTGATGCAAGTGTTTGTTTGACCTCCCCTAATGGTGAGAGAACTCTAAGGTCCTTCTACTTTTAGTTCTCATATTCAAATAATGAAGCAAAGGATGAGAGACTCATCCATGGGATGAGTCTTGTAGAATGGATGGGTATTAAGCAATTGAGAGTGCTCAGATATTCTGAGTTGGTTGTTCACTAAGTGTGTAATATGGTTGTCGCTAAACATGTCTACACGTGTTCCTATTACCACAAAGTGTGGGATCTCATAGAAATATTTGATGTTGTCAACATTCTAGTCATTATCAAAAAGTTGAATACTTTTGTGAATAGCCTAGCCACTATTGGCTCCTATGTCAGTCATGTTTCTAATTTGTTGGAGAAAAATCATGCAACCTATGTAATTGTTAGGCTTGTCATACCAGATAATGATCAAAACTAGCAGGTTTTTGAGAGTGATGAGAAGATTGCCTCATTTATATAGCATTCTAGAGCATTCATAGATCAACTCCAGCTAAAAATAGTTGAATCCTATGTGAATCAAGTCATCTAGCTAAGAGGAAATAAACTTCGTAGAGAGATGATCACTCTAGAAAATATTTTTGATTGCGATGATGCTAGTACTAACAAAATGAAGTTCACGATGAATGAACATGACTATTGTGACCTAAAGGTTGGAGAAGGACAAGTATTAAAAGTTGGGAATGATGTTCCTCAACATCATCAGGATTGACTAATACAACTCTGGGACAAATATAAGGGTGTGATTGCCTGGTCATATGATGTTGTCAAAGGCTACAAACTGTCAGTCATCCAGTATACTATTGAGTTGTCAAAAAGAGCAAAGCTAGTTTGGCAGAAGCAAAGACCTGTGAATCCCAAGATTGAGTCTCTGATGGCCCAAGAGATGAAAAAGATTATCGATTATCACATCATCTATCCCATAAAGTGTAGTACTTGGGTATCTAATATGGTGTCCATCCATAAGAAGAATGGAGACATCTGCTTATGTGTGGATTTCCACAATCTAAAAAGAGGATCCTTAAATGACCATTATCCCCTGCCATCCATGGATGTGATACTGCACTCTGTTGCTAGATCAAAGATGTTTTCTCTTCTAGATGGGTTTTTGGGTTACAATTAGGTGCTAGTGAAGGAATAAGATCAACACAAAATGATGTTTACCACTAAGTGGGGAACATTTGCATATAGGAAGATGGCCTTTGGCCTGTCTAATGCTGACACAAATATTTAGCATGCAATGGATGTTGCATTCAAAGACCTCATCAATAAGATCATCTTGATCTATCTAGATGATCTCACTATGTTTTCAAAGTCTACTCAGGAGCACTTTAATCATATGGAACTTATTTTTTGAAAATGCCAAGATTTTAGCATTTCTTTGAATCTTAAGAAGTGTGTGTTCGGAGTTCCCGATGAGAAATTTCTTAGACATGTGGTTTCTAAAGATGTCATGTCTATTGATCTAGATCAAGTCAGATCAATCTGGGAATTGTCATTGCCTATGGACAAGAAAGGTGTGCAATCTTTTCTAGGAAAGATTAAATTGTTGTACTAAATTCATTAAATAATTTGTAGGACTGGTGAGACCTATCACCTTGATGCTCAAGAAGGATCTCCACTTCAAATGGACTCCAAAAGAAGGAGAATATTATAGGAAATAAAGGAGGCTATTACATCCACCCCTATTCTAGTAAACCCTAATTTATCAAGGGACTTTATTATATGCATCTATGCAAGCAATTTCAGCATTGCTATGGTTCTAGCACAAAAGGATAAAGAAGGTACATGTGAGCATCCTATTGCTTTTCTACTCCAGGTATCTTAAGGAGTATGAAATAAAATATAATTTTGTGGTGAAACAAACATTTGCAATAGTGAAGGGGTTGAATAAGTTTAGGCATTTCATCACTTCCAACAAGACAACCCTCTTTTTTGCCCACCCTAGTATCTTTGAAATTCATTATAGAAGGTGAGATTACTGAAAAGAGGGCCAACTAGATCACTACAATTATGGAGTATGATATTGATGTTCGACCTACCAAAGTAATTTGAGGTAAAGGATTGTGTGAGTACATTGCTCAAGAAGTGGCAACCTTAGGTGGGATAGCAAAAGTAGTCCTCATATAGAAAACTTGGACAAAGACATGTTGGGTAGAAGAAAGGACAAAGTTTATGCAGAGAAAAAGATACCCTTCTCAACTTCCCACTAACAAGAGAAGATATTATAGATTACAGAATGTCAACTTGTGTTTGGTTGATGACATATTATTCAAAAGAAACTTTGCTGGTGTTATTCTCCATTGTGTAGGGAAGCAAGGTGTAGAGAGATTCTTGAGTGAGTTTCATAGCGACATAGCAAGAGAACATTATTTAGCTCAAACTACCACTAGGAATATTACTTGCATAGGTTATTATTGGTCATCCTTGTTCAATGATACGCATGCTCTAGTCTATGGGTGCAGCAAATGTTAGTTTTATACCGGCTGATGGAAAAAATCAACTATGCCTCTGCATCCCATCATGGTGGATGAACCTTTTGCACTATGGGGCCTAGATTTTATTGGAATGATAAATCCAACATCAAGCGTTGAACATAAATGGATACTCATTTTCATTGATTACTTCACTAGATTGACAAAATTAAACCCCCTGAAAAATACAATAGATGGTGAGATACTAAACTTCTTAGAAGAGATAGTTTCCATTTTTGGTCTGTGAAAGTATATAATCTATAATAATGCCAAGGCATTCCTGGGTTCTCAACTTTCTAATTTTGTCCTCCGCCATGCTATCTACCTCAACACTTCATCTAACTACTATCCTCAAGGGAATGGCCTTGCAGAGTCCACCAATAAGAACCTAATCTATCTGATCAAAATGATAGGGGAAGAACATAAGTGGAAGTGGCATAAACATTTGCAGAACGCTTTGTGGCATGATTGAATCACACCAAAGAAGCTTCTGAAAGCCTTACCTTATGAACTAGTATATGGGAAATATGTTGTGTTCCCTATTTCTATGGATCAACCAATGCTACAATTTCTCAATGCTATCGAGATCAAGGAGAATTCCCCCATGGAGGTAAGACTAGAAGAATTGTTGGAATTTCAAGAGAAGTAGGAAAAAGCATTCGCCACTATGAGTACTAGATAGGGAGTGGTGAAGAAATAGTTCAATAAAAAGAGCTTTGATCTCGCATTCAAAAAGGAAGATTTAGTGCTAAAATATAATGAATGCCGAGCTAAACCTAGATAGCATGCCAAGTTGGATAGCCTTTGGGAAGGCCCTTTCCTCATCAACATATGCAAAAAATATAACACTTTTGAGCTTGAAAACATGAATGGTGAGCCTCTCAGGATCCCAATTAATGGGATCCATCTCAAGCATTTCAATTGATTCTGCGAAGCTTTTTTGTAAATACTGTAAATATGGTGTGTTTGTTTCAATTATGTTCAATAAGTTTGAAGGATGTTCATCTTTAGCAATTGTTAGCTTTTCAAAAGGTCCCTATGCTTTTTAAATTGGCTAAGGAAAAATATCAAGGGAGGCTTTTAGAAATTTCAGATGATGACATTTGTCAATAGGATATCTCCTCTATATTTCTCTATTGAAGGCCACATGTTCGATCATGTCAAGCCACTTAGGTAATTTCATGCTTATTTTACTTATCTTTTAATGGTGTATCTATAAGTTGGTGCACAAGTTCCTAGAAAGGTTTATTGTATGATGAAGGTGAGACAAAAGAAAGGGTGTGAGATTTTAGATGGAAAGCTAGTAGTATTGTTTACATTAAGAAGTATTAATTCACATGAGTGAATGTTAATGGCATTAACCACTGAAGCAAGTGTATAATGCATTGTGAAAAGACCCTCAATGTTTCTATAAGTATCAAAGCTTTATAATAAATGTGCATTATGAGAATAGCTTGTTGTAGAAGATACCCACATAGAATTTGATTTTTTTCTCAAAAAGCTCAGAAAGCCCAAAAAATCAAAAACATAAAAAGCACAAAAAAATAATAATCATGGCTATAGAGATGGGGGAACCAAGTAGCATAGTAAAGGTCCTAGAGTCTGCAAAGTTTGTTGAGGTTTTTGAAGATGTATCTTTTGTTTCCCATGCCATGCCTCCAAAGTTGTTTTTTGCAAAAACCAAATCAAAGGAAAAAGGAATAACCAAAAATCCAGTGGCCTTAGTTGATATCTATAAAGATGTCTTCGAACCTGAATAGCGTGAGCAACCCAAAACTCTCAGGGAAGTCGCATGTGCATAGATGGTTGCCAGTAAGAAAAAGCTACATAAATTATCTCACATATCTAGGTTATAGAAAAGTGGTCTTCCATAGTATATGGTGATTAGGGTTCCACATTGCCTAGAATTTATCCATATGTGTGCATAGTGTTTTGATGCAAGTCTCAGCATTATTAAGGACATGAAGTTAAATGTACTAATCAATGTGGATGATATTAGGGAAATGTTATGCATCCCTTTGCTTTCAGGGGCTGCATAAAAGTTTGATAAAGAAGGTCTTGAAGCCTACTAGAGAAAAAAACAATATGCTTTGATCTTTTATAATTCGGTGATGGGTAAAGACATATGAAATAGGGAACTATCAAAGTTTCTCTTGTTTATCAAGAATTTGGTCAATAAAGATTTGCAATATGTTTGCTCCATGCTAGTTTTTGTTTTCAGTTTCAACCATGACTTGATATACACCCTTTTTCAAATGGGTAAGCTCTTCAAGCTCTACAAGAAAAAGGAGTTTTTCTAATATGACTCTGCTAAGGTCTTGGCTAAAGAAATTCACTCACAGCTTGCAAATTTTTTACAACTGTTTATGTTCAAGTATTCATCATACCTTGTGCACATTTTTTATATCAGAATGCCATCTTTTTTGGTCAATTCATGAACCTAGCAACTCATAATCAATGAGGAGAGAGGTTTCCAATAACAGTGTGGACTCTAGCTTTGTTAGCCACATATAATTTGTATACCTTCTCTCATTCCTTCTTAGTCCCATCAGTTCAAGATCTTTTGGGACTAGAGACTATCTCACATTTCAATACAAAGCATCTTAACTAGATGGCCGCATGTAACCCTCACTATGAGTGGTTTTTAGGGAGATATTTTTCTTTGGTTCGAGTCCATGGCTTTACAAATGAGTCTTTTTGTATGTCTTTCTGTGTCAAATCACACCTTGCCTTTAGAAATTTTGAGGTAGTTGGTTATTGTGGAGCATCGCATAGGAGCAATGAAGCATGATACTGCTATCATGTCCAATAGGAAAACCCTAGGACCTTTCATATTGGAGAGAAGGTTAGATGCAAAATGGGTGCTTACATCTAAACTTCTCCAGATTGAGCTCATATTAATTGATGACAAGTAAAATTTTGACAACAATGGCCGCCTCTCAAAGAGGAAGAACTCCATTAAGCATGTACCTCATGAGTACTGGAACAAGTGCATGATCCCCATAGTAGAGGATCTAAATCTATACAATGATCTTATCCAGGTTCCTAGAGTTGATCATGCTCCATGGCATAATTTTTATAAGGTCATTGGTATAGCAGACCCTTCTAAGAAAATAACAGATAACCTTCTAAGGAAGATGGAGGATGACTCATGGCTAAAGGAGAAGAGATTAACCTTTTGGATCTACAGCCAGGATGTTGTGCAGCTACACACAAGTATAGGAAATTGTTCCAGTAATGATAAATTTGAAGAAATATGGTAAAAATTCAGTAGTGATGATCTTTTTGAGCCAGATTGTGTCCTCCTCTGAGGGTGGAACTGATGACATTGAAATTATCTTTGTTCAAGAAGTGCATGTGAAGGATCCTCTATCCATAGGGTTTTCAAGTTCTCACAAGGTATCTAAAAGGCCTTGCACACATGTAGGAAGGAAGAGAAATGATGACACTTCCACCTCTCAGTAAGCCCCACCTCCAAAGAGACAAAATACAACAAGAGGCTTAGGGAGCGCTCAAGGAACAAACCCTGCTACCACCATACCTACCATGGAAATGGTTCAAGTAATTTTTTCTCTCCCTCTTCTTACTACTCAGTCTCTCACTTCTTTTGTTTCTCTTATTTCTCAACCACTTGTCATTTCTATAATTTATCCCGTAATTGTGCCATATGCTCTCCTCTCCACCACTATTATACAAAGTACATCAGTGAGTGTGGTTGTAATTATCTTATCTAGCATGGTAGTGATTACACCCATTTCATCCCTTTCCTTTTCTACAAATATATTTCCAATGGCTTTAGTAACCAAAGCATTAACATTCAATACCACTCCTCCTTTGGTGTCTATCAATGTAGTTGCTACCACCACACTACCGTTCCATACCCTGCAAGGCATTCCTCCTTTCTCCCTTGCTACCATGTCCCTATCACTACAAACCCAATATCTTGTCTATATTTCATACACACTTCCATCTAGAGTTCCCTTCGCAAAACTCATCCCATCATACGCGGACTTGCAACAACATGTCAGTTCTGCTAGGCTTGATAGATCTCAATGGGCACAAAAGTGGAAGGTGAAGGATGCACTGAAACTAGTCAAGCCCAACATCTAGACATTCTATAATTATGAGAAAAAATACCTATTTTTTGCATCTTTAAAGCCAAAAGTGATAAATCCAACAGGTGAAATGATGCTAGATGATTTTGTAGTTCAGGGCATAGGGATAAATTTGAGTTATGTGTAGAGCTAGAGAAGGTGAAGGAAACAAATGATCACCTCTCACTTAGGGATAAGTATTTGAAAAATGAAATTGCACAGATCCAAGCATCCTTGCAACAAGAGAGGATAGAAAAAGGTGTACTATAATTATAAGTACAAGGCATGAAAACCTAGTTGTAAAAGGAGCACGAGGCAACGAATGAGTATCTCAAGAAGATACAAGAGAAAGATGATGAGCTCTCTCTACTACAGGTAGGTGTCCCTAACACAACACCACTTAAGGATCATTTGAAGGTAGTTTCAACATAGAATAAGCATCTTGTACAAGAACTAAGTAATTCCTAGGTCCTTCTCACACAGGAACATAGCATAAAAGAAAGAAAGCTTAAGAGCTTGAATGATAAGCTATATGAGGTAGAGGAGAAGAAGTGGAAGTTAGAGACAGTTCTAGTCAAAGGGAAGAATGAGTTAGCTCTAAGCTACAAGTGCATATAGGAGCAGAGCATAGAAGTGGCCACTTTGCAACAAAAATTGGGCAGTGTAGAGTAAAAGGAGAAAGAACTGGCAGATAAGCTAGGTCTAGTGGAAGTTGAAAATAAGCTACTATATGAGGACCTGCACACACTTCCTCCACCCTCTGTAGATATTTTTCCCATTTTTGAGAATATTCTTTCTGCCAAATGAGCAAAGGTTAAGTAATTTGATTATTCTTTCAAACCTACCTTTTGATTATTAAAGGAGGCCCATTCTTTATGTGCTGAGGTCAAGCCCATCATCGCCCAATTTTCCAATTTTGTGGAGCATAAAATTCTAATTGCACAATAATTTGCGAATTGATTATACATTGTGTCAGATCAAGACATTGCTAGAGCTAGGTTTGTAGATAGCAAGGAGGCAATGGGAACACACTAATGCGATCATCAACTACCACAAGGCCACCCTCTAGACTCAATTTGCATTGTCTAATCTAGAGTCCATGGTTGTGAAGGAAAAGGGGCAATTCAAAGAGTTTGAGAAATATGGCTTTACATCCCCCATTAAAGCAGATGAGTTTTTAATGCATCCTGATGAGTTGCTCACCCCAATTGATCAAAATTTTAGCCATACAACTCTCCTAGTTATCCAAGTGACTCCGGAGGTTGATTAATTTGAGAAATTTCATCATCCACTTGTCCTACTTCAATTTTTGTTGGAGATAGATTTCAAGGACCTTAGCTCCATGTCTTTGGAAGACTTGATCGAGCTAGACCAAAAGTACCAATGCTTGAGGATCTAGGTACTACCTTTTGATAGTGGTTTTCTCCCCTTGTAGGTCACTATTGATAAGCTACTTGGAGTGAGTAGTTAAGGTATGAGTCAACAGAACTAGAGTTTTGAAAAGTTATCATCCCGCAGGTAGGATTCTCCCTAGAGTTGCCATAACTATGAATGATTTTTCACCTTTTCCGTGAAGGAGTGCTTTTTCCTTTGCTTTATGTTCCCCTTTGCGGTATTTTATTTGAAAGAGAAACAAGTGTTTGCCATCTGTCAGCACATGTAATGCCCTTCCCATAGATTACTTTTCTATTTTATTTGCCAAACTCCTTTAGGCCATTTTCATGTGTATGCTATTTATTTCAGGGATATTTGAGGTTTATGAATGTATGACTTTTTATTGAATAATCATGAATTAGATGCTTTTGAATTATTTTCATGTTGATTAAATGCAAATGATGATGTTATTTATATGTGATGGTATTTTCATTTTGATGATTCATATGTTAGGATATCATGAATGCTTATGATTTTATTGACCCCATACTTGCATGTGTATGGTCGATGTGTATGTTTTATATTTTTGTTTGGCGTACTTGATGTGGTTGAGGGACATAGTCATAGTTATTTTCTTGCGAGATTCACACGATTGACCAATCACCATTAGTACTTGTTTATATTTATACATGTATGTACATGCTTGTCTTTTATGCAGGTTTGCAAGTACCGAGCATCGACTTCCCTGAATTGCTAGGATGAGCATGCCCTATCACAAAATATCAATGGTAAGAGAGGGGAGATAACATACAAATCCAAATCCCAACCCCAGCCATTAATTATCCTAAATATTGGGCAAATATTCGTTTCTACCCATCTGAATTCATCAAGTAACGTGAATTCGTGAGCCCTTCCTTGGTGCCTATTTGATATAGAGTTAGTCATTTTTTGAGTTTTGGGGAGTCAAGTGGATTTACTTGTGTGAATTATTTGATTTAATTAATTAAGTTAGGAGTAATTTTGAGATTAAAATATTTATATTTTATGTATGTGGAAATATTAGATATAGAGTATATTTAATTATTAAGGGTAATTAGATACATTTGTTAATTAAATGATTAAACTAAAAGATTTAAATTTGGAATTAAAGGGTCTAATTAATTATTAGATCCTATTATAAATTAAAGGGCATAGTTGATTTATTTAATATTTAATTTTTTAGTTTGCATATATATGCAATTTAAGTTGTACGTTTGGTTTAAGTGAAATTGAAATTCTTATTAAAGTTAAAAGTTGAGTTAGAGTTTTATTTAAAAAGTGCATTATTTATTATTAAGTTATTTTATCATGCAACTAGGTAGAGAGAGAGAGAGTTGAGTTTTTCTTTAGGGTTTGCATGTTTTAAAAACCCTAGGAGGGATAGGTTTTCTTTATGTAGGAATTTTGGGTATTATTTTCATTACGTCTATTAGGTTTTGGAGGAGTTCTAGAAGAATTGGAAGATTTTTTGGGGGAAAGTTTGTTTTGGTGGGCATTATTTTGGTGATTGTTTGAAGGCTTAGATTTTGAAGGTTAGTTTAGATCTTTCTTGGCTTCAGATTTTTAGATGTTGGTTGAGGTATTGTTTGAAACCCTCATTTTTCTGTAGTTTCTTCTTTTGAAAAGATTTTATACTTCGTGTCTAAGATTGTATGTGATTGACTTGAAATTGGCTTGTGTTTTAATGTTGGGTTTGTTAGATTAAATTGATGTTAGATTAATTTGGTATTTCGTTTTGGGTGTTTTGAAAACCCTAGAATAAATCTTAGGAAAATTAATATTCTTTTTTTCTTGATATGTTACAAAAAGATTGAATTATTGCATATAAAATTGAAAATCAATAGATGTTAGTTTTGTCAAAACCCTAGTCTCCTTCTTAGAAAATCAGTTTTAAAAAAATATGTATGTTTATATGTGTTGCATGTCTATAATGCATGAAGGTTTAATTTTTTGAAACTATTGTTTTTTTAAAAAGAATGGTTTAATTCGTTGTTCTATCAAAGGGATTTTCTAGTGATTTTTTTTTATCTTTAAAAAAGAATTTTATTTTTAAAGGAATTTATAAAAAAAAATTAACCCCACCCCCCGGCGGCCAAAAGCTACTGCACAAGTTGACTGCCATAGAAGTCGTGACTATTGCCACAACAACAACAACTGTTGTTGTGTAGCAGTGAGCTGCCTACAACAGTAACTATTGCCACGATAGTAGCGTTTCCATAAGCACAACCATTGTTGCCATGATAGCAGTGTTGTTGTATGGCAGCAGGGAGGGGGTGGGCCAGTCCCGCCCTTGCGTGTGTGATGTTTTTTTTTTAAATAAATATTTTTTTTAATAGAATTATATTTATTATTTATTTCAAAATTCAATTAAATTTAATATTATTAAATTATTAAATTTGTTTATTTTTATTATTTGTAATTTATTTATTATTTAAAATGTATTTATTAATTATTTTTATAGGTTGATTTGTTTATTATTAAAAATGGATAATATTTGTTCAGTTTTAATTTATATTTAAAATAAGCTATTTTAGTTTTTATGTTCTTTTTAATTGATATTAGATAATTGAATATAGTTGAAAATTCTTGATAGTAAAATATAATTAAATTTATATATTCATTAATTGATTTAATTGGGTATAATTGAGATATATTTGTTTAGTGTGATGGTGATTTTATTGTCATTACTTGATTTAATAAATTATGTGTGTGGTATGTTAGGGGTAATATTCTTTTAGAGCAATATAGGAGTAATTAATTTTATATTTTTCTAGATACGTGATCTATATGTTTAGAATGGTTGGTTGTAATAGGTTTGTGAGTAGTCTTTTGATCTTCTTTTCGACCTTGTTTCTAAGTGGAATTTATTTGCATGTTGATTTTCTTGGAGAGTACTTTTGAGATGTTATGGTTATTTAGGAGTCGATGTGTCCCTTTAAACCTAAATGAAATAATTTGATCAACATGCTTATTTGGATCCTATGTGGTTAATTATTGATTGTGAGCCTAGGGGAGGTTAAATAGATGCATTTTAGGGGAGTGGCTTACAATAGGGGTCTACAGCCCAAAGAAGCCAGTACTAGGGTAACCTATCATAAGTTGTTTAATAAGTGATAACCTAATAATAAAACTTGGGGACAACATTAAATACAAGATTGATCATTGATTCCTCACCCATGCCTTGAGTGCTTGTATAGGCTAAGGATGAGAATGGGATGATACCTAGAGAGTAGGTATGATTAGAATTCCTTGTCTTCATGAGAGGGTATTCTGGTTCCGCACGGGTCATGTTGAGGGTCTGGGATCTAGAGTGGCCAGTCTAGGGTAACTCAACCTGATAGACTCTTGAGGGTCTCGGGTCTAGAGAGACCAGTCCAGGGTAACTCAAGTTGTTGTGTATGTGATGACACTCCCATGGTATGTAGCCTAAGTCTCCTCTATAGTTTCTGCATTTTCCTCTGATGGTGTATCTTTTTTGTCTCATTATTACCTGGTGGTCTATTTTGGTTTATTTGGTGATTGTATATGTGTTCGATATTATGGTATTTGGTATTTTGGAACGTTTTGGTTATTTGATGTTTATTTATCTTTAGTTGGTGGTACCTTTGAGTTAGAAAGCCTTCAGGACCCTTTCTTATTTATCTTTGATTGAATTTGTTATTCGAGTGGGGTTTGTTTTTATCTCCTCAGCATGATGGGAGTGGACCTTTGGTTCCATGAGGTCAGGTGGTAGTGTTTTCTTTTACCATTTGAGATTTTGACATTCCTGTAGTGGTGTTGGAGGATGCTTGTTGTTGTTACCTTCTTCTTATTCTTCATTGGAGGCTTGTTCATTCCTATCTTTTGATGTTCATGATTATATCTTGTATCAATGCTTCAAAGTTGCAGATATTGTATTATATTTTTGTGACATACCGTACGACTTGTACAGAGGATGTCGTAACATTATGTATACCTTATGGTATTGGATGTACTTGTTATTTATATGAGTTAATTATAATTATTCTTAATCTAAATATTTATTTTATTATATGTAATTCTACGTCATAGGACCCTCTAGGATTGTTAACTATAATTGAGTTGTGCATATGTACTTGTTTGTATCTCATGGTTGTATTACTTCCGCATTGTTATCATCATTGTTTGTAAACACTTAAGAAAAAAATTATTATGTAAACTTAGTAACATGTATTAGGTTAAATTCTCCTAGGTTCCCTGACGGGGCATTACACATGGTATCAGAGCCCGAGTTTCTACACTGGGAACTCTAGGAAGTTGTGTGCCCATTAGATGTCTAAACTATCAAAACTTGAAAATAAACTGAGACATACAACACTATATATTTAAAACTATTATGACTATGCATCATGTGTTTATTCTTCTTGATTTTTTTTTGTGATATTATTATTCTATTTGGATGTTGTAGGAAAGATGATTACCAAGACTAGATATGTTGGTAGATGTCATAGTGTAGACCATGGTAGAGGACATGGAAGGGGTAGGCTTCATAGCTCTCCTCTGAGTCATAGAGCTGAGAGTGCGCATGAGGATAGTGGTGAGAAGCATGGTGATTCCAGAGAACCTAATACTAGGCAGATACTTCAAGCTATTTTGGAGGGTCTACCTATCCATAATAGGGCTGAGAGAGAGGAATCAAATCATTCTGGGAATGAGGAGAGACAAAGATCCAGGAGTCCTTGAGGAAGGAAACTATAATTGGTTAGGAGACCACTAAGGATAGCCAGATGAGAGACCTCCTTAGATCATGACCTCCTCCCTTTAATTGTTTGGGTACCAGTTTTGAGGTAGAGACATGGCTTATTAGATTGGATTGTTGCTTTTATATGCAAAAATTTGATACAAATGTCAAGGCGAGGTGTGCCATCATGCACCTCGAAGGTTTTGTAACTACTTGGTGGAAGATTCCAGAGACAAAGTTAGAACTTAGCATGGATACTGTCAGTTGGGAGTTATTTCTTGAGAACTTCTGAGAGTGATTTTTATCTGAATAGTGGCAAGAACAATGTGTAGATGAGTTCCACAATCTGCGATAGTTGACTATGAGTGTTCAGGAGTATGAGAATCATTTCTTCAAGCTCAATCCATATGCAGGTTTTAGTGATAAGTCACCACTGATGGTGCAACATTTCATTAGGGGACTTAATAGTCATAATGTTGGGGGTGTTACGGTTTTCAAACCTAAAAATTTTAGGGACATGGTTATTAAGGCTATATTGATTGAGGGGAACTTGGCTAAAGGTCATGGTGGGAAGGTTGGTATTTAGTCTGCGGGTCCTTCTGGACCTAAGGGAAATCAATCTCAGGGTGCAGAAAACTCTAATAATCCTTCTACCTTTTCGAAAGGGAATCAGAATTAGCAAAACAAGAAGTTCTTCCATGGTAATAGTGGTGGTTCTCAATCACAAAACTATCACAACTAACAGCATAGTATGCGTAATTAGAATGATTAGCCAACTCAGAGTTCATATCAGGATTTTAGTGGAGGTAGTTTCCAACAGCCTAGTGCACCTTCAGCTGGGAGAGGTGGTAGTAGAGGTGGTTATTATTCTTGTGGGCAACATAGCCACATTGTGTTAGATATTGCTAATGCATGGGGAGGTGATTGAGACATTTAATATGTTTAATCACTACGTTACTAAATGGGCACTCATATTGTTGTCATTTGTGTTTTGTCACTGATGTCAACATATGTTTCTGTGAGGGAATTAGATTGGTAATCACAATGTACAGATGTTTTAGATGCTATGAAGACATATGAGAGTTTAGGAGGATGTTGTGATCTTATATCCATGATCGCATCATGTAATGTTTCATATTAGATGAGTTACAAATATTTTGGTGAAGACTGGTCACTGACTCTGACAATGAGAAATGACAGATTTAGTCTCTGAGTTTTGTGTATAGCTTTCTGGTGATGCGGAATCAGTGCATGCGAACTTCAAAGATGAAAGATAGAGTATTGAGCCTAAATGTTGTATGAACTATGCAAGGTACAGAATGCAAGATGATGTCAGCTATGGTGTGCACTCTGGAAGGTGATCTATTTGGAAGTCGGCTACAGAGATGTAGCGTGTATGATGGATGGTGAACTTGAATTAAGGATGTCGGTCCTTAATTGTTATAATGTAATTATTATAGACTTGTCCTAGATACTGTGTGTATCTTAGCAAGGGTTTATGTAAATTGTTTGTATTAGGAAAGCCTTATGGGCCGACCTGTTTATAAGAATTTTAATAAGGTATAAATGAAAGGTCTTTTCTCTAGAAAAGAGACATGTGTGAAAGTATGATATAGAAAGGTTGTGAAAGTTGTGAGCTTATGTCTGATGTATGTAGAGTAGAGGTTTATTGGTGGACTTCATTGGAACTGATCAAGCAAAGATAGTTGCTACCGAATAGTTCAAAAGATTGTGTATTTCTTCATATACACTTGTGTTGTGAACAGTGAGTTCTAAAGGTGGACTTAACCTTCTTTGGGTAGTGAGCCCTCCCTTTTGTTCTTGACTCCTAACAGGGTCTTTCCTCTAATAAGGACTATGTACTATAATTTTCAATAAGCTCCTAATAGGGCTATATCTTTTAACAAGGATAACTATACTCTTAGTACATCATTTGTGGGTGCTAATTCCCACCGAGGTTTTTACCTTTAACAGGGTTTCCCCAAGACCAAAATATTGTGTTATTGTGTTGGCATTCATTCTATTCATTAGATCTGATATTGTGGTGCTTAAAGTTTAAAGTTTAATAATATGTTATACAACTGATTCACCCCCCCTCTCAGTTGTATTGTGGATTGTTATTCCTAACACATTGTTGTCAATTGTCCTAATCGATCGACACAATTTTTAGGACAAAGGCCTACGACTTTTGAGCCTACATTTGGGGATGTTGGTAGGTCCCACAAGGTGTTCACAATCGAGAATGATCCATAGAGTTTATTCCATGGAGCAAGAAAAGGGTCCAATGGGACATGCATGTTGAGTCTTTTACGACTTAGTAGGGTGCATCAAGATTTTGAGATTTATATCTCTATTTTGTTGTAGGCTTCCAGGAATAAGCCTAATTTTTAGGGGAGGTGGATGTAATACCCCTCCCATAGTTTTCTTTTCAATTTTATTGCCAAACTCTTTAGGCCATTTTCATATGTGTGTTATTTATTTTAGAGATATTTGAGGTTTATGAATGTATGACTTTTTATTGAATAATCATGAATTAGATGCTTTTGAATTATTTTCATGTTGATTAAATGAAAATGATGATGTTATTTATATGTGATGGTATTTTCATTTTGATGATTCATATGTTAGGATATCATGAATGCTTATGATTTTACTGACCTCATACTTGCATGTGTATGGTCAATGTGTATGTTTTATATTTCTATTTGACATGGTTGATGTGGTTGAGGGACGAAGTCATAGTTACTTGCTTGCAAGATCCACACGATCAGTCAATCCCCGCCATTGCTTGTTTATATTTATACATGTATGTGCATGCTTATCTTTTATCTAGGTTTACAGGTATCAGGCATCGACTTCCCTAAGTTGCCAGGATGAGCGTGCCCTATTGCAAAATCTCAATGGTAAGAGAGTGGAGATACCATACAAATCCAAATCCCAACCCTATCCATTAATTGTCCTAAATATTGGGCAAGTTTCTGTTTCAACCCATCTGAATTTGTCAAGTGACGTAAATTCGTGAGCCCTTCCTTGGTGCCTATTTGATATAAAGTTAGTCATTTTTCAAGTTTTGGGGAGTCAAGTGGATTTACTTGTGTGAATTATTTGATTTAATTAATTAAGTTAGGAGTAATTCTGAGATTAAAATATTTATATTTATGTATGTGGAAATATTAGACATAGAGTATATTTAATTATTAAGGGTAATTAGATACCTTTGTTAATTAAATGATTAAATTAAAATATTTAAACTTGGAATTAAAGGGTTTAATTAATTATTAGATCCTATTATAAATTAAAGGGCATAGTTGATTTATTCAATATTTGATTTATTAGTTTACATAGTTAACTATGTGCTAACAGTATTTATTGTTTAATTAAATAATTATATGCAATTTAAGTTGCACATTTGGTTTAAGTGGAATTGAAATTATAATTAAAGTTAAAAGTTGAGTTAGAGTTTTATTTTAAAAGTGCATTATTTATTATTAAGTTATTTTATCATGCAAGTAGGTAGAGATAGAGAATTGAGTTTTGCTTTAGGGTTTGCATGTTGTATAAACCCTAAGAGGGATAAATTTTCTTTATGTAGGGATTTTGGGTATTATTTTCATTACGTCTATCAGGTTTTGAAGGAGCTCTAGAAGAATTGGAAGATTTTTTTGGGGAAAGCTTGTTTTGGTGGGCATTATTTTGGTGATTGTTTGAAGGCTTGGATTTTGAAGGTTGGTTTGGATCTTTCTTGGCTTTAGATTTTCAAACATTGGTTGAGGTAGGGTTTGAAACCCTCATTTTTTTGCAGTTTCTTATTTTTAAAAGGTTGTATACTTCATGTCTGAGATTGTATGTGATTGATTTAAAATTGGCTTATGTTTCAATGTTGGGTTTATTAGATTAAATTGATGTTAGATTGATCTGGTATTTCATTTTAGGTGTTTTGAAAACCCTAGAATAAATCTTAGGAAAATTAATATTCTTTTTTGCTTGATATGTCGCAAAAAGATTGAATTAGGAATTGCATGTAAAATTGAAAATCAATATATGTTAGTTTTGTCAAAACCCTAGTCTCATTTTGAGAAAATTAGCTTTAAAAAAATATGTATGTTTATATGTGGTGCATGCCTATAATGCATGAAGGTTTAATTTTTTGAATCTATTCTTTTAAAAAAAGAATGGCTTAATTGGTTGTTCTATCAAAAGGATTTTCTAGTGAATTTTCTTATTTTTAAAAAGATTTTTTTTAAAGGAATTTATAAAAATTAATTAATTTAATTTTTTTTAAATAATATTTAAAGGGGGGACGGGGACACCATCCCCCACCCCTGATGACCAAAAGCTATCACAGCAGCCGACTATCGTAACAGTCGTGACTGCTGCCATGACAACAACAACTATTGTCGTGCAACAGTGGGCTGCCTACGACAGTTACTGCTGCCACGGTAGGAACGTTGTCATAGGGATAACCATTGTTGCCATGACAACAGGGAGGGGGTGGGCCAGTCCCCCCCCCCCCCCGCCCCTTGCGTGTGATGTTTTTTTTAAGTAATTTTTTTTAATAAAGTTATATTTATTATATTATTTTAAAATTCAATTAAATTTAATATTATTTAATTTGTTTATTTTTGTTATTTGTAATTTATTTATTATTTAAAATGTATTTATTAATTATTTTTATAGGTTGATTTTTTTATTATTAAAAATGGATAATATTTATTGAGTTTTAATTTATATTTAAAATAAGCTATTTTATTTTGTATGTTCTTTTTAATTGATATTTGATAATTGAATATAGTTGAGAATTCTTGATAGTAAATTATAATTAAATTTATATCTTCATTAACTAATTTAATTGGGTATAATTGAGATATATTTGTTTAGTGTGATGGTGATTTTATTGGCATTACTTGATTTAATAAATTATGTGCTTGGTATGTTAGGGGTAATATTATTTTAGGGAAATATAGGAGTAATTCATTTTATATTTTTTTATACGTGATCTATATGTTTAGAATGGTTGGTTGTAATAGGTTTGTGAGTAGTATTTTGATCTTCTTTCTGACCTTGTTTCTTAGTGGAATTTATTTTCATGTTGATTTTCTTGGAGAGTACGTTTGAGATGTTATGGTTATTTGAGAGTCGATGTGTTCCTTTAAACCTCAATAAAATAATTTGATCAACATACTTTTCTAGATCCTATGTGCTTATTTATTGATTATGAGTCTATGGAAGGATAAATAGGGGCATTTTAGGGGAGTGGCTTACCATAGGGGTATGGGGCCTGAAGAGGCCAGTACCAGGGTAACCTATCATAAGTTGTTTAATAAGTGATAACCTAATAATTAAACTTGGGGACAACATTAAATACAAGATTGATCATTGATGCCTCACCCATGCATTAAGTTCTTATATAGGCTAAGGATGGGAATGGGATGATACCTAGAGAGTAGGTATGATTAGAATTCCTCGTCTTCATGAGAGGGTATTATGGTTCCACATGGCTCATGTTGAGGGTCAGGAATCCAGAGTGGCCAATCTAGGGTAACTCAACTTGATAGATGCTTGAGGGTCTGAGGTCTAAAGAGACCAGTCCAAGGTAACTCAAGTAGTTGTCTATGTGATGACACTCCCATAATATGTAACCTAAGTCTCCTCCATAGTTTTTGCATTTGCCTTTGGTGGTGTATCTTTGTTGTCTCATTATTACTTGGTGGTCTATTTTGTTTTATTTGGTGATTGTATATGTGTTTGATATTATGGTATTTGGTATTTTAGAATGTGTTGGTTATTTGAAGTTTATTTAATTTTAGTTAGTGGTACCTTTGAGTTAGAAAGCCTTCAGGACATTTGCTTAGTTATCTTTGATTTCAAGTTTGTTATCCGAGTGGGGTTTGTTGTTATCTCTTCAGCACAATGGGAGTGGACCTTTGGTTCCATGAGGTCGGGTGGTAGTGTTTTCTTTTACCATTTGAGATTTTGATGTTCTTGTAGCAATATTGGAGGATGTTTGTTGGTGTTACCTTCTTCTTATTCTTCATTGGAGGCTTGTTCATTCCTATCTTTTGATGTTCATGATTATATCTTGTTTTAGTGCTTCAGAGTTGCAGATATTGTTTTGTATTTTTGTGACATACCGTATGACTTGTGTAGAGGATGTCGTAACATTATGTATACCTTATGGTATTAGATGTACTTGTTATTTATATGAGTTAATTGTAATTATTCTTAATCTAAATATTTATTTTTTTATATGTAATTCTACGTCATGGGACCCTCAAGGATTGTTAACTATAATTGAGTTGTGCATATGTACTTGTTTGTATCTCATGGTTGTATTGCTTGCACATTGTTATCATCATTGTTTGTAAACACTTAAGAAAAAAATTATTTTGTAAACATAGTGACATGTATTAGGTTAAATTCCCCTAGGTTCCCTGGCGGGGCATTACACTTGGTATCAGAGCCCGTGTTTGTACACTAGGAACTCTGGGAAGTTGTGTGCCCATTAGATGTCTAAACTATCAAAACTTGAAAATAAACTTAGACATATAATGCTATGTATTTAAAACTATTATGAATATGCATCATGTGTTTATTCTTCTTGATTGGTTTTGTCATATTATTCTTTTATTTTGATTTTGTAGGAAATATGGTCACCGAGACTAGCTCTGTTGGTAGAGGTCATAATGGAGGTCATGGTAGAGGACATGGAAGGGGTGGGCTTCAGAGCCCTCCTATGATTCATAGAGCTGAGAGTGTGCATGAGGATAGTGGTGACCAACATGGTGATTCCAGAGAACCTGATACTAGGCAAATACTTCAAGCTATTCTAGAGTGTCTACCTATCCATAATAGGGCTGAGAGAGAGGAATCACATCATTCTAGGAATGAGGAGAGACAAAGATCCATGAGTCCTAGGAGGACGAACACTACAGTTAGTTAGGAGACCACTAAGGTTAGCCAGATGAGAGACCTCCTTAGATCACAACCTCCTCCCTTTAATGGTTTGGGTACCAATTTTGAGGCAGAGACATGGCTTATCACATTGGATCATTGTTTTTCTATGCAACAATTTGATACAAATGTCAAGGTGAGGTGTGCCATCATGCACCTTGAAGTATTTGCAACTACTTGGTGTAAGATTGAGGAGCAAAAGTTAGAACTTAGCATGGATACTGGCACTTGGGAGTTATTTCTTGAGAACTTTCAAGAGCAATTTTTATCTGAGCAGTGGCAACAAAAGCATGCAGATGAGTTCCACAATCTGCAACAATTGATTATGAGTGTTCAGGAGTATAAGCGTCATTTTTTTGAGCTGAAGCCACACAGAGATTATAGTGATAAGTCACCACTGATGGTGGAGCATTTCATTAGGGGACTTAATAGTCACATCATTGGGGGTGTTACAGTTTTTGAACCTAAAACTCTTAGGGACATGATTATTAAGGCTACATTGATTGAGGGGAACTTGGCTAGAGGTCATGGTGGGTAGGTTGGTATTCAATCTACAGGTCCTTCTTCTAGGCTTAAGGGAAATTAGTATTAGGGTGTAGAGAACTCTAAGAATCCTTCTACCTTTTTGAAAGGGAATTAGAATCAACAGAACAAGAAGTTCTTCCATGGTAATAGTGGTGGTTCTCAATCAGGGAACTATTACAACTGGCAGCATAGTATGCGCAATCGGAATGATCAGCCAACTTAGAGTTCACATCAAGATTTTAGTGGAGGTAGTTTCTAGCAGCCTAGTGCACCTTCAACCGAGAGAGGTGGTAGTAGAGGTGGTTGTTATTCTTGCAGGCAACATGGCCACATTGTTGTCAATTATCCTAATTGATCGACACAATTTTTAGGATAGAGGCATGTGGCTTCTAAGCCTATAGTTGGGGATGTTGGTAGGTCCCATAAGGTGTTTGCAACCCAGAACGATCCACAGTGTTCATTCTATGGAGTAGGAAAGGGTCCAATGCGACCTGCATGTTGAGTCTTTTACGACTTAGTAGGGCGCATCGAGATTTCAAGATTTGTATCTCTATTTTTTTGTAGTCTTCCAGGAGTAAGCCTAATTTTTAGGGGAGGTGGATGTAATGGCCTCCTATAGTTTTCTTTTCAGTTTTATTTCCAAACTCTTTTAGGCTGTTTGAGGTTTATGAATGTATGACTTTTTATTGAATAATAATGATTTAGATGCTTTTTAATTATTTTCATGTTGATTAAATTCAAATGATGATGTTATTTATATGTGATGGTTATTTCATTTTGATGATTTATATGTTAGGATATCATGAATGATTATGATTTTACTAACCCCATACTTGCATGTGTATGGTCGATATGTATGTTTTATATTTCCGTTTGACATGCTTAATGTGGTTGAGGGACGGAATCGTAGTTACTTGCTTGCAAGATCCACACGATTGGCCAATCTCCGCCATTGCTTGTTTATATTTATACATGTATGTACATGCTTGTCTTTTATGCAAGTTTGTAGGTACTGGGCATCGACTTCCCTGAATTGCTAGGATGAGCGTGACCTGTCGCAAAATCTCAATGATAAGAGAGGGGAGATAACATACAAATCCAAATGCCAACCCTATCCATTAATTATCCTAAATATTGGGCAAGTATCCATTTCTACCCATCTGAATTCGTCAAGTGACGTGAATTTGTGAGCCCTTCCTTGGTGCTTGTTTGATATAGAGTTAGTCATTGTTCAAGTTTTGGGGAGTCAAGTGGACTTACTTGTGTGAATTATTTGATTTAATTAATTAAGTTAGGAGTATTTTTTAGATTAAAATATTTATATTTTATGTATGTGGAAATATTAGATATAGAGTATATTTAATTATTAAGGGTAATTAGATACCTTTGTTAATTAAATGATTAAATTAAAAGATTTAAATTTGGAATTAAAGGGTTTAATTAATTATTAGATCCTATTATAAATTAAAGGGCATAGTTGATTTATATAATATTTGATTTAATATTCAATATGTTGCAAAAAGATTGAATTAGGAATTGCATGTAAAATTAAAAATCAATAGATGTTAGTTTTGTCAAAACCCTAGTCTCCTTTTGAGAAAATCAGTTTAAAAAAAATATGTATGTTTATATGTGTTGCATGTCTATAATGCATGAAGGTTTAATTTTTTGAATCTATTCTTTTAAAAAAAGAATGGTTTAATTCATTGTTCTGTCAAAGGGATTTTCTGGTGAATTTTCTTATTTAAAAAAAAAGATTTTTAATAAAAAAAGGAATTTATTAAAAAAAAAATATTTAAAGGGGGGTGGGGACCCCATCCCCCACCCCTCGATGACCAAAAGCTGCTGCAATAGTAGTCGTGACTAATGCCATGACAACAACAACTACTTTTGAGCAACATTGGGATACCTATAATAGTCACTGCTACCATAGTAGCAATGTTGTCGTAGGGACAACCTTTGCTGCCACGACAGGAGTGTTGTCGTATGGTAGTAGGGAGGGGGTGGGCCAGTCCCCCCTTGCGTGTGTGATGTTTTTAAAAATAAATAAATTTTTTTTAATAAAGTTTAATTTATTATTTATTTTAAAATTCAATTAAATTTAATATTATTTAATTATTTAATTTGTTTATTTTTGTTATTTGTAATTTATTTATTATTTAAAATGTATTGATTAATTATTTTTATAGGTTGATTTGTTTATTATTAAAAATGATAATATTTATTAAGTTTTATTTTATATTTAAAATAAGCTATTTTATTTTGTATGTTCTTTTTAATTGATATTAGATAATTGAATATAGTTGAGAATTCTTGATAGTAAAATATAATTATATTTGTATCTTTATTAACTGATTTAATTGGGTATAATTGATATATATGTGTTTAGTGTGATGGTGATTTTATTAGCATTACTTGATTTAATAAATTATGTGTGTGGTATGTTAGGGGTAATATTCTTTTAGGGCAATATAGGAGTAATTCATTTTATATTTTTCTAGATGTGATCTATATGTTTAGAATGGTATGTTGTAATAGGTTTGTGAGCAGTCTTTTGATCTTCTTTTTGACCTTGTTTATTAGTGGAATTTATTTGCATGTTGATTTTCTTGAAGAGTAATTTTGAGATGTTATGGTTATTTGAGAGCTTATGTGTTCCTTTAAACCCGAATGAAATAATTTGATCAACATACTTTTCTGGATCCTATGTGGTTATTTATTGATTGTGAGCCCAGGGGAGGTTAAATAGGTGCATTTTATGGGAGTTACTTATAATAGGGGTCTGGGGCCCAAAGAGGCCAACACTAAGGTAACCTATCGTAAGTTGTAACTTAATAAGTGATAACCTAATAATAAAACTTGGGGACAACATTAAATACAAGATTGATCATTGATGCCTAGTCCATGCCTTGAGTTCTTGTATAGGCTAAGGATGGAAATGAGATTATACCTAGAGAGTAGGTATGATTAGAATTTCTCATCTTCATGAGATGGTATTCTGGTTCCGCATGGGTCATGTTGAGGGTCCGGGGTCCAGAGTAGCCAGTCCAAGATAACTCAACCTGATAGATGCTTGAGGGTCCGGGTTCTAGAGTCCAGGGTCACTCAAGTAGTTGTCTATGTGATGACACTCCCATAGTATGTAGCCTAAGTCTCGTCCATAGTTTTTTCACTTTCCTCTGGTGTTGTATCTCTTTTGTCTCATTATTACCAGGTGGTCTATTTTGTTTTATTTGGTGATTGAATATGTGTTCGATATTATGGTATTTGGTATTCTAGAGCGTGTTGGATGTTATTTGATGTTTATTTATCTTTAGTTGGTGGTACCTTTGAGTTAGAAAGCCTTCAGGACCTTTTCTTAGTTATCTTTGATTGAGTTTGTTATTCGAGTGGGGTTTGTTGTTATCTTCGTAGCATGGTGGGAGTAGACCTTTGGTTCCACAAGCTCGGGTGGTAGTGTTTTCTTTTACCATTTGAGGTTTTGACATTCTTGTAGTGGTGCTGGAAGATGCTTGTTGTTGTTACCTTCTTCTTATTCTTCATTGGAGGCTTGTTCATTCCTATCTTTTGATGTTCATGATTATATCTTGTATCAGTGTTTCAGAGTTGCAAATATTATATTATATTTTTGTGACATACCCTACGACTTGTGTAGAGGATGTTGTAACATTATGTATACCTTATGGTATTGGATGTACTTGTTATTTATATGAGTTAATTGTAATTATTCTTATTCTAAATATTTATCTTGTTATACGTAATTCTACGTCATGGCACCCTCAAGGATTGTTAACTATAATTAATTTGTGCATATGTACTTGTTTGTATCTCATGGTTGTATTGCTTCCACATTGTTATCATCATTGTTTGTAAACACTTAAGAAAAAATTTATTTTGTAAACTTAGTGACATGTATTAGGTTAAATTATCATGGGTTCCCTGGCGGGGCATTACAATGGGCTTTTTGGAGGTAGCTTTCTCTTCTTTTTGTTTAAGTTTGTACTTGAGCACCATGTGGTTATCAAGTGCTAACCACATTAGCTTTTTGCTAGTGGTCCTGGGTTTTACTTAAGGTATACATGTGGATGTCTTGTAGGAGTTTGAGGAACTTCAATTTTATTTTGAAAGAAGATCTTATGCCTAAATGCCACATGTCTTTCTTGTTGGAATTGAATGCTTCCATGTGTTTTGCATTCGTGAACTAGGTTCTTTCTTAGTTTTGGCACGATTTTCTATGAAACTATTACAATTTTTATAGTTCAATAATTGTAGAGAAAATGAAAAATGATTTGTTTGTGTTAACAGGGCATGTGCTAGCTTTCTTTCTTTCAGGGCCAGCAATGGAGGTTGCAACTTCTTAGCTTAGTGGAGTATGCCATGTGGCATAGTTTCGTAGCCGCTTTATATTTACTGGAATTGAAGTAGTTTCTTAGCTAGCATATAATGAAAAGCTTTGTAATTTGAACAAGACTTTTACTTTTATTTGAAAACCTATTTTACAAGCCTTAAATTGTAATGTACATTTGAATCAAACAAATATAATCAATCGTGTAACTAGCCCTTTGATCTTTCAAGATTCATTGTTTCATGAATGTTTATGTGCTATTTCCAACTTTAGTATATGCATCTCTGAGTTTTACTGAATAGATTATACTCTAAGATTTTCTTTTCTGTAATTATTCTTGTGTGTTCCCTCTATGTCTTATGTTTGAATGGTTTTTCATTTAGTTGTGATTGTGCCAAATTCATATTTGTTTTAAAGGTTGCCTTGATATCCTATTTGTTAGGATAAGATGTGCATTTGTTCTTGAGTGTTCTAAAAAGCTTGGTGTATCACATTTTTGGTAATTAGAAATACTTCTTCCCCTTTTCCCTCTACATACAATGAAGAGCTATCTTCTAAAATCCCAAAGGTTTCTCAGTGAAAAATCATAAGGTCCCCCATTCACTAAGCTTCCCATATGTCATTTTATCTAAAAGTAATTTTAGATATCAATAGTTACAGCCAAGAATAAATCTGATATTACAATTCTCTCATTCACTATGATTCAACAACATTTCTCATTCACAACATTCTCACTATTTCTAATGTTGGTTTATTAACTTTTCATTATTTGTATGTTCTAAATGTAGTCTACAACTCTTTGTAAATGATTGATTCCCATTTTTCAAAACTCTTTGTGTTAGAATAATTGAGAGGGGGGTGAATCAGTTAGATCAGTTATCCTACAGTCCCAAATACAAAAATGTACCTTATAAAATAATTCCAACAAATTATGCAACTCAGTAACATAAAATATCACTTTGTTTGTTCAGTTTGCTGATTACCAGTAAATTTCCAACTGTGATTATCGACTAAATCAACTATGCAATATGCACTGTATGAAAGCAAAACAATCATAACAAATAACACATAACACAATGATTTAACATGGAAACCCTATTAAGGGAAAAACCACCTTGGATAGGCAACCCAAAATAATTCACTCTTTTGAAGTGAGCTCAGTGAAGAGCCAACCCTATTAAAGGTTACAATGCACACTATTAGGTGTGACCCAGTTAGAGGATTTATCACTAATAGTTAAATTTTGACCAGCATTCACTATGGGGTCAACAAGATAACACTTTACATTCAATGAATGTCATAGGGTAGAACATAAGATTGTTAAGTCCACTCAGTTAAGAGATTTTCTGAATCAATGGTTCAACTGATACATTACTGATTTGATTCAAATACAACTCAATTACAAATATTCAGATCTATGCTAAGCCCTTAAATAATCCTTTGATCACTAAGTAATTTCACTTCTTTCAATATCTCAACTTACTTTCACTTGGTAAATGGTTCTCTGATGCTCAGTTAACATTGCAGCTCGGTTCTTCAATAACCAGTTTGATTAGGCATGCATGAACAGTCTTCACGCAAAATCTCTGTAGTGTATTTCTTCCGACATGTTTCAACAATGAAAATCATATCTCTTATATAGACAAGTAAACTATTTTCATATGAGCCATTAGATTTTGCCTCTTAATCTCCTTCCTCCATTTTGCCGCTTAAACCTTCCTTGGCAGATGTGTCATTAACATGTTTCAATCTCATCCTTTAGATCATCTTTGAATTATGTCAGTTGTGGATCTCATAACAAACTTTATCCTCAACCTCAAAATCATAACACGTTCTAGCTCATCAAATTCAGTCAGTTGTTCTTAGCATTTAATATTGTCATCCATACTCGGTTAAAATAGAAATGCGTCAGTGATAACTAGCTAACTAGTTTGGTTAATACTGTCACTCAGTATACACTGCGCTGGTTTGATGTATACATAAATCTTCAATTACTGACCACATTGACTTGTTCAAATACAAATCTCTTCTACATAATAGATTAATGTAACATACTCAAGTCAACAATATAAGGTCATAGCCTCATTAAATAAGTTACCTAATTTTTATCTTTTCCTTCTCTGTCATATCCATCTTTTCCTCGTGTAGATATCTTTGTTCTTCATCTTTTATCCTTCAAAAAATGTTCAGATGTTTGTAGCTTAACATGATAAGTATTGTCAAAACTAGTTGACATCAATGACAACATATTGACTGATTTAATCATCTTACATATCATTTCAATACTTGATGATCTCTAATCATTGTTATCCAGATATTCAATCAGTTGTAGTTCATCAATCTCTCCCTTTGGCATTGATGGCAACACAAGCAATATGAAAATATGTCATACACATACCAAACATGTATTCTACAACTATGTAAGTAACATGTTGTAGCTTGGTAAGCTCTCCCTAGCTTGATATTTAATATGTTTAATCACTACAAAACATAACAACATTACATGTAGACTCTTCCTACGGATTTGATCTTTTCAGTTCTCAAATTCCCTTTGTTCTCAACAACAAATATTCAAGTCTCTCCCTTTCTGCAATTTCCCTCTATTTGTGTTCTTAGTAACTGATTTTCCATATTCATTCTCTCTCCCTTTGACAACAATGCCAAAGAAAATATACAAACAACTCTTCAGCAGCCAAGTAATTCTCTGTTATTTGGTTCATGTCAGTTAGTCAGGTACCTTTAGTGTATAGATAAACAAATTTATGTTTCAGCCTCTACAATCTTTCACAACCTTAGACAAAATTCAAAATGTGAGCTATGCGCATCAACATGAATGATCTTCTGAGAAGTATAGGTTGATGCAACCTCCTGATCACCTTAGTGACTGATAGATAGGGCACGAACCCCAAGTCTAGTCCTCAAATATTCAAATGTGTCCTTCGGTAATGGTTTAGTAAAGATATCAGCAAGTTGTTCCGTAGATGTCACAAATTCCAGTGTCACTTGCTTCTCTTGAACTTGTTCCCTTAAGTATTGATACTTATTAGATATGTGCTTTTTTTTAGAATGCATCACAAGGTTCTTTGAAATGTTTATAGCACCAGTGTTTTCACAATATATAATCAATAGCTCAGTGATTACCTCATTCATCCCTTCCAACACTTGTCTGATCCAAGAAAAATTAGAACAATTTGCAGTAGCAACAACATACTCTGCTTTAGTAGTAGACTGAGAGATGCATGCTTGTTTCTTGCTTATCCAAGTCACAAGCCTATCTCCTAAAAAGAATGCTCCACCGGTTGTGCTCTTTCGTTCATCTATGTTCCCAACCCAATTTGCATCAGTGTAAACTATTAGTTCAAATTTTCCTTCCTTAGAATACCATAAACCATATTATTTTGTCTTCTTCAAGTATCTCATAATTCTTTTCACTGCAACCATATGTGAATCTTTAGGATTGGTAGAAAATCTTGCCACAATCCCCACTGCTTGTGCAATATCAGGCCTATTGTGTATGACATACATCAGTTTACCAATCATAGATTGGTATAGAGTCTGATTTACTTTTGTAGATTCATCATCCTTTGTCAATTTACATCCAGCGACCATCAGTGTTCCTACTGGATTTGATTCTTCAATGCCAAAGGTTTTCAACACTTCCTTTATGTATTTTGATTGAGTGATGAAAATCCCATCTTTTTGTTGTATAATCTGCAAACCTAGAAAGAATTTAATCTCTCCAAACATTGACATCTCAAATTCCTTTCTCATTTCATCAGCAAATGATTTGCAAATCAAATCATGTCCACCAAAGATTATATCATCAACAAAAATAGCAACAATCAAAATATTATCATTAGATCCTCCTTTCATATACATATTACTATTCTCATTAGTTCTCACAAAACCAATACTAACCAGATAAGCATGTAGTCTTTCATACCATGCCCTCGGTGCTTACTTCAATCCATATAAAGCTTTGTGCAGTCTACATACCATGTCTTTCTGATTTTGATCAACAAACCTTTCTGGTTGTTCTATGTAGACCTCCTCTTCAAGAATTCTATTAAAAAAAGCTGATTTCACATCCATTTGATATACCTTGAATCCCTTATGTGCAACATATGCTAGTAGTATTTGAACTCCTTCAAGTCTTGCAATAGGTGCAAAGGTTTCACCATAATCAATACCTTCTTCTTGTGCATACCCCTTCCAAACAAGTCTTTCTTTATTCCTAGTAACCTCACCATTTTCATCTAATTTATTTTTGAAAATCCATTTAGTACCAATAGCATTTTTATCCTTTGGTTTGGATACTAATGTCCATGTCTTATTCTTTTAAATCTATTCAATTTCTTCATTCATAGCATTGATCCATTCCTTATTTTCAAGTGCATCCTTAACATTCTTAGGTTCAAACTCACAAACTAAGCATGTGTTATGTCTTGACTTACTTCAGGTTAACGTACTAGCTTTCTTATCTCCAATGATTTGATTCTCTGGATGGTGTCTTCTAACAAATTTTTCTAGCACTTGTTCTCTCGTTTGTTCATCATTCAGTTTAGGTTCATTTTCCTGCTCGGTAGCTTCTTCCCGATTCTCAGTTTCCATTTGCTGACCATCGGTAGCATTTTCTTGATGCTCGGTAGACTCGGCCTATGGCTTCAGTAGATATTATGGATCTTCAACATATGTAAACCTACCGTAGTCTTTCGGTTCCTTCATGCTTTCTTCATCATTCTTTTCAGCAAACTCATCAACTCTTACATTAGCACTTTCAATTATCTTATTAGTAACCTTATTCAAACATTTGTAAGCTTTACTCTTAGTAGAATAACCTAAGAACAAACCTTCATCACCTTTAGAGTCAAATTTACCATTCCTATCATCTTTCAGAATATAACACTTACTACCAAAGATTCTAAAATAACTTACACTCGGTGTGTATCCAAACCATAACTCGTAAGGTGTCTTGTTTGTGTCCTTTTTCAGTTGAACTCAATTCAGGACATATACTGCAGTGCTAACTACCTCTCTCCAATACATTTGTGCAACATTTTTCTCAAACATCAATGTTCTAGCACAATCAATAATTGATTGGTTCCTTCTTTCAATAATTCCATTATGTTGTGGTGTTCTAGGTGCAGAAACCTACCTTTTGATTCCATGCTCATTATAGAAGTTAGTGAATTCATCATAAACAAACTCACCTCCTCTATCAAACCTTAAGCATTTCAATACTTTCTCAGTTTCTTTTTCAACTTTAGCCTTATACTATTTAAACAATTTGAATGCCTCAAATTTTTCTTTCAAGAACATAATAGTCATCAGTCTAGTATAGTCATCAACAAACAAAATAAAGTATCTATCACCATAGTAACTTTGAGATCTCATGGGACCACGTAAGTTGGTATGAACCAACTCCAAGATTCCTTTAGATGAGTAGTCCTTACTTTTAAAACTAGATTTTGTCATCTTTCCTTTCTGACATTGATGGCACATAACATGATCAGGTTTGTTTAGGCTAGGCAATCCTCTAACTTTTCTCTTTTTACTGATCTTAATCATGTTATCAAAATTTACATGTTATAACCTCTTATGCCATAACCATGCATCTTCATTTTTCACTAGTAAACAAGAAGTCTCAACATTGTTAAGATAGAATAAATTACCTTTTGATTGTCCTCCAGTACCGACAAGCTTTCCATTATCATCATAAATTTTCACCTTCTTGCTCTCAAATGCTACACGGTGAGCTGAGTTATTCAGCTGTGCTACACTCAACAAATTGTACTCAAGTCCTTTTACCCAGTAAGCATTATCACATCTAATTCTATCATTCAGTAAGATTGATCCTTTTCCTTTTACCATACATGGTGTGTCATTTCCCATTTTCACTAATCCTCCATTATAATGCTCAAGATGTTCAAACTTATCTTCATCACCAGTCATGTGATGGGTACAACCATTATCTATAATCCATGTGTCATTTTTACTAACTTTAGAAATTAGTGTTGTTTCTACATACCTTTCCTCTTCTTTTGAATCATCTTTTATTGCAACAAATACTACTTCAGTATCATCATCAGTGTTGGTGTTGGTGTCATCATCATTATCATCAACAAGATAAAAAGCCTTCTTGCCTTTGTCTTTATAATCTCACTTATCTCTATTATCTCTTCTATCATAGTGTCGGTAACCTCTATTATTCCTTCTGCCAAACTTTCCATTACCAGATTGGTCATTGTCTTTATCTTCCTCTTTCCTGTTAGGACATCTAGCAACAATATGGCCAACCTCTTTATAATTAAAACATGCTAAAGGTAACTTTCCCTTATATCTACCTTTACCTTTCTGCAGTCTCCAAGCCATTAGTGCTTCAAGTTCATCAAGCAAATCATTAGTGTTACTATCACTTTCATTCCTTATACTATGCTTACCGCTAGATTTACCAATCTTAAGAGATGACATAAAAGCACACTCAACACTAGGTACAACACTATTGCCAAAGTTATTTAGCTCAAAAGTAGTTAATTTTCCAATTATATTATCAAGAGTAAGAGTGCTATTAGGTGCAAACCTCATTTCATGAATAACAGATATTCTGATTGCATAAACAGGCAACAAGGTTCTCAGTATCTTACTTACCACTGTATCTTCATCAATAGTACCTCCTGCTCCTTAGATAACATTGACTACCTCTTTGATTCTGTTAGAGTATTGTGTGATTTTCTCACCTTTCTTCATCTTCATGTCATCAAATCTACCTCTCAAGATTTCAGCTCTGGTTCTCTTCACATTGACATCACCACCATAAACTAGAGCAAGTTTATCCCACATTCACTTAGCTATAGTACAACTTTTGACATCCTCAAATTCAACATCAAATAGAGCAACAACAATCTCTATCATAGTAATATTGTGTTCATGTCGGTCTCTTAACTGATCAAGTGTCAACGGTCCAGTTGGTTGTATGTAACCATTTTCAAGTAAAGTAATAGCAGACTCACCGATTCTAGATATGTGAAGCTTCATCCTGCTTTGCCACGTGGAGAAGTTATCTTTGTTTAGCTTAGGCACTTCCCTTTTATACATCTTGTGATCTTTCTACTCAAGTCCTTAAAACTTTCTTCCAAGAAACTAATATGCTCTTATACTAGTTGTTAGAATAATTGAGTAGGGGGTGAATCAGTTAGATTAGTTATCCTATAGTCCCAAATACAAAGATGTACCTTATAAAACAATTCAAACAAATTATGTAGCTCGGTAACATAGAATATCACTCTGTCTGTTTAGTTTACCGATTACCAGTAAATATCCAACTATGATTACTGACTAAATAAACTATGTAGTATGTAATGTATGAAAGCAAAACAATCATAACAAATAACACATAACACAATGATTAATGAAGAAACCCTGTTAAGGGAAAAACCACCCGGGACCGGTAACCCAAAATAATTCACTCTTCTAAAGTGAGCTCGGTGAAGAGCCAACCCTGTTAAAGGTTACAATGCACACTGTTAGGTGTGACCTGGTTAGAGGATTTATCACTAACAGTTAACTTTTGACTAGCATTCACTATGGGGTCAACAAGATAACACTTTACATTCAATGAATGTCATAGGGTAGAACATAAGACAATTAAGTCCACTTAGTTAAGAGATTTTTTGAATCAATGGATAAACTGATATAGTACTGATCTTATTCAAATACAACTCAATTGCAGATATTCAGATATATGCTAAGCCCTTAAATAATCCTCTAATCACTAAGCAATTTCACTTCCTTCAATATCTCAAGTTACTTTCACTCGGTAAATGGTTCTTTGACGCTTGGTTAACTTTGCAGCTCGGTTCTTCAATAATCAGTTTGATCAGGCATGCATGAATAGTCTTCACATGAAATCTCTGCAGTCTCTTTCTTTTGGCATGTTTCAACAATGAAACTCATATCTCTTATATAGACAAGTAAACCGTTTTCATATCAGCCATCAAATTTTGCCTCTTAATCTCCTTCATCCATTTTGCCGCTTAAACCTTCCTTGACACATGTGTCATTAACACATTTCAATCTCATCCTTTAGATCATCTCTAAATTATGTCATCCATGGATCTCATAACAAACTTTATCCTCAACCTCAAAATCATAACACGTTCCAGCTCATCAAATTCAGTGGGCTATTCTTAGCATTTAATATTATCATCCATACTCGGTTAAAATAGAAATGCGTCGGTGATAACTAGCTAACTAGCTCGGTTAATACTGTCACTTGGTATACACTGTGCTGGCTTGGTGTATACATAAATCTTCAATTACCAACCACATTGACTTGTTCAAATTCAAATCTCTTCTACATAATAGATTAATGTGACATGCTCAAGTCAACAATATAAGGTCATAGCCTCATCAAATAAGTTACCCAATGTTTACCTTTTCCTTCTCTATCATATCCATCTTTTCCTCATGTAGATATCTCTGCTCTTCATCTTTTCTCCTTCAACAGATGTTTAGATGTTTGTAACTTAACATGATAAGTACTGTCAAAACTAGTTGACATCAATGACAACATATTGACTGATTTAATCATCTTACATATCATTTTAGTACTCAGTGATCTCTAACCACTGTTATCTAGATATTCAATCAGTTGTAGTTCATCAATGTAGTCTACAACTCTCTGTAAATGATTGATTCCCATTTTTCAAAATTCTTTGCTGGCTGTCATTTCAAAGCTTTCTTAGACACGATGTTGTGTAAAATAGATAATTTGTTTAGCCACTAGAATCCATAGATATAGAGACAAGATAGATATGGTCAATACCTCTCCGTCGTTCACGATTTGATATGGATGTCCAAACTCTAAAATCTCTCACTCCCATTTTATCAAGTAGATAAGGAGGATGGAAACAAAGGTTATAGAATTTTTTATTACATTTATGAATTTTTTGTGCTGATCAAAGCAAGGGGAATACTTGTTTGGTAGATTTCTTTATGGCAAAAACTTTGAAGGAAATTAAAGACGCGAAAAAGAGGTGTTCCTAAACCATTACATATTGATGAAATTGAAATGGGAGGATTTCTTTTTGAGTTTTTGTTTGCTGCACAAGTTGCTTTTACATCTTTGTTGGTATGGGCAACAACATTATTGGAATCCAACCCAGAAATTCTAGAAAAAGTTAGAGAAGAGCAAAGAAGGATAAGGGACGATTTTGATGCACTCATTTCTTCACAATAGATCCAAGAGATCAAATATACATAGATGGCGGTGAAAGAAGTCATCAGGTTCCATCCACCTAGAATAGTTGTGCCTCACATTGCCAATGTTGATTTTCCCATAATGGAGAACTATACAATTCTGAAAGTGTCAATAATTTTTTCCTTCTATTTTTTGAGTCATCATTTCAGGGCTTTACAGATGCTCAAAAATTTGATCTAGAGTGATTCTCTTCATCTCATCAAGAGGATTAGCTTTATAAATGAAATTGGCTTCCATTTGGAGCAAGATCTCATCAATGTGTTGGTCACCGATATGCTCTTAATCATCTTGTAATTTTTGTAGCAATTCTTTTTTGCATTTGACTGCACCAGATGCATGACTCCTGATTGTGATGAAATTGCATATGTACCTTGATGGAATATGGATGAAGTGACTGAGAGGGGGGGGGGGGGGGGTGAATCAGTCAACCATAAAACACTTCACTATTATTTCTTTCCAGATCCCTTAGGATATCTTAATGAATATTATCTGTTTAACACTTGGTAAATAGATTGCAGTAACTTGGTAGATGCAGAGAGTATTAGTAAAATTATCTTTTAGATATTCATCACCACTTGTATATGATTAAGATAACTATTAAGAACACAAGAGACACAGGATTTAACGTGGAAACCCAATATGAGAAAAACCACCAATGTATCTAGATATTGATTTTCACTTTTCTAAAGTGATGCCCGGTTAGAAGCCAACCCGGTAAAAGGTTACAAAACACACTGTTAGGTGTGACCTTGTTAGAGGATTTAATCACCCTGCTAGGAGTGGCCTGGTAAGAGGTCTTGATAACAATTCAATGGAATTGTCACCTTGTTAGAGAATTTACAATATGGTTGTTAAACCAACTCGGTTAAGAGATTTAGAATTCACTGTTACAATGATAAAAAGGTAACAATGAAAATGACCTGTATAATAATGCAACTGCCTTGCCGATTATAGATCTCTGTTCTGTATAAGTGAGATCCTTCCTGATCGAATATATCTCTGCTGCTCCTCAAGGATATCTGGTCATCCTTCACAATTTCGCACACACCTTTCCTGTCTTTCTTCTATATATCTTCTTCTATGTCTCTTCTTTATTTTTCACACTTGACCTTTTATTTATATGATTTTAGATTTGTCAAATCGGCATTACTTAGTATAACAGTCGGCTGAATTAAGCAAACTTTATTTGCAAAGATCCTTCAAGGGCCGACAGTGCTCGGTGACCATAATAAAATTTTCTACAATCTTTTGGAGACTGAGAGAACTCGGTAAACACTGATAATCCTTTTTCTTTGATAACTGAGTGAACTCGGTAAATGCTAACTTTTCTTTGACAACCGAGTGAACTCGGTAAATGCTGATTTTTCTTTGATAACCGAGTAAACTCGGTAAATGCTAATTTTTCTTTGATAACCGAGTGAACTCGGTAAACACTAATTTTAATGCCAGGCAGACCGACTGAGCTCGGTAGGTACTGATTGTTGCGGACTATGACATTGTGTGACATCAAAGACAATACATAATTTGAGTAGCAATTTTCTTCAGACAATTGTTTCCAACATACCCACCATTGTTCCAAAAGATGATGGTCTTGTCTACCTCTTAAGCAGGAGAGAAACATGTCCAAATTCAAGGTATGTTTTTATGAGCAACCTTTTGTGCTTGAACTTTTGCATGATGCCTAACCAAATCATTCCTTCTCTTGGTGCTTCGCCCTTGATAATGATATATTAAATTTAGGAATTATATTTGAAATTAGTGTTTAATGACTTTTAATTTCTAAATGTATTTTGAAATCGAAATAAAAGTTTTATATTAGATTTTATAAAGATTTTTATTTTAATATGATATCTCTCGACTTTATTTTACATAATTTAAAAAAAAATATAAATATACTAGTTCTAATCTTCTATCACAAATTCATAAAATAACATTAAATACTTTTAATCAATTTATAAATCAAGCTACAAAATGCCTCTCTTTCACTTTACATACAATGCATTTATAAAATCAAACGCACAAAAGCTTGACTCAGTTTTTCGTTTTTTGATTTTTTAATTTTTTTTTCACTGGTGCGTTTTGTAAGGAGCTTAGCCCGTGCCATTAAAAACTTCTGCACCGATTAATTCTTTATAATCTTCCCTCCCAAATCAGCAGATTGGCATGGAAAACTTTCTACTTTTTGAAGTCCGGTCCATTTGTCAATCAGACAATTAAACCGAGTTTCAGTTTATCTTTCCATACAATTTGGGCAGTGAAATTTTATATCACAGCTGACAAAACTGACCAAACGAATAGCTATAATGGGTCGTGGACGGAATAAAAAGGGCAAATCCGATGAAGAATCCATCCTTAAAGGTAATCTACGTTGTGTATTAAGTTACAAATTCAAATAACAAATAGTTTTTATTTATACAATTTTTTGAACAGCTATATTGCAATGTTGCAGAAGCAAACAGAATAAAGCAGCAGGCAGAAAGAAAGCCCGATGGTCCAGAAAGAATTCCCCTCTTAGAGAAATGCGCCCACTTGTTTCAAAACGCCATGAATTCTGGACTAGCAATAAGAGATAGACAGGATGCTCTCTTTGATCTGGTATGCATTTAATTCATTACTCTTTTTATGAAAGAACAGTTTTATTGACTTTTAAGTTCAATATAATTGATATGATAACCACGGTATGTAGATACAATGAGGATCAAGTGAACCATGCAAGATTTTGAGCCAATGGAACTTAGGTCTGAAATGCACACAACATGTTTCTTAACTTGTTTAGGCTGTTATGCTCGCTGCTAGAAAACTCTTTGATCTACCACACCAGTTGGCAATTTCTCACTGCAAGCAATCCCCGTGACCCAGGAAACAACTCCACAGTGCAGAAGAAATCACCTTAGCTCTGAAAACAGGATATTTTTGTGTCCTGTTGGCCAGTTTTTCACAAAATTTATATATAATAATAATCATAGCCAAAAGATACATGTATTAATCTTAAACCCTATGCAGATAATTTAATAAATATTTTTTAATAACAAAGATTCACCAATCATTCTATATGAAGATTCACCTACTATTTTATACTTGTTATATATTTTCCACCTCCTAATTTTTTGTCGGTACGTGCTACTTGCTTTGGCCTGTTTTGTATATCTATTGACATTTTCCTTTCCTTGTTCATTATCCAGTTTGATCCCAAATTGGCTTATTTGTCTTGATTGTATTCCTCTTAATAGCTCTTTCTTCCGGCTTAGAAATTTTGACATAGATGTCCCAAATGACCATAACCAAATAGAAGTTTGCATTTGAAGGGATTATTCTCCTGATGCACCCGCGGTTTGAAGGTGTAAATTATAGCTTGATTGATGCCTGTATGGTACCGTAATGTCATGATCCACAGTCTTCCATGGCTTTAATTATGTTAATGTGAGGAGTTACCTGATACGAATCTGGTGTATCTGCTACGAGTTTGAGACTAAACTTTCCAGAATTATAAAGGTAGGCTAGGGTACCTCGTTGAAATTATTACAGTGAACATTGTATCTTCAGAAGGATGAGTTTTAGTGCCTATTCCTAACTGAATGGTCCGGCTTTTTCATCATGCATTTGATCATTCTTCAGCACCTAGTCACCATTTCTGAATTTTTGAGCATTACTAGAAAATATTGAAAAGGGAATTGGGCCTTCCATTCCCAAGCATGAGCATGTCTCTTCCACAACCAATTATCTTGAGAGATGAGTTATCTCCCAAATACACCATCTGCCATCAAAGCCCCTACAATTTGGAAGTGATACAGCTCTAGAGTTGATTAACCATGTATTCTCAAGTGCATGTGTTGCAAGGGTCACAACAAACACATCACTAGTGTCTTTTTGGAGGTCCTTGAGTTAGAATCTTCATCAAACTAATTGACCTTCTTCTCCCTATGGTCCTTCTTATTGAGTCCTTTTTTGTGAGAGTTCCAACCATAGCTCAAAAACTTGGACTTGGCAATGTTCCTCAACATTAAAAACACAAAAAATTGTAAAATATTCTTTAAAAAAATGCATAAAACTGGATTTGGAAAGGTCATAAGTAGTTTTACCTTCATTTATAGATTAAAAATTGAGTTTAATCACATCATAGTGCCTTTTGAGTATAATTACATATTCTTATTAATATTTATGAATCTCATTAGTGGAAACATGGGCCAAAGACAATTTTCATTGTTTTCCTTTTAAAACCAGATTTATGCATTTTGGGGTGTTGAGAGGTAAAACCCTTGGCATGTACCCTATCACAATATAGGGTGGGTTAAGTGGCAAAGCCTCCATTGCCAAGCTCTAATCACGGCCTTCAAGATGACATAAACCTTCACTCTACACGCTTGAGTGCTTTTAAAAAAACTAAGTTGCCGGTTCGGATTCGGGTACGGATGCGGGTTTGAAATTCGTCCAAATTTTTATTTAGTTGGGTTTGGATTCATTTTGGGTTCATCCGTACAAGTTTATGTTTATATATATATATATATATATATATATATATACTACACCACACCTGGAATAGATAATTTCTTGCAACACAGTAAGAAAGCTACACTAGAAACGTCCAAATAAAACGTCATAAAACTGCCCGAGATGCATGAACTACCATTGCCTTCCACAAATGACATATTAAATGGGAAAAACACTTTATAGACAAGTCGATTTAGGTTTGGAAAGTTGAATAGACCTAAAACAGCCAAAAAAAACTTTATTAAAACTCAACAAAAAGCTGACATGGACCCAAATTCGCCCCAAATTCAGTGAAATTCGTCCCGGGCTCGCGTGTTAGAAAGAAAAATCACTCACATTCTTCTGAAATTCGTCCAGGGTTTTGATTGGCGAATTTGGAGCGAAAAATTAGTGAAAAAGCGAATTTCCTGCGAATACGAACCGCATCCGAATTCCGTGCAAACTGAATTGCGACTTTGGGGTTTGCAGAGTGAATGTGGTAACGTAGTAAAAGAAGGTCACATGTTAAAAAAAAATGATTCAAAATATGATGAAAATGACCTTTTTTCTTTGAGTAGATTGTCTTATTCAACTTTAGCAGAGTTTTGACTTGAACATGCATGCTATTGGCTATTGTGTGGGTGAACTTTCGCCAGAGCCTCACTAATAATACACAGGCAAGTTATTCTACGAGTTGCGCATGGATTATATTTGATATGCGTGTGCTCTCAAGTCTTGTGAGATCTGCTTCAGGACTTAGATGTCGCCTTTGATTTTGATCACTTGTTCTTCTTTGCTTTGCGTCTTTACTTTGAACGACCTTTTATGTTTGTCCATCCTTGATGACTCAAAAGTTTTCTACCTCATTTCCTTTGAGAGTAAAGCATCCACCACCTCATCAAACTTCAACTTTGAGATGGTGCTTTGATCGCCATCACAATGTTGTCCCACAGATCAAGAAAATGACATAAGAGAGCAATTCACATCTAAAGATGGCAACTAGCTCATCAGGTTGCTGAATGCATTTAGGTGCTTAGTGATAGAATTACTACCATTCATTCTCAAACAATAGAGCTTTTTCCATAGTAAAAGGTTGTTTACAAGGGACTTAGCTTAGTATAGGGTCCCTTACTTCGTTGAGAAATTCTTGGAGGTCTATTCTTCTAAAATGTTTAGGAGCATTGAATTCAAAAGACAACAACCAACAAGGTTTATTTCCTTTCAATCAATCACACTGCAATAGAATAAATACTGCTGCATGAAGGTATTGATCGACAAGAAGATCCATAGTTGAAAAAATCGTACTTGGTGATAATTTGACTGACCCAAATTTTTAAAAACTTGCAATTGGGAAAAAGACTTGGGCAAAAGCTTGGCAATTTTTTCGTACATTAAAAATACATAAATGTTTAAATTTTTTCTTTAAAAACATACTTATTACTGAATATAGAGAACATATTACTGATCACCTTCATATAGAGAACAAAACTATAGTTCAATACAGATCATAGACCAGAAAATGAGTTATACACATTAAATTAAAGTTTTAATATCAACAAAAGTTACAATTCTAAATTTTTTCGACAACTAAAGCTCTCAAAATTCTGCTGCTACTATGTGGGTGTCCTAGAAGTGGCTGGTATAACTCATAATTTATAAATAAGGTGTTACATAAGGAGGGAATACGATTCTTTTATATTAATTATCTTTGTCTAATCCGTTAACAATAAACTTAATAGGTTCAAAATAATGAAGATAACATTCTTTATTAATTTTCCTCTAGCCAGTAATGTAGCAAGCTAAGGATTCAGCCTTATTTCTTGTGCCCTTGACAATTATCTAGAGCTTTCCAAGAAAGAAATTAATGATATATTGCCATTACTAAATGGAGATTTTATTTTGCTAAAGACAATGAAGATTCTAATTCATTGCCCAAAGTGCAGAGAAGGGAAAAAGGAAAATTATGAAATGTTCTGCATGATTACATGAACAATAGTTGTGAGATGAACCATCCCTAGCAAGAGAGCAAATATTCAAAGGTGAACGTGGTCAAATTGAAGGATGAGGGCATAGAAATGAGTTATATGTACAGCATGACAGAGACATGTCTAATGCAGGGTTTTGGAAGGTGATGGATAATGGCTCTAAGGCAATGATAGAATGTAATGTCCCCTGTTGGGACTTAACTCGAGTTTACTTTATATCTTGAATTAGGGCCTGCAACCAGGTTAGTAATCATTATGAAAGACGAATAAACATTTAATTCCACAATGTTAAAAATAGAATTCTAAATCATTATGATTAACATAATGTACATGTAGGATTCCCTTAAGATCATCCCCATTAACCCATCCACATTGTGAAGTACCATGGTAGATAATACAAGGCGCCTCAAGCCTATCCATCAAGCCTAGGATCATAGAATGACACCCACCATTTGGCCTCCCAGCCCACTTGGGGTTACTCTACACGAATGGACCCTTAGGCTACTTGTGTTCCTTGTATGTACCATATCTCCCCTCCATAATGGGACGACATATTGGTTGTAGGTTTTAAAGAAATCTTTGCCATCATTATACGTGCCTACTTTATTATTAATCATGCACATATTAGAAGCAATAGAATATCTGCATATATTCATGCTCCCTATCAAATGAAAGATATATAACAAATTAGCCAAATCATCATGTAATACATTATAATGACAATGGCTCTAGTTTGCCCTATAATCCCCAAATAAGGTATAGATTATATTTAAGAATATAGATTGTCTACTTTATATCTTGAATTAGGGCCTGCAACCAGGTTAGTAATCATTATGAAAGATGAATAAACATTTAATTCCACAATGTTAAAAATAGAATTCTAAATCATTATGATTAACATAATGTACATGTAGGATTCCCTTAACATCATCCCTATTAACCCATCCACATTGTGAAGTACCATGGGAGATAATACAAGGCGCCTCAAGCCTATTCATCAAGCCTAGGAGCATAGAATGACACCTGCCATTTGGCCTCCCAGCCCACTTGGGGTTACTCTACACGAATGGACCCTTAGGCTACTTGTGTTCCTTGTATGTACCATATCTCCCCTCCATAATGGGACGACATATTGGTTGTAGGTTTTAAAGAAATCTTTGCCATCATTATACATGCCTACTTTATTATTAATCATGCACATATTAGAAGCAATAGAATATCTGCATATATTCATGCTCCCTATCAAATGAAAGACATATAACAAATTAGCCAAATCATCATGTAATACTTTATACTTCATACCACAATATTTGACCAATATATATACTGCTGTTTGCTATATTAATTCTGAGTTTTGTAATCTTTTATTTGATCTAATGCTCACTGTTACTTCTTCAATGCCTTGTATTGACTGATGTTTGAATGATTAATGTAGCCTAATTGAATTAATGGAAGAATTGATTGCTGGTTTGTATACTTGTTTCCCAATTGATGTTTGATGATTGAATGATTTCCTTTGATTTGATATATTAGTGAATGATGATTGAATGAATGTGGAATTCATAGAGTAATGAGTGATGATTGAGTGAGTGCTGATTTGATGTATTGGTAAGTGATGATAGATAAGCGATCCTTGAGTGCTTAGAATGATTTCTCCTTTACCGGTGAAAGGGTCACCGCCATCCATAAGAATTGAGTCACCTCTTTTCGTTGTTGCCTTTGTGAGTAATATATTATTCCCCAAATTGATCTCCCTTGGATCCTCTTCAAATGAAATTGTAGCGTCGTAAATTGTCCCTATGCAATTTCTTGCTCACATAGGCCTCATTTTAGCGTGCATGGCCTCCCATGCCTGATCCTGTTCAATCTAGTTTGCACTAGCTCAAATCAGACATCATCACTTCATTCTGGACCTTAGGTCCTTGACCCTACCATTATTGGGACGTTAAGGTTGCCTAGAGTGACCTTGTCCTGATAATCGAAGCCCAAATTCATATGATCTAATGGCTAGTTTGTGGGAGCAGGAAAATTTCTTTGATGTCAGCTCTCTTTGAAATTACAAACCTAAATGCTAGGGAGAGGTATAGAAGTAAGCTTGTGTTTGTGCCCGCGCCTCTCCCCCACCCCACCCCCCCCACGCACCACACACACACACACACATATGACATACATCCATTTCAACTCATCGAGCTGAAGCATTAAAGCATCAAGCATTCAAGGTGATATTTCATCATTATTCTTTAGATCTAGCATTGTGGCTACCTTCAACAACCTTCATGCAAGCATTTGTTTATGATTGTGTTAAGTTTTAGGATCACTGCAAATGTAATAGCACCGCCTGTAATGTAAGTGTTTTCCAAATGCAACAATCTCTTACATTTATATTAAGAATGAGCCAAGAAGAGACATGTCCCTCTAAAGGGACATGTCTATTTATTATTATTGTAATTAATATAATTAATACAATTATGATTATATATTATATATTATATATATAATATCTCTTTAGTATTATATTAATAATAATAATATCTATTTAGTTATTATGAGAATAATTATAATCTACCTTTATATATACATATATATTAATGTATATAGTAATATATATATATATATATATATATATATATATATATATATATATATATATATATATATATATATATATATATATATATATATATATATATATATATATATATCATTTCTCATAATAATCATGTAGTCAATATTATTTATCTGACCGATGCTACAAACATCAACACTCCCTCTTAGCTAGGGAGGATAAATCAATCCAATGTCAACACTTATGATTCTCAATAACTAACACTCCCTCTTAACTAGAGAGGATAGTTAGTTTATCACAATGTAATACATATATATATATAGTGAGTACTTGTGGAATATCAAGTCCATGATATTCACCAAGTACTCAATGTGAGTATAATAATCATTTTATATGTTCACATCATTTTACTGATATTAAGAGTGATGGCTCTCAAATATCAAGTCTCATGATACTTCACTAATTTCTCAGGGAAATGGCCTACAGAATACAACTCACAAATATTCACCAATTGCCCAAAGTGATTATCAAGAGCATTTGCCTCCTGAATATACATGATGTTCACTATATCTCATAAATATCCATGGTATGTCTAATGATAATACGTCTCATGATGTCTGTCATATGGATACTAAGTTTACGTAGACACATGTCACTATGTGATATGTTTCATAGAGTCCAATCAATATATGATACTAAGTTCAGAAGGATCCTAATATGATTCATATGGATACTAAGCAATCATATATTACATAATTCATGATACAAAGTATCACCTAACATGTGATACCAAGCCTAACATGTGATAGTTATCGGTTTATAGTCCAAACCGATAGTTATCGGTGGATAGAAGTAAACACCAATAAGCTATCTGTATAACTTTTAACGCAAGTTAATTTCATTTTATTAATATATTAATAGATATGTAGTTATAATTTAGTTAGTATCATAGTTTTCATATCACATTGATATGAGGAATCACCATGCATTGTGACACCTAGTTTCCATATCACAAGGATATGAAGAATCACCATGCATTGTGACACCTAGTTTCCATATCACAAGGATATGAGGAATCACCATGCATTGTGACACCTAGTTTCCATATGACAAGGATATGAGGAATCACCCCGTGATACCTAATTTTCATATCACAAGGATATGAGGAATCACCCCGTGATACCTAATTTTCATATCACAAGGATATGAGGAATCACCCCGTGATACCTAATTTTCATATCACAAGGATATGAGGAATCACCCCGTGATACCTAATTTTTGTATCACCATAATAGTGATACAAGGATATAGTAAGTAAAACATTACATTTTATTTACATATAGCCCCATTATGGTATGTGCACAAACAAATAACCTGTCTACCATAACAAATCCACATCACAAGATCGTCATCTTGTAATCAAATACAAGTGTTCATTGTTAAAAAGTTGTCACCTTTCTCCAATGTTCACAGGAGGGCCCATAAGTCCAGGAGTCACACACATGAAATCCACCTTGACTTATGTCAGAGGGTGAATCCATGCTCATCCCAAAGGGTGGAAACAAAAGCTTTCACCTTAGACTTCTCTTTCAAAGAGAAGAATGAAGTAACATACATGATAATAGATGAAACTCCTTTTCATCTAAGGCTTGATTCTCCAACATGCCAAGTTATGTAGGAGATAGCATAAAAACATAGACTTCTGGATGCTTCCTTTAAGGTCTTGTAACAACCTCCTCACTTCCTTGTCCAAGGTTGTTTTAGATGAACTATTATACTCCCTCTGAATCTAATATCAACCTTCTGACTTCACTCTAGCAAGTTGAGTCTTTGTTCTTTAGTCTGTATCAAGCGCTTTTCTCGAATGTCTTTTGATCCAATAACTTATTCATCTATCATGACCTCTAGATATTTTTATTAAGGTCTTTTGGGAGATCCTCTAGTAGCTCCCTCTGTTACATAATCATACATGGCCCCAATCATGAAACTATATGTTTAAAAAAACTCTCGTCATTTGGTATATGATCATTTGTTCAATGCAAGAGTGATTTCCTGTATACAAATGTACTTGTCTGATTCCATAGTAACATGAGTGAATAAACTGTGGATTTATCCCAGACATTTCAACCTCCAACCATTCATGATAATTTGGCTCCCATCTAAAGCTTTGAGTATGAACATCAACCTCCTGACCTCTTTTTCCAAGGTTGTCTATAATGGATTGTTAGACTCCCTCTCAATCTATATGATCAAGTTTGTCACAAGTTGACTGAATCATTTGCTCCCTTTGAAACTCATCAACTTCTTAGCCTCTCTAAAAATGTCAGACTCCCTCTGAATCTGATATCAATCTTCTTTTCCTACAAGAACATCCTCGGAAAAGATCAAGGCAAATAGTACGTATAAAAATAAGAGAGGTATTAGCATAATAATCAAGGATATTTCTACATAATGATATAAGATCATTCCAATGTAATATAGATAAATATCTAATATACCTTTAATATATATTCAATCTTCTAAGTATATATCTTTAATCTAAGATTTTACATATATTACTTCTTTAAATGATCACCATATGCTTTCGATTATACCATCTCATATAAAACATATAAATGAATATTTATGAAATGTTCATTACCAAAAAAAAAATACTTTATACTCACCTTTACCCTTAGTTATATGGTCAATGTGCGATGCCTCCAACATCTTATAACCATAGGCTATATTAGGCTTCCATTCACCCAAAGATTTATGCCTCACGTCCACCGTACGCAGCACAATCTCTGATTGGTGACTAGCGTAGGGACATGATGACAAAGGGCATGACTCATGTTTATCCATAACCACTTACTTAAATCACACCCTTCGGCTTAATCTCTTCTTTCCAATATATTATATGATTAACATTTTATTAATCGATGCCAAATTACTGTGTAGGTTCATATAATTTATTAATATACTCTCCACATGTTTACCGCGAAAAATCTGATCCATGTGAGCCTCACGATAAATGGTGATTATATTTATTAAGCCCGATGACATGTATAGGCTAAGTGTATCGATTAGCTATATGTTATAAATTGTTTAAACTTATCAAACGTTGACCAAGATTGTTTGAATGTTCCCAAAGGATGTTCTGATTCGATCCGATGTGCTTGAGACGTCCCAAATTCAGAACAATGTTGCATCACTTGTTATGAGGTATGGCAATGTATTCTTTAATATATGTAGTCTTTATGAAAGACCGATATGCAGTGCCATATTGACAAGGTGTGGTTAGATTTTGCAGACTTTTAATTTTACAATCTCCCGTTGATGATCTCTTGAGTAGAGACCCGTTGTCTCATCATAAGTAATGATACGGTGACTTCCTTCCGTATTTGGTTCAAACTTCATTCCTGCCTTATGATTATCCATTTTTCCTGTGACTTGCTTTTTATCATGGGTTCATCCTTCCCACACACAAACTCTGACAGTTTCACTCGGAGTTCCCACACATAGCAAAACGACATGACTCCAATATTGTTTATAAGACATTAAGTAAGATTGCATTTATTTTATTGATTCTCATATGTACAGGTATTCATTTTATATCACTTCCTTTGAGTATTCATACCGTTGTATTAATTCACTTGCTATTTAACACTTACCTGGTGTGTATCAATCTCTGCGATCATTACCTGTTAACCCATGCACTGCTCCCTAAGTGGAATCTTTGTGGGTCGGACTTGTCTCAGTCCTGTAGGGTGATTCGCGTCCTCCTCTAACACTGGCAAATAGGTTAAAGCCCGTGTTTGAGCGGAGACTATTGGTCTTCCTTCCTCCCGCTAGGATGTCCGCAATTCCCGTTCTATAATTCTAAAATGGTGAGTGTGCCTTCATTTCTATCCATGATGCTTTTCTCTTGCGATGATTGATACTTGGTTTACCATGTTTTCTCCAGGCAAAAGAGTTCGATAGTAATTATCTAAGATCTCCCGTGTAGTTCCTTGAGACAATTTTAAGTGCTTGTTGGAGTTCTATCGTAGATATTTCTCAACTCCATTCTATCGTTCATGATAGGTGATAAAAGACATTGAGGCCCGCCGCCCTACACCAGTGATCGCATATCGCTCCGCACACAAATAGGGTGGCAACAACTATTTCCCCTGAGTAGCATCAGTAGTGACAAATCTCGGCGGCCCATAGTGATAGCTCCAGTCTAAGCACAAGGGTTTAGGAGCAATCTCCAAACCTGGGTTCCTCATCCCACAAAAGCGACCACCATATTAGCGACGATCCTAAGTTTACCACCTAAAGCAGCGCCTACTCCACTCGGCCTGCTGTCATTTGTTGACTCTGGATGCTCTATCCCACACACCAGTCCAGAGGTTAGGGGCATTTTCTATTTTATCCCATTAGAATGTATTTATCTTCTACATTTACAGTCTGGCTCTGATACCATGTTAAGTTTTAGGATCACTGCAAATGTAATAGCACTGCCTGTAATGTAAGTGTTTTCCAAATGCAACAATCTCTTACATTTATATTAAGAATGAGCCAAGAAGAGACATGTCCCTCTAAAGGGACATGTCTATTTATTATTATTGTAATTAATATAATTAATACAATTATGATTATATATTATATATTATATATATAATATCTCTTTAGTATTATATTAATAATAATAATATCTATTTAGTTATTATGAGAATAATTATAATCTACCTTTATATATACATATATATTAATGTATATAGTAATATCAATATATATATATATATATATATATATATATATATATATATATATATATATATATATATATATATATCATTTCTCATAATAATCATGTAGTCAATATTATTTATCTGACCGATGCTACAAACATCAACAGATTGATTTCCTTTTAGGTCTTGTGGAGTTGTGTTAATGCATCAACATTTGTAATCACATTCAAAGAGCATTGCATCAACAAGGTATAAGGTTTCAATACTTTATTTTCAGATCTAGCCTCTGCTACATTATGTTGCACTTCCATTTTCAATTTATTTCATTTTTATTTCAAGGTTAATTCCTAAACTAGGGTTTCACTTAGGCAAACTTCCATCAACCCAACTATTTCTCTTCTTTCTATGTGTAGGTGGGAGGCTAGGAAGGCGTGAAACTGGATTCAAATCTAGTAGAAGAAGACTTATAGATCCCCTTTTCATAGATCCAAAAAAAGTTGGGACAAGGCCTTGCTCACCGTTTCCCTCAGATTTTGGCCCAGATTTCGGCAGCAGGTTCCTCTCTATCTTTTATCTCCAGATCTACTGCTGTTGTCTGCATATCTGATTTCCTATACTTCTGTATATGCTGAAAACCCTCATTTTTCTTTTGCCCTAGCTTTCACATTCTTCTTTCATAATTGCAATATCATTTTCAACTCATCATGAGGGATTGCTGAATCCACTTTGTGCCCAACATCTTGAGCCAATTGAATCACCCCCCTCCCAAAGTAATTAAAGCAGAAATAGATATAGTTCCTTAGTTTGCACACATGGGCTAGTGAACACTATTTCCTTGTATTACATTTTGGTGAACCTGGCGTATCTAGATCTGATTTGTGTGGATTACATTTTTCATGGTGGAATTCACTAAATCCGATTGATTTGCTATTTCACACGTGATTACTTTGCTTCTTAGTCACAATTATCAAAATCATGTGTTAGACACTGAGTTCTTTCATTTCACGTTTCTTGTATTCATTCCTAGCACTCTTACATATTGCAGAATTAGAGTTTTAAAGATATTTCCTACTTGCAAATCATTTCTTAAAGCTTTTGTCCATGCTGCATGTTGTTACATGATAGCATTCTTAAGAAAGTTCATGAAATGTTTATGTAAAGGACCTTGCCAAATTTGCACCTTCTTACTAAGTTTCAGACTCAAGAAATTTGTCAAACAATTGAATTGGTATTGTCATCAGTATTTGTTTACAGTCAAACAAATGTAATTGGTATTGCTATCTCTCTTTGTTTAAACAACTTCCTAAAGCTTTCTTTCATAAGCAGAGATATGATACAACTTGCAAAGATATAAATGGGTTTAAATAGAAGAAATGAAAAGTACTTAGAAATAATACTCATGCACCTGGCTATTATCAAACTGCTCTTTTCCTCAATAGTGCATCACCAACCAGAATTGACCAGGAGTAATCCATTGCTCATAGAGTTCCAATATTGCACATATAATAATTGAATAGATTATTTTGTATATTGGATGTTGAATGTGTTTTACAAAGAGCTAGAAGCTCATATATACACTACGAAGGTTACAGAAATAGCAACTATCTAAATACAGCAGGATACAGCAAGATACAACAAGATAGAGCATTAACGAAGCTCTCGAATATTAGAAACATTCTAATACCCTCCCATAATGCTCAATCTGTCAATAACACCAATAGCCTCCCTGAATTTTACAAATTTATCAGAACTGAGAGACTTGGTGAAGATATCAGCGGACTGCTCTAAGGTAGGGACATACAGCAGCTGAATAGATTCATCTTCAACTAGCTGACGAATGTAATGACAATGTGTTTCGACATGTTTGGTTCATTCATGGAAGACCGGATTCTTTGCCAGTTTGAGCACTCCCTGATTATCACAAAATAGAGGAGTTGGTCCTGACTGAGGAACATGCATATCTGCAAGCATCCGCCAAAGCCAAATGGCCTCACAAGCTGCTTTGACGGCTCCGCGATATTTTGCTTCGGTGGATGACAAAGCCACTGCTTGCTGTTTCTTACTCATCCATGTGACAACACCGGACCCCAAATTGAACACATATCCAGCGGTAGACTTATGATCATCAACAAAACCGGCCCAATCTGAATATTTGTAGCCACATAGTGTAGGATCAGAACTCTGAGTGTACAGAAGACCATAGTCAAGAGTACCACTAACATAGCGCAGGACACGCTTTGCAGTTGTCCAATGATCAGTTTTGGGCGCTGTCATAAAGCGGGATATGTAGCTTACTACAAAACTAATGTTAGGTCTGGTGGCAGTAAGGAAAATGAGGCTGCCCACTAGTTGTCTAAACAAAGATTCATCCACAACAGGTGCATCGGACTGAGCTGCAATTTAAGCCCGGGTTCCACAGGAGTGAGAGCAGGTTTGCAATCCTGCATTCTGAACCTGTCCACAAGACTTCTAGCATACTTGGACTGAGATAGAAAGATACTGTGCTTAGTCTGCCAAACCTCAACTCCGAGACAATAGTGCAAGAGTCCCAAATTTGTCATATCAAAAGTGCGACACAAATCCTGTTTGATCTCAGTGATCAAATGTGCTGAACTTCCAGTGATGATCAAGTCATCCACATAGACAACGATAAACAAAACATCATCACCTACATGTTTGATATACAGGTTTGAATCCGATGGACTCCTCTGAAAACCATGATCGGTTAGATATTTATCAATTTTCATGTACCAAGCCCGAGGAGCTTGTTTCAGACCATAAAGAGCTTTGACAAGTTTACAGACTTTGTGTTCCTGACCAACAACCTTAAATCCAAAAGGTTGCGTCATGTAGACCTCTTCTTGTAAGTCACCACTCAAAAAAGCACTCTTAACATCCATCTAATGAACTTTCCAACCAAACTGAGCCGCTAAGGCAAGAACAAGCTTTATGGTACTCATTTTAGTTGTGGGAGCAAAAGTCTCCTCATAGTCAATACCTTCCCTTTGTGAGAACCCTCGAGCAACAAGACGAGCCTTATACTTGTCTAAGGTTCCATTAGCTTTGTATTTTACCTTGTATACCCATTTGCAGCTAACGGGCTTCTTCCCTGCAGGAAGATCAGAAAGGACCCAAGTGTGATTTTTCTGAATACTCTGAAATTCAGCTTCCATAGCCTGTTCCCATTCAGGGATACCTTTAGCCTTGGAATAAGTCTGGGGCTCATCAACACTATGAATGTTAGCCATAAGAGCAAAATTAACTGTTTGTTTGCTCTTATTTTGAGAAACTCTACCTTCGATGAGCTCATCATCCTTGAGATCACTAATAGTTTTAACCCACCATTTGGGCCGGAGAGTAGAAGAGCCAATCTCTGGAGGAGCTGGAGGAGGTTCAGGAGCAGCAACAGGAAGAGGATCATTCTCAGGAGCCTCAATAGGATCAGCATCAGGTGCCCAGGGCAAGCATTAGCTGTATCATCCCTCCCATCAGATGATGCTAAAGGAAGAGGAACACTATGAGGCTGTTCCTCAGAACACTGCTCAGAAGAAGACAAAAAAGGTCCTCGAGTTTCATCAAAAACAACATCACGACTAAAGATAAGATGATCAGTGTCGATATCTATCAATCTGTAGGCCTTATGGTTGTCACTGTACCCTGTCATCATGAGTCTCTGAGTCTTGGAATCTAATTTGGAACGTTTAGCATAAGGAATCCAAACATAGGCAAGAGAGCCAAAAATCTTCAGGTGGCTGATCTTGGGCTTACGACCAGACCACAATTCTTCGGGAGTTTTGTTCTTGACAGTCGGAGTAGGGGAACGATTAAGAAGGTAAACATCAGTAAACACTGCTTCTGCCCAATACTTATTAGGAACACTCCTGTGTTGTAACATAGAACGAGCCATCTCAACAATCATACGATTGCGACGCTCAACAACACTGTTTTGCTGAGGAGTGTAGGGTGTGGTGAATTGGCGTTTGATGCCATGTTCAGCACAAAAACTGGAGAATGCATGAGAACAAAATTCCCCCCCATTATTTGTTCTAAGAGAAATGCTACTACAACCAGACTTGTTTTCAACCAACGACTTAAAATTTTGAAATGTACTAAATGCATCTGATTTTTGTTTAAGAAAGTACACCCACATCTTTCTACTAAAATCATCAACAATAAGCAAAAAATATTTGCAACCAGTTACTGACGATGTATTCATAGGACCACAAATATCAGCATGAAGTAATTGAAGTACCTGAGATGCACGGCAAGAATCACCATCTTTGAAGGGAGTCCGATGTTGTTTGCCAGCTTGACAAGCATCACATACTCCAAGATGTTGCGTCTGAATCGGAGGTAGACCAGAGACAAGTTCCTCCTGGCACAGCTAAGAGAGATACTGGATGTTGAGATGTCCATATCACTGATGCCACAAAGTACTGAGAGATAAATCACGGGCTGCCATAGCTATTTCAGGAGAATCACCAGTGTCAGTAAGCCGATATAGGCCATGATCCTCTAGACTAGAAGCAACAGTAAGACGAGTCGTGCGATCAATAATGGAACATTTGTGGGCACTGAACACCACATCCAACTGAGGGGAATTTCTCATGATCTGACTCACAGAGAGCAGATTGAGTGCCATACTAGGAATGTAGCATACATTGAGAAAGATGAGCTGACACCCACCAGACTGTATCTGAACATTTCCTCTGCCAATAATTTTGAACTCCTCTCCTCCACCAAACACAACTGAATCACTGTAGGGATAGAAGTCTGTAAACCAGTCACGCTGATGAGAAAAATGACGTGAAGCACCAGAGTCAATATACCAAGCAGACGACCGGGCTAAATTAGAGGGGCTTTTAGCCATAAAAGCATAGAAAGCGGACTCCTTTTTCTCAGAATGTTCAGCAACATTTGCCTATTGATTTGACCCTCCCAGCTTCTTTTGTTCGGAAGCAAGCCGTTGACGACAATCCTTCTTCATGTGGCCGTACTTATGACAGTAATGACACTGAACACTCTTCTGTTGAGAATTGCCTGAAAATTGATGTGAACTGCCCTGTTGTGATGACTGAGAAGACTGAAATTTTGCTGCAAAGGCTTGTTCTGACGAGGATGAGGAAGTACGGTTACCAAATTGCTGTTTCCAGCGATCCTGTTGTAGAAGTTTGGTGCACAACTCTGGAAATTTCAGATCAACATTAGTTGAGGTAATGTTGAGAGTCTCTATGAAATGCTCATAAGATGTTGGTAGACTTTTCAGGGTAATAACTACCATATCTTCTTCATCCATCTTCCGACCAATGGCTTCAAGCTGATCACGAATGTCCTTAATCTTCGTGAGATGTTCCTGTGACATACGTTCATCCATCATAATGGAGAACAACTGATTCTTCAGAAAGAATGCACGACTCTTGTCGGATGTCTCATGCAACTCCTTCAAATATTTCCAGATGTCTGCAGCTGACTTGCGAGAGGGAATCTGAGGCAACTGATCATCTGTGACAGAGAGCTTGAGAAGCATAACAGCTTCGCGATTCCGATCATCGAATTTATCTTGATCTGCTTGAATAGAGGTCGGACGGGTCTCTGTGCCTAGAACAAGTGCATCCAGAAGACGGTACTCGAAGATGGTCAACATTCGCTGCTTCCAGGTGTTGTAATTGCTGCCATTAAACCGTTGACTGTTTTCTAGCATTAGGTTGGTCAAAGACCCCATCAGATGCAGACTTCAAGAAAAAAATTTAATAGGCACAGATTCCAAGAAAATTTTTTGGCTGACCCAAAAAAAAACGATAAGTACCCAGAAAAGCTGATAAAAAACCTAGAAGGAAATTGAGATCAAAAGTCAAATTTGCTGGCTCGGAAATCGAGGCACGAAAAATGAGGTACCCAAATTTTTTTAACAAAGACTCAGATAGAATCTCAAAAAACCCACCACAAAAATGTATTTGAAAAATTTTTCGGGTCCCGAAAATTAGGGTTTTAGCAGAAAAACGGCTCTGGTTATACAAAACCACAAACAGGAGCCACGAAATGTGATTGCAGAGGAGTTTCAAAGGTTGAATGGAAGACCTTAACAAACGTACAGATCGCGCCAGCAACAGGTTGCGTTGGAAGATCTTAACAAAAAAATGTGAGCACCAGGTTGCGGATGCCTTGCAAACAGGTTGCGTTGGAAGAGAAACCAAGTCGCGTGAAGACACCAAGTCGCGTGAGGGGACACACCAGGTCGCGTGAAGGCATAGGCCACCAAGTCGCGTCGGGATGAGGACTTGGACGCGAACAAGAAAAGGAAACAGGAACCAAGTCGTGTGATACCTAGACGCGAGCAAATAGGTCGCGAAAGACTGAAGAGCCGAGGAAGCTCTGCAACAGGTTGCGGATGTGGGAAAGAAATTAGAATGGGTCGCGGATGAAACACAGAGAAAAATATTTATCAAATAATTTCGAAAACGAAATTATAATATTTTTCGAAAATGTTTAACCTTGCTCTGATACCATATAATAATCGAATAGATTATTTTGTATATTGAATGTTGAATGTGTTTTACAAAGAGCTAGAAGCTCATATATACACTACGAAGGTTACAGAAATAGCAACTATCTAAATATAGCAGGATACAACAAGATACAACAAGATAGAGCATTAAAGAAGCTCTTGAATAATAGAAACATTCTAATAGCACAAACAACTTTTAAAACACATACAAGTCTCTAACGTGACAAATACCTATTCCTATACCTCACAATAATATCCACAGAGTCCTTATTTGCAAGTCTTCATCCAAAGCTGCCCATTAATTGCATACTCGATACTACTTCAGCCCAACCGTAAGCATAACCATGCATGATGATCACTTCTTTGTGCTTGGTATAATGACTTTGGACTTCTTGATTCTAAATACAAGAGTCATTGGATAGTCTTGCTGTCAAGCATATAATCTCCGCTCCTTTCAACAATGAATTTTTAGTCTTAGTAGCCTTGGAATAATCTACCTGTGCAGTGAACATGGGAGTGGAGGAAAGACTTGGTGCATATTTGTCCACCACCGATGATAGTCTCTTCCCGTACACAATGGTTCCCAACTGCGTGATAATCAGTAATTGGGGAGATTCTTCAGAGCAGAATATACAATGGAAACTTACCACCTTGGCTTTCGATGCTTAAGGTGATATTCTCAATACTAAGATAATTTTTGAAGACAATACCCACTCTAATCAGAAAATGAAGACAGCCAATGTTGATTCTCCTTACTATTGATGCGAGTTTTGTTCCACTTACACAACATGCAGGACTAAACATTCAATGCTTCAAGAAACATAGAGCATTAAACCCTCTCTTGAATAAAGTCATCACCCATGCTAAGCTTTGCAATGAAGATCATGGAATGACTCCAAGGTTCCTTACACCTGTGGATATCTAATTCAGTTGAAATGATGTGATTTGCTGGTCAATCACTTAAACGAGCTTACGCAATTCATTCAAGGATGCCAACTTACTTGCACTTCTAAAGATTTGGCTTCACAATGTGCAATACAAATAAAACCTGATTTATATCACTTCCAACTTTTCTCTTCAACTCCTACTATCTAGACTACTTCTACTTCTAACTATGGATGGGAAGACTAATGGATGGACTAGGACTCCTACCAAATGGAGACTTGCCCGCGACTTCAACTCCACCTAGTGCAAAGCTTCAAAGGATCTCAAATGGTTTTCATATCGACACCTACCTCTCAATCCAACTTAGAGTACAAATCAAGGATCCAATGCCAATTGAACTTGAGCACAACTACTAGACTACCACACAAGGCACCCTTGCATCTACAAGGAGCTAGTAGCCTAGTTTTGTAGAGTCATCCAATCAAAGATCCACCAATATCACCAAACAATCTATCTACTTTTACTCTTACTTTAACAACTTTGAAATAAAATCCTATTTTAATTGTGGGAGTAGAAACCATGCAATAACACCAAGTGTTCCAACTCAATCACCATGCAAAACACAACAATGATAAGAAGAGCAATTTTGGCATTACTTAAGCAACAATTTTCTTCAACTTCCAACTCCTTACAAATGTGAGCAAATGGCCTTATATAGAGGCTTAAGTACAATGAGCGGCCAAGATTGAGAGGCAAAAAACTTGAAATCAAGGGCTCAAATTACATCCCATAAACCCTAATTAGGGTTACCACCCCATCGGCCAATGAGAAGAAGACACCTCATCAAATGGACCAATGAAAAAATTACAAAGGTGGCAACCAATAAAATGGCACCAAATGGCTAGCCAATCAGAATCAAACACCTACCCAACCCAACAAGAGAGGAGTATCTGCCACTTGGGCTTACATCAAATGATCTTTTAAGATAGTCTTTCCTTTGTCCTTCATCTTCTTAGCCAAATCGATGAACTTGGCTAGCATGCTATTGATCTCATCTAAGGAAGGGCAAGGGGTGCATCAAATCTTCCTCTCAGCCTCATCCATCATCTTCTTTGTCATCTCAAGTGTCTTCTCCTACTCAGCTGAACCATCCCTTGTAAACTCAATGAGAACCTTGAGGGATGAGAGAGCCTCCAAATCCTCTGCTCTGATGGTGACTCCTCCAAAAGATCCCAATCTCTCTGCCAAAGTGTTCATGTTTATATCCTCATCTCTAATTTCTTCAATGCCAAAGGCGACTCCTATTGCACCCGAGGTGTGTGATATCCTGCTGTAGACTATTGACCCGAGATGAGCAATCTCATTCCCAACTCCTTCCGACACTTCCAATCTATGAAGTAAGGCGAAATACCAATTCTCAATAATACTCATCTCATCCACCTTAATCACTTTGGCTTTCTCTAATAACTTATGTGGAGTGTTAATTACTGCCTGCAATTGGGGAATAATCTTGTCCTTGACTGGGAGGAAGTCCCTCCAAATACCATCTAAGGCATGGAATATTGCTCTGAGAGCTACAAATGCTTGGAATTGTTCGACAAAATATGGCAAGAAAACCAACCCATCCTGAATAATTCTGTCAACCCAAGATCGAGTCTCCTGTAGAATGACCCTTGCATTTTCTGTATCATCAGTGCTTCCTTGTGCTAATGCAAGTGGTGGCATGGTTGTAGGATATAACTGTTGGATTGACCTGCATGCACCCTTATAACAATCCTTCAAACTCTGGATTTTTTCCCTTAGCCTCTCATTCTCTTCCGTTGCTTGATCTAATTTCTCCTTGAGAGAATTGATGCCATCATGGAGTTGCTCACAGTCAATTTCTTTTGTTTTAGTTCCCAGCTCATGCTCAACTATGTTATACTCATGGGCTTGAATATCGCCTATTGCCTTGTTCACCTTTGGAATTGCAACCTGAACCCTGCGAGTTCCTAACTCTCCTCTGATAACTCTTGCCACTATTCCTGTAGGTTGGCTCTCTTTCTCGCTTACTTCTCTTTCTATCAACTCTTCAATGTTCCCAACACGTCGAACAAGTGCAATCTTCCCCTTGGGCTTGAGAAGATCCCTCAACCATGATGGCACTGTACACTTTCCTCTTTCTAAGTATGGTTCTTCTTCCACAGGCACAACCTCATTGGTTCCTTTTGGTGCTTGACTTCCTTCTTCAACTGATAGGGCCTCCACATCAATCAATCTGACATTCTCACTACCTGTAGGAGAAGAACTTCCCTTAGGTTGATTCTGAGTGAGGGGAGAATAATCAGTGCTGTAGGTGCATCCCTTGGATGAACCTGAACTCACTTCAACTGTTGTTTCCTTGTCTACATTTTCGGCAACCACCTTCTGAGTTGTAGTGGCACTTTGCCTTGAGGGCATTGTACTCACACCTTGCCTCTTGGCTGGTGTTTCCTTGAACTCCTTTTCCTTTCCTTATGTACTTTCCATATCCATTCTCTTTTTGTTATTCGTTCCTTCTTGTTGGCTGCCAACTTCATCTTGCTATCCAGTCGACTCTTCCAGAATCTCTTCTATTAACTTCATCGTTTCATAAGTGAGGTGAACTCTTCGCTCCTCCAACCGAGCCATCTTCCTGTTGTACCATTCCTTTGTGTATAAATCAATGGGCTTCATTATTGCTTCCAATGAAGTGTCTTGGTCACTTTTCCAATCAATGGGATCCAATTCACTTTGCTTGATGGATTTATAATCTTCTCTTAATGTCTTTTTATCTTCCTCCAGCTGATCTGGGATACTAAGTCCCCTCCATTTATAACTTCTCATCATGTCCACTGTAAGTTTAGAGAAGGCTCTTTTCCTTACTTTGTAGTCATTAGCTGCATTGGCCCAATAGTCCTCTAAATGATGAACATGCCTGTATGGATTTCCATATGTTGTTTTAACTAGCCCATTTGGATCAAAGTTTTGCCTTGCATTATACCATGCCAAGTGGTAGTATTCCAATTTTGTCTCAGCTGCTGTCAAAGTAATATGGAGTTGTGGCAACTATGAGCTCCAATTTTTAATGAGAAAGTAACTCCCGATTTGCCTTTGTGCTTTCGAATCTTGTCATAATGTTCTAGTTGTCTAGCTACTTCCAACAATACTAGTCTACCAAGTGGATATCTTGGAAGTTTCTTCGGGCAATAAGTATTTCTTGCTAATCTGATATATGTAAACTTTGGAAATTGAATGTACCAATTCCCATACTTTTTCACCAACTTTTCTGCTTCGGGAGAGAGTCTCTTGTGAGGTGCCTCTTGCAAAGTTCTCACTGTCTTCATGGCAAATGCATTATAAAATATCTTAAAGTCCTTGGTGTTGTGCAAATGTAATTGTGGGTAGCACTCATGCACTAAGTATTGTCCAGCCTCCTTCCCATCTGTGCCCAAATCTCTCAATCCTGGCTACTAGTACAAGCCTGCTATAATATAGAAAAGGTAGGATCCCATGTAGAATACTTTTTGATCTTGTACTGTTCTTAATTGTAGATCCAAGTTTTCACTTATGATCATGGCCCAATCAAACATTCTCTTACCACTCTCAATGCCCTCGATGAAGTAATACATCCATGTCTCAAATTGCCCACTTTGAGCTGTTCCCATGACTTTGATCAACATCACCATGAGGTCACCATACTCTGGTTTGAATTCCGATCTCGAGAACTTAGGTAACCTTGCAAATGACTTCCTTCGCTCCTTCAACCATTCTCTACATAACAAGGAGGCATAAAAATCTGAATGATCGTTGTAATGCTTGGTTGCTTGATCTCTAGTCACGAAGATGCCATTGTTGTGATGTGGGATGTGGAATACTTCCTCGATAACGGGCTCAGTTAGATTGGTAAGCACCTTCTTGTCCTCACCATAGCACACCGACTTGGATTGGTAGTCATAGTGGATGGAAACTCCATGATCAATTCAGGACAAGGCAAGGTAGAAGGGAAAGCTGCCGTTTGTATGATTCCATTCTTAAGCATCCTGTTTGCAAGTGTTGAAGAACTTCCAAGCAATCGATCACTCGTTTGTATCATGTTCACTGCCCCTAGGTTCATGTCACCAACCTTCTTCAACTTGGAGGAAAAGAGGGACTTAGACATCATGTCCTCTAAGTCCTTCTTGAGGTGAGCTGCTCTTAGTGCCTTAGAGGAATTCGCATCAGCCATGCTCCCTACAAAGACCACAACCCACCAATTACATCCCTTGAATATAAATTGCATATAATATTAAGTTAATTGATTTAGATAGTCATTGTTGTTTATTCAACTAACTTAGTCAATTTAGCCTTTGCATTAATTCTAACTGAGTCTGTGAATTTATTCGTTTTAATTATCTAAGTTAGCACGAGTGTTCATTTTAAGCTTCTATTTGTGTTGATTATTCAATTGGTGCTCATTTGTTGTTCGTTTTAAACTTTCGAAGTAGTGATGTTGTAGTTGTTAATTAATTAGTTTAGATAGTTGTTTGTCGTTAATTTGTAGTTTGAAAGAAACAACACCTAGCCTAGTAAAGCAAAAAAACCAACCATGAAGTTCACCACCTCGAGGTGAACTTCAAACCAAAAACAAAGTCCAAGTCCATTAATCTTATTACAATGGTGCTCGCATTGGCACACTTTACCTTTTAAACTTCAAAGATTGAAAAAGAATCTAAACCAGGACTAAGTAATCAAGGAAGGGGATCCAAGTAGGGTCCTCAAATGCAATGAGCTCTCTTTGAAATTGCCGAGTCCACGCTTCCAACTATCCAAGTCCAAGCTCCCAAATTGAACCTGCGATTCCACATTTCAAATTATTAATCTAATCAAGATGTAAATTTGTAAAAACAAAGCTTTAGCTGCCATACCATAATGATCACATAATATATTTCATCCATGATACAACTAATACTACCCAAACCTCAAAAGTTCAAATTTAGCTCGCCAAGATGTATGAGGTTGCCGTCCAAATCGCAAGAGAGAGCAGAGGCAAATTTGATTTTTTTGCTAAATGAAATGGCCACTTTCCATATTTATATGCGCCCCCACATTGGTGAAACTTGCTGCCAAGGAAGAGGGACGACTTGGCTGGAAAATAAAAACAAAACAAACCAATCAAAAGCTGGCCCCTCTTCCAAGTTTGAAATTGAAATTTAATGTGGGGCCCTTTTCATGTTTCGGTCTTTTAAAACAGATCTGTCATTATTTAATACTGATTTTTGAGATAAGGCAGCCCCAAGATGCATCTAAATTTTAAATGCACAATGGCCCCCACTTTAATGGCCTCCCAGATTTTCGATTGTAACTTGGCATTGAATTTTTATTTGTAAGATGGCCTCTCAAATTTTGATTTTTTCAAATGGCATCACTTTTGCACTGAAATTTAAATGGCATTGATTTTTTAAATTGTAAATTGATTTTCCAATTGCATTGATTTATCTTGATTTTTTAATGGCATTGATTTTAAATTATAAATTGGCCTCAATTTTTTAAAATGGCATCCAATTTTTTATTTGGGAAATTAAATATAAAATCCAGCCCAAATTATAATTTGAAATAAAACATTTAATGGGTCATGTTGAAAGGAAAATTTGCCAAGCATAAGGATTTTGCCATTGAAATTGCCAAATTGTAAAGTTGATCTCTCCATCTTGCACAATCACCTCTACCAACTTGCAACACCACTTCTCCCAATTCGTAATAACTTGTACAAGTCCACTTGCCAAGTTGTTAAGACTTGCTTCCGAACTTGCAAAGACTTTTTTGCCAACTTGCAAAGACTTGCTTGCAAATTGCAATTTTCCTTAGCCAAAAATAATTTTCTCAATAATAATAATTCCACTTGGCTAAAAGAAAATATTATTCTCTTGTTGGTCTTACCATTTTGAAATGTTGAGCTTCCATCAAGTTAATTGAAATTTTGCCAAGATGCAAGAGCATTCCTACCAACTCGCAAGGACACGCCTACCAACTTGCAGGAACATGCCTACCAACTCGCAGGGACACGCCTACCAACTCGTAGGAACATGCCTACCAACTCGCAGGAACCCTCTTACCAAACTGTGAAAAGCGAACATTAAAATTACAATTTTGACACTTAAAATTTAGACTTTTCAAAAATTATTTTATCAAAATTGCACATTAAATTGCCCAAATTTATCTATCCACTTTTCACAATTTGCAAAATTTCAGGAAAATTTCCCAAAAAATTTCTAGTCCACAAAATCCAAATTTTGCTCAAGATGTCAAACCAAGATGGCTTATAAATCGAATTATCCAATCCATATCTTTAATTTGGATTAACAAGCAAAATCATTACGTTTAGGAAATCAAGTTATAAACTTGATAAAACTCAACTTTTATCGTTTTTGAATTCACCATTCATCCCCTTGAACCTCTTTTCTTGACTCTTCAAATTCGCTCCAAATTTAACGTTCAATCCTTGATCTGAAAAAAAATTGCTTGCGCAAGTTAAAATAGGGGGTCCCTAAAATTTGTGGGGCGATGGTGCAAAAACCTCACAACATCTGGCAACTCCACTGGTGAAATGTTCTTGAACATTTCGAGAACAAAATAACTTAGAACCTGGAATCTCGGGGGGTAACCTATTCAATAACCCGATGATAAGGATGAGCACTCATCCAGGGAAAGAACTCTCAAGTTGGACCTAAGAACCTTGATCATAAGTTACTCATGTATGTGCAAGTATATTCATTCCTCTCTCGACAAGAATTCAGTAATCTCTCAGATTCATCAAACTTAGCTATTTCAATATCCTTACTTCAAAAGCATCCTGGATAGAGCCTCACTGCAAGTCAGGCGTCCATAGCCCCGACAAGGTTATTGCTGTGGCACCACAAACATGATTCTACCTTTAGTGATTATTTTTATAGCACCGGTAGAAATGCTTGCACACCCTTGAGCCAATTCTACTTTTTCACTTTTCATTTTGACCTTTTATTTATTTTTATCATTTATCAGTTTTTCTTTCTTTTCTCATGATATTTCTTTTCTTCTCACTTTCAATCTTTTGTTTGGCTTGCATGTAATGAAGCTTGCAGAGGATTTGGAAGACCACAGTGGCACTGAAGGTGTATGACTTACACTAAATCCAACTTCACTTCAAAACTACCGAAGAACTCAAAGAAATTAAGTGTGAGTAAAATGTTGTAACTCCTGTCAAAAAAGGTAACTTAAGAACAACAATTGAGTCTGACTGGAATTTAGTGCAAATCCTATCAACAGACCAATGGCTAGGCACAACCTTTAATCCCCCTGAACCTCGTCAAATATATTCAAGAAATGAACAAGACGCACTCAAGTTTTGACAACGGAAGTGCAAAATCGATAGACCTCACCCATGGGTTATAATCTGGACCCCTTTGAACTTGTAAAGCCTCAAAGCCAAAACGCTCCAACCAACGGGAGGAAGCACAAAAGATCTCAAGCCAAATGGCTTGATGCAAATTAACCGCCAAACTTCCTCAAAGCCTCTAAACTAAACAACTGAAAGGAAACTACCCTAACCAACAGAAAGGGAACCTACTCTAACCAACAGAACCAAGGGGTCCGAGACAAACTCTAAACTAATTATGTACAAAAGGGCTCCGAAAGGAGGCCTAAGCTTGAAAGTAATGGTTGAGGAACTGTCCGTTGATGGGCAATGGGACATCCCTGCCAGTAAGTGTTTTCAGTTTAAATGCATTGTCTCCCAAAATCTTAGAAATTTGAAAGAGACCTTTCCATAGTTTGTCAAATTTGTCATGATCTCCATGCCTTTCATGGGCCTTATCCTAGTATAAAACTAGGTCTGAGATTCTAAAGGCCTTCACCTTCGCTCTTCTATTAAACCATCGCTTCACAACCCCTTGATGTTTTGCAAATTTATCTAGGGCTTCGTCCCTCTTTTCATCCAGCTGCATCAGTTGAGACAACCTAGCCTGGACTCTATCTTCGTTGTCATAGAACTCTTGTATGAATTGCAATGTTGAGATTTTCAACTGGACTGGGAACACCGGGTCCTGTCCATATACCAAATGGTATGGGGAAGTTCCTAAAGACTCTTTGGATCTTGTTTCGTCTGCCCACAAAGCATATTTCAGCTGAGTGTGCCAATCTCTCGGGTTCTTATCCAACAGTTTTCTAATGATCTTTAAAAGATTTTTGTTCATGGACTCTGTTAAGCCATTCCCTTGGGAATAGTCGTTAGATGAAAATTTTAAAACAATCCCATGATCAAATGCCCAGTTATGAAAACTCAAAGAAGCAAAAGTAGAACCATTATCACATACCAATGCGTAAGGACAACCAAACTTGGTAACAATTTTTTCTTCCAAAAATTTGATAACGATTTCAGCAATGGAATTCTTGAAAGATTGAGCTTTTGACCATCGAGTACAGCAATCAATTGCGGTTAGAATACACCTGTATTTTGCAAAGGACGATGGGTTGATTCGACCGATAAAGTCAAGTCCCCACTTTGCAAAAGGTCTCACCTCGACGACCGACTGCAAAGGCATCGCTAGGTTCCTCTCTCGTGGTTGCTGTCTGGCAAACATGGCAAGTTTTCACATGCTCGTGAGTACCTTTGAGTAAAGTTGGCCAATAATAGCCGGCTCTCAGTATTCTGTGCTGTGGCCAAACTTGCTTCGTGTCCAGTTCCCCATTTGTCATGAAAGTGCTCCTAAATTCTCTACGCTTCTTCTCTACCAACACATCTCAAGTATATGCCCTTATGGTTTTGCTTATAAAGCACCGATCCTTGCAACATGTATCTCTTGCTTTTCAACTTCAATGCTTTCTTCTACACTAGATTCAAATGTGAAGGGGACCGATGATTCAACAAGTAGCTGATAATGTCCTAATACCATTCATCTGGGCATACTTCCTCTAACTCATAAACCTGATGTACCAATCCTGGTCCATCACATGCCATCATTTGTGCTAGCTGTTGTCCTCTAACTAGCTTCATCGGTTGGATCTCTATGTCGTATTCCTAGATAGAGGCGACCCACTTTTCTCTTCTTTCTCCAAGTTCATTTTGCGTCAACAAGGTTTTTCCTGTTATATCAGGCATGATTGCATATATCTTGCTTCTCACTATGTAGTGCCAGAACTTATTGATTGCCCTTACCAGCACATACGCTTGTTTCTCTATGTTTGGATACCTCAATTCTACTTCTTTGAAGGGAGCACTCATAAATGCTATCGTATGCTCTTCACCCTCTTCATTCTTCTGGGTCAATATGGCTGCACAATAGCTTGTTTTATCTCTTCGAATGTCGCCTTGGCTGCAGGAGTCCAATCCTTCTTGGCATCTTTCTTTAGCATGTTGTTCATGGGTTTCACTATCTCTGCAAATGTTGATATGAACTTTCTCACAAAGTTGATCTTTCCAAAAAATGATTTCAATTCTTTCTTGCTAGCTGACAAGTTTAGCTTTGAAATTGCTTCCACTCTCTCAGGATCTATCATAATTCCCTTCTCCGAAATCACATGACCCAAACATCCACCTTCAGTAATTCCAAACATGCACTTCTTGGGATTCGAGACACCAAATTTTTTGCATCTCACAAATACTTTCCTCAAATCCTCTATATGATCTTTTCTTCTTTTCGAAAACACTATGATATCATCCATGTAGATGATGATGCATTTATCTTTCAATTCTTTGAAGGCATAGTCCATTGCTCTCTGAAATGTCGCACTTGCATTGATTAGTCCGAAAGGCATTCTCCTGTAAGCAAACGTTCCCCATTTGGTGGTCAAAGTTGTCTTCAATCTGTCTTCTTCTTCCACTATCACCTGGTTATATCTTGAATATCCATCCATGAATGTCATCATCTGTGTTCCATTCACTATTTGCAATACTTCGTCCAATGATGGCAAGGGATAATTGTCCTTTGATGCCCTGTTTAAATTCCTAAAATCTGCACAACCTTATCTCTCCATTTTTCTTTCTCAGTGGGACAAGATTGGTGACCCATGTTGAGTGTCGCACTGGGAAGATGATCCTCGCATTCAACAACTTCTTAACTTCTTGAAAGATCAATGGTTCCAACAGAGGGTTAACTGGCCTTTGCCGGTGCCTGAACGGTTTACTTCCTTCCTTCAATGGGATAGTATGTATTATAACTGAAGGATCATAAGTCTTCAAATCTTCATATCCCCATGCTATTACATCTAGGAACTCTCTCATTAGCTTAATGATACCTTCTCTTTCTTCAGGTGTACAAACTTTCCCAATTTGGACCATCTTCGGATTCTCCTCGGTCCCAAGATTTACTGTAACATTCATCTCCGCTTGTGGGTTGATATGGTACTTTGTTGAACTGATCCATATCAAATATTCTTTCTAGCTCAATCATCCCCTTCGGGATAGTATTAGTCTTCAAGTTCATGATCCCTTGTGGATTGATTTCTACTTCTTCCTCACCATTATCGATAATCTGTGCTGTGAACACATCTGAATTTGTCAAGAATTTCAAAATATGCTTATCATCCTCAAACACTTGGAAATTGGTCACGTTATTAGGCACTGATGGCATTGATGCTAACTCAACTCTAAACTTCTTCAACCCTTCCAATTCAATAGGTGCTAAAGAACTTGCGGCCTACGCAAGAGCGTTTGCCACCTTGTTGCTTGCTCTATAACCAAATTTGATGTTGAAAGCATCAAAGCTCTCAATTAAATCCCAAACACTGTTCCTGTATTTCTTCAATCTCTTGCCCTTACACGCAAACTTCTGCTTCACTTGCTTTGTCACCAAGTATGAATCTCCGTATACATGAATCACTTTTGCGCCTTTCTTTATCGCACACAACAAGCCAAGAATCAAAGCTTCGTATTCGGCCATGTTGTTGGTGCATGGGAACTGTAGTCTATGTGTTGCCAAAAAGGTGGCCCCTGTTGGGCTAGTCAGTTCGAATCTTGCTCCGACTCCCTGCTTGGTTTTGGAACCATCAAGCCTTAGAGTCCAAATTTCGTTGTTCTCTTGTTGGTCCCTTTGGGATTCCTCAAGCTTACCTGATTCATCATTCCTTCTCATTTCTGGATCGGGTGATGTGGTATGGCTTTTTTTTCACCCGTCTTACTACTTTCCACAGTCTTTGTTTGTAAAACCTCAACCTTTTTCTTCCTACACTGATTGTCTCTCCTTAATGCTCTTGGGATTCTCTTCTCTACTTGTTCTATGGCAATCTTGCACATGGAACAAGACAACTCCAATTGAAAGGTGTTGTGGATTCTACACTAGTTGGGTAGTAACAAATCTCTCACTAACATTCTGTTACCCAAGTCGATACCTTGTTGCGTTGTTCTCAACACAAAGCTCCTGAAATTCTCAAACATGCCCTCACCCTCATCTGATGAAGTATCCTGATTTGATTCAACTAGAATTTTTGTGGATTCTTTTCCTTCACTCACAATATTTAATGTCAAAACTTCTCCGACCTTGGGCCTGTAGACGCCAAGATCCGTCTCAGCGAACAAGACTTCATTTTGCTCTCCATATTTGGTGACAGTTAGTCTTAGCTTAGGAGTGCTATCGATTCTAATCTGGTTAGGAAGTCCTTTCCATGGGAGCCACATGTGGGAAAGTTGGTGGCCATATAACCATTCAACCTTCTGGCCCAATCTCTGCCTAGGATCAAACCATAGTAATCTGCTACATCCACAACCGATATATCCACAAGGTGTTCCATCCTAGGATTCGATGCCAATTGCATATGTATGTTGTTTAGCTCGCCCACTATCGGCACCTCAGTTTTATCTAATTGAGTGACCTTATTTGATCCTGCTGGGACAATTCCTAACTTTCTACAAATCGCCAAGGGCATAACATTATTAGATGCTCCCGAATCTATCAAGGAATTATGAAGTAACTTCCCAATTATTCTTACCAAAAGCAAGAAGGGAGCTGGCTCATCTTTCCCTTGATAAAATACCACTGGGGTCCTGTATACGGGTTTAGGCTTCATTCTTGTTTCAACTGGTTGCGTTGACTCGTCTACTTTCGTCGTTTCGTGACTCTTAGTTGAGTTTTCATTTCCTTGTATCTTTTGACCGATTGGTGCTGAACTTTGTGCTACATACACTAGTTGAGGCTCATGTTGCTTGTTGAAATCATTGAGATCTCCATATAAAATGCTTTGTGTAGGATTTGTCTCTTGAATCACATTTACTGTGTTAGGAGGACGCCTTCCTGTCATCGAGGCAACTTGACCTGTCATTGTAGAAACTTGAGTGTGAGATCCTAGCCCTTTGTTATCTTTTAAGTTGTTGAGGAAGGTATCTCTGATTTCAGTCACTTTCAATAACTCGAACAGTGGTAAACTAATCTTGATCTTCTTCATCTCTTTTGTCACGCTCTGCCCAAGCTTCTTCAACTCATCGTTACTTGTAAGGTTATTCACTGTTTTCTCTTTACCAACCTCTTGAGTTCCATGCGTATTTTGTGGGATACTAGCATTTCGACCACTGCTATTGTTATTGCTACCTTGTCTATACTCCGGTGCATCCCTCGGATAACTAGGCATATTATTTGCATTTGGATGCGGGGGCGTATTGAAGTTATTCGGTGGGATGCAAGATGTTAGGGGCTGATCGTTCCTCTAGTTATTCCTTTGATAACATTTTGTTGCATTCCCTTGTGATTGCTGAAATGTTTGAACTTCACTGGTACCTTGCACCAACACACTGTTGTCTAGTGGAGGGAAAGAGAACTTTGGTTCATTGCCATACTCATCCAAACCTATCGGCTCATCCACTGGTCCATAAGCCGAAGCTGGTGGAAATCTTCCTTGATGCTCCTGATAGGCTTCAAACTCAGGTGGGAAAGAAAAATCCTCAAAAGTTTAGCATTGATCATATCTTGTGGTGGGAATTATTTCATACCCCGTGACTTGAGTATCCTCCTGATTGATTGATTCATCAACCACCTTTTGGAACAGATTGGAAGCCTTCTTGAATTCAGCGCATTGCAACTTTGAATGCTGGTTTGTCTCATGGAATTTGCAATACTGAGATAAAGCTGACTCTGCTAGAAATATTCTATCCACTAGTTTGCTATCTGCTGGAGGTTGACTATCTGCTATCTGCTGGAGGTCCGTTGTTTGGACCTGTGTTCCACGTCTTCCTCTGATTGTTGTATCCTTGGTTTTGTGCTTGACTGCCTTCTTGGTAGTTGTTATTCTGATTGTTTCATTGGTAGCCACCACCTTGGTTATTCCTCTGATAATCTCTATCTTGATAATTCCTTTGGTATCCATCATCTTGATTGTTTCTCTGATAGTTCCCTTGGAAATTTCCTCCTTGATTATTCCTTTGCTTAGCTTGGAGTTGATTGTTTAGATTTCTCAGGTAGGTAACTTCTGTAGATAGCTTCTTCACTTGTTCAATCAATTCTTTCATCTCATCCTTTTCTTCTTGGGACCTCATAGATGTACTTGTACCTTGCAGATAAATAGGTATTGATGGTGGTGCTTGAGATAATGGAGGTCCTAGATGCACCACAAGCTGATTTGATAGAACCTGATAGGTGAGCTGTGGAACTTGGTTACTTTGGAATCCAGACACCTGCCACTTCATTTGCTTGCCTACCTCCATTGCCTTAGCGTATGCCTCATTCAAACTCGTTCGAGCAAGATGAGAAACTCTTGTGAACATAGATGTTTGAGAATCCAAGGCATTATAGTACATCTCCAAAGCGCTTGCATCCTGGATTATATAGGGAGCTTGCAATCGTGTGTAAGCCTTATGGAAGCGATTGTTGAATGAGTTGATGGGCTCCTGATCTTGTCTTCTGATTTCTGCAAATTGCCTATACAAATCTGACAGAGTGATGGGAATGCCAAACTTCCCAACGAATGTTGTTTTCAATTGATTCCATCCAGATATAGATGAGGTTGGCAAATTCAAAAACCAATAGAATGCCTCTTCTCCCAAAGAGTGAGGGAAAAGTCTACATGCTACGTCTTCGTGCTGAATTCACTTGTTACATAATGCATCTTCAAAGATCTTGATATGCTCTTCTATTGTACGATTGGGATCATTCATGTTTAACTTATAACACAAGTGCTCTGGATTCTGGGGCAAATTATTGTATTGATTGAATGTAAGAGGTGAAGCATTGTTCTGAATCCATGGAGGCTGTTGTTGTTGCGCCATTGCCGCTTGGTTGAGTTGACCTTGAACTGGCACTAACTGGCTTGCTTGAGCTGGAGTACCTTGAACTTTGGGAATTTGAACTGGACTACTAGAGGAGCTTGCCCAACTCGCAGCGTCAGCTGCCCAATGATTCCTTCCCTTATAGAATTGCAACTCAACCAAATCTTCCTCTTGGTATGGTGTAGACCTCAATATCCCATGCCTTCTTTCGGATTGTAACTTCTCAAACCTTTTAGGAGAGAAAGATCAAATCTTCCTATCCAACTTTATGTTCAATTTTGATCTTCTTCACGACTGGATTGAGCCAATCTTTGTGCTTTTCTTTCTCTCTCAAGCTTTCTATCTAGTTCTCTTTGGCATTCCAACCTTCTTTGAATTCTCCTTTCAATTTCTCGTGCCTTCCTTTCTTCTTGGTTCAACACGTTAGCAGTATCCAAATACTCTCTATTGTCCTCCCGTTCCTTCGACGAGACTGTGCATAATGTAGCTACAATATGATCTTGAAGTGTCCCCCAAGTTGCTCTAGGTTAATTTGATCTAGGAAGAACCATCCTTTGTCACCCTTCAATTTTGTCTCTCATGTTCCAACCTTTCTTGAACTTCCCTATCGATTATTTGGGCTTTCTCCTCTTCTTTGTCTAGGATCTCAACAATGCGCAAGTACTCACGACCGTTTATCCTTTGGTTCCAAGCGAAGGAATGAAATGTTAAAATGATGTTGTCTTGGTATGATTGCCAATTCCTCTTAGGCTGTTGTGGTTGAGGAAGCCCCATTCTTCACCATGTTCAATTATTGACAACCTCTTGAGAAAATAATACAACACCAATTTCTGTTGGCATGATGATGTAAGGTATGCCTACTAGCAACGCTCTAATAGTTCTATGAATGGACTTTTGATTGCCCTCCTTATAGCGCCAATTTCTATTGATGCGAGTTTTGTTCCACTTACACAACATGCAGGACTAAACATTCAATGCTTCGAGAAACATAGAGCATTAAACCCTCTCTTGAATAAAGTCATCACCCATGCTAAGCTTTGCAATGAAGATCATGGAATGACTCCAATGTTCCTTACACCTGTGGATATCTAACTCAGTTGAAATGATGTGATTTGCTGGTTAATCACTTAGGCGGGCTTACATAATTTATTCAAGGATGCCAACTTACTTGCACTTCTAAAGATTTGGCTTCACAATGTGCAATAAAAATATAACCATGATTTATATCACTTCCAACTTTTCTCTTCAACTCCTATTATCTAGACTACTTCTACTTCTAACAATGGATGGGAAGACTAATGGATGGACTAGGACTCCTACCAAATGGAGACTTGCCCGCGACTTCAACTCCACCTAGTGCAAAGCTTTAAAGGATCTCAAATGGTTTTCATATCGACACCTTCCCCTCAATCCAACTTAGAGTACAAATCAAGGATCCAATGCCAATTGAACTTGAGCACAACTACTAGGCTACAACACAAGGCACCCTTGCATCTACAAGGAGCTAGTGGCCTAGTTTTGTAGAGTCATCCAATCAAACATCCACCAATATCACCACACAATCTATCTACTTTTACTCTTACTTTAACAACTTTGAAACAAAATCCTATTTTAATTGTGGGAGTAGAAACCATGCAATAACACCAAGTGTTCCAACTCAATCACCATGCAAAACAAAACAATGATAAGAAGAGCAATTTTGGCATTACTTAAGCAACAATGTTCTTCAACTTCCAACTCCTTACAAATGAGAGCAAATGGTCATATATAGAAGCTCAAGTACAACGAGTGGCCAAGACTAAAAGGCAAAAACCCTGAAATCAAGGGCCCAAATTACATCCCATAAACCCTAATTAGGGTTACCACCCCATCGGCCAATGAGAAGAAGACACCTCATCCAATGGACCAATGAAAAATTACAAAGGTAGCAACCGATAAAATGGCACCAAATGGTTAGCCAATCAGAATCAGACACCTACCAAACCCAACAAGAAAGGAAAATCTGCCACTTGGGCTTACATCAAATGATCTTCTAAGATAGTCTTTCCTTTGTTCATCTTCTTAGCCAAATCGATGAACTTGGCTAGCATGCTATTGATCTCATCTAAGGAAGGGCAAGGGGTGCATCGAATCTTCCTCTCAGCATCATCCATCATCTTCTTTGTCATCTCAAGTGTCTTCTCCTGCTCAGCTGAATCATCCCTTGTAAACTCAATGAGAAGCTTGAGGGATGAAAGAGCTTCCAAATCCTCTGCTCTGATGATGACTCCTCCAAAAGATCCCAATCTCTCTACTAAAGTGTTCATGTTTATATCCTCATCTCTAATTTCTTCAATGCCAAAGGAGACTCATGCTGCACCCAAGGTGTGTGATATCCTTCCGTAGACTGTTGACCTGAGATGAGCAATCTCATTCCCAACTCCTTCCAACACTTCCAATCTATGAAGTAAGGCGAAATACCAATTCTCTATAATACTCATCTCATCCACCTAAATCACTTTGGTTTTCTCTAATAACTTATGTGGAGTGTTAATTACTGCCTGCAATTGGGGAATAATCTTGACCTTGATTGGGAGCAAGTCCCTCCAAATACCATCGAAGGCATGGAACCTTGCTCTTAGAGCTACAAATGCTTGGAATTGTTCGACAAAATATGGCAAGAAAACCAACCCATCTTGAATAATTCTGTCAACCCAAGATCGAGTCTCCTCTAGAGTGACACTTGGATCTTCTGTATCATCCGTGCTTCCTTGTGCTAATGCAAGTGGTGGCATGGTTGTATGATCTAACTGTTGGATTGGCCTGCATGCATCCTTATAACAATCCTTCAAACTCTGGATTTTTGCCCTTAGCCTCTCATTCTCTTCAGTTGGTTGATCTAATTTCTCCTTGAGAGAATTGATGCCATCCTGGAGTTCCTCACAATCAATTTCTTTTGTTGTAGTTCCTAGCTCATGCTCAACTATGTTATACTCATGGGCTCCTCTGATAACTCTTGCCACTGTTCCTGCAGGTTGGTTCTCTTTCTCGCTTCACTTTCTATCAACTCTTCAATGTTGCCGACAGGTCGAACAGGTGCAATCTTCCCCTTGGGCTTGAGAAGATCCCTCAACCACAATGGCACTGTACACTTTACTATTTCTAAGTATGGTTCTTCTTCCACAGGCACAACCTCATTGGTTCCTTTTGGTGCTTGTCTTCTTCAACTGATAGGGCCTCCACATCAATCAATCCGGCATTCTCACTACTCGTAGGAGAAGAACTTCCCTTAGGTTGATTCCGAGTGAGGGGAGAATAATCAGTGCTGTAGGTGTATCCCTTGGATGAACCTGAACTCACTTCAATTGCTGTTTCCTTGTCTACATTTTCGGCAACCACGTTCTGAGATGTAGTGACACTTTCCCTTGAGGGCACTGTACTCACACCCTACCTCTTGGCTGGTTGGTCCTCAAATTCCTTTTCCTTTTGTTTTGTACTTTCCATATCCTTTCTCTTTTTGTTATTCGTTCCTACTTGTTGGCTGCCAACTTCATCTTGCTGCCCAGTTGACTCTTCCAGAATCTCTTCTATTAACTTCATCTTTTCATAAGTGAGGTGAACTCTTTGCTCCTCCAATTGAGCCATCTTCCTGTTTTACCATTCCTTTGTGTATAAATCAATGGGCTTGATGCTTCCAATGAAGGGTCTTGGTCACTTGTCCAATTAATGGGATCCAATTCACTTTGCTTGATGGATTTATAATCTTCTCTTAATGTCTTTCTATCTTCCTCCAGCTGATCTGGGATACTATGTCCCCTCCATCTATAACTTCTCATCATGTCCAATGTAAGTCTAGAGAAGGCTCTTTTCCTTACTTCGTAGTCATCAGTTGCATTGGCCCAATAGTCCTCTAAATGAGGAACATGCCTATATGGATTTCTATATGCTTTTTTTACTAGCTCATTTGGATCAAAGTTCTGCTTTGCATTATACCATGCCAAGTGGTAGTATTCCAATTTTGTCTCAGCGGCTGTCAAAGTAATGGAGTTGTGGCAACTATGAGCTCCAATTGTTAATGAGAAAGTAACTCCCGATTTGCCTTTGTGCTTTAGAATCTTGTCATAATGTGCTAGTTGTCTAGCTACTTCCAACAATACTAGTTTGTCAGGTGGATATCTCAGAAGTCTCTTCGGGCAATAAATATTTCCTGCTAATCTGATATACGTAAACTTTGGAAACTGAATGTACCAACTCCCATACTTCTTCACCAACTTTTCTGCTTCGGGAGAGAGTCTCCTGTGAGGTGCCTCTTGCAAAGTTTTCATTGCCTTCATGGAAAATGCATCGTAAAATATCTTAAAGTCCTTGGTGTTGTGGAAATGTAATTGTGGATAGCACTCATGCACCAAGTATTGTCCGACCTCCTTCCCAACTGTGCCCAAAGCTCTCAATCCTGGCTCTTGGTACAAGCTTGCTATCATATAGGAAAGGTAGGATCCCATGTAGAATACCTTTTGATCTTGTACTATTCTTAACTGTAGATCCAAGTTTTCACTTATGATCATGCCCCAATCAAACATTCTCTTACCACTCCCAATGGCCTGTAGCCCGGTTCGGAAACTGTACTGAAGAGGCAAGCTATCGAGATTGTCAGACAAGGCTTCCACTTCCAAGCAGGGAAGCGTATCCAACCAATCACTCATCCCACCCCTATCCAATAATCAGAAAAGAAGGTTCCCCATAGGTGGGCTGAATGGAAAACAAAATGCATCCCATGCAATAAGGCCAACATGCAATTCACTGATCAACTCTACTGGAAATCCTAAATCAGCATAAGGATTCCATGACTGTCTCTCAATACCCGGAGTCATACAATGTATATTATCGTGTGAAAAATTCACACCAACCTGCATAACCACCTTGCCAAGCTCGATAACCCCTTACTGAATAAGCTCTTCCCGATCATCATCATCATGCCTAAAATATATGATGATAGAATTACCATAGGCTTTGGATGTATTGGTATGATAATGTAGAGGAGCCGCAACTGTGTGAAAAGAGGGGTGAACCAAGGGATGCTCACCGACACGAGACATCTCACCATTTGCCAAAGGCAGTGCAAGGGAAGGCATATCACCCATCATGCCACAAGACATAACTGCCCATCGCGGACTGCAAGTTGAACAACCACACTGCTCAGCAACTGAGCTCATCCCGCTACTCCAACCTAGTGACAAAACTCATCTCCGATAACTGAACCTGGGTCCCAAATCCTGCTACCAACCTCATCCCCATCTTGGGAATAGGAAGTATCTCCCTCATCTATCTCAAAGAGGGGATTATCAAATGTTAACTTGGCACCCATCTCAAACAAGGAATTATCAATCACCTGAAAGTGGTCTAACTCATAAAGGAACTCGGGGTGACCCAAAGACCTTTTTGGACAACTGTCCAAGTCATAGGTCTGCTGTATGCTATCAAGCTCCTGAATCACCTCTTGAAAGAATTCAGACCTTTCTTTGTCGTCCTGCTCCCTGTACTGGCTAGAGATCACAATCTGATTTCTCGCCTCCCGTAGAGCAATACGTGTATGCTCCAAAGTGCCCTGAGTAGCACTAAGCTCCCTATTGAGCTTATTGACCTAATCCTCCTTTTCCCTCAACTGCTCAGCATACTTCTCGACAATCTGTAACAGGTGGTCACAGTCTGCAAGTAAACTCAGGTATTCTGATTTCCAATCCTCAACTGTTGTTCTGACCCCCTGTAAATCTGCAATATAGGATCCAATCCTTATGCCGTCTTGCCCTCTATCCCTCTGAGCTGTCCTGTATAGATTATCAATAATTGGGTGAGTGCTGTCATGGTGAACAAGAGCTGCAACAATGGCATCGTCACTAACTCTCAGCTGACTTTTTAAGGCACACTTCTCATCAATGTTACCCTAGGATGTACTACAAAATGGGCCATCCATATCAGTATGAGGCATAAGTGAAGTGATGCTAAAGAAGTCACACGATTCCTCATTACATGAATTGCTGAAGGCCTCCAACTGGTTACCACAACCTATAACCATGGATTTATCAAACTCAGCCACCAAGTCACCAAAGTAGAATTTTGAACACTCTCCACTATGTCCCGAAAGAGGTGTAGTCACAATTGTATTTTCTCTATCACTAGGCTGCAATTTATCTTCCCCTTGATAAATATTGCAAAAAGCCCCTATGACCAACCCTCTTGGCATAAGAAACAAATCTGCCCTGTACTCGCTAGGTCCTGGCCCATCACCGGAGATTCTGCAACCTGTAAGCTTAATGATACTCGTTCATTTTTAGTCAACGAACTTTTGAATTTTTCAGCCTGAAGCTTAATTAATTCAGTTGAGAGTTCACATGCCATGGATGCGTACTTTATTCCTCCTTTGCAGATTGCCAACAATTCTGATTGCAATTGTTTGCATGTCATAGTCCTCATCTAAGATAGAGGATAGGATAGTCTTTATCCACGTCTTCACCTTATCAGGATGACACTCCTTGAAATTGTTTAGGAGACACTGAAATAATTGTTGAATCATTTTATCATAACCTAGATTCAACATTTGACTGAAAACTCTAGTGCTTGCCATTAACTCCAAGATTTTTACCTGTTTACCAAGGTAGAATCTCTGTCATATCTCAGTCCATTTAAACTGTCTGCAATCAGCTATAACACCTGTATCCAAATGTGCTTGGTGTAAGGAATAACAGGGGCTGTAATCTGAGTGATCTCACTGAGGCACGAGGCAACTGCAAGCCTAACATCTCGATGTGGATGATTCATAAATCTGTGTTGCACCAAGGCAACCATTGAGGGATGCATGGCCCAATTGAAAAGCCTGCAATCAAATTGATCTATCCTAGATAGATATGAATTTATTTCATCGGGTTTGGCAAGCATATTTCCCGTAATTTTCTGCTCCTCCAATTGCCATCCAAGGCAACATAACTCGTTGCCTATCTCCATTTCCTTCCGAATATCTCTTAGTTGCACACTGTAAAACGTGTCATTGAATTCCTTCGAGAACACTGGGCTTTCCAAACTCCATGATTTAATTTTCCCAAGTTCCAAACGAGGGACTAAATCAACACTTGTCACTAAGAAATGCTGTCACCACAATAATAATTCAGATTTTTCCAATACTTTCTGAGGACTGCAATTTCTAGAAATCAGCTGTGAATTTCTGATTTGTTTGTTTTCTAAACGTGTCAGACTTGACTATTGACTGCAATAAATGTGAAGTCTGGACAAGAAAATGTTTTTGTGAACCATCAGACCCAACTATAGTCAATCTACGAAAGCTGCTACCATGCCAACGTACTATGGGCATATCCCCACCAATCCTATCCAACTTATTGTATGGTCAGGGGCAATCTCCTAATTGACAAAGTGCTGTCCTGGAACTTCCACATCAACAACATGGAACTCACAAAGAGCCCTGCTTTCCTCCAATTTCAAGACAATAGGCAATGTGTCTTCCACATTTCCTTGTAGAACATTCTTCCAATGTTTCAAATGCTCAGTCGACTTAGAAAGTGTAGATGGAAATGACTGTGTACTGTCAGGATCAGATCACGTTCAAATTCTCGTTAGTACTTGTTTACAAATTCAACATGTTTGTTTACGGTGTCTGCTGAAAAGCAAGCTCGACAAACACTTGAAAGCTCTTTCTTGAGTGATTGGGGAACCTCTGCTACATGCAAGCATTGAAGGCCAACTGCCAGGACTGCTCGAGTGTGAGAGGAGCTAGAGTCCGGAATCAGCAAAGACACCCGACCCGTACTTGATAATCTCCTGTTCTCAACGTTTCCTAATGGTTGTGTGCAGCTAGGATGCTTCTCGTGACTGTTACAGTCATGTTGATTGCTGAGGTTCCTTCCATGCGCACAGTCTTGTGCCCAGAAATATATCTATTTCTTAATTCACATATTCTCCAGCCCGCCAATAATGTGGACCGAGCACGTGCACTACTGATGTTGCAGTTGCGCGTATGCACACTGAGATGCAATTCCTTCTCCGCGCGGTCAAGAACAGCTCGTAACTCTGCCCAGCTCTTTGAAACACCTACGCGTGAGTGATAGCCGTTTCACTCCAGCAGTCACACCGGTTGCTCACTGTGATGCACCTGTGTACGCGTGCCTCCTCCTTGGATCCACTTCTCTATGTACTCGCGTCCCTTGAGTAGCGACGACAAGTCTTTCCAGCAATGGACTCGCGAGCTGGGGGCAGGGTCCTATTACGGGCTGACTGCAGTGTTCTACACGTAAACACCCAATGCAAATACCCCTTGACTGTGGGTGGTGCACTTGCTGGCCGGAACAAGGTCTGACGGTTTATGGCACTTAGTGGCTCGGCTTGTGTGGGATACCTGTGCTCATCAAAGGTACATGCGAAATTTGTAGATGATTGTATAAACAGTTGGCTCAATCCTTGCGGCCACTGTTAGCTTCCCTACCTGCTGTGAATACCATACGGAGGTCAACCAACCTTAATGCTATTCGAAGATGCTGACTCCAAAAACTAAATCCTTGCTAACAGTGAAGTCTCAGTTTTGCAGTCAAATTCACTTTCCAAGTATGACTACCACTGTGATACCAGATTTGATATAAACTGATTTCTCCTCTTGTGAATGAAGAATTCTATTCACACCAATGCATTTGAGCTCAACTGCGAAAACTGTATGATTTGTTCCTAGAGAGAAAAACCCATAGGCTGGCAGGATTTTTAGCTTTGATACCACTGTAATATCCCTGGCTGGATATTATCTCGAAAACTTCTCAAATAAAACTCAGAAATGTAAACGAACACATGCATGCAATATTTTATTGATTCCACATAAATAATCCAGCAATACACTCCATTAAAATTACTCAGAAATTGTCTTCGTATTATACAACAGCAATATGAAACAATAAAATTATAGTAATCCAATCTGAAATACAGAAATACAGTAAGACTGGATGATAAAGAACCTATAAAACGATGGCAAACTTTGATGTGAATCTGCACCGGAGATGAACTAGGTTTCCGTTCAATCCACCAAGAAAACCACCTGAAGGTTTCCGTCCTCAGGTTTCATATTCGAAAGCTGAAGCTTCCCGAATTCTCAATGAGAAATAAAATCCATAAACTGAAGCATGCTGAACTGAGACTCCAAGCCTTCCTTTAAGGCTACAGCTGTGACTCTTTAGTTTCCCCATTCTGTCTCTTCATATTCCTACTCTGTCTCTTTATATTCCCACTTTAAGTCACTTTTAAATAAATATGACTGTTAAGTTATAAAGTGATATAATAAATAAAGTGAGAAATCTTTCGGCATTAAAACAGAGGACCAAACGAGCTTGGATGACGACGTGAGATAGCTTGCTGGAAAGCTCTCGGCGAGACGCTCCAAGTCCAATACTGAATAGCCAAGAATTTTGAACCCTGTTGACTTACTATAAATAGTAAGTACCCTGGAAACTGCTCCGATTGGCTTGAAATTGAAATCACCTAGGCCAAATATCTCCCTGAACACTGCCAAGCCTTGGTTAGCCCACTTGATCAATGTAAAAAGGCTAGCGACCCAACACGAAATAATGTGCCCCGAAAAGGGGACATTACAAATCATCCCTTCCCGAAGATTGCTTGCCCTCAAGCAATCGGTATCTGCATGCTGGGATCATAATACCTGGATCCCAAACCAACCTCAAGGAAGTTGCTCCACCAATCTGTTGTGTGAAACTGAAATAGACATTATGCCCTGACCTATGAAGCCACTCACACAGCAACAAAACAACAACTTGTCTAATGTCAAGATCCCAAATCACTGAAGGATCAATCGTACCAATCTGCCTTGTGCTGCCATCATCTGTGAGAAAGTCCTCGACCCAACTGAGAACCTCACTCCAACTGGGATCACCGGCACCTCTACAGTCATATGCAGGGGAAAACCAAACCTCATACTAATCGGCTCCCAGGATGAGAACCAACGACGAGTATCTCCCTCCTGATCCCATAAGAAAAAGGGCCATCCATTTCCCTAGCTGGCTGAAATATCCTAACGCTCTATGCCCACACTGAGTGAAACACCAGAAGTGTCCAACTGCCATAACATTGCCCCTCTGGCCTGTAGCCCGAACTGGAAATTGCACTGAAGAGGCAAGCTATCAAGACTGATAGACAAGACTTCCACCTGTAGGCAGAGAAGTGTACCCAACCAATCACTCATCCCACTCCTGTCCAATAATCGGAAGAGAAGGTCCCCCGGAGGTGGGCTGAATGGAAAACAACATGCATCCGACACAATAAGGCTAGCATGTGATGCACTGATCAACTCTACTGGAAATCCTGAATCAGCATAAGGATTCCATGATTGTCTCTCAATACCCGAAGTCATACAATGTATACCATTGTGTGAAAAATTCACACCAACCAGCATAACCATCATACCAAGCTCGATAACCCCGTATTGAATAAGCTCTACCCGATCATCGCCATCATGCCTAGAATATGTGATGATAGAATTACCATAGGCTCTGGATGTATCGGTATGATAATGTAGAGGAGCCGCAGTTGTGTGAAAAGAGGGGTGAACCAAGGGATGCTCACTGACACGAGACATCTCACCATCTGCCAAAGGTAGTGCAAGGGAAGGCATATCACCCATCATGCCACAAGACATAACTGCCCATCCCGGACTGCAGGTGTAACAACCACACTGCTCAGCAGCTGAGCTCATCCTGCTACTCCAACCTGGTGACCAAAACTCATCTCCAATAACTGAACCTGGGTCCCAAATCCTGCAACCAACCTTGTCCTCATCCTAGGAATAGGAAGTATCTCCCTCATCTATCTCAAAGAGGGGATTATCAAATGTTAACTCGGCACCCATCTCAAACAAGGAATTATCAATTGCTTGAAAGTGGTCTAACTCATAAAGGAACTTGGGGTGACCCAATGACCCAAAGATCTTTTTGGACAACTGTCCAAGTCATAGGTTTGCTCTATGCTATCAAGCTCCTGAATCACCTCTTGAAAGAATTCAGACCTTTCCTTGTCATCCCGCTCCCTGTACTGGCTAGAGATCACAATCTAATTTCTCGCCTCTTGTAGAGCAATACGTGTATGCTCCAAAGTGCCCTGAGTAGCACTAAGCTCCCTATTGAGCTTATTGACCTCATCCTCCTTTTCCCTCAACTGCTCAGCATACTTCCCGACAATCTGTAACAGTTGGTCACGCTCTATAAGTAAACTCAAGTATTTTGATTTCCAATCCTCAACTGCTGTTCTGACCCCTATAAATCTGCAATATAGGATCCAATCCTTATGCCGTCTTCCCCTCTATCCCTTTGAGCTGTCCTGTATAGATTATCAATAATCTGGTGAGTGCTATCATGGTGAACAAGAGCTACAACAATGGCATCGTCACTGACTTTCAGCCGACTTTTTAAGGCACACTTCTCATCAATGTTACCCTGGGATGTACTACAAAATGGGTCATCCATATTAGTATGATGCATTAGTGAAGTGATGCTAAAGAAGTCACACGATTTTTCATTACGTGAATCGCTGAAGGCCTCCAAATGGTTACCACAACCTATAACCATGGATTTATCAAACTCAGCCACCAAGTCACCAAAGTAGAATTTTGAACACTCTCCACTATGTCCTGAAAGAGGTGTAGTCACAATTGTATTTTCTCTATCACTAGGCTGCAATTTATGTTCCCCTTGATAAATATTGCAAACATGCCCTTGTGACCAGCCCTCTTGGCATAAGAAAAAAATTCGCCTTGTACTCACTAGGTCGTGACCCATTACCGGAGATCCTGCAACCTGTAATCCTAATGATACTCGCTCATTTTCAATCAATGAACTCTTGAATTTTTCAGCCCGAAGCTTAATTAATTCAGCTGAGAGTTCACATGCCATGGATGCGTACTTTATGCCTCCTCTCCAAATTGCCAACAATTCTGATTGCAATTGTTTGCATATGTCATAGTCCTCATCTAAGATAGAGGATAGGATAGTCTTTATGCACGTCTTCACCTTATCTGGATGGCGCTCCCTTAAATTGTTTAGGAGACACTTAAATAATTGTTGAATCATTTTATCATAACCTAGATTCAACATGTGACTGAAAACTCTAGTGCTTGCCATTTACTCCAAGATTTTTACCTGTTTACCAAAAGTAGAATCTCTGTCATATCTCAGTCCATCTAAACTATCTGCAATCAGCTATAACACCTGTCTCCAAATGTGCTTGGTGTAAGGAATAACAGGGGCTGTAATCCGAGTGATCTCATTGAGACATGAGGCAATTGCAAGCCTAACATCTAGATGTGGATGATTCATAAATCTGCGTTGCACCAAGGCAACCATTGAGGGATGCATAGCCCAATTGAAAAGCCTGCAATCAGATTGATCTATCCTAGATAGATATGAATTTATTTCATCGAGTTTGGCAAGCATACTCCTCGTAATTTTCTGCTCCTCCAATTGCCATCCAAGACAACATAACTCGTTGCCTATCTCCATTTCCTTCCGAAATCTCTTAGCAGCACATCGTAAAATGTGCCATTGAATTCCTTCGAGAACATTGGGCTCTCCGAAGACTCCATGATTTAATTTTCCCAAGTTCCAAACGAGGGACTGAATCAACACCTGTGACTAAGAAATGTTGTCACCGCAATAATAATTCAAATTTTTCCAATACTTTGAGTACTACAATTTCTGGAAATCAGCTGTGAATTTCTGATTTGTTTGTTTTCTAAACGTGCCAGACTTGACTGTTGACTGCAGTAAATGTGAAGTCTGGACAAGAAAATGTTTTTGTGAACCATTAGACCCAACTATAGTCAATCTACAGAAGCTGCTACCATATTGACGTACTATGGGCACATCCGCACCAATCCTATCCAACTTATTGTATGGTTAGGTGCAATGTCCTGATCGGCAAAGTGTTGTCCTGGAACTTCCACATCAACAACATGGAACTCACGAAGAGCCCTGCTTTCCTCCTCCAATTTCAAGACAGCAGGCAATTTGTCTTCCACATTTCCTTGTAGAACATTGTTCCAATGTTTCAAATGCTTAGTCAACTCAGAAAGTGTAGATGGAAATGATTGTGTACTTTCAGGATCAGATCACGTTCAAATTCTCGTTAGTACTCATTCACAAATTCAACATGTTTGTTTACAGTGTCTGCTGAAAAGCAATGTCGATAGACACCTGAAAACTCTTTCTTGAGTGATTGGGGAACCTTTGCTACATGCGACCATTGAAGGCCAACTGTCGAGACTGCTTGAGTGTGAGGGGAGCTAGAGTCTGGAATCAGTAAAGACGCCCCACCCGTACTTGATAATCTCCCGTTCTCTCCGTTTCCTAATGGTTGTGTGCAACTAGGATGCTTCTCGTGATGTTACAGTCACATTGACTGCTGAGGTTCCTTCCGTGCGCACACTCTTGTGCCCAGAAATATATCTATTTCTTAATTCACATATTCTCTAGCCCTCCAATAATGTGAACCGAGCACATGCAGTGCTGATGTTGCAGTCGCCCGTATGCACACTGAGATGCAATTCCTTCTGCACGCGGTCAAGGACAACTCGCAACTCCGCCCAGCTCTTTGAAACACCTACGCGTGAGTGATTGCCGTTTCACTCTAGCAGTCACATTGGCTTCTCACTGTGATGCACTTGTGTACGTGTGCCTCCTCCTTCGACCCACTTGTCTATGCACCCGTGTCTCTTGAGTAGCGACGGCAACTCTTTCCAGCAATGGACTCACGAGCTGGGGGCAGGGTCTTGTTACGAGCTGACTGCAGTGTTCTACACGTGAACACCCAATGCGAATACCCCTTGACTGTGGGTGGCGCACTTCCTGGCTGGAACAAGGTCTGACGGTCTATGGCAAGAGTGTCACTATACCGCACTTAGTGGCTTGGCTTGTGTGGGATACCCGTGCTCAACCAAGGTACATGTGGAATTTGTAGATGACTATATAAACAATCAGCTCAATCCTTGCGGTCGCTGTTAGCTTCCCTACCTACCATGAATACCATACGAAGCTCAACCAAGTGACACCAAAAACTAAATCCTTGCTAATAATGAAGTCTCAGATTTGTAATCGAATTCACTTTCCAAGTATGACTACCACTATGATACCAGATTTGATATAAACTGATTTCTCCTCTTGTGAAGTAAGAATTCTATTCTCACCAATGCATTTGAGCTCAATTGCAAAAACTGTATGACTTGTTCCTAGAGAGAAAACCCCACAGGCTGGCAGGATTTTTAGCTCTAAAACCACTGTAATATCCCTGGTTGGATATTATCTCGAAAATTTCTCAAATAAAACTCAGAAATGTAAATGAACACATGCCATGCAATATTTTATTGATTCCACATAAATAGTCCAGCAATACACTCCATTAAAATTACTCAGAAATTGTCTTCGTATTATACAACAACAATACAGAACAATGAAATTACAGTAATCCAATCTAGAATGCAGAAATATAGTAAGACTGGATGATAAAGAACCTGTAAAACAATGGCGAACTCTGATGTGAATCCGCACTGGAGATGAACTGGGTTTCCGTCCAATCCACCGAGAAAGCCTGATGGTTTCCGTCCTCAGGTTTTAGATTCGAAAGCTGAAGCTTCCCTAATTCTCAATGAGAAATAAAATCCATAAATTGAAGCATGCTGAACTGAGACTCCAAGCCTTACTTTAAGGCTGCAGTTGTGACTCTTCAGTTTCCCCATTCTGTCTCTTCATATTCCCACTCTGTCTCTTTATATTCCCACTTTAAGTCAGTTATAAAGTGATATAATAAATAAAGCGAGGAATCTTCCGGCATTAAAACGGAGGACCGAACAAGGTCGAATGACGATGTGAGATAGCTTGCCAGAAAGCTCTCGGCGAGACGCTCCAAGTCCAATACTGAAAAGCCAAGAATTCTGAACCCTGCCGACTTACTATAAATAGTAAGTACCCTGGAAACCTGTGGAAACTACTCTTATTGGCCTGAAACTGAAACCACCTAGGCCAAATATCTCCCTGAACACTACCAAGCCTCCGTTAGCCCACTGGATCATGGTAAAAAGGCTAACGACTCGGCATGAAATAATGTTCCCCGAAAAGGGGACATTACAGGGCATGTGGGGGTATATCCGATTTGTATCCATGTTGTATTGGATATGGATACAGCGATACGTGTACCCAGGGAGGGGCAGAGGTGTATCTGCTTACTTTGGACAAGGATGAAACCCTAGGACATAGTAAGATTGTGACAAGTGTGTCAGTCCCATATGACACAAAAAGTAAGTGATCTAATAAAACATAAGTATGTAATTGTGAACAGGATCTAATAATAAACTAGTCAGGTAATATACTATGTTCACACCAACTCTCCATTGGCTAAAAATTTAGGTTGGCAATTTTACTTGCTGGGACTCGCCAACTTTAAAATTAGTTTTGTTGTTGATATTTGATTTATTTTTTGTTGGATGTGAGAGGGCAGTTACTATTTGTTTTAGAAATTGAAATTCTTTTAGAAATCATTCTTCCACTAGCCTAGGGCCTTATGTTGGCAGCAGCGGTTTCTTGTTCGGCAACTATATTTCTATTAGAAACAAGCGAAAATATGTGTAGGGGGAGAGATAGGCAAGTACAAGTGTTTGTGGATGTATGTAAGTTAATATTTTCTGGTTGTATGGGGCTGAGGTGACCAGGTAGAATGTTTGGATTACTTCATGTTGAGGTTTTATGTCATAAGGCTAGGCTATGTGCCTGTAGGCAAGTGAACAATTGGATTCTAACTCAGAACTGCACGAGTAGATTGAATTTTTAAGTCATAAATTGTGATTGCTGTTCTTCTCTCCTGCATATGTTCTGTAGACCTTGCTGCATTTGCAATTTAGTTTTGTTGTGAGGAGCTGCTAGGATCAGTGGCCTTTCACTGGGCACTCGGGCTTTCTTTGCAATAATACCAATGAAGATGTGAAGCATGATCATGTATGGGATAGAATTGACATTCAATCTATAGCAATATTATTCAGCAAAATAAGCAGTCTTTAACAAAGTGAACAAGGAAGCATGCCATATAGATCAATAATTTAAAGAATGGTTCCTCTTATCCCTTGGGAGACATGCCAAAACCAACAATTATATCAAAGGTGTGTACTTCCAACATGATGCACACATACATCTAGAAATGCAATAGAACTCTTGGAAGATGATTTTGGCGAAGTTTCTATCTCCTTTATGGGCCTAGCATCCAACATTCTGAATGATTCATGTCCTGTTCAAGCTTCCTATATCTTATGCATCATAATGTGGTTAGCTTACTCGGACTAGCCAATCTTTCAGTAAAACATGTATCAACACGAGAAATTCCATCATGAGCATCAATATGCAAAGAATGAGCATCACAACAGTATCCATTCACAAGAAAACTATTTAGCTGATCTGAGAGCTTGAAGTGATGAGTTGAAAGGAGCTGACTTACAGTCTTTGTTGAATATTATGCCATCTTAGATGATGTGGTTGATGTGCTGATAGGATGAAAAATGGTAGAATTGCTCTGAACTTAATGTGAAGGGTGAATGAGGCATTACCATGAAAATCTTGGGGAGTACTCTCCAAATCAACTTGAATGGACTTGCTAATCATGGCTAATGTCTTAAGTATCTACATCACAATAATGTTGAAGGAAATAGTGGAAGCTGAAGCAATAAAGAAAGCCTTAATGTAGTGGAAACTTCCCTATTTCATGATATATCATCTGAGCCCCAAATTTATATATCATGAAATAGGGTTGTCTTCTAGGGCAAGCAAAGCACACAAACTATCCACTGTTAGATCTATGACCTAATGATAAACGGTCAGGGATTCTCTTATCAATAGTACCTTTTTATTATTGCAAGTTTGAGACACCATTTTCCTAACAATTATAGCCATTTGTTCTTTTCATGTTCACGGTTGTACTACATTGGATATCTTGTGTAGAGTTTTGAGGCATACACTTATACTGAACATGCTGATTTTTGCCCTTTTCTGCATATAAGTAACTGTCAAAATAAACTGAGCCTTGTCATTCAAGTCTGCTGCCTTAACAGCACATCGGACATGTATTCAGCATAATATGCTTTTGGTAGCATTGTTTTTGTCATTGGAGCATGCAGGCATAGATACGTCTGTCTTGCATGGAATTTCAGATTAAGTTATTATTGTTTTCTGAGTGGCCGATCTCATGACATTTTTAGCGTTGATTTTTATAGTGACCATAAATATTCGTTTTTAGTTTTCTCCTTTAAACCAAAGTTCACTGTTGTTAAAACTCACAAACAAAAATTTATGCAGGGTGAGGTTTTTCTATTGTGGTCTAGTGCAGTGAAGAAAGCTGCTTACTGGGGGAATGACAGTGCTTTTAAGGGCAGTATAAAGAAGTATGATGCCATTCAGATGCAGCAGGAGACTTCAATACATGCTGCCAGCCTTTGCAGGTAGCTATCTACATGACGTGGAGCTTTATTTTGAAATGTAAAATGGGAAAGAATTCTGGAGGATTCAAAATATTTGTCAATAGAAAATTGCACAGTTTTATTTTTGGGAAGTGTATACAAAATACAAGTGAATTTCCTAGACTCTTATGAAAGATCCCTAATAGGATTCCAAGGCCAAAACTGATTTCGTTGCTCTGATTTTTCTTGACTTTGATTGGCGTTTGGAGAGAAGTTTAGTTTTTTGGTTTTTTGCAAATTTTATGAAATTTTTTTTGGGTTTTTGTTTTTCTGATTTCTTTGACTTTTTTTCTATATTTGAATGCAAATGCCAAATGAACAAGGAATACTAAAAAAGAATTTGAACAGCAATTAACTAACTTCCAATTAAGGCTAAATACTGATTTTATTCAACAAATAGAGTGATAACACACCCGTACCAGGTCTGTACAGACTGATCAGGCTTGGTCAGCAAATAAAATGCATATGAACAATCCTTTCCACACCTAGTCTGCAATCGCTGATTGATTCTGGTCAAACTGACCCACTGTGCAATTCTGATCTGCTCTTATTAGTCTGCCAATCCTAGACGCCAGCCTGGGAAATGATAAGGTTGTGTCTGAATCTGTACGACAGGCTGTAGGGGCTCTCCCAATGAATAAGAATGCTAACAAATAGTGTGATCTGCTAATTCTGGACTGTGTCAAACCCAAATTGAACTGCTGCTGCAATTTCTACCCTCCTCAATGGCGTCTACTCTCACCTAGGGCTGTACGGCCATGTTTGGATGTCTGGCTGCTTCAAAAATTGTTGTCACAAATCCGATCTGTTAATTTCTGATTTAACAATGCTGCCTTTTCCTTCAACAAGTTACAAAATAATCATCTCATCAAGATTCAATGCCCAATTGCTCTAAACAGCTGATAAATCACTGTGATCCCATGCTACAGTCAAGCTAGGTGAGGTTCAGCTTGATTACTTCAACAGTTTTCATTCTTGAAGCACAAGAATGCTGCAAACCCTGTAAATCAGAGCTCTACCACAATTCTGGAGTGAAAACAATAAATCTGGATGTGTAAAATGAAGCCTCCAAACTTCTTTTATTTCTCCTCCTACCAATTCGACTAGCTTTAGGGTTTCTTCATTTTATTTTATTGACTTTTTAATAAAATCCCTGGCTTCTCTAAAATTCGACCACCAAGACATATTTATTCATTATAATCATTGCCCCCCTTTATTTCATGACCTATTATCAATTTACCTAGGGAGATGGGCCCATGGCCTTATTATAAATTACTACAATATAAAGTGGTAATAATACTCACTTTATTATTAATTTATTTAATCCCAAATGTTTAAATATTTCCCAATTTATTTGTAAAACTCTAATCTGGGCTTAGAACTGGAATCTGTCTACAGCACCCTGATCACTTATGATGCTCGAGTCCTGTAGGCCAACTGATAGTTCACCCTAGAAAACAGGGATCCTCCCTAGAACGCAGGAGACTGTCTCCAATCAACTGAAATTGCTCAAAAAGGATCCTGCTCTACTCTACAGTCCTTCAGGTGGTCAACTAGTCATCTAACACACCTCCCTAAAATATAGGACCCCTCCCTAAGATTTCGGAGACGGTCTCAAATCATCCGGAATGGTCAGTAGACACCCCGGAACCAACTCTCAGTCATTCCCAAAAATAGGGATCCCTCCTAAAAAGTAGGAATTGCCATTTGAAAGTCCGAAATGGCTCACAGAGCCCTTGCAAAGCTCTGTGACCCTCTGACTGAGTCCCCTATCAATACTGTTGACCTAGGGGAACTCGAATGATAGGTCAACCCCTGCTCATCTACATGTCACCTAGGAAGGGGACATTGCATCTTAATTAAATGGCACTGTTATATAGATTACACTTTTATCTATAATATTTTATTAAAAAGATGGCCTTGTAGAGTGGTTATTAAGGGTGCAATTAGATTGCAACAAATGACGGAAACTACCACTTTCATATTGGGTATAACAAAAAGGGTGCTTTGTTTTTATGATATATCTAGGGTAACAAGTACTTGAGGAGGTATCTAGCATGCTATTTTATTTGTCATTTACTAATGTTATTTAATAGGGTAGGATGTAACAAATAAATAGGAATGACCAAGAAGCATTTGTATTTTGCTCATATGAGCTTTCATGATTTACTTATGCAAATTTAAGAATTGTTTAAAACATTGAATGAGTGGGGTTGAAGACTTGCAATACAGTACACAAAGTATATTGTTCTTATTGGTACCACATCATAGATGGCATGAGGGACCGACAGCTGTCTTTTATAATGAATCTTGGATAAAGCCTTTTTAGGTCTGAATTGTGATAGCTAGCATTGTCTTACAAGTTGTTTTCGATTCTTGTTAGCTCTTAAAGTTGCTATGTGCCATCATTTACCCATGATATAGGAGGCTTTACGTGTAATTGCCGGTATTATCAATTATGTTCCTTCTTAGAGCATGGGTTTCATTTTGTGTTCTCTTCTAATATTTTTTACAATGTGTCTTTCATGAAGCTTGCTTTTGGCTGGACTGGGATTGCTTGCTTTATTTTAGCAGTTGTTTTGGGTTTGGCATCTCTTAAGGTTGATGAGTACCATCCTTGGCTACGAGCTAAGAATCTTGATATGTAAATGCCTATCTTACATTCTATGTTTTTTATTGCATGGGTTTCATACGCTGCCCTCTTCTAATATTTTTGAAATGGCAGTAGAACCAATGTAAGTAGTGCCTTGTGTTCAATGACAATTACCTTTTTTATGTATTTTGTACCTGATTAGCACTTCCTCTGGCAATGGCCACTAGTTCTGTCGCTTTCTCTAACACTATCACATCATGGATTGAGAATTTCAGTCAACATGCTGATCCTTCCCTGGTTAGTTCATAGCCTCATATTTCTGCACTAGGTTCAGGTATCAAGTGGGAGCTGTATAATTGCTTGATTGCATAAAAAATTATAAACTGAAACTAAAAGGTCTGAGACTTTGAGTAACATATGACATATATAATAGAAAGACTCCACAATCATTTGGGGCTCAGATGATAAAGGATTTAACTCATTTACTCTATTGCTTTATTTTGTTGAATGAAATTCTCCCATAGCATTATTTTATATGACATGGTTTTCGTTGCAGATTCTCTTAAACCTTAGTGTGTGAAAGGGTGAGCAACACAATAAACTAGCTTTAAGAAAACGAAGTATAAGTTTTATCTGAAGAGAGAGTAATGGATTCAATAAAATGTATAATACTTCCGCTTAGAGATAAAATAAGTTTGTAAATGTTATGATGTTTTGTTATTTTTCTATTTCTTGATTGGGCTTTTCGTAACAGAACATAATGTGCTTAGGAAAAGCGTGGAGATGTATAAAATGGTATATGCTATTGAAGGAGGAGAGGTGAAGCAAGAGTCTTTGGTGAATTGTGCAAATGCGCTTTGTGATTGGGGTGACTTTGTTTGTGATATCCCAACTGATAAAGGTGGTGGAATCATTCTTGCAGCAAGTCTTTATGCTGAAGCTGATGTAAGGAATTCAATAACTTCACTATTTTTCTTTTCCTTACAACTCATTTGCATACAGGCAGCCATGAGCTTGTCAAGGAGTTCTTCTAATTATAGTTTATTATAGAGGAATATTTAAAGACTTGAGTGTGTTTATTGAGTGTATTAGGAAATTTCTTTTGTATACCTTTAAGAAATTAATATCTATTGTAACTCATGGTTGTCTTTGTCATTTAAGCTTTCCTGTTCGTTTTAAATTATTTTCCAACTCTATCTTGGATTATATGTTTTCTTTTCATGTTGAAGTAACATTTTCTATGTTTGTTTTATAGATGACTTTCTTCTCCATAATTATTATGATCAAGTTGTAGGCTAGGTGATTGTAGAACTTTGAAGTCTTTCATACAGTTTTTAAGATTGAATGAAAAGGTATTTAATTAGTATCTCTAAATTGTTTAGATCATAGTAACAAAAACCATCGGGGACAAAATCTACCAATCATATGAATTTGGAGTTTTCTGTTGTATCTGCTCCTTGGGACACTCAGTGATATCTGCTGATGTAATTATTTTTCTATATAGGAGTTCCATGATATGTATCTTGACACATGCTTTGATTATGAAAACATGATATATCACTAGATACGTCCCAAATATTTTCAACAAACGACGGAGATTGCTTATTGCTATATCTGATAAATTAAATACATGAAGTAATAATAAAGATAACAATGCATACCAGATACAAGAGTAAAATTTATCTTTATTCACACATGAAATTATTACAGAAGAAGACCAGAGATGATCAGCCAAGGATTGGACTTGATCCCACTAGATCATACTACATTCCATGACAATACACAATATATTTAGAGAACCTGACGGTTGCCAGGAGGAACACAACCGTCAACCATTGGATGCTTATAACTACTCGAGAATGACAACAACTTAATACAAACAATTAATACATAGTTGGATAATTAATATTATCAAAACATAATAATAGACATTCTATGCTAACTACATCATCCTCCCCGAAAGAAAAAGTTGTCTTCCAAAGGACAAGTAAATATCAAGTAACAGGAGGGAAGACTAATAATGATTTTGTAGGCAATGATTTGTGCTGTTCAAATTCAAACCTGGATTATGCTTGGAAAATCAAATGAATGTGCTGGGGTCTGAGGACAATACCCCTAGCAGGGTCAAGGGGCAGTGCCCCTTGCGGGGGTTTGGGATTAGCACCCCTTGCAGGGTGCTGGGGCAGCACCTTCGATGTGCTCCTATTGTGACACAAGGCAGGGTAGGGCCCCTGCTGCCAGGCCTAAATTAAGACCTTCAAAACCACAGAAAACTCCAAGGCACGCATCATTTTCGTGATTTTCTAATAAGTCGATAGTCCAAAATGATGGTAATGAAGCCTGAAAATAGCAATTTTGGAATGGTTAACCAATGTATGCAATATAGTAAAATTTGATGGGTCTTGAAGAACCCACTTCACCATACTATGAAGGTATGCAAATTTTTTGCTTGTTGCCAATGATGCCATACGGTAAACCAAGGAGCTCATACAGTAAGTTGTCGTACATTGCTTTGAGGAGAGAAATCTTAGTGTGCTTGCTAGAGACCTTTCTGTCATATGCTATTAAGAAAGATCATACATTGGTATGGAGGTTGTACGCTATATGAAAATTGACTAGGTTGTATATTGGGTGTAGGTATGCAAGGCTATACACAGGAGAATGATGTCACTATCTGTACGGTGAAAGAAAGGAGAGGATGCTGTATGTTATGTGGTTTTCTGTGCTGTACGGTGCAAATTAACGTATGTATGATGGAGTTACTGAGAGCTAATTGTCATACATAGTAAGAAGGAAGTCGTATGATTCTATTTGGATTTGACCATATGCTAAATAAAGCTTGCCACAACTGTACATTGGAACTAGATCGTACAGTTCATACATTGAATTTGGAGATTGTTGTACAGTGCCCAGTAGTAAAGATACGACCGAAGTAAGAGGTTCTACTATGTAAACTTTTTCCAAGGGATGTTGTACGCTGTTTTGGCCAGAAGGTTGTGTGATATAATTAAAACAGCTACTGTATGGTGAGTATAGGTTGTACAATGTATTGGGTGTTTAGCTGACTTGGGTGCACTTTATAATTTGCTCCCTTCTTCAAAACACCCTTTATTTTATGACATACAATTAGAAAATGAAGTGGTCATACATTATAATTGGCCTTATAATTTTATCCAACTTTTGATATTTCAATATTATCTTTCATCTTTTTCCTCATAATTTTATAGTCATTTTCTAACTTTATTTTTCTTTTTCTGTAAGTTTTCGGTGAAGTTGATTTCCCTTAACAAGTATTTATATGCTTCACATTAAATATTTTCGTCGTACTCTCAAATGTATCGTTTGTAATTTTGCATTCTTCTGCACAGTTAAATGCCTGTACTATAACTATTGGCTTTTGCAACCCACAAAATGTGTCCCACACACATAAACTATTCAACTTTGTAAAATCATTTTTCATCAGTTGCTCTTCGCTAAGATTGGTATCTTCAAGGAAATTACAAGTCGACGGGAATACCTCCCAGTCCTCCATTTGCCAATGAAATAGGCTACGAAGAGAATTTGTTTCATCCTTCGAGCATGACGATAACTCCAAAATTCTTGCGTCATTTGGTTCTACCCAACCTTGACTCTTCCTCCTTTCTTCTTTGAAGTTTGAATCTGACAAATCCGAAGAAGTTGCTTCCTCACTGATGGCTTGATGATTTAAATCAATTACATACTTTTGACCCTTGTTTTCAATGGAGATTGTATTCTTTGTTTGATTGTGATCGACTTTGGTTGCTACCAGCCATCCTCTCTCGAGTTATGCATCGTACATTTTCTTCTGCAACGAGATCACCACAAAATTCAAGAGGCACTATTTGGTCCCGATCATTACCTTTTGTGCCCTTAGCGTTCCAAAGGCTTGATTCCATGTTGGTCGCTGTCTACTAGTTGGAATGTCGATGACCAAAGGGTTGGCTTCCCAAGGGTTTCCTAGGTATATTCTGGCAGCATGTTAACTCTTTATCCTCCATCAACGATGGTGTTTGTCAAGTTTTTCCTCATGATTATCAGGTTTTTCTTCATGATTTCCAACTGAATGACAATCAATTTCTTCCCAATGCTCACAGTCAACAATATTGGGTCAATGAGTTGTGCACCTTCGGGTGGCGGCTCTTCTATCATGTCTTTCCTTGGGTCTTTTTGTTGCCTACTTTAGTAATCACTGATTATAGTGGTAATTGCCACTCTCAATTGTGGCATTTTGAAGATCTGTCAACTTGATTGGTAGGGTTGCTTATAGCACTTGCTGTACTATATTCTTCTTTGACGCGAACTATAATGATGCACTTGTAGTTCCATTGGAGGTTCTTTAGTCGTTCACCATCACTTGTTTAGTTTTTGCTTTGACTTCTTTGAATTGTTACTTCTTTGTATGAAGGTTTGGGCAAACTGCCTTCTTTGTCCGTGCTTTCGTGATTTCTACAACTACCTTGTCTTCTTCCTCCACATCTAGCAGGTTGATACCCTTTTGTTATTGACCATTGGTGTCTTCTTGATTGCTTGGTTCACACCATTTGCACAACAGATAGTTGTATGTTCTCTTTCTTATTTTGTTAATGTCTCGCAAAGTGCTCCTATTTGTTGCATTGTCGACACTCGACACTGTATGATAGGACATTCTTTGGAGTCATATTGTATTTGATTTTGCCCTCGTTGGTTTCGATAACTGCCTTGCAATGCATTATGTGGTTTCAATGGAGTGGACACTTCCTTTCTAGTAAAATGGCAACATGTCTCGACAACAAAGTAATTATGTGGGTGATTTTAACGCTAGCTTGAAACCTTTAGAAAGAGTGGAAGATTGAGATTGAAAAACATATCTATGATAAATATCAAAGACTTTGTTAATAGAGGAAATCTATATCACATTGCCCCCAAGCATGGGGTCTACACATGGACAAATAGAAGGGTCGGGTTCACCAATATTGTAGAATAGTTGGATCGATTTTTGTGCACCATTGAATGGTTCAATGATTTGATCGTCCTTGAATCAAGCATATTACCTTCTTGTTTGATCAGTTTCCAGTGTTGTTGGAGATTAAGGTTTTCTCTTGCCCAAGGAAGAGTTAGTTTAAATTTCAGAGTATGTGGCTGAGACGGCCAAACCTCATTGGGCTTGTAGGGAAATGATGTGAGGAGATCCCACAATCAGATGGTACTATAAGCTTTGTTTTCTGTAAATGGCTAGCACACCTAAAGAAAAAGCTAAAGGAATGGAGTGTTGCGTCCTTTAAAAAACATTTCAAGGAAAACCATAGAGGGGAGGAGGAATTGGTAGCATTAAATGAGAAGGTTATTAAATTTGGTATATTCCAAGTTGATTTCTTAAGAGAGGAGTTGATGGCTGAGCATGCAGAGCTTGTTGCCCGAGAAGAGTTTTGGAAAGCAAAGGTGAGGAGAGCAAGTTGGAGGCTGGAGATTTGAAAACCAAATTCTTTCATAATTTTGTCAAAATAAGAAGGAAGACAAACAAAATCAACGACATTTCCACTCTTGTGGTCATATTTTTCGTGAAGGGAAAGATTTTGAGGACCCAGCTGTCAATTTCTTCTGAGATCTTTTACCACCGATTGACGGGATGGATGGGATAGATTACCAAGACATCTTAAGATGTATCGATCTAGTTGTTGGTGAAGATGACAATAACATGATGTATGTTCCATTCTCCGAAGATGAAATTAAAACCTCTCACTTACACCTTGACAAGGTACCAGGGTCGGATGGGTTCTTGGTTCTCTTCTATCAAAACTACTGGCATATAATTGGTAAAGACTTTTGGTCACTTGCCAAGGGAGTTCAGGAACTACATAGTTATCACATTGATCCCAAAGAAAATTGATTGCAAATCACTATCAGACTTCGGGATGATTTCTCTCTAGAACACAATATATAAAATCATTTCTAAAGCAATTGCAAACAAGTTCAAGAAGATTTCGGGTAGACTTATTTTTGAGAATAGAAACGGATATCTTGGGTAGAGAAATCATGGATAACATCATTTTGGTCAACAAAACCATCCACTTGGTCAAGGAATCAAAACAAAATGGCATGTTGATCAAAACTGGTTGTTAGTAAGGCATATGATAGGGTGAGATGACACTTCCTCCTTTGGGCGATGGAAAGCTTTGGCTTCTGTAAGGTCTAGTTGGATTGTATCTTGCATTGTCTCTTGATAGCAAGAATCTTTGTAGTAGTAAATGGTTCTTTAAGAGGATTCTTTGACACCTGCCAAGGTTTGTGCCAAGGAGACCCCCTGTCCCCATTTCTCTTCATGGTAATGGTGAAAGCTCTCGATGCCCTTATTAGACATTGTTAGAGACTTGGTTGGTGAGAAGGAATCATGGTTGCAAGAGGGGTGGATCCAATCACCCGCTCTCAGTTTGTGAACGATACTATGGTGTTCGGTGAAGGAAATATTCGAGAGGTAGAGGTCATTAAAGGTACACTGATTTTATATAGCAACTGCTCAAAACAAATCATTAAATCAAAGTGTTTTTTTTCAATACTTGGAAAATGTGGCAGAATAACATTACACAAGTTCTCGGGTGCTCTGTTGAGTCTATTCTGGCCAATTTTTTTGGGGCCCCAAATTTTAGTGGGGTGGTAAGAATTAAGCTTTGGAGTAATATCGAGCAAAAGAGAGGCAAAGTGGAGGCTTGGAAAGGCATATGGTTGATGTTAGCAGGGTGTATTGCAATGCTCAAGGCAATTTTGGGAGCCGTCCCCATATATGTTATGTCTTGCCTTTTTCTTTCTTAGAAAGCAACCTCCCTCCTTTAAGGATCAGGGAAAAAAATATTATGGGAAGTAGCCAATGAGGAGAAGCGAATCTCTCTGATCTATTGGGACAAGGTGACTAGACTAACAAACTACGGTGGTGTTGGGATGAAGGAATTTAGGCTCTAAAATAAGGCTTTCAATGCCAAATTGGTTTGGAAAATGTTTTAGTAAGTACCTAGACAACTCGGATCCAAGCTGAATCCTTACCTTAGCTTTCATGAGGACAGCTCTGCTATTTTTTAGTTCATGTGAGATTGCTGCCTACTGATCGTAAATCATTTCACATGGTTCATCAACATTGGGATACTTGCTGACTTCTGTTTAGATTCTTAGGAGGGTTTTCACCTTTGGGCAAGGACCCAAAAATTGAGGAACTTAAGGCGACCTTTTTTCGGGAGCGTGGATCAAAGGTGGAAAATTACATTCATTATGTGAGTGCCAAGGGCAGGATGTGGGGATCGACATTAGGTTGATGAGAGGATTAAAGAGAAGTTTAACTTAGAACTCGAGAAGAGAAGGTTGGTTTTGAATGCAAGGGAAGATAAAATTCTATGGTGTAGAGTCGAGTCGGGACAATACTTCTGTAGGCTAGGTTACCAAATCATGAAGTCTATGAGAAACTGACTAGGAGAGATGGTGTGGTCGAAAGAACAATGTTGGGGGAGGCAAGTGCTCCTGAAAGCGAGGGTTGTCACTTGGACAATACTACATAGGAGCTTCCTAACAGGAGAATGTCTAAAGAAAATAAACATCAATGGATTGAGCTAGTGCTTACTTTGCAAACAAGAAGAGACCATCGGCCACTTGTTTCTTAATTGCCTGTTTGTGGAGAAGTGCTGGAATTGGGTTTTAGATAAATTAAACTAGGCAGGTCTGTAGAATGACAACACTGTTCATTTCTTGATAGGGTGGCTGAAGCTTAGATGGAACGGATATGCGATGGCATCTAGGTGGCCTTATCATCTATAGAGCTTCCTATATCCATTTGTTATTTAGGCCATCCAAAAGGCTTCTAGAACTCGAGGATTAATTATGCAAAAGTGATCAACCCTTAATGGACTATAGATTACATTTATATTGTCAACCTAGGGACGTATACTTTAAATGGGTTTGCACTATATGTGCACTATGACTTTATATGGGTTGCTGTCCTGATTTGACAGGAAAAACATTGTGGTAAAGTAATTTGAAGGAAAGTAATGAACTTGAAATGATAGCAATTAACAGTAGATCAATTACAAAAAGAACAAGTATAATAAGGACATTCAACTATGATGACCGTGCTATACTACCATGAAGAACAATGCTGCTACATGATTACATATTAAAATGAGTAGAATTCTATGCTGAAATAAAGTATGATAATGCAATCAAAGTGACTAACTAATATGCACATAGTTGCAATACTCGCAGAAAACTCACTGAGTAGAGAAAAACTCAAGTGTTTTTTTTGCTCGCCAAGTTTTTATGAGTTTTTGGAAAAATTTAGTGAGTCCGAGCCAAAAACTCGGCCGCAACAACATATAAGGATTTTGACGTCAAACTTAAAGTTTTATTTGATATTTGTTAGGTCCTTGCTGCGCAAGAGACAAAACAACCTCCCAAGCTATTGCAAGGTCATTTGCAAACATTTTAGTTGATTTGAAGTGGATTTTGAAGCAAAATGGAATTCTTACGTAGGTTTTATGTTTTTTCTAAAATCGTTGTCTTCATTTTGTTTCATTTAGGTTTATAGAAACTCAATAATGACATTTTGTAAGTACTCTAAATTGGTTTAGACTGTAATGAACAAGACTTGACAACATTTCTTGATAATTTTTTTTTAATTTTTTCACTCTTTTCTCAAGAATCTCAACTTTTCCTAAAACTTTCAAATCCTAACACTTTTTTTCTTGTTTTTTTTCAAGACTCAACTATGTCAAATTATTTTAACTAATTTAGTTTGTTTGCTAAGTTTTTTATTAAAATATTAACTTGTTTCAATTCGTTTGTGTAGGTTGATTGATAATGACAAATAGAGAAGGATCTACAAATGATTCAGCTTTAGGGTCTACCTCAGTATACGCATGCCCATCTAGATATGTAGGCACGTTTCCTAAATGGGCTAGAGATAGGGCTTGGAAGTATGCCTTTGAAGGACCGGAACTTAATATCGTAATTTGCATCAAGTGTGAAAAACTAATTAATGGAGGCATAAACTGTTTGAAATACCACCTTGCAAGCATCATGAAGCATGATATGAGGGTTTGTGGTGGGATCATAGAGGAAATAAAAAGAAAAATTAATGCCTTGATTGCAGCCCAAGAAGAGAAAAAAATGCAAAGGGAAAGAGAAAAACTAGCCATGAAAGCAAACATAGCTGAATCTCAAGGTGTTAAACTCAACCTTGAAGAAGAAGAAGCACTTGAGGGCATAGTGGGCTCTCTTTGTGGCCCACACATTCGCAAATCCACCACCACCTCGACCACCACTTCTACTACTTGTAGTAGAGTGTTGATGTCAGTTTTGTACCACTACATAACATATAGCAATTGAATACTTGATATAGCCTATCAAACACTCAACCCTCTCTTGAAAAGTATACGAGGATACTCCAAGGTTCCTTACACTTGTGGATACTAACTCAGTTATATAAATGTGATTTGCTGGTAATCACTTCGGCGGGCTTACGTTGTTCACTCGAAGATGTTAAACTCTTGCTATGATAATGATGAGATAACTTTCTCCTTTTATATCACTTCCAATTTTGCTCATCAAACTTTTCAAACTTCACTTCTCAACTTCAACTACTAAGCTACTGATTGCTTCTACTACTACTACTCCTCTACTGAATGGAAAGATTGGCAAATGGACGGGGATCAAACCAAATGAAAGCTTGCCAGCGGCACTACTTCCATCAGTGCAATGATTCTAAGGGATAGTCTTAGGATTTTCACACTAACACCTATCTTCCGACCCAACTTGAAGTACAAGCGGAAATATGAAATGCAAGTAGAACTTGGGAGCAATTGGACTAGATTACCACACAAGGCTTCCTAACAAGCCGCTAGGATGCTAGTGGCCTAGTATATAGATCCCTATCAAACATTTACCAACATCACCATTACAACTAATCATTTACTTCTATTCTAACAACATGAAATGAAATTCTACTTTAATTTGAGAGATGAGAAGAACCATGCAAATACACCAAAATGATCATATATATCCACCATGGAAGGCACAACAATGAATAGAGAACAATTTTGATAGTATTTTGGCAACAATTTCTCCAACATAACTCTCTTTACAAATGAGAATAAATGGCCTTATATAGAGGCTCAAAATTACAACGAGTGGCCAAGATTAAGGGGCAAAATCAAGGGCCAAGATTAAACCTTACAAACCCTAATTAGGGTTACCATCTTTCAACCAATTACATGAGGGCACCAACTTTGTGGGCCAATGAGAAAATTACAATAATTTGTCAACCAATGAGAACATAGGACACTTGGCATGATTTGATTGCATGCACATGACATTGCCACCTCATCAACCTTGTCTTATAAAGTTCATTAATCCTTGAGATGAGATGAAGCCTTGGATGCTTGAGCTTGTCCTTAGAAACTTTCTCACCACCACTTGAACTTGCTTGTACTAGATGTCCTGACCTCGAAAGGGTGAGGTCTCCATGCACTTGGGGTGATCTTGCCTTGACCTTGGTGGCTTGCCTAGATGTGAACCTTCTTGCAAGTTGAGAGCCTTGCTCTTGGCCATCGCCTTGAAATCAAACTTGACCTCCCTCAACCTTTCAATCACTTTCCTCTTCACTTCAATACTTTGCCATTTTAACCTTCCTATTTGGATTTGATTTGCATGCATGCATCTTTGTTTCAATAATCTTGGGTTTTGGGGCACTTGCCCTGAGCCATATCTCCTTGATTGTTCCACAATCCACCCATCACTAAGTCCATCAACTGCTTTCATCAATGCCTTCCTCCTTGGTTAACCCTTGACTGCCTTCAACTGTTCGAACTGCCACAACCTTGCCCTCTTGGCATAAGCATCCGCCTCAGCCATAGTGGTGCAGTTCATCTCCCCAATTGGATTTGGTTCGACTGGCAAAGCATCACTAGTAGTCTTGTATTCGAATTGAAGAAGTAGGACCCCATGTAGACTTGCCTCTGATTTTGTACTATCTCAGTTGCAACTCTAAATTCATGCTAATGATCCTAATCCAATCAATCTTTCCTTTACCATTTCCAATGTCTTCAATAAAATAAAACATTCAAGGATCAAACTGTGTACCTGGAGCAGAGCCTGGGATCTGGTTGAGAAGTATAATGAAGTTGCCATGCTCTGATTTGCAATCTGACTTTGTGAGCCTTGATGACTTGGTGTAACCAATTCTGCCGTATCATATCTGCTGTTGGGGTAGACTGAACCTTCTTCTTGCACAATTCCATACTGTTTGATCTTTGCCATAGGGGACTGGTTGTCTCTCAACCTCTCTCTTAATTGAATCAAGTCAAGGGTACCAATGTTGGTGTCTCCAACGTGTTTCAATTTTGAGTAGAAGTTGAAATTGGGTATCATGACTTCCTTGTCTCCTATTTTAGCATTAGTTCCTTTGGGTTGCATGCTTGCATTGGCATCACCCATCCTAAACACTTATCACTCCTCACCTTTTCTACAATGATGGTGAAACTACACTTATCACTCCAAACTTCCTCTTAATGGGATGGAATACTACACTTATCACTCCCCACTGTTACCTTAAGAGATGAGCTACACTTATCACTCCCCGCCTTTGCCTTAAGATGGACTACACTTATCACTCCAATCTTCTCCCTAGGGGTGGGACTACCACTTATCACTCCCCGCCGTTTCCTATGAGATGGACTACACTTATCACTCCAATCTTCCTCCTATGATGATGAAATGGAATGATGGAATGCAAGTAAGAACTTGAGGGAAAAAAGCTAATCAAGACAATCGAGTAATCAACCTACTAACGAAAATCCTAACTCTATTCTTGAAAGTAGTCTTCAACACTTAACAATAATACCAATGAAATGAACAACAATTAAGGAGAGAAGAAAAGATAGGCCACTCACCAAATATAAAGCTTGGAATTCCTTCTTAATGCAATTGCCTTGGCTTGATTCACAAGATTTCTCTATCTCCACAAGTCTGGAAATATAGCCCCCAAATAGATCAAATCTCCCTTCAATTGCCTCTCAAAATCTTGCAATGAGGCCTTATACAATTGACTCTACTTCTCTAGCAAATTTGATTATCCCAAATTCAAATCCACAATCCACCTCCCTATCAAATTCTGAGATTGAAATGTTGTTTTCAATTTTCGGATCTGGGCAAAAATGCTATGAAAAGAGCCCTCAAATCTTTAATTTTGTACACCAAAATGCTTGCAAAGGAGGCCCCAAACTCTATACAATAAATCTCTGCTTTCCCTTGACTGGAAATGAATGAAATCAGGCCTAAATCCGCCTCCAAAATGCCTCAAACTGACTGAGAAAAGGCCCACGCCTGGTATGAATTCAGAAGCCCTCCACAAGGCTAGGGCCTGCTACACACACTGCCAATTCATCAAATTCGGCACTGCCTGGGACTGATTTCGGGCCTGCCAAGGCCTGCCTGCTCAAATTCGGGCCTCTGCTCTGATTTTCAGGAGCCCAGAGACTGATTTCGGGCCTCTACTCTTAACTGCCCTAACTCGCCAAGCAAGGGCCTGCTATCTTGATTCGGGCCTGCTGCCCTAGATCGCCGCTCCTGCCTTAGACCCGGTTCACACTGCCTGCTGTCCAGTTCGCATTTGATGTTTGAGTGTGGGGAGAGAGTGGAGAACCCCCCCCCCCCCCCCCCTCTATATAGGCGGCCTGGGGATGCACTTTAAGGGCTGACCTTCACGTAAACATGCAATAAAACAATTAAATTAATGAATTTAAGGGACGACATAGGAATTAGGAAAATAAATGCAATAAAAACAATTAATTGCCACTCCTTTAATTTCGAAAATCATCAAACAATAATTGATTTTATTTAAATTTTCAATGCAATCTGATTTTCTAATTTTCTAAATTAAATCAAAGCCCCAAAATATATTATTAATTTCCAAATTTCAATTTTCTAGCCAAAGATTATGAGTCTAAAGCAAAATCGAAATTGCCTAGGCTCAGATTTTTTTTTTATTGCACAAATTTTGTTTTAAGTGCCCAAATTTTACTTTTCCCTTTTCAATTTTAATGTTTCAATGCAGACTTTAAAGACTATAAGCCCAGATTTTACTTTTAAAAGGCCCTAAATTGACCCCCAATGCATATCTTTATATCTTCATGTCAAAATTTCGAATTTAGGGAGTTTAGAATCTTAGATTTAAAGGGTGTCAAGCTCAGATCGAAAAGGGAAGACAAGCCCACTCAAAGTTGAAAATAGGGGGTCCCCAAGATTTGGGGCGATGATGTGAGACCTCACAACATAGAGCACCACCATCAGTGTCGTAGGCGCAGTCTATAGCTGATTAATTTCGTGCACAAAAACACACCTAGAGAACAACCATCATTGGAGGCAATTGGGTGGACTAAGGAGGTGCATCATCAAATAGACTTGCTTGTGCTGATTTTTGGTACTTCAACATCCCTTTCAATGTGGCAGACAATCCATATTGGCTTAATTTGGTTACTGCAATGATTGTGGCGGGAAATGGCTACAAGGTACTTTCTCGTGTAGAATTGAGTGGGAGGTTAGTCCAGTTGTTTTAGACTTTAGTTTTAAAATGTTTTAACCTTTTACTTTTCGTTTTGAATCTTGATAACTTGTGTTGAGTTTTGTTTTTAGACTGCAAACTAAATTTATGTTATTTAATTTTTATTTATAGTAATTTGTAATTACTAAGTTTTGTTGAATTTAAGTTACTTTTTATCAAAATTGTGTACTCAACGTTAATTTCACTTCGTGCTTTTAGGTTGCTCACAAATGTAATTGATTAGGCAAAAAAAGTGATGGAAGAGCAAAGATAATAATGAAAAACATTTGGCTGCACCATTCTTTCCGATGGGTGGACAAATGACAAAAACCACGTCTTGCAAGAGTAATGTGTTGTTCTTGAAATCGGTGGATGCCTTCAACAAGGTGAAAACTGTTAAAACTTTGACTCTAATGTTGGAGTAAGTTTTCATGGAGGTGGGAGTTAAAAATGTGGTACAAATAATAATTAATAATGCAACAACATATGTGGATGTGGCAGTTGGTAGAGTCCTTTACACTTATTGAACACCCTGTGTAGCACATGTCCATAACCTTCTTTTGGAGGACATAGGAAAACTAGATTGGGTGAGATAGTTGTAGAGGATGCAAGGAGGGTCACTAATACATCTGCAATCACCCTTCGGTTCTTTGCTTGATGAGAGAACACACTCGTGAGAAAGAGCCAATAAAATCGAGTGTCACAAGGTTTTCAACAATTTTCTTAACGTTGCAAAGTATTCTTAGCTCATTGATGGTTTTGTAGCAAATGTTTGTGAGCCAAGCTAGCTAGACTCAAGTTATTTGAAGAAGCCTGAAGGAGATAATGTTGCATACATTGTCTTCAAAAACCTATTTGCACAAAGAGCTATAGATATTGTGAAGGTAACTTGAAAACTTGAATATTTAATTTTTTTGTATTTAAGTCTTTCATTATTAATTTGTAGTTTTAATGATTAGTCTTTTTTTGTATTTTTCAATTCTAGGTGTTAGAGCCCTTGGTTAGAGTTCTTCGCTTGGTAAATGAGGATCAAATCCCAATGGGGTATCTTTATGAGGCCATGGAAAGAGCTAATGAATCTATCAAAAATTACTACAAGGGGACAACCTCAAATTTGACCTCGTATGGGAAATAATTGATAGGAGGTGGAACAATTAGCTCCACCAACCCATTCATGTAGCAAGATACTTCCTCAAACCTCGTTTTCTCTTCTAGAATTCCTACTTAGATCCTAATGGTCATGGAGGGCCTCATTGCATGCATTCAATGGATGGCACCTAAGCTTGAGGTGAGAGACCTTGTGTTCGAATTGAAAATTTACCAGAATGCGACTGGTGATCTATTCTCTTTTGAGTTGGCCAAGAGAGGAAAAGTCACTCAAACCCAGGTATAATATTTGGAATTTTGGAGTCTTTCACACACGATAAGTAGATAAAAATTAAAAAATATTTTTACCTTGCTTTCTAACTTTTCAGTATTTTATTTTGTAGATGCTTGGTGGTGAATTGTGGTGGAAATACTCCAAATCTGCAAAAATTTGCCCTTTGAGTCTTATGCCAACCTTGTAGTTCATCCAATTGTGAGTGCAATTTGAGCTTGTTTGAGGCCATCCACACGAAGAAGAGGGACAAGTTAGCTCAAAAATGCCTCAATAACCTTGTCTTTGTGTAATATAACCTTTGGTTGTGCACAAGGTAGAGAAAACACTAGTTGGTCCACTTGATTTGGATGATATAGATCCTTACATAGTTGAAATAGTCACAGAGAACTCCACAAGAAAACAAATTCTTGCAAGAAGTTAGGTCTGTTGAGTTTTTGGGGCTTTTACTCGCCGAGTCAATGGAAATTTTTCGGCCGCATTTGTATAATTTGTCTCAGCATTAAACAAAAGGTTTTATTTGGTTTTTATGACTTCTTGTTTGCTGCTCAAGCCACAAAACACCATTCTAAGGTATTGCAAGGTCATTTGCAAGGATTTAAGCTGATTTGAAGGGGATTTGAAGAGAATTTTGAAAGAAAATCAGATTCTTAGGAACAAGCTAGCTCAAAACGCCTCAATGACCTTGTCTGTGTGCAATATAATCTTCAGTTGTGCACAAGGAAGGTGTGATGTCCCCATTTTAGCAGGAGTCAGGAAGGTGTGTTGGTCAGCTCATCATTGCGACCCTCGTGAGCTGACAGTTGGATTTGAGGGTCTCTGTGATAGATTTACTATTTATAGTAAGTCTATGTTGGGTTGGTTGCTATTTTTGGTAGGGCAGTGCGGGCACATGATGGTAAGTATCAGGAGCATTCAATTAAATCATTTGCATATGGAGTTATTAATTAAGCTTGGCTTAATTAATAACTTATGAGATTTAATGTTTTAATTTGATGGTGTGTTGTTGAAGCCTCTTAAGTGAAATGAGTGAACTTGAAGCTTTGAGGCTTGGTGTGTTGAAGAACCTTTGTGTTTTAATGCTTTAATATATAGCCTTGAAGGATTTCAAAAAAATCAATCATTATGCATATTTTGGTGAAATCTAATTTGGGAGAAGTTTTTGTCAAGGGTTTGAATATGAGAATGGGGAAACAATAAATTTCTTCAAGTTGCATCAACATTGTGAATTCAATGAAATTGCCAATAAATAGTGTCTATTAATTCTGAATTTCGTTTGCAAACAAACTGAATTTGCTGGTTACTACGTTCCAAGAGATTACATTCAGATCGCAGCAAATTGCATGCTGGCTGCGTGTATTTGAGGCTGCAGTGGCTATATACGTCAACAATTCTAAGTGCCATATTCAGCGTTTTTCCATAGGGGTCTACGGCTGCTTCACCCAAGGCACGTGTTTGCTGTTGGAGAGTTGCCTTGCATTGTTTCAACTCCATCAACTAAAAATCGTGGGTCTCCAAGAGATGCGGATTTTCTTTAAGGAATCACATCAAGTTTAATATTGAATTTCCAGGTTCACAAACTTTTTACTCTAAACCGCTGCATATAAATTTGTTTGATAATAATGTTTTGAGGACCAATAATGAAGTGTTTGGTTAATAGTTAATTGCATTGCTTAGTCAATTCTCAAGCTTGTTAATTAATTTTTATATATGGTCAAAATATTACAAAAAAACTGTATATGTTCAAATTTTGTTTTGCAAAAACGAACATACAAAAATAAGTTTTTTTTAGCAAAGACCTAGCCAGGCTCTTTACAGAAGGTAGAGGAAACACTAGCTGATCCACTTGATTAGGATGATATAGATCCTTACAATGATTGGACATCACGAGAGCAACCTCCATTGCTTATAAAGGATGAGATTTATAATTTGGAGAGGTAGGCTGTGGAGAAGGGGGGGTGGATTGGGATTGGATGAAATGGAGGAGGATGAGAAGTCATTGCCAGTGCTACATACAGGCTGAAGGTGTAATGTCCCCTTTTTTCAGACTATTGGGATTAGCTTGGTTTGGCGACCCTCACAAGCTAATCAGGCGATCAGAGGGGGTCAGTTGGCGGAGCCAGTGTTGGGATTCCATTCTAGAGGTTCAGATTATCGGGCTTGCTTTTCGTTCGGTCAATTTGGTCAACTTACTATTTTTAGTAAGTGGTATTTTGGGTATGGTCAGGATTAGCAGGGCATCTGCACGGAGTGTTAGATGATTCAGGATCGAGTTTCAGGGGATCTCCAGTTTGAGAGACTTACCATTTATAGTAAGTCTATTTTTAGCAGTTGGCTATTTCTGGTAGTTGGCTATTTCTGGCAGGGCAGTTGAAGTTTGAGGCTCTGGTGTCAAAAATGAATTTGTTGTAGTCAGTGGTTTACAGTGGCTTTTTATTTTAAAGTTATCGTTATTAAATTAAATTATTTTAATTTAATAACTTAATGACTTTATAACTTAATGTTATAAAATGAAGTCATTAAAAAGCCTCTTAAGTGAAAAAAGTGAAATTGAAGCTTTTTCCAAAAAAGCTATATATTCAATTCGAAAAAGCACTTTCATCATTCATTGTTGATTTGATAAAATTTGTGAAGCTTCTTGGCTGTGGGAAATGACTAGGGTTTGAGGACTGATTCCTCATCTTTGCAATTTGAATCATTACATGTTAATGATGAATTTTGCTATTGAAATTCTGAGAATTCAATTCCGATTCTGTGGATATCAATTTGGTGCTGCTGTATGCCAAATTGAAGAAGAATTATTATTGCTGCTGTTACAGAGAGTTCCATAAATCTGGTTCGATTTTACAAGGGGTTTCATGTGTTTTTGGAAGACTGAATTTAGTCCAAAGAGAGCTGCGTTATTTTTCTTCTTTCCCTGCGATTCATATTTGAAGAGCTGTGTTTCCAATAGAGGAGCACGTGAGTGTTTCCAAGGGCTGTGAATTCATGTTTGGTGGCTGCGTTTTGTTCTGGTTGGGCTGCGTGATCACGTTGTGGCCCTGCGTTTTGTTTGAGGCTGCGTTTCAACATACAACATGCTTTTTGTACTGAGGTGCCAAAAATTGTAAATTCATTATTGTTTGGGATTTAGAATAATTGTTTCAATATGCTGGTTAATTTAGCAAGGTAGAAGAATTAAATTTTTACGTTAATTTGCTGCTGATGTTATTTTTTAAAAGTCTGGAGAAATTCATTTAGAATTCATATTGTTGAAAAAATTCAAACAATTGCAATTAAATTGGAGTTAGAGGTCAGTTTGTAGTTAAGAGCCAGGCAGACTCTTTACAGTGGTATCAGAGCATTTTTCCTGCCATCCTGTGGGGTTTGGATTCATTTATATTCTGAAGTTATTTTAAAAGTGATCAACACTTCCACTTTCCCTAGCTATGGATAAATACAGGAGGCCCAGTTCTAGAAGTCGCCATAACAGTATGGGAAAGAGAGGAATTAAATGCCTTAGTGGAAAGTATAGAAAGTCTTAGGCTTCATCAGCAGAGATTGGCGGAGAGTTTGTCGGATCCAGTGACAGTAGATAGGGCAACGAGGTATATGGTCTTTGCTTTTAGAAGGCCAACATTGAGATTGCAGGGAAGAAGGCTCGAGTTTTCCTTGATAGGTGCCCATGATGCAGATGTTCCTATATCTAGTACGACTTCTGTTGAACCTATCCACAGTGCTGATGATGGATTTATTTCACAGGAACATGTGAATGTTTCAGTACCATTGGTTGACAGCAGTGTTGTGCATCAACAGGTTGAGGCTCCCAGAGTAGTCACTGCAGATTGTACAGAGGTAGTTGATGCTGTAGTTATCACTGAGTGTTTAGACTCTTCCGTGGAGGGAGTTGTTATTGGATATTTTTATGTCAGCTATAGTAGTGTTGCTCCAGTGCAGGAGGCAGTTGCTTCCTCATATAGGATCGATGCATGTATGGAGTCTCCTAGTGGGGATGTTGGTGATCTGGGTACTATAGCGGAGTTAGTTGATGCAGTTCATGCTCCAGCATTATTGGTGCATAGCCTGGCGTTGAGTCATGTGTGCAGAGTCAGGTGTCAGCAGTTGAGATTTCAGCAGGAGATGTGGATACTGATAGTATAGACATATTTGATGACACTTTTGAGGATGCTGTGAATTGCATTGGGGATGACACCCCTTGTGAGATGTTGGGTGATGACTGCGAGGAGTGTATGAGCTCTAACAGCTCTGAGGTTCATGATAGAAGTTGCAGTGTGGGATCAGTACAGGAGACAGTGGTCTTTTCCTGTGTTGAGGATGTGAGCATGGAGCTATCTAATGACGACACTCATGATGGGAGTGTTGCAGTTGAGTTGGGTGACATAGATTCATGCCACAGTATAGTTGATTTACATGACGACATTGAGTCGTGTATGCAGCCAGAGTTAGTGGAGGAGTTGCGGATAGACGACATGGACACTAGCATCACAGATATTTCTGATGTTGAGAGCGAGGATGATGAGTGCTGTAGTGTTTCTGGCTTTCTATATCTGACCTTGGGTGTGGATTCAGCGTTGTCATATGATGGTGGTGGGTTCCAAGATTCTTTGTTACAGGGACTCACAGATGAGGATAGGGAAGCGTATGAGTGGTAGGAGTTTGTTACAGCCAGGGCTTCCACTTTTAGAGAAGGGGTTACTTTATCGGTGACTCATGAGGATGATTCTTCCTGCAGCAAGACATGTTTGACTTATCAGACCTTGGGGGAGGACTCTGAGATGTTAGTGAGTGAGGATGGATCCCACGATCTGGATTGTCAAGCGGTTGCAGAGGACGAGGTAGTTGGAGAATGTGTTGAGTCAGATTCAGCAGCAGCTTCCTCGAGGATAGATGAGGACGAGTCCGATGCCTGTACTCAGTTTGTAGATGTGTATTTAGATGAAAGTACACAGAGATACGGTGATCTTGAGGGGAGTTTGTTGGATGCAGCTTCCTCTCATAGTGTGGACAGTGCATTTGAGGTTGTTCGTAGGAGGCCCGTTGTGTAGAGTCATCATGTGACTAGCTAGTTGCAAGTTGATGAGAGAGATATTACTTCTACTCTCGAGCATTTTGATGCCACTCGTCAGTTGTTGGCTGTTAATGGTTGGGGTGCTCCTATGACAGATGATCACAATGGTGGTTACCTTTCCTTGACAGAGATTCATTCCTTGCGGGAGGCTGTCAGGATTTTGAGACAGAACCATTTACAGTTGGTAGCCGACCGAGATCACCTAGTTGAGTGGGGGAGTACAACATACGAGGCATTGATGAACAGAGAGGAGGAGGTGAGTGAGCTTACTCAGGAGCTCACAGCGACTACTGAGGCTTTAGAGGGCACTCAGCGGGCTCTTCAGGAGTCGCAAATCCAGTTAGAGGAGGTGACCATGGTGTTGGAGCATTTACGATCTACACCAGCCCCAGACCCAGTTCGATTGCACATTGAGGTGGTTGGTGGTGAGTTTACTTCTACGGTTAGGGATGTGCGACATGATGACGATATAGTCACATTTGTGCAGGATATGGGTGCACTAGTTACAGATGAGAGGGATCAACTGTGGGTTGCGGGGGAGCAAGTTGACGCTTCCACGTATAATTTCTACTGCACCGAGTCATTCATAGAGTATTTACTTGAGAGTGCAGATTTGCGAGAGGATTCATACAGAGTGTCTGAGGGTACTCTTATTCCCAGTTCTTGTGCTATCCGGAGGTTGGTGGGAAAGATTGTAGAGACTCTATCTACTATGCTTCCCCATAGGGATTTCGAGGTTGGGTTTGCTGAGAGGGTTACTCAGGATCCTAACCAGCCTGCAGTTAGGTGGAGTCAGAGATTGGAGCCATCTCATGATTCCCAGTTGGGTAATGATGAGCCATTGACGAAGATTGGGGCTTCCTATCGGCATTATACGGTAGGGTATGCTCATCATTTTTCTTTTGACCCACAAGTGGAAGATTTGATCTCACACAGGGGTAAACCGGCTCCAATTTCTTACCATCCATTATGGGATGGATTAGTACCATCTTTTGTAGATGGAATTGATAGTTGCAAGTTGGACCACTTGTTGTATCGACACATCCAGGATGGTTTATCAGAGGTTAGAGTTGGTAACAGTGATTCAGGTACATACGGTCATTGTCGTCTACTCAGTGCAATTGGGTGTGAATGTCAGTTAGACAGGGACCCGAGTATTGACAGAGTTGTTGTTTTAGTTGGGTTGAGTTCCGTTGGATTGTTTTCTGCATCAGCATCTACAGTTGGTCTTCGGATGATGTTTCCAGTGTTGTCAGTTATTTGGGTGTTGAGTGCAGTTTCTCAGTTGCTGGTGTCTGTACTGTTGATGTTGTTGGCTTCTTCACAGGAGTATGAGGTTGATCGGGACATTACTCATGACCATCCTTGGGATCCGGGTGGCTTGTGATGTTGCTTGTTTTCCTGATTGCTTGAGGACAAACAATCTTGGGAAGGGAGGATTGTAATGTCCCCGTTTTTCAGACTATTGGGATTAGCTTGGTTTGGCGACCCTCGCAAGCTAATCAGGCGATCAGAGGGGGTCAGTTGGCGGAGCCAGTGTTGGGATTCCATTCTAGAGGTTCAGATTATAAGGTCTGCTTTTCGTTCGGGTCAATTTGGTCAACTTACTATTTTTAGTAAGTGGTATTTTGGGTATGACCAAGATTAGCAAGGCATCTGCACGGAGTGTTAGATGTTTCAGGATTGAGTTTCAGGGGATCTCCAGTTTGAGAGACTTACTATTTATAGTAAGTCTATTTTAAGCAGTTGGCTATTTCTGGCAGTTGGCTTTTTCTGGCAGGGCAGTTGAAGTTTGAGGCTCTAGTTTTAGAAACGAATTTGTTGCAGTCAATGGTTTACAATGGCTTTTTATTTTAAAGTTATCATTATTAAATTAAATTATTTTAATTTAATAACATAATGACTTCATAACTTAATGTTATAAAATGAAGTTGTCATTAAAAAACCTCTTAAGTGAAAATAGTGAAATTGAAGCTTTTTCCAAAAAAAGCTATATATTCAATTCGAAAAAGCACTTTCATCATTCATTGTTGATTTGATAAAATTTGTGAAGCTTCTTGGCTGTGGGAAATGGCTAGGGTTTGAGGACTGATTTCTTATCTTTGCAATTTGAATCATTACATGTTAATGATGAATTTTGCTATTGAAATTCTGAGAATTCAATTCTGATTCTGTGGATATCAATTTGGTGCTGCTGTATGCCAAATTGAAGAAGAATTATTTCATTGCTGCTGTTACAGAGAGTTCCATAAATCTGGTTCGATTTTACAAGGGGTTTCATGTGTTTTTGGAAGACTGAATTTAGTCCAAAGAGAGCTGCGTTATTTTTCTTCTTTCCCTGCGATTCATATTTGAAGAGTGTGTTTCCAATAGAGGAGCATGTGAGTGTTTCCATTGGTTGCGAATTCATGTTTGGTGGCTGCGTTTTGTTCTGGTTGGGCTGCGTGATCACCTTGGGATCTTGCGTGATCACCTTGTGGCCATGCGTGTTGTTTGAGGAGGCTGCGTTTCAACATACAGCATGCTTTTTGTATTGAGGTGCCAAAAATTGTAATTCATTATTGTTTGGCATTTAGAATAATTGTTTCAATATGTTGGTTAATTTAGAAAGGTAGAAGAATTAAATTTTTATGTTAATTTGCTGCTGGTGTTATTTTTTAAAAGTCTGGAGAAATTCATTTAGAATTCATATTGTTGAAAGAATTCAAACAATTGCAATTAAATTGGAGTTAGAGGTCAGTTTGTAGTTAAGAGCCAGGCAGGCTCTTTACAGAAGGTTGAGTCACAACCAGTTGCGCCGAGTGAGGAGGCACAACCACAGTGGACTCCTAGGACTAGACCCCCTACCCCTCTCATAGTTTTTACTAGAGTTGCTGGGAAGGGGAAGAGGAAGATGTTTTATTTAGTAATAGTTTTACAAAGACAATTTGCTATTTTAATTTTGCTTCAGACTATCAGGCTACCAACCATCAACATTCCACATGAGGATGCCATTTTGTACCCAATTGGCATTAAAATATATCTAAAGTCAGCTTCTTTTGTTTATTCATTTAGTGACTTATTAGATGCATCTCTTCATTGAATTTTGCAAAAAAAAAAAGCATTTCTAATTAAATTTAAGCAATTTTGTAAGTTGCAAAGTTTTTTGCTGAGTATTTGTCAAGTTTTCTTTGATTTTTTGCCAATTCTTTTTAGGGCCTTGGCAAGAAGTTGCTAAGTCCGACTATTTCAACTATGGATCCTTACATTGATTGGACATCACATGAGCAACCTCCATTGTTTATAGAGGATGAGCTCTATGATTCGGAGAGGTAGGCTATGGAGGAGGGGGTGGATTCGCACTAGATGACATTGAGGAGGATGAGGAGGTTGAAGACGATCATGAGTCATTGCCAGTGCCAACAACATCTACATCTAGGATGGAGGTCGAGCCACAACTAGCTGTGCTGATCGAGGAGGCATAGCCATGGCGGGCTCTTAGGACTAGACCCTCGACCTCTCCTACAATTTTTACTAGAGATGGGAAGGACAATAGCAAGATGTTAACTGTTTTGATGTTGTATTTACTTATAGTTTTACAAAGACAATTATCTTTTAATTTTGCTTCAAACTATCAAGCTGTTAGTCCTAACAGGTTACTGAGAGGGGGGGTGAATCAGTAAATACAATTTCTACTTCAATTTAACCTTATATATATTCTTGCAGAATTAAAAGAATATAATCAACACTCAAATAGAAATAGAAATACATAGGTCAACACAGCATATATATGTGGAAACCCTTGGTTAGAAGGAGAAAACCACAGTGGGACAGAACCCACAACTTTACTACTGCAATAATAAAGGTGTCTTGTTAAAGGCTTACAAAGCACTTGTGAGAGTGCTACCCGGTAAAGGGATTTGGTAGAAGACCTGTTAGAATCTTGACCCTATTAGGAGTTGCTTGGTAAGAGGACTTTAAAAGACCAATAAAGATATTACCCGGTAAAGGGATTTATACAAAGAACCTGTTATGGTTCACCCTAATTAAGGGATTTAAATATGCTCTTACAATTCAAAGCAATGATCGATTATGACACCTTTTGTCTGATCAGATCATACCTGTTACCCTTTTGCTCTACTTGGCTGTTGAACCCTTCTCTATCTTTCACTTGTCGTGACTGTAGCTCCTATCAGAAGATGTCTCTCTCCTATTCTGAATATTCAACAACACTTCTTGTGTATTCTCTGACCTATATTTTTAAGAGATTAGTCTTATTAAAATACTTCTCATGGTTCCGCCAAACTGTAAACTCACCCATAAATCATGCATGCAAAAAGCTTGCAAAATGATCATGAGTTTACTTTGAAACACCCGTAGATGAAATAAAGCTAACTCTAGTTAAAAAGCTAACTTCAGTTTCTATTGTGAATGCTCCGTATAATCCAATTTTAACTGAGACAGCTCTGCATAATCCGGTTCAGTTTATCACGCACACAACCGATAATAAACTTGTACCCGGTTGGTCATACCTTCCTTGTATGTCTCATAAGATCGATTGAAAACACTCTATTTGGTCTACCGGTGCATACTAAAGAGTACCGGTGCTTGATTAGTCAACCGGTGCTCCGGTGGGATTGATGTTTGCCTCTGACTTAACCAATGACAACTTAAATATGTCAACAATCTTCCCCTTTGGCATTGGTGGCAAAACATTACCTTACGTTATCTATCTTGTAGACTTCCCTTGTAAACACATGCTGTCTGTATCTTCTTCTTCTTTCTTCCTCTATATCTGACCCCTTCAGTGCCTCCAACATCTGCTTACTGGTATTCTGATCTTCTCTAAGTCCTGATCTTCTTCCGCAGAGATTGTACTTGGTGTTGTCATGCATTATCTGGTGAGCGGCATGGATGGCTCCTCCCGGTATGCTATTTAGGTTGCTGGACTGATAGATTTTATAACCTATCACAGCAGATGCGAACCAAACTCCTTCATCTTCGATGTCGTTCACAGTCATAAGTCGACCAGTAGATTTTGACTTTGTCAGCTTGGTGACAATAGCATTGGAGATAGTTCTTAGGGTTAATGCTTCCCCTTCCTGACCATACCCGGTGACTCTATGCAGGTCTTCCTTCGTGATCTCATTGCATGCTACTTTTGTGAGCTAGAATCCTGGTTCATGAAGTCGACTGAGTACCAGTCAAATCCAGTCCAGTCGAAAGACGGTTGGGTAGCAAACTCCGTTGATTAGCCTTGACGAAACCAGCTTCGCGTATTTGTTTGGAAGCATTTCGTCCTCACATAGCGAGAGGTACTCGCTTTGAATGAAAGTCTCTCCCAGTTCTTCCTGCTTGGCGTGAATGAAAGCGATCACGTCTTCCGTCATGAAAACACCATCAGGCACGCTTGATAGTGCACCAGTCATGTTGTTCACCCTGTTCTGGACCGCTATGATATCATAGGCAGGTCGGTTGATTTGGTTTCTTGGAACCAGCTTGGCAACAGATGATGAAGATGCCATTATAATCAACCAGTTGATATAGAAAGTAGCTTGATCGGTCTTGCAGACAATATCTTACGATGATCAAAGCACGAGAATGTTACTAAATTATAAAAAATTGTTAATCACAAAATCGCAAAGTAAAGGTAAATGAATAATCCTCCTTTCTTTATATAGGGTTAGGGCATAACGGTAATTACCAAACAGTAACTATGGTTTAATGGCTACACCATTAAATGCCTTACCTAACCTTTCTTTCCTTTTTTGCCAATCGATATTTAGGGTTTTTTTCGGTTGAGCATACCCCGGTTGATCAATGCTTACCTGTCCGGTCTTTCATGCAGACCAAGTGAGTCTGGTACCCACCAATTCTAAAGGGAACAGTAGATAGACTACCAATTCCCTCTAAGCCCTGTAGGCTCAGTTGGCTAAAGAGATATCACCATCACTAGATGATGATCTTCCCTCTATCTTCTCCTCAACGGAGCTATTTGATTCCTTCTTGAACCAAATCTGCTTGACCTCTTTCTTGGTTTCCTTTCCTTTGATGTTCTTGTCATTGGGAGATGAGGTCTTCACCACCGGTTTGACCGATCCTTTCCTTTTGTTCATTGACCAGTTCCTGCAGTCTTTAGCTAGGTGTCCAACATTGTTGCAGGTGTAACAGACCATCCTGGTTGCCTTCCATGGATTAACCCTTCTATTGTTAGGTGATTTACACCAAGAGTCATTATGACTATGCATACCACAGTTAGGACAGTTGGTTGTGCTCCGATTCTTGTTTTTTTTTGAGAATACCGGTCTCGGTGGGGATCTGAATGCCATAGTTCTGGATCTGCATTCATCAGCTTTGTGTCCAAACTTGTTGCATGCGTAGCAATAGCCCTTGAAGCTTCCCCTGCTTCCACTGGACACACTTGTGGGACTCGACCAACATTCATTGATCTTGTGGCCATACTCGCAACAGTTTTTGCAGTAACTGTTAGTTGGCTTTACCGGTGCATTTCTGCAGTTGCTTGTTTTATGGCTTGGTTTCCCACAGTGTTTGCAAGAAATGTTAAAGGTCTTATTACCTTTTTGTTCTCCCGGTTTCTTCTTTTCCTTCTTGTTTTTGTTGGCTCCTGATGACTTACCAATCTCCTTGGTGTCTTGACTAGTGAACCCAAGTCCGGTGGGATCTTTGTGCTTTCTTTGAGCTTTGAGTTGCTCATCAAGCTTGACAGAGCTTTCGTTGTATCTTCTAAGGGTTTCATTCCTTTCTTCAAGTTCTTTCATCTGTTCCTTCAGTTGATATAGCTCAATTGCCAGCCTCTTGCATGCATCATCTCTATCATGCCACCCTTTTTGCATGTTGGCGTTTTCTTGAGTGACTATTTGCATGTCTTCTTGAAGTTGCAGAATGACAAGATCATTTTCCCTTACAGCTTCCTCTGCCAGGTTCCTTGCTCTCTTAGAGGCTGTTAATGACTTAACTGCAGTGTTTCTTTCATCTTCAACTTTCCTATTTTTCTCGACCAGTTCAGTCATCCTTAGGGCATTCTCTTCCTGCTCCCTCTTTAGATTGGAGATCTGATTGGTTAGGATCTAGTTCCTCTCCATGAGCTCAAAGACCGCCTCCTCAGCTTCATCAGATCCACTCTGACCAGAGAGTTTATCAATTGTTTCATTGCTCTCACTCAACTGCAAAGCCAACTCCTTTTTTTTAGCCAGGGATCTTCTCAGCCTATTCTCTAGAGAGACAATTATGTCATTCACTTCCTCAAGCTGCTTTTGATACCTGTAACCCTCCATGATCTTTTTCACAAGTGGTTAAGCTTTATATCCAAGAGAACTAAGCTCTGATACCAATTGTTATTCCTAACCGGTTACTGAGAGGGGGGGGGGGTGAATCAATAAATACTATTTCTATTGCAATTTAAAACTTGTATAAAGATTCTTGCAAGATAAACAGAATGTAAATAACCATCCACAAGAGAAATAGAAATACTCAGATTAACACATCATGTATATGTGGAAACCCTCGGTTAGAAGGAAAAAACCACAGTGAGACAGAGCTCACAACTTCACTACTGCAGTAATAAAGACGCCCTGTTAGGAGCTTACAAAGCACTTGCAAGAGTGCTACCCGGTTAAGGGATTTGGTAGAAGATCGGTTAAGATCTTAGCTTTGTTAGGAGCCGCCTTGTTAGAGGACTTTCAACATCAACAAAGATGTTACCCGGTTAAAAGATTTTTACAAAGAACCTATTAGGGTTCACCTTGATAGAGGGATTTCAATATGCCTTCACAATACAAAAGCAATGATCTTAACTTGACACTCTCTGTCTGATTAGATCATACCTTTTGATCTTTCCCGGTTCTGCTTGGTTGTTGAATCTTTCTGCCTTTCACCTCTGTGACTGTAGCTCTTCTCTCAGAAAATGTCTCTCTCTGCTCTGTATATTCAACAACAACTTTCTTGCGTCCTATGTCTTGTATTTATACAAAGTTCATCTCAATGAAACCCTTAACTCATAGAACTGCCAGGCTGTAAACTCATCCATAAATCATGCAACAAAGAAAAAGCTTTGTGTTCTGATCTTGAGTTTACCTTGAAACATCCGCGTAGAAATAAAACTAACTCCTATTAAAAAGCTAACTTCAGTTCTAAACGGTGGATGTTCCGCATATTCCAGTTTTAACTTAAACAACTCCGCATTCACCGATGTGGGTTGTCATGCTGTTGACCGGTATTAATCTTATACTCGGTCCATCCTTGTATGCAATATAAGACTGGTACAATGTACTCTGTTCGGTCTACCAATGCATTTCCTCTGTTTCGTCTACCGGTGCATACACTCTATTATAGTCTACTGGTTCTTATAAAGTAATGTGAGTGATCTTCCGGTGTACCTATACCGATGGGAATGGTGTTTGCATCTGACTTCACTAATGACAACTTAAATTTGCTAACATGTTCTTGAGGTGGTACCCCTTGACCTAGTGAGGGGTGTTTTTCCTCAACTCTGCTCGACTTTGCTAGGGGCTGCTGCCCCCAAACCCCTAACCTAGTTTTAAAATAAAAAAAATGAAAATCATTTTGGGCCGTACCAAAGGGAATAGTAATGTTTTTTTTAATTCTCTCAAGTTTTATCCAATTAAATTCTAAGTAATTTATCTACATATATACTTTCATGTTGCTCCAGTCTTGAGTAATGCTACTATGGTTGTGTTAGTACTGTAGACTTGTTTGAGATATGATTCAAGGACCCACATAGAGCTAGTTTTGTTGGGTTGTGGGATACAAGCTCCCATTTGTCATAGTTCATGACTCCATCTGATTTTTGTTTTTGATGCCATATATTTATCTAATATTATAATCTATGCATTTTGTATGCCTAAAACACATGGATATTTATAAATTTAAAAATGTTGTTTTCTTCAACTTAAATCTGCTGTATTCATTTGATTGACGTATTGTTGTGAATGTGATCAAAGTAGCTTCTAATTGATAATTTTTTTATGTTCTTAAGAGTTTATTTATTTAAGGGTGCATAATAAAAGCTTTAAATCCTTAAAATCTCTATATTTTTTTGTTTTTCAATTTGCTTCGTCTAAGTCACGAGTCCGAATCTGAGTCGAATAGTAGCCTGGTAAGTTCAATCTGACTCTGATTCTTGTAACTATGGGCAAATTACATTTCGGTAATCTTTGGCTTAACATTGTGCCTCACCTATTGGGGTATGCCACACCCAAAGTTGGATGCATTAGTTTAGCCAACTCAAATGACTAACATGAATTGTGGGCTTTTAAATGTGGGGCTGCGTTTTATCACTCAAGCTCATCACTTTCGACTTGATAACTATCCTATTGCTCTGGGCATAAACTTTCCGATTTTTGTTTGGGCAGACTCCAGATTGTAACATATTTATCCTTATGGATTCTATGATAGATCATGTATGATATGTAGCTCAACTAACTAGCACTGTGATGGAAACGATCATTGCTGAACCAGTGGGACCCGTGGTACATAGTGAGTAGCATAGGAGAGACTGCACTGAAAGAGTAGATGATCGCAGCTATGTATAATGCACTGTAATGCACACGATTAAAATTGTGAACAAGGCTGAAAAATAAATTTTATCGCAAGTTTGGGGTTATTCACAATCTAGTTGTTTTTGCAGAATATGTACTCTGGAGCATTCACATTGGATCCTGAGGATGTAGAGCTGCTCACAAACTTTGGCGATTGTTGTATAAAAAGAGCTGAACTCGCTTATGCCCTCTTGAATTCTAACACAATGGAGGTTGACCAAAGTTGGACCTCAGCCACACAGTTCTATGAACAAGCTTTTAGGGCATATGCACATGCTTGCAGCAGAGCTGATGTTAAGGTCGGCGATGATCTTGCTGGTTTACTCCAGAATTGGGGTGCTGGTCTTCTTTCTTTTGCTGAGGTGAGAAATGATGAAGTTTCTATCGTTGTTCTATACCTGCTCATGCTAAATGATCACTGATATGATAATTTTCAACTTGTAAGTTTTACTGCAGGTTCTGATCTGTGCCTTCATGATTTTGTGTTGCTAATTAAATGTGCATCTTGTTAAGGGTAAAATATTGATTTTATTTATTCTTCTTGAAAATGCTCCATTATATCATTCCATCCTCTAGGATTCTTCTAGATGTCCCTATGTTGCATTGTTGCACCTCCAAAATTCATACAAATCATTTCTAAAGTTCAAATAAGGTTTTCTGTAAGTTTTATTTATTGCAGTGTTTCTATATCTTGGCAGTTTTATTTGGTTTTAAGCCGTAAAATTTTCAAATAAAAAATTGTTCGTTGAATTCAGGTCTTCAAAAATTAAAAAAAATGCACAAAAAGATTCTTTTGGACAAATGAAAACCAAACCTTTTTTAAAAAAAAAATTCAACTTACCCAAATACATTGCTGATTCTTAACAAAAGCAAGATAAATAGCAGTAGATAAAATATCTCAATGCTGCAAAATTGTCCAACCTTTGAGTGCAAGGAATGATGCAAAGATTCAGTTGAAATACTCCTGAATAAAGGCCATTATACAAAATTACAGATTTTAGAATCGATGCTTCTGGATATTCCACTAGCTATAGTAATTGATTATCTCATTCCTCTCGAAATTGCATAAGCTTCAGGTATTTGATTCATGAATAAGTTAATAACCAAACGAATTAATACAAAATCCATACAGCTCAAGTAGGAACAACTTTATTTGAAGTCATTTAAATTTATCCTTACAAATACAACTCATTTTTTGCCAAGTGTTCACTCAACTTCTTATCTATTGTTAACTGGTTATATGGACGAGTCCATTTGAATTACTTTGGTCTTTTGTGGACATATATATAATTTCATTATTCTTTTCCCCCCCTTATTTCCAATAAGTAAGGAGATCTGTGGCAACAATATAATCCGTCTGATGGTGTTACAGAAACAGAAAAACATAAAGCTATCTTCTGATCTGCAATCAGACTCTCATTGTTCTTTGATTTTGCAAGACTAAACATCAACATAAGTACTACATATAGATCTACATTTTCTGGGACCAAAGGCCAAATCCAAACCTATTTGATAAATTTCCGTATTGTGTGCTGCTTCCCTGTCAAGATTTTAATAAAAGATTTAGAATTCCCACTTAACTCATTTCCACTTTATCAATTTATTTGATCAGTCATACTTCCAAAAGAATAGCGTATGAAAAACAATTATTGACCATTATAAATAATATGATGTATATAATTCAGATTTGTCTGTAAGGTGCTGTAATAACCACCCTTGATTTTTTTTTGAAAAGTGTTTGTTTGCAATTTGTTTCCAATGACGTAAGTTTTCTGATGTTTACTTTCACATTGCATTCAAGATAAGAAACAAGCAAATAACATGATACGTTTGTAAAGTAGTTATCAATGCATAATATACAGAGCAATGCAGCTTATAACCAATGGTACCGACAATACATTAAATACCAATATTAACAAGAAACACAAAATACCATACCAGAATACCAAGATGGCGAGGAAATGTTATTTCTTTATTTAATACTAGCAAAACCATAACATCCAACACAATAAACCAAAGTACTTATATAATAGTCGGTTGGTTGGGGAAACCAATGGACGCATCTCCTCGCTTCTAACTACCCTCCCGACAACACATAACTAAGTCTAATACAATATTACTTTATTCCGTACTACATATTTCCCCCTCCAAAAAAACAGTGGTCTTCCAGACGATAGTACTACAGAAAAAGAAAATCAGACTTCAGAGTTGGGTTGTGAAGACATCCCTGGACTTGGAGCTTGTTCCCGGATGCGTAAGAGATCCCGTTCTGCAGTCTTCTATTTGGCCTGAACTCCTTGGAGCACCCGTAATGCATCCATCTTTTTCACTTCAGCTAGTGCTACTTTCTCTTCCAGGCCAGTTCGTTCCATCTGCCATTTAGCTTCCTACATAGCCTTTTCTTCTGCCCATTCCTTCTTCATGCGGTTTGTCAGATCCTTTTCTTCTTGAAGGTCTAAGTATGTCCTCCTCAAAGCCCCCTCCATTTCTGTAAGTGTGTGCATGAGTGGTGGCTGCTCCTGTACCTGTGGTATGATGCATGGGGCTATCGAGATTTCAGCTATTTCTCTCTACCTATACCCACTCTGCTGCAATAGGCTCCAATTTGTATGGCATTTTCCCTTCATGAATGTTGCCAAGGACTCGGCTGCTCTAACTATGGCTTCCACATTCTGACTCTTGGCCTGCTGAATGATTTCCTTAGTGGTGTGCTCCATAGCTCGCAACTCTTTGAGGAATCTTGTTGCTTTGTCTTCCAATGAGCTCTCCTCCGAAAAGTTCCCTGTCTTGTTTGTCAATTCCGTTATCTTTTCTTCTAATTCCATGGGCGGTGGCAAGGGAGGTGGTACCATCCCAACTTCCTCAAGCAGCCTATCTGCTTCTTCCAGTACCGTGTCCTCCCCAGTATCCTTACCTCGCGTCTCTTCCTTTTCCACACTCTGAGCAACAATTGTTTCCGCGGCGTGCATCACCAAGGCAACTGGTCGAGCCACTTCTATACCCTGTGGTTTGTGGAGTCTTATGTTGCACCCATGCGTTTGTTGCCCTTTGAGGTCTATGACCTTGGTACGAGTCTGCTGATTTGTAGGAACCAAGTTGGCTATGCCAGGCAAGGAAAGTCTTGTTGCCCCCCATTAAGGGATCTTCTGTTGTTTGCTTCCTTCCTCCTTGGTACTTAGGTTCTCTTTTTCCGTACGGTTGTCCTCTTTTGTACGGACGTTTGCACTTCCTTCCGTACTAGGAGTGGTACAGATGCCTTCCATCATAGTCCTGGTGGTACGACCTTCCTGCTGTGTATCTGTTTTGTGAATCTGGGCGTACTCAAGTACTCCGCCTGGCAATGGGCCTTCTACTTGTGGTAAAAAAGTAATGTCTACAGGTGTGCCCTTCAGGTTGCCAAAGCGGATCCTTTCCTCTTGGGAGTCTGAAGATGTGTCACTACTCGTCCCATCCTCTTCTGAACTGTCTTCTCCAATCTCCTCCTGGCTTGATCCCTCAACAGAGAGACTTTTTGCTACTGCTTGTCTTAGTTTCTTTTTCCGTGGTTCTCCCCCACTTGATCCTGTTCGGAAGGTGTCCAAGTAAACCCAGTATGTCATGGTTGGCTTGTAGGGTTCCACTCTGTTAGTTGGAACCAAAAGTCCTCTATGTTCTGCCGCCACCTGAGTGCGAGCTGCCTCTAGAAATAATGCTATGGCGTGATGGAGCATATAAAATGCCTTATGTTTTAACTCCATGAATTCTCGTAGCCTCTCTGAAAGAAACTGCGCCTAGTTGTATATATGTCCCCTGTTTAACCCATCAACCACTGGCAACATCCAGATAGCTATGTCTGACGTGCGGCTTCCTACAGTAAGTTTACTTTTTACCAAGTCCACAATGCATCGTCATTCTTCATTAGCCATGAAAATTTTCTTTAGGCCCCACTGTTCCTTTTGTTGAGAATGCTACCCCATTCCTGGTTGGTGAGATTCTTTCTGCACATTAACTCCAGCCACCTCTTCTTTTCCTCCATTGCCATTGGGGTTTTTGTGGGTTCCTGCCCCCGGTTGGGTATTCCAAATACCTTGTTTATTTCCTTGGCAGAGTAGGAAATGGTTACAGTTTGATGGGAATACTGGATAACAGATTTGTGAGCTTGCCTATCATAGCCAGCTACCATAGTTCGCAATATAGATTCAAATTCTTCTAAATAAAAAATGGGCATGAAAATCATTTTGTCTACCTCTGCTTTGCGTAATGCTTCTTTAAGGGTGTGCTTGTCTTTTGTGTTCTCCAACCAGGCACGACATTCACTTCCTATTACACTCTTAAAACTGATATTGGCAGCCGTAGTCTTTTCCATGATATTCCATTTCTCCTTTTTGCTTGTCATCTTCTTCCTCTTTCTCACCTGTAAGAGTGATTTTTTCTGTTTGGAGTCAATTATCTGCCCCTTGCTTAGGTTCCCCACGCTGATTTTTACCATTTTATGGAGCTTGGTTAGCGGCTTTCTGCCCGTATTTCGTTTTGTGCCCCAAGCGTTTTGTGCTCCAACCATTTTATTAGTTTCCGTAAAGTGGTCTATCACCTTCGTACCTGATTCTGCTAGTACAGGTGTAGAACGTACGGACTGCCTTCTCACACGTACTGCTCATACAGATGCAGGTCATACGACTTGATTTCTCCTCTCCCGTACAGTATCGCCAGCCTCTGTACGGACTACCCCCGTATGCCCTGTTTCTAGCCCAGGCCCGGTTATGTTCATACAGCTACAGACCGTACTGATTGCCCTTCCGTACGTACTATTGCAGACTGTACGGATTGATTCCTTGGCTCCTTCTGCCTTACAGAGCTTTCGTCTTCCTCCTGCCGTATGGATTGTCCTTGTACGGCCTTCCTCTAGGTGATTCGTACGCAGCCCTTTCGTACGTCCTCCCCAGTAGTTTATGTGAAGTGGGGTTCCTTGGTTGGTACCTAAGGCTGGTCCTCTTTTTATATCCTCCTCACTTAATTTTTCCCGCTTCCTTATATCGCCTTTATTATTATTATTTTTTTCCTTTTCCTTTTCCCTTGGCCTTTTTTATTCTTTTAATTCTCCCATAGGGCCACTTTTTATTTGGCCTTTTATTTCCCTTTCATGGGTTTCACTCATTATGTCCAAGTGACATAGAACATGGCTCCTGTCTTTGATTATACACCCTTAATTTGGATCCATTGATTGGGTCTTTTAAGGGATTATTATCCAGCGTTGATAATTTTATAGCCCCGTTGTCCCTTACCTCCATCACTCTGTATGGTCCTAACCACTGTATTTTAAACTTGCCTGGCCTAATTTCATTTTTTCCGTTATACTTGAGTACCAGTTGACCGGGTCCAAAATTCATCTTCTTCAAGTGCTTATCATGCCAAAAATTTTGTCTCTCTTGTGCCACTTCAGTTGCCCATTGGGCCAGTGTCCTCTTTTCATCTAGCTTTATTAAAGCACTGAGTCTTTCCTTTAAACTTTCGGCATCTCCCAATGTGTGTTCAACTGCTATTCTTAGGCTTGGTACTCCAAATTTCATAGGCATCACAGCCTCTTGCCTGCACATTAAGCGAAAGGGTGTTTGCCCAGTGGTGGCTTTGTAAGTCGTCTTGTAGGCCCACAGAACTGTTGGTAGTCTTTCTTCCCAATCTCCTTTTTCCACTCCACAACTCTTGTATAAAATTGTTACCAATATTTTGTTTGTGGCCTCCGCTTGGCCATTTGCCCTTGGGTATTATGGACTTGAAAATGAGTGGAAAATTTTATACTCATTTGTCATTGTTCTGATTGTTTGATTTACAAAGTGCATCCCCCTGTCACTTGTGACTTGTAGTGGTATACCAAATCTTGTTACTATCTTCTCATAGAGAAATTTGGTAGTGCTCAGAGCTATGTTGTCTGGGAGTGCTCTTGCCTCTACCCATTTTGTGAGGTACTCCATTGCCACCACTATGTATCTGCATCTGTGATTATTGCTCGCAGGCAGGGGCCCTACAAAGTCTAATCCCCATCGCTCAAACAATTCTTGTGGTTGAGATGGAAACAACGGCATGAAGTCTCTTTTCAGGGGTTTCCCCACCCTTTGACACGTATCACAAATCAAGACCCATTCTCGAGCATCTGCATACACTATAGGCCACCAAAGTCCAGCCAATAACACCTTCCACGCTGTTGCATCAGGCCCCATATGGCCCCCTACCAACCCTTTGTGGGATTCTCTCAGGACTCCTGGGATTTCCTCCTCCATGACACATCTTCTTAAAATCCCGTCTGGCCCCATCTTGTATAACAATCCCTCAATCAATTGGAATGTCTCGCTTTTGAGTGCAATTTTTCTTCTTTCTCGTATGGGCATTTCTTTGGGAAAGGTAGTAGTTGACAGGTAGTGTCCTATCCCTTCGTACCATTAGGGTAGTATGGAGATTTGAAATAGGTGGGCATCAAGAAAATCCTCATTTATTCCACTTCCAGGGGCTTCTCCCGACTTGATTCTAGATAATTGATCTTTAATTACATGACTTTTGCCCGGCTAGACTATGATTTTAAAAGTAAATTCTTGTACGAGGATTAGCCATCTGCTTACTCTCCCTTGGATTATAGGTTTATTCACAAGATACATGAGTGGTTGATGATCAACAAAAAATTTAAAGGGAGTGGCTAATAAGTAATGTCTAAATTTCTGAATTGCATAGACCATACCTAGTGCCTCCTGTTCAGTGGTACTGTAATTCCGCTTTGCTTTTGATAGTAGCCTACTCGCAAAGTATACTGGATGATCCAGTCCTTCCTTCCCCATTTGTGTCAGCGTGGTGCCTATTGCTTAGTTAGAAGCATCCACATGGACGTGGAATTCTTTATCCCAGTTCGGGTATATAAGAATTAGAGCACCTATTAGTCTCTCCTTTAGCTCTTGGAAGGCCTCCTCTTGTTCCTTCTCCCAACAAAACCTTTCCCCTTTCCTAGTTAGTTTTTCCAAGGATAGAGATACTTTGACAAATCCTTTTATGAATCTTCTGTAGTACCCCACATGCCCCAAGAATGATTTCACCGCGGTGACATCCGATGGAGCTTCCATTTCCAGTATTACCCTGATCTTATCAGGGTCTGTTTTCAGTCCTTCCTTGCATACTATGTGGACCAGGAGTCTGCCTTGGGGTACCATGAATCTGTATTTTTTTGGATTCAAGGCTAACCTGGCCCTTCTGCATCGATCCATGCACTCACCAATGATCTTAAGGTGGTGTTTCTTTCCACTATAAACTGACCAGTCATCCAGGAAGGCTCTAAAATTCCCTATTGACATACCATGAAAGATATGTAGTATGATTCTTTGAAAGGTGGCTGGTGCATTGCACAGTGCAAAGGGCATTCTATTATAAGCATATACCCCATCTTCCACTACAAATGTGGTTTTCAGTTTATCCTCCTCAGCAATGCTGATTTGGTTATAGCCTGAAAACCCGTCCATGAGGGAGTATATTTTATGGCCGGTTGCCTCTTCTAGGATACTATCTGTGAAAGGAATTGGAAAGGGATCTTTTATAGTTACCGTATTCAAGCATCTGAAGTCCACACATATCCGAATTTCTATGCCGTCCTTCAGTGATGTGACTATGGGGGAAACCTAGTCATTGGTTTGTACCTTAAATATGATTCCTGCTTTGAGCATTTTTGTGATTTCCTCCTCTACCTTGGCGGCATAGTTCTTGTTCATTCGATAAGGCCACCTACACACCGGTCTTGCGCCTGGTATCAACGGTATTCGATGGACACACAATTCTGGTGGTACTCCCTTTAAGTCCTTGTATGTCCATGCGAATACATCCTTGTATTCAAGAAAGATTTTAAAGGCTACTGCCTTCAATACTGGGTCCCAATCATCCCCTATGAGGATTTCCGTGCATTCATCCTTCTCACCCAGGTTAACAGTTTGCAACTTGGCCTCCTTGTATTCTACCTTTTCCTCAAATATGTTTGCTGGTTTGTCATTGATGGTTGTAGTACCCTCCTTGTATTCCTTGCACCCCTCGGGGTAACTTTCTTCTGCTTCTTGAATTTGCAACATATTGCATTTTGGCTGGAATACCTCATAGTCTCCCATCTACCAGTTAAATAGGCCGTTGAGGGAGCTAGTTTCGTCTTCTGAGCATTCCCCTAGCCGGAGTACTCCTTCATCCGGTTCCACTCCTTCTTGGTCTTCTTCCTCTGCGTCAAATGCGAGATCCTAACTTACACACTGATTCCTCAGATCTATTATGTATTTCTCCCATCTACCTCTATGGATAGGGTATTCTTTTTCTAGTTGTGGGTGGCCTTTGCTACGACCAGCCAACCTCTGCCCAGCAACACATCGTACCCTTTCTTTTCCAAAGTAATTGTTTTCCCTCTCGGGTCAACAAGAATAGTTGCATAAACACACATTAACTGATAAACATGAGCACAGGAGAGTATTGCAATTCGGTAAACATAAAGTATTCAGAAAACCAAATCATGTCATTCACACTCAGAGCAATGTGTACGTATAACCTCCGAAGAGACACCACCGAAACGTCACGTCGTAACGGTTCACACTCTCGGTACTAACTGCCGAGATTAACATAAGTTTATTACACAACACCCGTACATACAAAATATACCGACATCATCATCCCCCCCAAAAAACAAGTCGGCTCCGACGACTTTTACAAAATATAACATAGACAAAAATGAGCCTACTACAAACTACGCAGGAGGGGGCATAGGAAGCGTCCTTGATGATGATGGCGCGGCTGTGGCTGTGCTGGAAGTGACTTTAGCCCACAACTCGTACACTTGAGTTGTCCGAAGCTGTAAAGCCTGTTCTGCCCTCATCTTAAGCTCCATAGCCTTCCGAACCATGCTAGCTGCCTCGAGCACTGCCTTCTCCTTCGCATCCACAGTCTCCAAAGTAGAACCAAGGCGAGTCTCAAGAAGAGCCCGCTCAGCACGCTCAGTCTCCAATGCAGCCCGTAAAGTCTCCAACTCTGACCCCATAATACTCCGCTTAGCCGCCCAAGACTCCCTCTCCTGAACCACTGCACTCCGCTCCACCGCCCAAGACTCCCTCTCCTGAACCACTGCAGTCTCCAAGGCTATAAGACGGGAAGCTGCCTCCTCCCGAGCTGCCTCTGCTGCCAATCCCGTAGCCTGATGTACTGAGGAAGCATGCTCTAACCGCTTGAGAGTGAAATACTCCTCTCGAAAGGCCTGTTCTAACTCTCGGATAAGACCGTGAATCCGGCTCTCGCCCACCGTCGCACTAAGAGCCCAATCCTCCAACATCGTAAGAGACTCCTGAGTAGTCCATTCCCTAGCCTCAAAGCACTCTGCCAATGCCTGTGGACAGCCAACCCGCACAAAGGTCAAGAGGCGCTCCAACTCTTCAGCAACCCCCTCCTGAACCTGAAGCTCTGTTGAGGCTATGACCCACTGGGCTCCAGCAGCTACTGCGGCTACATCCGCCAAGTACTGCTCCAACACTTTCTGCGCGGACTCCCTCGCTGGCACCGCCCTCCGTGACCCTGTCAGGGCTGGTGGCTCCGCACTAGCCTCAGCTTGCGGTCTCTGTCCCTCCATAGGAACTGGTCTCTCAGATATCTCTCTCTCCTGGGCTACTGGCTCTTCTCTTGGTGGCGACATCACTGCATCCAGGTCAATAACTTCTAAAGGCCTCTCTAACACTACTCTGGCAGGGGAAAGTGAAATGGGAGCTGCCACTGCTATCGGGGGTAATGTGAACTGCTCCAACCATGACAGCACTGAAGAGTCCTCATCCCCCGTCGACAACGCTCAAGCCGGCTCCTCCAATACCCCTGGCCCAACTCGCACAATGGCCTCAGTACCAACAACATCCAATGTAACCTGCTGGTGGCTCCGCACTAGCCTCAGCTTGCGGTCTCTGTCCCTCCATAGGAACTGGTCTCTCAGATATCTCTCTCTCCTGGGCTACTGGCTCTTCTCTTGGTAATGTGAACTGCTCCAACCATGACAGCACTGAAGAGTCCTCATCCCCCGTCGACAACGCTCAAGCCGGCTCCTCCAATACCCCTGGCCCAACTCGCACAATGGCCTCAGTACCAACAACATCCAATGTAACCTGCTGGTGGCTCCGCACTAGCCTCAGCTTGCGGTCTCTGTCCCTCCATAGGAACTGGTCTCTCAGATATCTCTCTCTCCTGGGCTACTGGCTCTTCTCTTGGTGGCGACATCACTGCATCCAGGTCAATAACTTCTAAAGGCCTCTCTAACACTACTCTGGCAGGGGAAAGTGAAATGGGAGCTGCCACTGCTATCGGGGGTAATGTGAACTGCTCCAACCATGACAGCACTGAAGAGTCCTCATCCCCCGTCGACAACGCTCAAGCCGGCTCCTCCAATACCCCTGGCCCAACTCGCACAATGGCCTCAGTACCAACAACATCCAATGTAACCTGCTCTCGCGGCTGTGTCTGCTCCTGCTCTAAACCTCCAACACCATCTTTGCTAGTCTGTCCTGGGTCGGTTGGCTGAGTTGTAGGTGGCTCGGAAGCCTGACCCGCCGGGTGTAGCACAACAGGGGGCCGGAGCTCTCCGAACCATGGCACGGGTACAACCTCCAATGTGGTACCGAACGGTACAGAGGGCCCCGCTGCAACAGTCGCCGAGGGTACTGGTGGCGTGAATAGTACAAGAGGTGGTGCACTCTCAGACGGTGGAGTTGGAGCTAATGCACTTTCAGATGGTACCTCTGTATCGAGAGTGTCAGAGTCTCCCACTGCAACACTCTCGCTGCCTTCCTCCTCCTCCAAGTCCTCACTCGACTCTTCTCGGCCACTGTCCACATTCTCCCCTTCCGACTCTGAGAGGACTTGGCGCTTCCTCTTTGACCTTGTCTGCACTCCGCCAGCATCCAAGTGACGCCAATGAAAGATAAGAGGCTCTCCCGTAGCAATATCAACTGGCTGTGGCCTCAGCTTCTCTGCTGGAATCTGCTCTCGGGCAGCATTCAGGAACAACCCGATGGCAATATGGGGCATGTAAAATGTCCGATGCTGCAGAGTCATGAACTCATACAGCCTCTCCGCCATAACTGAAGCCCAATTGTACACCGTACCATTACGGATCCCGTTCATGAAAATGAGATGTGTAAGGGCAATGTCGGAGGCCCTACTAGCCCCGGTCAACCTGCTCTTCACGATGTCCATTAGACACCGCCACTCTCCGGGAGCCACAAATGATTTCTTGATTCCTCGATTCTTTGAAGAAGCGCCAGCCAATGACTCCAACTCACTCTGAGACAGGTTTCTGGAAACCAGCTTAATGTACTTTTCCTTTTCTTCGCGGGACAGTTTCCTGGGCTTTAAATCTATTTTCTTCCCGTGCGTGCCAGGTACGCCAAAAACCCTCGATATCTCCTGGGCAGAAAATGAAATCTGTATCTCAGTGCCACAATACTTCAGAGTGCTACGCTGGCTATCCCGATCGAATGTATCAATCATGCCTCGGAGAGGTCCCTCGTACTCTCTAATGGAGGGCAAAGGCATCTGAATTGCCCAGTGTACTCCTGCTTTTCGAAGCTGTCCCTTCAAAAAATGTGCGTCTGGAGTGTTATCCCACCATGTTCGGCACTCCACTCTGCTCAAACCCTCGAATGTCACAGTCTTCCAAGTAATCTCTTCTTTTTGTGCTTGTGGCTGCTGTACGCGTGGACGGTGCTTTCTGGCAGTATCCATGCTACCAGCAATGTGGACTCCAGACTGTGAAACCCTCGGTCCTCTGCTGCTACTGGCTGGTTTTGAAACCTGTAAATTCTGTCTCCAAGTACTATGATGTTGTCGTGATCCCATACTACTGTGCAGTGTCCAACAATAACGGTCTTAACCGGTTTTTTTTTTTTGAAATTCTTCTTCTTACCATACAAATCAACTTTCTTCAGCCAATGTACTTTTTCCAATATGCAAATATGTAGCAGCTCCGGGTCTCATCAACCTGGTCACACTCTCCAAGGGTTGATAACTAAACCGACTGGGGGTCTAGGGGGCAACGCCCCTAGCGGGGTTGAGGGGCAGCGCCCCCGCGGGGTCCTAGGGCAGAGCCGAGGGGCAACGCCCCCGCCGCCAAGGCCAATTTAGAACCTTCAAAGTCTATGAAACACCCTATTTTTGTGAATTTCGTCTCCTCCCATGCTCTTTTCCGCAAACCGCTTATGTTTCCCTTACTTCCTGCTCATGCCCTTCCCTTCGGTACCATTCGTTCTTCACTGTGAACTACTTTGTTTTGTCGTCTTTTTTTTTTTTTTGTTTCAATCCCCAAATATGCAACCACACACAAACACCCTTCACCTGCCGTACACGCTGTAAAACAAAATGCTTTTAACACATACCTCCTTATGTGATTTCTGTACGGGATTCAGAAACACCCCAATATAATGTACGGCTACATTCACTTGCTCTTTTTGCATCCCTGTACAGCCGTACGGTCTTCACTTTGCAGACATTTTTGTGCTTTGTACGGACTCAATGCGGATGTACGGCCTTCCAATCCATATGCTATACGGACTAATAATGCTATACGGTCATGTCAGAAAACTCATTTTTTTTTCCTTTGTACGGACGTTATGCAGTGTACGGCATGTTCAAGGCTTAATTATATGGGCCGTACGGTGTCGTACGATCATATTATTACCACCCCCTTGGCGTACGGTCAAACCTCCTTTGCAATTTGACTACCGTACGGACGTCCTCGTTTCTAACGTTTCTCGGTTCTGTGTACGGACTTCCTATACCGTACGGTCTTTTAAAATGTTGAACATATGTGCCGCATGGAACCGTACGGTATCGTACGGACATTTTGCTCTCACTTTTATTTTATTTTATTATTATTATTATTTTTTTTATATATTATATATATATATCTATATATATTTTTGCTTTTTCAAATTTTTTTTTTTTTTTCTAAGTATCTGGCCCTCGCGGTGACATCGTCGGCCGTTCGTGATACACTTTCAGCTTCAAGCCGTTCATCGCGTCCGGTATTTCTTGTCCATCGAGGGTCCACAGCTTTACAGACCCGTTTGTAGCCACCTCCCGAACTTTGTAAGGGCCTATCCATTTTACTTTAAACTTCCCAGGCTTGATTTCATTTTGGCCGTTGTATTTTAGAACCAACTGGCCCGGTGTAAATTGCATTCGTCGGAGATGCTTATCGTGCCAGACCTTCCTCCGTTGCTGCGTCGCTTCAGTGGCCCATTGTGCCAAAGCCCGTTTTTCGTCCAACTTATTTAAGAGATAGAGTCGTTCCCTCAGACTTTCCATATCTCCCAATTTATTCTCAATTGCAATCCGCAGGCTAGGAACCATGAATTCTACCGGTACCACGGCCTCCTGTCCGTACATGAGTTGGAACGGTGTCTGCCCGGTGGTCCCCTTGTAAGATGTTCGATAGGCCCATAGTACCGAGGGTAGCCTTTCTTCCCAATCCTCGCCCTCAACGCCGCAGGATTTGTAAATGACTCCAATCAGGATCTTATTAGTCGCCTCTGCCTGACCATTCGCTCGAGGGTAGTACGGGCTTGAGAGTGTGTGAAAAATTTTGAACTCTGTCGTCAGTAGCTTGATCACATGGTTGACGAAATGTCCACCTCTATCACTCGTCAACTGCAGTGGAATGCCGTACCGCATTATTATCTGCTCAAATAAACTTCACTGTACTTAGAGCAGAGTTATCCATTAGTGCTCGTGCTTCCACCCACTTGGTTAGATACTTTGTTGCCACAACAATGTACCGACAGCGTCGAGCGCAGTTGGGCTTCGAAGGCCCCACAAAATCCAGTCCCCACCGTTCAAACAGTTCCTGTGCATGAGAGGGGTTAAGTGGCATGTAGTCTCGTTTGAGAGGTCTCCCTGCCCGTTGGCATGTGTCACAGCCGACGACCCACTCCCTAGCATCGTTGTACACCGTCGGCCACCATAAGCCTGCCAACAAGACTTTTCTGGCGGTGGTGTCGGGGCCCATATGCCCTCCGGCAGGTCCCTCATGAGCTTCTTTCAACACTCTCGGAACCTCTTCCTCCATTACGCAACGCCTCAATATTTGATCTGGACCCATTTTGTACAGCAGTCCGTTGATAAGCTGGAAGGTTCTGCTCTTCAGAACCAATTTTCTACGCTCTCTGGGGAGCATTCCTTTTGGAAATCGGGCCATGGACAGGTACTCACCGATACTTGTGTACCACTTCGGTAGTACGGCGATGTGAAACAGGTGAGTATCTGGAAAGTCATCGTTTATTCCTATTGGAGGCTCGCCAGACTTAATTCGGGACAATTGGTCCACAATCACATGACTGAGTCTTGGCCGTACAACAATTCTGAAGGTGAATTCTTGAAGGAGCAGCAACCACCTGCTCACCCTTCCCTGAATGATGGGCTTGTTAACCAGGTACATCAAAGCCTGGTGGTCCACGAAGAAAGTAAACGGCGTCGCCAATAGGTAGTGCCGAAACTTCTGAACAGAGTAGACCATTCCGAGAGCCTCTCGCTCTGTAGTGCTGTAGTTCCTCTCCGCCCTCGAGAGTAACCGACTTGCAAAATAGATTGGGTGATCCAGCCCATGTTCGCCTTCTTGTGCCAGGGTGGCCCCGATGGCGTAGTTTGACGCATCCACATGAACATGGAACTCTCTGTCCCAGTCCGGAAATGCCAAGATGGGGGCTGCCAACAGTCTCGTTTTTAAGTCATCGAATGCCTCCCCTTGCTCCTTCGCCCAGACGAACGGCTCCCCTTTCTTCATAAGTTTATCCATCGGGTATGAAATCCGGGAAAAATTCTTTATGAACCGTTGATAGTACTCGATATGGCCCAGTAATGACTTGACACTGGTTACATCACTGGGAGCCTCCATTTCAATTATCACCCGGACCTTGTCGGGGTCCGTCTTCAACCCTTCCTTACAAACGATGTGTCCGAGCAGCTTCCCCTGCGGTACCATGAAACGACACTTCTTCGGGTTGAGTGCCAGACGTGCCTTCCGGCACCGCTCCATGCACTCTCCGAGAGCTACAACGTGTTTGTCTTGGCTACTGAAAATGGACCAGTCATCCAGAAATGCTTTAAAATTCCCTCTCGACATCTTGTCAAAGATATGCAGGATGATTCTCTGAAAAGTTGCAGGTGCATTACACAGGCCGAAGGGCATCCGGTTGTAGTAGGCGTACACACCATCTTCCACTACAAAGATGGTTTTTGGCTTGTCCTCCTCTGCAATGGATATCTGGTTATATCTTGAAAACCCGTCCATGAAGGAATAGATCTCATGGCCTGCCACCTCCTCGAGTATGCTGTCTGTAAAGGGTATCGGGAAGGGATCCTTAATGGTCACCGCATTGAGACACTTAAAGTCTACGCAAATGCGGATTTGGTTAGCCTCTTTCTTCTGAGATATCACGATTGGTGACACCCACTCACTTGTGTCTACTCGAAAAATTATCTCCGCGTCCAGCATCCGCGCAATCTCGGTCTCCACCCTTGCAGCATAGTTTTTGTTCATCCTATACGGCCTCTTCCACACAGGTTGGGCTCCAGGAACCAAAGGGATGCGGTGCACGCAGAGCTCCGGAGGTACGCCCTTCAGGTCTTTATAATTCCAGGCAAACACGTCCTTATACTCTGTGAATATTTTGAAGGCTGTCGTTTTTAACACGGGATCCCAGTCATCTCCCACCAGGATAGTCTTGGGATTCTGCTCGTCCCCGAGATTTATTGTTTCCAGTTTTGCCTCTTTGTATTGGATAGGTTCTCCCTCCGAGAACACGTGGGCTGGACTTACTCTCATCTGGGCTTCCCCCTCTGTATATTTTGTGTACTTCGGAGGGAACTCGTTTGTGTTCTCTTCCGTAGGGAACTCATTCCCGATCTCCAATATATTGCACGATGGCTGAAATACCTCGTAGTCACGCATTTGCCAGTGAAAGAGACCATCTAGTGAATCTGTATCTCCTTCTATCTCGAGTACCCCTTCATCGTTCGGTTCCATAGTTTCTTCCTCTCCGTCCATCCCGCCACCATCGGAGTCTGAGTCGGACGCCATTTCCTCTCCAACCATTTGTGTGGCGAGGTCTACCACAAATTTCCTCCCCCCTTTCTCGAATGAGAGGGTGTTCTTCCAGTTGTGATTGGCTCGGGCTGTCACCAACCACCCTCTACCCAATATAGCGTCATACCCCTTCTGCTTGAGAGGGATTACGACGAAGTCTAAGGTGAAAGGCTGGGTTTCGATAGTCACCTGCTCTGCCATCAGTGTACCGAGTGGTTTAATACCGTGCTGGTCGGCCCCTAACAGATTGAAGGTTGGTGGCCACAGCGTCGGTTTCCCTAAACTCTTCCAAGTTTCCTCCGGAAGGACATTGACGCCCGACCCTTCATCAACGATGGTGTTCGTGAGGATTTTACCCAGGATACCCATTTCTACTACTGTTGGGTTCCGTCCATGGTTTATTGACAACGTCATCGGGTCGGCTACACAGCCGCCTGGGATCTCCGTTCGTTCCACCGTCGTAGGTGGCGTGTTAGGCCCTAGGAATAGAGCTGTTTTTAGGTGTGGCATGGTCTCCAACAGGTCCTTGACCTTCACGGGTATTTCCATTTGCAGTATCTGCCATAGTATACTTTGCTCCGCCAATTCTTGGTGAGAAGTGCCAGCGTCGGTAGGTTCCTTCCAGTCCTGTATCTCTTTTTCGATCTCGGCCCTCGCTTGCAGTACCCTCTGTTTCTCCGTCGGAGGGTGTGGGTACGTGGCCTTTTTGGCTTGGGCACGGGTGACTGTCAGGACCTTCTCAGTACCTCTACGTTCCAACTCCAGGATGTTACAGCCGGGCTTCGGACAATTAGCGTCCTCATGGTCGCCCGGTCCGCACCACCGACACAACTTCTGCGGAGTCGCGGCCTCCGTCTGACAATCACAGGCAAAGTGACCCCATTGATTACAACTCCGACATTGTATCATGGGTCTTCCCTTGGCATCATATTGGATCCGGGGCTTATTCTCATTGTTGCCTCGGCCTCCCCGGCGGTTATTTTTATATCCGCCAGATGATGCAACATTCTGTTGTCCACCCGTACCAGACGTGGAAGGTTGCTCCTCTGCATAGAGTACTTGTTGGCCTCTTGCCCTCAAGTTATAGGGACATTCTTTAAGGGGATGTCCTGCGATTTGGCAGATATCACAAAAAGCTTTTTTTGGACAAGACCCTTTTGTGTGGCCTGCCTCCTTGCAGTCCGTACACCACACTGTATCTTCTTCGGCTTTGCTAGTACTTCCTTTGGCGGCTTTAAGTTCTCGCATCATCCTCTCAAGGTCTTTTTGCAATGCGAGCACTTTCTTGCTCGACCCGTCCTCACTACTTTCCGTCTCTGAATCATCATCAGAAGATGACCTTGTCTTCTTCGAGGTCTTACATTCGCTCTCGAGATCCATTGCTCGGTTATATGCATTACTATACGAAGTAGGCGACACTATCTTCATTTTCTTTCGGAGGGATGTTTTGAGTCCCTCCACGAACCATCTCTTTTTCAATTCATCCGCTGGGGCCGACTCCATTTTTCCAATGAGTTCTTTGAGTCGTCGGCCGTACGCACGGACAGACTCATTCTTGGCTTGCTTCGTGTTGTAGATCTCCGCCAATATTTCATTATCATCCCGTAACAATTGGAACTCTGTCTGGAAGGCTTTTTTGACATCGTCCCATGTCGTGAGCCTTGTCTTGTCAACGTCCGAGTACCAATCAATGGCACCCTCCCACAGTGTTGCAGGGAACTGACGGATCCATTCGTTCTCGTCAGTTACCCCGTGTGCAGTCCATATCGTTTCACACGTTCGACAGTGCCGAACTGGATCCTCCTTGGATTGCCCCGTAAATTTCGGTAACTTCTGCTTATTCACCACCATGGTTGGCCGCAGTGGAGGCAGTGCACCGATACCACTCGTGCCCACACCTCCCTGAGTGCTGTGGGTAGTCTGGACTTGTGGTACTTGTCCTTGCGGTAGTTGCTGGGCTGGTGGTACTTGCCCTTCTCCTGGCACCGTACCATGCGGGGTTCTCGGTTCCAACGGAGGGTCTGCTGGTGTGCTCGTGCCACCCTCTGCAGTATCACCCTCTCCGCTGGTTTGGTTCTCCGCGCTTGGTGTACGGAGACTCACCTCAAACCGTACTCTCTCCTCTTGGAGAAAGACTCTTCTCGCCCGTGTCTCCTCAAGTAACTCTTCCCGACTCTGCACTCTCTGTTCCGGAGAAGTGAACTCTTCTTCGGCTTCTGCACCCTCCGTACCACTTCTGAGGTCCCCTTCGGGCAACCCTCCGACAAGCTGGTCTTTGGCAAGTTGCTTGAGCCTACACCAACGTTCACGTTGCTGCGCGGATATCAAAGCCTTCTGTGCGGCTTCCCCTTCGTCATCTATCACTTTCTTATTTCGATCTTTATTTAAATTATTGGGCATCAAGACAGACTACACACATTGCTCAATCAAAAAGAACACTTATTTTTTATTAATTCATGTTGCTTTACAACATTCTCAATTGAACTACAATTGAATTTTTGTGTTCCGTTCCCCTTCGTCTCAAACTTCAAAAACTTTACTGTTTGTCATTTCCCTCCTCCCGACGGCGACGAAGATGCTCTCGGGCGTGGAATGCACGGAGGATCTCCTGGCGGCGGTCCTCACGGTCAATTTCCTCTTGCCGAATACGTCGTGCAAGTGCTGCTTGTGCCAGCAACCGTGGAAGTTGGTTCAACAACCGATTTGCTGTAGGGTTCGCCCCAATCGCGTCCCACACTATGCCTGCAGGGACGTCTCCGTTCGTTGCCTCCCTTCGGACGTGAGTTTCAAGGGCTACTTGAAACAAAATTCGGAAGTCACGTGCCAGATTATCCTCTCCGTCGTACAACTCGGTACGGGCTTCCTCGGCTTCTGGGTTTATCGCACTAACGGGTAAGCCCATTATGCCTACTCGCCATCCGGGTATGTCTAGGCAACGGCGCCAGATGTTTTCCCTCTCGGGTCAACAAGAATAGTTGCATAAACACACATTAACTGATAAACATGAACACAGGAGAGTATTGCAATTCGGTAAACATAAAGTATTCAGAAAACCAAATCATGTCATTCACACTCAGAGCAATGTGTACATATAACCTCCGAAGAGACACCACCGAAACGTCACGTCGTAACGGTTCACACTCTCAGTACTAACTGCCGAGATTAACATAAGTTTATTACACAACACCCGTACATACAAAATATACCGACAACAGTAATCACCACAAAGTTGAGGAGGAACTGTTGTGTACCAATTATCACCTTTTGTCCCATCAAGGTTCCTATTTGCTTGATTCCATGTTGATCTGCTCCTACTAATTGGAATGTGGGTGGCCAGAGTGTGGGTTTCCCTAGTGCCTTCCAAGTTTCCTCTAGTAGGACATTCACACCGGACCCCCCATCCACAATAGTATTAGATAGTTTGCACCCCATTATCTTCTTTTCGACTACTGCAAGTGTCCTCCTTGTCCCTATAGTGAATAGGGTATCGGTCTTCTCCACTAGTTTCTCTTCTTTCTCCTCCCCCTTAAGGGTTGCCTCTTGATTTCTTATTCCTTGTGATATTGCTACCCGAAGCTGAGGTAACGTTTCCAATAGATCCACAATTTTCACAGGGGTGGTGGTTTTCAGTACTTGTTTCATGATGCTAGGTACTGGCTGGTTGTTTGGGGATTTAGCGGTACTTCCTCTTCTTCTGTCATGTTTTCCTAATGTTTTTATGGCTTCTTGGAATCTTTCTCTCTCTGTAGCTATGTCAGGGTATGCAAGTTGCCTCGCCTGTATTCTTGTGATGTCGAATACTTCCTTCTTAGGCTCTGCAATGTCAAGCCTGTTCACCCCCTTTTGTCTAGGGCAATTGGCATCCTCATGGTTACCCTCCACACCATTTACACAACATCCCTTCATTCTGTCCTCCCCCGTTCTGGCAATCCCGCGGGAAGTGTCCCCATTTGTTGCATCGCCTACAATGGATCATGGGTCTTCCTTTAGAATCCAACTGGATTGCTCTCTAGGATGTTCTGTTATTGTTGTTGTTGTTTCTGTTGTTGCTTCCCCGTCTATTGTTTCGATACCCTCCTGGTGACGCTTCTGTATTTGTGTTACGTGGAGGGGTGGAGGTTGGTGTGGATTGTTCTCCTTGGGTGAAGAATACTTGAGCATTCCATGCCTTTAGATTATAGGGGAAATCTTTGGTTGCGTGGCCTAACACCTGACAGATGTCACAGAAGGTTTTGCATGGGCATGTTCCTTTTGTATGTCCCTCCTTTTCGCAATTTGTACACTAGAGTTCCCTCCCTTCTCTTTTTTCTTCCTTACTTCCCGTAACTTCCTTCATCAACTGCATCATGTCTTTTCTCAAGGCTTGGATGGTCTTGGACTCATCCCTACTTTCTTTTGAACTCTCACTTCCGCTTCCCTGTCGCTTAGCTTTGGAAGTTTTATTCTCACTTTCTATGTCCATTGCCCGGGTGCATGCTTCTCTAAAGGATGATGGTGTCACTATCTTCATTTTTCGTTTTAAGGACGGGGTTAACCCTTCAATGAACCATCTTTTTTTTAATCTGTCAGCAGGTTTGTTATCCAACTTCCCTATCAATTCCTTAAGTTTCCTGGTATAACCCCTAACTGACTCGTTTTTTCCTTGCCTGGTATTATAGATTTCCGTGACTATCTCATCATCATCACGTAGGAGTCTAAATTCCTCCTCAAAGGTAGTACGAAGGTCCTTCCATGTGGCTTTCTGGGCAGCATCCAAGTTTGTATACCAATCAATAGCAATCCCTCTTAGAGTGGAAGGGAAGGCTTTTAACCATTCATTTGTATCATTTTCTCCATTGGCCTGCCATATGGTGATACATGTTTTACAGTGCCGGGCGGGGTCCTCCGACCCTTCTCCAGTAAATCTAGGAAGTTTTTGCTTAACTACTGCCATTCTCTTTCTGCTCTTCCCTCCTGTCGGGACGCTCCCTCCTGCTGAACTAGTAATCTCTGCTTCCCCTTGTGATTCTTTTGTCTGGCTTCATGGCTGTTCTCTTCGTGCGGGGGTTTCAAGATTCTTCCACCCTTCCTTCTTGATGTTCTCGAAATAGCTAAATTGGCTATACCTTCTATTGTGTTTTCAATCAGCCATACCTCAATTTGGCTTGTACTTTGAGGTTGATTCACCAAGCCTCTTAAATAGCGACGCCTTTCCTCCTGTTGGCGTAGAGCTAGGATCCACAAGGCGGCTTCCCCTTCAGTTTCTTCTTCCAGCCGATGCTTGGGATACTTATTTGGAAGCAAGGGCATGAATTATTATAGTGGACCAAATGTCTAACCAAGTCGAGGAATTTGTCCAAGTAGATCGTACACCGCTGGTGGTACCGAAGTTCGTCCGTACCGTGTTTTTGGAACCGCTCTCCCTCGGCTTCCCTTTGCACGTACTGCACTTCCAGGCCACCACCAGATTTTGTGTCACCTGATCTTCTCTTGGTACTCCCTCCTCTTCTCTGTAACTAGTACAACGGTTTTCTCGTTACTCCATCCCAGTCGACAACCTCCAGGTCCGGACTTAGGCAACGGTGCCAAAACGCAGAGTAGTTATCAATGCATAATATATAGAGCAATACAACTTATAATCAATGGTACCAACAATACATTAAATACCAATATTAACAAGAAACACAGAATACCATACCAAAATACCAAGATGGCGAGGAAATGTTATTTCTTTATTTAATACCAGCAAAACCATAACATCCAACACAATAAACCAAAGTACTTATATAATAGTCGCTTGGTTGGGGAAACCAACAGACGCATCTCCTCTCTTCTAACGACCCTCCCGACAACACATAACTAAGTCTAATACAATATTACTTTATTTTGTACTACAACGTTGCATAAAAAACATTGAAGATGAAGTGCTGATTACATGATACATTGCATAAAAAACATACAAGATGAAGGGCTGAGTATAGGAAATCTCTGCTCAAGCTTCATAAGGCATTCAAACATTACAATTCAGATTCTAAACAATATTGCAGAGCTGGTATAGCCTTCTTATCACAAAATATAATGCTCAAATCTGATCCAATGTTCAACCATCAAGCACAAGTGGCAAGGGCGATTAGTCTAATCAATCTTCACACCTCCAAGATTTATTGCGTGCCTCAGAAATGCTTACCTTGCTCAGGAAAAAAAGTAACTTTTTGTTTCCTGGGATAAGTTTGTAGAGATTTGTTTTTGAAAGAGACTTAATATGCTGCCCTGTTTTGCCTTGAGTTTATTTTTGCTTGGTTTTGGTTTGTGTTTGCAATTTGTTTTTGAATGATAAATATAGTGCAGATAACAGAAATACTTGCAGCAAACTAATAATTCAGAAAATTAACAATATTCAGAAAATCATTAGGTTGAAATATTCGAGTTTTTATTTCTGAACTGATGATACAAAATTTCTCAAAAATGTGACCAACCCTGTTCATGAAATAACATTACAAATGTATTTTGAACATATCCACAAAATGCAGCACAGAAGAAGTTTGTTTTGTTCACAAAATCTGCGAATTGGCTCTATAGAAATAGATGCCAAACTCCAAGAAACCCTCCAAGGGCTGCATGGTGAATAGAAATGGCGGAGACAACCCCAAACACCTCATGAGGGCCGAGAAAATTCCAAACCCTCCTCAAACCCTAGCGACCACTTTTTCTGGCATACACTTCCCTTCTGGGTAAGTACAACCAGCAATGGAGAAGGTACAGCCAGCCAAGGCCCAAATAGAAACATGAATGACAGAAAATCCCTCAAACACTCCTTCAATCTGCTTTCCTGAATCAGATGTGTGATGAAACTCTAGCAGTAACTGAACAATGAAATCTCCAATCAGATCAATTTTGTTTCTAGAATTGAGAAGACCAAGGAATCCTCCAGATTTTATCTTTTAACAATGTGGAAGATGCTGTGTGTAAGATGTTTTATCCTCACAAACCCTAGGAAGAACAACCTCCTTCAAATAACAAGAACAATATCAAACATCAAATCCAATCTGGAAAAATGAACTCCAAAGCTCCCTTTTATAACTTCCCAAAAAGATTGGAGCTATTCGTCCTTTGCCTTTAAAAAAATATTTAGTCAAAATCTTTTATCTCTCCAAAGTGGCATCCATGTCTACAAAAGGGGTCCTTTATTAAATTTAACACTTAATCTTAATATTGACCCCCATATAGTCATTTATTATCTTTAATTTAACATTATAAAACAAAACTTATTGTTATTTAATTTAAAATCACTGGACTATATTAAATATCAAAATATTGATATCTACTGCTCCGACTGATACAAAAAATAGTAAAGCTGCTAGTTGGCTCAGTCGCCGCTTGAAACTAACTTACAGAAATAGTAAGTATTGGAAAATTACTTATTGTTACTTAATTCAAAATCACTAGACCATATTAGATGTCAAAATATTGATATCCACTGCTTAGATTGACACATAAAATAGTAAAGCTGCTAGTTGGCTCAGTCAGTGCTTGAAACTAACAAAAAATAATAAGTATTGGGAAATTCACCCAAAATCACTCCAGAAAAGGACTGTGAAAGCTCAAATAAACATCTAATACTACCATCCTGCTAGATAAACTATCTCCCAAAGTTCCCTAACCCCTTACACGGTAGCCTATGTGAACCCACTGGATAGGCTAACTATCCACATATTGAATTGATTAGGAAGGGGAATCCATCCTTCCAAAATTTGCTTGCCCTCAAGCAATATCAAGTTTGGATGTTGCATAATTTACTCATTCTCCCATGTTGAATCCTCTACTAGGAAGTTCTATTTGGCCAAAAATTCTCTAATGACCCTCCTCTGAAGAGTCTGTTGTGTAGTGTCTATAATGGCCTCTCGAATCGATACCAACTTCCTCTCATCATCCAATGGTGGCAACTTAGATAAGGGGACTACATTGTGCTCAAGTGCCTTCTCGAGCCTGAATACATGAAAGACATTATGGACTCTACTACTAGCCAGTCATTCCAACTCATAGGCAACCTCTCCAACCCGTTGAGTAATTGTGAAGAGACCATTTAATAGCTTCTCTACTCAACTCTACTTGAGAGTAGTTTGTCTGAATGGATGTAAATGTCAAGTATACCATATCCCTAAGCTCAAAAATGTGCTCAACTTGATGCTGATTTGATGCAGGAGCATCCCAGGGTAGTTGGCTATCCTGCATGTTTGGGAGATTTGATGGAGTCGTGTGGACTTATTTTCATATGTGAGGGGTTTGGTAGAGTTGGATAAACCTACTCGGGTCTTGGGTAATTGGTTTTGATGTATTTAATGGAACTTGGCATGGTCTTGGTTGCTCAGCATGGCCTATGAGGAGCTCGGCCTTGCTTAGGAATTTGGTGCCTATTACAGGCCGTATAAGTAATTTTCCACAAAGAGTTAGAGGATGAAAATTTCAGGGATTGAAGAGGGCCTATATTTCTACCTACGGTTCGAAGCACGAGTTCTAATTCATTTGGAGCTAGGAGATATCGCGATTTTACTAAGACATCAATTTTGGGCATTTAATTGTCGTTGTTGGCCGACTTGTGGCATTTAATTTATGTGTTTGTATTTAATTTATGTTCAGGGCCGACCTGTGGCTTAGATTGGTATAAATAGGGGTTGTGGGGGAAGTCTTTAGGCATCATTCATCCATCTTGGAGAAGAGGAAGAGGTAGAGGAGCGAATTTTGAGGAGAACTAGTAGCTGTGGCTTGGGAAACAAGGAGATTGCTTGGAGGGCTTGTGGGCACAAGTTTAGATCTTCCTGGAGGTTTCTACCATAGTGTGGCTAGGGTCTGGATTGGATCTTGAGGGATCTTGCAAAGTTACTATTGGAATTGCATTGTATTTGGCCGTAACCTGGAAGGCCTTATAGTCGGGCATGTTGGATGAAAATATGATAATTCTATTATGAGTTTTGGCATTGTGTGGTTCTAAATCTTTGTATTGTTATTATATTCTATTGTGTGGTTATTTGCTGGGGGCTAGGACATCTCCATCAGGGATTCTCTTGCCTTGCACTGCATCAAGTGGTATCAGAGCAAAGGTTGGATCTAGTTGGTGATTTGCTACAGAGGGTTTGCGAAGATCTTGGAAGATGCCTCCGAGAAGATTGGACCCTAGGGCAATTGATGATCTTACTAATACTGTGGAAGAAAGAATCTCAGAGAAGATTAAGGCTCAAATAGAGGAGGTTAAAGCTAGTCTTAGATCTGAGATGGAGCTGATGAAGAGTGATATGATTGCTGAGATTGTAAGTGCCTTGGGTGGTATACCTAGGCATGTGGGTACTGAAGATGGTTATGAGGAAGCTGCTGAAGACTTTGAGACTACTAGATCTAATGGTAGAGCTGAGCAAGATGAGAGACCTAGAGGAAATAGGATTGTTCAGTTTGATAGATCTGGACCTCAGTTGAAGCTAAAGCATAAGATGGAGGTTTCTAATTTCTCAGGTACTTTGAATCCTGAAGACCTGATGGATTGGATTGGTGAATTGGAAGACTATTTTGAACTTGAGGATATTGAAGATCCGCTCAGAGTGAGGATAGCACAGACCAAGCTAAAGGGACATGCTGCTCTTTGGTGGAAAGAGTTACAACGAGATAGAGAAGAGGAGGGTGAAATGAAGATCACTAGATGGAGATTGATGGTGACTAAACTGAAGGCTAAGTTCATTCCTGCTGATTATGAACTTGAGTTGTTTAAGAGGTTGTAGAATTTAAAATAGAAGGATATGACTGTGAAAGATTATACAAAGGAGTTTTACAAGTTGACTATTCGTTCTGGACATAGAGAGTTGTCTAAGGAGAAGGTGGCTAGATACATTAATGGTTTGAGATTCAATATTCAGGATGAGGTTGGGATGCTGAATATTTCTTCAGTTGAGGATGCCTATCAATATGCTTTGAGGGCCGAAGAAAAGTTGAAGAGGAAGAATCAAGGTGGTTCCCGAGGGAAGGAGAAGCAGGATTATTGGGCAAAACCAAATGCAAAAGCTGAACCAAAACTTGTTGATCAAAAGTGAAGGACAGGTCAAGGTGAATTTAAGGGTACTTGTTTCACATGTCATGAAGGGCATAGAGCTTATCAATGTCCGCGGAAGGATGGTGACAGAAGAGCTGCTGTTGTGGATGAGGTTGAAGACCAAGAACCTGAGCAAGGAGAGAGTTTTCTAGCTCGGCGAGTACTGATGGGTCAAAGGACATGGGAATCTTGTCAAAGGACTAATTTGTTCAGGACTCGTTGCAAGTCTGGTGGCAAAGTCTGTAATGTGATTGTGGATGGTGGTAGTACTGATAACATTGTTGCTGAGAAGATGGTTCAGAAACTTGGTTTGAAAAGAACAAGACATCCTTATCCTTATAGGATTGGTTGGTTGCAAGGTGAGCATGCTTTGGAAGTAAGGGAGCAGTGCCTTGTTGGTATCCAGATTGGGCAGTATAAGGATCAAGTTTTGTGTGATATTGTGGACATGAACAGTTGTCATTTGTTGCTTGGTAGACCTTGGTAGTATGATTGTAGGGCTATGCATGATTGTGTCAAGAATGTGTTTACAATTGTGAAAGATGGCAGGAAGCATTCCCTAATTCCCTTGCAAAAGGAAGAGGTTGGTAGAAGGAACCTGAGCATTGGTAGCCGAGTTGAGTTGGCAGATTTTGAAAGGGTTAGAGATCAGTGTGGACAGCAAACCTATGAGACCTCGAGGATGGATACGAAGAAGCAGCAGCGGAACAAGGGAAAGAATGTGCAAGTTGAAGACTTGGAGGACATGTATGTGAAGAACCATTCAGGGATTTATGTGTTGAATCCCAGACAATGTTCTTCCAGCTATTGAGAACATCTTTTCGCACCTGGGGAGTTTGATGCAGGAGCATCCCAGGGTAGTTGGCTATCCTGCATGTTTGGGAGATTTGATGGAGTCGTGTGGACTTATTTTCATATGTGAGGGGTTTGGTAGAGTTGGATAAACCTACTTGGGTCTTGGGTAATTGGTTTTGATGTATTTAATGGAACTTGGCATGGTCTTGGTTGCTCAGCATGGCCTATGAGGAGCTCGGCCTTGCTTAAGAATTTGGTGCCTATTACAGGCCGTATAAGTAATTTTCCACAAAGAGTTAGAGGATGAAAATTTCAGGGATTGAAGAGGGCCTATATTTCTACCTACGGTTTGAAGCACGAGTTCTAATTCATTCGGAACTAGGAGATATCGCGATTTTACTAAGACATCAATTTTGAGCATTTAATTGTTGTTGTTGGCCGACTTGTGGCATTTAATTTATGTGTTTGTATTTAATTTATGTTCAAGGCCGACCTGTGGCTTAGATTGGTATAAATAGGGGTTGTGGGGGAAGTCTTTAGGCATCATTCATCCATCTTGGAGAAGAGGAAGAGGTAGAGGAGCGAATTTTGAGGAGAACTAGTAGCTGTGGCTTGGGAAACAAGGAGATTGCTTGGAGGGCTTGCGGGCACAAGTTTAGATCTTCCTGGAGGTTTCTACCATAGTGTGGCTAGGGTCTGGATTGGATCTTGAGGGATCTTGCAAAGTTACTATTGGAATTGCATTGTATTTGGCCGTAACCCGGAAGGCCTCACAGCCGGGCATGTTGGATGAAAATATGATAATTCTATTATGAGTTTTGGCATTGTGTGGTTCTAAATCTTTGTATTGTTATTATATTCTATTGTGTGGTTATTTGTTGGGGGCTAGGACATCTCCATCAGGGATTCTCTTGCCTTGCACTGCATCATGATTAGCATATAACCTCTACTAATTCTATGCCCGATACGAATTATCCTTCAGTGACTTCATGATGTCCTGACTCTCCTACAATAAATCCTTTTCCTTAGAAACTCTGCTACCCTTAAATAGTAAATCCATGAAGTTGGGTGCATCATATTCGTACAAAGCAATAAATGGCAACGTCCCAATGGACATGTGATAGGTAGTATTATAGCAATACTCACTAAGGTGCAGCCATTTGATCCAAGCCCTCTGTTGTCAGGAAACTAGGTTTATGATACCCTTCTACCCATTTGTTTACTATTTACTCTTTCCATTTGTTTGTGGATGACAGCTTGGACTAGGAGTGAGCTCAATCCCACTCAATCTGAAAAACTCACACGAAAAGATATTTAGGAACTTGTCCCTATCACTCACAATACTCTTGGGAATCCCATGCAATCTAAAAATCTCCCTGAAAAACAATTCAGCTACCTTTTTTGCTGTATACGTTGCTGAAATAGCCAAGAAATGTGTAAATTTGGTCAACCAGCCACAACTTAAATTCAATCTTTGCCTTGTACCTTAGATAGCCTTGTAATGAAATCCATGGGAGATACATCCCCATTTCTAATTAGGAATGGGTAAGGGATGAAGTAGGCTAGCTGGATAAGTATGCTCGTTCTTATTTTCCTAGCAAGTGGGGCACTCTCTAACATACTTAAGGACTTAGTTCTTCAGCCCTTTCCACGTAAAATATCTCCCCTGCCTGTAAGTTTTGAAGAAACCCGAGTGACCAGCTCTATGTGCATCATGAAAATTCCTCATTATCTTTGCCTTAAGCTATGAACAAGGCACCAGATGAATTCTATCCTTGTAAATGATCAACTCATTAGTCACTGTGTACTTGTCATCATGAGTTGTGCCCTCTATAACTTTTGCTACCCATGTTTCCTTAGCACACTCTCCTGCAATTAACTTCCTTCAATCAATAGTTATTTCCACTAAAGAATATATGCAAGGCCTCCTAGAAAGTGCATCAACAACTACATTCTTTTTTCCCTTGACATATACAATGTCAAAATCAATGCTTGCAATCCACTAACCCACTTTTGCTTCCTATCATTGAGATCCTTCTAGTTCATTAAGTACTTGATGCTATTGTTATCTATTTTGATGATAAACTTACCTCCAAGTAGGTAGGGTTTGAATTTGACCAAGGCATGCATAATGGCCAACATCTCTCTATCATAAATAGAGTAACTTTTCTCCACACCTCTTAGTTTCGTGCTCTCAAATGTGATGGGGTGCTTCTCCTGCATTAAAACTACTCCAATCCTCTCTCCTGAAGAATCACATTCAAACTCAAAAGGTTTGAAAAAATCTTGTATTGCCAACACAAGGCGTGTGGACATTGCCTGCTTGAAGTGCTCAAAGCACATATGTGCTGAATCAGACTAGTCAAAAACTCCCTTCTTTGTCAAATGAGTAAGTGGAGCTGCAGTTTGTGAAAAGCCCTTAACAAACCTCTTGCAGAACCCACACAGACCAAAGAATCTCTTAAGATAAGTGAGATTCGTAGGAGTAGGCCACTCTACTATAGCCTTGATCTTCTTAAGATCAACTCTCATCCCCTCTGCATTGATTATGTGACCAAGATAGAAAATCTCTGTCATACCAAAGTCACATATGGATTCCTTAGCATATAAGGACTCTCTCCAAAATGCTCAGAACCTCCTCTAGATGTCTAAATGCTCCTCCCAAGTCCTACTGAAAATCAAGATATCATCGAAAAATAATATAAACTTCCTCAATTGTTTCCTAAACACCTGATTCATGCAACTTTGGATAGTTGTTGGAGCATTCATTAAACTAAAGGGCAACACCAAAATGTCAAAATGTCTGAAGTGGCACTTGAAAGTAATCTTCTCTATGTCCTCTCTCATCCCTATCTGATGGTATCCTTACCTCAAATCTATCTTTGAAAAGTAGTGAGCACCATGCGTTTCACCAATCAACTCATCAATCCACAAAATAGGATACCTAGTTTTAATTGTCTTATTATTTAGTGCCTTGTAATCAATATATCCACATTGTCCTATCTTTCTTCACTAAAGCTATTGTTGATGTGAATGGTCTCTTGTTGGGTCTAATATGCCCTATCTCCAATAAGTCCTTAATTGTCTTCTCTATCTCATCCTTATGTCTCTTAGGATGTTCATATGGTGTAGTAATCACTAGTTTGGTACCTTCCTCCAGCTCTATGACATGCTCTATCCCCCTCTCAGGCGGAACTCCATGAGGGAGACTCCCAAAAACCTTGCTATGTTTGGATAGCAACCTCTGAATATTAGAATGATAACTGTTCTTTTTCTGACCTGAAATTGTAAGCGTGATAAGACACTTTGTTGCCCACTCTACCTAGTCATGTCTAATCAACCATTCCATCCTCTTGAATGATACCACTCTAGGCTCTCCATTAGAATTTCCTCCAAGTACTACTTTTCTTCTTTCATGTTCAAAACTCATCTCATTTGCAAGTTGAAAGAGAACTCCACAAGTGACAACATCCATGTCATACCTTGGATAAAATCACTATCCCCCATATCAAGCACAAAGATTTCATCTTTCAGCTCATAATTGCCCGACTGTACACTCAGATTAGAGATCTTACGAGTACAAATAAGTTTGTACCCATTAGCTACCATCACTTTAAAACCATTGTGTTCCTACGTTTGCAAGCCTCTTCTAGCCATAAAGCCTCCATCAATGAAATTGTATGTGGCTTCTATATTGTTCAATGCAACCATTTGCTGCCCTTGCATTACATCTCTCACCTTGATTGTGATCGCCTTTTGAGTGCTAGTGAGTTGTGCAACGGTCCTATCATCTTTGACTCTTCTTTGGATGAATTTTCTTTTTCACTACTCTCCGAATCAGACTGCTGTTTTGACTTTTTTGATGCTGATGTCATGCCCCCCTCTACTTAGGGTGGCCCTATAAGAATTTCCTTGTTAGCCCAATTTAAATTCCCATTGGCTATTAAGTATTTGCAAGAGAATTATCAGCAGTAGTAATTGGGCCTGATATCTTGAGATGCTTAATTCAGTGGGGCCACTTAATTCAAAATCTTGGGCCAACTTGTCTTTGAATTCTGAGGGAGCAAATGTTTGAGGCTTCTATATATATTTGGCTCATGGAGGAGCTCAATCATCAACTATATTCCAATTTCTTCTGTAACTTCATTAATGGAATTCTGATATGTTTCAGTTTCGGGGGTTAAGAACCTCCCTAGTCTGCTTATCTGTCCAATTCTGTAAAGTCTCCTTGAGGAGACAAAATTGTTCCAGGTGGTGGAGTTCAATTTTCATCGGACATGTGATTCTATATCACCAACAAAGAGGAGAGTCCGAAAACTTTTAGACAGAGTATATCAGATTGCATTGCACTGTGAGTTCAAGCTTGGGCAGACATTGACATATGTATATTAGTTTGAACTTGTTCTAGGTGAGTATTAAAGCTACTGATATCTGTCAGATTAATCAGACTCGATTCCTTAATACAACGACATTTGGGTGGTAGGAATTTGTGCCAACCTTGGCGCTAGATCATTGCATTGGCAATTTGATAATTAGGACCATCTCAAGAAGCTACTACAGCAATTGTCATTTGTTAAATCAGTTATCAGCAGCAGAGAGAAAGTCTGATCCAATCATTGCGGCAGTCTGCTACTCATCATCAAAGCATCCATGAGAAGATACACAGTCTTGTAGCTACTCGAGCTTCCTTCAATCCATCTATCTTTCATTTCTTTAGCACTTTCTGATGCAGAATATCATTTGCGAAACAAGGTGCACATACTCTCAGTTGTAATCAATTTCAAATCTAAATAAAATTTGATTGAAGCAATTTTCTCTTCAAGCATATTGTGGTCCCACATGTTTTTCTTGTTATTGTGTGCTTGGGATATTTCAATGGTATCAGGGCCTTGACCCTGCTAGCTTGCTGGGATGATGATTAGTGAAAAACAAGATTGCATCGTCTACCAGAGGAGGAGACAATGCTCACAAGGTACAATGGAAGATACTCAAGCAGATCTAAGCATTTTGGCCATTTTGGGCGATTTGGCAAGAGGACAACAAAGAATAGCTGATGCAATCAACTGTTTCACTGAAAAGAAGAATAATGACACCAATAATAGAGAGAATAATGGTCACAGTGACAATTTGGTCAATGGGAGGGCGCATAACCATCGCACCCTTGCCACCAACTCAAGGCCCATGATGCCCAGTTTTCCACCTAGGACTGAACAATAGGAGAACCACACTCCCTCATTGGTTGAATTGCAAGAATAGTTCATGCAAGAAGGGGTAGATGGAGGAGTGCAACTGGACATGTCCATCAAGGATTACATGGATGTCAGGATGAGACATTTGCCCACTAGGGGTAATAGAGATTACAATAACAATTTGAGGAGAAATATAGGCAAGATCACCCTCCCTTTCTTTGATGGCTTGGGAGGACAATAACACGTTCTTGAGTGGAGAAGGTGGATACGTATTTTCAATTCAATCCCATGCCTGAAGATGAAGCGATCAAGTATGCAATGTCACCCCTCGATAAGATTGCTCATGAGTGGTGGCATCACAGAATGGTCACCTTGGGAAATGATTAAACCACTTCTTATGCTGACTTCACAAAGACTCGTTGAGAGATTTGATGGGAAGGATCTAGAGCTCAATTTTAAGGAGTTAGCACAACTAAAGCAAGGAGGATCGATAGATAGCTACATTGTAACATGCTAATAGCTAAAGCAAAAATAAACTTGCTAACTGCTGAAACACAAAGAACTATATACCAGTATAAATGTAGTATTCCCCTACTGGATTTGAACCTTGTACATTTCTTACTTCAGGTTTACTAATTAGACTTACACTGTTTTCCCATTATGCATTTTGTCAAACAGATAACAAATTGAACATTATAGCTAACAATCTACACTTATGAGCATTAGTTGTTTGCAGAGCTTGATAGATTAGTTGAAAAAGCCCGCTCAATGTTTATATCTCAGAAAGTGGAAATGTACAGCATACAAATTGCAATCACATAAATCACTTTCATAGTAGAACAAATTCAGATCATTAAGAAACACAGTCCAGAGAATATTACCATTCATGAAATGAGGATGGGAACCTGTTTTGCCTCTCCAGTCTGAGTCAGACCACCTGAAACAAGAGTTGTTATATATCCTTGGATCTGCTCAACTGGAAAATTCTGACGGCTAATAGTCTCAGATTCACCCTAGCATGCCCAGAATTAGAGAATGGCTACTGGAAGACTACACGGTAACAAACAACTCTGAGTTTCCATAAATAAATGCTATGCTCTGGTCTTTGAATGATTGTCTAAGCCAGTCATTGTTCAGAGTCTACCCACTTCAGCATCCATACAAAAGACTCAATTCATTCGCATTGAGAGAAGACACACACAGCATAAATTTATCCACCCACGTTGAATAAAAACTTTCACCAGCAAGTGTTAGAACTTTCAAGAAGCATTGAGACCAGATTCTGCACCTAGTTGTTCAACTATCAAAACACCTGTTCTAGCAATGACAGAGATTGGATGAAGATTATCAATGCCAAAGCTGCAAATTTCGTTACTTGGAAGTTCAGAATAATGATGGCACTAAGAGAACATGAATTGAACACATTTGTGGAGAAGGCAATACCTATACTTGTTAAAGGTGATGAGAAACTTCTATGAACAAAGAACAACAAGAAGGCTATGAAGGTTCTAGTGGATGCAGTGAAGGATCACATAGTGCCAATCATATCCAAACTAGATACAGCATATCGGATGCTCACAACTCTAGATAACATTTATGCCATATACAATATGAGTAGGGCTCTTGCTCTAAAACAACAACTCCACCATGTCAAGATGAACAAAGGAGAAACCATCATGTCTTACTTCATGAGGATAACGGAATTAAGAGATCAGCTATCCACCATTGGTCACGTAATTGATAGCAAGGAATTAATGATGTTGGCTCTCAATGGACTACCTACATCTTGGGAAGCATTTATACAAGGGATAAGTGCTCGATCTAAAATTCCTAAGTTTGATCGTTTAAAAATTGGCTGCATTCAAGAAGAGTCAAGGTTGATGACTAGAGGAATTGGGTGAAGTACCTCTAATGAAGAGATCCAAGTATTAATTTCTAATGCTCATAAGAATGGAAAGAAAGGCAACTACAAATGGAAGAAAGGAAAGGAATCTCATGGAAAACGCACATTCAAAAGAAAGGACATGTCTAAAGTACAATGCTTTAGGTGTGACAAATTTGGTCACCTTGCAATGAAGTGTACAGACAGGCCCAAACCTCAAGCCTCCCTAGCCAAAGTGAGTAAGATGAGCTTGGATAAGGATTCAGGGACACTTGGGTCATAGACAGTGGAGCATCTCATCATATAGCAGGATTCAAAGAACATCTTGATAGCATAGAGGAGAATTCAGATGAAGAAGTCACCATTGGAGATGATTCCATCTACCCTATGAAAGGAATCAGAACTTGCACTATTCAACTAAAATCAGGCATCTCTCTTCAACTGATTGGTGTATTGTTTGTATCAGGTATCAAGCACAATCTGGTTTCCATTTCAGCCCTGGAAGACAAAGGATACCTGATCACCTTCATGGATGGTAAAGTTCATAATGGCCTAAGAACTCAAATATAAAGAAGGTTCACACCATAGGAATTCGACATGGATGCCTGCACTTCTCCTTCCCAAGCCCTAATTTACGAATCTTCTACTCCAAGTGAGATATGGCATAGAAGGTTAGGACATCATCACTTCCATGCATTACCTTCTATAGAGAAAATTGTAACAGGCTTACCTAAACTAAAACAAGATCACGAAGGAATGTGCAAAGGATGTGCTCTAGGATGTGCATGGTTGATTTGAATGGAAACAATAAGGAGCTCATCTTCCTCATTGCAAGATTTGATCTAGTCTTCCATTAATGCTGTCCTGTTGTAGCTATTATAGTGTTGAATCCATGTAGCTTGATGACATTGAACACTTTGGAAATGATGATCAATGGCACAGTAAGAAAACCCAACTTTTGAATGAGGACCAGATGTAATTCAAAGGCATTTATCATTTCTGATTTAGAGATTTTTTGCTAATGCTGTGAAGGTTGCCACCACAAGATGATAGGAAGATTGAAATGAGCTAATTGCATTATTAGCACCCATTAATTGATGGAGAGGCAGCTAATAGAGAAAAAGGTTAACCCTAAGTCTCTTTGGATCCTTTTGATCACCCTTTAGAAAAACACGTATGCGAACCGTGCAGGGTATCCGGTTATCAGGGATTGTTTTGTGCTAAAGACTTTGATGGAGGAAGGTTGTTGCTATGCACTTGGAAATAAATGCAAACCATAAGAGACAAATCCCAACCATAAAACAAGCCGTAATGGCATAGTGAGAAAATCCAACCATGGAATGAGGGCTAGAGGGAGTATTAAAGGCATTTATCATTGTTGATTTAGAGACTTTACATGTGCTAGTGTGGTGAAGGTTGTCACCACAAGGAGATAGGATGATTGAAATAGGCTAATAGCATTAGTTGCACCCATTGTTGATGGAGAGGCAGCTGATAACGAAAAGGGATGACTAACCCTAAGTCTCTTTGAATCCTTTTGATCACCCTTCAGAGAAAAGACCATGCAAACCATTGCAGGGTATTTGATTATAGGAGACTGTTTTGTACTAAAGACTTTGATGGAGAAGATTGTTGCCATGCACTTGGAAATAAATGCAAACCATGAATCAAATGCCAACTGCAGAGCAAGCCACCTTGCAGATTTGATGCCATTGAAGAAACCAAAAATATAGTTTTGTTTTGTTTGGCACTGTGGAAAGCAGTCACCACATGGAACTTTGGCAACAAATCTTTGGACTCATTGACATGGTACACTTTGTGAATAAATCTCATCTTATTGATAAGTGCACGATTAAAAATTGCTAGTGCGATCAAATGTTCATCACTAATGAATATTTAAATAAAAATTCTCCTAACACAAAGTATGCTTTCATGCTTGGTGTGGATCATTCTTAATATATTATTTCTTAATCAATATGACATGCATATTTCTTATTTCTAATGCATATCTTTAAAGAAACATTTAAATCATGTTGTAAGATGACTATGTATTTAGATTACTCCATCACAATAATTGAACTAGTTGCTTGCCACTCCAAACTATACGGTTCCCAACACTATTATGTACTTTAGCTAATTGAATGGAGGTAAATTTTCCCTCCTTGCACCCAAAACATCACACAAGGGCTTGCAAAACTTCTAATCATTATATTATCAAATAGATTTGCAGAAGCATACGATGCCTAACCAGCCTTAAACAGCAAAAATGGCTTTACTGATATCCCAACTGAAGGCATTACAGCTACCTGCTTACTCTCCGCTACTAACTAAATAACATAATAGAAAATCAAGACAGAGACAAGATTCTACCCAGAATAGACTGCATATAATGTAATGTCCCCATTTTTGAGCGAGCATTGGAGTTAGTGGATTTAGCCTATCATTGGGTCCTTGTAGGCTAATACTGGTGATTAGACGACCCTATTGTGGATTTTGACCCCGTTTTGCGGGACTTACTATTTATAGTAAGTCAACTTATGGTTCTACTGAGCTCAGAGGATTTAGAGGAGTTATATGTTCTCAGATTTTATTTTCGGCTTCTGGTTTGGACTCCAAGATTTTTGGAGGGAGCGTCTATTTTTAATAAGTCACCCCGTCAGGTTCATTCATCATCTTTCATCATCAGGATCACTCTTGTGCTGTTAGATTTTGATTCTAATGCTTCCTCAGTCGTTTTCGCAAGATGGGTGAATTATGATTATTATTTAATTAAATCGGCTAAGGTTGCCATTTTTATTGGGAATCTATTTTGGGCATCTTAGTGTTATAGCTCGTTGGAACTGGGTTGAGAAGTTTTAAATCCTGGGCTCATAAAACAGGGACCCTATGTGACAGAATATGGTTATTTTAATGAAAGGGTCTTTTTCATCATTAAAGTGGAAAGAAATATAATTGTTTATTATATTTCAAATGTGCACATTAAGCAAAGTCTTTTGTAAGTGAAAAGTGTGTGAGAGAAGATATTTTTAATTATAAAAGCAATGCTTTGGGCAAAAGAAATTCATTCAATAATATCTATTGTTTGCATTTTGTGGAGAAGTTTGGGAGAAGGGTTTGAGGGTTTGTTCTTGGTTTTGAAGAAACGAGAATCTTCTTTAGAATTCCGCACACTTTGAGTTGGAGTCCAATTGCCAATGAATTGTGTATTGATTTCATTCCATACATGATGAATTAGGGAGTCCGTACAACAACCCAGAGAAGCTACGGTTTAATACAAGGAAGCTGCGAATTTATCTAGGGATGCTGCGATTCCTTTCCTATAGGTTGTGATTACTTCCTTGGGTGGCTGCGATATTATTTTTGGTAGCTGAGATATTATATTTGGTGGCTGCAATATTCTTTAGAGGCTGCGATTTATTTCTTTGAAGCTGCGTACCTTTTCATAGGAGCTGCGATTCATTCCTAGCAGTTGTGTTATTTCTTAAGGTGTCAATTCTCATTCGAATTTATGTAATGTTATTTGAATATTTGAAAGGCTTTGAATTGAATCAATTGGTGAATTTGGAGTTAGAAATTATTTGCTGCCTGAGATCATTTTATATATTTATAAAATTGCAAAACAATTCAAAAGAAAAACATAATCTTCAACATAGAGCCAGCTAGGCTCTTTACAATGGTATCAGAGCTATTTTCTTGCCATCCTGTTGGGTTGAAAATTATTGAGCTCACACATTTGTTTGGAGTGACCAGCACTCTAGCTTTATTTTTCAGCCATGGATAAATACAGAAAACCAAGTAAATATGGGAACTAGTCTAGCAGTGTGTCATGTTACAGGAAACAATCAAGTGCCTTGGAAAATGAAATAGAGAAATTGAGGCAAACACAAGAAAGGCTAAAAGCCCAACTTGCAAATCCGGCCACTGTTGATAGGGCAGCTAGTTTCATGGTTTCCTTCTTCAGGAAGTCTTACCTACGAAGACTGCAAGAAGAGAAACTGGATGTTCTTGCAGATGAGATATATATAAATCTTCATAATGAGTTTTCAGCAGCCACTGACCATTGTGGAGATGATCCTGTTCTTGGTAGGACAGCCACTAGTCCTATTTGCACACATGACGTTGGAGACTTCTTACAGGGACATGTGGATGTGCCTATCTTATCGACAGATAGTGGTACTGAGTTTCAGCATCCCGAGCCTATTAGAGTTAGTGACACAGGGTCTGATTTTCAGGACATCAGTCCTTTATGTGAGCCTGTTGTTGATGCTGTGGATAGTGTGAGGGTGGAGGATGTTGTAGATACCACTATAGACTTTGACACCTTAGATGATGGTGTTATCTTTGAGGACTGCGAGGAGTTTATGAGCTCTGACAGCTCTGATGTTTATGACAGAAGTCGCAGTGTGGAGTTAGTGCAGGAGACAGTAGTCTTTTCCTGTATTGAGGATGTGAGCATGGAGCTATCCAGTGATGACACTCATGATGGGAGCGTTATAGATGAGTCAGGTGATAGAGATTCATGTCACAGTGTAGATGATTCACATGATGACATTGAGTCATGTATGCAGCCAGAGTTAGCAGAGGGGTCTCAGTTAGACGATGTGGACACTAGCATTGCGCATACCTCTAATGCTGAGAGTAAGGATGATGGGTGTTGTAGTGTTTCTGGTTTTTTATATCAGACTTTGGGTGTGGACTCAGCGTTGTTATCCGATGGGGGTGGGTTCTAGGATCCTTTTTTACAGGGACTCATGGATGAGGATAGAGAAGCATATGAGTGGCAGGAATTTGTTAAAGCTAGGGCTTCCACTTTTAGAGATGAGGTTACTTCTTTGGTGACTCATGAGGATGACTCTACCTGCAGCAAGCCATGCTTGATTTATCAGACCCTGGGGGAGGACTCTAAGTTGTTAGTGAGTGAGGATGGGTCCTAGGATCTGGATTGTCATGTGGTTGTAGAGGACGAGGTAGCTGAGGTTTGTGATGAGACAGATTTAGCAGGAGCTTCCTCAGGGGTAGATGAAGACGAGTCCGATGTCAGTACTCAGTTTGTAGATGTGCACAGAGATACGGTGATCTTGAGGGGAGTTTGTTGGATATAGCTTCCCACCATAGTGTGAATAGTACAGTTGAGATTTTGCATAGGAGACCTGTTGTGCAGAGTCATCATGTGACTAGCCAGTTGAGAGTTGGTGAGAGAGATATTACTTCTACTCTCAAGCATTTTGATATCACTCGTCAGCTGTTGGCTGTTTATGGTTGGGGTGTTCCTATGACGGATGAACACAGTGGTGGTTACCTCTTCTTGACAGAGATTCATTATTTGTGTGAGGCTATCAGGATTTTGAGACAAGATTATTTACAGTTGGTAGATGACCGAGATCACCTAGTTGAGTGGGGGAGTACGGCATACGAGGCACTGATGGACAGAGAGGAGGAGATGAGTGAGCTTACTCAGGAGCTCGCAATGACTTCTAAGGCTTTAGAGGGCACTCAATGGGCTCTTCAAGAGTCACAGTTGCAGTTGGGAGAGGTGACTGTGGAGTTGGAGCGGATACAATATTTACCAGCCATAGATCCAGTTCAGTTGCATATAATAGTGGTTGGTGGTGAGTCAGCTTCCACAATTAGCAGTGATGGATGTGTTGGGGACATGGTTACATCCATCCTTGATACAGTTGCAGTGGTTACATATGAGATGAGTACATCAGTGGAGGACTGCAGAGAGCTTCTTGTTGTATCAAATCCTCTAATAGTTAGCACATTGACAGATGATGCAGAACAATTTATTGAGAGTCCTGATGTGATAGTAGTGGATTCTTTAGAGAGTTGTGTGTCAGTTCCTGACACTACTCCCTCTTCTTCACAGGACTTGGGCAGGGTATCATCTGATTTGGAGACGAGCTTTCATGGGGTTTTGTTTCCTTCTGCTAGAAGAAAATCTATTACTTCATCTCATACAGCTGATAGCGACAGACAATTGGTAGTGCCACAGTTTCAGAGGGATCAACTGTGGGTTGCAGGGGAGCAAGTTGATGCTTCATATAATTTCTACTACACAGTCATTTATGGAGTATCTACTTGAGAGTCTGGAATTGCAGGAGGGACCATTTAGAGCTTCTGAGGGTACTCTCATCCGGGGTTCTCGCAGTATTCAACTATTAGTGGGAAAGATTGTAGATACCTTGACTACAATGCTTCCCCATAGGGATTTTGTGGTTGGGTTTGCTAAGAGGGTTTCCTAGGATCCTACGCAATCAGTTGTTCAAAGTTAGAGATTGGAGTCATCTCGTGATTCTCAGATTGTTGTCGATGAGCCTCTATCAGAGATTAGAGCATTTCACCGTGATTACATAGTGAGGAGCGTTCATTATTTCTCTTTTGACCCACCGGTTGAGGATTTGGTTGCACGTCGGTGTGGGTTGGCTCCTAAGTTGTATCATCCTTTATGGGATTGGTTTACTCCATCTGCAATTGATGGGATTAGTTACTGCAAGTTTGCAGGGGGCCACTTGCAGGATCATCATATCCATGACGGTTTTGTAGAGAATGGATATCTGAGTTCCGGTACAATTGTTTTTGGGAGTTCTTGTCCCTATTGCACAGATGGGCTTCATTCTCAGAGCAGATTGGTAGGGTGTGCAGGGATATTTGATCTATCAATTGATATCAAATATCCATTCTTTCTGGTTGTGGATGGATGTGAGTTACATCTCTACTGGGATCCAGGTAGTGACAGGTTTGGCACTACGGGTTGTGTAGGTAACTATGGTTGGCATGGTGACAGTATGTTCGGGTTTGCTCAGTGGATGATGATTTCTCCACAGGAGTTTGCAGGTGATTACATGGACATTACTCCACTCTATCTTTGGGATCTGGGTGGACTTTTGTCTTTTGTTTTTTGAGATTGCTTGGGGACAAGCAATTTTAGGGAGGGAGGATTGTAATGTCCCCATTTTTGAGCGAGCATTGGAGTTAGTGGATTTAGCCTATCATTGGATCTTGTAGGCTAATACTAGTGATTAGAGGACCCTATTGTGGGTTTTGACCCCATTTTGAGGGACTTACTATTTCTAGTAAGTCAACCTATGGTTCTACTGAGCTCAGAGGATTTAGAGGACTTATATGATGTTCTCAGATTTTATTTCCGACTTCCAGTTTGGACTCCAAGATTCTTGGAGGGAGCGTCTATTTTTAGTAAGTCACCTCGTCAGGTTCATTCATCATCTTTCATCATCAGGATGACTTTTGTGCTATCAGATTTTGATTTTGATGCTTCCTTAGTCGTTTTCGCAAGATGGGTGAATTATGATTATTATTTAATTAAATCGGCTAAGGTTGCCATTTTTATTGGGAATCTATTTTGGGCATCTTAGTGTTATAGCTCGTTGGAACCGGGTTGAGAAGTTTTAAATCCTGGGCTCATAAAACAGGGACCCTATGTGACAGAATATGGTTATTTTAATGAAAGGGTCTTTTTCCTCATTAAAGTAGAAAGAAATATAATTGTTTATTATATTTTAAATGTGCACATTAAGCAAATTCTTTTGTAAGTGAAAAGTGTGTGAGAGAAGATATCTTTTATTATAAAAGCAATGCCTTGGGAAAAAGCAATTCATTCAATGATATCTATTGTTTGCATTTTGTGGAGAAGTTTGGGAGAAGGGTTTGAGGGTTTGTTCTTGGTTTTGAAGAAACGAGAATCTTCTTCAGAATTCCGTACACTTTGAGTTGGAGTCCAATTGCCAATGAATTGTGTAGTGATTTCATTCCATACATGATGAATTAGGGAGTCCATACAACAATCCAGAGAAGCTACATTTTAATACAAGGAAGCTGCGAATTTATCTAGGGATGCTGCGATTCCTTTCCTTAGAGGTTGTGATTACTTCCTTGGGTGGCTGCGATATTATTTTTGGTAGCTGAGATATTATATTTGGTGGCTGCAATATTCTTTAGAGGCTGCGATTTATTTCTTTGAAGCTGCGTATCATTTCATAGGAGCTGCGATTCATTCCTAGCAGCTGTGTTATTTCTTAAGGTGCCAATTCTCATTCGAATTTATGTAATGTTATTTGAATATTTGAAAGGTTTTGAATTGAATCAATTGGTGAATTTGGAGTTAGAAATTATTTGTTGCCTGAGATCATTTTATATATTTATAAAATTGCAAAACAATTCAAAAGAAAAACATATCTTCAGCATAGAGCCAACCAAGCTCTTTACATATAAACAAATAAAAATATCTAATCAAACAACTGCAACCAGAGAGAAAAGTAACCTCTCTTTAGAGGCCCACCAAGTCCTTGCAATCACTAGCTAGTACCAAAGCCAAATTTATAGGCCAAAGTTCCTAAAATTCACATGGCATCGAACACTGTTACTAATCCAAGGATGCAACACTTTTCTAATTCAAGAAATAGAAGAAACTCATTCAATCTAAACTTAACAAATTGGACTGGTATTACATGCCAATGCTGGTAGAATCAATGATTGGGCTTTTAAAACTGATATGATATGCAGGATTGTAAACGATAATATGCATTGTCAGTGGAGTACATGGATACATATGAATCTAACTCCAAATTTAGTGGTGCAAAAAAAAAAAGCCATCTAGGAGCTTTGTACACAGATTCCTAAAACCTACCTTTTTCATCTTAATGGGACTTATCTTTTTGTCTGATAGAGCAATACATTAGTTACTATTATGGTAAAATAATGAATGTGTTATTAAACAAAGGTCATAATGATCTATATAGACAAGTATACATAAGAATGTTTCTATAACGAACAAAAAGAGAGAAACATAAACATTTTGAAGAGAAAAAGAGAAAGTTTCCATGTTGAACAGAGAGAGAATATGGAAACATAAAAGAGGAGTGACCATTAGAAATAGAAATAAATCTACGGAAGAGAAAAACAAAAATAGAGAGATTTAACTCTAATACCCTCCCTTAATGGTCAATCTAACTTCAAAACAAAAGTTTGCAAGTGAATCCTCAAGAGTAAAAGGTAGGCTGGTAGGACGAGTCTCGGTACCCAAAACAAGCACCTCAAGGCGACGGTATACGAAGATTGTCATTATTCTCTACTTCTAGGTGTTGCAGTTCGTTCTGTTGAATCACTGACTACCTTCCAATATAAGATTGGTGAGAGATGCCATGGCACATTGTTTGATGCAAAAAAATGTGAATATCTAAAAAGGATCTTCGAGGTAGATTGATGGAAGACCTAGAAAAAATGACAAGACACCTAGAAGAGCATGAAAAACCGAGAAGGAATCTATTGTCAAATTTTGAATCCGCTGACTCAAAATTGAGGCACGGAAAATGATGCACCTAGAAAAAACGAAGTTAACCTAGTTGAGATCTACAAAAACCCACTAAGAATTTGCAAGTAGATTTTCAAAATGGCAAAGAATCTGAGAGTTTTGAAGGAAACCCTAGCCGTAAAAAAAACTTCAAAAATTTGCAGATGGCAAGAAAAAAAAGGATGAAACCCTGGCCGCAGAAGACAGAGGGCACTATAAAAAACCCTAGACGACACAAAAGCAACAAAAATCAAACACACCTAGGCAAAGGATTTCGAAAATCTTATGAGTTTGAAAATTTCTTGAAGAAATTAAAGATTTTCAAAACCTATTTTGAAAAATAACTTAGAAAATTTCAATAATGAAATTATTATTTTTCGAGAAAAATAGCTCTGATACCATATTATGGTAAAATAATGAATGTGTTATTAAACAAAGATTATAAATGATCTATATATACAAGTATATACAAGAATGTTTCTATAACGAACAAAGAGAGAAATAGAAACATTCTGAAGAGAGAGAAAGTTTCCATATTGAACAGAGAGAGAATATAGAAACATAGAAGAGGAGTGACCATTAGAAATAGAAATAAATCTACGGAAGAGAGAGAAACAAAAATAGAGAGATTTAACTCTAATAGTTACCTTCTATACAAGGCTTTTGTATTTCATTAATGAGTCTCACCTGATGTAATTACTATGCTTTGGAAGTGAAAGATGCATTTCAAATAGAAAGCAAGGAATTAAGTGAAGAAACCTACCTTTTTCATCTTAATGGGACTTATCTTTTTGTATGATAGAGCAATACATTAGTTGCCTACTATACAAGTCATTTGTATTTCATTAATAAGTCTCACCTGATGTAATTACTATGCTTTGGAAGTGAAAGATGCATTTCAAATAGAAAGCAAGGAATTAAGTGAAGAACATTGGTTTGGACGAATATCATGTACACATCAAGATCACCTATAGAAATATCTGTCAGTATCATCCAGCAACATTCAATCTGGATAGTTGTGTACCTAGCTCTACTTATATGGGTTTTTGTAGCTGGCTCTTTTTATACAGCTTTGTTTAATAGGAAACAAATTCTATTGAACCCATAAAATGGTGAAATTCTCGTTCAATGTAGAAAACAAGATGAGAATTCAATGTAGACCATTTGTCATTAAAGAAAACAGTTTCCAGGTTGTAGTAGTGCAGATTGTTTTAATATTTGATACATGTTTGTTGCATGATGTTCAATTCTAATAAACATGAGTAACTTCATACGTCTCCATTCTTAGAACAGTATTGTGGTTTGCTTGTAAGAATGGATATATTAGTTTGTAATGTTTCTAATTCCTTTTGTATCAGTTTATTTTTGACATTTTGCAATTTTCTCTCAGCACACAGTGGACATTGCAGTAGCAGCTAAAGCATTCAAGGATGCTGAGGAGAAGATGAAAAATGCTGCAAATTTCAGTCGATTAGATATCAGTATTTACATTGCATTGGGAGAACTTTTCAGTGTGCAGGCAGATAGGTTTTCCCAGGATACAGATTATCAACCACAGGTCTGATGTCCTTGTACATGTTTTTGGAAATGGCCTTCCCTGTTTTTTTGGTTTATATATGATTTCCAAATGATCAGATAGTTTTCATTTGGTCAATGAAATTTAACTGTGTTTAACTCTCTTGATCGCCCTTAAGAAATCAAAGGAAACTAGAGATGGTGAATAGAAAATTCTTCTCTACTTATGTATTCTTCCAATTTAATGAAGTATTATTCTATTATTAAAGGAAGAGATATTCAAGAAAGTCATTGTTGATTTTTTACTGCCAGAATAATATACCAAGAATGCTAGTGATAGACAATCTTCTAAAGCTAGAGGCCAGTAAAGGCAATATGCTTCAGTGCATGTTCAAGATGTGTAGCCATAAAACCAAGTGGTTGATGGTAAAGTTGTTTTAACTTCTTAAGCAGTTGGAGTATTATATATTTCTTATAAGTTGGTTCTTCTGAACTAGTTTTCATTTCAGGCCATGCTCATGAGCAATGATGGGAGCATCCTAGGAGTGGTAGGGAGAGTCCCTCCTCACTCCTAGACATTCCCAAATGCTCTAACAGACAGAATTCAGCTAAAACACTTGAAAAATGATTTTTTTTTTAAAAAAAAATTTCAAATGCTAAAACATTAAAAAATACCTTACAAAGCACACTAAAACCTAAATGTTTCTTGTTTGACAAACACAACTTTATTTCACACAAACTCATTCTTCTTATGTCATTTTTAAGAAGAACAATCACAAACTACCTATTTTTTCCATTTAGTAATAAAATTGTGAAAATGGTGTGTGCCATGAAATTTTGTGTAGTTTCATAGGCCTTGATCCGGCCTTGGTGCCAGGGGCTCTATCCCCTGACCTCACTCTGTATTGCAATAGGGAATGCATTGGGGTGCTGCTCTTGGACTCTACAAGGGGCATTACCCCTGATCCCACAAGGGGCATTGCTTCCAACCCCCCATGAGGAGTGCTGCTCCTCAACCCCATTGGGTTATTCACTACCAGCCCCTACTAGTTATTGGGATCTCTTGTCACATAAGAAACTTGATTACAATGAGGGTTTTTGGGAGTGGAGACAAAACTTAGTATTTTTATGACTATCATAATGTCATTGATCAATGATGAAGTGTCATACTATCAAAGATTCAAATGTCATTGTTATTATAAAATATAATATTATATGATGTATCAAATGTATTTGCTATTCTATACCCAAAAAAATCGCTGTACCTGATAACTGACAAGCTCAAATAAAACAGAAAAAATTGCATGATAGTTTCACTTGAGTAAAATCAGCTTATTACATCCTATTAAATGGTTTAACTTAGTTATCTTTGACCAAAACTATTTAAAACTTTAAAAACTCCACTGTATTTTGTCCAAAATTGTTAAAAAAGTGTCCATTCTGTGAAAAAAGCAGCCTCCAGCAGTTCAAATGAACTTTTCAACAAGCTGTCATACTTACAGCAGGAGCAGCACAAATAGAAAGAGTCTCAATCTAGAAGATGCCCAAACGTCATCCAAATCAGAGTCATGAAGAAAACCACAACACATTTGCTTGAGTTTTCTGTTTCATCCCTCGTGTACATACCTCGGAGCGCTTTAGTTTATGGTTTGGGTGTGGTCCTAGACAATGACTGTTTATGTTCCCATATATATTAACAATGCTATTGTAACAAGCAAGTTTAAAATTTCTCCAACAGTTTCTGTACCTAGGAAACATACTTAATTCTGCTTGCCCATGTGTGTCTAACAAAGATGGGGATAGATTTGTTAGGCTACATTCTTGTATGCATACTTTTACCAATGTGTCCCAGACCTCTCTTTTTCAGTCAAGGAAAACTAGATTTCGTCATTGTGGACCTTCTCCTTGTCCACAGTGCAGGTTATGGAGGCAAGCACATGTTACTAACTTTTCTCCATCAATGTTCATTTTTATTAGATGTTAGAAGAGATTCTAGAAATAATATTTGTCTTCCTCCTAGTATATCCTAGATTAATCTCCTCAATTGTTGATGTTTCTCTATGAGCATTATTAGATCCTACTTAGACCTCTTACAAGTATAAAAATCATTTATGGGTTCTTTGTCATGTCCCCTCCTTAGTTCGACTTTCAGAGTCATGAGAGTTAGCCTATCATGGGAGTCTCGTAGGCTAGCAATGTTGGACAGAGACTCACACAGGATTTTCAGTGGCCGGGCATGGCATCTCAGGCAGTTTTGGGCCAGTTTGGAGCAGTTCCTTGATTTTAGGAGGTTTCCCTAAAATTTAGGAGGATGTGGCAGTTTCCAGAGATGAAGTTCCTCGGGACTAGTCCATGGTTTCAGTTTCGGGACGACAGGATGAGTTCCCTAGTTTCTAGGAGTATCCCTAGATTTTAGGGAAGGGACTGCCAGTTGAACCACCTTGGCCGGTATCAGTCACAGACAGGTGACATGGCTAGTTTCGTGATTATCTGGTTGATTTGGGCTTTGTGATTATTCTGGTTGTTTTGTGATTATCTAGCACATGTTACTAACTTTTCTCCATCAATGTTCATTTTTATTAGATGTTAGAAGAGATTCTAGAAATAACATTGGTCTTCCTCCTAGTATATCCTAGATTAATCTCCTCAATTGTTGATGTTTCTCTATGAGCATTATTAGATCCTACTTGGACCTCTTACAAGTATAAAAATCATTTATGGGTTCTTTGTCATGTCCCCTCCTTAGTTTGACTTTCAGAGTCATGAGAGTTAGCCTATCATGGGAGTCTCGTAGGCTAGCAATGTTGGACAGAGACTCGCACAGGATTTTCAGTGGCCGGGCATGGCATCTCAGGCAGTTTTGGGCCAGTTTGGAGCAGTTCCTTGATTTTAGGAGGTTTCCCTAAAATTTAGGAGGATGTGGTAGTTTCTAGATATGAGGTTCCTCGGGACCAGTCCATGGTTTCAGTTTCAGGACGACAAGATGAGTTCCCTAGTTTCTAGGAGCATCCCTAGATTTTAGGGAAGGGACTTCTAGTTGAACCACCTTGGCTGGTATCAGTCACAGACAGGTGACATGACTAGTTTTGTGATTATCTGGTTGATTTGGGCTTTGTGATTATTCTGGTTGTTTTGTGATTATCAAGCACATGTTACTAACTTTTCTCCATCAATGTTCATTTTTATTAGATGTTAGAAGAGATTCTAGAAATAATATTGGTCTTTCTCCTAGTATATCCTAGATTAATCTCCTCAATTGTTGATGTTTCACTATGAGCATTATTAGATCCTACTTAGACCTCTTAACAAGTATAAAAATCATTTATGGGTTCTTTGTCATGTCCCCTCCTTAGTTCGACTTTCAGAGTCATGAGAGTTAGCCTATCATGGGAGTCTTGTAGGCTAGTGATGTTGGACAGAGACTCACACAGGATTTTCAGTGGCCGGGCATGGCATTTCAGGTAGTTTTGGGCCAGTTTGGAGCAGTTCCTTGATTTTAGGAGGTTTCCCTAAAATTTAGGAGGATGTGGTAGTTTCCAGATATGAGGTTCCTCGGGACTAGTCCATGGTTTTAGTTTCGAGATGACAGGTTGAGTTCCCTAGTTTCTAGGAGCATCCCTAGATTTTAGGGAAGGGACTGCCAGTTGAACCACCTTGGCCGGTATTAGTCACAGACAAGTGACATGGCTAGTTTTGTGATTATTTGGTTGATTTGGGCTTTTGGAAGCATATAGTGAAATATTTTAATATTTCCTAAGTTGGTAATTAAATAATTTATAATAAGGCTATTTATAAAGCCATTTCGGAGTAATAAGGGGATATCTGATGGATTTGGGCACATATACCTATGTATGGGGGCTCATTGGAAAGGTCTCGAATTATTATAAACTATTTTCACTATTCGGAGGCTATTTAGCGCCACGAGTTATGACATTTTGATAAAGTAATGTTTTTCCTAGAGTTTTGACGACTTTAAGTGGGAAAATGTTATTTTATTATATTTTATTTAAAGTGCAAAGTGTAATTTCCCTTTAGGGTTCGAATTGCACTTGGAAGGGGATATAAGGAGATGGAGACCTAATTTCTGATTATCTTTTGACATTTGACACTCGTGAAAATTTGAAGTTGCTCGGGTGGAGTGATTCAGAAGCTTGGAACGAAACCCCTAAGTCTGGATTGTTGGGACACAAACCTCAACAAGGATTTGGTGATTCAGTATCGGAATTGGGAAGTGCTATTCTTTGTGGCAAGGATTGACAATCTTCATAACACCATTTATCAGAAGGAAATATCATATTCAGTTGGGCAGCCAGCCTATTCCAGTTTGGGCGTTCTTCCAGAGACAGCTTGGGCTTGTGCTTTGGGCGCCATTCCTTCTTAGTGGCCAACGTATTGCAATTTGGAGATATTTCAGGGGTTTGTCGCAGCAAGTTCTTCATCTTTGGTGATTGCCAAACACTTCTACAGTGGGCGTCAAGTTCTCTGTGGACAGCAACAAATCCATTTGATATATTTAGTCCTTGAATGCGAAAATCTGAATATTATGCCTGGTACGATTTGAATCATTCTCAGATTGTTAAGTAATTTAATATTTGAATGCTACTTACCATTTCTAGTTTGAAGTTATTTTTTAATTTGTCATTTACTTGCATATATCTTCAAAAACACCCAAAAACTTGAAAACAAGAAAAAAGCAAAAAAAATCAGAATCTAACAAAGTCCATTTAGAGGTACAAACGCTGGTCAAAGTCTCAAATTGTGAAACAAACAGTAATTTACAAGGTCACTGGGATTGAGGATCTTTCATTCTTATAGGCCAAGCCTAGATATCAATGTGCTGATTTTGGTCTCTTATCCTAATCACATTCATTCATATTCATTAATGTCATTTGGTTGTGCAATATCCCTTTTGTTAAGAAATTTAGATCTGAAGATGCTTAAGAATACTAAGATGCTGTGGGAAACAATTGCCGTTGTGATTGATTGATCCCACAACATATATTTAATATTTATATTGAACCGAAAAGGTGGCAGGAATTAAAAGTCATGACTTATCATAATATAAGTCACGACTGTTGTTTTAATTAAACTAACTTTTAATTTAAACTGACTGCACTACAGTTACGACAGTCATTATACTATCGTGACTGTCATATGTGAACAGTCACGATAGCATCGTGACTGCCACATATGCCAGTCACGATAGATATCGTGACTTTATACTTACGGCAGATAATACAATTAATACCACTTACGACAGTCAACATACTTTGACAGTTATATTAAAACCGATTCAATATTATATATTATATGTATTACGCAATATATATATATATATATATATATATATATATATTATGATTATTTAATATATCAAATATATATATTATATCTTCAATTTAATATATATATATTGTATTTCATTATATATATGTATATATAATATGTCGTTTTATTAAACACGAACGAACATATTTTAACACTCCCTCTTGAGAGAGAGTTTACCATCTTTGAAGAATTTTCATATCATGGTAAGTTATCACACACAATAACAATATACATGTTAAGATATCCGGACCCATCCGGCTCAACCCTTTTCAGGAGTCTATCTTAACAACTGTTACACCACAAGTGATAACACTAGTAACAAGATGTCCGGACCAATCCGGCTCAACCCTTTTCAGGAGTCAATCTTGAAACCTGGTTACTATTTTCAAGATCGTCACCTTGAAATAGTAACAGATACACAGAAGATCGTCATCTTCACAATTTTGAAATATTTCAATTTATATATATATATTCATGAATAATATGTACATCAATAATTACATTTGGATTAAACCAATTTTCTTTCGGAAGAACTCAATCTTCACCCTTGCAAGGGATTTAGTGAAAATATCAACATTTTGTTCTTCAGTGCTGATGTAGACTAGTTTAATGATTTTCCTGTCTACCATATCTCTTACATAGTGATATGGAATCTCTATGTGTTTTGACCTATTGTGAAATACAGGATTTACAGAGAGCTTGATACAACTCTGATTATCACAATGAATAATAGTAGGTAATAGGGGTTTACCAATTAGGTCAAAAAGTAATTTCCTTAACCATACTGCTTCTCTAGCTCCCATAGATGTAGCCATGTATTCTGCCTCCATTGAACTCTGAGCTACAGCTGATTGTTTTCGACTAAACCAAGAAATAATAGCCGAACCCAAACTGAAACAAACTCCTGTGGTACTTTTACGATCAGTGGAACTCCCTGCCCAATCAGAATCTGAATAACCTTGAAGTTGAATTTCAGTTTTGTCATATTTTAGTCCAAGTTCACTTGTACCTTTTAAATATCTCAATATGTGCTTAGATGCCATTAGATGAATCTGTTTAGGTTCACACATAAAGTGACTTAGAACATTCGTGGCATAGCAAATATCAGGACGAGTATTCACCAGATACATGAGAGATCCAATTATCTGTCTAAATAGTGTAACATCTGCAGGTTCTGAATTTTCTGCTTCATCCTTTAACTTTTGAAGATTTGTCTCCATGGGTGTAGCTAGGGGTTTACACTCTGCCATACCAAATCTGTTCAGAATGTCAGAAATATATTTCTTTTGACTAAGAAGAATGTGATCTTTGTTTTGAATAATTTCAAGACCTAGAAAATAGTGTAGTAGGCCCATATCCTTCATATCAAATTCAGCTACTAGGTCCTTTTTACATTTATCAATTAGGTGGTCTTCTCCTGTAATGAGCAAATCATCAACATAGAGAACTAGAATTATCATGTCTCCTTTTTCAATTTTGAAGTATATATTAGGATCTGCTATATTCTTAGAGTACTCTAATTTGTTCAAGTACTGATCTATTCTTTCATACCATGCTCTGGGAGCTTGTTTGAGCCCATAAAGAGCTTTCTTTAACTTGCATACATATATTTCTTTGTCATGAGTGAGAAATCCTTCTGGTTGTTCAATGTAAACTTCTTCCTCAATTTTACCATTTAAGAATGCAGTCTTGACATCCATTTGATGTACTTTCCATCCTTTAGATGCTGCAATGGCAAGTATGGTTCTGACAGATGTGTATCGGGCTACTGGAGCAAAAGTTTCATCATAATCAATACCTTCTTTCTGTGAAAAACCTCTAGCAACAAATCGAGCTTTATGTTTATCAATACTGCCATCAGGAGCATACTTGATTTTGAATAGCCATTTTGATGATACTACTGACTTATGTTTAGGTCTAGGAACAATGTCCCATACATCATTTTTTAGAATGGACTGATATTCTTCAATCATTGCTTCTCTCCAGGCTTGTTTTGATAATGCTTTCTCAACACTGACCGGTTCTGATTCTGAGGGTTCAGTTAGAAGAGCAGTGTAACATTTTTGTGTTCTAGTTCTTTTGTTTTCTCTAGAGATTTGTGCTGGTTCCACATTATTTTCTTCAAGCATTTTTCTGGCCCATAATGGTCTCTTTTTATTATGGTCTAAATCAGATGGTTCAGAATCAGAGATTTCTTCTTCATTATTTGAGTCCATGTTTGAATTGTTATATTCATTTTCTCCCTCAATTGAGAAATCTTTGTCAGGGCTTATAAGGCTGATGTCTTCATTATTTGAGGATGAGAAGTTTTCTTCAAATTTTACATCTCTGCTTATTTCTACTGATTTCTGATTAGGGATATAGATTCGATATCCTTTAGAGTCTTCACTGTGGCCTAGAAAAATACCTTTCTTACCAGAAGGTTCCAATTTAGTTCTTTTCTCCTTTGGTACATGTATATATACTGGACAGCCAAATACTCTTAAATGACTAAGATCAGGTTTAACTCCTGTGAATACTTCTTCTGATGTGGTATTTTCAAGTATCGCATGTGGACATCTGTTTTGAATGTAAACTGCAGTGTTGGCAGCTTCTGCCCAGTAAGATATATGAATATTATGATCATGCATCATGGCTTTTGCTGCTTCAATGATGGTCCTATTCTTTCTTTCTGCTACTCCATTCTGTTGAGGGTTATAAGCTACAGTATACTCCCTCTTAATCCCAACAGATTTACAATAGTTTTTGAAGTTATCAGAAGTAAATTCACCACCATTGTCTGATCTAAGAGTTTTGATTTTCTTATTGGTTTGATTTTCTACTAATGCTTTGAGTTCTAGAAATTTTGCTAGAACTTCACATGACTCTTTAAGTTTTAAAAAATATATCCATGTTTTCCTAGAATAATCATCTACGAATATTAGATAATATAGGGCACCAGAGAAGGAAGGAGTAGACATAGGGCCACACATATCAGTGTGAATGAGTTCTAAAACACTATTTGTCTTACGTTCACTTTTGGTATACCTTCTCTAAAATCTGATCACTCTAGTATTTGTTAAGAAATTTAGATCTGAAGATGCTTAAGAATACTAAGATGCTGTGGGAAACAATTGCCGTTGTGATTTTATGCAGGGTAGGAAGGGCACTATATCCAATGTGTCCTAGTCTTTTGTGCCGAATTTCATTATCTTGTTGTGTGTTGTGAATTAGAGCTAATTTCTGTTCATTACATAGTTTGAACAAGCTGCCTTCTCTGGACCCTATGTGTATTGCATTTTTTATGTTCGTATTTTTGTTCCAGATAAGAACCTTTTCTTCATTAAAAGTTACCCTATATCCTTGATCAGCTAGTCCAGATATAGAGATTAGGTTTCTCTTTATTCCAGGTACATATAATACTTCTTGTAACTGTAGAGTGACTCCGTCTCTTATCTGTATCAAACAGGTCCCAATTCCTTTTACCGGATACGTGGAGTTGTCACCAATAGTTACTTCTTCTGAAGAGTTTCCAGAGAGGGTTTCGAACTGATCTCTGAATCCAGTGATGTGTCTTGATGCACCGCTATCTATTATCCAAGTATTTTTATTTGAATTTAGTTCACTTGCTAATGCTAGATAAAAGAGTGAGTTTTCTGGTCTTTTCACTTCTGCTAGGGCTGCTTGAATTTTCTGTCTTTCTGGACAGTATTTGTGAATATGTCCAAATTTGTCACATTTATGACATTTTACTTTGGAGATATCTTTCTTGAAGTGATGTTTTCCACTATTTGAATTTGAGAATTTCCTCTTCTTTTTCTGAGATGATTTAACATGAAGGGCTTGTACTTCATTCTCATTTTTAGTCCCCATTCCTCTGGATGCTAATCTAGATTCTTCTTGAGTACAGTCGTTCTTTAATTGTTCGAATCTAGGTAAGGGTGGTCTTGTACTAATGCACTGAATGAAGGTTTCCCAAGAGTTAGGTTATCCCTTTAGCGCGATTAGAGTAAGTTCAGTGTCTTCTATAGTATTTCCAATACAAAGAAGTTGATCTCTTATTTCAGATATCCTTAGAAAATAAGATGTGATAGTTTCCCCTTTGTTCATTTTCATGTTAAGGAGCTGACCTTTTAATGTTAAAATTCTGCTGGCATTATTGATCTCAAATGTGTCTTGAATGATTTTGAACATTTCAAAGGCACTGGTAATTCTTGATATGCTAGGGAGGATAGCATCCTTCACGGAATGAATAATTAACTTCCTAGCTTTGTTGTTTCTCCTTTTCCATGTTGTTTTCTCCGTTTCTTCTTCAGGCATCTTAATGTCTTTTTCAATATATTCCTCTAATTCAAGTTCCATAAGAATAGAGGTAAGTCTAGTCCTCCAAGATACGAAGTTTGAGGGACCTTCTAATCTGTCTTCCATTCTCATGCATTGAGCCATAATTATATAATATAAAAATTTAATAATGTGCTCAGTTATTATGTAGAGTTTATAAATATATCTTCCTTAAAAACCTTGTTGCTCTGATACCATGTTAAGAAATTTAGATCTGAAGATGCTTAAGAATACTAAGATGCTGTGGGAAACAATTGCCGTTGTGATTGATTGATCCCACAACATATATTTAATATTTATATTGAACCGAAAAGGTGGCAGGAATTAAAAGTCATGACTTATCATAATATAAGTCACGACTGTTGTTTTAATTAAACTAACTTTTAATTTAAACTGACTGCACTAAAGTTACGACAGTCATTATACTATCGTGACTGTCATATGTGAACAGTCACGATATTATCGTGACTGCCACATATGCTAGTCACAATAGATATCGTGACTTTATACTTACGACAGATAATACAATTAATACCACTTACGACAGTCAACATACTTTGACAGTTATATTAAAACCGATTCAATATTATATATTATATGTATTACGCAATATATATATATATATATATATATATATATATATATATATATATATATATATATATATATATATATATATATATATATATATATATATATATATATATATTATGATTATTTAATATATCAAATATATATATTATATCTTCAATTTAATATATATATTGTATTTCATTATATATATGTATATATAATATGTCGTTTTATTAAACACGAACGAACATATTTTAACACCTTTTAGGGTTTTAGCTCTAAGCTTCAAGAAATTTTTGCAATCACTAAAGTCCTAGCTCTTTTTGATCACCAAGTTTTCAATGTGGGCAAGGTGAGAGTACACTTAAAATGAGGACAACAGAATTAAATGAAAAGATATTGACGATTAACAGTCCAAATTACATTATAAGAAAAGTCATAGAATCGATCAATGTCAAAATGGTTGAAGTGATATACAATTTTTTATCAGACCAAACTTGCTGAATAGTAAATACAATTTGAAATGCATCAATGCCAAAATGGTAGACTATATCACCCGATTCTGATGCACACAAAGCTAGCAAATAATATATTGAAAATTGAACGAATCTAGTAGAAAAATTGACCAGGATCTTTTTCAATGATAACAGGGATGCAGAGGTGAAGCGTCCAGGATTGTTTACAATAAAAAATAACAATTACTAATGGTAAACTATCCAATTATTATAATATTCATATCTTGTGAAAATACTAGTACTTCAATTTGTTATTCTGAAAAACAAAATTAACTGAAAGTAATGCTCTGTAAATTGGAAATGACTAATACCTTTTCACACGAGCCAAAACCCAAATGGCTGAAGATTATGCACTTAGAAATGTTTAGAAAGCCAAAATTTGATTACCGAATTGAAAGATTGAAAATGAGTGGTTGCATATTAAACAAAATGTTCCTAATGATTTTAACAATCCAAACTTAGATTGAAGCTTCTTCAAAATATACTTCATGACTGGTTGCAATCAGCATTAACTTGTTTGTCGGTAGAGAGATAAGAATAATCCAGTAGCACTAGGGCAATAACCATTGGGAGAGGATTTGACATATTTCAATTTGTATGGATGGTTCAAAAATTCACAATATTTTTAAATTCATATATTTGCCATTTCCAATGGCCCTAGCATAATAAACAACTATTCATGAATACACATATTTTCCTTTCAAGATATATATGGCTAAGCACAGAAAAAGTACAACCAGGAGATAGGAGTAGTATGACCTAGTGTTGACTTAGAAAGTGCACTTTTTTCTTAGGTTTGTGGCTAGAATAGGAGCTATTACATTTGTCAATAACCTCTTAAAATTAATGGTGACTGGCATGAGGATTAATACAGATTGCATATCAAAATATGTTAGCTCTGCTATAAATAAATCAGAACTATATGGCTTGTGGAAGTAAATAATCTCATCAAAATACATTAAAATGTACAACAATAATAATATTATTATCATAAACCCTAAACTTCGAAGAACACACCAAAATTTGAAAACTGCATACTAGAAATCTATATCAGCTAGAGCAGACTGACAATCCTTGTGTAGAATTCCACTGAAAGGCTATAAGGGTTGTCATCTTCAAAATGAACAATACTAGAGGGTTTTTTTCTTTGATTTAGAAATAAGAATGTATGTTCATTCTTGGGAAATGAAATGGTTCAAATGAGCAAGAAGCCCTTTTTTTGAAAATAATCTTCCCCTTAAAAACTTTTTCAAAGAAATAATATAATTTTAATTTATTTTTCTTGATTATTCCTTCAAAGTTATTTTTCGCTCACATTTTTGTTCCATGGGTCTAGTGATACTATTCATTCACTTATCACAACCTTGTAAACAATTAAATATTTTGTCGTTTTTACATTTATAGCTCAAAGTTACTTTTGGTCCTTGGGCAACTTGGTTTAATTATGTAATTATTTTCCTTTTTTCCAACACCCCATTAGCCTACAGAAAAAATACAAAATGAATACGCTGTCTTAGCAAACTTACACTAGAGAAGATATGGCAGTCCTCCCTCAAAATTTCTTGTTCACAAGCAAGTGCGAATCGGGATGCTCCAAAATCTGTTTGCCTTTCCAAGTGGCATCCTCAATTGGAAGATCCTTCTAAGGAATCAAATAGTCTTTATGCTTCTATTTCTTAGATTTTGTTCTTTAAGGTGAGAAACATGAAATACATTACAAGTATTACTCTGTTATGCCAAATCCAACTTACAAGCAACTTCTCCAATTTTCTGCTTGATTCTGCATGGTTCATAAAAATGGGGTTAAGCCTTGCTCCACTCCTCTTAAGAGAGGACTGCCTATATGGCTATGATCTTTAGTAGACAATGTCACTAACCTCAAAAGTGCACTCAATACATTGCTAATTTTCATACATTTGTGGTTGATTTTGAGCATGATGGAGGCTGTCTTTGAGAGTTTTCAAGATATCTTAACTTTGTTAAATCAAATATTTAACCCTTGGAATCCTGTTGTCAGAAATAACAAGGTCAATGAAAGTCTAAGCTTCATAACCATACAACACCATAAATGGTGTCATCTTGCTAAACATGTGATAGGTGGTATTATAATAGCATTCTCCAAAGTCGATGCCGGAAGGCAACTGCCTCACCCTTAAAATAGTAGGGGGCGCCTACCCTACCCACTACTATTGAAAGTTTGGTTTTTCCCTAGTCCCACATCAGGGGAGGCCCCTACAATTCGGCTGGGATTGGTATCAATTATTCAATCAAAGTACTATTCTATTATTGCCAGATTCTATATGTAACATGAATTAATGAAGGGAGGGCCGGCCCTACTATTCTAAAGGCAGGCTGGGGTGGGCAGATGCGCAATAAATTTGTATGTATGCTCATTCCGACTCCAAGTTGATATGCATTCCTTATTGAGAAGAGAAAAGCCCTACATTGACAACTGTACTTATTTCATTGAAAGGATTTGCCTTCAGCATTGTTCTATGCGGGAAAGGGGGACCACCCGCCCCTAGATAGTACAGGTTTGGGGGTGGTAGCTAGTGAGTTCACCTCCTACTAAATGAAATAGCTCTTACCACAAGAAGCTTAGGAACCGTCTCAATCATTCACAATATTTATAGGCAACCCATGGAGCCTAAACGCTTATTTGAAAAACAAATCTAACATTTTATCCAAATTAAATAATAAACTATTAAACTGCAATTTCTGGTTCAATTTCATATTTCTGTTTAATTGTACAGACTATTATTGTGAGCTAGGGTATATTATATATTAAAAAAAAGGATATTATACTATTTTTTCATTTATAGCCTTGGGGCTTTTTTATTATGAAAGCAACAAAATTTTAATTTTTAATTTCTGTTACACTTATCAGTGAACTTTAAAATATCATCTCATACTTGATGCGTTGTGTGACTGAATTTCTAAACGTGAATCTTTTTTTCCCATTGGTAACTAAACTTATGTGCGTGTAATTAATTTTTAGTTTTGTCCCTGAAATATATCCTGCTGTTCCCAGAAATGGCATAGAACATAGAAAAATCCAGATATGATGGAATCTAGGCAAGATCCAAGAGGATTTGATTTTGTCGGCATTAAGTTCTGCATACTGTTGGCTGGGGGTTGTGTTAACTCTGATTAGATTTTTTCTCAGGATGTTTATATGGGTAATGTCTCCTTTGGGACATTAGTTGAATTCTGAATTTCTATACTGAATGTAGTTCTTCTATGCTTTATTGAATATGCTTAAATTTTCTTCCGAAAATCATGGCTGCTTCTAAAATTTGTCCTGGATTAGGTACTTGGTCTCTTATCATTAGCTTTTCTAGCTTTTTGATATGTTTGAAGAGTTCAGTTGATGTATTAGTGTTTGTTAGCAGCTCATGTTTTTTTTTTCTTGTTAAGGGGCAACTGGTAAGTTGAAGTATCTAACGTATCCTTGGTTTGGTGGCAAGCAGGTCCTGAATTTACTTGAAAAAGCTTCCAATGAAGGTTATGGTATTGCTCTAGAAATTGATGCTACTAATTTGGATGCTTTGATTGGGCTTGGCGAAGTATGTTCAGCATCAAGAAAGCATTTTCTCCAGCTGGGTGACACGCGAAAGGCTGAAGAGTATTCAGTGAAAAGTTTACATTGGTATTTGAGAGCTTTGAATCTTTTAAAAGGTTGTCGATTAGCCTTTCTATCTTAATGGATTGTGGCTTCAACTGTGCATGATATGTTTGTCCCGTCATTGTTTTTTCATTTCTAAAAGTTTGCACCAGTAATATAAAATTAGGCTCTAAGAAAACTGACTGCATGTTACACATAATTTGCTGGAAGCATCTCCTTTTCCCAGTTTATATTCTTCTTAAAATGGTAGGCATATTAATAATGTTTAGTCAGAGATGCACACTGAAGTGATGTCAAAATACTTATCACAATATCTTCTGATTTTAGTATTTCAATTTGTAAGACTCAACTGAACTACTTTATCCTC